>JARZZO010000008.1:45183613-46433613 GCA_030544215.1 Zantedeschia hybrid cultivar
TAGATGGAATATTTCCATTACATTATTTCCTCTTAATCCTTTGTCTCTGAACTTGTGAAGGAGCCTGAGCATGTTCTGCAATTTCTGATGAGACCATGGCTCGATCACACAATTGATCGCTCCCGCTGTTGTCCTACAACAACGGAATTTTATCAGAGATCTTTTAGAACTACATCTTAGTTCAGGGATTTCCTTTTTCATCCATATTGTTCTAATAACAATATCACTTGTTTATATTGTCACTTTAATATCGAGTTCTGGATTGGAACCATTCCAATATATTCCTTTTTACTAGATGGTTGAATCCATTATTTGACTTGAAATTTGAGTCAGTGTGAACTCATAATTTCAAATCATCCTCTCCATATATGTGAGTGCATCCTTAGCACTTCTCAAGTGCTTAATGATGTATTTCACTCCTGTATTCTTTAAGGAACTTTTTCTCTAAAGGAATAAATTACATGTCTCAACAATTGAGACTTATTATGAAATTTATGCCAAACATTTTGACATACAGGTTAATATAATATCCCTACTGATTTATCTTAATAGATTCGTATTTCCAATACGTAGGATATTATAACTAAACTTATTATGGAGGAAAACATGGTTAATAATGCTTTCACTGATAGTAACATCTTGATGTCATTCTTAATGACTTTGATGTTATTATCACAAAGCATTACTAAAGCAACCGTACTCCCACTATCCTTTCTGAACACACACACACAATCCGTGATCATTCTTAATGATCATGTAGCATTTGACCGTTAAGTCAAAACTTTTATTACAACTTAGGAAGCTTCCATTTGATTCAATATGATCTTTGAAATCATAACTTGCTTCTTGGATATTCTAAAAGCTTTAAAGGTGTATCATATACATCTTTTCCTCAATCACATTAAGAGAACGCTTTTAATATCCATATGTTATCATCTCAATATAATAATAGGCAGTATTGACAAGTAGAATTCTAATAAACTTATCATTCTCAAAGTTGTAATGACAGAGAGCACCATTATCATCGATTTTAGATCATAATATATTTTTGAGCTCCTCTTATCTTGCTAAATCAGATATGTCAAACATATCTTTCTAGTCACTGAGAGAATCTCAAAAATCTATAAAGCTCTCTGATGTGTGTTATGAGTGGTTTCAAATAACTAAAGATTATATAATAATCTTATGTTAACATGTGAATCTAGAACATCTTCTAGTTTTATCAGCTCCCACTGTCTTCTCTGAGGACATATTCCTCTTCATAGAAGATAGCTTTCAGGACGATAATTATTTCATTATCGCCTGGCCAATAAATATAATGTCCAAACTTTTTAGACATTTTACAAATTCACACACGGTATAACTTGACTTTAAAATCAGGTTTGTTCATAATTCATATCTCATATGAATTATTTGATTTCCATACACACTGATTTATTTGGAACCATCTGTAAAGTATGGACATCTAATGTTCATACTCATGTTCAAAAAGATATAAGATTAGGAAAATCTTATTATGTATTGTACCATATCTTAATAAGGTGCAATTCCTCATTCTATTATATTACTATGATGTACAACGAGGATCAATTGAGTGATGATACAATTATCCTTTTAATGATTTGTATGAATCATATACTTATTAATTTTTTTTGATCAAATCAAAGAATTCTAATACGTCATATCGATCTTATACATTAATCTCTCAGATGTATTCGACTTGTACTTCAACAAGTACATACAGTCGAATCTTTCAAAGAGAAAATTATTAAGGTAATTAAATAGAAGTGATTATCTTTGGCCTTAAAAGGATATTGAACTGTTTACATCAGTATGTATTAGTACCAATAATTTCTTATTGTACAACCCTGTGTACAATACCATAGATAATCAGGATTCACATAGTTCATTTCTATAGGAGACTTGTGAACATTCATCACATGAAATGTCATATCAAGAATTTATAGTGCATTGATTGATTCGAACAACTATTATTCTTTCTCAATCAATGTTATTCTTGATATCTTATGCAACTAAATAACAATTATTCAGTTTCATATTTAACTTCTATAAATATACAAAGATTTACTATCTGACGGTAACCTATGAATATTATGAACAATTGTTGAGTCTAACTCAACACTTACATTTTCTCGATTTCCTTTTACTTGTTTAAGTCTGCATACTATCGCAGGTCTTAGAACCATTTCCAATATCTCATATTGGAGACGCTAATTCTCCAATAGACATGCAAAAGTTGATAATAAGAATATCTTAAATTTCTTTCAAGTTTCATATTCGTTTTGCCTTTATCAATATTCTTATATTGGTCGCAGTGGGAGAACTACTACTTCTCTATCTCAGCTGACCTTCTTACATCCTTTCAGGTGTGGGTTCGATCGTTTAAAATCTTACCACTTGCCTTTCTCAAAGGCACATCATAAATATCTCTTCATCTTGGTCTATCCAAATAAAAGATTTCATGACAATGATTGCCTTTCAAAAAGGCATACCATGAGTACCTCTCCACCTTGGTCTATCTAAGCAAGAGGATTCATGATACCTGATTAGGATAGTGACTTTCACTCACCTTTAAAGACATTCTTTATAGTTTTCTAGTCAGTCTGAGTATGAGAAGTATTGGCATCCAACATGCCAACATCTCGAATAGATGACATTTTAGTGAATGAAGGAAATAATGTGATTTAAGCAGATAGTTCTTATAATTCAATTATGGTCTTTTATTTTGAATTATTGCCCACTATTTTTCGACGGACTGTATAACCTTCAGGTATATAGAACGAAAGACTCCGACGGTCTCCTAGTGAGGATCAGAATCTCCAAGAATCACAATATGGCCTCGGGCAAACACATAGTATCATACTATTACCTTAGAGCAACCATCTCATGGTAATTGCAACTCCTTACAATATCCGATCTTATTTCGGCCCCCAGGTCTTTAATGGTCCCAGAGAAACACAGTAGACCATTATCCCTAGTCTAAGCTTTACCATCAATACGTGATAGAGTAGAGTAAGAATACAGCTCTCGAGTAAACGCGAGGATAGCTACACCGTTCCTCTATTCCAATTTCAAGGCATCAAGATGCCATAGTTAATAGTCCTTTCATCAGATAGTGGCAGATCTCGGGTAAACACATAGAAACTGCCATCACTAAATCAAGTTCTAAGAACTATATTGATGGAGAGCCACGCGGTGCATTCTCAATGACTCGCGCTCCGGCTTAGACTTTATGTTGAAGGTTTTGTTTATGTTAAGTTGGTCTTATCCTAGGTGATAGTTTATAAATATATCGTATATATTTAACTATACCTAGATATTAGTAATCGATTCATAATAAAAAAACTAAAAAGCATGCATCAACCATACATGTTCATTATGTGGTCATGGACAACACGGTGATTAACAGGAGTCATACAATTAATCACCACAACTATATAACAATTATATAATCTAAACATGCAAATACATAGCCACTGGTGATCTCATCTCCAGTCGCCTTCCTTGTTGCATTTGTGGATCATCCTCGCCACTCCTCGGCTGGCGCGATCAATTACAAATATAAAACAGAATTTGAAATATTTTCAAATACAAATTAATTGTAAGAGAAAGCCTTATGGCCGAGTACAATAACAGAGGGAGATAGAATTACAATGGAATGAGAGAGAGAGGGAGGCACGCCGGCCTCATTAATTAACAGTTAATTAATGTACATCACATTCTATAACAATCCATATAATCACACACCATCACATGATATGAAATTAACTAAGTGCATGTCTATGACCACCACAAATTTTAACCATCCATACATGATAAAGCACATCACATGAAGGATACCCGTACCGGCCGGTACGGCCAATACCGGTACGTATCGGTATCGGTACCCACCGATTTTGGTACCGGTACTGGTACTGCCATCCTTGCCCGTAAGGTAAGGCGGTGAGCATTTTGAAAATATAATAATTTTGGTTTTCTTAAAACCTAGGTACCAATCAAAATTGGATAAATTAATTTTTCAAAAATCTTATTTTCTAACATGCAATAAATCTAATTTAAAGCATCAAATATATCACCATATGCAAAGCTAAAATTAAAATTCTAAAATATTCCATGCATAATATAGAACAATTCTAATTTAATTAATCTAACACTTAGATTAATTTTAAATCACATTAATAACAATTATTAATGCGAAACAATCTAACATTTAGATAGGATTAAAAATTCCCTAATAACACTTATAAAAGATTTTCTAATTCCAATTAGTAATCACTTAACAACTCCTTGTTAAGAACCCCTTTATTAAACGATATTTCTTAATAACAATTAATAAGAAATAACTATTAGAACATTTCTAATTAACATAGTCTAACAATTATACTCAATTTAATCTTTTAATAACTTTTATAAAAGATCAAATTCCAAGTAGATTAGATCAATAATAACTATAATTGAGAGATCCTTGAGAAATATAATTAATTATCTCAATAACTATTATTGAGAGTCTGAAAATAAATAAATAAACTCTTAATAACTGTTATTAAGGGTTAATTGTCAAGAATTAATAAACACATTAAAAATAGTCAATTAAACACTTAATAACTATTATTAAGTGTCCCTCAATTATAAAATTAATTTCCTAACAACGATTGCTAAGAAATTGATACATTAATCTGATCACTTAAATAATTAACAACATTTGTTAATTAAATTTAAAGATCACATCTTAAATAATCCTTTAACACTTAATTAAGAGTTAATTAACAACACTTGTTAATATTATTTAGGATCTCATCTTAAATAATTCTCTTTAATTCAAAGTTTAAAGAATTAATTAATTAACACTTGTTAACTAAATATTTAGATCATATCTAAATTAATATCCCCTTTATTACTAAATTAATAGTAATGAAGATTAGAGATCAAATCTTAAATTATAAACCCCTATTATAAGATCATATCTTAACAAATTAGTAACAACACTTGTTAGTTAATTAATTAAGATCATATTTTAATAAATTAACCTGTATTATCAAGAACAAATCTTAATGAACCCATTTAACTGAAAATAAGAAATTTAATTTTAAAACTGTTTTAAACAAAAATTAATTATGTTATTCAATTTAAATGGGTGGGGTTCATAATAATAAAAAGGTCATGGGGAAATAGGGGTTAAATGGGCTGGGTGGCATATGGGCTAACATGGCCCATTAGGGAGGGTTACTGGCTCGGGCCAGAGGGCTGGCCTACGTAGCTTGGTCTGAGCCAGCCGGCCCCTGTGGGGCGCCTGGGCTCGAGCCAGGCACCACCTGGCCCAGCCAGGTCTGGTGCCTGGCGCGCCGGCCGGGCCCAGCCGCCCCCAGTTGGGCCGGCTCGGGACCGGCTGGTCCAGGCATTTAGCGCCTGGCTCACCCGGGTTGCTGGCTAGGGTTTGTGCCCCAACCGCCAGGTTTGCACCTCTTTCCTGGCTCACCTCCAGTGCCGTCAAGGTGATGGCCGGCCGGAATCTCAAGAGGGTACATCCCTCTACCTACTCCGACGCCGGCAATGGCCGGTCGGCGAGTCCCTCGCCGCCGGTAGCCTCTTAAAGTAGGCTGTTTGAAGCAGTTTTGCAGATCGTGGCCCTTTCTTTCTTGTTCTTTCAACGCTTGAAAGAACCTGAGTTTAAGAGTCCTCTACCGGCCAGCGGCCACACTTTGAATTTGATGGGTTAGTTGGTCATACCAGCATGCAATTTTGAGGTCTTCCATCACCATGGAAGTTGTAACGACCCGCCACCCTATAATCGGGGATCCGATTACTAAATGGGTACAGAATCATTAATTTGGGACCAAACCAGGATCCAGTAAGTCTGGGAAATAAATAATAAACTAAGCTAAACATTCACATCGCATTGAATTGAAATAAAAGTGCAGGAATTAAAATTATTACAATGCGACTCGATACAGCAAATAATTACATTCTCCAACAGAAGGAAATAATTAAACATACAGGCCAAAGATAAATAACAACTACATCGGGGCATACCCCGGAACAACCGCTGAAGGCACACCACACCCGGCCGCACACGCCGCTCTAAGTCTGCTGGGAGTCCTCACCTGAAAACCGCAGGGGTGAGTCTCAAGACAAGACTCAGTAGGGATCCTTCGATCCCCACTGCCCACGCACACACCCACAAGTGTAAAGTACAGCTAACGGTAAAGTAACAAGTGTAGTGGCAGGTACAATATCTAATTCTCTACGTGAGAACGCATGCAGTCGAAATATAGTAAACATGCACATTCTAAACCATCCGTTAGAAAATCCACAACTGTAGTCTCGATAGAACCCGCCGACCGTACAAACAACGGTGAGAAAAACCTCGACCCGCTGAGACCAAGGAGTAGCCCCTCGGATAGCACACTCGCTACTCCGGCCCAACTGGCTCAGGTGACTACCCCTTCCCTCAGCATGAGTGACTCTCCGAATGTACCACTCCGACACCGGTACTAGCTGACCCCGGGGTTCACCAGGTGACCCTCTCTCACTAGGCGTCACCCCGCCCACGCCCCCACCGGCGCTGTGCTCACGCCCCCACCAGCACAGGGTGATAAAGTGCTACAATGTCACTCCAGGTCCACAGTAACTGAAAACCCAACACAGTGCGATCCGGTCACGTGAAAAGCCCGCGATCGCATAACACACATAGAACCATCCGATCATGAGGAATCCATCTCTATCGGGTGCATTAACCATCTATTTAGCAGTAGGAACACGTTTTACTGGTATGAATTAGTGAGATTCTGTCTTGAATCGCGTCGACCAAGGTCGACGCCATTCAAGCTCCAAGTACAGGTTCATATAAATCAATATTCAGAATCTGGCCTTAAAAGGCGTCGACGCCAGTGGTCGCCTTTTAAAAGGCGTCGACATCCTCAGACGCCATTCAACACGGAAATCCGGAAATTCCAAGGCCTTATTCAGGAGATTTTTGTCGTTAAAACGCGTCGTGGGTTCCTGACGCCATTCAAAAACGCGTCGTTTACCCCCGACATCTTTTAGCCACAGAATCCCCAACCTGGTAGGTTTTCTGTCAGTCGATTCCTGTCTAAAAGGCGTCGTGATGGCCCGACGCCCTTCAAAAAGGCGTCGTCCATGCACGACGTCTTTCAACCCCAGGAACCAGAACCGCCCTAAGCCCGATGGCTCTCTCTTCAACCCCAAATAACCCCAAAAATCATCCAAAATGGAGGGAAACGAGGAGCAATACTATCCATAGGCGAACACCCTCATAGAAATCCTAAACATGCTCATTCTAACCCCCGAAACCAAAGATCCACCACATGCATAAATGAGGAAAACATGATTTTAAACACAACGCTATGGGGAACGTCACCCTACCGGACACTCGAACGCCTCCGAGCTTCAAGCCGTCCGCCTGTCTCGCCCCATGCCGCCGCCGGTACCGCCGAGGTCGTCCTAGCCCCACCGTGATGTCGGCCGCCGTCCGGAGAGTAGAACGCCGCAGTGGAAGTGGAGGTGGTAGGGGAAGGAGTTAGGTGGAGGATGGTGTGGAGGGAGAGGTGAATTGGTGTGAGGAAAAGAGGGAGGAGGAGGGGGTCGCCGCCGGTCACCGGAGGAGGAGGAGAGAAGGAGAGTAGGAGAAAATGAGGGAAAGAAGGAGGGCTCGCGGGGTTAACCAGAGACTGGCTAAAACGCGTCGACATCTACGGACGCCTATCAGGTGACATGACGGCCGCTCTGACAAGATTCTGAAACGCGTCGTCCAACACAGACGCCATTCAGACAACTTGTCAGGGCCGTACTCTGATACACCCAGAGTCGCAGTCTGAAAGGCGTCGACCCACACGGACGCCGTTCAGACGACCTGAAAGGGCCGTACTCTCGCGGCCCAAGGTCAGTCCACGTGGTACCCACATGGCAGAACCTAAAACGCGTCTGCCACGGTGGACGCCGTTCAAAACGCGTCTCGAGGTCCTGACGCGATTCTACTCAGAACCCCCGCCCCTCACAAGGGCTAGAACTACAGGGTCCGACCCGAAAACCGGATCCGAAAGTCTCGATCCTTACAGAAGTCCCTTCCGAGCCCATAAAGCCAGTTCTTCATCACCATGAAGAACATTTCGAAAACCCCCCAAAAATCTGATTTTTCTCCACATAAGTAAATATCATATATTAAAGTTCATCTTATGAACATATTCGTGTGCGAGAAAAATAAATTTATGCATGAAATTAATTATAGAACATTAATTTAGTCGTCATGAAACGGATCAGAGTGGAACCTGGCTCTGATACTACTGTTGGGATCCGGGCGGGATGCGAAGAACACAGCGAAAACGACGAATAAAATTATCCCGCCTGATGCCCACTGATCCGATTCGGAATGAAAACTAAAACCCAAAACTAACGAGTCGTAATCTGATTACCGTGCGCGGATTCGAATCCGCAACTATCTCAGTTCCATCGAGGCGATGCTGCGAGCCGCACAAGCGTCCGGCCTCCAGCGGTATCCACGCGATCCTCCGCAGTGGTTCGTCCTCGCTCCCTCATCCGTATCAGCTCGCTCGCTGAAGATTCGTCGCCACAACGATGTCCGGAAGCCCGCGGACGGGAATTCCCGAAAGTCCTGACTTTCAGGAATCGAGCGCGGCGGAGACGGAGACTGTTCCGGTGCCTCGAACCGGGCGTCCAGAGGAGGAGAGAGAAAGGGGGGATGACAGCCGGTATGGGAAAACTCTGGAGCTTGGCCCAAGGTTTCTCAACAGTGCGTTTATATATTAAGTCGGTGCGACTTTTCACAAAAGTCCCCGAGTTAATATAAATCCCACTTATGTACCATCTACTGAGAATCTTATTGCGTGTGACCCTCTAGGCCCATTAACCAGTCTGGTTTTCAGCCCGTTAAGTCCAATAACTAGTTATTGACTTATTGTAATTAAATAATATCTATATATTAACTAATTACTTAGCCGAATCAACATCGCATGTAAATTCGGTCGGACTTCTGATCAAGTTGGGTGCCAAGTAACACCGCATGATTCCGGAAGGCAATGGGGTTCAACAACCCACTCATGGAACCTGTCCGTCCACGGTTACTGCGTGGCTATAATCCTTCATTCGCACAATTCTCTCGAGTTAAGCTAGGGTATAGTCAACTGTCAAACTCCAGATGGTCAACTCACTTGGATCAGACTCCGCTGTATAATATCCGAAAACCACTTTTTTGATATAGTTTCTGCTCTGGCCAGAGACTCCTGCAGATCTATTCTAGAGCATTCTCTCTCCAGTTACCTGAAAGCGAACGATCCTTTATTGAACACGCAATCACCTTCGAAGGTCTTCCACTAGACCCGATCCTTGACTATTAGAGATCCCGTAGATAGGGATTCGTAGGTCAAGGTCAAAGTCCAGAGTCCACCGACAAGGTGTCTTTGGTGTCTCAAGTCCAAGGATTAGCCACGCCACTGTGACGATGAATCAAGCCGATTGACAGTCAGGTAAATTACCATTCGGCGATTCATGTCGGATCAGTTCAGTGAACTCATTCCCCAATAAGCACCTATAGGTTTACCATTGTGTCTCCACACGAGTAACTAACGAGATCAGTCACCCTTATCATATGAGCTGGAATAACCTGTACTAGTCTTACCGGATGTTTGATGTCCTTCTCAAACATCCTACGACTAGGAACAATTGAGAATATGTGTTTACAAGTTATCAGTCTCATTATTATGATCTCATCATTATCTGATGACTATCGCACATATTCATGGACTTCATTATATGCAATTACAAATATGCCAATCTACATAATGAATTTAATGCTATTGATTAGTGAATCAGATTAAAATAGGTGCCTTATGATTGGCTTAGAGGACACCTATATCCATCACCATATAGCTTTGTTGTGCTATCCACAAGGATTGCATGCAAATCTATGCTCGTCGCGTAATGATGGCTAGCTTAGACCACAATTATTGGTTTGTTGTGCTATCCACAAGGCCATTAAATCTCTGGGGACCGAAACTATGATCAGATATTGTAAGGAGTTGCAAGTCCCATGAGTTTGGTGCTCTTTGATTGTATTACAGTTTGTTGTGCTATCCACAAGGCTGTACTGCAAGTCATTGAGATTCTGATCCCAACTAGGAGACTGTCGGCGTCTCCCGTTCTGTATAACTGAAGGTTATAAAGTTCGTTGAAAATTAGTGGGAGTTAAAACTTGAACAAAAGACCATGTCTTGTTTAAATTTTAATAATTGAACAGCTGCTAAATAGATATTACATATCTCCTGTAGGGAATTATGTCATCGAATAACCCACTCCGTGGCATACTTGATGCCAAACGTTTGACTAGCCTGAACTACTCAGATTGGTTCAGAAACCTGAAGAATGTCTTCAGATCTGAGCACAATGACTATGTCCTTGGAGCTGATCCTCCTGCTGAACCGGCATTGGATGCCCTTGACGCAGAGATGATAGCTAACGATAAAAGATCGAAGGATAAAGACAAATGAGTAGTAAAAGGTGACTGGTTTACTGTAAGTAGTAGGGTCACTGGAAGAGGAACTGCAAGGAGTTCCTCAACGATAAAGATCATGAAATGGTGAAGCTATCTGAAGCTTCAGATATCTATATGATACACATCGACTTGTCAGTTAGAGATTCCACATCTTGGGTATTAGATACCGGATGTGCTTCTCATATCTGCCATGATGTGCAGATGCTGACAAGTAAGCGCAAGCTGAAAAAAGGCGAGGTGGAATTGAGGCTAGGAAACGGCGCAAAAGTTGCGGCGATTGCTGTTGGGACAACAAACCTCAAGCTTTCATCAAGAGACGCCTTACTATTAGAAGATTGTTATTATGTTCCTAGCATAATAAAGAACATCATATCAATATCTTGTTTGGACAAGATAAGATATTGATTGACTATTGAGAATAGAAATTGTTCGATTTATTATAGTAATAAATCAATAGCTTCAACATCTTTAGTTAATGGTCTATATCTCTTAGATGTTTCTAATTACAATCTTCACATCGATAATGCTCTTAAGAAGAGCAAAAATTGTGTGAACCAAGCCTACATGTGGCATTGTAGACTTGGGCATATTGGTGAAAGCAGGTTGCAAAGGTTGCACAAGTATGGTTATTTAACAACATTCGATTATGAATCGTTTGCGACATGTGAATCTTGCCTTATGGGAAAGATGGCAAAATCTCTGTTTACTGGACATGGAGAATGTGCCAAGGACATTTTGGAACTAATACATTCGGATGTATGTGGTCCCATGTCCACCCAAGCCAAAGGTGGCTTCTTATACTTCATCACGTTCACCGACGACTTCTCAAGATTCGGCAATGTGTACTTAATGAAGTACAAGTCGGAAGCATTTGAGAAGTTCAATGAATTCTAGAATAAGGTAGAGAAGCAATTAGGAAAGAGTATTAAACTTTGGGGATTACCAGTGTCCCTCTGGGGGTATGCTATAGAGTCAGCAGCATACCTACTGAACAGAAGAGTACCCAGTAAGTCTGTGGCCTCTACTCCATATGAGATATGGAAAGGCAGGAAATCAGAATTTAAACCTGTTAAACTTTGGGGTTGTCCTGCTCATGTAAAGAGGAATGATCCAGACAAGCTGGAATCATGAACTGATAAATGTAAGTTTGTGGGATATCCAAAAGAAACCTTTGGATATTATTTTTACCATCCTGGTGAACAAAAGGTGTTTGTCGCTAGGAAAGCTGTCTTCCTGGAAGAGGAATACCTTCTCCAGGAGGACAGTTGGAGTAAAATAGTACTGGAAGAGGTTCCAGATCCCCAAACAGCTACATTATCATCATATGAGACATCAGTTCCTGAATCTGTTCAGGTACACACACATGAGTCTCGTAGATCTGGTAGATTACCTAGACTACCTAAACAATATGTGGGACATATCGCTGAAGGTGAGTCTAAGGTTGAATATAGTGAGGATGATGATCCTAAAACCTACCAGGAGGCCATAGAAGGCCCAGAAGCCGGGAAATGGCGAGAAGCCATGAACTCAGAAATCCAGTCCATGTACACCAACCAAGTTTGGAACTTGGAGGACTTGCCCGAGGGTATATTGTACCCATCGGATGCAAGTGGATATTTAAGAGAAAGATCGGTGTTGATGGACGGATCGATACTTATAAGGCAAGGTTGGTGGCAAAGGGATATTGTCAAAGGCAAGGAATTGACTATGACGAGACTTTCTCACCAGTTGTCATGATAAAGTTGATCAGAGTTCTACTCGCTATTGCCGCACATTTTGAGTATAAGATCTGGTAGATGGATGTGAAGACTGCCTTCCTCAACGGGTAACCTTGAGGAAGAGGTGTATATGATACAACCAGAAGGTTTCACATCCAAAGAATCTCTAGATAAAATGTGCAAGCTTCAAAGGTCCATTTATGGATTGAAGCAAGCTTCTTGGAGCTAGAACATGAGATTTGACGAGGCTATCAAGTCTTATGATTTCATTAAGAATGAAGATGAGCCTTGTGTGTACAAGAAGACCAGTGGGAGCGCAGTCACCTTCTTAGTTCTCTACATAGACGATATACTACTCATTGGGAATGATGTAGCTATGATGTCATCGGTAAAGATTTGGCTGTCGAAAAACTTCTCCATGAAGGATTTGGGAGAAGCATCCTACGTATTGGGAATACGGATCTATAGAGATCGATCAAAGAGGATGCTTGGAATGACCCAATCCTTGTACATAGATATCATAGTCAAAAGGTTTGGCATGAAAAATTCCAAGAGAGGTCTCATACCGATGAGACATGGAATTAATCTCTCAAAGGAACAGTCTCCTAAGACTCCTGATGAGAGGGCATTCATGGATAGAGTACCCTATACTTTTGCCATAGGATCTATCATGTATGCCATGCTATGTACAAGGTCTGATGTTGTATATGCTCTAAGTTTTACGAGCAGATTTCAGGCTGATCCAGGCGAAGAGCACTGGAAGGCAGTGAAATGTATCCTTAAGTACTTGAGAAGAACAAAGGATATGTTTCTTGTCTATGGAGGAGGTGACTTAAAACTGCGAGGCTTTTTTGACTCGAGTTTCCAGTCAGATCCAGATGATGGCAAACCTACATTGGGCTTTGTGTTTACTTTAAATGGAGGAGCAGTGTGCTGGAAGAGTTCCGAGCAAACAACCACTGCAGATTCGACGACTGAAGTTGAGCACATCGCTGCAGCTGAAGCTTTCAAGGAAGTTGTGTGGTTGAAGAAGTTCATCACTGAACTTGACATAGTTCCCTGCATCTTCGATCATGTTCCGCTGTTGTGCGACAACAATGGGACTATTGCACAAGTGAAAGAGCCGTGGTCTCATTAGAAATCGAAAGATATTCTGAGGCACTTTCATCTTATCAGAGAGATCATATCTGGAGGAGATGTAATGGTGGAAAGAGTTCCATCTATCGACAATGTAGCAAATTCACTGACAAAGCCGTTGGCTCAAATTGTGTTTGAGCGTCACCTAGAGTCTATAGGCTTACTGCATAAAGGTGATTGGCTTTAGTCCAAGCGGGAGATTGTTAGTCTTAGGTGGCCTGCAAGCCAATCTGACTATGTAAATCTCGTTCATTTTTTAATATAATGGCATAATATTCATTGTGTGTAAATCGTATTAATTATCGTCTCATAGTGAAGTCCGTGAATATGTGCGATAGTGATCAGATTATGATGAGATCATACTAATGAGACTGATCACTTAAACACACATATTCTTAATCGTTCATAGTCGGAGGATATCCGAGAAGGACATCGGATATCCGGTTAGACTAGTACAGATTACTCCTGCTCATATAATGAGGGTGACTGATCTCATAAGTTACTTGTGTGGAGACACTAAGGCGAATATGTAGGTGCTCATTAGAGAATGAGTTCATTGAACTGATCCGATTGAATTGCTGGATGGTATTGTATCTCACTATCAATCAGCTTGATTCTATTGTCGCAGTTGCGTGGATGGTCCTCGGACCTGAGACAACAAGGACACCTTGTCAGTGGACTTATGTGCTTTGACCTTGTTTTATGAATCTCTAATCACGGGATTCTAAACAGCCAAGGTTTGGGTACAACGGAATACCGTCGAAGGGAATTGTGTGTCAATAAGGAATCTTTCGCTCTCAGTACTTAGAGAGAGAATGCTATAGGAAGGATGCGCAGAAGTCCCTAGCCAGGGCGAACGATAATATCGGGAAAGGAGTTTTCCGATATTCATTAGCGGCATCCAATCCAAGTGAGTCGACCGGTTAGGGTTTGACAGCACGCCATACCCTGAGTTGACTCGAGAGCATTGTATGAATGAAGGATTATATCCATGCGGTAACTGTCGACAGAAAGGTTCCAAGAGTGGGTTGTTTAACCTCCATATCTTCCGAGTTCACGCGGTGTTGCTTGGCACCCAACGTGATCGGAGACCCGGTCGAATTCGATGTGCGACATCAATTCGATTGATTGATTGATTAATTAATAAAGAGTTATTAATTGATTTATAAAGCCAGTAAGGAGTTACTGGGCTTATTAGGCTATTAACCAGACTGGTAATTGGGTCTAGAGGGTCATACGCAAATGATTCTCAAGGCGATGGATAAATAAGTGGATTTTATATAAACCAGGGGTTTTTATGAAAAACCGCGCGATTAGTATAAAATGTAGCGAACGGGCAGAGCAGGCCAAGCTGCTGCTAACCCTAGCCCCCCCCTCCTCTGTTCTCTCTCTCTCTGGCGCCCCTGGCCAGATCTGGATCTCTGGATCTGTTCCACCGCTTCTCCTACTCCCATTCGACGGGAAATCGTCCGCGCGTTGCGGCGACCGGCGGAGGTTTCGTGGCTACGAAGAACAATGAACGTGAGGATATCCGTCGCGAGGAGGATCGCATGGACTCCGCTAGAGGCCGGGCGCTTACGCGGCTTGCGGTGTCGCACCGACAGAACTAAACGGTTGTGGATTCGAATCCGCACACGGTAAGACTTCGATAATCCAATTATCGTAATTTTAGATTTTTCAAAACGGGAAAGAATCTCCATTTTTATTTTTATTTACGCTGCACGGGAGATCCGGAGAAACCCGAGAGCCCAACATAATGGTGTCACCAAACTCATCTATGTCATCATACACATGATTAAAATACATGTGGTCCATTATGACATACAAATCCTGGTAAATTTTATGTCCCACTTTGAGTTAATTGTGTATTATAGATGCATTGATTTCTAACAAATCAAGTTCAACCCCTTAGCGACCCCATTTTCTTTCAAGAAATTGTTTCACCAAAATTTGATTAGGGGTTTTAGTATTAGGAATAGTTCTCTCAATGACGCCTGTGGGTAGGTGAATTTCAAGTGGCAAAACTTAATTTTCTCACTCAATGCCGGGATCCTATTGGGTGGTTTAGGTACAACTTGCTCGGCGGCCAAGTGGGAATCCTTGGCTCGCGGAGACTCATGGAGGTTCCCAACAGAGTAAGATAAGTTACACCTGAGTGGGAATCCTCATGTGGAGTGTCAAACACTGTGGGAGAGGTAACTAGCAGTGTGATGCCAACTCTTTCTTAAGACCCCCACGGAGAGCACCCTGAAATCAACCCAAAGTTCAACAGACAAGAGAGTAGTAAACACAACCAGAACAACAAGATACACAAGTGAGAAAGCTGGCTGGAAGGTAGGCCGTCTAAAGATTGGACGGCCGGGTAGTTGGCCGTCTGAGCTTCTGGGCGGCCAGGTGGCTGGCCGTCCAGGTTACTAGGGGGCCTGGTGGCTGGCCGTCCGGTTAACTGGGTGGCCAAGTGACTGGCCGTCCGGGTATTGGGCGGCCAGCTGCTTGGCCGTCCAGGTGTAGGGGCTCTTACTGTTAGAATTGGGTGGACTCAAAGCCAATCATTGTACATTCTAGTTCAGATTATTAATAAAGGCATTTATTTCTTCATTTAATAGTTCTCGCAAACGACTATCGTAATGAAGGTCCATAGACAAATGTATGGGATATTGAATCATGATGAGATCATGATAGTGAGATCAATATCCTAAGGCAATTGTCTTAAATAGTTCTCGATCATAGGATATTTGAGATGGACATTAAATATCCGATAAGATCGACACAAGTTATGTCTGCTCATATGATGAGGGTGAATGATCTCACATTCACTCGTGTGGTGACACTAAGACAAACAAGTGGGTGCTCATTAGAGAATGAGTTCACTGAACAGACCCGAATAAGAATTCCTGGATGGTAATTATACCTATTAGTCAACCAGGGAATTCTATCGTTGCAGTAGCACAGTTGGTCCTTTGACCTGAGTCACCAATGATACCTTGTTTGTGGACCATTGTATCTTGATTCTCTGACTCGTGGACTTTAACCATTAAGTCCACCATAATCGGTCTTTCAGATACAGTGGAAAGCTTGCGAAGGTAATTGAGTGAACAACAAGGGATCACTCACTCTTGGTATAAGACTGGAGAGAGAATGTCCTATGGATGTGTACACAGAAATCCCTGGCCAGGGTCAAATGAAAGAGATGTCTTTCTAGATATTAACTATGTACTGGAATCCATCTGGATAATGCGATAGAGGGTTTGACTATAAAACCATACCCTTGCGTTATCGGGACATTGCATGAGTGAAGGATTATATCTGTGCAGTATCTGCAGACGGAAAGGTTCAATTGAAGGGAACAGTATCCCTTATATCTTCTGGGATCATGAGGTAGTGTTTGGTGCTGTTCATGATCAGAAGGCCAAGTGAATTAATCATCGGATGATAATTTACTTGTTTATTAAATTAATCATTTAACATGTGATGTTTAAATGTTAATTAATAAATATTAAACTCAAGAAACAGTTCTAAGTTTAATGGGCCTGCAACCGGACTGATATATGGGCCTAGAGGGTCACACACATAAGAGTTCTCGTCAGACGGTGAGAGATGTTAAATTTCATGCTTATCTGGGTTTTTGTGAAAAACTGCAGGATAAACATGAAGATTTAATGGAGAATTATCCAAGGCCAAACTCTTGGATAATCATCAGGATTAATTGTTGTGCTTATCTTTATTTCTATATAAGGAGGGCCAAGGGGGAGTGGTAAAAAGTTAGTTGGACGAATTTTACTCCCCAGATTCTCTCTCTCCTCTCTCTCTCTTCTTCTCGGAGTGGATCTGTCTCTCTCCGCGCATAGTGGATCTGAGATCTGGTCGGAGCACTCAAGTCGAGGAGGAAATCGCGTATGCTGCGGGAACTCGTGTGGATACGTCTAGAGATCGTGCGCGTGCGCGATTACCGAGTCGGCATCATCCACGGGAGATTCGAAACCCCGCAAAGGTGAAGAACTGTTCTTCCCACTTAGATTTAATGTCTGTTTTACAACCCCAGCAACCGATACAATGGAATCTTTTTATTTCTGCTGCGTTCATGGCGAATCCTAACAGTGGTATCAGAGCCAGGTTCGCTGGTTCGGTTGTAAAACGGCACCGTTTTGTGTGTTTTCTCGTTATGCGTGAAGAACCCGTATTGTACGTGTTCTTGAGTATAATCCGATTAAAAATGACAGATTAGTGTTCATATGATGATCACGATCGATTTGATTATTTTTCTGTATTTTTCGGATTTTTATTTGGGTTTTTCGGAGTTCGTCATGTGATGATGAAACGGGGTACTTCGGCGGCTTCGTACGTGCATCCCAAGCGTTGGGATGGCCGGCCGAATCTCTAGATCTCTTGGTGATAGTCACCACTTCGCATTGGGCATGGATATCGGCACCATAATGCCCTTGGAGGTGCTTTAAATCTAGCCCGAACTTGGGTTTTTAAACCTGAAAACCAGATTTTAGGGGTAGTTTAAAGGGCTCGTTCAAGGGGGCTATTTGGCCACCGCCGGCGACCCTGCCGGCACCGGGCACGTCGCCGGCGCCGGGGGGCATCGCCGGCCGGGCCGGCACCCGCCGGGGGGTGGCCGGAGCTCGGCGGCGCCGCCGCCGGTGGCTAACCTAGGGTTCCTGCAAAACAGGTTGCAGGTTAAAGAGAAGGGGGCCGGTCGAATCTGTTCGAAGTGGCCGAACCGCCCGGTCCCGACCCGGTCGGACCGGGCCGGGGGCCGGGCGGCGCCCTGGCCGAGCCAGGGTGCGGCCCTGGCCGAGCCAGGGTGCGCCCTGGCCGAGCCAGGGCCCCTGGCCGAGCCAGGGCTCGACCCTGGCTGAGCCAGGGTTCGACCCTGGCCGAGCCAGGGGGCCTGGGTCCGGGCCATTGGGCCCCAAATGGGCTGGGCCCATTTTCAGTTTTTTAAAAAATGGTTTTTAAATACCTGTTTAACCCCCTTTTAAACCCAATTTTAGCCCATTTATGCATGTTTTAAAATTGTTTTAAAACATAAAAATTATAAGAATAATCTAATAGTGTAATCTAAAACAATGTTATTAATTAATTTTTATGATTATTAACAGGTTATTAAAGTGTTTAATAACTGTTAGTCAATTAAAGGGCTTTATAATTAATGGGTGTTAGTTAATTATTTAAAATTGTTTTAGATAATTAATTTCCTGTTAATTTAATTAGTTTAAAATTGTTTTAAACTAATTTCATGCATAACTTGATTACACTATTACTGTTCAAATTGTTTGAATCATTATTTAGATTAACTGAATAGTTTAGTTAGTTTATTTGTCAATAATGTTTTGAATATTATTCATAATGCTGAAATAAATGTTATTTCGAAAACTAATTGGTATTATAATTTTATATTTATAAAATTTAATACCAAACAGCAATTATGTGATGATTGTGATGCATGTGATGTGTTTTATGGTGGGATGATCATGGACTTAGTATTTTCATGTGATGAATGATGTGAATAGATGCGATGCTTATTTCATTTGGCATTTTAAATAGGACCTGCGTGTCCTCCTCTCTCTTAATCCAAGTGTACTTTCTACCTTCCTATAAGATTGTACTCCCCTTGATAAGATCAAGGTTTCTAATTGTTTAAATGTACATTTGTGGACCTGCGAGTCCTGAATTTTGTATTTAAATGTATCGGATTAAGTTTAGAGGACGGGATCTTCTGAAGACACCTCTGGAGGGAGGACTCGCATCAAATGGAACCAGTGTTGCTGTTTTCACATTAGGATCCTATTATGGATCATCGTTTGGCTCCGATGATTCCATAGTAGCTTTAGCAGTCCATGATCATCCCCATTTAATTTTTCTGCACATATGTGATATTTGTGGACTATGCTATCATATATATATTTCTATTTAGTATATTGATACTTCAAATTGAAATACTATTGATAGCACGATTTTTTACAAATCAAAATCAAAACCCTCTTTTAAAACTTAAGTTGTAAACGTGAGATATTAAGAATAATCCACGTAACCCACCATCATTATAGATCTTAGGATAATTCTTATCTCAAACGGATTTGTTGTGCTACCACAAGGTCTGTTTGATTTAGAAATTAAACTAGGTCTACGACATGTGATGTCATTAAGATGAGTGGACAAATAGTGTAGTTTTGTTGTGCTACCACAAGGATTGCACTATGAATTCATGTCATCTAAGTAATGATGGATAAACTTAACTGAATCAAATTGATTTGTTGTGCTACCACAAGGTCATTCTGATTCAGGGGTTAAATCGATCGGATATTGCAATCGTTGCAACTGTCAAGAGTTGACTGCCTAAGGGACTTGATGTGATTTGTTGTGCTACCACAAGGTCACATGCATGTTGCCCGAAGGATTCTGATCCCCACTAGGAGATCACCGGAATCTCCCGTTCTGTATCTTAGAGGGTAATACAGATCGCCGAAAAATAGTGGGAGCATAAATCTAGATTAAAAGTCCTAAATCTGATTTTAAGAACTATCTGCTCATTTTATATATTTCCATGTAGGTCGCTATGTCGTCACCTAACCCCCTCCGTTGCATACTTGATGCAAATAAACTCACGGGACCAAATTACGTTGACTGGTTACGCAACCTAAAGATTGTCCTCAGGTGCGAAAAGCTAGCCTATGTCCTGGATCAACCAGATCCAGTGCAACCTGGTGATAATGCTAACGAAGATGAATTAATGATGTATGAAAATTGGAAGGAGGACTCTGTCAAGGTCCAGTGTTATATGCTCGGTTCAATGAATAATGAACTGCAGCGACAGCATGATAACATGGAACCTAAGACCATTCTGAATCACCTACAAGAGTTGTTTGGTGAACAATCCAGAACAGAAAGGTATGAGATATCTAAGAAATTGTTCAGGACCAGAATGAGCGAGGGCACATCTGTGCAAACTCATGTGCTCAAGATGATAGAATGGATTGAGAGGCTTGCTGTGTTGGGCTTTGTTATGAACAATGACCTGAGCATTGACTTAATCCTACAGTCCCTTCCAGATTCATTTTCACAATTCATTATCAACTTCAATATGAACAAAATTGAAGTTTCACTAGCTGAGCTGCTCAACATGTTGAAGACAGCTGAAGGCACTATCCAGAAAGATAAGCCAAATGTAATGCTTGTTGGTAAGACCAACAAGAAAAGAAAAGCTGGACAGACCTTTAAGAAAGGTAAGCCTAAGAAGCAAGTGAAAAGCAAACCGGCGGCACAAAAGGACAAAGCTAAAGTCAATGATAAAGGTCAGTGTTTCCACTGCCATAAAGAAGGTCATTGGAAGAGAAACTGCAAGATTTATCTTGCAGAAAAAGCAAAGGAGAAGCTTGGTGAAGCTTCAGGTATTCTCATGATCGATCTTAACTTGTCTTATAGAGAATCAACATCCTGGGTATTAGATACTGGATGTGTTTCTCATATCTGCAATAACTTGCAGGTGTTAACAAGTAAAAGAAGATTGAACTGCGGAGACGTGGATCTGAGGCTCGGGAATGGAGCAAAAGTTGCTGCGTTAGCTGTGGGGACAGCAAGACTTCAGATGCCGTCAGGAGACTTTTTGGAACTGATAGATTGTTATTATGTTCCAACCATTATTAGGAATATCATATCTATTTCATATTTAGATAGACAAGGATATTCTATGAAGCTAGAGAATAAAGGTTGTTCAATTTATCAAGGAGACAAATTGTTTGCTTCCGGATATTTATTGAATGGCTTATATTTACTTGATATTTCATATGATGTTTGTCTGGTAAATAATTCTCTTGAACGCTTAGATAAGGATGTGAATAAATCGTACCTATGGCATTGTAGGCTAGGTCATATAAATGAGAATAGGATCATAAGTTTGCAAAAGAATGGATATCTTGATCCATTTGATTATGAATCATTTGCAACCTGTGAAGCTTGTCTCATGGGAAAGATGACCAAAACTCCATTCTCAGGACATGGAGAAAGAGCTAAGGACTTATTGGAACTAATACATAGTGATGTATGTGGTCCAATGTCCACTCATGCTATAGGTGGTTACTCATACTTTGTTTCATTTACAGATGATTTCTCAAGATATGGCTACATATATTTAATGAAATATAAGTCAGAAGTCTTTGAGAAATTTAAAGAGTTTAAAAACGAAGTTGAGAACCAGACTGGAAATAGTATTAAAACTCTTCGATCAGATCGAGGGGGTGAATACTTAAGTACAGAATTCACAGAATATCTTAAGCATAATGGTATTTTGTCTCAGTGGACTCCTCCCTATACACCTCAGTTAAATGGTGTATCGGAAAGGAGAAATCGTACTCTATTAGATATGGTACGATCCATGATGAGTTATGCCAAACTTCCAATCTCTTTATAGGGATATGCACTGTTGACTGCTGCATATCTGTTGAACAAAGTTCCGAGTAAATCAGTACCTTCCACTCCATATGAGATATGGAAAGGAAAGAAACCAGACTTTAAGCATGTTAGAGTCTGGGGTTGTCCTGCACATGTCAAAAGACATGATCCAGACAAACTGGATTCCAGGACAGAGAAATGTAGATTTGTGGGATATCCAAAAGAGAGTTTTGGATATTACTTCTATCAGCCCAGCGATCAAAGTGTGTTTGTCGCAAAAAGAGCTGTTTTCTTAGAGAAAGAATATCTTTCAAAAGAAGACAGTGGGAGCAAGATAGAACTAGAAGAAATTCTAGACTCACAAATCAACACTGGTTCATCTACTGAACCATTGACCCAAGAACTTGTTCAAGATGATACACAAAAGGTTCGCAGATCAGGTAGAGTGCCTAAGCAGCCTGAAAGATATGTTGGACATATCGATGAAGGCAAACCTAAGGTGCACTTAAATGAGGATGATGATCCTCAAACCTACCTAGAAGCCATAAATAGTCATGAATCAGAAAAATGACAAGAGGCAATGGATTCTGAAATTCATTCCATGCATGCCAACCAAGTTTGGAACTTGGTTGATCTGCCAGAAGGTATGGTACCTATTGGCAGTAAATAGATCTTTAAAAGAAAGATCGGGGCAGATGGACAGATTGACACATACAAGGCAAGGCTTGTAGCAAAAGGATATCGTCAAAGGCAAGGCATTGACTATGATGAAACCTTTTCTCCAGTTGCCATGATTAAGTCAATCAGAATACTTCTTGCTATCGCTGCATTCTACGATTATGAAATATGGCAAATGGATGTGAAAACAGCATTCCTTAACGGGAACCTTCAAGAAGAGGTGTATATGATACAACCTGAAGGATTCACTTCCAAAGAGCATTCAAGCAAGGTATGCAAGCTGCAAAGATCCATCTATGGATTAAAGCAGGCATCCCGAACTTGGAACTTAAGATTTGATGAAGCAATCAAATCTTATGACTTCATTAAGAATGAAGATGAACCTTGTGTATACAAAAAGGTTAGTGGGAGCGCAGTTACCTTTTTGGTACTTTACGTTGATGACATTCTACTCATTGGGAATGATGTAGGAATGTTATCATCGGTAAAGACTTGGTTATCCAAAAACTTCTCCATGAAAGATTTGGGAGAAACATCCTATATTCTGGGAATAAGGATCTATAGAGATAGGTCCAAAAGGATGCTTGGCTTGTCCCAATCTATGTACATAGATACCATAGTCAAAAGGTTTGGCATGGAAAATTTCAAGAGAGGCCTTGTTCCTATGAGGCATGGAATTTATCTCTCTAAAGAAATGTCTCCCAAGACACCTGAAGAGAGAGCATACATGGATAGAGTTCCTTATGCCTCGGCAATAGGATCTATCATGTATGCAATGCTATGTACTAGGCTTGATGTGGCACACCCACTGAGTGTCACCAGTAGATATCAGGCTGATCCAGGTGAGGAACACTGGAAGGCGGTGAAATGTATCCTTAGATACTTGAGAAGAACTAAGGATCTATTTCTCGTTTATGGAGGAAACGACTTAGAACTTCGAGGATTTACTGACTCGAGTTTCCAGTCGAATATGGATGACAGCAAATCCATGTCTGGATTTGTGTTCATGTTAAATGGAGGTGCAGTAAGTTGGAAGAGTTCCAAACAGGAAACTACTGCAGATTCGACGACCGAAGCAGAATACATTGCTGCAGCTGAAGCGGCCAAGGAGGCGGTTTGGATGAAGAAGTTCATCTCGGCGCTTGGAGTCATTCCAAGCATTTCAGATCCTGTTCCATTATTGTGTGACAACAATGGAGCAATAGCTCAAGCAAGGGAGCCAAAATCACATCAGAAGTCAAAGCACATTCTGAGACGATTTCATCTGATTCGTGAGATCATCGCCCGAGGAGATATACTAGTTGAGAAAGTCTCATCTGAAGATAATGTAGCAGATCTCTTGACTAAGCCATTGTCTCAAAACAATTTAGAACGTCACCTTAAGTCTATGGGACTTAGACGCATGGGTGATTGGCTATAGTCCAAGTGGGAGAATGTTAGAATTGGGTGGACTCAAAGCCAATCATTGTACATTCTAGTTCAGATTATTAATAAAGGCATTTATTTCTTCATTTAATAGTTCTCGCAAACGACTATCGTAATGAAGGTCCATAGACAAATGTATGGGATATTGAATCATGATGAGATCATGATAGTGAGATCAATATCCTAAGGCAATTGTCTTAAATAGTTCTCGATCATAAGATATTTGAGATGGACATTAAATATCCGATAAGATCGACACAAGTTATGTCTGCTCATATGATGAGGGTGAATGATCTCACATTCACTCGTGTGGTGACACTAAGACAAACAAGTGGGTGCTCATTAGAGAATGAGTTCACTGAACAGACCCGAATAAGAATTCCTGGATGGTAATTATACCTATTAGTCAACCAGGGAATTCTATCGTTGCAGTAGCACAGTTGGTCCTTTGACCTGAGTCACCAATGATACCTTGTTTGTGGACCATTGTATCTTGATTCTCTGACTCGTGGACTTTAATCATTAAGTCCACCATAATCGGTCTTTCAGATACAGTGGAAAGCTTGCGAAGGTAATTGAGTGAACAACAAGAGATCACTCACTCTTGGTATAAGACTGGAGAGAGAATGTCCTATGGATGTGTACACAGAAATCCCTGGCCAGGGTCAAATGAAAGAGATGTCTTTCTAGATATTAACTATGTACTAGAATCCATCTGGATAATGCGATAGAGGGTTTGACTATAAAACCATACCCTTGCGTTATCGGGACATTGCATGAGTGAAGGATTATATCTGTGCAGTATCTGCAGACGGAAAGGTTCAATTGAAGGGAACAGTATCCCTTATATCTTCTGGGATCATGAGGTAGTGTTTGGTGCTGTTCATGATCAGAAGGCCAAGTGAATTAATCATCGGATGATAATTTACTTGTTTATTAAATTAATCATTTAACATGTGATGTTTAAATGTTAATTAATAAATATTAAACTCAAGAAACAGTTCTAAGTTTAATGGGCCTGCAACCGGACTGATATATGGGCCTAGAGGGTCACACACATAAGAGTTCTCGTCAGACGGTGAGAGATGTTAAATTTCATGCTTATCTGGGTTTTTGTGAAAAACTGCAGGATAAATATGAAGATTTAATGGAGAATTATCCAAGGCCAAACTCTTGGATAATCATCAGGATTAATTGTTGTGCTTATCCTTATTTCTATATAAGGAGGGCCAAGGGGGAGTGGTAAAAAGTTAGTTGGACGAATTTTACTCCCCAGATTCTCTCTCTCCTCTCTCTCTCTTCTTCTCGGAGTGGATCTGTCTCTCTCCGCGCATGGTGGATCTGAGATCTGGTCGGAGCACTCAAGTCGAGGAGGAAATCGCGTCTGCTGCGGGAACTCGTGTGGATACCTCTAGAGATCGTACGCGTGCGCGATTACCGAGTCGGCATCATCCACGGGAGATTCGAAACCCCGCAAAGGTGAAGAACTGTTCTTCCCACTTAGATTTAATGTCTGTTTTACAACCCCAGCAACCGATACAATGGAATCTTTTTATTTCCGCTGCGTTCATGGCGAATCCTAACACTTACCCTTTCCTTTACCTTCGTTGACGTACGCGCATCGAGTAAACAGAGGTCCCACCGTGATCGCTAGAGGGTTGTGGATGCCCGGAGTGTTCCCACTCTCCTTGTGCGGGGGGGAGGCCTCCGTCCGTCACGCAACTGGGGCGATAATGGAGTTAGGAATTGAAGTACGTGATCGCCAGGAGCATTACCTTAAGGTCTGTAGACATGCTAATTTTTACATCATATTGAGTAAATTTCGTGTCACAATGATAATGTTCAAGAATGGTTTGATGTTTAATTATTAATTAATTTTTATTGATTTTCTCGAAATTTGTTGAATCACGTCGTGTATACACGACGCCGTTTAGATTATTAGCAGAAATCAACTCGAAATTGAAAATTGTAAATTTAAGAGGATTTAGCTGAATAGCGTCGCCCTCACACGATGCCGTTTAAGTCCTAATCCGCTTAGATTTACTATTTCTAATTCTGGTTAATTTCCTAATTTATCTAAAGTACGTCGCGTGCACACGACGCCTTTCATGTTTCCTAATTATTTTCAGTTTCCCTTTCCGGATTTGTTTTTGTTTTGGCCGCATTAATGAACTAAAAGGCGTCTCCCTTGAGCGACGCGTTTTAAGAGTTTCTTGATAAGCAAGATTTGGCCGAGATAATCCTGTTCCAGAGGTTGGAAGGGTTTCCAATTCTCATTATGATCGTCCAGGGCAAGTCCAAGCCGCAGGAGAGTCCTTTTGAAGGCCAAATATCCTAAAATCACTTCTTATAAATATATATGGACGTTGACCTTTGAAAGAGGTTGGTTTTTAGAGGATTCGGAGTTCTCTACAAGGTGTTTGAAGGTCCTCAAGGGAGAAAAACGTGGATAACAAGAAGGAGTTATTGTTCCTTCATCCTCTTCCACCAGTGAAGCTCAAGAAGATCAAGACTTTCAAGGGGCCAAACCAACCGATTTTCTTTCTAGTTTCTTTTTCATGTAGTTTTTCATTGCATCAATTCATCGCACACACTCACTTCATGATTTCTAAATCTACACTCCTTAAGGGGGTTTAAAAGAACACAAAAAGTGAGTCCTTTTAGTTTAGTTGCATGTTTAGATTCTTGATTAGGATGGATACTACACTACTTTAGTTCTAATCATAGTTTTATTGTTTATTTGATTTCTTTTTGTGCAAGGTACAAAAGAAGAACAAGAGTAAAGAAAGAGAAGGCTATTTTCTTACGGCCGACCGAAAGAGAGGAACAAAAGACCCCACATTCTCCCAGTTTGCAAGGTTGGTAAACGATCACTTTTCCTTTGAAATCCTCTATTTCTGACGATCACAATTCTTTTTATATTATTAATCATAGTAAACACATAATAACATGATCAACCCACTCTTTTTGAGTACTACAGGGTCCCTGTGCTGCGCAGGATGGGTGGATTGATCGCGTCTTGTTGGAGCAGGAGTTGTGGATTCCTCTTCTTTGCCTCCGGCTGGCCGAAGGAGGAGAACTCGGTTGTCCACGTGCAGAATGTGGTAAGAGCCCCTAAAAGAAAAAAACAAAACAAAGTAAAGAAAATCTGATTAGAACTGTGATGTGTAGAATCTATCCATGCAAATAAATAAACAAGTTAAAATTGAAAGGGGATGCACCGGATGGGTGTTTGGGGAGGGATGGTGACCATATGTTATGGCCACCCACATCCGTTTTTTTGTTTGAAACCTCTGGGGGTGAAGGGTGCTAAGTCATTCTAACATGTATGCATGCAAATAGGGTGCATGTGTGTGACAATAGTGAAAAGTGGATGTGTTGTGGTAAAAAGGAAAGAAGAAAGAAGAAAAGAAAAGATTACGAAATGAATGAATGACAAGTAATGTAAAAGAGTAAAAGAGGAGAAGGTTAAGGAGACAAGCCCATTTGGAATGCGGAAGACTCCTCCTTGTTCCCTCGCCAACCTCCCACCTCTGTGCGCTAGAATCTCTGCCAACCTAAAGCCTTCCAACACAAGCCTCTTCAACGTCCCAAAATCCTTAACTCCCAGCTCTTCAACCCCCTTCCCGAGAGGACCTAGGGGGGTTTAAATAGGGGAGAGGAAAATAGGGAAAATTTATGGTCTAAATCCCCGTTAATCATCAAGGAGCCAATAGGAAACGGTCAAGGGTCGGAGGTCGTGCATGCGGCAGTCGCCGGAGTGGGGAGTGGTCGTAGGAGGTGAGGGTCGTGAGTGGAGGAGATCGTGGGAAGACGAAGTCAAGATGAAAGTTTGAGGGTGGATGGCCAACCATCTTGTCTTCCTCTTTTGTGGAAGGCCACCAAGTTGGCCTTCCGTGAAAAGGTGGAAGGCGGAGAGGCTGGCCTTCAGGGAATGTGGAAGGCCACCAAGTTGACCTTCTGCAAAAAGGTGCAAAAAGGTGAAAAAAGATAGACGGCCAACCATCTTGCCTTCCTTTTTTATGGAAGGCCACCAAATTGGCCTTCCACGAAAAGGTGGAAGGTGGAGCTGCTGGCCTTCGGGGAAGGTGGAAGGCCACCAAGTTGGCCTTCCATAAAAAGGTGGAAGGCAAAGCAACTGGCTTTCGGGGAAAGTGGAAGGCCACCAAGTTGGCCTTCCATGAAAAGGAAAAGGGACGAGTGTTGGTTAATGGGCTTGACGACTAATGAGATGAATTAAGTGCGGAAATCTGATGGGTTAAATGAGATGGCTAAGGTGATGGAGGTTTATGACAAAAAAAGGGTCCAAAATTGGTGTCTACAGGTATGTTTAACAGTTATAATGAAGGCCAGTCTATCAACTGCCCTCCATTGTTCGATGGTGAAGATTATTCTTATTAGAAGTGGAAAATGAGTACTTCCTTAAGGGTCTTGACCTAGACCTATCGGATGTGATTAAGGATGATGATTACATTATTATTATTTCTAGAGAGGGATAGACTAATAATGGCAAATGTTTAATTTCTTTGAATAACAGGACCAATAGTATATTATATTGTGCATTTGGAAAGAATGAGTTGAATCGAGTCTCTGCTTATAGATCAGCTCAAGATATGTAGAATAAATTGTAGTTGACTCACGAAGGAACTAACAAAGTAAAAGAAATTAAGATTGACATCCTAGTTACTTAATATGAGAAGTTCAAGATGAAACATTCTGAAACTATCACCAAAATATACAACATATTTACTGATATCACAAGTAGGTTGATGGCTCTCTAAATGGAATACAACAATGCAAACCTGATTAGAAAAATTCTAAGATCTCTCCCAAGCCAGTAGACTCCAAAGGTTACTACAATTGATGAAGTAAACGACCTCAACAATCTAAGCCTTGAGAAGCTCATTGGGTCTCTCATAGCCTCATGAAATCAACATGGAAAGGGTAAGAGAGTACTTCTAAGAAGAAAGTCTCTACAGCACTAAGAACAAGCTTCCTCAACTCTGATGAAGATTCCTCAAGTGAAGAAACTAGAATGAACGGTAAAGAAGAAGAAGCTCTTCTATTTTGAAGACTTTTAAGAATTCTTCAAAAGAAGAAGTTCTAAAGTACTTCAGGACAGAAGCACTACACAAAAATTTTTACCAAGGACAATAAGAAGGAGCCAACCTACTATAAATGTAATTAGCCTAGATATCTGAGATTTGAATGTCTACTGCTCAAAAAGAAGGAGCTCAAGAAGAAAGAGCAGACCCAAAGGTTCAATAAATACTTCAAGAAGAAGGCAATGACAACTACTTGGGACAATGAATAAAGCTCATCCTCTTTCTCAAGTTTAGAATAAGAAGAGTAGATTGCAAATTTGACTCTCATGGAACAAAGGTCTCATCAACATGATGAGCAGGTAACTTCTGACTCAGGTTATAATTCTGTTTCTGATTATGATGAAGAGCTATCCTTATAAGAAACCTTTGATGAGTTATATGAATAATTTAAAATTATTTCAAAAGAGTTCAGAATACTTAAAACAAATCATAAAAAATTGAGTGAAATGGGTGTTTCCTTAAAATCTAAAAACACATACTTAGCTCAGGATAGTTAAAGATTAAAATATGAAAACAAGTCACTTGATGAGGATAACAAAACTCACAACAATAAATTTGAAGAATTTCATGCTGAACTTTCAAAGATAAATAAAGGAAAAATGATTTTAAGTGAAGATAAAAGTCATGAAAATAAGTTAATACATTAAATCAATATCTAAAATCCTCTCTAAAAAATTAACTAGGGGTAAGACATCTTTTCACCTCTGTTTGAAGGGACTTAGTTATGATAATAGAAAAGATGACTCAGATATGTGCAACCAAGACCTTTAAACAGCCCACAGAAGAATATCCTCTCCCTAGATTCATAAAAGTCTCTACTTCAACAAGTTCAATAAGAAAGGCTCATTGCATAGATTGTTGTTCTGATTGCTGCAGATTGGGTCATACTTCCAAGACTTGCAAGTGGAGGGAGTAGATTTGAATACCCAAAGGATATGCAATTGTCACTAACCTTAAAGGACCCAAGATGTTTTGGATACCTAAATTCTCCAAGCGATAATTGTAAGTTGGCTTGGGTGCATCAAGGGACAGTGGATGCTCTAGGCATATGACAGGGGATTGTATCTTGTTCAAGTCTCTTAGGTTAGAAGATGATATAGTCACTTGTGGTAATGGCAAAGGAAAAGTAGTTGGTTGTGGCATAGTGGGCAGCAAGTCACTAGACCTAATAGAAGATGTATTGTGTGTAGAAGGTATGAAGCACAACTTAATCAGCATCATCCAACTATGTGACAAGGGACACAAAGAGATCTTTTAAGCCTCAGAGTGTACCATCTCTAAGAAGGATAGAGTGATCTTTAAAGCTCATAGGGAGAAGAACCTCCACATCCTTCACCTAAATGAACTTAAAGACACAGATGTGTGCCTAGTAGCTAGTAGTTCAGAAGAAGCAGATCTGTGACATAGAAGACTGGATCATGCAAGCCAAGAAGCAATTCGCAAATTAATCAAGCATGACTTGGTGTTGAACTACCCAAGTTAAAGATGAAAATCTTAAGCATTTGTGGAGCATGTGCCAAGATCAAGCAGACTAGGATCTCCTTTCAGTCCAAGACCATTGTAACAACTTCCAAACCTCTGGAGTTGATACATATTGATTTGTTTGGACTTATGAGGACAGTCAATCTAGGTGCTATAATCTATAGATTTGTCGTTGTTGATGACTACTCTAAGTTCACCTAGGTAGCCTCTTGGAAAGCAAGTCTGACACATTTGAAATCTTTCTCAAGTTTAGCAAAGTGGTGTAGAAAGAGCAAAAGTTGAGCATCATTGCAATCAGATCTAACTATGGTGAAGAATTCTAAAATGCTGATTCACCAAATTCTGTGAGGAGAATGGGATTCAACACAACTTTTCAGCACTAATGACTCCACAGTATAATGGTGTAATAGAGAGGAAGAATAGAACATTACTAGATATGACAGAACTATGCTATCAGAAAGTAACTTACCAAAATATTTATGGGGAGAAGTAATCAACACAGCTTACTACATCATTAACAGAACAATGATCAGACCAATACTGAAGAAAACATCTTCCATATGAATTGTACAAAGGAAGGAAGCCAAATATGGGACACCTGAAGCTATTCGTATGCAAGTGTTTCATCTTCAACAATAGGAAGTTTCGCTTTCGGACTTCACTTCGAATAACGCTGTAAGCTACATTTCGATTAATGTATTCAGTGTTACTTCGATTATCGATGTATCTTACTCTGTGTGAACATAAGTGTTATTATTGATTATAAATCTCACTACGATTATTGACAAATTAAGACTTCTATTAGTGAGAGAATTCACTCAAGTTTTACCGTATCGATTAAGACTTCGTTTAATATTTTAGTTCTCACTTCGATTATTGTCAAATAACTATAATCGGTTTGCTTTAACAATTGTACAGTCAATTATCGCATTTATACTTCGATTTTCATTGTCAATAAATTGATTAGTCAGTTTTGAGCAACACTGCAATTACTGATTAAATCAATTAATATTTCAACTCTTTACTCCGATTATTGTAATATGATTAATCAATTATCTTTATATTTAGAACATCGATTATCATCCTAGATTAATCAATTATTATGTTTAGTTTAATCGATTCTGAGATTCGAACTGAATTTATATTTACTTTATGATCTCAAATTGATTAACCTTACACATTGTTTTGATTAAGCTACTTCGAGCAAGCGTGTGTAACTTAACTATACATCTAATCGATTTACTTAAACGATCACTATTTAAATTGAAAAGGCTCTCTATGTACTTTTTCTCCGACAAATTTCATGATTTGTTAGTGCAGATCTTTGACAGTACCTTTTATTGAGTAGTGTGCAAATGATTCTTTTCATTATATACTATCTATATGAGAGGATGTCTGCATTTTATTCTTGATATCTTTTTTAAACTATTATGGATCCTAGAATCTTTTTTATAGATTTCATACTACACTAACAGACTAAGTAGAAAAGCCTAGTTGCCTTTTTAGTTTAACCTTATGTTTCAAGTTCTTGACAAGAAGTTTACCAACTAGTCTAAGGTTGTACCTGAGTGCTCTAGACTATAGGAACCTATTTAGTGAGAAGTTTCTGGATATTAAAAAAATTCTTATTTATCTGAAAAATCTCAAACGTTAGACTCAACGTAAAATCTTCATCTAACAAATTCGAACTTGTTGTCTAACGGATCCTATTCTGCTGTCTAACGAACAAATCCTAAGGACAGTATATATATGTCCTACACTTTGAAGCTTTAGAAACAGAAGAACACAAGTGTAGAGTACAAGGAAGAATAGAGGAGGAAGAATATAGAGATATTCACAAGAAAAGAGAGAGCTTCACTAGAAAAGAAGAAGGACCCCATTGCTATTTCAAAAGAGTCTCCTTCACAATCAAGAGATAGCCTGAGAGAGAGAGCTTCAAGTTGCTCCACACATCACCAACTCTCGGATCTCCAGTTAGATCAAGCATTACATCTTTCATTTACAACTTTTTAGTTTTGATATTTGCTTACTGTGTTACATTATATATCAGTCTATTAAGAGACATTTTTGTACTCATTTTACATTACAGGTGTTGTAATTCCTCTTCCTAGTTGTGGAAGAGAAAATCTACCTAGTGTCCAGAGTGTACTCTTCTCCTTAGTTGAAAGCGAAGACATGCTTGGTGTACAAGATGTGTTGTTCTCCTTTGTTAAAAGAGAAGATTTGCTTGGTGTGCAGGGTGTTATTGATAGCCGACAAAGGATTTGTACTTTGTGGAGTGAAAATCTCAAGTAGTTGCTTGAGGACTGGATGTAAGTTTGGAAAGACTGAACTAATATAAATTTATGTATTCATTGTATGATTTCTTCTTGTCTCTCCCACCTTCTGTCCAATTAGATTTAATTCCGTATTTTACTCCAATTAGTCTTTATTTAATTTTTAGAAACACATTCACTGTCTCTCCGGATTATACATAACTAGGCAACACCTCCAATTAAATAAGATCTATAGCTTTGAAATCATGTATTTGAATATCCTCCTCTGAGAGCATCATATGTATGGGCGTTCCCCTAAAGGCTTTACAAAATTATTTGTTATCAATATCATCCTCTAATCTAGTAACTCAGTTTGGAAGCGAATATTGAGAGAATAACCCTAGATGATGTACGCAAATTAAACTTTATGTTTATGAGCATTGAAGAAGGAAAAAGTATTAAAAAATCTAATGACGCAACGTATGATGAGAAGCGATTTGGCAACGTGCCAAGATTTAATCCAACCGTGGTTTAGTTTAAAGGAATGGTTAGTGACGTAGGACTGTAAGGGTCATACAGTGCATTTTAGAGATATAGAAATAAATATGATAAGGTCAGCTGTCAGGAATACAAACTCAAGTATGGAACAAGGTTTGGCATGTAAACTAGAACTCAAATAAAGAAGACTCTCAGTTATAATAAAATTCAAATATAGAAGACCTTTCTCCATTTGGAGGTGGCTAACGGTACTTACTGTTCGTCCCAGTCTTAATTTTATTATTAATTGTTCCTGCATGTGCATGGACTCCAAGCATGCAGTAGTTTAAGACACCGTCCCCAATTATTCTCCAACACTTACGTTTAAACAAAGTGAGGCATGTGCACATATATGAGCAGGTTAGAAATTGATTTAATGAAAAGTGAGATATCAGCTGGGCTAAGACGAGTGATAGACAATAATAATTAAAGTGTGGTTCTTCTAAGTGCAGGTTTAGACTGAATTCGATCAGAGAGAGAGGGAAATAGTTTTTCATAAAAGCCTTTCCTTGAGAATGGAAAAAGTACCACGTGAGGAGATTTTTTGAAATCTTTCTCTCTCTGTATTGACTGAGTTGAGTCCAAATCTATATTTAGAGGATCTTTTTTTGATCATATAGTACAGTAGTTGGAAGGTCCTCAAGTATAGAGAAGGAAACTGAATTCAAAACTCACCAAGCCTCCTCGGGGAGAAATAAATGCACAACCTATTCCGTTCCAAATGAAGCGAGAATTCTCCGTTCCGCATTCCAACAGACGACAAGAATCGAACCTCCCGTACTCTCTGTTAAAAGAGACGGGGTGATGTCCGCTGCGCCACTAGGCGGGAGTCACACTCAGAGGATCTCTATTCTAATAGTTATGACCTCTATATACGACCCCTCTTAGTCGTGTCATCCAACATCTGGTGGTAACCATGATCCTTCTCACCGTAATTTTAAAATTGGAGGCAACTTAGAGGGGAGGTGCTTATGTCATGAATCCACGGGAGGCAGTAGCTAGCATGGATTGAGAAAATTTGACCGAGTCAATTGGGATTTAGGAGGGGGAGTATTAAAGTCGTGGATGATAATAAAGTGGAGGGTAAGGGTCCATCTGGTAGTTCGCAAAACGGCAGTTGGGAAAATGATTTCATGAAAAGGTGATACAACTGTATTTGGTAGCTCTCAAAACCTCAGTCAACAGAAAATTAAGTTCATTCACTAATGCCAAATTCCGATTTTGGTATCCAGCACAAAATGCCTTTTTTTTTTTTTTTCAGTGCCACAGTGGCCATGTACGTACATATATTTACAAGTAACTAGGGATCGAACCTGAGATGTCCTCCAAAGTTGGAGATAATTCCGCACCGGTCGAGAATTCCGTCTAATTAGGCAAACGTTCCAAATCCGCCTGATTATCCGGTGAAGTAATCTCACGTACCAGGAGATAAAGATCCCAACATCATTTTTTAGGCTACATGTCTGGGAAGTTTTTAGGCTCCAACTAGGTTCGAACCTGAGACCTCCCATTTGGGAGGCAAAGAGTGAACTAACTATCCTAGGCAGTTGGTTCTCTGGCACAAAATGCCTAATACCGTTTTTCATTGGGTGCATTAATGCATTTAATGCTATGAACGTAAGAGACCTAAGATGTATAATTTTATATTTATACTCTTAGAATTTAAGTATGTACATTTTTACAATTATACCATCAAAACTTAAAGATGTCATGTAAATGAGATTAAATACTCTTTCTTAAAGTAACTAAAAATGTTTGCATTTGATATTTCCTTAGAAAACGTTTCTGTTTGAAGATTATTTTATGAAGAATCAAATGAACCTAGGCGAAGGTGTGTTGGCCTTCTAATGTCTCACGTCTTGGGAATGAGATCCTTTAAATCTCTTTACACCTCACAATCTCTTCTCATTTAAAATCTCTTCTTGCATAACTGGAGGATATTTTCGTCATTTACTTAAGATGTGATATAAAAAGATATACTGAAAGGTAGAGAATGACGAGACAAAATCCTCTAAGGTACAAAACGTATTCCTAGATATAGTAGTAAGAAACTGGTCAGGCGACGGTGACCTTCCGATCAGATCTCTGGCTATTCGATAGTATTTGAAGAACAAGAAACGCCTAAGGTAGAATCTAAAAGAGAAAGAAGAGACATCAGTATAGACACCTAATTTTGGTCCATTCTATAGACTGATTTGAACTTTATTTGTGTTAACGGACCTTTATGTTGACTCATTTTGTCCTTTTTCCACTCATTTGGATCTTTTAAAATTTAAATCATAACTTTTTAAACTTTTTGTAGTCATCCTTGGTGAGTGCATCAGAAGGCCAAACCGATGGCCGTCTAATAGATCAGAAGGCCAAAGTGCTGGCTTTTTGATGCATTAGAGTGCCAAGTAAGTGGTCGTCTGATGCATCAGACGGCCACCTACTTAGCCGTGCACTTGTCACAGAACTTCTATATTTAAAAAGTCCATGATTTTAAAATATTTTTTAACTATTTTAAAGTCTACCATTTTATTTTTTAATGCATTTGGAATTTTAAAATTTTAATTAAAAAAAAACCCTTTTGACCCATTTGGCTTTTCTTTTAACTTTTTTCAAGTTTTTAACCTTTTGGGTTGGGTGCATTAGAAGGCCAGATCGATGGTCATCTAATGCATCAGACAACTAGAGTGCTGGTTGTCTGTATGATGTATCAGACGGCCACCTACTTGGCCATTTGATGGGTTTGTTGCAGAATTCTCCCCATTCTCCATGTATGCTATTTTCTCAGGTTTTTGACAATTTCTCTCGCATTTTTTTTCACTCTAATGGATTGGGAATGAGTTGATTTAGGGTTTAGGTGGCAGTTTTTGATTGGGTTTTGGGTTAGGATTTGTTTAGGAGCCCTCTTCCTACTCTTCTCCATCCTCATCCATTTGTTTACGAGGGAGGGAGTTCTAGGGTTTTAGCTCGGCCCTCTAGACCTATTTAGTATCTCTTCCACCTTGGGCAAGGCTAGGAGGGTTCACTAGAGTTAGGGCATCATTTTTCACAAAAAGCAGAGAGAAAAGAGGGACTTCATAGCCTAACACTAGACCTCTCTTTTGGAGCTCGTGGGAAGAGACGACCATAGAGTCTTAAAAGCTCTAGGAAGGAGGAACGCGCCATCAACCTTGTGCCCACACACCGTCTCTTTGGTGTCAAAGGGGAACCCTACTCTCCTCTCTCATTTCTCTTTTCATCATTTTTTTCACACTCCTTAACGTGCATGCATGCATGCATTCTAGGATTTCGTTCATGTTTAGATCTCTTTTACACACACATGCACTTATAATTAGGTACCTTAGGTCCTTGCTAAGGGGTTTACTTTGATCCAAAACACTAAAAATGGGAAGGTAGATGGCTATAACACTTGCTCACTCATCCTTCTCAGCTACACATCTGGTAAGCTCATCTCCAATTGGGATATTTTTAGCTCAGTAAATGGGTAGTATGCTAATTAAGAGTTTAATGGGTGTTTTGCTTTGTGGTTAATTTGCAGGAAATTGAGGTACGAGGCTCCGTCTCCTTGGCTGGCTGAGGGGAAGGGAGTGTGGACCACAAATTTTGCTACATACGAAGAGGTCTCAGAGTGCCACTCGTGATCAAGGTAGTCCCTCTAGGTCGAGGTAAAACACCCTGACAATCACCATTTTTGTTCTTTGTGTCTTAGTACATCAATTTCTTTACCTTCCATTTTGATACTTTATCATCATTTTTCATCATTCTTATCTCGAGTTCGTAGCTACAGGGATCGGTCTCCTTTTACTAGTTGAGCGTGGGGCCATTTTCGGCGCCTACAGTCAGAGGACCCCCATTCTCTTGGGAAGCAAGACCCGCTGATGCCTAACTCAGCTTCTTGAGAGAGGTAGAAGATGGAGAATTCTCTAGAGTTGAGTGTAGTATTCAACGTACCTCCTTCAAGGGAGAGATTGGAGAATATATCATCCCCCACGTGTGGCATCATGGAGGCCGTTTGTCCTCGTGGAGTTAATTGGCTCAGGATCCATGCCTCTTGATCGAGGGGACCGTAGGATAATAGGCTGTAAGGAGGGATCTTCTCTTGTGATGGAAGGAGCAGATCATGAGGACGTGCCTCTAATGGACAGTTATGTTGTTAGATCGTAAGACCCGCCTGAAGGTGGTGTGGAGTTACAAATCGACCCTAGGGGTCTCCACTCTTCCGGACAGTCGGGTGGTGGTGACCTTTGGGTTCAGAGACTTGGTCTCCTCTGCATGAAGCGGAGGCCCTGGATTACCGAGAGGATAGACTCCTCTTGGCACTCAAAAGTTTCGACCGAGACGTCAACTGTCTTGGGGCTTACCGACTGAGGTGTTGGTCCCCTTACGGCTTGGTTCTCTTGGAGACCAGGACCCCTATATTCTAGGTCCTAGCTGTCAGCTTGACTGTCGGGGTACTGGGAGAGGTCACGTGACCATCATGTAACGGCCGCATGCCTTTAGGCCCTTGGGCCTTCAGCTAATTGGGCCTGATTGGGCCGGATCGCAATCTCCCCTCATCACTAGATATGCTTTTATTCACATGGATTAAGGTGAATTTAAACTTATTTATTTATTTTTATCCCTTGTAAGTAGAGTTGTAACTTGAGTAATGCTTGTTGCAATGCCCCCCTAACTGCAATGGGGGCATTGCAGCAGGTAAAAAAAAAATTTTTAGGTCAGGCCCGACATGTCTTACCCATTTGTACTGTGCCATGCCTGATTGGATGATTCAAAAAATCTAAAAAATAAAAAACTAAACTTATAAAATGGCCTTAATGGGCCGAGCCCAATAATGGTCTTTTATTTTTAAAAATTTTTCGAATCTTCCGATCAGGCATTACACTGTACGGATGGGTAAGGCATGTCGGATCCGACCTTAATTGTTTTTTACCCACTACAATGCCCTCATTGCAGTTGGGGGGGCATTGCAGTAAGTATTACTGTAAGGATTGAGGTTTCGGATCCGGTTATCGGGTCAGTTTCAGAGTTGGATCTGTCGGTTTGGGCCCTTGCGGGGCTAGGGCTTGTATTTTTTTTCGCATCGAGCTTGCGAGACGCAGTTCAAACGGCGTCTAGTGAGGTGGACGCGTTTTAGGTTGTGCCACGTGGGCGCCACGTGGGTTGGCTTTGGGCCGCGAGAGTACAACCCCGGTCTTATCGTTTGAACGGCGTCTTGATTGGACGACGCCATTCAGAGTACGGCCCTAGTATGTCAGCGTACAACTCGTTTTGTCGTTTGATTGGCGTCGACTTTGGACGACGCGTTTTAGTTAGCTTCGATTTGACCCCGCGATCCCTTCCTCTTTTTCCTCATTCTCTCCATTTCTCTCTCTCCTCCCTCTCCCCTCCGATCCATCCGGTGCCCCCCTCCCCTTCTCCTTTCTTTCCTCTCCCCATTCTTCCTCTCCCTCTACTCCATTAACCTCCTAACTTCCACCACTACTACCACCACCTCTTCCGCTGCGGATTTCTCTCCGAACGGCGGCCAACGTCTCGGTGGAGTGATGGCGTTCACGGCGGTACCGGCGGTGGCTTGTGGCGTGGTGGTTCGGCGGCTTGGAGCTCGGAGGAGTTCAAGTAACCGGTAGGGTGACGATCCTCGCAATGTTTTGTTTAAAACCATGTTTTCCCGCTTTCAAGCATGTCTAGGAGATTTTCGGGGTGAAAATACTTATATCACAAAATTAGGATTGGTAGGTTTTTATGGGCTATTTGGGTTCTACTCCTACTCCTCTATTTTATGGCATTTTTGTGCCATTTGGGGGAGAAAATCTCACGTTGTGAATTAGGGGGAGGCGGAGGGAGAACCTGTCTGTGAGGGTTAAATGGCGTCTGGGGACAGCGACGCCATTTAAAAGGCAGCTGCCACCCACGACGCGATTCATCTCAGATAACAGACTCTGTCTCTGGATTGAATAGCGTCCAGAGACAGCGACGCCATTCAAATGGAGACCCCCTTGCACGACGTGTTTTAGTTCGGATCACCCCGAGGCCTAATTTTGTTTATGTCGTGATTAGGTGACTAAGAATAGCGACGCCTTTTAAAAGATGACTACCTTGCACGATACGTTTTATGCCATCTTCTGAGGCCAATTTTTGCATAAACCAGTTTAGGGGTCTTGAATGACGTCGGCCTTGGGCGACGCGATTCAAGACAGAATCTCATTAAAGCATGTAATTAACATGTGTTTATATTGTTAGATAATTGGATAAATGCATGTTTGGAAATATACTTGAGGATGATGATTTCTACATGATCGGATTGCACCGTGTTGCGTTTTGTGCGATTGTGGGCCTAGAGTGACAGTTGTTAGCGCTTAGGCATTCTGTGTCAGTGTAGGAATGACACGGCGCCAGTGTGGGAGTGGTGGGGTGACGCCTAGAGAGAGGGTCATTTGGTGTACCTCGGGGTATACCGGTGTAGGAGTGGTACATTCGGAGTGTCACTCGTGCTGGGGGAAGCAGAACCACCTTGAGCCAGGTCAGGCCGGAGTAGCCAGTGTGCTATCCGAGGGGTTGTTGTTTGGTCTCAGCGGGTCGGTGTTTTCTGCGTTCGGCCGTGTGACATGTGTGTTTAGCTGGGACGCTAGTTGTGGACTCCGTGGTGGGGTGGTTTCAGAATCGTGCATGTTACTGTTATAAATGCGTGTGTTTTATATCGAAATCTAGGAATTGTGTTTACTGCTTTATTTAGTTAAATTGCCTATAATTGTGTATTGCACTTGTGGGTGTGTGAGTGGGTGGTGGGGATTGAAGGATCCCTACTGAGTCTATTTCAATAAGACTCACCCCCTGCGGTTTTCAGGTGAGGGTTCCAAGCAGGCGTAGCGAGGAGAGTGTTGCCTTGGGTTGCACGCCATCAGCCGTTGTTCCAGGGTATGCCCTGATGTAGTTGTTATTTTTTTTTTTCTGGCCTATAAGTTTAATTATTTCTTTTCTGTTGGAATATGTAATTAATTGCTGAGTCAAGTCGAATTGTAATACTTTTTAATTTCTGCACTTCCTTTACAATTCGATGTAATGTGGATGTTTAGCTTAGTTTATCATTTATTTCCCAGACTTATTGAGATCTTGATTTGACTCCAAATTTAATGATTCGGTACCCATTTAGTAATCGGATCCCCGATTATAGGGTGGCGGGTCGTTATAATTACTCTCGTAATATCTTCCAAGGCACAAGGGATGAGTTGCAAAAGTTCTCACCTTGAGAATGACTAACGTGCCTTCAAGTCATATGGAAAAATATTAAGAGTCTCCTGAGAATGAGGTATGAAAATAGCCAAAGTTTTCGTCTTGCTCATCAAAAACCCTTCTCCCCACTCCAATGAGGAGGTTTTGTTGTTGGCTCTCCGGCGAAGTCTCGCATTGGACTTTTAGCGATCCTCAGAGGCACTTTAGTGCCGATTCTTTGGGTGGGAGGAATCCCATCTGGGTGCTCCCCCCAACCCCCAGGGCTGTTCCTCTCCTACTCTCCTACTCTCCTACCCTCCTCCATCTCCATCATAGATCTCCTCCACCCCCCTCCTATGTTTGATTTGTGTTGTGGGTATCCCATCCCTCCATCTATCAACCCTTTGCTCCTGATCGCCCACCCTCCTCTATACCTCTTGTTGGGATCTCGGGTTTATCGGGATCACGGACGAAGTGGAACAAATAAAATAAAATACCAGCGATCCCTATCCATTTCAATAAACAAAAATCAGTGATCAGCTTGCGTAGATTTGAATTCGCGTTCGAACGGTTCCATCGGTATGACACCGCCAGCCGCGCAGATGCCCGACCTCTAGCGAAGTCCACGCGATCCTCCTCGTGACAGATATCCTTACGTTCCTCGTTTCTCGCAGCCCACGAACAATACGCCCTTTGCCGCAAAGACTGCCGCAACACGTGGTCGATTTCCCGTCTCACGGGAGTCGGAGAAGACGTCGGAGCAGACCCCGGAGAGGGGGGATGGCCCGGGGCACCAGAGAGAGGAGGGGGCAGCTAGGGTTGAGCAACAGCTTGGCCTGCTCAACCTACTCACTATATTTTATACATACCGCGTGGTTTTTCATAAAACCCCTGAAAAGTATAAAACCTACTTTTAATCCATCGCCTTGAGAATCTTTTACGTATGACCCTCTATGCCCAACTACCAGTCCAGTTAATGGCCAAATAAGCCCAGTGACTTCACTGACTTAATTAATCAATTAATAACTCATATTAATTAATTAATCAACCGAATTAATGTCGTACATTCAATTCGGATGGGCCTTCGATCACGTTGGGTGCCAAGCAACACCGCGTGAACCAGAAGGTATTGGGGTGAAGCAACCCACTTTTGGAACCTTACCGCCGACAGTTACCACATGGATTTAATCCTTCATTCGCGCAATGCTCTCTAGTCAACTCAAGGTATGGTAAACCGTCAAATCCTAACCGATCGACTCACTTGGATCGGATGCTACCGTATAATATAGGAAAACTCATTTCCCGATATTATTGTCCGCCCTAGCCAAAGACTTCTGCACATTCTACCTAAAGCATTATCTCTCTTAGTACCGAGAGCGAATGATTCCTTATTGAACACTCAATTCCCTTCGACGTTGTAATGACCCGTCACCCTATAATCGGGGATCCGATTACTAAATGGGTACCAAATTATTAAATTTGGAACCAAACCAGGATCTTGATAAGTCTGGAAAATAAATGATAAACTAAGCTAAACATCCACATCACATCAAATTGTGAAAGAAGTGCAGAAATTAAAAATTATTACAATTCGACTTGACTCAGCAATTAATTACATATTCCAACAAAAAAGAAATAATTAAGGGTATAGTGTAAGGATCGAGACCTTCGGATCCGGTTTTCGGGGTCGGACCCTGTAGTTCTGGCTACGTGACGTAGACTGGATCTATCACGACCGGATTCCGAGGCTGGAACCCTAAGTTTGGATCCGAGGCTGGGTCGGATCGGTGACGAGGCCCGACGGGGATCCGGATGGCGACGGAGGCGAAGCCGAAGGCCCGAGGCCGAGGGTGGCTCGGTCGGGCGTTAGCTTGTCTTCGGAAGCAGGGTCGAGACCCCTTCGGGCGGTGCGAAACCGGATTTCCTTCGGACCGAGAGGCAGCCGGCGCTCGGCGTCGAGACCAGTGGGAGGAGTCCGAGGTCGGCGGCCGAGACCGACTCGGGTTGATCGGCGACTCGAGGGTGCCACGTGGGCTGGCTTTGGGCCGCGTAGCGTACGGCACTGTCGTGTCAGAGTGCGGCCCTGACGTGTCGACTGAACGGCGTGCCTCGGTCGACACGTTTCAGAAATTTGTCCTTGCGGCCGTCACATCACCTGACGTGTCGGCTGGACCGCGTCTGCCTCGGTCGACGCATTTAGCCTGGTTAACCCCCACGAGCCCTCCTCCTTTCCTCATTTTTCTCCTTCTCTCTTTCTCTCCTTCCCCTCCGGCGATCTCAGCGGCGATTCCTCCGCCTCCCTCTTTTCCTCCCACCACCATTTCACCTCTCCCTCCACTCCATCCTCTACCTAGCTCCTACCACTGCCACCTCCATCTCCACTGCGGCGTTCTACTCTCCGGACGGCGGCCGACATCACGGTGGAGCAAGGACGACCACGGCGGTACCGGCGGCGGCGTGGGGCGAGTCGGGTGGACGGCTTGAAGCTCGGAGGCGTTCAAGTGTCTGGTAGGGTGACGGTTCCCACAGCATCACGTTTTAATCAAGTTTTTACCGTTCAAGCATGATTATGGATTTCTGGTTTTGGGGGGGGGGGGAGAATGAGCATGTTTAGGTGCTCTTTTGATGATATGGGGGATTTGCTATGAAGGTGATTTTCCTATGGATTGTATTGCCCCTCTTTCTCCTCTGTTTTTAAGTAACTTTGGGGTTTTATGGGTTGAGAAGGGAGCCCTCGGGCCCATGGTAGATTCTGGTTCCTGGGCGTTAGCTTGTCTTCGGATAGCGGGGCCGAGACCCCTTCGGGCGGGTTGAAAGACGACGCGCATGGACGACGCCTTTTTGAAGGGCGTCGGGCCATCACGACGCCTTTTAGACAGAAATCGCCTGGCCGAGACCCCTTCGGCCCGAAGACTGTTTTACATAAACCTGATTCTGAACTGTTTTACATAAACCTGTACATGGAGCTCGAATGGTGTCGGCCTTGGGCGACGCGATTCGAGACAGAACCTCACTAATTCATGCCAGTAAAACGTGTTCATACTGCTAGATAGTTGGTTAATGCATGATTTGATGCACTCGACAATGATGGATTCTTCATGACCGGACGGCACCGCGTGGTGTGTCGTGCGATCGTGGGCTTTTCACGTGACCGGATCGTACTGTGCTGGGTTTTGGTGTTTTGTGTTACTGTGGACCTGGAGTGACATTGTAGCGCTTTATCACCCTGTGCTGGTGGGGGCGTGAGCACAGCGCCGGTGGGGGCGTGGGCGGGGTGACGCCTAGTGACAGAGGGTCACCTGGTGAACCCCGGGGTCAGCTAGTACCGGTGTCGGAGTGGTACATTCGGAGAGTCACTCATGCTGAGGGAAGGAGTAACCACCTGAGCCAGTTGGGCCGGAGTAGCTAGCATGCTATCCGAGGGGTTACTGTTTGGTCTCAGCGGGTCGGTGTTTCCTACCTTCGGCTGTGTGGTCGGTGTTTCCTACCTTCGGCTGTGTGGTCGGTGTTTCCTACCTTCGGTGGTGATCGATGTTTCCTACCTTCGGCTGTGGCCGGTGTTTCCTACTCTCGGTTGTGTGGCCGAGACACCTTCGGTCAGTGTAGCCGAGACACCTTCGGTTAATGCTAAGCCGAGACGTGAGTTGTTGGCTCCTTGATAGAATGATTCTAGAATTATGCATGTTATATTTCGAATGCACATGGTTCATATCGAGATATAGGAGTAGTGTACTTACTTCTGTGTTCGTTGCTTTACAGTTAGCCGTACCTTGCACTTGTGGGTGTGTGCGTGGGCAGTGGGGATCGAAGGATCCCTACTGAGTCTTGTCTTGAGACTCACCCCTGCGGTTTTCAGGTGAGGACTCCCAGCAGACTTAGAGCGGCGTGTGCGGCCGCGTGTTAAGCGCCTTCAGCGGTTGTTCCGGGGTATGCCCCGATGTAGTTGTTATTTATTTCTGGCCTGTATGTTTAATTATTTCTTTTCAGTTGGAGTATGTAATTATTTGCTGTATCGAGTCGCATTGTAATAATTTTAATTCCTGCACTTTCATTTCAATTCAATGCGATGTGAATGTTTAGCTTAGTTTATTATTTATTTCCCAGACTTACTAGATCCTGGTTTGGTTCCAAATTAATGATTCGGTACCCATTTAGTAATCGGATCCCCGATTATAGGGTGGCGGGTCGTTACATATAGGCTAGAAAAGAAAATAACAACTACATCGGGGCATACCCCGGAACAGCGGCTGCTGGCGCGCAACCCAAGGCAACAGTCTGCTCACTACTCCTGCCTCGAACCCTCACCTGAAAACCGCAGGGGGTGAGTCTCATCGAAATGGACTAAGTAGGGATCCTTCGAGCCCCACCACCCACTCACACACCCACAAGTGCAATAACACAAATATAGACAATTTAAATAAATAAAGCAGTAAACACAACTCCCAGATTTCGATATAAAACACATGCATTCATAACAGTAACATGCACGACTCTGAAACGACTCCACCACGAAGTCCACAACTAGCGTCTCGGCTAAACACACAAACCACGTGGCCGAACGCAGAGAACACCGACTCGTTGAGACCAAACAACAACCCCTTAGATACTGTGCTGGCTACTCTGGCCTGATAGGCTCCAGGTGGTTCTGCTTCCCCCAGCACGAGTAACACTCCGAATGTACCACTCCCACACCAGTACTAGTTATACCCCGGGGTACACCAGGTGACCATCTCTCTAGGCGTCACCCCACTACTCCCACACCGGCGCCGTGTCACTCCCACACCGACACAGGGTGCCTAAGCGCTAACAACTGTCACTCTAGGTCCATGATCGCACAAAACGCAACATGGTGCGACCCGATCATGTAGAAATCATCGTCCTCGAGTATGTTTTCAAACATGCATTTATCCAAACTATCTAACAATGTAAACACATGTTAATTGCATGCTTTAATGAGATTCTATTTTGAATCGCGTCGCCCATGGCCGACGTCATTCAAGACCCCTAAACTGGTTCATGCGAAAACTGGCCTCGGAAGATGGCCTAAAATGCGTCGTGCAAGGTAGTCACCTTTTAAAAGACGTCGCTGTCCCTGGTCGCCTAATCACGACAGAAACAGAATCAGACTTCGAGATGATCCGAACTAAAACATGTCGTTCAAAGGAGTTGCCATTTGAATGGCATCGCTGTCTATGGACGCTATTCAATCCAGAGACAGGGTCTGTTATCTGGTATAAATCGTGTCGTGGGTGGAAGCCTCCTTTTAAATGGCGTCGCTGTCCCCAGACGCCATTTAACCCTCACAAACAGGTTCTCCCTCCGCCTTCCCCCAATTCACAAGGTAGGATTTTCTCCCTCAAATTGCACAAAAACGTCAAAATAGAGAAGTAGGAGGAGAACCCAAATACTCGTTAAAAACCCACCATTCCTCATTCTATAAGATTAACATTTTTACCTCAGAAAACCTTTAAACATGCTCAAAAGCGGGAAAAACATAGTTTTAAACAAAACATTGCAAGGATCGTCACCCTACCAGTTACTCGAACTCCTCCGAGCTCCAAGCCGCCGAACCGCCACGCTACGAGCCGCCACCGGTACCGCCGTGGACGCCGTTACTCTACTAGGACGTCGACTGCCGTCCGGAGAGAAATGCGCCATGGAGGTAATGGTGGCGGTAGTGGTGGAAATTAGGAGGTTGATAGAGTAGAAGGAGAGGAGGAATGGGGAGAGGAAAGGAAGGAGAAGGGGGAAAAGGGCGCCAGAGGTTCGGAGAGAAAGAGGAGGAGAGAGAAAGAAGTGGAAAGAATGAGGGAAAGGAGGGAGGGTTCGCAGGGTCAAACTGAAACCAGATAAAATGCGTCGTCTAAGACCGACGTCATTCATATGACAAGACGGGTCGTACACTGACATACCAGGGTCGTACCCTAAATGGCGTCGTCCATACAAGACGCCATTTAGACGACAAGACCGGGGCCGTACTCCCGCTGCCCAAAACCAGCCCACGTGGCACCCACGTGGACATCTTAAAACGCGTCCACCTCACCGGACGCCGTTTGAACTGCGTCTCACAAGCTCGACGTGAAAAAGAACACAAGCCCCAGCCCCACAAGGGCCCAAACAAAGGGATCCGAAACCTCAATCCTTACAGACGGTATTTCGCCGTACCCGATCCTTGGCTGTTTATAATCCTGTGAATAGAGATCTGTAAACCAAAGTAAAAGTACATAAGTCCACCGACAAGGTGTCCTTGGTGTCTTAGGTCCGAGGACCATCCACGCAACTGCGACAATAGAATCAAGTTGGTTGACAGTTAGGTACATTACCATCTAACGAGTCAGTCGGATCAGTTCAGTGAACTCATTCTCTAATGAGCACCTACAGATTCGCCTTAGTGTCTCCACACAAGTGACTATAAGATCAGTCACCCTCATCATATGAGCAGGAGTAATCTGTACTAGTCTAACACGATATCTGATGTCTTTCTCAGATATTCTCTGAGTAGGAACAAATAAGAATATGTGTATATAAGTGATAAGTCTTATTAGTATGATTTCATCATAATCTGATCACTATTGAACATATTCACGGACTTCATTATGAGGTGATAATAAAACGAATTACACATAATCAAATAATACCATATTATTAATAAATGAATGAGATTATAAGTAACATTCGATTATTAGCATGTAATTAGCATAATCATGTTATTAATTAATTTTGAGCTAACACCATTATGTATGTTAAGATATGCACAAAGATTAACCTTGGTTGGTTGAATCCCATAGAATAATTAGATATGATCAATTGTGATATAAAACTTAGTGTAAATCATAATCGAATTTAGATTAGAATGATTAATTGGAGATTAAGGGTAACTATGCAATTATTAAAAGTAGATGATCATTTGATGAATAATTAATTTATATAGTAAAAAAATATAATCTATAATTAGAAATTTATCTTTTATTAATTAGTGCTTATCCTAGAAATATTAGTATTTTATTAGTTAGTGGGATGGTCAAAGTTAGTATTAATCTTGGTTAAAGTTAGTGGGATGGTAAAGTTAGTTTAACCTTGATTAAAGTTAGTGGGATGGTCAAAGTTAGTATTAACCTTGGTTAAAGCTAGTGGGATGGTTAAGTTAGTGTAACTTGGATGGTTAGAAATAATTTATTTTTAACTCATCTAACTAACCATGGTAAGACTAACTAAACCCTTCCTATTTAAAGGACACTAACTTGGGTTTTGGCCTTGGTTTGACATTTTCTCTAGAGCAAAACATGGGGAGCTGCAAGGGAAGGATTTGGAAGGCCATCCTTGAGGGTTCTTGGTGTTCTTGAAGAAGGTAGGTAGCATGGGTGCTAGTTTCATAAGAGTTTAGCTTAGTTAATCATAAGAAATAAATAAATCCTTATTTTTTTTTTTTTATATCTTCAAATTATATGTTCCTGTGAAGTTCTTAGGTGTGAAATAGTTGAATGATGTAGGGATTTAAATTTTTAAAAGCCTATAATAGATTAAGTATAGTAGAAGTTAAATTTTTGCAACCTATATTTTTCTGTAACTCTTATGACAGTAGGGTAACCTGAAAATTTTTATAATTTTATTTTGTATATAAAACTTATGAAAGTTTTATGACATAATTATTACATGATTGGACATCTCCAAAAAAATCTGCATAAATATTCATATTCATATGATGATGCTTCCAGGTTGGGTAAGATGGTATAATTTGTAGATACAGTTTTCGGACATCATTTGATAGCATGTTAGAACGTGAATTTTAGTATTTTATATATATTACAAAATAATCTAAAATTTTTATGACATAATACTCATACTATTATACATCTTCATAAAAAGTTTCATGAATTGTTATATTCACGTGATGATGCTTCTAGGTCAGGTAATAGGGTATAATTTGTATTCATTTGATAGCATGTTAAAACATGAATTTTAGTAATTTATATATGTTAAAAAATAATTAGAAATTTTCATGACATAATACTAATACGATTATACATCTTTAGAAAAAGTTTCATGAATTGTTATATTCATATGATTATGGTTCCTGGTCTGTGTAGCAGGGTTCATATTCCACTCTGATATTTTAGTAACTCAGGAATAGCACCCTGATGTTTGATTTTATGCTATCTTTGTGGAAGGACATTTGAGCCCAAATATTTAAAGGTAGTACCTAATGTGCATTAGTATAATATGTGAAATTTTTAAGATTTTTGGAAGTACTTTTATACATTAATAAAATCAGTGTTTTAAATGTGGACATATTACTTCTGTAGGAGATTTATGATTACTTATATGTGTTGCCTGGGTTTATAACAAGTTGTATTTTAAATCAGCTTAGAACTTGATTTATTTAGCTTTTTAATTATGATTTGGAGCTATTCTTATTTTATGAACTTCTTAAAGAAAATCACTAAAGTGGTTAATCATTTTCGTATGTATATGTTGTTGCAGTTACATAAACATCAAATTTTATCTTATAATATTAACTTTAATGAAGCTTGCCGATCGGACATAGCCGCTATATGAGAATAGTTATGGGGAAATGGTGGTAAAATCCCCACCAGTACCCATTTATTATGGGTTGCATGCTACACCTAGAAAGGTAGGAGCCACCTCCAGAACCCATTAGCTCTGTTACACGGGGGTCGCGGGTAGGAGTCCTTTGTTAAGGTGGGGTAACGACCCTTGGAGTAGCGCTACACCCATGACTTGGCTCTGTACGTGCCTAGGAGCTCAGTTTCTGTATTTTGTTTCTGGTTCATTGTGGTGGTTGGATGAGTGTTCGGGCACTTCTATAATAAGTGAGAACCTATGGTCTGAAAAATAAATTTTACATCTTGCAATTTATATGTCATTTCAGTAAATCAACTTCAAAATCTTAAATTATGTATTCTGTTCTGTATTATGGTCCTATTCATGTATTGCTAAGCTTGTGTAGCTTTGTTTAGGGTTGGCATTTTATTATCGATTATGCATCTCAATTTCCTTATTGGCATATCATTCTAATGCACACATGTATTATATGGTAGTTTTGTTTTCTATTACGTTTAATGTTCCTATGCAATGTACATATTCTATTTCAGTTATTTTGGTTGGCAAATTATTATGAAGGCAGTCCCATCTACCTACTGAGTTGCCATTTCTTTGGAACTCACATCTATTTTTCAGGTGATCGGACAGAGGGAAGAACAGAATAAGATTGGAGTGAGGTAACGATTTTTTTTTTTGGGTGAGCCTAGAGGACTAAATCATGTATATATTTATGTTTTTGTTTTAGTTGAAATGTGTAACGAAGATCCTGGCAAGTACAAATGACAATCTACTATGTAGCGCTTTGGTATAATGTTGTGAATGGTTGAACTTTCTTAGTATTTAAATTTCTCTTACAAATTTTTATACTGCGCTTCCATTTGAAACATAGTTGTAGACACCCGATTTTGGACATCCTCTTGGTCATTTGAAACATGATGAGTATTTACTCATCATCATCCTAATCCATCAACATTTATCCCATCATATTTCTCCACTTAATTCAGCCCATTAGTAGTCAAGCCCATTAACCAATACACGCTGCCTTCCACCTTTTCGTAGAAGGCCCACTTGGTGGCCTCCCACCTTCCCCGAAGGCCAGATGCTCCGCCTTCCACCTTTTCGTGGAAGGCCAACTTGGTGGCCTTCCACCTTCCCTAAAGGCCAGTTGCTCCGCCTTCCACCTTTTCGTGGAAGGCCAATTGATGGCTTTCCACCTTCTCCGAAGGCCAGCTACTCCGCCTTCCACCTTTTCGCGGAAGGCCAACTTAGTGGCCTTCCACCTTTCCTGAAGGCCAGCTGCTTTGCCTTTCACCTTTTTGTGGAAGGCCAACTTGGTGGCCTTCCACGAAAGAGGAAGGCAAATGAGTTGGCCGTCCATCCCCCCCACTTTCAGCTTGACTTTCTCTTCTCATGTTCTACTCCACTCGCGACCCTTGTCTCCCACTACTCTGACCACTCCCCACTCCGGCGACTGCTGCATACACGACCTCCGACCCTTGACCAATTCCCATTGGCCCCTTGGGGATTAACGGGGATTTAGACCCCTAATTTTCATATTTTCTTTTCCCCCTATTTAAACCCCCTAGGTCCTTTCGGGAAGGGGGTTGGAGAGTTAGGAGTTAAGGATTTTGGGAGTTTGAAGAAGCTTGCATTGGAAGGTTTCGGGTTGGCAGAGGTTTTGGCGGACATGCGTTGGAAGATGGCGAGTGGGAGGATTCCCCCCTACATGGGCTTGTTCTCCTAACTTTCTTATTTACTGCATTTTTCTTTTCAATACGTTCTGCATCCTCCATTCATCACACCATTGTCATTTTTGCAATTCTCACACACGTATACTTTTCTCTTCTTGCATGCATCCATCCTAAGATATCCTAGCACCCATTCTAACAAAGGTTCAAAACAAAAATTGGGAGGTGGGTGGCCATAACATATGGTCACCTTCCCTCCCCAAACACCCATCTGGTGTGTCCCCTTTCAATTTTAGTTTATTTCTATATTTGTACAAATAGATTCTACATATCACAGTTCTAATCGATTCTCTTTACTTTGTTTTGTCTTTTTCTCTTAGGGGCTCTTACCACATTCTGCGCACGGATTACCAAGCTCTCCCCCTTCGGTCGGCCGGAGGCAGAGAAGAGGAACCCATATCCCCCGCTCCAACAAGATGCGATCAATCCATCCATCTTGCGGACGGAGGCCTCCCAGCGAGAGGAGAGCTGGAACACTCTGGGCGTCCACAATAGTATTCTCCCAATTATCTGTTATGAGGGATATTTTTCCCCTGTTGCGCTTTGGCCATCTCTGTAATTATCTATATATTATGGATGACCGGGCCGGGGCATGACAGATTATGGTATCAGAGCCTAATTGGGATTCTCTGTGTTTTACCCACCATTCGGACATTGTACCCCAGGATCTTTGCATGAAAAGTTACTTTAGCTAAATGGTCCGAGTTTAGTTTCAATGTGTGCTCAAAATTATTTGTTTTTCTGGGTATTATAGATACATGGCGGGAAGATAGTCAAGGCAAAATAACAAGCGACTGACTAGGATGAATCCCTTGGATGGGCATGGAGAGGCCCAGGGATCTAGAGGGGGTGATCCATTTGCAGCACCAACTGGAGGATATGGAGATTTTCTACAGACTTTTCAATGTTTGGCACAGGCTATGCAGGCCTAGGCCAAGACCCAGGCTCAGATGCAGGAGCAGGTGCAGGTGATGGCTACAACCCAACCAGAGCATTCAGATAGATTGGTAGGTGCTACTTTGATGGAGAAAATCCTCCGTATGAATCCACCCTCCTTTAAGGTGGAGAGTCAACCTGAGGCAACCGAGAGGTGGATAAGAGAAATGGAGAAAATTCTTGATGCCATTCAGTGTGATAACGGAGACATGATTGTCCTTGGTACATTCATGCTCCAAGAGCGAGCAGATGAGTGGTGGCAGGCAACCAAAATGACATTATTTGTAGGACAAACTGATATTGGTTGGGGAGATTTTCTCAAGGTGTTTAGGGCAAAGTTCTTTCCTGAATATGTGTAAGATCAGATGGGGCTGGAATTTCTGAATTTACAACAAGGTTCAATGACAGTGGCACAATATGAGGCACGCTTTACTGAGTTAGCCAAGTATGCACCTCCCTTATGCACATATGAAAAGAGGAGTACCAAAAAATTCGTTCGCGGGCTTCGAGGTCCTAATCGAGATCGTGTGTCTTTGTTTGATCATGAGACAATTTCAGCCGCCTATCGTGTTGCATGCATTGCATAAGACAACATTGAAGCTATGCAAAAGAATCAGAGGGTGCATCAGCACAGCAATGAGCTGTTAGTCTGAGGTGGCCTACAAGCCAATCAGACTATGTAAATCTCATTTATTTATTAATAATATAGCATTATATTCATTATGTGTAATTTACATTTATTATCGTCTCATAATGATGTCCGTGAATATGTGTGATAGTGATCATATTATGATGAGATCATACTAATGAGACTGATCACTCAAATACACATATTCTTAATAGTTCATAGTTAGAAGATATCCGAGAAGGACATCAGATATCCGGTTAGACTAGTACAGATTACTCCCGCTCATAAGATGAGGGTGACTGATCTCATAGTCACTTGTGTAGAGACACTAAGGTGAATTTGTAGGTGCTCATTAGAGAATGAATTCACTGAACTGATCCGACTGAATCGTTAGATGCTATTGTACCTCACTGTCAACCAGCTTGATTCTATTGTCGCAGTTGCTTGGATGGTCCTCAGACCTGAGACACCAAGGACACATTGTCGATGGACTTCTGTGCTTTGACCTTGGTTTATGAATTTCTAACCATGGGATTCTATACAGCCAAGAATTGGGTACAAAGGAATACCGTCAAAGGAAATTGAGTATCAATAAGGAATCATTCGCTCTCAGTACTTAGAGAGAGAATACTCTAGGAAGGATGTGCGGAAGTCCTTGGCTAGGGCGGACGATAATATCGAGAAAGGAGTTTTTTGATATTACATGGCATCATCCAATCTACGTGAGTCGACCGGTTAGGGTTTGATAGTATACCATACCCTGAGTTGACTCGAGAGCATTATACGAATGAAAGATTATATCTACGTGGTAACTATCGGCGGAAAGGTTCCAAGAGTGGGTTACTTAACCACGATACCTTCAGTGTTCACGCGGTGTTGCTTGGCACCCAACGTGATCGGAGGCCCAATCGAATTTGACGTGTGACATTAATTTGATTAATTAATAATTAATAATGAGTTATTAATTGATTAATCAGTCCAGTGAGGAGTCACTAGGCTTATTGGGCCATTAACCGGAGTGGTTATTGGGCCTAGAGGGTCACACGCAAATGATTCTCAAGGCGATGTATAATAAGCGGGTTTTAGATAAACCGGGGGTTTTTATGAAAAACCGCGCAGATAATATAAAATGTAGCGTATGGGCTGAGCAGGCAAAGCTGCTGCTCAACCCTGGCCGCCCCCTCCTCTCTTCCTCTCTTTCTCTGGCGCCCCAGGCCGGACACGTTCTCCGGATCTGTTCCTCTGCTTCTCCGACTCCCGTCCGACGGGACTTCGACCGTGCACTGCGACGGTCGTTGCGGGGAACGGTGAAGGGTTCGAGAGTTGCGACGAGTGAGGTGCGTGAGGATATCCACCATGAGGAGGATCGCGTGAACTTCACTAGAGATCGGGTACTTGCGTGGCTAACGGTGTCACACTGACGGAACCAATCAGACGTGGATTCGATTTTGCGCGCGATAATTAATCCGATTATTCGATAATCATTTTAGTTTGTTTGAAATGGGAAATGGATTGTTGGTTTAATTTTATTTTCCGCTGCGTGAGCGATCTGGAGAAACATGTGAACCGAATAGTGGTATCAGAGCCAGGTTCCACTGTTTCTCGTCCCATTTCAGATTCCAAAATTAATTTTTCTATGTTTTATTCCATGCTATTCTTCGATTAATTGTTGGATCTGTGTTCATATGATGAATACAATTTAATTAGATTAATATTCTACAATTTTCGAATTTTATTTGGGATTTTCGTGTTCTTCGTGGGACGAAGAACATCGGGTTTCTCGGAGGCTTCGTACGCACTTCCCAAGCATTGGGATGGCGAGCCGGGACCCTGGATTCCCTGGGGATAGTCACCACTATCCACTGGGCATCATAGCCGGCGCTGGAGTGGCCATGAAGGGCTGCGAAATTGGGCCTTAGTTCTTCTTCTCCATGGTTTTATGAAAACCACAAAAACTAGTAAATGAGGGGTTGAAGAAGGGGTCGGCCTGCGATTTTGGAGGCTTCCGCTGGCTTGCCGGTGCCGGGGTGGTCACCGGTGGGTCTGGGTGGTGCTGGCGTGGCTGGGCTAGCCGCCGGTGGCCTGCCGCCGGCCGACGCCATGGAGAGTCGCCGCCCTAAAACCCCCCTACAACTAAGGTTTCGGGTGTTGCAGAACCAAGGGGCGTCGGGTGGGGAAGGGAAGGGCTGGGCCGCTGGCAGGCCGGGCTGCTAGGTGGGTCGGACCGGGCCGGGCAGGGCCTGACTCGGTCAGCCCTAGCCATGAGCCAGGGCAGCCTGGTTCGGACCATGGCAGGCCCATGGCTCAGCTAAAGGGCGAGCCCAGGCACGGGCTCGGCCCTAGTGGGCTGAGCCCACTAACCCCCTAAATCCCCTTTTATTAAACCCCTTATTCTATTTAAAGCCCAAAACTCTATAAGCCTAATTAAAATAAAATTGGAGTTTAATTTAGATTCAAAAGTGTTTTAAAAATTAAATTATTATTCAATTTCTTTTTATTAGGCTTTAATGATTATGAATCATTATTATTAACAAAGTGTTGTTAATTAATTAGAATTAGTTATTAATTTAAATGTTAAATTAATAATTAATTTTAGTTGACTAATTTAAGTGTTAAATTAGTAACTATTAGTTAATTGGAGTTAATTGTTAATTTAAATGTTAAATTGGTAATTAATTTTAATTAACTAAAGTAGTGGTTTAATTAGAAGTTATTAATTAATTGATGTTAATTATTAAGTTTAAGAGTAAATTAGTAATTAACATTAATATACTAATCTAAGAGTTAGATTAGTAATTAATAAATAATTAGTATTAATTGTTAGTTTAAGAGTTAAATTAATGATTAACATTAATTAACTAGTCTAAGAGTTAGATTAGTAATTAATAACTTATTAGAGTTGATTGTTAATTTAAGTGTTAAATTAATGATTTATTTTAATTTATTGATCTAAGAGTTAGATTTGTAATTAATTATTAATAGTCTAATTGTTAGATTATTAATATTATTTAATCTAATTGTTAGATTATTTTAATTATTATAAATGTTCTAATTTACATGGAATAATTTGGAATTATTAATTTGGAGTGTGTGCACATGTGATGTTTGTATTAATGCTTTTAAATTTGATTTAATTGCATGATTAAATTAATAAAATGAGTTTTAGAAATTCAAATTCCAATTTTGATTGGATCCTAACTTTTTGAAAGACAAAATAATATATTTTGAAAAACACTTTTGTTTTAGCCATGTGATGCACTTATCATGTGTGGAATGTTTAAAACACACCGTGGTCATAGATATGCATTTATTTAATTATTCATGTGATGAATGTATGTGTGGATCGTTGATGTTTCAATGAGGATATTTATTAAATTGTTAATAAATAGAGGTATGCATACCTCTCTCTCTCTCTCATACTCTGATGTACTTCTACCTCCCTATCTATTGTACTCGCCATAAGGCCTTCATCTATTTACATGTAATTCTAGAATTAATTGTAATATAATCGAGGCAACTGAGGAAGGAGCGATTGCACGACTGTCTAATATAATTGTTATGTTAGAATGTGTGTGCGTTTGACTGTTGGCTCCAGTCAAACCTACTGTGCTATCCATGACAACACTTGACATGTATGAGATGCATTGTTTTACTTTTGATTATGAATCAAAGTAGGTATAGTATTAGTAAATATATACGATATATTTGTATACTATCACCTAGGAGAGACCAAGATAAAAGTTATATAAATATCCTCGTCTAAATTCTAAGCCGTAACGTGAGTAGTTAAGAACTTACCGTGTGGTTCTCCATCGTTATAGTCATAGGATTCAAATTACTTTAGGCAGGTTTGTTGTGCTATCCACAAAGCTTGTCTAATTGTAAGGAGAGACTGTGGCTATGGCATTAGATGCCTATTTGATCGGAGTAGAGGAACCATGTAGTTTTGTTGTGCTATCCACAAGAGCTGCATGCAAATCTATGCTCGTCTCGTAATGATGGCTAGCTTAGACCAGAATTAGTGGTTTGTTGTGATATCCACAAGGCCATTAAATCTCTGGGGACCAAAGCTATGATCGGATATTACAAGGAGTTGCAAGTCCCATGAGATGGGTGCTCTTTGATTATTTTACAGTTTTCTTGTGCTATCCACAAGGTTGTACTGCAAGTCATTTATATTCTGATCCCCACTAAGAGACTGTCGGCGTCTCCCGCTCTGTATAGTTGAGGGTTATACAGTCTGTCGAAAATTAGTGGGAGTTAAAACTTGATCAAAAGATCATGTCTTGTTTTAAAATTTTAATAAATTGAACATCTGCTAAATAAACTTTATTCATCTCCTATAGAAAATTATGTCGTCGAATAACCCACTCCTTGGCATACTTGATGAGAATCTTTTGGCTAACCTAAACTACTAATATTGTGTCAGAAACCTGAAGAGTGTCTTCAGATCTGAGCACATTGCCTACGTCCTTGGAGTTGATCCTCCTGCTGAACCGGTATTAGATGCCCTTGAGGCAGAGATGATCGTGTACGAGAGAAGGTCGAAGGACAAAGACAAAATAGTAGTAAAGGGTGACTGTTTTTACTATAAACAGTAGGGTCACTGGAAGAGGAACTGCAAGGAGTTTCTTAACGATAAAACTCATGGAAAGGTGAAGCTATCAGAAGCTTTAGATATCTATATGATAGATATCAACTTGTCAGCAAAAGATTCCACATCTTGGGTATTAGATACTCGATGTGCTTCATATATCTGCCATGATATGCAGATGCTGACAAATAAGCGCAAGCTGAGAAAAGGCGAGGTGGAACTAAGGCTAGGAAACGATGTAGGAGTTGCGGCGGTTACTGTAGGGACAACAAACCTCAGGCTTCCATCGGGAGGCGTCTTATCATTGGAAGATCGTTATTATGTTCCTAGCATAATAAAGAACATCATTTCTATATCTTGTTTAGACAAGATAGGATATAGGTTGACTATTGAGAACAAAAGTTGTTCGATTTATTATGGTAATAAATCAATAGCTTCAGCACCTTTAGTCAACGGTCTATATCTTTTATATATTTTTTACTACAATCTTCATATTGATAATGCTCTTAAGAAGAACAAGAATTGTGTGAATCAAGCCTACATGTGGCATTGAAGACTTGGACACATTGGTGAAAGCAGGCTGCAACGGTTGCACAAGCATGGTTATTTAATTGCATTCGATTATGAATCGTTTGCGACATCTGAATTCTACATTATGGGAAAAATGGAAAAATTTGCATTTACTGAACATGGAGAATGTGCCAAAGATATTTTGGAATTAATACATTTAGATGTATGTCGTCCAATGTCCACCCAAGCCAAAGGTGGCTTTTCATACTTCATCACATTCATTGACAACTTTTCAAGATTCGACTATGTGTACATAATGAAGTACAAGTCGTAAGAGTTTGAGAAGTTCAAGGAGTTCAAGAATGAGGTAGAGAAGCAGTCAGGAAAGAGTATTAAAACTCTTTGATCAGATTGAGGAGGAGAATACTTGAGTACTAATTTCACATAATTCTTAAAGGATAATGGTATTCTTTCTCAGCTGACCCCTCCATATACACCACAGGTGAATGGTGTATCTGAAAAGAGGAATCCCACCTTATTGGACATGGTGCATTCCATGATGAGCTTTTCGAGTTTACCTATGTCCCTCTAGGGGTATGCTACTGAATAGAGTACCCAGCAAGTATGTGACCTTTACGCCATATTAGATATAGAAAGGCAGAAAATCGAAATTTAAACATGTTAAAATCTGAGATTGTCTTGCTTATGTAAAGAGGCATGATCAAGACAAGTTGGAATCACGAACTGATAAATGTAGGTTTGTGGGATATCCAAAGGAAACCTTTGGATACTATTTTTTACCATCTTGGTGAACAAAAGGTATTTGTCGCCAGGAAAGATATCTTCCTGGAAAAGGATTACCTTCTCCAGGAGGACAGTGGGAGTAAAATAGCGCTGGAAGAGGTTCAAGATCCCCAAACAGCTGCATTATTACCAGATGAGATATCAGTTCATGAATCTGTTTAGGTACACATAGATGAGCCTCGCAGATCTGGTAGAGTACTTGGACTACACGAACGATATGTGGGACATATCGCTAAAGGAGAGTCTAAGGTTCAACATAATGAGGATGATGATCCTAAAATCTACTAGGAGGCTATAGAAGGCCCAGAAGCCGGAAAATGGTGAGAAGCCATAAACTTAGAAATCCAGTCCATGTACACCAACCAAGTTTGGAACTTGGAGGACTTGCCCGAGGGTATTGTACCCATTGGATGCAAGTAGATCTTTAAGAGAAAGATCGGTGCAGATGGACGGATCGACACTTATAAGGCAAGGTTGGTGGCAAAGGGATATCGTCAAAGACATGAAATTGACTATGACGAGACTTTCTCACCCCGTTGCCATGATAAAATCGATCAGAGTTCTACTCGCCATTGCTGCACACTTCGATTAGAGATCTGACAGATGGATGTAAAGACTACCTTCCTTAATGGTAACCTTGAGGAAGAGGTGTATATGATGCAACCTGAAGGTTTCACATCCAAAGAGTTTCCAAATAAAGTGTGCAAGCTTCAGAGGTCCATTTATGGACTGAAGTAAGCTTCCTGGAGCTAGAACATAAGATTTGACGAGGCTGTCAAGTCTTATGACTTCATTAAGAATGAAGATGAGCCTTATGTGTACAAGAAGACCAGTGGGAGCACAGTCACCTTCTTAGTTCTTTACGTAAATGACATTCTACTCATTGGGAATGATGTAGTTATGATGTCATCGGTAAAGATCTGGTCGTCAAAAAACTTCTCTATGAAGGATTTGGGAGAAGCATTCTACGTATTGGGAATACGGATCTATAGAAATTGATCAAAAAGGATGCTTAGAATGACCCAATCATTGTACATAGATACCATTGTCAAAAGGTTTGGCATGAAAAATTCCAAGAGAGGTATTATACCGATGAGACATAGAATTAATCTCTGAAAGGAGCAGTCTCCTAAGACTCCTAATGAGAGGGTATTTATGGATAGAGTACCATATGCCTCTGCCATAGGATCTATCATGTATGCCATGCTATGTACATGGCCTGACGTTGCCTATGCTCTAAGTGTTACAAGAAGATTTCAGGCTGATCCAGACAAAGAGCACTAAAAGGTGGTGAAATGTATCCTTAAGTATTTGATAAGAACTAAGGATATGTTTCTTGTCTATAGAGGAAGTGACTTGAAATTGCGAGGCTTTACTGACTGGAGTTTTCAGTCAGATCCAGATGATAACAAGTCTACATCTGGGTTTGTGTTTACTTTGAATAGAGGCGCTGTGTGCTGGAAGAGTTCCAAGTAAGAAACCGCTGTAGATTCGACGACCAAAGCTGAGTAGAAAGCTGCAACTGAAACCGCCAAGGAAGAAGTGTGATTGAAGAAGTTCATCACTGACCTTGGAATAATTCCTTGGATCTCTGATCCTGTGTTGCTGTTGTGCGAAAATAATGGGGCTATTGCACAAGTGAAAGAGCCATGGTTTTATCAGAAATCGAAAGATATTCTGAAGCGCTTTCATTTCGTTAGAGAGATCATTTCCAGAGGAGATGTAGTGGTGAAAAGAGTTTCATCTATCGACAATGTAGCCGATCCACTGAGGCCTTGGCTCAAAATGTGTTTGAGCGTCACCTAAAGTCTATTGGTTTAGTACATAAAGGTGATTGGCTTTAGTTCAAGTGAAAGATTGTTAGTCTAAGGTGGCTACAAGCCAATCAGACTATGTAAATCTCGTTCATTTATTGACAACATGGCATTATATTCATTATGTGTAATTCACATTTATTATCGCCTCATATGAAGTCCATGAATATGTGCGATAATGATCAGATTATGATGAGATCATACTAATGAGACTGATAACTTAAACATATATTCTTAATAGTTCCTAGTTGGAGGATATCCGAGAAGGACATCGGATACTGATAAAGTGTTAAATTGATCATTTAAGGGCAATCATATGCATCATACTCATTTTTTTATCTGCAAAATAGCATGAAATGATAGATAATTATGTACCAAGTCCAACGGTACCGATTTCGTCAAATTCTGACTTAAAAACATCGTCATTTCATGTGATTAAAGGAATATAGCGCATTTGCAGTTTTTCGACAAAACCGAGACAAAATAAATAAATATGATGATATTTTTATGATAATGTGCTAATTTATAGTTATTTTATGTGAACAGGACATGCCGATGATGTAGTGCAGCTGATGGAGTTTCTGGAAATTTGGGGGAGGTCTAGTGTTCGGATTTCAACTAAAGCAGGGGTAAAAATGCAATTTGATGTCCTAATATTGCTTTGATTCCTTCTTTCTCTGGAGTTTCCCAAAACCCTCTATTTCCTTCCTTCTCTCCAATTTTCCAACCACATCCCTTCCTTTCTTTATTTTAAAAATCCTCTCTCTCTCTTTTTAGAAACTCCTTCTCCAATTCCCAGCAACCTCTCCCTCTAATTCCGACTCTCTCTTCCTCTCCAAAACTGAATCCTGTCCCTTCTCCAAGCTTCTCCCACACGCTCTCTCTCTTCTCTCCCATATATTCCCCCTCTCTCTCCCAGATTCCCCCCTCTCTCCGGCCCGCAACCCTCCTTCTCATTTTTTTTAGCAGCAGCCGTATTTCTTTTCTCTCCCAAGGTTCTCTCCCTCTCTCCCGTTCTCCCTCTCTCGGTTCCTCTCTTTCTCTCCCTCTATTATCTCTCCCACACAGCTCTCTCTTTCTTTCTCTCTGTTTTTTTTCTCTCGGTTTCTTTTCCTCTTTCTCTCAGCCGGCTCCTCCTCTCTTCCCAGCACTCTCTCTTTCTCTTCCTCCTCCATCTCTGTTCTCTCTCTCTCGGTCCCTCCAGAAACCTCTCTTCCTCCCTCTCTTCTCTCTTCTCTGCCTCCCTCTCTCTTCTCTTCTCTCTCTTCACCACACCCTGCAGCAACCAGCAGCTGTTTCTTCCAGCTCCAGCACCAGCACCAGCAACTGTTCTCCACGTGCATGCCCGGCTCCACGTGCATGCAAACCTCGAACACCAGCAGCCGGTTGAAGCCTAGCTGGTCTCCACGTTGAAGCCTCTTTCCAGCGCATCCTACGGTGTACTCCCAGCGGCTCCAGCAGCCGGCCTCCATCCACCTGCAAGCCGCACTGCCACGGGCTCCCACAGCCTTCTCCTCTCAGCCGCAGCACCAGCAGTCTGCACCTCCAACCCCCGCAGTCGGTAGCTTCCTCCTACTCTCCATAAGCAGCAGCAACCTCCTTCACGAGCATGCACGGCCAGCCGCGGTGAAGCCCTCCTTCAGCACGTGCATGCCGGCAAGACCTCCACGTGGTGAAGCCGGCCTCCTCCTCAAGTTCAACGTGTATGCATGCCCGGCCAAGCAAGCAACTTCCTACTCTCCTCCACGTGTTGTTCCAGGTGAAGCCAGCCTCCTCCACGCGCAGCAAGCTCCAGGTCAAGCAGCCTGCACCTTCACCAGTCGGCAGCTACACAGTAACAGCACCGCCGGTCGACTGCGCCACCCTCCTTTCCTTGCGGTCCACTGCACTAGCCGGCAACACCCACATATTACTTTGTTGTTTTGATCTTTCTTTTCCCCTTTAGCATAGTGTTAGTTTAATTGTTTAGGATTAATTATTTGGTATTTGATGTTTAGTTATTTAGTTTAAGGTTATTAAATCATTAAATTTTGTAATTTGTTTCGTAATTTTTAGATAATTAATAAGTTACACATAGTTAAATTTCAATGTCTTTGTTATAATTTTTTTTAAGTTGTTCTAATTTTGTTTATATATGTGTTTGTGTTTAATTTTTGAAAAAGAAAAAAAAAAGAGTTGTTTAATTCAAGCAATTATATTTTTAGGTAACATTAGTTAATTGCGTTTTAGTTTAAATAAGTAATTAGTTTACTTAAAATTTCACTTATTTTTAGATTAACTAAATTCCAAAGTTTTCAAAATTAAAATTCTACTTCCCTGTGGATCGACTCGGACTCACCATTATTAAATTTCCAAAATCTGATTTGAGTGAGCCGGATAAATTTAGATTGAACGTTTTCATGAGTGTTTAACGACGCACAATTCGGAACGATCAGATACCCGGTTAGACTAGTACAGATTACTCCCGCTAATAAGATGAGGGTGACTGATCTCATAGTCACTTGTGTGAAGACACTAAGGCGAATCTGTAGGTGCTCATTAGAGAATGAATTCATTGAACTGATCCGACTGAATCGCTGGATGCTATTGTACCTCACTATCAACCAGCTTGATTCTATTGTCGTAGTTGCTTGGATGGTCCTCAGACCTGAGACACTAAGGACACATTGTCGGTGGACTTCTGTGCTTTGACCTTAGTTTATGAATCTCGAACCACGGGATTCTAAATAGCCAAAGATTGGGTACAACGGAATACTGTCGAAGGAAATTGAGTGTCAATAAGGAATCATTCGCTCTCGATACTTAGAGAGAGAGAATGCTCTAGGAGATGAGCGGAAGTCCTTGGTCAGGGCGGACGATAATATCGGGAAAGGAGTTTTCCGATATTATACGGTATCATCTAATCCAAGTGAGTCGACCGATTAGGGTTTGACAATATACCATACCCTGAGTTGACTCGAGAGCATTGTATGAGTGAAGGATTATATCCACGCGGTAACTGTCGGCGGAAAGGTTCCAAGAGTGGGTTACTTAGCCGCAATACCTTCTGGGTTCATGCGGTGTTGTTTGGCACCCAACGTAATCAGAGGCCCGATCGAATTTGATGTGTGACATTAATTCGATTGATTAATTAATTAATAATGAGTTATTAATTGATTAATCAGTCTACTGAGGAGTCACTGGACTTATTGGGCCATGAATCGGATTGGTTATTGGGCCTAGAGGGTCACACACAAATGATTCTCAAGACGATGGATAATAAGTGGGTTTTATATAAATCGAGGGTTTATATGAAAAATTGCGTGGTTAATATAAAATATAGTGAACGAGTTGAGCAGGCCAAGCTGTTGCTCAACCCTAGCTGCCCCCTCCTCTCTTCCTCTCTCTCTCTGGCGCCCTAAGCCGGACACGTTCTCCGAATATGTTCCGCCGCTTCTCCGACTCCTGTCCGCCAGTAAAAGGTGACTGCTTTTACTGTAAGCAGCATGGTCACTGGAAGAGGAACTGCAAGGAGTTCTTCAACGATAAAGATTATGGAAAGGTGAAGTTGTCAGAAGCTTCAAATATCTATATGATAGATATCAACTTGTCAATAAGAGATTCCACATCTTGGGTATTAGATACCAGATGTGCTTCTCATATCTGCCATGATGTGCATATACTGACAAGTAAGCGCAAGCTGAGAAAAGGCGAGGTGGAACTGAGGCTAGGAAACGACGCAAAAATTGCGGCGATTGCTGTAGGGACAGCAAACCTAAGGCTTCCATCAGGAGATGCCTTATCATTGGAAGATTGTTATTATATTCCTAATATAATGAAGAACATCATATCAGTATCTTATTTGGACAAGACAGGATATATGTTGTCTATTGAGAATAGAAGTTGTTCGATTTATTATGGTAATAAATCGATAGCTTCGGCATCTTTAGTCAATGGACTATATATCTTAGATATTTCTTGTTATAATCTTCATAATGATAATGCTCTTAAGAAGAGTAAGAATTGTATGAACCAAGCCTACATATGGCATTGTAGACTTGGACATGTTGGTGAAAGCAGGTTGCAAAAGTTGCACAAGCATGGTTATTTAAATGCATTCGATTATGAATCGTTTGCAACATGTGAATCCTGCCTTATGGGAAAAATGGCAAAATCTCCATTTATTGGACATGGAGAACGTGCTAAGGACATTTTAGAATTAATACATTCGTATGTATGTGGTCCCATGTCCACCCAAGCTAGAGGTGGCTTTTCATACATCATCATGTTCACCGATGACTTCTCAAGATTCGGCTATATGTACTTAATGAAGTATAAGTTGGAAGCATTTGAGAAGTTCAAGGAGTTCAAGAATGAGGTAGAGAAGTAGTTAGGAAAGAGTATTAATACTTTTCGATCAGATCGAGGAGGAGAATACTTGAGTACTAATTTCACACAATTCTTAAAGGATAATGGTATCCTTTCTTAGCTGACCCTTCCATATACACCACAGATGAATGGTATATCAGAAAGGAGGAATCGCACCTTGTTGGATATGGTGCGATCCATGATGAGCTTTTTAGGATTACCAGTGTCCCTCTGGGGTATGCTCTAGAGTCCGCAGCATACCTACTGAACAGAGTACCCAGTAAGTCTGTAGCCTCTACTCCATAGAAGATATGGAATGGTAGGAAACCAGAATTTAAACATGTTAAAGTATGGAGTTGTCCTGCTCATGTAAAGAGGCATGATCCAGACAAGTTGGAATCACGAACTGATAAATGTAGGTTTGTGGGATATCCAAAGGAAACCTTTGATATTACTTTTACCATCCTTGTGAACAAAAGGTGTTTGTCGCCATGAAAGTTGTCTTCCTGGAAGAGGAATACCTTCTCTAGGAGGACAGTGGGAGTAAAATAGTACTAGAAGAGGTTCCAGATCCCCAAACAGCTGCATTGTCATCAGATGAGATATCACTTCCTAAATCTGTTCAGGTACACACAGATGAGCCTTGTAGATCTGGTAGATTACTTAGACTACCCGAACGATATGTAGGACATATCGCTGAAGGTGAGTTTAAGGTAGAATATAATGAGGATGATAATCTTAAAACCTACCAGGAGGCCATAGAAGGCTCAGAAGCTGGTAAATGGCGAGAAGCCATGAACTTAGAAATCCAGTCCATGTACACTAACCAAGTTTGGAACTTGGAGGACTTGCCCGAGGGTATTGTACCCATAGGATGCAAGTGGATTTTTAAGAGAAAGATCGGTTAAAGGTAAGGTTGGTGGCAAAGGGATATCGTCAAAGACAAGGAATTGATTATGGCGAGATTTTCTCCCCAGTTGCCATGATAAAGTCGATCAGAGTTCTACTCGCCATTGCTGCACATTTTGATTACGAGATCTGGCAGATGGATGTGAAGACTGCCTTCCTCAACGGTAACCTTAAGGAAGAGGTGTATATGATACAACCAGAAGGTTTCATATCCAAAGAATCTCCATATAAAATGTGCAAACTTCAAAGGTCCATTTATGGACTTAAGCAAGCTTCCCGAAGCTGAAACATAAGATTTGACGAGGCTGTCAAGTCTTATAAGTTCATTAAGAATGAAGATGGGCCTTGTGTGTATAAGAAGACTAGTGGAAGCGTAGTCACCTTCTTAGTTCTTTACGTAGACGACATACTACTCATTGGGAATGATGTAGTTATGATGTCATTGATAAAGATCTGGTTATTGAAAAACTTCTCTATGAAGGATTTGGGAGAAGCATCCTACGTATTGGGAATACGGATCTATAGAGATAGATCAAAGAGGATGCTTGGAATGACCCAATCCTTGTACATAGAGACCATAGTCAAAAGGTTTGGCATGAAAAATTCTAAGAGAGGTCTCATACCGATGAGACATGGAATTAATCTCTCAAAGGAGCTGTCTCCTAAGACTCCTGATGAGAGGGCATTCATGGATAGAGTATCCTATGCTTTTCCCATAGGATCTATCATGTATGCCATACTATGTACATGGCTTGATGTTGCATACGCTCTAAGTGTTACGAGCAGATTTCAGGCTGATCTAGGCGAAGAGCACTGGAAGGCAGTGAAATGTATCCTTAAGTACTTGAGAAGAACTAAGGATATGTTTCTTGTCTATGGAGGAGGTGACTTGAAACTGCGAGGCTTTACTGACTCGAGTTTCCAATCAGATCTAGATGATAGCAAGTCTACATCTGCATTTGTGTTTACTTTGAACGGAGGCGCAGTGTACTGGAAGAGTTCCAGGCAAGCAACTATTGTAGATTCGATGACTGAAGCTGAGTACATTGCTGCAGCTGAAGCCGCCAAGGAAGCAATGTGGTTGAAGAAATTCATCACCGACCTCGGCGTAGTTCCCAGCATCTCTGAACCTGTTCCATTGTTGTGCGACAACAATGGAGCCATTGCGCAAGCGAAAGAGTCGCGGTCTCATCAGAAATCGAAGTATATTTTGAGGCGCTTTTATCTTATCAGAGAGATCATATCCAGAGGAGATGTAGTGGTGGAAAGAGTTCCATCTGTCGACAATGTAGTAGATCCACTGACAAAGCCGTTGGCTCAAATTGTGTTTGAGCGCCACCTAGAGTCTATAGGCTTACTGTATAAAGGTGATTGACGTTAGTCCAAGTGGGAGATTATTAGTCTTAAGTGGCCTACAAGCCAATATGACTTTGTAATGTCATTCATATTTATTAATATAATGGCATAATATTCATTATGTGTAAATCTTATTAATTATCGTTTCATAATGAAGTCCGTGAATATGTGCTATAGTGATCAGATTATGATGAGATCATACTAATGAGACTGATCACTTAAAACACACATTCTTAATCGTTCCTAGTCGGAGAATATCCGAGAAGGACATCGGATATCCGGTTAGACTAGTACAGATTACTCCTTCTCATATGATGAGGGTGACTGATCTCATAGTCACTTGTGTGGAGACACTAAGGCGAATATGTAGGTGCTCATTAGAGAATAAGTTCACTGAATTGATCAGACTGAATCGCTGGATGGTACTGTACCCCACTGTCAACCAGCTTGATTCTATTGTCGCAGTTGCGTGGATGGTCCTCAGACTTAAGACACCAAGGGCACCTTGTCGGTGGACTTATGTGCTTTGACCTTGGTTTATGAATCTCTAACCACGGGATTCTAAACAGCCAAGGATCGGGTACAGCGAAATATCATTGAAGGGAATTGAGTGTTAGTAAGGAATCATTCGCTCTTGGTACTTAGAGAGAGAATGCTCTAGGAAGGATGCGCATAAGTCTCTGGCCAGGGCGGACGATAATATCGGGAAATGAGTTTTTCGATATTCATCAGCGACATCCAATCCAAGTGAGTCGACCAGTTAGGGTTTGACAGCACGCCATACACTGAGTTGACTCGAGAGCATTGTATGAATGAAGGATTATATCCACGCGGTAATTGTCGGCGAAAAGGTTCCAAGAGTGGGTTACTTAACCCTGATACCTTCTGGGTTTACGCGGTGTTGCTTGGCACCCAACGTGATCGGAGGCCCGGTCGAATTCGATGTGCGACATCAATTCGATTGATTAATTAATTAATAAAGAGTTATTAATTGATTAATAAAGCCAGTAAGGAGTCACTAGGCTTATTGGGCTATTAACCGAACTGGTTATTGGGCCTAGAGGGTCACACGCAAATGATTCTCAAGGCGATGGATAAATAAGTGGGTTTTATATAAACCGGCAGTTTTTATGAAAAACCGCGCGGTTACTATAAAATATAGTGAACGGGCTGAGCAGGCCAAGCTGCTGCTAACCCTAGTTGCCCCTCCTTTCTTCCTCTCTCTCTCTGGCGCTGCAGGCAAGATCTGGATCCCTGGATCTGCTCCGCCCTTCTCCGATTGCCCTTCGACAGGAAATCGTCTGCGTGTTGCGGTGACCGGCAGAGGTTTCGTGGCTGCGAAGAATGAGAAACGTGAGGATATCTACTGCGAGGAGGATCGCGTGGACTCCGCTAGAGGTCGGGCGCTTGTGCGGCTTGCGGTGTTGCACCGACGGAACCGAACGATTGTGGATTTGAATCCGCACACGGTAAGATTCGAAACGGGAATGGATCTCCGTTTTTATTTTTATTTCCGCTACGCGGGAGATCTGGAGAAACCCGAGAACCTAACATGAGGGATTCACGTAAAGGTTTAAGTTTCAACTGAGGAGGGACCTGGAGGGATGACGGAGTAGGTTTTGGATTGAGTTCAGGTAGAGGTTCAACCTTATTGGGCCGCCAGGCCTTTTTACTCAAATAAGATGTGGACATTAGCTCCTTTACTTCTTCAAATTGAGTCAAAGAGGATGCTTCTAAGATGTTATCAATTACATCAATTGAGAAGCAATCTTCCCCATCTTGCATATGTCCAGATGCCTTGAAAATATTAAGGGATATTTTGTGATCCCCAAAAGAAATATCCATCAACCCCGACTTGCAGTTAATGATAGCATTAGCAGTTGCCAGAAAAGGATGACCCAATATGATTGGGCTATTTTTCAAATGCTGAATCGGCTCCATATCAAGGATGACAAAATCAACTGGGAAATAACAAGTGTCGATCCTGACAATGACATCTTGACATCTTCCACCATTCCTCTCGGTGTCCTAAGAGATCTATCAGTAAGTTGCAGGATCACCAGAGTTGGTTTCAATTCTCCTATCCCAATTTTTTCATAAACTGAAGTGGGCAATAGATTCACACTTGTCCCAAGATCCAATAATGCCTTATCAAATGTGGTTCCTTCAATGACACAAGAGTTAAGTAGAGCTACAAGATCTTTCATCTTCTTGGGTAATTGGTTAAGCAGAATGTCGCTTAACTCTTCAGAAAAAAATATTTTCTTAGGAACTGTTTTCAGTTCTCCTTTATGAGTACAGAGTTCTTTTAGAAATTTTGCATAAGCCGGCACATGTTGGATTGCATCTACCAGAGGTATGTTAATGTGAACTTATTTAAATAAGTCTATTAACTCTTCATTTCTGGTCTGGATTTGATGTTTTCTTTTCTGTTTGCCATTCTCTAGAGCTTGTGAAAAAGGGATTTTTGGTTTAAATTCTCTAGATTTTCCTCAATTTTCCTTTTTTCTTGAATAAGATTGGGTTCTTCACTCTCTTCTTCTTCTTGTTCAATCTGTTCAGGATTGGGCTGACTAGATCCTTGACTTGGGTAAGGATCTGGCAAAATTTTACCACTTCTTAAGGCCAAAATTACTTTCGCATTTTCTAACTGTGGGCCTCTTGGTGGATTTGGGCCTCTTGATGGATTTGGGCCTCTAACTGTGGGCCTCTTCTGTAGAAGTGGTTGGTGTTGGAAACCTCAAGGATAGTTTCGTGGGCTTGCGATGGGTTGGCTAGGTAATGGGCCCACTTCTCTCCTCATGGTTGTATCAGCCATCTGGCCCAATTGGGATTCTAATTTTGAAATGGATTGTTGTTGGGAAATGACCAATTGTTGCAATTGTTGTTGTTGGTTCATGAGTAATTATTGCAGCATATTGAACTTTTCATCATTTTGATTTGGTGGCTGAGAATGTGGAATTTGATATGAAGGTTGAGAGAACATGTTTTGATTGTTATTGAGCTGAAAATAAGGAGCTTAGGATTGGGATTAGGTAGATTGACCCTTATTGAAGGCTTGATTTGGATAATAATTCTGTTGGTGGGCCATGTTCTGAAAGTTTTGTATTTGTGCGTTTGGAGCTTGGGCTTGTTGAGGTTTCCATGAGAAATTTGGGTGATTTTTCCAGCCCGGGTTGTAGGTGTTAGAATATGGATCATGATTGGGCTTTGAGTAACCTTGGGCTACTTGGATTTGTTCTTAGAAGAAAGACGGTAATTGGGCTGCCGTAGAACACTCACTGACATGGTGAGTTGGGCTAGCACCAAGACTACAGGCTTCCTAATAAGATGGAGAAGGTTCTGAGTATGGTGTTGATGGTGATTGGATATTAGATCCTTGATTGTTTGAAGCTAGAACTTGGTCTAACTTTTGGGCCATTAGATCCATTTTACTCATTTGTTGGGCCAGAAGGTCCACTTTGTCCAGCTTTTGGGCTAGTGCATGGATATCCATCCTAGAATCAAATTCTCCCCGAATTCTGATTTCATAAACTCCAGTCTGTTTGGATGCTTCCATTGATCTTTCATATGATGAAAGTGAGACATAATTTATTGAATTCTCACTTAACGTTTCAAACAAATCGTATGCCTCTTCCTCACTTATGCTCATGAATACTCCTTCACAAGATGCATCCACTATTTGCCTATATTGTGCATCCAAACCTTCATAAAATGCTTGCACAATTTGCCATCTAGATAGTCCATGATGTGGTCATTTCCTAAGCAATTCTTTCAATCTTTCCCATGACTCATGGATCTGTTCACCAGGTAATTGTGAAAATCCAGTTATGGCCCGTCTCATGGTATTAGTTCTTCCTATAAGATAGAATTTCTTCAAGAACTCTTGTTGCATTTCAGGTCAGGTTCTAATGGGCTTCCCTATTGTACTGAGCCAGTATTTGGCCTTGTCCTTAAGAGAGAAAGGAAATAGAGTTAGACAAAGGGCATCTTCTATGAAATCTTGGATTTTCACAGTAAAACAGATCTCAAAGAACTCATCCAAATATTTATATGGATCTTCATTAGTATTCCCATAGAAATATGGGAGCATTTGGATGGTACTGGGCTTGATTTCATAATGATTTGCATGGGTATTGAGCAATTGAATACAAGATGAAGGGTTATAGTCTTGAGGAATGGAATATTCTTTCATATGTTTAGGCATTTCTTGATTATTTTCAGCCATTTGATGTTGAACATGACTTTGATGACGTAGGTATCTCTCAATTTCTTGAATGGCTTTATAATTTCTAGATTTTGAAATATTCTACCTAGAATACACTAGACAAAGAGAGAGAAGAGGATTTGTTTTTGTTTTTTATTTTTATTTATTTTTTATTTTTTATGCAATGACAAACAAGTGTAAAACAATTAACCTAATAACCTAAGTGCAACCTAGACCTAAAGATGATTTTTTTCACAATGCAACTAAAATTCGTTGTGAATCACACCCACAAAGGATCAATGGCTAGGTAAGAGGTGGGATATTGGGAGGCTCCCCCTACTTTCGTAGGGACCTAATTAAATAACCACTTTCTCACTTAGGCGTTTGCCTTTGTAACCTCTAGTCTAGACACCGGTGCCCAAAGTAGAAGTAAATTCACAACTTCGTCCAATCACAGTATAAACCCTAAGTTCAATTTGCTATTTTGATTTTATTAGGCTTGGAAAATGCGAGATGAAATTGTGGTTTGTGAGCCAAGGAGGGGTGATGAAATCCCCACCTTATCTTGTTATGAAGATGCCCTTAAATTATTTTATCAATGAGAAGCTCACCACAATTCAAACAAGTTTGTTTTACGCCAAAATAAAAACAGAATGCATGAACATGTTATTGGCACAATGGAGAGATACTCACCTTGCTTCCCACATTCTTCAACATAAAGTAAAATGAAAAAAATTGAAAACTAATGCATTCCTATATGATGCATGTCCTAAAACATGATGATTTGATTTCTAATCTTGAAATGATTATTTATTTATTTTTTTTATTTTTTATTATTATTAATGAATGAATTCTATGATAATTCTAAAATCTGAAAAGAAAAAGAAAATAATTGATAAGTTGGAACAAACTCACCAAATTTCTTTTTCTCCCTTTTTTTTTTTTTTTCAAAATACCTGCAAAAGAAGAGAATAAATGTATGGATATACACAAATGGACCCAAAATTATCAAAACTAAGAATTTAAATCCCCGGCAACAGCGCCAAACATTGATGTGTATTTAAATTGCCATCATTAAAACACAAAAACCACCAATGTTGATTCCAATTCTCACACATAATTATTTGAAAAATAGCCAGTGGTGAAATCGAGTCGAATCCACGGGGAAATAAACTTTTAACTTTCAAAATCTTGAGTTTTAATTAAAACTTGTTGATGAGTATCACTTTGAGATGTAGATTTAAAAATAATAATAAAATAATTGCCAAGATTTAAACATGCTCTAAAATATTAAAAACACCTAGTTTCTATCAAGAAACTACTACTTAAGATACTATTGATGAGATTAGACAAAATAGATGCACCTAACTAAATAATCTAAGTCTAGAAAAGAAAAAGGAATATTCACACGAAATAGTAAAATAATAACTTGATCACTATTAATGGAATAAGAAATATTACAATGGTTCTAAGAAAAATTAAATAATAGAAATGTTAACTAATTGCTTGACACTTAAATAAACTAAAAAAATGAGTAACAGGGAAACAAAGCTTCTGTAATTTTGTGGACGCTTGGGCGCAATGAATCGCTGGGTTGGGGTGCGTGGCAGGCCCAAAGGGGGGTATACTGGGTAGGAGGGCGCAGTGGACCAGACTAGAGGCGCGTGCCTGTGCGGGGCACACCATGCCGGGCGTGGTGGAGGGAGGCGCACTTGGCGACACGTCTGTGGGCTCGTACGGCGAGGCACGGCAGGCGAGGTTGGCAGCGTGTGAGCGGGAGCAAGGTGGAGCGCCGCGTGGCGCGCTGGCAGGCGATGGAGCGAGTGGGAAAACATGCTTTTACGTGCACAGGCGACGATGCTCACCCCTGTGAGTTTCGCGGGGGCGACGCGTGGCGGGCCGGCACACGGGCGGAGGCAGCGGAGCGGACGTGGCGCATGGCCGTGCGGGCTCCCGAGGCAACCTGGTGGGCACCAACTGTTGAAAGAAAGGGAAGAGAGAGATAGAGAGGAACAGAGAGAGAGAGAGAGAGAGAGAGAGAGAGAGAGAGAGTTGGGAGAGAGAGAGAGACGTAGGGAGAGAGAAAGAGAAAGTGTAACGGAGAGAAAACGCACAGGGGAAAGAGAGGAGAGTGTTGGGAAAAATAAAAATAAAAATAAGAAGAATCTTTGAAAAGCTGTGTGAGTGAGAGATGAACGAAGAAGAGAGGAAAATAGGAGGGAGAGAGCTCGGTTGAGGGCTTGGAGAAGAAATGTCAAAATCTCAATTTCAGAATTTTTGGAATGCCAAAGATCCCCTTTTTCCTCCCCCCTTTCTTGGTTTTATAAAAGAGAGCCAAATTTTGAATTTCAAAAGGATAATAAATAGGGTATTAAACTCCCCCTGGATTAAGGGCTCTTCTTCAAAAACCATGAATGTTTATTTTGAAATTTGAATTTAGAGAGAGATATTTGATTTTGATTTTTGAAATTTAGATTTTGAATAATAAATATTATTTTTTAAATTTGAATTTCAAAATTTCCTTCTCTCTCTCTCAGTTGGCATGTGGGCCCCTATTGAAGAGCAAAAATACAATCTTGTTCCTTTTGAGATTCGAATCCTGGTCACTTCATTAAAATCAAGGTGGTCTGACCACTCTACCATCTGCTTGCTCATGTCTTGTATTCACATAAAATAACAGTTAAGTTCTTGCGGCAATCAATAAATTATTCAAATGCAGATTAAATAATTGCCGATAAGCTCTTATTAAGAATAAAATTGTCACACTCACTTAATCTATGAAATGATGATATTTGAAATTCGAATTTTGCAAAATTAATATTTTTGAAAGCATAATAGATTTATCTATCATTCTATGTTTTGTTCATACAATTGACAGTATAGTGCGTAAATTTCATCTACTATTTATTTAAAAATGTGTACTTATCACCTCTTGAGAGGAGGTGATAGAATTGGGTGGCCTCAAAGCCAATCATTATACATTCTAGTTCGAAATATTAATAAAGGCAATCATTTCATTATATATAGTTCTCAGATATTAACTATCGTAATGAAGGTCCGTAAACAAATGTATGGGATATTGAATCATGATGAGATCATGATAGTATGATCAATATTCTTATCACTTGTCTTAAATAGTTCTCGATCATAGGATATTTGAATTGGACATTAAATATCCGATAAGACCGACACAGATTATTTCTGCTCGTGCGATGAGGGTGAATGATCTCACACTCACTTGTGGGTGCTCATTAGAGAATGAGTTCACTGAACAGATCCGAATTAGAATTCCTAGATAGTCATTGTACCTAATAGTCAACTAGAGAATTCAATCGTTGCAATAGCGCAGTTGGTCCTTTGACCTGAGTCACCAATGATACCTTGCTTGTAGACCATTGTGACTTGATTCTCTGGCTAGTAGACTTTAACCATTAAGTCCACGATAGTCAGTCTCTCATACACAGTGGAAAGCTTGCGAAGGTAATTGAGTGAACAACAGGGGATCACTCACTCTTGGTATACGACTGGAGAGATAATGTCCTATGGATGTGTACACAGAAATCTCTGGTCAGGGTCAACTGAAAGATTTGTCTTTCTAGAAGTTAACTGAGCACTGGAATCCTTCTAAATAATGCGATAAAGGGTTTGATTATGGAATCATAACCTTGCATTATTGGGACATTGGATGAGTGAAGGATTTTATCTGTGCGATACCAGCAGATGGAAAGGTTCAAATAAAGGGAATAATATCCCTTATATCTACTGGGATCATGAGGTAGTGTTCGGTGCCGTTCATGGTCAGAAGGTCAAGTGGATTAATCATCGGATGATAAACCACTTATTTATTTAATTAATTATTTAACATATGATGTTTAAATAATAATTAATAAATAATAAATTTTAGAATTAGTTCTAAGTTTAATGGAGTTGAAACCAGACTGATATATGGGCCTAGAGGGTTACATACATAAGAGTTCTCGTAAGACGGTGAGAGATGTCAAATATTATATTTATTTGGATTTTTGTGAAAAGCCACAAGATAAACATGAATAGTTACATAGAGAATTATCTAAGGCTAAGCTCTTGGATAATCATGAGAATTAATCCTTGGACTTATCTATAATTGTTATAAAATGAGGCCAAAGGGTGGGTGGTGAATATATACGTACATTACACCTTTGGAGTTTTCTCTCTCGTCTCGCTCTCTCTCTCTCTTGATGAAAGATAGATCCCTCTCTCTTCTCAACTGCATGGTGGATTTGAGATCAGATCGAAGTACTCAAGCTAAGGAGGAAATCGCGTTTGCATCGGGAGCTCGTGTGGATACCTCTGGAGATCGTGCACGTGCGCGATTACCGAAACGGTTCAATCTACGGGAGATTCGAAACCCCGCAAAGATGAAGAACGGTTCTTCTCGTTAATTTCAATGTCTGTTTTACGATCCCAACAACTCGATACTTAGAATCGTTTTATATTTCCACTGCGTTCCGATGATTCCTAACAGTGGTATCAGAACCAGGTTGTTGGTTCGATTATAAAACGGCATCGTTTTGCGTGATTATTTCTCGTTATGCGTGAAGAACGTGTATTGTACACGTTCTTTGGCTAAATTAATTTTTGATCAATCTGATAATTGGGAACTGTTCCCAGGTTTAAAGAATTTTTATTCTATGCTTTTGAAATATTCGGAGAGCATGAATTATGGTGATTTGCACTATTATCTTTAAAATTATTATCATTGATAGTTTGCTTATAGAGAATCGCACAAACCTAAAATGTTCTCTGTAATTGCTTGGGGTTCCAATGGGGTCTTCCTTAGGACAGCTCCTGAAGGGTAGGTCACTGTTTTCTGGTTTATGCATGTTATTCGTGCGCATGTTCACGGGGGAAAGTTTATTATCATGATAATTGGATTTTTTTTTTGGGGAAGCTGCAAGGATGGTCCCTGGCTTCATATGGCCATCTGCTTCAACCAGAGAGGTCTCCAGCGATAACCGGAGATTCCCCATCACGGGTGGCGGTCGCCGTTACCTCTTTATCCTTCCCAAGGCCATGCCAAATAGGCTGCGTTCGGAACTGGCCTGCAAATGCATGCAGGAAGTTTGGGATAACCATCGGCGACGACCGCCAGCATCAACGGCGCTGTACGGCACCACCTACCCTCCCCCTTCGACCGGCAGCCTCCCTTTCTCCTTCCGAAAGCATGTGAACTAGGTCGCGTTGAGAACCAGCCATGCAAAGAGTTCCCATGCATGCAGGGAGTTGGAGACGTCCGACAACGTGAACCGGCGCCACCGGTGACGTCCGCTGGCGTCGGAGGGTCTGGCCGAAGCTTCCCCGGCCCCTGCCTCGGTCGGCGGCGAGCTCCCCCCATCGACAGGCCCACGAACCAGGCACCCACCCCTGCAGAAACCCTAACAGGCGGCGGGCGTGAGCGGCGCGTGGGTAACCGGGAGGCCCGCCCAGACCCGTGTCGGATCCGAACCGGGTCTAGACTCGGCGTACCCCCACTGACACGTTAAGCCATTTTAGCCCCTTTAAATTTTTTTAAAGTCAATTTATCAGTTTTTAAATTTGTTTAAAACTGTAAAATAATTTTTATTAACAATTTATTAAATAGTTTAATTATTGTTAATTAAATTTAAAGGGTTTTATTGATTATAGGGTTTACTTAATTATTTAAAATTATTTTAGATTATTAATTTCCCATTAATCAATTAAGTTTAAAAATTATTTTTAAACATATTTTAATGCATAACTTGATTTTATAATTCTGTTAAAATTGTTTGAATTCAGTGATTAGTTAACTAAATAGTTTAGTTAGAACTTTTGTCAATAATATTGTGAATATTTGTTGATTTAAACTTGAAATAAATGTTATTTCAAAACTTATGATATTATATTTTATTTTTACATAAAATGATACCAACAATAATTATCTGATAATTATTTGATATATGTAATGTGTTGTGTTGACTGGTGGGATGATCATGGACTTAGATTAACATGTGATGGTTATTATGGTTGAATGTGATGCATATTTTATTTGGTCTTTTTAAATAGGACCTGCGTGTCCTCCTTTCTCTTAATCCAAATGTACATTCTATCTCCCTCAAAGTTTGTACTCCTCTTGATAAGATCAAGGTTTCAAATTATTATTTAAATATACATTAATGGACCGCGAGTCCTATGTTCATATTTATGTGTAACTTATGCGGATTAAGCTATTGAGGTCGGGATCTTTTGAAGACACCTTTGGAGGACGGACTAATATCAGATGGAACTTGTGATGCTGGATTTACCATAGGATCTCATTATGGATCATCGTTTGGCTTCGAGGATTCCATAATAGAATTAGTAGTCCATGATCATCCTAATTTATTTTCTGCATATATGTGATATCTGTGGAGTGTCCTATTAGATAGATATTTCATTAAAGTATATATGATACTTCAAATCGAAATATTATTAATAGCACTTATTTTATAAAAATAACTAAAATACCCTCTTTTTCAAATTTAAGTTGTAACGTGAGATATTTAGAATAATCCACGTAACCCACCATCATTATAGATCTTAGGTTAATTTTTATTTCAAATGGATTTGTTGTGCTACCACAATGTCTATTTGATTTAGTAATTAGTCACGATCTATAACATATGATGTTCTTCTAGATAGGTGGACAAATGGTGTAGTTTTGTTGTACTGCAACAAGGATTGCACCACGAATTCATACTATCTTCGTAATGATGGATTAACTTAACTAAATCATTTGATTTGTTGTGCTACCACAAGATCAAACTGATTTAGGGGTTAAAATAGATCGGATATTGCAAATGTTGCGATTGCCAAGAGTTGGCTGCCTAAGGAACATGATGTGATTTGTTGTGCTACCACAAGATTACATGCATGATGTCCAAAAGATTCTGATCTTCACTAGGAGAGCACTGGAATCTCCTGTTCTGTACAATAGAGGGTCGTACATATCGCCGAAAAAAAAGTGGGAGCAAAGTCTAGATTAAAAGTCCTAAATCTGATTTAATTGAACTATCTGTTCATTATCGTAATTTCTTTGTAGGTCGCTATGTCGTCACCTAATCCTCTTCGTAGCATACTCGATGCTAACAAACTCACGGGACCAAATTATATTGATTGACTCAGCAACCTAAAGATTGTCTTCAGGTGTGAGAAAGTTGCTTATGTCCTGGATCAACTTGATCCAGAACAGCTTGATGAAAACGTCAATGAAGATGAACTAATGATTTATGAAAATTGGAAGGACTCTATTAAAGTCCAATGTTATATGTTAGGTTCTATCTCTAATGAACTATAAAGACAACATAATAATATGGAAGCTAAGGCCATTCTTAATTACCTACAAGAGTTGTTTTGGTGAACAATCCAGAACAGAAAGATATGGGATATCAAAGAAACTGTTCAGGACTAGAATGACCGATGGCACATCTGTGCAAACACATGTGCTTAAAATGATGGAGTGGATAGAAAGGCTCGCGGTGCTTGGCTTTATTATGAATAATGACTTAGGCATCGATTTAATCCTTCAATCCTTATCTGATTCTTTTTCACAGTTTATCATTAACTTCAATATGAATAAAATTGAGGTTACACTGACTGAGCTGCTCAATATGTTGAAGACAACTGAAGGCACTATTTAAAAGGATAAGCCACATGTTATGCTTGTTGGTATGACCAATAAGAAAAAGAAAGCTGGACAAACCTTTAGGAAAGGAAAGTCTAAAAAACTAGTGAAAAGCAAGCTAGTTGTTCAAAAGGACAAAGCAAAAGCCAATGATAAAAGCCAGTGTTTCCACTGCCATAAAGAAGGATACTGGAAAAGAAACTGTAAGATTTATCTAGCAGAAAAAGCAAAGGAGAAGCTTGGTGAAACTTCAGGTATACTCATGATTGATTTTAACTTGTCTTATAGAGAATCTACATCTTGGGTATTAGATACTGGATGTGTTTCTCATATCTGCAACAACTTGTAGGTACTAACAAGTAGAAGAAGATTGAATCGCGGAGACGTGGATCTGAGACTTGGAAATAGAACAAAGGTTGCTGCAATAGTTGTGGGGACAGCAAGACTTAAGATGCCATCGGGAGACATATTGGAACTTAAAGATTGTTATTATGTTCCAACTATTATAAGGAATATCATTTCCATTTCTTGTTTAGGTAGAGAAGGATATTCAATGAAACTAGAGAATAAAGGTTGTTCTATTTATCTAAGAAACAAATTGTTTGCTTCTGGATATTTATTAAATAGTTTGTATTTACTTGATATTACATATGATGTATGTCTAGTAAATAAGTCTCTTGAACGAATAGATAAAGATGTGAATAAATCATACCTATAACATTGTAGGCTCAGTCATATAAATGAGAATAGGATCATTAAGTTACAAAAAAATGGATATCTTGATCAATTTGATTATGAATCATTTGTAACTTGTGAAGCTTGTCTCATGGAAAAAATGACTAAAGCTCCATTTTCTGGACATGGAGAAAGAGCTAAGGAATTATTAGAACTAATACATAGTGATGTATGTGGTCCAATGTCGACTTATGCTATGGGTGGTTACTCATACTTCGTTTCATTTACAGATGATTTCTCCAAATATGGCTGCATATATTTAATGAAATATAAGTTAGAAGTCTTTGAGAAATTTAAAGAATTTAAAAATAAAGTTGAGAACCAAACTGGAAAGAATATCAAGACTCTTCGATCAGATCGAGGGGGTGAATACTTAAGTACATAATTCTTACAATATCTTAAGAATAATGGTATTCTGTCTCAGTGGACTCCTCCCTATACACCACAGTTAAATGGTGTATCAAAAAGGAGAAATTGTACTCTATTAGATATGGTACGATCAATGATGAGTTATGCTAAACTTCCAATTTCTTTATAGGGATATGCACTACTGTCTGCTGCATATCTATTGAACAAAATTCCTAGTAAGTCAGTATCTTCCACTCCATATGAGATATGGAAAGGGAAGAAATCAGATTTTAAGCATGTTAGAATCTGGGTTGTCCTACATATGTCAAAAGACATGATCCAGATAAACTGGATTCTAGGACAGAAAAATGTAGGTTTGTGGGATATCCAAAAGAGACTTTTGGATATTATTTCTATTAGCCCAGCGATCAAAGGGTGTTTGTCGCAAAAAGAGCTATCTTCTTAGAGAAAAAATATCTTTTAAAAGAAGATAGTAGGAGCAAGATAGAACTGGAAGAAATTTCAAATTCACAAATCAATGCTGACTCATCTGATGAGCCATTGACTCAAGAACATGTTCATAATAATACACAAGAAATTCGCAGATTTGGTAGAATACCTAAACAGCCTGAAAGATATGTTGGACAAATCGATGACAGCAAACCAATAGTGTACTTAAATGAGGATGATGATCTTCAAACCTACCCAGATGCCATGAATAGTCAAGAATCAGAGAAATGGCAAGAAGCAATGAATTTCGAAATTCAGTCCATGTATGCCAACCAAGTTTGGAACTTAGTTAATTTGCCAAAAGGTATAGTACCTATTGGCAGTAAATGGATCTTTAAAAGAAAGATCAGGGCAGATAGACAGATTGATACTTACAAGGCAAGACTGGTAGCAAAAAGATATTGTTAAAGACAAGGAATTGACTATGACGAAACTTTTTTCCCAGTTGCCATGATTAAGTCAATCAGAATACTTCTTACCGTTGCTGCATTATATGATTATGAAATATGAAAAATTGATGTGAAAACAGCGTTCCTTAACGGCAACCTTCAGGAAGAGGTCTATATGATACAACCTAAAGGATTCACTTCTAAAGAGCATCCAAGTAAAGTATGCAGGCTGCAAAGATCCATTTGTTGATTAAAGCAGGTATCCCGGACTTGAAACTTAAGATTTGATGAAGCAATCAAATCTTATGACTTCATTAACAATGAAGATGGACCTTGTGTATATAAAAAGACCAGTGTGAGCGCGGTTACTTTTTTATTACTTTACATTGTTGACATTCTACTCATTGAGAATGATGTAGGAATATTGTCATCCGTAAATTTGGTTATCCAAAAACTTCTCTATGAAGGATTTGAGAGAGGCATCCTATATTCTGGGAATAAGGATCTATAAAGATAGATCCAAGAGGACGCTTAGATTATCCTAATCCATATACATAGACACCATCGTCAAAAGGTTTGGCATGGAGAATTCCAAGAGAGGTCTCATTCCGATGAGACATGGAATTTATCTCTCCAAAGGAATGTCTTCCAAGACACCTGAAGAGAAAGCATATATGGATAGATTTTCTTATGCTTTGGCAATAGGATCTATCATGTATGCAATGCTATGTACTAGGTTTGATGTGGCACATCCATTAAGTGTCACTAGTAGATATCTGGTTGATCCAGGTGAGGAACACTGGAAGGTGGTGAAATGTATCCTTAGATACTTGAGAAGGACTAAGAATCTATTTCTCGTCTATGGAAGAAACGACTTGGAACTTCGAAGGTTTACTGACTCGAGCTTCCAGTCGGATATGGATGACAACAAATGCATGTCTGGATTTGTGTTCATGTTAAATGGAGATGCAGTGAGTTAGAAAAGTTCCAAACAAGAAACAACTGCAGATTCGACGACCGAAGCAAAATACATTGTTGTAGTTGAAGCGGTTAAAGAGACGATTTGGATGAAGAAGTTCATCTCTGCACTTGGAGTAGTCCCAAGCATTTCAGATCCTGTTCCATTATTGTGTCACAACAATGGGGCAATAACTCAAGCAAAGGAGCCTAGATCGCATCAGAAGTCAAAGCACATTTTGAGACGATTTCATCTGATCTGTGAGAGAACAGTTAGAGGAGATATAGTGGTTGAGAAAGTCTCATCCGAAGATAATGTAGCAGATCCCTTGACTAAGCCATTGTCTCAAAACAATTTAGAACATCACCTTAAGTCTATGCGACTTATACATATGGGTGATTGGTTGTAGTGCAAGTGGGAGAATGATAGAATTGGGTGGCCTCAAAGTCAATCATTGTACATTCTAGTTCGAAATATTAATAAAGGCAATCATTTCATTATATATAGTTTTCGCATATTAACAATCGTAATGAAGGTCCGTAGACAAATGTATAGGATACTGAATTATGAGGAGATCATGATAGTGAGATCAATATTCTTAGTCACTTGTCTTAAATAGTTCTCGATCATAGGATATTTGAATTGGATATTAAATATCCGATAAGATCGACACCGGTTATTTCTGCTCATGTGATGAGGGTAAATGATCTCACATTCACTCGTGTGGTGACACTAAGTGTAAGGATTGAGGTTTCAAATCCAGTTATTAGGTCAGTTTTGGGTATCGGACCCCTTGATTTGGACCCTTGTGGGGCTAGGAGCATAGGTTCCGAGCTCGATGCGGTTCAAATGGCATCTTGATGGGAAGACGCGTTTTAGAGTGTGTTACGTCGGTGCTACGTAGGCGCCATGTGAGCCAGTTTCGGGTCGCGAGAGTACGGCCCTAGTCTTGTCACTTGAATGGTGTCAGTGATGGGCGACGCGTTTTAGCTAGGTTCGGTTTAAACCCACGAACCCTTTCTCCTTTCTCTCATTTCTCTCATTTTCTTCTATCTCCTCCCCCTCTCTCCGAGCTCTTCGCTCTCCCTACCCCTTCTCCTTCCTTACCTCTCCCTCCACTCCATCAAACCCCCTCCTTAATTTCTACCACTACCACCACCATTTCCTCTGCGGCATATTGCTCTCCGGACGGCGGCCGACGTCCCGGTAGAGTAACGGCGTCCACGGCGGTATCGGCGGCGGTTTGTGGCATGGCGGTCCAGCGGCTTGAAGCTCGGAGGAGTTCAAGTAACCGATAGGGTGACGATTTCCATTGTATTTTGATTAAAAACCCCATTTTTCCTACTTTAGAGCATGTTTAGGAGATTTTCGGGAAGAAATTCCATTTTTTTATTGTCGGAAGGCTGGGGGAAACCTGTTAGCGAACGTTAAATAGCGTCTTGGGACATCGACGCTTTTTTGAATGGCAGCTGCATCCTACGATGTGATTTATGTTCGGATCACCCCGAGGCCTAATCCTGTTTCTGTCATAATTAGGCGACGAGAGACAGCGACGGCTTTTAAAAGGTGACGACCTTGCACGACATGTTTTAGGCCATCATCTGAGGCCAGTTTTCGCATGAACCAGTTTAGGGGTCTTGAATGACGTTGGCCTTGGGCGACGCGATTCAAGACAGAATCTCATTAAAGCATGCAATTAACATTTGTTTACATTGTTAGATAGTTTGGATAAAAGCATGTTTGAAAACATACTCGAGGACGATGATTTCTATATGATCGGATCGCACTGTGTTGCGTTTTGTGCAATCGTGGACCTAGAGTGACAGTTGTTAGCGCTTAGGTACCCTATGTCGGTGTTGGAGTGACATGGCGCCGGTGTGGGAGTGGTGGGGTGACGCCTAGAGAGAGGGTCACCTAGTGTACCCCAGGGTATAGCTAGTACCAGTGTGGGAGTGGTACATTCGGAGTGTCACTCGTGCTGGGAGAAGTAGAACCACCTTGAGCCAGGTCAGGCTGGAGTAGCCCGCGCTCTATCCGAGGAGTTACTGTTTGGTCTCAGTAGGTCGGTGTTTTCCGCGTTTGGCCATGTGACTTATGTGTTTAGCCGAGACGCTGGTTGTGGACTCCGTGGTGGAGTGGTTTTAGAGTTGTGTTTATTGCTTTATTTATTTAAATTGCCTTTATTCATGTTGTTGCACTTGTGGGTGCGTAAGTGGGTGGTGGGGATCGAAGGATCCCTACTGAGTCTATTTCGATGAGACTCACCCCTGCGATTTTCAAGTGAGGGTTCCAGGCAGGCGTAGCGAGGAGGGTTTTGTCTCGAGTTGGGCGCCAGCGGCCATCGTTCCGAGGTATGCCCCGATGTAGTTATTATTTCTTTTCAGGCCTGTACGCTTAATTACTTCTTTTTAGTTGGAATATGTAATTATTTGCTGAGTCAAGTTGAATTGTAATAATTTTTAATTCCTGCACTTCCTTTACAATTCAATGTGATGTGGATGTTTAGCTTAGTTTATCATTTATTTTTTAGACTTATCGAGATCCTGGTTTGACTCCAAATTTTAATGATTCGGTACCCATTTAGTAATCGGATCCCCGATTATAGGGTGGCGGATCGTTACAATTGGTATCAGAGCATTCGGTCTGGCAAATAAATGAATAACTAGGTTAAATACCGAAATTTTAGCAAATAAAGGCATTATCTCGTACAGGCACGACGGTAGTGTGGGTTTTGGATTCTAATTAGAAATCTTTGATTCTTGTGACTGTAGGCGATTAGATGGCTCCTAAGAAGAGAGTGCCAGTTATTAGGGAGCAAGGAGATGTTCCTAGTGGGTCTAAGGCCGGTAGGCTGAATATAGAGTGTTTTATATAGGCTATGATGGACACGATGACCAGATATCAAACTCGAGACCCTAGTGAGAGTTCTAGTGCTCGGGGAGGGCCTTCAGCTACTTTGGAGAAATTCCTGAAGCTGAAACCGCCTCATTTTACTGGTCGTCCCAACCCTGATGAGGCAATTCATTGGCTGAAAGAGTTGGAGAAGACTTTCGATACCATGGATTGTGTGGCAGTTGAGAGGACACTGTTGGCTACCTTCATGTTGAAGGATGATGCTTATGACTGGTGGACTACTTTGAAGAGCTTATCTTATGCAGATAGGAATCTCAGGGAGATTCCATGGCAGACATTTGTGAAGGAATTCTATGCACAATACTTCCCTAGGCATGTCCAGGAGGTCAAGGAGTGGGAATTTATGGAGTTGACCCAAGGGAGCATGACAGTGCTCGAGTACTAAATGAAATTTGTATCACTTGGGAGGTTCGTGCCCTTTATTTCAGAAGATGAAGGACGTTGGACTGAGAGGTTCGTGGATGGATTGAGGTACAACTTGAGGAGTTTTGTGGCGTCCAACTATTGTACAGACTTGGCGTCAGCAATTATGTGTGCTGCGGCAGTCGAGGCACAGCACGATTAGTCGGCTCGGGAGAGGGGATTGGTTACTCAAGGGCCGACTTACGACAAGGGGAAGACAGCAGCAGCAGCTGCTTCGTCTGGATCAGGATCTTCTTCACTCGGGTCTAGATTCAGGAGATTCTTCCGAGGCAATGGCGGCAGCAGTGGCAATAGGGGTAGTAGTAGACCTAGGCCGAGCCAGCAGAGTCAATCGGTGTCCAATGCTCAGTAGGAGGCAGCTCAAAGGCTTCCGGCAGCTTGTCGACATTGTGGTGGTACTCATGGTGGGACTTAGTGTCCTAGTTTTTTTGGGAGGTGTTATACTTGTGGCCAGCAGGGCTATTTGGGGAGGTTTTTCCCGCAGGGGCATGGTCAGGGGTAGGGACCGGGTGATCAGAAGAAGCCGAGGACCCAGGGGAGAGTTCTTGCTATCACCAGGAAGGAGGCCCGTGCATCCAACTTGGTGGAAGGTACACTTTCTGTTCTTGAGAACTCCGCGCATGTGTTAATTGATTCGGGTGCTTCGCATTTCTTTATTTCTGAGCAGTTCGTAGATATTCTTACTGTACCCATTGATGATTTATCTGATGGACTGATGGTTGAGGTTCCTTCTGGGGATTTCATGTTGTCTTATAACTGTTTGAGTGAGGTTCCCTTGACCATTAAGGGTCATGAGTTACCTGCCTAGCTAGTTGTGCTTGCCATTCGTGACTTTGATGTCATCTTGGGTATGGATTGGTTGGAGGCTTATTATGCTGAGGTGGACTGCCACAGGAAGAGGGCACGTTTCCGCATACGCTCGAATGACCCCTTCTCATAATGAGAATGTACATAACCCTATTCCGGTCTGGTCCGGTATGGAATGAACTTATAATCTGATGATCGAGTTGATTCCATGATTATAAGTTCGCAAGCCCATTCCCATTTTGGGCAGAATACATCTACTAATTCGCGAGATCTTGAACAAAAAAATAGACCCTAGAAGCTAAAAGAGGGTTTATCCCGACCTTCTATTTCAAAGGTATTAGGCTCTCTTCTCGTGGTATTCTTATTTCTGCTTTTAAGGCCCAGAGATTTCTTCTTGGTGGCTGTGAGGCTTTCCTTGCCTCGATAGTCGTAGCTGATGTTAGTAGTGGTTCCAGTCCTTGGGAGATACCTGTAGTCTATGACTTTGTTGATGTGTTTCTTGAGGAGTTGCCTGGCCTTCCCCCTCAGTGGGAGGTTGAGTTCACTATTGAGCTTGCACCAGGTATGGCACCTTGTCTAAGGCTCCGTATCGGATGGCTCCAGCCGAACTCGCTGAGTTGAAAGTGTTGGGTTCACAAGTTTCTCCGGATCTCCCACGCAGCGGAAATAAAATAAAATGGAGATCCGTTCCCGTTTCGAAAATCGAAAAAACTGGATTATCAGATAATCGATTCTTACCGTGTGCGGATTCGAATCCGCAACCATTTGGTTCCGTCAGTGCAACACCGCAAGCTGTGGAAGCTCCTGACCTCTAGCGGAGTCCACCCGATCCTCCCCGCGATGGATATCCTCGCGTTCCTCGCAGCCCATGAAACCTTCGCCGGTTGCCGCAACGATAGCCGCAACGCGCGGACGATTTCCCGTCGAACGGGAGTCGAAGAAGCAGCGGAGGAGATCCGGATCTGTCTGGGACGCTAGAGAGAGAGAAATAGAGGAGGGGTGGCTAGGGTTAGCAGCATCTTGGCCTGCTCAGCCCGTTCCCTATGTTTTATACTAACCGCGCGGTTTTTCATAAAAACCCATGGTTTATATAAAACCCACTTATTTATCCATCGCCTTGAGAATCATTTGCGTGTGACCCTCTAGACCTAATTACTAGTCCGGTTAATAGCCTAATAAGCCCAGTGACTCCTCACTGGCTTTATTAATCAATTAATAACTCTTTATTAATTAATTAATCAATCGAATTGATGTCGCACATCAAATTCGACTGGGCCTTTGATCACATTGGGTGCCAAGCAACACCGCGTAAACCCAGAAGGTATCGGGGTTAAGCAACCCACTCTTGGAACCTTTCCGCCGACAGTTACTGCGTGGATATAATCCTTCATTCCGCTCTCGAGTCAACTCAGGGTATGGCGTGCTGTCAAACCCTAACCGGTCGACTCACTTGGATTGGATGCCGCTAATGAATATCGGAAAACTCCTTTCCCGATATTATCGTCCGCCCTGGCCAGGGACTTCCACGCATCCTTCCTAGAGCATTCTCTCTCTAAGTACCGAGAGCGAATGATTCCTTATTGACACACAATTCCCTTTGTCGGTATTCCGATGTACCAAATCCTTGGCGTTTTAGAATCCCGTGGTTAGAGATTCGTAAACCAAGGTCAAAGCACAGAAGTCCACCAACAAGGTGTCCTTAGTGTCTCAGGTCTAAGGACCATCCACGCAACTGTGACAATAGAATCAAGCTGGTTGACAGTGAGGTACAATACCATCCAGCGATTCAGTCGGACTAGTTCAATGAACTCATTGTCCAATGAGCACCTACAGATTCGCCTTAGTGTCTCCACACAAGTGACTTATAAGATCCGTCACCCTCATCATATGAGTAGGAGTAATCTGTACTAGTCTAACCGGATATCCGATGTCCTTCTCGGATATCCTCCGACTAGGAACAATTAAGAATAGGTGTGTTTAAGTGATCAATCTCATTAGTATGATCTCATCATAATCTGATCACTATAACACATATTCACGGACTACATTATGAGATGATAATTAATACGATTTACACACAATAAATATTATGCTATTATATTAATAAATATGAACGAGATTATAAAGTCATATTGGCTTGTAGGCTACCTAAGACTAACAATCTCCCACTTGGATTAAAGCCAATCACCTTTATATAGTAAGCCTATAGACTCTAGGTGACGCTCAAACACAATTTGAGCCAACGGCTTTGTCAGTGAATCTGCTATATTGTCGACGGATGTAACTCTTTCCACTACTACATCTCCTCTGGATATGATCTCTCTGATAAGTTGAAAGGGCCTCAGAATATCTTTCGATTTCTGATGAGACCATGGCTCTTTCGCTTCTGCAATAGTCCCATTGTTGTCGCACAACAGCGAAACATGATCAAAGATGCAGGGAACTATGTCAAGGTCGGTGATGAACTTCTTCAATCGTACTACTTCCTTGAAAGCTTCAGCTGCAGCGATGTGCTCAACTTCAGTAGTCGAATCTGCAGTGGTTTCTTGCTTGGAACTCTTCCAGCACACTGCTCCTTCGTTCAAAGTAAACACGAATCCAGATATAGACTTGCTGCCATCTGGATATGACTGGAAACTCGAGTAAGTAAAGCCTCGCAGTTTCAAGTCACCTCCTCCATAGACAAGAAATATATCCTTAGTTCTTCTCAAATACTTAAGGATACATTTCACTGCCTTCCAGTGCTCTTCACCTGGATCAGCCTGAAATCCGCTCGTAATGCTTAGAGGAAATGCAACATCAGGCCGTGTACATAGCATGGCATACATGATAGATCCTATGGCAGAGGCATATGGTACTCTATCCATGAGTGCCCTCTCATCAGGAGTCTTAGGACATTGCTCCTTTAACAGATTGATTCCTTGTCTCATCGGTATGAGACCTCTCTTGAAATTTTTCATGCCAAACCTTTTGACTATGGTATCTATGTACAAGGATTGGGTCATTCCAAGCATCCTCTTTGATCTATCTCTATAGATCTGTATTCCCAATATGTAGGATGCTTCTCCCAAATCCTTTATGGAGAAGTTTTTCGACAGTCAGATCTTTATTGATGACATTATAACTACATCATTCCCAATGAGTAGTATGTTATCTACGTAAAGAACTAAGAAGGTGACTGCACTCTCACTGGTCTTCTTGTACACACAAGGCTCATCTTTATTCTTAATGAAGTCATAAGACTTGACAGCCTCGTCAAATCTTATGTTCCAGCTCCGGGAAGCTTGCTTCAGTCCATAAATGGACCTCTGAAGCTTGCACACTTTATCTGGAGATTCTTTGGATGTGAAACCTTCTGGTTGTATCATATACACCTCTTCCTCAAGGTTATTGTTGAGGAAGGCAGTCTTCACATCCATCTGCCAGATCTCGTAAACGTAGTGTGCAGCTATAGCGAGTAGAACTCTGATCGACTTTATCATGGCAACTGGTGAGAAAGTCTCGTCATAGTCAATTTCTTGCCTTTGACGATATCCCATTGCCACCAACCTTGCCTTATAAGTATCGATCAGTCCATCAGCACCGATCTTTCTCTTAAAGATCCACTTGCATCCGATGGGTACAATACCATCGGGTAAGTCCTCCAAGTTCCAAACTTGGTTGGTGTACATGGACTGGATTTTTAAGTTCATGGCTTCTCGCCATTTCCCGGCTTCTGGGCCTTTTACGGCCTCCTGGTAGGTTTTAGGATCATCCTCCTCATTATATTCTACCTTAGACTCACCTTCAGCGATATGTCTCACATATCATTTGGGTAGTCTAGGTAATCTACCAGATCTATGAGGCTCATGTGTGTGTACCTGAACAGATTCAGGAACTGATATCTCATCTGATGATAATGCAGCTGTTTGGAGATCTGGAACCTCTTCCATTACTATTTTACTCCCACTGTCCTCCTGGAGAAGGTATTCCTCTTCCAGGAAGACAGCTTTCCTGGCGACAAACACCTTTTGTTCACCAAGATGATAAAAAAAGTATCCAAAGGTTTCCTTTGGATATCCCACAAACTTGCATTTATCAGTTCGTGATTCCAGCTTGTTTGGATCATGCCTCTTTACATGAGCAGGACAACCCCAGACTTTAACATGTTTGAATTCTGGTTTCTTGCCTTTCCATATCTCATATGGAGTAGAGGCCACAGACTTGCTGGGTACTCTGTTCAGTAGGTATGCTGCTGATTCTAGAGCATACCCCCAGAGGGACACTGGTAATCTCGAAAAGCTCATCATGGATCGCACCATGTCCAATAAGGTGCGATTCTTCCTTTCCGATACACCATTCATCTGTGGTGTATATGGAAGAGTTAGCTGAGAATGGATACCATTATCCGTTAAGAATTGTGTGAAATTAGTACTCAAGTATTCTCCTCCTTGATCTGATCGAAGAGCTTTAATACTCTTTCCTAACTGCTTCTCTACCTCATTCTTGAACTCCTTAAACTTATCAAATGCTTCCGACTTGTACTTCATTAAGTACACATAGCAAAACCTTGAGAAGTCGTCAGTGAACGTGATGAAGTATGAGAAGCCACCTTTGGCTTGGGTGGACATGGGACCACATACATCCGAATGTATTAGTTCTAGAATATCCTTGGCACGTTCTCTATGTCTAGTAAACGGAGATTTTTCCATCTTTCCCATAAGGCAGGATTCACATGTCGCAAACGATTCGTAATCGAATGCAGTTAAGTAACCATGCTTGTGCAACTTCGCCAATGTGCCCAAGTTTACAATGCCACATGTAGGCTTGGTTCACACAATACTTGCTCTTCTTAAGAGCATTATCAATTTGAAGATTGTAATAAGAAACATCAAAGAGATATAGACCGTTAACTAAATATGCCGAAGCTATTGATTTATTTCCATAATAAATCGAACAACTTCTATTTTCAATAGTCAACCTATATCCTATTTTGTCTAAACAAGATATTGATATGATGTTCTTTATTATGCTAGGAACATAATAACAATCTTCTAAAAGTAAGGCATCTCCTGATGGAAGCCTGAGGTTTGCTGTCCCAACACAATCGCCGCAACTTTTGCGCCGTTTCTTAGCCTCAATTCCACCTCGCCTTGTCTCAGCTTGCGCTTACTTGTCAGCATCTGCACATCCTGCTAGATATGAGAAGCACATCCGGTATCCAATACCCAATATGTGGAATCTCTTACTGACAAGTTGATATCTATCATATAGATATTTGAAGCTTCAGACAGCTTCACCTTTCCATGAGCTTTATCGTTAAGGAACTCCTTGCAGTTCCTCTTCTAGTTACCATACTGCTTATAGTAGAGGCAGTCACCCTTTACTACTCTTTTACCTTTGTCCTTCGATCTTTTATCGTTAGCTATCATCTCTGCTTCAGGGGCATCTAATGCTGATTCAGTAGGAGGATCAGCTCCAAGGACAAAGTTATTGCGCTCAGATCTGAAGATATTCTTCAGGTTTTTGAATCAATCCGAGTAGTTTAGGCTAGTCAAATGTTTGGCATCAAGTATGCTACGGAGTGGGTTATTCGACGACATAATTCCCTACAGGAAATATATGGAATCTTTTAACAGATGTTCAACTATTAAAAATAAAACAAGACATAGTCTTTTGTTCAAGTTTTAACTCCCACTAATTTTCGACAGACTGTATAACCCTCAGTTATACAGAACGGGAGATGTCGACAGTCTCCTAGTGGGGATCAGAATCTCAATAACTTGCAGTACAACCTTGTGCATAGCACAACAAACTGCAACACAATCAAAGAGCACCCAACTCATGGGACTTGCAACTCCTTGCAATATCTGATCATAGCTTCGGTCCCCAGAGATTTAATGGCCTTGTGGATAGCACAACAAACCACTAATTCTGGTCTAAGCTAACCAACGTTATGCGACGAGCATAGATTTGCATGCAGCCCTTGTGGATAGTACAACAAAGCTACATGGTTCCTCTACCCCGATCATATAGGCATCTAATGCCATAGCCACAGTTTCTCCTCCCAATTAACCAGGTCTTGGGGATAGCACAACAAACCTGCCTAAAGTGATTCAAATCTTATGACTATAACGATGGTGGACCACGCGGTAAGTTCTTAACTACTCACGTTACGGCTTAGAGTTTATCTAAGGGTATTTAAATAACTTTTATCTTAGTCTCTCCTAGGTAATAGTATATAAATATGTTGTATATATTTACTAAATACTATACTTGCTTTGATTCATAATCAAACATAAAACAATGCATCAAATACATGTCATCAGTGTGGTCATGGATAGCACAGTGGGTTTGATTGGAGCCAACAGTCAAACACACACACAATCTAACACAACAATTATATTAGATAACCTACAAACACATAGGCAAGAGATCTCCATCATATTGCCTTCCTGGTTGCATATGTGGATCGTCCTCGTTCCTTCCTCAGTTGCCTCGATCATATTATAATAAATTCTAGAATTTACAAGTAAATTGAAGAAGGCCTTATGGCGAGTACAAGAGAGAGGGAGGTAGAAGTATATCGGCGTATGAGAGAGAGAGAGGTACACATACCTCTATTTATTAACAATTAATAAATATCCATAATTCAAACATCCACGATCCACAGACATCATTCATCACATGAATAATTAAATAAGTGCATATCCATGGTCACAGTGTGTTTTAAACATCCCATACATGATTCAGCACATCACATGGCTAGAATAAAAGAGCTTTCAAAATTTAAATAATTTTGGCTTTCAAAAAGTTGGGATCCAATCAAAATTTGTATTTGAATTTCGAAAACACTTTTAATTAACTTAACATGCAATCAAATATAATTTAAAAGCATTAAATACACATCACATGTGCACACACTCCAAATTAATAATTTTCAGATTATTCCATACAAATTAGAACAATTCTAATAATTAAATAATCTAACACTTAGATTAAACCACTTTAATAATCTAACAATTAGACTATTAATAACTAATTTAACTCTTAGATTAGTCCATTAAAGTTAATTATCAATTTAACACTTAAATTATTAATTAACTCTAATTATTAATTAACTACTAATCTAACTCTTAGATTAGTTAATTTAAAATTAATTATTAACTTAACACTTAAATTAACAATTAACTTTAATTAATTAATAATTACTAATGTAACTATTATATTAGATGATTAATGTTAATCATTAATTTAATCTTTAAATTAATAACTAACAATAATAATTAAAGACTAATAATTTAACATTTAAATTAGTCAATTTAGAATTAATTATTAACTTAACACTTAAATTAATAACTAACTCTAACTAATTAACAAATAGATTCATTAATAACTAATAATCTAACATTTAGATTAATAATTATTAACTACTAATTTTAACTCTTACAATTAGGCAATTTAGGTTAATTATTAAATTAACACTTAAGTTAATAATTAACCCTAATTGTTAAGAACTAATTGTTAATCAAATAATGAATCAAAATCATTATAAGGCCAATTAAATAAAATAATTGAATAACAATTTTAAATTTCAAAACAGGTTTTGAATTTTAAAATTAATTCCAATCTCAATTTTATCTTAAATGGGCATTGGGGATTAAGGGAGATGGGATTAAGGGCTTTGGGCCCAGCCCATTAGGGTATCTGGCTCGAGCCAGTGGCCCAGCCAGGTCCGAGCCTAGGCCGCACCAGGCCAGCCCGGTCCGGTACTGGACTAGCCGGTTGGACCGCCCCCCTTGAACCGCCCTTCCCCAAATAGAAGCCCCCACCCCAAAACCCTAAGGATCTGTTGCAGGTGGCGGCGGTTGGTGCCGGCGTCGCCCGGCCTAGCCGGCGACGCCCCCGGCGCCAGTGACGAGCCCGGCGTCGGCGGGCCCGCCGGAGAAGCCCAAGAAGGGTCGGTTAAGACCTCCTTTAACACCCCAAAATTCTGAATTTTAAACCATGAAGAAGAAGGGCCTCTTATCCATACCGGCCACCTCGACTCCGGATATATTCCCGGGATGACCGGAGATCCTTCCCCAAGGATCCAGGGTGTTTTCCAACCCATCCCAACGCTTGGGAGTCCGTTAGAACTCGCCATGAAGTGCCGTTCTTCGTCCGACGAAGAGCACAAATAAATCCCCAAATAAAATCCGAAAATTGTAGAATAATAATCTGATTATTATGTGTTCATCGTATGAACACGGATCTAACAAATAATCGAACTTTTACGACATGGAATAAATCACTGAAAATATTATTTTGGAGGCTGAAACGGGACGAGAAACAGTGGAACCTGGCTCTGATACCACTGTTGGGTTCTCAGGTTTCTCCGGATCTCCTGTACAATGGAAATAAAATAAATCAGAGATCCGTTCTCGTTTCAAAAATCGGAAAAACTGGATTATCGGATAATCGATTCTTATCGTGTGCGGGTTTGAATATGCAACCGTTTGGTTCCGTCGGTGAGACACCGCAAGCCGCGCAAGCGCCCGACCTCTAGCGGAGTCCACGCGATCCTCCCCGCGACGGATATCCTCGCGTTCCTCGTTCTTCGCAGCCCACGAAACCTCTGGTGGCTGCCGTAATGATCGCCGCAACGCGCGGACGATTTCCCGTCGAACGGGAGTCAGAGAAGCGGCAGAGTAGATCCGGATCTGTCTGGGACGCTAGAGAGAGAGATAAACAGAGGAGGGGCGGCTTGGGTTAGCAGCAGCTTGGCTTGCTCAGCCCGTTCGCTATGTTTTATACTAACCGCGCAGTTTTTCATAAAAACCCCCGGTTTATATAAAACCCACTTATTTATCCATCGCCTTGAGAATCATTTGCGTGTGACCCTCTAGGCCCAATTACCAGTCTGGTTAATAGCCCAATAAGCCCAGTGACTCCTCACTGACTTTATTAATCAATTAATAACTCTTTATTAATTAATTAATCAATCGAATTGATGTCACACATCAAATTCGACTGGGCCTCCGATCACGTTGGGTGTCAAGCAACACCGCATGAACCCGGAAGGTATCGGGGTTAAGCAACCCACTCTTGGAACCTTTCCGCCGACAGTTACCGCGTGGATATAATCCTTCATTCGTACAATGCTCTCGAGTCAACTCAGGATATGGCGTGCTGTCAAACCCTAATCGGTCGACTCACTTGGATTGGATGCCGCTGATGAATTTCAGAAAACTCCTTTCCCGATATTATCGTCCGCCTTGGACAGGGACTTCCGCGCATCCTTCCTAGAGCATTCTCTCTCTAAGTACCGAGAGCGAATGATTCCTTATTGACATACAATTCCCTTTGTCGGTATTCCGCTGTACCTAATCCTTGGCGTTTTAGAATCCCGTGGTTAGAGATTCGTAAACCAGGGTCAAAGCACAGAAGTCCACCGGCAAGGTGTCCTTGGTGTCTCAGGTCCGAGGACCATCCACGCAACTGCGACAATAGAATCAAGCTGGTTGACAGTGGGGTACAATATCATCCAGCGATTCAGTCGGATCAATTCAGTGAACTCATTCTCCAATGAGCACCTACAGATTCGCCTTAGTGTCTCCACACAAGTGACTTATGAGATCAGTCACCCTCATCATATGAGCAGGAGTAATATGTACTAGTGTAATCGGATATCCGATGTCCTTCTCGTATATCGTCCGACTAGGAACAATTAAGAATATGTGTGTTTAAGTGATCAGTCTCATTAGTATGTTCTCATCATAATCTGATTACTATAGCACATATTCACGGACTTCATTATGAGACGATAATTAATACGATTTACACAAAATGAATATTATGCCATTATATTAATAAATATGAATAAGATTATAAAGTCATATTGGCTTGTAGGCCACCTAAGACTAAGAGAAGGCACAGCTGCAGGAATTGCTAGATAAGGGTTTTATCCGTCCCAGTACTTCTCTGTGGGGTGCTCCAGTTCTGTTTGTTAAGAAGAATGATGGTTCTCTAAGACTGTACATTGATTATAGACAGTTGAACTAGGTAACTATAAAAAACAAGTACCCACTTCGGAGAATCGATGATTTGATGGATCAGTTACAGTCTGCCAAGGTATTCTCGAAGATTGACTTGAGATCAGGATACTACCAGATGAGGATTTGTGAGGTTGATGTGAGTAAGACGGCTTTTAGGACTCGGTACGGGCATTATGAGTTTTTGGTTATGCCTTTCGGCTTGACCAATTCTCTGGTAGCTTTTATGGATTTAATGAACCGGGTCTTCAAGGCCTACTTGGATCAGTTTGTGGTGGTATTTGTAGATGATATTTTGATATATTCTTCTTCTGAGGAAGAGCATGCCACACATCTTCAGGTGGTATTACAGGTTCTGAGAGAGCACCAACTCTATGCTAAGTTTTGCAAGTGTGAATTTTGGCTAGATAAGATACACTTCCTAGGGCATGTCATTTCTGGAGATGGCATTGCTGTAGATCCAGCCAAGATTGAGGCAGTGTTAGACTGGGGCAGACCGACAATAGTGACTGAGATAAGAAGTTTCCTAGGGTTAGCAGGGTATTACAAACTGTTTGTCCAAGATTTTTCTTCGATAGCAACCCCCTTATCAAGGTTGACTCGTAAGGGAGTTCGTTTTGTGTGGACCGATGAGTGTGAGCAGTGCTTTACTGAGTTGAAGGCTCGTCTCACTACGGCTCCAGTTCTGGTGCTTCCATCAGGTTCAGGTGGATTCGTAGTTTACTCCGATGCATCTCATCGAGGTTTGGGTGCTGTTCTGATGCAGCATGGTAAAGTTGTGGCCTATGCTTCTAGGTAGCTGAAGAAGCATGAGGAAAACTACCTCACTCATGACTTAGAATTGGCAGCTGTGGTATTTGCTCTGAAGATCTGGCGGCACTACTTATATGGGGAGAAGTTTCAGGTTTTCACTGATCACAAGTGCCTGAAGTATGTTTTCACTCAGAGGGATCTAAATTTGAGGCAACGCAAATGGATGGAGTTTATCAAAGATTATGCTCTCGACCTTTCTTATCATCCGGGTAAGGTGAACGTGGTGGTAGATGCCTTGAGTCGGAAGACGGTCGTATCACATCTTATGATTTAGGAATGGAGATTATATGAGCAGGTTGTAGAATCCTCCTTTAGGATTCCTCGAGAGGCCGATAGAGCCGTGTTGGCCAGCTTGACTGTGAGGCCAGCGGTGTACCATGCAGTGATTGAGGCTCAAAGGGCGGATGCAGAGTTACCACAGATTCTTCAGATACCAGAGGTTGAGTTGTGGACTGATGGTATGGTCAGATTTAGAGGAAGACTTTATGTTCCAGCTGACTAAGAGGTGTGCAGGAGTGTCCTAGATGAGGCACACCGTTCGAGATATGCAGTGCATCCCGGAATGACTAAGATGTATCATTATTTAAGGAGGCATTTTTGGTGGCCTGGTATGAAGAAGGACGTAGCTGAATATGTGGCAAGTGTTAGTCTTAGGTGGCCTACAAGCCAATCTGACTATGTAAATCTCGTTCATGTTTATTAATATAATGGCATAATATTCATTGTGTAAATCGTATTAATTATCGTCTCATAATGAAGTCCGTGAATACGTGCGATAGTGATCAGATTATGATGAGATCATACTAATGAGACTGATCACTTAAACACACATATTCTTAATTGTTCATAGTCGGAGGATATACGAGAAGGACATCGGATATCCTGTTAGACTAGTACAGATTACTCCTCATATGATGAGGGTGACTGATCTCATAAGTCACTTGTGTGGAGACACTAAGGCGAATCTGTAGGTGCTCATTGGACAATGAGTTCAGTGAACTGATCCGACTGAATCGCTGGATGGTATTGTACCTCACTGTCAACCAGCTTGATTCTATTGTCGTAGTTGCATGGATAGTCCTCGGACCCGAGACACCAAGGACACCTTGTCGATGGACTTTTGTGCTATGACCTTGGTTTATGAATCTCTAACAATGGGATTCTAAACAGCCAAGGATCGGGTACAGTGGAATACCGTTGAAGGGAATTGTGTGTCAATAAGGAATCATTCGCCCTCGATACTTAGAGAGAGAATGTTCTAGGAAGGATGTGCAGAAGTCCTTGGCCAGTGTGGACGATAATATCGGGAAAGGAGTTTTCCGATATTCATCAGCGGCATCCAATCCAAGTGAGTCGATCGGTTAGGGTTTGACAGCACGTCATACCCTGAGTTGACTTGAGAGCATTGTACGAATGAAGGATTTTATCCACGCGGTAACTGTCGGCAGAAAGATTCCAAGAGTGGGTTACTTAACCCCAATACCTTCTGGGTTTACGCGGTGTTGCTTGGCACCCAACGTGATCGGAGGCCCGGTCAAATTCGATGTGCGACATCAACTCGATTGATTAATTAATTAATAAAGAGTTATTAATTGATTAATAAAGCCAGTAAGGAGTTACTGTACTGCAAGTCATTGAGATTTTGATCCCCACAAGGAAACTGTCGGCGTCTCCCATTCTGTATAAATGAGGGTTATACAGTCCGTCGAAAATTAGTAGGAGTTAAAACTTGAACAAAAGACCATGTCTTGTTTTATATTTAATAATAGAACATTTGCTAAAAGGATATTACATATCTCCTGTAGGGAATTATGTCGTCGAATAACTCACTCCGTGGCATACTTGATGCTAAACGTTGGACTAGCCTAAACTACTCAGATTGGTCCAGAAACCTGAAGAATGTCTTCAGATCTGAGCATAATCACTATATCCTTGAAGCTGGTCCTCCTGCTGAACCGGCATTGGATGCCCTTGACGCAGAGATGATAGCAAACGATTAAAGATCGAAGGACAAAGACAAAAGAGTAGTTAAAGGTGACTGCTTTTATTATAAGCAGCAGGGTCACTGGAAGAAGAACTATAAGAAGTTTCTCAACGATAAAGCTCATGGAAAGGTAAAGTTGTATGAAGCTTCAGATATCTATATGATAGATATTAACTTGTCAATTAGAGATTCCACATCTTGGGTATTAGATATCGGATGTGCTTCTCATATCTGCCATGATGCGTAGATACTGACAAGTAAGCGCAAGCTGAGAAAAGGCGAGGTGGAATTGAGGTTAGGAAATGGCGCAAACATTGCGGTGGTTGCTGTTGGGACAACAAACCTTAGACTTCCATCGGGAGACACCTTATTATTAAAATATTGTTATTATGTTCCTAGCATAAGAACATCATATCAGTATCTTGTTTGGACAAGATAGGATATAGGTTGACTATTGAGAATAGAAGTTGTTCGATTTATTATGGTAATAAATCAATAGCTTCGGCATCTTTAGTCGATGGTCTATATCTCTTAGATGTTTCTTATTACAATCTTCAAATTGATAATGCTCTTAAGAAGAGTAAGAATTGTGTAAACCAAGCCAACATATGGCATTGTAGACTTGGGCATATTAGTGAAAGCTGGTTGCAAAGGTTGTACAACCATGGTTATTTAACAACATTCGATTATGAATCGTTTGCGACATGTGAATCGTGCCATATGGGAAAGATGGAAAAATCTCCATTTACTGGACATGGAGAACGTGCCAAGGACATTTTGGAACTAATTCATTCAGATGTATGTGGTCCAATGTCCACCCAAGCAAAAGGTAACTTTTCATACTTCATCACGTTCACCAATGACTTCTCAAGATTCGGCTATGTGTACTTAATGAAGTACAAGTCTGAAGCATTTGAGAAGTTCAAGAATAAGGTAGGGAAGCAATTAGGAAAGAGTATTAAAGCTCTTCGATCAGATCGAGGAGGAGAATACTTGAGTACTAATTTTACACAATTCTTAAAGGATAATTGTATCCTTTCTTAGCTAACCCCTCCATATACACCACAGAAGTCCCGGGGGTATGCTCTAGAGTCAGCAGCATACTTACTGAACAGAGTACCCAGTAAGTCTGTGGCCTCTAGTCCATATGAGATATGGAAAGGCAGGAAACCAGAATTTAAACATGTTAAAGTCTGGGGTTGTACTGCTCATGTAAAGAGGCATGATCTAGACAAACTGGAATTACGAACTGATAAATGCAAGTTTGTGGGATATCCAAAGGAAACCTTTGGATACTATTTTTTCCATCATGGTGAACAAAAGGTGTTTGTCGCCAGGAAAGCTGTCTTCTTAGAAGAGGAATACCTTCTCCAGAAGGACAGTGGGAGTAAAATAGTAATGGAAGAGGTTCCAGATCTCCAAACAGCTGCATTATCATTAGATGAGATATCAGTTCCTGAATCTGTTCAGGTACACACACATGAGCCTCATAGATCTGGTAGATTACCTAGACTACCCAAATGATATGTGAGACATATCGCTGAAGGTGAGTCTAAGGTAGAATATAATGAGGAGGATGATCCTAAAACCTACCAGGAGGCCGTAAAAGGCCCAGAAGCCGGGAAATGGCGAGAAGCCATGAACTTAAAAATCCAGTCCATGTACACCAACCAAGTTTGAAACTTGGAAGACTTGTCCGAAGGTATTGTACCCATCGGATGCAAGTGGATCTTTAAGAGAAAGATCGGTGCTGATGGACGGATCAACACTTATAAGGCAAGGTTGGTGGCAAAGGTATATCGTTAAAGGCAAGGAATTGACTATGACGAGACTTTCTCACCAGTTGCCATGATAAAGTCGATCATAGTTCTACTCGCCATTGCTGCACATTTTGATTACGAAATCTGGCAGATGGATGTGAAGACTGCCTTCCTCAACGGTAACCTTGAGGAAGAGATGTATATGATACAATCAGAAGGTTTCACATCCAAAGAATCTCCAGATAAAGTGTGCAAGCTTCAGAGGTCCATTTATGGACTGAAGAAGGCTTCCTAGAGCTGAACATAAGATTTGACGAGGCTGTCAAGTCTTATGACTTCATTAGGAATGAAGATGAGCCTTGTATGTACAAAAACACTAGTGGGAGCGCAGTCACCTTCTTAGTTCTTTACGTAGACGACATACTACTCATTGTGAATGATGTAGCTATGATGTCAACGGTAAAGATCTGGCTGTCAAAAAACTTCTCCATGAAGGATTTGGGAGAAGCATCCTACGTATTGGGAATATGGATCGATAGAGATAGATCAAAGAGGATGCTTGGAATGACCCAATCCTTATACATAGATACCATAGTCAAAAGATTTGGCATGGAAAATTCCAAGAGAGGTCTCATACCGATGAGACATGGAATTAATCTCTAAAAGGAGCAGTCTCCTAAGACTCATGATGACAGGGCATTCATGGTTAGAGTACCTATGCTTTTGCCATAGGATCTATCATGTATGCCATGCTATGTACAAGGCCTGATGTTGCAAATGCTCTAAGTGTTACGAGCAAATTTCAGGCTGATCCAGGCGAAGAGCACTGGAAGGCAGTAAAATGTATGCTTAAGTACTTGAGAAGAACTAAGGATATGTTTCTTGTCTAAGGAGGAGGTCACTTGAAACTGCGAGGCTTTTCTGACTTGAGTTTTTAGTCAGATCCAGATGATAGCAAGCCTACATCTAGATTTGTGTTTACTTTAAACGGAGGAGCAGTGTGCTGGAAGTGTTACGAGCAAGCAACCATTGCAGATTCGACGACTAAAGCTGAGCACATCGCTACAGCTGACACTTTTAAGGAAGTAGTGTGGTTGAAGAAGTTCATCACTGACCTTGACATAGTTCCCTGCATCTTTGATCATGTTCCGCTCTTGTGCGACAACAATGGGACTATTGCACAAGTGAAAGAGTCATGGTCTCATCAGAAATCGAAAGATATTCTAAGGCACTTTCATCTTATCAGAGAGATCATATCCAGAGGAGATGTAGTAGTGGAAAGAGTTCCATCTGTTGACAATATAGAAGATCCACTGACAAAGCCATTGGCTCAAATTGTGTTTGAGCGTCACCTAGAGTCTATAGGCTTACTATATAAAGGTGATTGGTTTTAGTCCAAATGGGAGATTGTTAGTCTTAGGTGGCCTACAATCCAATCCGACTATGTAAATCTAGTTCATATTTATTAATATAATGGCATAATATTCATTGTGTAAATCGTATTAATTATCGTCTCATAATGAAGTCCGTGAATATGTGCGATAGTGATCAGATTTTGATGAGATCATACTAATGAGACTGATCACTTAAACACACATATTCTTAATTGTTCATAGTCAGAGGATATCCGAGAAGGACATCGGATATCTGGTTAGACTAGTACAGATTACTCCTGCTCATATGATGAGGGTGACTGATCTCAAAAGTCACTTGTATGGAGACACTAAGGCGAATTTGTAGGTGCTCATTGGAGAATGAGTTCACTGAATTGATCCGACTGAATCGCTGGATGATATTGTACCCCACTGTCAACCAGCTTGATTCTATTGTCGCAGTTGCGTGGATGGTCCTGGGACCTGAGACACCAAGAACACCTTGTCGGTGGACTTCTGTGCTTTGACCTTGGTTTATAAATCTCTAACTACGGGATTCTAAACAACCAAGTATCGGGTACAGCGGAATACCGTCGAAGGGAATTGTGTGTCAATAAGGAAGCATTCGCTCTCGGTACTTAGAGAGAGAATGCTCTAGGAAGGATGCGCGGGAGTCCCTAGCCAGGGCGGACGATAATATCGGGAAAGGAGTTTTCCGATATTCATCAGCGGCATCCAATCCAAGTGAGTCGACCGGTTAGGGTTTGACAGCACGCCATACACTGAGTTGACTCGAGAGCATTGTACGAATGAAGGATTATATCCACGCGATAACTGTCGGCGGAAAGGTTCCAAGAGTGGGTTACTTAACCTCGATATCTTCCGGGTTCACGCGGTGTTACTTGGCACCCAACGTGATCGGAGGCCCGGTCGAATTCGATGTGCGACATCAAATCGATTGATTAATTAATTAATAAAGAGTTATTAATTGATTAATAAAGCTAGTAAGGAGTTACTGGGCTTATTAGGCTATTAACCGGACTAGTAATTGGGCCTAGAGGGTCACACGTAAATGATTCTCAAGGCGATGGATAGTGGGTTTTATATAAACTGAGGGTTTTTATGAAAAATCGCGCGGTTAGTATAAAATGTAGCGAACAGGCTGAGCAGGACAAGTTGCTGCTAACCCTAGCCGCCCCCTCCTCTGTTTCTCTCTCTCTCTGGCGTCCCAAATAGATCCGGATCCTTGGATCTGCTCCGCCGTTTCTCCGACTCTCGTTTGACGGGAAATCGTCCGCCCGTTGCGGCGATCGTTGCGGCGACCGGCGGAGGTTTCGTGGCTGCAAAGAACGAGGAATGTGAGGATATCCATCGCAAGGAGGATCGCGTAGACTCTGCTAGAGGCCGGGCGCTTGTGCGGTTTGCAGTGTCGCACCAACGGAACCGAGCAGTCGCGGATTCGAATCCGCACACGGTAAGAACTGATTATCCGATAATCTGGTTTTTAGATTTTTCGAAATGGGAATAGATCGCTGATTAATTTTATTTTTCACTGCGTTAGCGATCCGGAGAAACCCGAGAACCCAACAGCAAGGTGCCTGACTTGTTAGCAAGTTAAGGCAGAGCACCAAAGACCAGGAGGGTTGTTGCAGCCGTTACCGATCCCGAAGTGGAAATGGGAGCATGTGACTATGGACTTTGTGATAGGATTGCTCGTGTCACCTGGCAGGAGGGATGCAATCTGGGTCATTGTTGATCGATTGACCAAGTCTTCGCACTTTTTAGCTATTAGAAAAGACTAGTCAGTCGGTAAGTTAGCTAAGTTATTTGTGGACCGGATCATTTCTCTGCATGGGGTGCCTTTGTCCATCGTATCAGATCGGGATCCGAGATTCACTTCTAGGTTCTAGAAGAGCTTTCAGAAGGCCTTGGGTACGTAGTTAGCCTTTAGCTCAGCTTACCATCCCGAGACCGATGGTCAGAAAGGACTATTCAGACATTGGAAGATATGCTCAGGGCTTGTTGCCTAGATTGGGGAGGTTCTTGGGAGCAGTACTTGTCTACAGTGGAGTTTTCTTACAACAATAGTTATCATTCTAATATTGGCATGGCACCATATATGGCATTGTACGGGCTACCGTGCCGATCTCCTGTGAATTGGTCTGAGATTGGCGAGAGGTAGATAGCAGGGCCAGAGTTGGTACAGCAGTGTGCTGAGGTTGCCAGGGTAGTACAGCAGAGGTTGACTACAACTCAAGACAGGCGGAAGAGCTATGCAGATATCCGTAGGCTACCGCATGAATTCGTGGTTGGAGACTACGTGTTTCTCTGAGTCTCACCCTCCAAGGGTGTGATGAGATTCGGGAAGCGAGGTAAGCTGAGTCCATGATATATTGGGCCTTTTCCTATTTTTGCTCGAATGGGGAAACGGCGTATCAGCTAGCCTTGCCGCCCAGTCTTGCAGGAGTGCACGATGTATTCCATGTTTCTTTGTTGAGGAGGTATGTTCAAGACCCATCTCATGTCTTGGACTTTTCGGAGTTGGAGGTCGCTGTGGACTTGTCATTTTTGGAATTTCCAGTGGGTATTGAGGATCGCAGGGAGTAGGTCCTTCGGAACAAGGTTGTTCCTCTAGTTAAGGTAATTTGGCAACATCGCTCCTGAGGCGAGGCGACCTGGGAGCGAGAGGATGAGATGCGAGATCAGTTTCCTTACCTTTTCTCGTAAGTTCTCCTTTTAACCTATACAATTTTATTATTGATGCTAATTTTTGTTGCGGTAATTTCGGAGACGAAATTCTTTTAAGGGGGAGAGAATGTAAGGATTGAGGTTTCGGATCCCGTTATTTGGTCAGTTTTGGGTATCGGACCCCTTGATTTGGACCCTTGTGAGGCTGGGAGCATAGGTTCTTTAGCTCGACGCGGTTCAAACGGCGTCTTGATACGAAGACGCGTTTTAGAGTGTGCTACGTCGGTGCCACGTAGGCGCCACGTGGGCCAGTTTCGGGCAGCGAGAGTACGGCCCTGGTCTTGTCACTTGAATGGCATCGGTGATGGGTGACGCGTTTTAGCTAAGTTCAGTTTAAACCCACGAACCCTCCCTCCTTTCCCTCATTTCTCTCATTTTCTTCTCTCTCCTCCCCCTCTCTCCGAACTCTTCGCTCTCCCGACCCCTTCTCCTTCCTTACCTCTCCCTCCACTCCATCAAACCCCCTCCCTAATTTCTACCACTACCACTACCATTTCCTCTGCGGTGTATTGCTCTCCGGACGGTGGCCGACGTCCCGGTAGAGTAACGGTGTCCACGGCGGTACTGGTGGCAGTTTGTGGCATGGCGGTCTGGCGGCTTGAAGCTCGGAGGAGTTCAAGTAACCGATAGGGTGACGATGTCCATTGTATTTTGATTAAAAACTACATTTTTACTACTTTAGAGCATGTTTAGGAGATTTTCGGGAAGAAATTCCATTTTTTTATACTCGGAAAGCTGGGGAAAACCTATTAGCGAACGTTAAATGGCGTCTTGGGACAGCGACGCCTTTTTGAATGACGGTTACCTCCCATGACGCGATTTAAGTTCGGATCACCCCGAGGCCTAATCCTGTTTCTGTCATAATTAGGCGACGAGAGACAGCGACGCCTTTTAAAAGGTGACGACCTTGCACGACACGTTTTAGGCCATCATCTGAGGCCAGTTTTCGCATAAACCAGTTTAGGGGTCTTGAATGATGTCGGTCTTGGGCGACGCGATTCAAGACAGAATCTCATTAAAGCATGCAATTAACATTTGTTTACATTGTTAGATAGTTTGGATAAAAGCATGTTTGAAAACATACTCGAGGACGATGATTTCTATATGATCGGATCGCACTGTGTTGCGTTTTGTACGATCGTGGACCTAGAGTGACTATTGTTAGCGCTTAGGCACCCTGTGTCGGTGTGGGAGTGGCATGGCGCCGGTGTGGGAGTGGTGGGGTGACGCCTAGAGAAAGGGTCACCTAGTGTAGCCCGGGGTATAGCTAGTACCGGTGTGGGAGTGGTACATTCGGAGTGTCACTAGTGCTGGGGGAAGCAGAACCACCTTGAGCTAGGTCAAGCCGGAGTAGCCACGCGCTATCAGAGGGGTTGTTGTTTGGTCTCAGCGGGTCGGTGTTTTCCGCGTTCGGCCGTATGACTTGTGTGTTTAGCCGAGCTGCTGGTTGTGGACTCCGTGGTGGAGTGGTTTCAGAGTTGTGTTTACTGCTTTATTTATTTAAATTGCCTTTATTCATATTGTTGCACTTGTGGGTGTGTAAGTGGGTGGTGGGGATCGAAAGATCCCTATTGAGTCTATTTCGATGAGACTCACCCCCTGCGGTTTTCAGGTGAGGGTTCCAGGCAGGCGTACCGAGGAGGGTTTTATCTCGGGTTGTGCGCCAGCGGTCATCGTTCCAAGATATGCCCCGATGTAGTTGTTATTTCTTTTCAGGCATGTATGCTTAATTACTTCTTTTTAGTTAGAATATGTAATTATTTGTTGAGTCAAGTTGTAAGGATTGAGATTTCGAGTTCAGTTTTTGGGTCGGTTTCGGGCCGGGTTCCTTGGTTTGGATCCTAATGAGTTTGGGGTGTACCTTCTAAATGACGTCTAGGATGCACGACGCCTTTCGAACGGCGTCCTGTTGTGTGGACGCCATTTAGTGAGTTTGCTGTTGTGCCACGTGGGCGCCAGGTGGGCGGGCTTCGGGCCGTGAGAGTACGGCCCCTGTCGTGTCGTCTGAACGGCGTCTTGGATGGACAACGCCATTCAGACTGTGACCCTGGGATGTTAGTGTACGGTGCCGGTCTTGTCGTCTGAACGGCGTCTTTGATGGGCGACGCGTTTCAGAACCTCTGTCAGTACGGCCCGTCCTGTCATCTGATAGGCGTCCGTCTCGTGCGACGCATTTTACCCTGTTTTGGATTGACCCCACGAGCCTTCCCTCCTTTTCCTCATTTTCTCCCTCTCACTCTCTCTCTTCCCTCTCTCCGCCTCCTCCGACCCCTCTTTTCCCCTTTCCCTTCCTTTTCTTCCTCTTCCACCACTCCAATGCCTCTCTACCTCTCACCACTACCACCACCACTTCCTTTACGGCGTTTCACTCTCCGAGCGGTGGCCGACGTCCCGGCGGAGTGGCGACGTCCTCGGGGGCACCGGTGGCGGTCTGCGGTGCGGCGGTTCGGCGGCACGGAGCCAGGAGGAGTTCAAGTAATTGGTAGGGGGACGAACCTTGCATGTATGATAGTTGTTTCATCCGCGTTTCCCAGTGAAAATCATGATGCGTATGTGGGTTTCTTTGGGTAGAATGAGCATGTTAAGGGGTTTCCTTGATGGAAATGGGGGTTTCTATAAATGTGGATTTGTGGGGTTATCGTAATAGTTTGGTTTTCCCCTCTTTCCTTCTTGTTTTTGGAGTTTTTTGAGGTGAAAAGGGGACCCTTGGGTCGATTACAGGAAACCGGCTTCTAGCTTGAATGACGTCGTGCTAGGACGACGCCATTTTAAATGGCGGCTTTCTAGGACGACGCCATTTAGGCAGAAATGTCCCATAAGCGGTTTCTGTTAGAATAGATTTCTCTGGTAAATAGCGTCCAGGGACAGCGACGCCTTTCAAAAAGGCGTCTTCCCAGGACGACACGTTTTAAGTGATTTAGCAGTAGCCTGTCCCTGCGTCTGTCACTATCAGGCGACGAGGGACAGCGACATGTTTTAATAGGCGGCTACCTGTGGCGACGCCTTTTAGGCTATGTTCTGGGGCCGAGAATTCAAATGAACCAGTTTAGGAGGCTTGAATGGCGTCGGCCTTGGGCGACGCGATGCAAGACAGAACCACATTAATTCATGCTATTAATGTGTTTACATTGTTAGATAGTTCAGTTAAATGCATGCTTTAAGTATACTCGATGATGATGGATTCCTTGTGACCGGATCGCACCACGTTGTGTTTCGTGCGACCGTGGGCTTCTTACGTGACCGGATCGCACTGTGTTGTGTTTTGTGCTACTGTAGACCTAGAGTGACAGTTGTAGTGCTTGACACCCTGTGTCGGTGTGGGTGGGACACAACGCCGGTGGGAGCAGTGGCGAGGTGACGCCTAGTGAGAGAGGGTCACCTGGTGAACCCCGGGGTTAGCTAGTACCGGTGTCGGAGTGGTACCTGTGGAGTGTCACTCGTACTGGGGGAAGGAGTAACCACCTGAGCCAATTGGGCCGAAGTAGCCAACGTGCTATCCGAGGGGTTACTATTTGGTCTCAGCGGGTCGTTACACAAGTTGAATTGTAATAATTTTTAATTCCTACACTTCCTTTACAATTCAATGTGATGTGGATGTTTAGCTTAGTTTATCATTTATTTTTCAGACTTATTGAGATTCTGGTTTGGCTCCAAATTTTAATGATTCGGTACCCATTTAGTAATCGGATCCCTGATTATAGGGTGGCGGGTCGTTACACTAAGACAAACTTGTGGGTTCTCATTAGAGAATGAGTTCACTGAACAGATCCGAATTAGAATTCCTGGATGGTCATTATACCTAATAGTCAACCAGTGGATTCAATCGTTGCAGTAGCGCATTTGGTCCTTTGACCTGAGTCACCAATGATACCTTGCTTGTAGACCATTGTGACTTGATTGTCTGGCTCGTAGACTTTAACCATTAAGTCCACGATAGTCAATCGCTCAGACACTGTAAAAAGCTTGCGAAGGTAGTTGAGTGAACAATAGGAGATCACTCACTCTTAGTATACGACTAGAGAGAGAATGTCCTATGTATGTGTACACAGAAATCTCTGGCCAGGGTCAACTGAAAGAGATGTCTTTCTAGAAGTTAACTGAGTAATGGAATGCATCTAAATAATGCGATAAAGAATTTGACTATGAAACCATACCCTTGCGTTATTGGGACATTAGATGAGTGAATGATTTTATCTGTACGGTGTCTGCAGATGGAAATGTTCAAATAAAGGGAACAATATCCCTTATATCTTATGGGATCATGAGGTAGTGTTTGGTGTCGTTCATAGTCAGAAGGTCAAGTAGATTAATCATCAGATGATAAACCACTTATTTATTAAATTAATTATTTAACATATGATGTTTAAATAATAATTAATAAATACTAAACTTTAGAATTAGTTCTAAGTTTAGTGGGCTTGAAACTAGACTAATATATGGACCTAGAGGGTCACACACATAAGAGTTCTCGTAAGACGGTGAGAGATGTTAAATATTATATTTATCTGGGTTTTTTGTGAAAAGTCGCAGGATAAACATGAATATTTAAATGGAGAATTATCTAAGACCAAGATCTTGAATAATCATGAGAATTAATCCTTGGCCTTATCTATAATTTTTATAAAAGGAAGCCAAGGGGTGGGTGGTGAATATATACGTACACAACACCTTTGGAGTTTTCTCTCTCCTCTCTCTCTCTCTCTCTCTTGAAGAAAGATAGATCCCTCTCTCTTCTCAACTGCATGGTGGATTTAAGATCAGATACTCAAAGGTCGAAGTACTCAAACCGAAGAGGAAATCACGTCTGCGTCAGGAGCTCGTGTGGGTATCTCTGGAGATCGTGCGCGTGCGCGATTACCGAAACAATTCAATCCACCGAAAATTTGAAACCTTGCAAAGGTGAAGAATGGTTCTTCCCGTTAATTTCAATGTCCATTTTTCGATCCTACCAACCCGATACTTGGAATCGTATTATATTTCCGCTGCATTCTTGTTAGTATTAGATGGTCTCAAAGCCAATCTGATACTATGTATTGATTCAGTTTATTAATAAATGGCATTAATTCATTGTGTGTAATTAATTCGATCCATGTTTATCGTATCACGATGAAGTCCATGAACATGTGCAATAATTTTCGGATTATGATGAGATCATAATTACGGGACCGAAGGTTTATAAACACATGTTCTTAATTGTTCCTAGTCATATGATGTTTAAGAAAGACATCAAACATCTGGATAGACTAGTATAGGTTACATCAGCTCATATGATGAGGGTGACTGATCCTATAAGTCACTTGTGTGGAGACACTATGCTGGACCTGTAGGTGCTCATTGGCGAATGAGTTTACTGAACTGATCCGACTATAAATCGCTAGATGGTAAACACCTCATTGTTAACCAGCTTGATTCTTTTGTCATGGTTGCGTAGATGATCCTTGGACCTGAGACGCCAAAGATATCTTGTTGGTAGGTTTCTGAACTTTGACCTTGACTAACGAATCCCTAACCATGGGTTATCAATAAGTCAAGTGATCGGGTTCAGGGAAATGCCCTCGAAGGTAATTGTGTGTTCAATACGGGATCATCCGCTCTCGGTAGTTTGAGAGAGAATGTTCCGGGAATGATGCGCTTAAGTCCCTGGCCAGGACGGACTCTGTATCAGATAAAGAGTTATCCGATATAGATTAGCGGCATATGATTCAAGTGAATCGACTGGTTAGGGTTTAACAGTATACCATATCCTAGGTCGATTCGGGAACATTACACGGATGAAGGATTATATCCGCGTAGTAACCGTTGACAGAAATGTTTCAATAGAGGGTTGCGGTAACCCTAGTACCATCTAGGATCACGCGATGTTGCTTGGCATCCTACGTGATCGGAAGCCCGTCCGAATTTATTGTGGGACATTAAATTCGGCTGATTAATTAAATATAAGGATATTAATTAATTCAGTGGGTCCGTAAAAAGTTACTGGGCTTGATGGGTTATTAACGGGACTGGTAATTGGGCCTAGAGGGTCACACGCAAAAGGTTTTCAAGTCGGTGGATAATCCGACAAGATTTCGGATAAGTCTGGGTTTTTACGAAAAATTGTAAACAAACATATTATAAAAGAACGGATACTACGTCGGGGCCCAGGAACCCTGACCTAGCCATCGTTCTTTCTTTCTCTCTCCTCTCTACTGGGCGTGCGACACGAGGTGGCCATCTGGAGGCTCCGCTTCGACTCCCGACTGCTCCGCCTTCCGTCCGACGGGAGATTCCGAATCCGCATGTCGCGGCGGATTATGCGTAGCCAGACGGGATCCACGAACGCTGCATTGAGCGAGGAGGTGAGGACGATCCATCGCGAGGAGAACCGTGTGGAAATTTTATTCCGCTATGTTTCTCGGTCGGATCTCGACACAGCGATCCCAACAGTCGTATCAGAGCCAAGTTCCACTGTGTTTTCGCCGTTTCGGTCTCTGGAATCCTGATTTTTGAATTAAATCCATGCTAGTATTTATTTTCTTGAAAGATTTATGTTCATGAGATGATCGTTGTGATTAGATCGCAATTATAAATCAAAGAAAATAATTTTTTGGGGGTTATTTCGTCGTGTTCTTCATTGTACGAAGAACGCCTCGTTCTTGGCGTTATAAATGGATCTAAAGGGTGTTTCCCCAAGATCTAAGATCTTCCACTCCTTGGCAATAGGTTGTTGTCGGTGTTTTGTAGTTTTTGGATCACCGACCATGGTTGTTTCTTCTTCGTTTTGGATTTTTGAATTTGAAATTTGGGGAGAAAAGGGAGGCATAAAAATCCGATTTTGAGCCACCCTCGGGCCATCGCTGGTGGCCGGTTGTCGTCGCCGTCGCCGGCGGTTGGGGGCCGGTGCCCGCTCGTCGCCGGGACCGGCGCCGAAGAAGACCCCAAAACGGGGGGGAGCGCCGTCGGGTTCCCTGCGACGCAGGGAGCCCTCGGGCTGCCCAGCCCGGCGGCTAGGGTTTCCCTAGCCACCGACCGGGCCCGGCCCGGCTGGACCCTGGCCCGGGCCAGGTGTCCGAGCCAGGGCCAGCCAGAGGCCGGACCAGGCCTACGGGCCTGGGTCCGGGCCCCTAGCTGAGCCCTAGCTCGAGCCAGGGGCTCAGCTGGCCTTTATGGGCCCAATTGTATTTTTTTTTAATTTTATTAATTAAAATTGTTAATTGATTTGATAATTAATTGTAAAATATGATTTTACTCTTTGTTATTAAATTCAATTTTTTAATTGGGTCCTATTTAAGGTTTGTTTTGTTTTGATTACTTAATTAACAAAAGTTGTTAATTTAATTAATTTATTCTAAATGTTAGATTAAACCTTATATGATCTAATTGTTAGATTAACCTCAATTATTTGAAGTGTTCAAATGACGCATGGAATATTCTTAGATCATTATTTTCAGTTATTATTCACATTCGATGTGCATTTGTTTGCTTGTTTAAATTATGATTTAAATTAGCATGCTTATACTTAATGAAATCCTTTTGAAAATTCTAAATCAAATTTTGTTTGGCCCCTGGTTTTATGAAACCTAAAATTAGTTATTTTCGAAAGATTTCTTTAGCCATTTGATGTGCAATTCATGTGTGGATTGTTTAAATAAAGCACATGGTGGTCATGGACAAGCATTAATTGTGGATGTGGAATGTGATTGTGTGATTTATTGTTTATTAACAAATAGAGGTCTGCGAACCTCTCCCTCTCATATTCTATTGTATTTCTACCTCCCTCCTTGATGTAATCGCCATAAGGCTTCCTCTTTTAAATTATCATGTAATTATGAATTTATGATGTAATTTGATCGAGGCGGTTGCGCACGGAGCGAGGATGATCCCCAACTGCAACCAGATGAAGATGAAGGAGTTCATTAAATCTATGAGTTTGCAGACTCATGATATAAACTGTTATATTGTGTGTGTGTGCGTGTTTGACTGTCTGACTCAAGTCAAACCGCAGTGCCGTCTATGACCACACTAATGACATGTATGTGATGCGTGTGTTTTTATTTTGATTGTGAATCAAACTAACTAGGTTATTAGTATAAATATATATTCGATATATCTAATACTATCGCCTAGGATGAGACCAAACTAATAAATAAAACCTTCGTAACGAATTCTAAGCCGTAGCGCAAGTCATTGAGAATGCACCGCGTGGCTCTCCATCAATATGATTAATAGAACTTAATTCAGAGATGGCAGATACTATGTGTTTACCTGAGGTTTGCCATTATCTGTTGAGAGGACTGTTGATCATGGCATTAGATGCCTTTGGATAAGAATAGAGGAACAATATAATTATCCACGTGTTTACCCGGGAACTATATTTCTACTCTACTCTGTCACGTATTGGTGGTAAAGCTTAGACTGGGAATAGTGGTCTACTGTGTTTACCCGAGACCATTAAAATCTGGGAGCCGAAGTATGATCGGATATTGTAAGGAGTTGCAATTATCATGAGATGATTGCTCTGAGATAACAGTATGATACTGTGTTTACCCGAGGTCATGCTACGATGCTTGGAGATTCTGATCCCCACTAGGAGACAGTCGGCGTCTCCCATTCTGTATATTTGAAGGTTATACAGTCCGAAGAAAATTAGTGGGAATAAAAGTAGATAAACAAAGTCCATATCTTGTTTTAAATAAACTGATAGTCTGCTAATTTTAATTTGATTATCTCCTGTAGGCTAAAATGTCGCACCACAACCTATTGCGTGGCATACTTGATGCCAACCGTTTGACAGGCACCAACTACTCGGACTGGCTCAGGAACCTGAAGGTTGTCCTCAGGTTTGAGCAGATTGCCTATCTTGGATAATGAACCTCTTACTGAACCAACATTAGATGCCCCAGAGGAGGAAATGATTGCATATGAAAAGTGGAAGGAAGACTCCACCTTGACCCAATGCTATATGTTAGCCTCTGTGAGCAATGAGTTGCAGAGGCAACATGAGGAGATGGATGCTAGATCCATCATGTTCCATTTGAAGGAGCTGTTTGGTGAGCATAGCAGAATCGAACGATATGAGATATCTAAGAATCTATTCAAGGCTCAGATGGCAGAGGGAACTTCAGTACATACTCATGTACTAAAGATGATAGAGTGGGTGGATTGGCTAGATGCTCTGGGGTTACACTTCCCAAGGAGTTGCATACTGATCTCGTGTTATCTTCCCTTCCACAATCATATGCTCAGTTCATCGTTAACTTTAACATGAACAAGATCCAGACCACCTTGGCTGAGCTACTGAACATGTTGAAGACTACAGAAGGGAACCTTGTGAAGGATAAACCCCAAATACTCATGGTTGGTAAGATCAACAGAAAGAGACTTGCAGTTCAAGCCTTTCGGAAAGGTAAGAACAAGGTTCAGAGAAAGCAAAAGGTTGTCAAAAAAGACAAAAGTAAGAGTGCTGAGAAAGGTGATTGTTTCTACTGTCACCAGAAGGGTCACTGGAAAAGGAATTGCAAAGAATACCTCAAGGACAAGGCTCAAGGAACTGTGAAGCAGCAGGATGCTTCAGGTATCTATATGATAGATGTAAACTTGTCAATAAGAGATTGTACATCATGGGTATTAGATACTGGATGTGTATCTCATTTCTGCAATTCTGTGCAGCCACTGACAAGAAGACGTAAGCTGAGGACCGACGAGGTGGAGCTGAGTCCAGGTAACGGCGCAAGAGTTGCGGCGATCGCTGTGGGGACAGTGAAGCTCAAGCTACCATCCGGAGACACTTTTTCATTAGAAGATTGTTATTATGTACCTAGCATAATAAGAAACATTATTTCTATCTCATGTTTAGATAGAATTGGATACAATTTAAACTTTGGGAGCAATAGTTGTTCAATTTATTTTGAAAATAAAGTAATAGCTTCTGCTATTTTATCCAATGGTTTGTATCTATTAAATGTGTCTCATGAAAATTTACACATCGGTTCTTCAATTAAAAGAAGTAAGTTTGAAATGAACAAAGCCTACTTATGGCATTATAGGCTTGGACACATTGGTGAAAACAGACTCCAAAGAATGCATAGAGATAGATATTTAAATCCATTTGATTATGATTCATATGCAACCTGTGAGTCATATTTCATGGGCAAAATGGCTAAGTCTCCATTAGTGGAACTGGAGAACGAGCCAAAGACATATTAGAACTTATACATTCAGATGTATGCGGTGTAAGGATTGAGGTTTCGGATCCGGTTATCGGGTCAGTTTCGGGGTCGGATCCCTTAGTTTGGGCCCTGATGGGGCTGAGACTCGTGGTTTAAACGGCGTCCAGCTAAGTGGATGTGTTTTAGGCTGTGCCACGTGGGCGCCACCTAGACTGGCTTTGGGGCGCGAGAGTACGGCCCCAGTCTCATCGTCTGAACGGCGTCTTGCATAGACGACGTCATTTAGAATACGACCCAGGTCTGTTAGTGTACGGCCCGGTCTTGTCGTCTGAAAGACGTCGGGCTTGCACGACGCGTTTTACCCAACTTCTGGTTGTCCCCGCGAACCCTCCCTTCTTTTCCTCATTCCTTCCTTCCTCTTCTCTCTCCTCTCTTCCCTCTGGCGATCCGACGAACCTTTCCCCCTCTCCTTCCTTTCCTCCCTCCATTCCATCTCTCCCTCCACTCCATCAACCTACCAACTTCCTCCACTACCACCACCATTTCCTCCGCGGCATTTTTCTCTCCGGATGGCGGCCGACGTCCCGGTGGAGTAACGGCGTCCACGGCGGTACCGGAGGCGGCATGTGGCAAGGCGGGTTGGCGATTTGGAGCTAGGAGGAGTTCGAGTAACCGGTAGGGTGACGATCTCCATTGTATTTCGTTTAAAAATCATGTTTTTCCCGCTTTGGAGCATGTTTAGGGGTTTTCTTGGGTGAGAATATTAAATGCATGTAATAAAAAAAATGGGTATTTAGGTTCTTCTCCTCCTTCTCCACTTTGTTTGTATTGTTACACGATTTGGGGGAGTAAATTCCACCCCGTGGATTAGGAAGGCGGAGGGAGAACCTGTCTGTGAAGGTTGAATGGCGTCGGAGGACAGCGACGCCTTTTAGAAAGGCGGCTTTCACCCACGACGCGATTTGACCTAGATAACAGACTCTGTCTCTGGAACTGAATGGCGTCCAGGGACAGCAACGCCATTTGAATGGCGTCATCCGTGAGCGATGCGTTTTAGGCCATCTTCCGAGGCCACATTTCACATGAGCCAGTTTAGGGGTCTTGAATGACATCGGCCTTGGGCGACGCGATTCAAGCCATAATTCTATTAGTCCATGCAATTAACACATGTTTACACTGTTAGATAGTTTAGTTAATTGCATATGTAGAAATATACTCGATAACATTGGGTTCTATGTGATCGGATCGCACCGTGTTGTGTTTTGTGCGATCGTGGGCCTAGAGTGATAGTTGTTAGCGCTTAGGCACCCTGTGTCAGTGTGAGAGTGACACGGCGCCGGTGTTGGAGTGGCGGGGTGATGCCTAGAGAGAGGGTCACCTGGTGTACCCCGGGGTATAGCTAGTACCGGTGTGGGAGTGGTACATTCGGTGTGTCACTCGTGCTGGGGAAAGCAGAACCACCTGGAGCCTGTCAGGCCAGGGTAGCCAGCGCGCTATTCGAGGGGTTGCTGTTTGGTCTCAGCGGGTCGGAGTTTCTCGCGTTCGGTCGTGTGGTTGGCGAGTTTTGCCGAGACGTTGGTTGTGGGGTCCGTGGTAGAATGGTTTTAGAATTATGCATGTTATATTTCGAATGCATGTGTTTTATATCGAAATCTAAGAGTTATGTTTATTGCTTTACTTGCTTAAATTATCTGTAATTACGTTGCTACACTTGTGGGTGCGTGAGTGGGTGGTGGGGATCGAAGGATCCCTACTGAGTCTTTTCGATGAGACTCACCACTGCGGTTTTCAGGTGAGGGTTCCAGGCTGGCGTAGCGAGGAGAGTGTTGCTTTGGGTCGCGCGCCAGCAGCCGTTGTTCCGGGGTATGCCCCGATGTAGTTGTCATTTTATTTTCTGGCCTGTATGCTTAATTATTTCCTTTCAGTTGGAGTATGTAATTATTTGTTGTGTCGAGTCGCATTGTAATAGCTTTTAACACTTAGAGCAAATGCTTAATTATTTCCTTTCAGTTAGATTAGCCTAAAATCTGCTCGTAACACTTAGAGCAAATGCAACATCAGGCCGTGTACATAGCATGGCATACATGATAGATCCTATGGCAGAGGCATAGGGTATTCTATCCATGAACGCCCTCTCATTAGGAGTCTTAAGGGACTGCTCCTTTGATAGATTAATTCCATGTCTCATCGGTATGAGACCACTTTTGGAATTTTTCATGTCAAACCTTTTGACTATGGTATCTATGTATAAGGATTGGGTCATTCCAAGCATCCTCTTTGATCTATCTCTATAGATCCGTATTCCCAATACGTAGGATGCTTCTCCCAAATCCTTCATAGAGAAGTTTTTCGACAGCCAGGTCTTTACTGATGACATCATAGCTACATCATTCCCAATGAGTAGTATGTCATCTACGTAAAGAACTAAGAAAGTGACTGCGCTCCCAAGGGTCTTCTTGTACACACAAGGCTCATCTTCATTCTTAATAAAGTCATAAGATTTGACAGCCTCGTCAAATCTTATGTTCCAGCTCCGGGAAGCCTGCTTCAGTCCATAAATGGACCTCTGAAGCTTGCACACTTTATCTAGAGATTCTTTGGATGTGAAACCTTCTGGTTGTATCATATACACCTCTTCCTCAAGGTTACCATTGAGGAAGGCAGTCTTCACATCCATCTGTCAGATTTCATAATCAAAATGTGCAGCAATGACGAGCAGAACTCTGATCGACTTTATCATGGCAGCTGGTGAAAAAGTCTCGTCATAGTCAATTCCTTGCCTTTGACGATATCCCTTTACCACCAACCTTGCCTTATAAGTGTCGATCCGTCCATCAGCACCTATCTTTCTCTTAAAGATCCACTTGCAACTGATGGGTACAATACCCTCGGGCAAGTCCTCCAAGTTCCAAACTTGGTTGGTGTACATGGATTGGATTTCTGAGTTCATGGCTTCTCGCCATTTCCCGGCTTCTGGGCCTTCTATGGCCTCCTGGTAGGTTTTAGGATCATCATCCTTATTATATTCTACCTTAGACTCACTTTCAGCGATATGTCCCACATATCGTTCTGGCAGTCTAGGTACTCTATCAGATCTATGAGGCTCATGTGTATGTACCTGAACAGATTCAGGTTCTTATATCTCATCTGATGATAATGCAGCTGTTTGGGGATCTGGAACCTCTTCCATTACTATTTTACTCCCACTGTCCTTCTGGAGAAGGTATTCCTCTTCCAAGAAGACAGCTTTCCTGGCGACAAACACCTTTTGTTCATCAAGATGGTAAAAATAGTATCCAAAGGTTTCCTTTGGATATCGCACAAACCTGTATTTATCAGTTCGTGATTCCAGCTTGTCTGGATCATGCCTCTTTACATGAGCAGGACAACCCTAGACTTTAACATGTTTAAATTATGGTTTCCTGCCTTTCCATATCTTATATCGAGTAGAGGCCACATACTTGCTCAGTACTCTGTTCAGTAGGTATGCTACTGACTCTAGAGCATACCCCCAGAGGGACACTGGTAATCCCGAAAAGCTCATCATGGATCGCACCATGTCCAACAAGGTGCGATTCCTCCTTTCCGATATACCATTCATCTGTGGTGTATATGGAGGGATTAGCTGAGAAATGATACCATTATCCTTTAAGAATTGTGTGAAGTTAGTACTCAAGTAGTCTCCTCCTCGATCTGATTGAAGAGCTTTAATACTCTTTCCTAACTGCTTCTCTACCTTATTCTTGAACTCTTTGAACTTCTCAAATGCTTCCGACTTGTACTTCATTAAGTACACATAGCCGAATCTTGAGAAGTCATCGGTGAACGTGATGAAGTATGAAAAGCCACCTTTGGCTTGGGTGGACATGGGACCACATACATCCGAATGTATTAGTTCCAGAATGTCCTTGGCATGTTCTCCATGTCCAGTAAATGGAGATTTTGCCATCTTTCCTATAAGGCAGGATTCACATGTTGCAAACGATTCATAATCGAATGCTGTTAAGTAACCATGCTTGTGCAACTTTTGCAACCTGCTTTCGCCAATGTGCCCAAGTCTACAATGCCACATATAGGCTTGGTTCACACAATTCTTGCTCTTCTTAAGAGCTTTATCAATTTGAAGATTGTAATAAGAAACATCTAAAAGATATAGACCGTTGACTAAAGATGCTGAAGCTATTGATTTATTACCATAATAAATCGAACAACTTCTATTCTCAATAGTCAACCTATATCCTATCTTGTCCAAACAAGATATTGATATGATGTTCTTTATTATGCTAGGAACATAATAACAATCTTCTCATAGTAAGGTGTCTCCCGATGGAAGCCTGAGGTTTGTTGTCCCAACAGCAATCGCCACAACTTTTGCGCCGTTTCCTAGCCTCAATTCCACCTCACCTTGTCTCAGCTTGCGCTTACTTGTCAGCATCTGCACATCATGGCAGATATGAGAAGCACATCCGGTATCTAATACCCAAGATGTGAAATCCCTAACTGATAAGTTGATATCTATCATATAGATATCTGAAGCTTCAGACAGCTTCACTCTTCCATGAGCTTTATCGTTAAGGAACTCCTTGCAGTTCCTCTTCCAGTGACCATACTGCTTATAGTAGAAGCAGTCACCCTTTACTACTCTTTTGCCTTTGTCCTTCGATCTTTTATCGTTAGCTGTCATCTCTTCTTCAGGGGCATCTAATGCCGATTCAGCAGGAGGATCAGCTCCAGGGACAAAGTCAATGTGCTCAGATCTGAAGACATTCTTCAGGTTTCTGAACCAATCCGAGTAGATCAGGTAAGTCAAAAAGGCATCAAGTATGCCACAGAGTGGGTTATTCGACGACATAATTCCCTACAGGAGATAAGTAAAATCTATTTAACAGATGTTCAATTATTAAAATTTAAAACAAGACATGGTCTTTTGTTCAAGTTTAACTCCCTCTAATTTTCGACGGACTGTATAACCCTCAGTTATATAGAACGGGAGACGCCGACAGTCTCCTAGTGGGGATCAGAATCTCAATGACTTGCACTATAGCCTTGTTGATAGCACAACAAACTGTAATACAATCAGAGAGCACCCAACTCATGGGACTTGCAACTCCTTGCAATATCTGATCATAGCTTCGGTCCCCAGAGATTTAATGGCCTTGTGGATAGCACAACAAATCATTAATTCTGGTCTAAGCTAACCATCATTACGCGACGAGTATAGATTTGCATGCAGCCCTTGTGGATAGCACAACAAACCTACATGGTTCCTCTACCCTGATCTATAGGCATCTAATGCCATAGCCATAGTTTCTCTTCCCAATTAAACAAGCCTTGTGGATAGCACAACAAACCTGTCTAAAGTGATTCGAATCCTATGACTATAACGATGGTGGACCACGTGGTAAGTTCTTAACTACTCGCGTTACGGCTTAGAGTTTATCTGAGGGTATTTAGATAACTTTTATCTTGGTCTCTCCTAGGTGATAGTATAAAAATATATCGTATATATTTAGTAAATACTATACTTGCTTTGATTTATAATCAAAAGAAAACAATGCATCTCATACATGTCATTAGTGTGGTCATGGATAGCACAGTGGGTTTGACTGGGGCCAACAGTCAAACGCACACACAATCTAACACAACAATTATATTAGATATCCTGCAAACACATAGGAAAGAGATCTCCATCTTTTCGCCTTCCTGGTTGCAGCTGTGGATCGTCCTCGCTCCTTCTTCGGTTGCCTCGATCATATTACATTAATTCTAGAATTACATGTAATTAGAAGAGAGCCTGATGGCGAGTACAAGAGAGAGGGAGGTAGAAGTACATCGGAGTATAAGAGAGAGAGAGGTACGTAGACCTCTATTTATTAACAATTAATAAACATCCATCATTCATCCACGATCCACACAAACACATCATTCATCACATGAACAATTAAATAAGTGCATATCCATGACCACAGTGTGTTTTAAACATTCCACACATGATTCAGCGCATCACATGGCTAAAATAAATGAGTTTTCAAAATAAATAAGTTTTGGCTTTCAGAAAGCTGGGATCCAATCAAAATTGGTATTTGAATTTCGAAAACACTTTTAATTAACTTAACATGCAATTAAATCAAAATTTAAAAGCAATAAACACACATCACATGTGCACACACTCCGAATTAATAATTCCAGATTATTCCATGCAAATTAGAACAATTCTAATAATCTAACACTTAAATTAAACCCCATTAATAATCCAACAATTAGACTATTAAAGACTAATCTAACTCTTAGATTAATCCAACAAAGTTAATTAATAATTTAACATTTAAATTAATAATCAACTATAATTAATTATTAACTACTAATCTAACATTTAGATTAGCCAATTAATGTTAATTATTAATTTAACTCTTAAACCAATAATTAACGCTAACTAATTAATAATTAATTAATCTAACTCTTAGATTAGAAAATTAAAGTTATCATTAATTTAACTATTAAATTAATGACTAACAATAATTAATTAATGACTACTAATTTAACATTTAAATTAGTTATTAGAATTAATTATTAATTTAACTCTTAAATTAATAATTAACTCTAATGAATTAACAATTAGATGATTAAATAATAGTTAATAATCTCACAATTAGATTAAAACTATTAACCACTAACTGTAATTCCTTAAATAAGTCATATTAAAGGTTAATAATTAATTTAACATTTAAATTAACATTCACCCTGATCAATTAACAACTAATTGCTAATTAATAATCCCTTAATTACATAATGATTGAAAATCATTATAGCCCAATTTAGTAAATTTGATTAATAATTAAAACTTTCAAAACAAAATTTTGAATTAAATTAAAATCCAATTTTAATTTTATTAAATGGGCTAATATGGAATAAAGGGGTTTAATTAAAATTGGGATTTAAGGGGTTAGGGGGCTTAGCCCACTAGGGCCGAACTAGGGCTCGGGCCCGGTCCAGCCAGGGTCCCTACCCGGCCGGACCAGCTTGCTGGCTACGTGAGCCGGCTTCCCTAACCCGATGCCCCCCCTATTAGGAACCCTAACAGTAGGTTGTAGGCCCGACGGCGGGGAGGGGGTTCTGGTGGCGCCCCTCCGGCGGCAGCCCTGCCCGGCGGCGTCGGTCCTGCCGGCGACCCCTCCGGCGCCGGCGGGATCCCCGGAAAAGCCCCAAAAATAGGCCAAGGCCTCACCAAATTATCTCCAAAAATCTGGTTTAGTGGTTTTCATAAAACCAAATAAGGGCTTGATTTTGCAGCCCCTCTAAGGCCATTGTGGCGCCGGCTACCAGCCCTGGTGGTGAGTAGAAGCATCCTTAGGAGGATTAGAGGTCCGACCCAACTCCCCAACACTTGGGGTTCCTCAAACAAAGCCGCCCAAATCACACCGTTCTTCATCTCATGAAGAACACGAAATACCTCAAAAAAAAATTCGATTTTTTTTTTTTTGCAAAATAAAAATAATCAAAATTACTCTTATTATTTGTGTTCATCGCAACCATTCGGTTCCGTCGGTGCGACGCGGCAAGCCGCGCAAGCGCCCGGCCTCTAGCGAATTCCACACGATCCTCCTCACGACGGATATCCTCACGTTCCTCGTTCTTCGCAGCCTACGAAACCTCCGCCGGTCACTGTAACGATCGCCGCAACGCGCGGACGATTTCCCGTCGAACGGGATTCAGAGAAGCGGCGGGGCAGATCTGCATCTGTTTGGACGTCAGAGAGAGAGAGAAACAGAGGAGGGGCGGCTAGGGTTAGCAGCCGCTTGGCCTGCTCAGCCCGTTTGCTATGTTTTATACTAACCACGTGGTTTTTCATAAAACCCCCCGGTTTGTATAAAACCCACTTATTTATCCATCACCTTGAGAATCATTTGCGTGTGACCCTCTAGGACCAAATACCAGTCCAGTTAATGGCCCAACAAGCCCAGTGACTCCTCACTAGCTTTATTAATCAATTAATAACCCTTTATTAATTAATTAATCAATCGAATTGATGTCGCACATCGAATTCGACCGGACCTCCGATCACGTTGGGTGCCAAGCAACACCGCGTGAACCCAGAAGGTATTGAGGTTAAGTAACCCACTCTTGGAACCTTTCCGCCGACAGTTACCGCGTTGATATAATCCTTCATTCATACAATGCTCTCGAGTCAACTCAGGGCATGGCGAGCTGTCAAACCCTAACCGGTCGACTCACTTGGATTGGATGCCGCTGATGAATATCGGAAAACTCCTTTCTCGATATTATCGTCCGCCCTGGCCAGGGACTTCCGCGCATCCTTCCTAGAGCATTCTCTCTCTAAGTACCGAGAGCGAATGATTCCTTATTGACACATAATTCCTTTCGACGGTATTCCGCTGTACCCAATCTTTGGCGTTTTAGAATCCCGTGGCTAGAGATTCGTAAACTATGGTCAAAGCACAGAAGTCCACCGACAAGGTGTCCTTGGTGTCTCAGGTCCGAGGACCATCCACGCAACTGTGATAATAGAATCAAGCTGGTTGACAGTGAGGTACAATACCATCCCACGATTCAGTCGGATCAGTTCAGTGAACTCATTCTCCAATGAGCACCTACAGATTCGCCTTAGTGTCTCCACACAAGTGACTTATGAGATCAGTCACCCTCATCATATGAGTAGGAATAATCTGTACTAGTCTAACCGGATATCCGATGTCCTTCTCGGATATCCTCCGACTAGGAACGATTAAGAATGTGTGTTTAAGTGATCAGTCTCATTAGTATGATCTCATCATAATCTGATCACTATAGCACATATTCACGGACTTCATTATGAAACGATAATTAATGCGATTTACACATAATGAATATTATGCCATTATATTAATAAATGAACGAGATTTACATAGTTAGATTGGCTTGTAGGCCACCTAAAACTAACACTTTCGAGGAGGTGGCAGCAGTAGTGGCAGTAGCGGTAGTAGCAGACCCAGGCTGAACCAGTAGAGTCAGTCGGTGTCTAGTGCTCAGCAAGCGGCAGCTCAGAGGCTTCCGACAGCTTGTCAACATTGCGGTGGTACTCACGGTGGGATTCAGTGTCCTGCATTTTCGGGGAGGTGTTACACTTGTGGCCAGCATGGCCATTTGGCGAGGTATTGCCCGCAAGGGCATGGTCAGGGGCAGGGGCTAGGTGATCAGAAGAAGCCGAGGACCCAGGGGAGAGTTCTAGCTATCGCCAGGAAGGAGGCCCGTGCCTCCAACTTGGTGGAAGGTACACTTTCTATCCTTGGGAACTCTGCGCATGTGTTAATTGATTCGGGTGCTTCACATTCTTTTATTTCTGAGTAGTTCGTAGATATTGTTTCTGCACCCGTTGTTGAGATGTCTGATGGACTGATGGTAGAGGTTCCTTCTGGGGATTTCATGTTGTCTTATAACTGTTTGAGTAAGGTTCCCTTGACCATTGAGGGCCATGAGTTACCTGCCCAGTTAGTTGTGCTTGCTATCGCGACTTTGATGTCATCTTGGGCATGGACTGGTTGGAGGCTTATTATGCCGAGGTGGACTGCCACAGGAAGAGGGTGCGTTTCTCTATTCCGGACTTCCCGACCTTCTACTTCCGAGGTATTAGGCTCTCTTCTCGTGGTATTCTTATTTCTGCCTTTAATGCCCAGAGATTGCATGTTGGTTGTTGCGAGGCTTTCCTTACCTCTGTTGTTTTAGCTGATGTTAGTAGTAGTTCCAGTCCTTGGGAGGTGCCTGTAGTTTGTGATTTTGTTGATGTGTTTCCTGAGGAGTTGCCTGGCCTTTCTCCTCAGCTAGAGGTCGAGTTCACTATTGAGCTTGCACCGGGTACGGCGCCCCTGTCTAAGACCCCGTATCGCATGGCGCAAGCCGAACTCGCTGAGTTGAAGGCGCAGTTACAGGAATTGCTGGATAAGGGTTTCATTCGTCCTAGTACTTCTCCGTGGGGTGCTCCAGTTCTATTTGTCAGGAAGAAGGATGGTTCTCTAAGGTTGTGTATGGATTATAGACAGCTGAACCAGGTGACGATAAAGAACAAGTACCCACTTCCGAGGATCGATGATTTGATGGATCAGTTGCAGTCTGCGAAGGTGTTTTCAAAGATTGATTTGAGATCAGGATATTATCAGATGAGGATCCATGAGGTTGATGTTAGTAAGACGGCCTTTAGGACTCGGTATGGACATTATGAGTTTTTGGTTATGCCTTTTGGCTTGACCAATGCTCCGGCGGCTTTTATGGATTTGATGAACCGGGTCTTCAGGGCCTACCTAGATCAGTTTATGGTAGTATTTGTAGATGATATTTTAGTATACTCTTCTTCTAAGGAAGAGCATGCCACACATCTTCAGGTGGCATTACAGGTTCTGAGAGAGCACCAACTCTATACCAAGTTTAGCAAGTGTGAATTCTGGATAGATAAGGTGCACTTCCTGGGACATGTCATATCTGGTGATGGCATAGCAGTGGATCCAGCCAAGATTGAGGCAGTAATGGATTGGAGCAGACGTACAACAGTAACTGAGATCATGAGCTTCTTGGGGTTAGCAGGATATTACAGACGGTTTGTTCACGGTTTTTCTTCGATAGCAACCCCGTTGTCGATGTTGACTCGTAAGGGAGTTCGTTTCGTGTGGACCGAGGAGTGTGAGCGGAGTTTCATTGAGTTCAAGACTCGCCTCACTTCGGCTCCAGTGCTGGTTCTTTCATCAGGTTCTGGTGGGTTTGTGGTTTATTCAGATGCATCACGGCGAGGCTTGGGTGCGGTTCTAATGCAGCATGGTAAGGTTGTGGCCTATGCTTCTAGGCAGCTGAAGAAGCATGAGGAGAACTATCCCACTCATGCCTTAGAGTTGGCAGCCGTGGTTTTTGCACTGACGATTTGGCGGCACTATTTGTATGGAGAGAAATTTCAGGTCTTTACCGATCATAAGAGCTTGAAGTATGTATTCACGCAGAAGGATCTGAACTTGAGGCAGCACAAGTGGATGGAATTTATCAAAGATTATGATCTCGACCTTTTGTATCATCCAGGCAAGGCAAATGTGGTGGCAGACACCTTGAGTCGGAAGACGGTCGTGTCATATCTCATGGTTCAAGAATGGAGGTTATTTGAGCAGGTGGTGGAATCTTCCTTTAGGATTCCGCGAGAGGCTGACAGAGCCGTGTTGGCCAGCTTAACTGTGAGGCCAGTAGTATACCATGCCGTAATCGAGGCTCAGAGGGCAGATGCAGAGTTACCGCAGGTTCTCCAGACACCAGAAGTGGAGTTGTGGGATGATGGTACAGTCAGATTTAGAGGCAGACTCTATGTCCCAGCTGAGGAAGACGTGCGCAGGAGTGTCTTGGATGAGGCGCACCGTTCTAGATATGCAGTGCATCCCAGAACGACTAAGATGTATCATTGTTTGAGGAGGCACTTTTGGTGGCCTGGTATGAAGAAGGAAGTGGCTGATTATGTGGCAAGGTGTTTGACTTGTCAGCAGGTTAAGACAGAACACTAAAGACCAGGAGGATTGTTGCAACCTTTGCCGATCCCGGAATGGAAATGGGAACACGTGACTATGGACTTTATGATGGGATTGCCTGTGTCCCCTAGCAGAAGAGACGTGATCTGGGTCATTGTTGATCGATTGACCAAGTCAGCACACTTCCTGGCTATTAGGAAAGACTGGTCAGTCGGTAAGTTGGCTAAGTTGTTTGTGGACCGGATCATCTCTCTGCACGGGGTACCTTATCCATCGTGTCAGACCGGGATCCGAGATTTACTTCTAGATTCTGGAAGAGTTTTCAGAAGGCCTTGGGCACGCAATTAGCCTTTAGCTCGGCTTATCATCCCGAGACTGATGGGCAATCGGAGAGGACCATTCAGACACTAGAAGATATGCTCAGGGCATGTTGCCTAGACTGGGGAGGTTCTTGGGAGCAGCACTTGTCTACAGAGGAGTTTGCCTACAACAATAGTTATCATTCTAGTATCGGCATGGCGCCTTACGAGGCATTGTACGGGCGGCTGTGTCGATCCCCTGTGAATTGGTCTGAGATTGGCGAGAGGTAGATAGCAGGACCAGAGTTGGTACAGCAGTGTGCTGAGGTTGCTAGAGTGGTGCAGCAGAGGTTTATTACAGCTCAGAGCAGACAGAAGAGTTATGCAGACATCCGTAGGAGACCGCTCGAGTTTGAGGTTGGGCACCACGTGTTTCTCCAAGTCTCACCCTCCAAGGGTGCGATGAGATTCGGGAAGCGAGGTAAGCTGAGTCCGAGATATGTTGGGCCTTTTCCCATTCTTACTTGAATTGGGGAAACGGCGTATCAGCTAGCCTTGCCGCCCAGTCTTGCAGGAGTGCACGATGTGTTCCATGTTTCTTTGCTGAGGAAATATGTTCAGGATCCATCTCACGTTTTGGATTTTTCAGAATTGGAAGTCGCTGAGGACTTGTCCTTTCCAGAGTTTCCAGTACGTATTGAGGATCGCAGGGAACAGGTCCTTCGGAACAAGGTTGTGCCTCTAGTTAAGGTGATTTGGCAGTATCGCTCCGGGGACAAGGCAACTTGGGAGCGTGAGGATGAGATGCGGGAGCAGTTTCCCTACCTTTTCCCGTGAGTTTTCTTGTAAGCTTGTATCATTACTTTTTCAACCTCGTTAGTTACAGTAGGCAATTTCGGGGACAAAATTCTTTTAAGGGGGGGAGAATATAAGGGTTGAGGTTTCGGATCCGGTTATCGGGTCAGTTTCGAGGTCGGATCCCTTAGTTTGGGCCCTGATGGGGCTGAGACTTAGTTTCTGTTTTGCGTCGAGCTTGCTCGACGCGGTTTAAACGGCGTCCAGCTAGGTGGACATATTTTAGGCTGTGCCACGTGGGCGCCACGTGGACTAGCCTTGGGGCGCAAGAGTACGGCCCCAGTCTCGTCGTCTGAATGTCGTCTTGCATGGACGACGCCATTTAGAATACGACCCTGGTCTGTCAGTGTACGGCCCGATCTTGTCGTCTGAAAGACGTCGGACTTGCACGACGCGTTTTACCCAGCTTCTGGTTGTCCCCGCGAACCCTCCTTTCTTTCCCTCATTCCCTCTTTCCTCTTCTCTCTCCTCTCTTCCCTCCGGTGATCCGACGAACCTTTCCCCCTCTCCTTCCTTTCCTCCCTCCATTCCATCTCTCCCTCCACTCCATCAACCTACCAACTTCCTCCACTACCACCACTTCCTCCGCGGCGTTTTTCTCTCCGGACGGCAGCCGACATCCCGGTGGAGTAACGGCGTCCACGGCGGTACTGGAGGCGACATGTGGCAAGGCGGGTTGGCAGTTTGGAGCTAGGAGGAGTTCGAGTAACCGGTAGGGTGACGATCTCCGTTGTATTTCATTTAAAAATCATGTTTTTCCCGCTTTGGAGCATGTTTAGGGGTTTTCTTGGGGTGAAAATATTAAATGCATGTAATGAAAAAAATGGGTATTTAGGTTCTTCTCCTCCTTCTTCACTTTGTTCGTATTGTTACATGATTTGGGGGAGGAAATTCCACCCCGTGGATTGGGGGAAGGCAGAGGGAGAACCTGTCTGTGAAGGTTGAATGGCGTCGGGGGACAGCGACGCCTTTCAGAAAGGCGGCTTCCACCCACGACGCGATTTGACCCAGATAACATACTCTATCTCTAGAACTGAATGGCGTTCAGGGACAGCGACGCCATTTGAATGGCGTCATCCATGAGTGACGCGTTTTAGGCCATCTTCCGAGGCCACATTTCACATGAACCAGTTTGGGTCTTGAATGACGTCGGCCTTGGGCGACACGATTCATGCCAGAATTCCATTAATCCATGCAATTAACACATGTTTACACTGTTAGATAGTTTAGTTAATTGCATATGTAGAAATATACTCGATGACATTAGATTCTATGTGATCGGATCGCACTGTGTTGTGTTTTGTGCGATCGTGGGCCTAGAGTGACAGTTGTTAGTGTTTAGGCACCCTGTGTCGGTGTGGGAGTGACACGGCGCTGGTGTGGGAGTGGCGGGGTGACTCCTAGAGAGAGGGTCACCTGGTGTACCCCGGGGTATAGCTAGTACCGGTGTGAGAGTGGTACATTCGGAGTGTCACTCGTGCTGGGGAAGCATAACCACCTAGAGTCTGTCAGGCCGGAGTAGCTACCGTGCTATCCGAGGGGTTGCTGTTTGGTCTCAGCGGGTCGGAGTTTCTCGTGTTCGGCCGTGTGGTTGGCGAGTTTTGTCAAGACGTTGGTTGTGGGCTCCGTAGTAGAATGGTTTCAGAATTGTGCATGTTATATTTTGAATGCATGTGTTTTATATCAAAATCTAGGAGTTATGTTTATTGCTTTACTTGCTTAAATTATCTGTAATTGCGTTGCTACACTTGTAGGTGCGTGAGTGGGTGGTGGGGATCGAAGGATCCCTACTGAGTCTTTTTGACGAGACTTACCCCTGCGGTTTTCACGTGAGGGTTCCAGGCAGGCGTAGCGAGGAGAGTGTTGCTTTGGGTCGCGCGCCAGCAGCCGTTGTTCCGAGGTATGTGATCGCTCGGAATTATGTGTCGTTAAGCATATTCGAACATCAATCTTAAAATTCAAATTTCCACATATAATTATTTGAAAAATAGCAAGTGGTGAGATTGGGTCGAATCCTTAGGGAAATAGATTTTTAAAGTTGAAAACTTTGAGTTTTTAGAAGAAAAATAGAGAAGAAAGAAGAGGGAGCATAATGATTTGATTTGTTAAGAATTAAAATTAACCGGACTTACTATGAACTCACAAAAAGAGCACCCCTAAACGAGCATAATCAGACCATTTACTAAACTAAGACTACCTCTAAAACACTAATTAAAAGTAGGATATAAAATTTGAGTAGTGTCAACAGAAGAAAAAATAAAAGTTGTAGAACAGAAAGATGGAGAAAGGATAACTTTTTTCAAAGGAGCTACTGTCATTCATTATCAGAACAATATAAAATTTTACAGAGACATTTAAAATCAAAAATTAACATAACTTTCATAAGAACACGTTTACAGAAAATATTCGAAATACAGTGTAACATGGAGAACTCAAAAATTAGAGAGAGACAGTGGAGAGAGAAAATTGATGTTTGCAGCCGCCGTAGCCCTTCGCGCGGATCCTAGGTAGCCTTGGACTCCTTCCAATGGTCAGTTGCAGTGCCTCGAATCCACCTCTTCCACTAATAGCCGCTGGTTTGAGAGAGATGTAGAGAGAGAGAGAGAGTGACAGAGAGGGAGAAAGTGGGAGAGAAATTGAGAGAGAGAATTTCCAAAAAACCAAGCTTCCTTTTTCCTCCCCCCTCCCATAGTTTCATAGAAGAGAATTCTTAATTCAAATTTTGAATTTCAAATCCTCTAATAAATGGGCACTTAATTGCTCGCATTAAGCTCCCCCTTGATTAGAGGATTATCCGTGAATGCATATTTGAAATTTAAATTTGGAGAGGGATATTTCAAAATTCGAATTTTGAATTGAAGAATAAATGTTATTTTTGAGATTTTGAAATAACATTTTTGAAATTTGAATTCCGAAATGCCCTCTTCTCTCTCTTATTAGCTTGTGGTTCCCCTTTTAACACAAAAAAAAATACAATCTTGTTCATTCCAGGATTTGTACCCTGGTCACTTCCTAGAAATCCAAGTAGTCCAACCACTATGCCATCTACTTGTTCATGTCCTACATTCACATAAAATAACAGTTAAGTTCATGCGGCAATAAATCATCTAACTACACATTAAATAATTGTCGAGAAAATCTTATTTGAGAATGAAATTGCTACCCTTCTTCAATTCATGGAGTGATGATATTTGAATTCAGATTTTTTTTTTTTCAAAATTAATATGTTTGAATGCACAATGATTTATCTATCATTCCATGTGATTTTGTTCATTAAATTGATAGCAAAGTGTGTAAATCTCATCTGTTATTTATGTAAAATTGTGAACTTATCACACCCCCCAACTTAATCATTGCTAGTCCCTTAGCAATACAATCATTTGAAAAATTAGGACTACCATGATCAGTAAAAAGAATCACACTTCATTTTAAAGGATATCTATTGCAAATGGTAGGTAATTTGAATTCAAGTTTTTGTTCTCCCGCCCACCATACTTAGAATCAGGACAAGTGATTGTGCATATCATTTGAGGTGCTTGGAGTTCATTTCTATCATGTTTGGTATATCGTTGCCTTCACTAACTCTTGGAGTATAATTACCCAGGGGAGAGAACAGAAAAAGAGATCTCTGGATTAGTTGGCTAGGTTCGCTTTTCGGTTTTCGCCCCGACTTAAAACTTTTTAAGATTTAGTCTTATTTTGTTGTGAAGGACTTCAGCACAATTGTTTTGTGCTTTGAGAGTGCGTACTTTTTGTCACTCTCTTTATTTTTGTCTGAGGGGAGGTGCATACTTTTTGCCACCGTCCTTCCTTTGACTCTTTTGAAGCATATTTATTTGATTTTCACGCTTCTGATTGTCCTTTTTCGAAGTGACCGCCTCCTTAAAGTATTAAGTGGTTTGATCTCCTATTACGAATCCTAACTTTCCGTTTGTTTAACCTAAAAATAAAAATAGAATGGGTAATTCTACACTTCGGGTCAACTCCAGCAACTCTACGCTTTTAGGATCTTCCACTCTTTCTAAGTTACCGTATGTGTGTGAAAATCATCCCGTCGTGATGTTTTGTAGAGAGGGGAGTTAATTCAAACTTTTACTCAACTTCCTAACTCAATTTTGATCAAGATTCCCTAAATGAATTATGATAGATAAGAATTTCTATTGGAGTGTGAAAATGAAGCAATTTTTTTTTTGAAAATTTGTGTGAAAAATGAAAAAAAATTCAAAAATTTTGTTCATTTTAAACAATTTTATTCAATATGCACTATGATTCTCCCCCCAACTTGAATGACATTGTCCTCAATGACATAGAAATGCACAAAAATTATTTAATATGGAATTCATGATGAGGAGAGATACAACCTGAGGTGTGACGAGGCTTCTCTCTGTTCTCCAAGGTGGATTTTATGAGTTTTCTAAAAAGAAAAGAAAAAGAGAATAATCAGAATAAAAATGAGAAGATTGGGTTGCCTCCCAATAAGCGCTAAGTTTAATGTCTTCAGCCAGACGAAATTATGTTCATTGTGGATCACTTAGCTGCATGGATTCCAATTGACAATTTTGAAGGTTTTCAATATAAGATTTTAAGCGTTGCCCATTAATAGTAAATGCCTGTCCATTTTTTGGATCCATGATCTTGACCGCACCATAGTCAAAAGCTTTAATTACCATGAATGGCCCATCCCATCTTGATTTCAATTTCCCAGGAAACAAACGCAACCTTGAGTTAAATAGCCAGACTTTTTGATTAGGGTGGAAAGATTTCCTCACAATATGTTTATCATGAAAAGCTTTAGTCTTGGCTTTATAGATTTTCGAATTCTCATAGGCTTCATTTCTTATTTCATCTAATTCGCTCAATTGTAAGGTTCTGTGTGAACCAGCTTTGACTAGATCAAAATTGACCTATTTGATAGCCCAATAAACTCTATGTTCTAATTCCACTGGGAGATGGCAGGCTTTTTCAAAGACTAGCCTGTATGGTGACATGCCAATAGGAGTTTTATAAGCAGTCCAATAGGCCCACAAAGCATCATCTAACCTTTCGGACCAATCTTTTCTGTCGGGCCTAACAGATTTTTGCAAGATATTCTTGATTTCTCTATTGGATATCTCCACTTGGCCACTAGTTTGGGGATGGTAAGGGGTAGCAAGCTTATGAGTAATCCCATATCTTTTGAGTAATGCTCGAAATTGAGAATGAGTGAGGTGCGAACCCCCATCACTAATGATAGCCTTTGGCCATCCGAACCTAGAAAAGATATTCTTTTGTACAAATTTCATCACCACCTTGTGATCATTGGTTCGGGTGGCTATTGCTTCAATCCATTTAGACACATAGTCCACTGCCACCAAGATGTATTCACATCCAAAAGATGGTGGAAAAGGGCCCATGAAATCTATTCCCCAAACATCAAAAATTTCAACCACTAAGATTGGATTTAGAGGCATCATATCTCTTTTAGACATATTACCAACAGCTTGACATCTTAGGCATGTTTTGCTGAACTCATAAGCATCCTTGAAGAGTGTGGGCCAATAGAAACCGCTTTGTAAAACCTTTGCTGTGGTTTTCTTTCCGGAGAAATAACCTCCACAAGCAAGGTTATGGGAAAAGTTCAAAACACTTTGTTGTTCTTCTTCAGGTACACATCTCCGGATTATTTGATCTGGACAAATTTTGAAGAGTTCAGGGTCTTCCCAAAAATAATACTTCTCTTGAGAGAAGAATTTATCTTTTTCATTTCTTGTCCATCCTTGTGGGATTTGACCAGTCACCTTAAAATTCACAATATGTGCATACTATGGTGGTGCCGTGTGGGAAATGGCTAAGAGATGTTCATCAGGGAATGAGTCTCTCATTGGTTCATTATCTGAAATCATGATTCGGGAGAGATGGTCAGCCACCACATTCTCGGATCCCTTTTTGTCCCGAATCTCCAAATCAAATTCTTTGAGGAGTAGGATCCACCTGATTAATCTTGGTTTGGCATCTTTCTTTGTCAACACATATTTCAATGCCGAGTGATCAGAATAAATAATCACTTTTGCCCCCAAAAGGTAAGATCGAAATTTCTCCAGAGCAAAAACAACAGCTAACAATTCTTTTTCTGTGGTGGTATAGTTCATCTGAGCATCTACAAGTGTATGACTTGCATAATAAATCACCACGGGCTTTTTATTGATTCTTTGTCTCAGTACTGCCCCCATAGCATAATCAAAAGCATCGCACATTATCTCAAAAGGCAAAGACCAATCAGGCGATTGGAGAATGGGAGCTTTGATCAGAGCCTCTTTTAAAGATTTAAATGCTTCCAAGTATTTTTCATTAATATGGAATGGGACATCTTTGGCTAAGAGAAGGGTTAATGGTCGGGCAATTTGGGAGAATAAACCGGCGGTAGAAGCCGGCATGGCCCAAGAATGATCGAATTTGCTTTACCGAAGTGGGTGGTGGAAGATTGGCGATTAGGCTAACTTTAGCTTTATCCACTTCGATACCTCTTCCAGACACTATATGGCCCAAAACTATGCCCTCTTTAACCATGAAATGACTCTTTTCCCAACTTAGAACTAAATTAGTCTCTATGCATCTTCCCAGTACATTTTTCTAATTCCCCAGACAAATTTCAAATGAATCCCCGAATATTGAAAAATCATCCATGAATACTTCGAGGAATTCTCCCACCATATCTGAAAAGATGGCCAATATGCACCTTTGGAAAGTTGCTGGTGCATTACATAGTCCAAATGGCATTCTTCAGAATGCAAATGTGCCAAATGGACATGTGAATGTGGTTTTCTCTTGATCTTCTGGGTAGATAGCCACTTGATTATATCCCGAATATCCATCTAAGAAACAGAAATATTTCTGACCCGCTAGCTTTTCCAAAATCTGATCAATAAACGGGAGTGGGAAATGATCTTTCTTTGTCATTGTGTTCAATTTTCTGTAATCAATACAAACTCTCCACCCCGTGGGTAGCCTAGTGGGCATTTCTTCACCTTTTTCATTTGTTACCACAGTTAAGCCAGACTTCTTTGGCACTACTTGGGTTGGGCTTACCCACTTGCTATCAGATATTGGGTATATGATACCCGCATCTAGCCATTTCACAACTTCTTTCTTAACCACTTCCATCATAATAGAATTCAATTTCCTTTGCATTTCTCTATTTGGTTTTGCATTATCTTCAATATAAATATGATGCATGCATGTGGTTGGGCTTATTCCTTTCAAATCAGCTACTGACCACCCTATGGCTTCTTTATGAGTTCGAAGAACTTCAATGAGTTGTTCTTCTTGGGTAGGGTTAAGATCCGTAGCTATGATCACAGGTAGAGTCTTGGATGGGCCCAAAAAGACATATTTGAGAGATTCCGGCAAAGGTTTGAGTTCCAACTGAGGAGGAGCCTAGAGAGATAGGGGAGTAGGTTCTAGATTGAGTTCAAGTAGAGGCTCAACCTTATTGGGCTGTTAGGTCCTCTTATTCAAATCTGATATGGCTATTAACTCCTCTTCCTCTTCAAATTGGGCCAAAGGGGATGTTTCTAAAATATTATCAATCACATCAATTGCAAAGCAATCTTCCCCATCCTGCATATGGCCAGAAGCTTTGAAAATATTGAGGGATAATTTGTGATCCCCAAATGAGATATCCATTAACCCAGATTTGCAGTTAATGATGGCATTTGCAGTAGCCAGAAAAGGTCGGCCCAATATGATTGGGCTATTTCTCAGATGCTGAACGGGCTCCATGTCAAGGATGACAAAATCAACTGGGAAGTAGCAAGTATCAATCCTGACAATGACATCTTCCACCATTCCTTTCGGTGTCCTAAGAGATCTATCGGCCAATTGTAGGATCACCGGAGTTGGTTTCAATTCTCCTATCCCAAATTTTTCATAAATTGAGGTGGGTAATAGGTTCACACTTGCTCCAAGGTCCCATAGTGCCTTATCAAAGGTGGTTCCTTCAATAACACAAGAGATAAGTGGAGCTCCAGGGTCTTTCATCTTTTTAGGCAGTTGGTTGAGCAAAATGGCACTTACTTCTTCAGACAAAAAGACTTTCTTAGGATTTGCTTTAGGCTCTCTCTTATGAGTGCAAAGTTCTTTAAAAAATTTGACATAGGCCGGCACATGTTGGATTGCATCAACCAATGGTATGTTAATGTGGACTTGTTTAAATAAGTCCATTAACTGTTCATTTTTTGCTTGGATTTGATGCTTTCTTTTTTCTTTGCCATTTTCTAAAGCTTGTAGAAAATGGATTTTTGATTTATAATTCTCAGGATATTCCTCCATTTTTCCTTTTCCTTGAATGATATTGGGTTGTTCATTATCATCTTCATCTTCTTCTCCTTTTTTTTCTTCATTTTGTTCAGGATTGGGCTGACTAAATCTTTGGTTTGAGTAAGGATCCGGCAAGACTTTACCATTTCTTAAGGCCAAAATTGCTTTCGCATTTTCTAACTGTGGGCCTTTTGGTGGATTTGAGCCCATTTGAGGTTGGGCTTGAGGATTAGGTAGGATTGGTTGATGTTGGAAACCCGGAGGATAGTTTCGCGGGTTTGCAATGGGTTGACTTGGTAATGGGCCCACTTCCCTCCTCATGGTTGTATCAGCCATTTGACCCAATTGGGCTTTTAATTTCGAAATGGATTGTTGTTGAGAGATGACCAATTGTTGCAATTGTTGCTGCTGTTGTTGTTGATTCATGAGTAATTATTGCAGCATATTGAATTTGTCATCATTTTGATTTGATGGCTGATGTTGTGGGATTTGTTATGGGGGTTGAGAGAACATATTCTGATTGTTATTGGGCTGAAAGTAAGGAGCTTGAGCTTGGGACTGGATAGGTTGGCTTTTATTGAAAGATTGATTTGGATAGTAATTCTGTTGATGGGCCATGTTCTGAAAATTTTGTGCTTGTGGATTTGGAGCTTGGGCTTGTTGAGATTTCCATGAAAAATTAGGATGATTCTTCCAACCAGGGTTGTAGGTGTTAGAATATGGATCATGATTGGGCTTTGAATAACCCTGGGTTGCTTGGACTTGTTCTTGGATGAACGGTGGCAATTGGGCTGCCGTAGGATACTCACTGACATGGTGAGTTGGGCTGGCACAAAGACTACAAGCTTTTTGATAAGATGGAGAAGATTCGGAGTAAGGTCTTGATTGTGCATGGATATTAGATCCTTGGTTATTCGAAGTTAGGACTTAGTCTAGCTTTTGGGCCATAAGATCCATTTTGCTCATTTGTTGGGCCAGAAGGTCCACCTTATCCAACTTTTGGGCCAAGGCATTGATATCCATCTTAAGTTCAAATTCTCCTCTATTTCTTATTTCATAAACTCCAGTCCGTTTGGATGTTCCCACAGATCTTTCATATGATGAAAGTGAAGCATGATTTATTGAATTTTCACTTAGTATTTCAAACAAATCATAAGCTTCTTCCTCACGTTTGCTCATGAATGTTACTCTTCAAGATGCATCTACCATTTGCCTGTATTGTGCATTTAAACCTTCATAGAATGCTTGCACAATTTGCCATCTAGACAATCTATGGTGTGGACATTTTTTCAACAATTCTTTCAATCGTTCCTAAGATTCATGAATTTGTTCTCCTGGTAATTGTGAGAATCCAGTTATAGCCCTTCTCATTGTATTTGTTCTCCCAATAGAATAGAATTTTTTTAGGAATTCTTGTTGCATTTCGGGCCAAGTCCTAATGGGCTTCCCTATCGTTCCAAACCAATATTTGGCTTTGTCCTTAAGTGAGAAAGGGAATAGGGTAAGTCGAAGGGCATCTTCCATGAAATCTTGAATTTTCACGGTTGAACAAATCTCAAAGAATTCACCCAAATGTTTATATGGATCTTCATTGGTATTCCCATAAAAAGATGGGAGCATTTGGATGGTGCAGTGCCTTGGACTTGGTAGCCTTGGACTAATAGCCGCGCGGATCCTTGGTAGCCTTGGACTCCTTCCAATGGTCAGTTGCAGTGCCTCGAATCCACCTCTTGCACTAATAGCCGCTGGTTTGAGAGAGATGTAGAGAGAGAGAGAGAGTGACAGAGAGGGAGAAAGTGGGAGAGAAATTGAGAGAGAGAATTTCCAAAAAACCAAACTTCCTTTTTCCTCCCCCCTCCCATGGTTTTATAGAAGAGAATTCTTAATTCAAATTTTGAATTTAAAATAGGGTAATAAATAGGCTATTAAGCTCCCCCTTGATTAGTAGATCTTCTTTTAAGCCCATAAAGACTATTTTGAATTTTAAATTTCGAAATAAATATCTTTCTTTTTAAATTTCAAGATTCCCTCTTCCTCTCTCTCTTGATTTCATAGAAGATAATTCTTAATTCAAATTTTGAATTTCAAATCCTCTAATAATGGGCACTTAATTGCTCGCATTAAGCTCCCCTTTGATTATAGGATTATCCGTGAATGCATATTTGAAATTTAAATTTGCAGAGAGATATTTCAAAATTCAAATTTTAAATTGAAGAATAAATGTTATTTTCGAGATTTTGAAATAACATTTTTGAAATTTGAATTCCGAAATTCCCTCTTCTCTCTCTTAGTTGGCTTGTGGTTCCCCTTTTAAGACAAAAAGAAATACAATATTGTTCCTCCCAGGATTTGAACTTTGGTCACTTCTTTGAAATCCAAGTAGTCCAACCACTATGCCATCTGCTTGTTCATGTCCTACATTCACATAAAATAACAGTTAAGTTCATGCGGCAATAAATCATCTAACTACATATTAAATAATTGTTGAGAAAATCTTATTTGAGAATGAAATTGCTACCCTTCTTCAATCCATAGAGTGATGATATTTGAAATTCAGATTTTTTTTTTCAAAATTGATATGTTTGAATGCACAAATGATTTATCTATCATTCCATGTGATTTTGTTCATTAAATTGATAACAAAGTGCGTAAATTTCATCTGTTATTTATGTAAAATTGTGAACTTATCAGTATGCCCCGATGTAGTTGTCATTTTATTTTCTGGCCTGTATGCTTAATTATTTCCTTTCAGTTGGAGTATGTAATTACTTGCTGAGTCGAGTCGCATTGTAATAAATTTTAATCCCTGCATTTCCTTTCTAATTCAATGCGATGTGAATGTTTAGCTTAGTTTATTATTTATTTTCCATTCTTTTCTAGATCCTAGTTTGACTCCAAATTAATGATTCGGTACCCATTTAGTAATCGGATCCCCAATTATAAGGTGGCGGGTCGTTACATGTGGTCCTATGTCTACCCAAGCCATTGGTGGTTTTTCATACTTCATTCCATTCACTAATGATCACTCAAGATTTAGATACATATACTTATTGAAGTATAAATCTGAAGCCTTTGAGAAATTTAGAGAATTTAAGAATAAAGTAGAGAAACAAACTGGAAAGGGTATACAAATCATCCGATACGATTGAGGTGATGAATACTTAAGTACAGAGTTCATTAAATACTTAAAGGATAATGGTATCATTTCTCAGCTTACACCTTCTTATACATCTCAGATGAATGGTGCATCAGAAAGGAGAAATCGCAAATTAATGGAAATGGTGCGATCCATGATGAGCATGTCCGAATTACTAGTGTCCTTATGGGGATATGCACTTAGCTCGGCTATGTATATCCTGAACAAGGTACCCAGCAAATCTGTTGAAACCACTCCATATGAGATATGAAATGGGAGGAAACCAGACCTTAAACATGTTAAAGTCTGGAGATGTCCTGCTCATGTTAAGAGACATGACGTAGATAAGCTGGAGTCCAGAACTGACGAATACATATTTGTGGGATATCCGAAGGAAACTTATGGATATTACTTTTATCATCCTGGCGAACAAAAGGTGTTTGTCGTCAGGAGAGCTGTCTTTCTAGAAGAAGATTATATTCTCCAGAAGGACAGTGGGAGTAAAGTAACTCTGGAAGAAATTCCAAACCCACAAACTGGTAATGGTTTATCAGATGAACCGTCAGCTTCTGAACCTGTTCAAAATAATACACAGGAACCTCGTAGGTCTGAAAGAGTACCTAAACCACCAGAAAGATATATGGGACATATTAATTTGGATGGTTCAAGGATACTCTATAATGAGGATGATGATCCTAAGACTTACCAGGAGGCCATTGAAAGTCCAAAGGCTGGGAAATGGCTGGAAGCCATGAATTCTGAAATACAGTCCATGTACATCAACCAAGTTTGGAACTTGGAAGATTTATCCGATGGTATAGTACCTATTGGCTGCAAATGGATCTTTAAAATAAAGATCGGTGCAGATGGACGTATTGAGACTTATAAAGCAAGATTTGTGGCGAAAGGCTATCGTCAAAGACAAGGTGTTGACTATAACGAAACCATTTCACCCGTTACTATGATTAAGTCTATCAGAATTCTTCTTGTTATTGCTACCTACTATGTTTATGAAATCTAGCAGATGGATGTGAAGACTGCCTTCCTCAATGGAAACCTTGAGGAGGAAGTGTATATGATACAACCATAAAGATTCACATCCAAAGAATCTCCAAACATGGTATGCAAGTTGCAGAGGTCCATTTATGGACTGAAGCAAGCTTCCCGAAGCTAGAACATAAGATTTAATGAGGCGATCAAATCTTATGGCTTCATTAAGAATGAAGATGAGCCCTGTGTGTACAAGAAAAACAGTGGGAGCACAATCACATTTCTGATTCTTTACGTTGACGGCATTCTACTCATTGGGAATGATGTAGGAATGATGTCATCGGTAAAGATATGGCTGTCAAAGAACTTCTTCATGAAAGATTTGGGAGAAGCATCTTATGTATTAGGAATACGGATCTATAGAGATAGATCAAAGAAGATGCTTACTCTAACCCAATCCATGTACATAGAAACTATTGTCAAAAGGTTTGGCATGAAAAATTTCAAGAGATGTCTCATACCGATGAGAGATGGGATTTCACTTTCTAAAGGTCAGTCTCCCAAGACACCTGAAGAGAGGGCAGTGATGGATAAGGTCCCTTATGCTTCTGCCATAGGCTCCATCATGTATGCCATGCTATGTACTAGACCTGATGTAGTATATGCTCTAAGTGTTACAAGCAAACGTCAGGCAGATCTAGGTATTGAACATTGGAAGGCTGTGAAATGCATCTTTAAGTACTTAAGAAAGACTAAGGATCTATTTCTAGTTTATGGAGGAGGAGACTTAAAGCTTCAAGGATATATTGACTCGAGTTTTCAGTCTGATCCTGATAACAGCAAGTCAACATCAGGTTTTGTCTTCACACTCAACGGGGGAGCAGTAAGCTGGAAGAGTTCCAAGTAGGAAACTGCTGCTGATTCGATAATGGAAGCCGAGTATATTGCTACTGTTGAAGCCGCCAATGAAGTTGTATGGATGAAGAAATTCATCAGCGATCTTGGTGTGGTGGAAAGCATATCTGGTCTCGTCCCATTGCTGTGTGACAACAATGGGGCGATTGCTCAAGCGAAAGAGCCGAGGTCTCATCAGAAGTCGAAGTACATTCTGCGGCGCTTTCATCTGATCAGAGAGATTATAGCTCGAGGAGATGTCGTGGTGGAAAGAGTTCCTTCAGCCGACAACATAGCAGATCCACTGACAAAGCCTTTGTCTCAAAATGTGTTTGAGCGTTACTTGAGAATATGGGTATTCTGTATAAAAGTGATTGGCTTTAGCCCAAGTGGGAGATTGTTAGTATTAGATGGTCTCAAAGCCAATCTGATACTATGTATTGATTCAGTTTATTAATAAATGCCATTAATTTATTGTGTGTAATTAATTTGATCCATGTTTATCGTATCACGATGAAGTCCATGAACATGTGCAATAATCTTCAGATTATGATGAGATCATAATTACGGGACCGAAGGTTTATAAACACATGTTCTTAATTGTTCCTAGTCATAGGATGTTTGAGAAGGACATCAAACATCTGGATAGACTAGTATAGGTTACTTCAGCTCATATGATGAGGGTGACTGATCCTATAAGTCACTTGTGTGGAGACACTATGCTGGACCTGTAGGTGGTCATTGGCGGATGAGGTCACTGAACTTATCCAACTATGAATCGCTGGATGGTAAACACCTTACTGTTAACCAGCTTGATTCTTTTGTCATGGTTGCGTAGATGATCCTTGGACCTGAGACGCCAAAGATATCTTGTTGGTAGGTTTCTGAACTTTGACCTTGACTAACGAAAACCTAACCATGGGTTATCCATAAGTCAAGTGATCGGGTTCAGGGAAATGCCCTCGAAGGTAATTGTGTGTTCAATACGGAATCATCCGCTCTCGGTAGTTTGAGAGAAAATGTTCCGGGAATGGTGCGCTTAAGTCCCTGGCCAGGGTGGACTCTGTATCAGATAAAGAGTTATCCGATATAGATTAGCAGCATCTGATTCAAGTGAATCGACCGGTTAGGGTTTAACAGTATACCATACCCTAGGTCGATTCGGGAACATTACACGGATGAAGGATTATATCCGCGCGGTAACCGTTGATGGAAAGGTTCCAATAGAGGGTTGCGGTAACCCTAGTACCATCTAGGATCACGCGATGTTGCTTGGCATCCAACGTGATCGGAAACCCGTCCGAATTTATTGTAGGACATTAAATTTGGCTGATTAATTAAATGTAAGGATATTAATTAATTCAATGGGTCCGTAAAGAGTTATTGGGCTTGATGGGTTATTAACTGGACTGGTAATTGGGCCTAGAGGGTCACACGCAAAAGGTTTTCAAGTCGGCGGATAATCCGATAGGATTTCGGATAAGTCTGGGTTTTTACGAAAAACCGTAAATAGACTTATTATAAAAGAACGGATACTACGTCGGGGGGCAGCAACCCTGACCTAGCCGTCGTTCTTTCTTTCTCCTCTCTACTGGGCGTGTGACACGAGGCGGCCATCTAGAGGCTCCGCTTCGACTCCCAACTGCTCCGCCTTTCATCCGACGGGAGATTTCAAATCTGCATGTCGCGGCGGATTACGCGCAGCCAGATGAGATCCACGAGCGCTGCATCGAGCGAGGAGGCAAGGACGATCCATCGCGAGGAGAACTGCGTGGATACCGCTAGAGGCCGGGCACCTGCGCGGCTTGCTGCATCGCTCCGACGGAACTGGAACACGAACGCGGATTCGAATCCGCGCAAGGTAAATCCGATTTACTCCGGTTTTATTTTAATGATCGAAACGGGATGGATCCGATCCCGGAAATTTTATTCCGCTGCTTTTCTCAGTCTGAGCTAGACACAGGGATTCCAACAATTCTGACGATTCCTAACAGGAGGGGTCGAGCAGATCTAAGAGGGAATCTTGCTCGAGTGACCCACACAACAGGGTACATTCGGACAAGTAGTAAGAGGTCTCCTCAATGAGGATTTGAGAGGAGGTTCCGAAATTGATGTTCTTTTTTTGAAATTTTCACTTATCATAAAGTATGAACGAATTTGAAAAGGTGGAGGTACAGAAGATGGGGAAAACGGCAGCACGACCAAAGGATTCGGGGGATCATACAGTAGGATGTCCCAGGTTAAATCACAGATCTTCTCGGGGTCGAGAGGAATTCGGGGAAGGAAGTCCCGATGGGACAAAGTGATGAGAACGGGCGGTGCACAGGGTGTTGGGATCGCTGTGTCGGGATCCGATCCTAAAACGTAGCGGAATAAAGAAGTTCGGGATCGGATCTGTCCCGTTTCGGACGTTAAAACTAAAACCGATGTAGATCGATTTACCTTGCGCGGATTCGAATCCGCGTTCGTTTTCGGTTCTGTCGGAGCGATGCCGCAAGTCGCGCAGATGCCCGACCTTTAGCGGTATCCACGCGATTCTCCTCGCGATGGATCGTCCTCGCTTCCTCGCTCGCTGCGGCGCTCGAAGATCCCGTCTGACTGCGCGTAATCCGCCGCGACATGCAGATTCAGAATCCCCGTCGAACGGGAGGTGGAGCAGTTGGGAACGGCACGCCCAGAGGAGAGAGAAAGTGGGGAAGAACGAATGATGGCTAGGTCAAGGTTGCTGGCCCCGGACGTAGAATCCGTTCTTTTATAAGAAGTCAGTTTGCGGTTTTTCATAAAAACCCAGACTTATCCGAAATCCTGTCGGAGTATCCATCGACTTGAAAACCATTTGCGTGTGACCCTCTAGGCCCAAATACCAGTCCAGTTAATAGCCCATTAAGTCCAGTAACCCTTTACTCACCCACTGAATTAATTAATATCCTTATATTCAATTAATCAGCCGAATTTAATGTCCCACAATAAATTCGGACGGACTGCCGATCACGTTGGATGCCAAGCAACATCGCGTGATCCTGGATGGCACTGCGGTTATCGCAACCCTCTATTGGAACCTTTCTGTCATCGGTTAGCGCGCGGATATAATCCTTCATCCGTACAATGTTCCCGAATCGACCTAGGGCATGGTTTACTGTTAAACCCTATTTGGTCGATTCACTTGAATCAGATGCCGCTAATCTGAATCCAATAACTCCTTATCGATTATAGAGTCCGCCCTGGCCAGGGACTTTAAGCGCATCATTCCCGGAACATTCTCTCTCAAACAACCGGGAGCGGATGATCCCGTATTGAACACACAATTACCTTCGAGGGCATTTCCCTGAACCCGATCGCTTGACTTATTGATATCCCATGGTTAGGGATTCGTTCGTCAAGGTCAAAGCTCAGAAACCTACCAACAAGGTATCCTTGGAGTCTCAGGTCCAAGGATCATCCACGCAACCGTGACAATTGAATCGAGCTGGTTAACAGTGAGGTGATTACCATCCAGCGATTCATAGTCGGATCAGTTCAGTGAACTCATTCACCAATGAGCACCTATAGGTTCAGCATAGTGTCTCCACACAAGTGACTTATGGGATCAGTCACCCTCATCATATGAGCTGAAGTAACCTATACTAGTCTATCCGGATGTTCGATGTCCAATCTCAAACATCCTATGACTAGGAACAATTAAGAACATGTGTTTATAAGTCTTCGGTCCCGTAATTATGATCTCATCATAATCCAAAGACTATTGCACATGTTCATGGACTTCATCGTGATACGATAAACACAGATCGAATTAATTACACACAATGAATTATTGTCATTTATTAATAATCTGAATATGCACACTGTATCGGATTGGCTTTGAGACCATCTAATACTAACAATCTCCCACTTGGGCTAAAGCCAATCACTTTTATACAGAATACCCATATTCTCTAAGTGACGCTCAAAAACATTTTGAGACAAAGGCTTTGTAAGTGGATCTGCTATGTTGTCGGCTGAGGGAACTCTTTCCACCACGACATCTCCTCGAGCTATAATCTCTCTGATCAGATGAAAGCGCCGCAGAATGTGCTTCGACTTCTGATGAGACCTCGGCTCTTTCGCTTGAGCAATCGCCCCATTGTTGTCACACAGCAGTGGGACGAGACCAGATATGCTTTCCACCACACCAAGATCGCCGATGAATTTCTTCATCCACAGCTTCCTTGGCGGCTTCAGCAGCAGCAATATACTTGGCTTCCGTTGTCGAATCAGCAGTGGTTTCCTGCTTGGAACTTTTCCAGCTCACTGCTCCCCCGTTAAGTGTGAAAATAAAACCTGATGTTGACTTGCTGTCGTCAGGATCAGACTGAAAACTCGAGTCAGTATATCCTTGTAGCTTTAAGTCTCCTCCTCCATAGACTAGAAATAGATCCTTAGTCCTTCTCAAGTACTTAAGGATGCATTTCACAGCCTTCCAGTGTTCATCACCTGGATCTGCCTGATGTCTGCTCGTAACACTTAGAGCATATGCTACATCAGGTCTGGTACATAGCATGGCATACATGATGGACCCTATGGCAGAAGCATAGGGGACTTTATCCATCACTGCCCTCTCTTCAGGTGTCTTGGGAGACTGACCTTTAGAGAGTGAAATTCCATGTCTGATCGGTATGAGACCTCTCTTGGAATTTTCCATGCCAAACCTTTTGACAATAGTTTCTATGTACATGGATTGTGTTAAAGCCAGCATCTTCTTTGATCTATCTCTATAGATCCGTATTCCTAATACATAAGATGCTTCTCCCAAATCCTTCATGGAGAAGTTCTTTGACAGCCATATCTTTACTGATGACATCATTCCTACATCATTCCCAATGAGTAGGATGTCGTCAACGTAAAGAACCAGAAATGTGATTGCGCTCCCACTGTTTTTCTTGTATACACAGGGCTCATCTTCATTCTTAATGAAGCCATAAGATTTGATTGCCTCATCAAATCTTATGTTCCAGCTTCGGGATGCTTGCTTCAGTCCATAAATGGACCTTTGCAACTTGCATACCATGTCTGGAGATTCTTTGGATGTGAATCCTTCTGGTTGTATCATATACACCTCCTCTTCAAAGTTTCCATTGAGGAAGGCAGTCTTCACATCCATCTGCCAGATTTCATAATCATGGTAGGCAGCAATGGCGAGAAGAATTCTGATAGACTTAATCATAGCAACGGGCGAAAAGGTTTCGTCATAGTCAACACTTTGTCTTTGACGATAGCCTTTTGCCACTAATCTTGCTTTATAAGTATCAATACGTCCATCTGCACCGATCTTTCTTTTAAAGATCCATTTGCAGCTGATAGGTACTATACCATCGGGTAAATCCACCAAGTTCCAAACTTGGTTGATGTACATGGACTGTATTTCAGAATTCATGGCTTCCCGCCATTTCCCGGCCTCTGGACTTTCAATGGCCTCCTGGTAAGTCTTAGGATCATCATCCTCATTATAGAGTATCCTAGAACCATCCAAATTAATATGTCACACATATCTTTCTGGTGGTTTAGGTACTCTTTCAGACCTACGAGGTTCCTGTGTATCACTTTGAACAGGTTCAGAAACTGACGGTTCATCTGATGTACCATTGCCAGTTTGTGGGTCTGGAACTTCTTCCAGAATTACTTTACTCCCACTGTCCTTCTGGAGAATATAATCTTCTTCCAGAAAGACAGCTCTCCTGGCCACAAACACCTTTTGTTCGCCAGGATGATAGAAGTAATATCCATAAGTTTCCTTTGGATATCCCACAAATCTGCATTTGTCAGTTCTGGATTCCAGCTTATCTGCGTCATGTCTTTTAACATGAGCAGGACATCCCCAGACTTTAACATGTTTAAGGTCTGGTTTCCTTCCATTCCATATCTCATATGGAGTGGTCTCAACAGATATACTGGGTACCTTGTTCAGGATATACATAGCCGAGCTAAGTGCATATCCCCATAAGGACACTGGTAATTTGGATATGCTCATCATGGATCGCACCATTTCCATTAATGTGCGATTTCTCCTTTCTGATACACCATTCATCTGAGGTGTATAAGGAGGTGTAAGCTGAGAAAGGATACCATTATCCTTTAAGTATTTAATGAACTCAGTACTTAAGTATTTACCACCCCGATCAGATCGGATGGTTTTTATACTTTTTCCTGTTTGTTTTTCTACTTCATTCTTAAATTCTCTGAATTTCTCAAAGGCTTCAGATTTATACTTCAATAAGTATACATATCCAAACCTTGAGTAATCATCAGTGAGTGTAATGAAGTATGAGAAACCACCAATGGCTTGGGTTGACATAGGACCACATACATCTGAATGTATGAGTTCTAATATGCCTGTGGCTCGTTCTCCAGTTCCACTAAATGGAGACTTAGCCATTTTACCCATTAAACATGACTCACAGGTTGCATATGATTCATAATCAAATGGATCCAAATATCCATCTTTATGCAACCTTTGGAGTCTGTTTTCACCAATGTGTCCTAGCCTACAATGCCACAAGTAGGCTTTGTTCATTTCATACTTACTTCTCTTAATCGAAGAACCGATATGTAAATTATCATGAGACACATTCAATAGATACAATCCATTGGACAAAATAGCATAAGCTATTAATTTATTTCTGAAATAAATTGAACAACTATTGTTCCCAAAATTTAAATTGTATCCAATTCTATCCAAACATGAAATAGAAATGATGTTCCTTATTATGCTAGGTACATAATAACATTCATCTAATATAAATGTGTCTCCGGATGGTAGCTTGAGCTTTACTGTCCCCACAGCGATCGCCGCAACTCTTGCGCTGTTACCTAGTCTCAGCTCCACCTCGCCGGTCCTCAGCTTACGCCTTCTTGTCAGTGCCTGCACAGAATTGCAGATATGAGATACACATCCAGTATCTAATACCCATGATGTACAATCTCTTATTGACAAGTTTATATCTATCATATAGATACCTAAAGCGTCCTGCTGCTTCACAGTTCCTTGAGCCTTGTCCTTAAGGTATTCCTTGCAATTCCTCTTCCAATGCCCCTTTTGGTGACAGTAGAAGCAATCACCTTTCTCAGCACTTTTACCCTTGTCTTTCTTGACAACCTTTGCCTTTCTCTGAACCTTGTTCTTTCGAAAAGCTTGGACTGCAAGTCTTTTCCTGTTGGTCTTACCAACCATTAGGACTTGGGGTTTATCCTTCACAAGGTTCCCCTCAGCAGTCTTTAACATGTTCAACAGTTCAGCTAAGGTGGCCTGGATCTTGTTCATGTTGAAATTGACAATGAACTGAGCATATGAAGGTGGAAGTGAAGACAACACAAGGTCTGTGTGCATCTCCTTGGGAAGTGTAATCCCAAGAGCATCCAGCCTCTCCACCCATTCAATCATCTTCAGCACGTGATTCTGTATTGAAGTTCCCTCTGCCATCTGAGCCTTGAACAGATTCTTCGATATCTCATATCGTTCGATTCTGCTCTGCTCACCAAAGAGCTCCTTCAAATGGAGCATGATGGATCTAACATCCATCTCTTCATGTTGCCTCTGCAACTCATTGCTCATAGAGGCTAACATATAGCATTGGGCCATGGTGGAATCCTCCTTCCATTTTTCATACGCTATCATTTCCTCCTCTGGAGGATCCAATGCTGGTTCAACAGGAGGTTCAGCATCCAAGACGTAGGCAATCTGCTCAGACCTGAGGACTATCTTCAGGTTTCTGAGCCAGTCTAAGTAATTGGTGCCTGTCAAACGGTTGGCATCAAGTATGCCTCGCAACGGGTTATGGTGCGACATTCTCGCCTACAGGAGATAATTAATTGATAATTAGCAGATATTCAGATTATCTAAAACAAGATATGGTCTTTTATTATCTAGTTTTACTCCCACTAATTTTCGACGAACTGTATAACCTTCAGATATACAGAACGGGAGACGCCGACTGTCTCCTAGTGGGGATCAGAATCTCCAAGCATCACAGTATGACCTCGGGTAAACACATAGTATCACACTGCTATCTCAGAGCAATCATCTCATGATAATTGCAACTCCTTGCAATATCCGATCATACTTCGGCTCCCAAGTTTAATGGTCCCGGGTAAACACAGTAGACCATTATCCCCGGTCTAAGCTTTACCATCAATACGTGACAGAGTAAAGTAGAAATATAGTTCCCGGGTAAACACGTGGATGACTATATCGTTCCTCTACTTTTATCCAAAGGCATCTAATGCCATGATCAACAGTCCTCTCATCAGTTAATGACAGACCTCGGGTAAACACATAGTATCTGCCACCACTAAATTAAGTTCTATTAATCATATTGATGGAGAGCCACGCGGTACATTCTCAATGACTCGCGCTACGGCTTAGAGTTTGTAACGAAGGTTTTACTTATTTAATTTGGTCTTATTCTAGGTGATAGTATTAAATATATCGAATATATTTATTAATACTAATAACCTAACATATATAAAGCACACGCATCATATACATGTCATTAGTGTGGTCATGGACGGCACTGTGGTTTGACTTGAGCCAGACAGTCAAACGCACACATTCACACAATATAACAACTTATATCATGAGTCTGCAAACCCATGAATGCAATGAACTCCTTCATTTTCATCTGGTCAGCAGCTGTGGATCATCCTCGCTCCGCGCGCATCCGCCTCGAGTAAATTACATCGTAATTCTCAATTACATGATAATTTAAATGAGGAAGCCTTATGGCGATTACATCGAGGTGGAAGATAGAAGTACAATGGAATATGAGAGGGAGAGGTTCACAGACCTCTATTTATTAATACACAATAAACCACACAATCACATTCCACATCCACAATTAATGCTCGTCCATGACCACCATGTGTTTTATTAAACAAACCACACATGAATTGCGCATCAAATGGCTAAATAAAATTTTTGAAAATAACTTATAATTTTGGTTTCATAAAACCAGGGACCAATCAAAATTGGATTTAGGATTTTCGAAAACTTTAGTATTTATTTCAAGCATGCTAATTTAAATCTAATTTAAACAAGCAAATAAATGCACATCAATAAATGAACATAAACTCTAATTTGACAAGATTGTAACATTCCATGCAGATAAGATTAACTGGCATTAAATTATAAATTTAACAATTAAATTTATTCCCCAATTATTTCCTTTAATCTAACAATTAGATTGAATTAACAACTTGTTAATTACCATTTTAATCCATATTAATCTAATTATTGGACCATAAAATTAAAAATAGAGCTCAATCTTATTGTAAAATTTCATTACAAATGAAAATTAAATTCTGTTTTTTAATTTGGAACAAAAACAGATTAATTAAGGATTAAAAAAAAAACAAAGAAAAAAATAAAGGGGAAAGGGGGCAGCGGTCCAATGGACCGGACCGGACCTGGGCCGAGCCCAGCCGGTCCCTGGCTCGGACCCAGGTCCGCCCACAAGGGCGCGGACCTGGTCCGGGTCCAGGGCCGACTGGCTCGGACCCGGGGGCCCGGCCAGGCCCGTCGGGCCCACCCCCCCCACCCGGGGGCCCGTCAGAACCCCATATCTTTGAAAAATAAAAATAAATCTAGGGGTTTATGATCCTCCCGGTCATGATACAAGATCAGAATCTCGATCCACGACCCCATGGAAGGAATCCCATGCTCCATCGAGCCCTTCCCAACGCTTGGGATGCCCGTGAACAATCCGATACGAGTAGTTCTTCGTCCGGCGAAGAACACACACGAAAATTGCAGAAAAATAAAATTTTAATGCTTACAGTTTGTCTTAAACTTGCTGTGTTCATCTCATGAACGCATCATATGCATGGAATCAATTACAAAATTATCGAAAAGAGATCGAAACGGCGAGAACACAGTGGAACCTGGCTCTGATACCACTGTTGGGATCGCTGTGTCGGGATCCGATCCTAAAACGCAGCGGAATAAAGAAGTTCGGGATCGGATCTGTCCCGTTTCGGACGTTAAAACTAAAACCGATGTAGATCGATTTACCTTGCGCGGATTCGAATCCGCGTCCGTTTTCGGTTCCGTCGGAGCGATGCCGCAAGTCGCGCAGATGCCCGACCTCTAGCGGTATCCACGCGGTTCTCCTCGCGATGGATCGTCCTCGCTTCCTCGCTCGCTGCGGCGCTCGAAGATCCCGTCTGACTGCGCGTAATCCGCCGCGACATGCGGATTCAGAATCCCCGTCGAACGGGAGGTGGAGCAGTTGGGAACGGCACGCCCAGAGGAGAGAGAAAGCGGGGAAGAACGAATGACGGCTAGGTCAGGGTTGCTGGCCCCGGACGTAGAATCCGTTCTTTTATAAGAAGTCAGTTTGCGGTTTTTCATAAAAACCCAGACTTATCCGAAATCCTGTCGGAGTAACCATCGACTTGAAAACCATTTGCGTGTGACCCTCTAGGCCCAAATACCAGTCCAGTTAATAGCCCATTAAGTCCAGTAACCCTTTACTCACCCACTGAATTAATTAATATCCTTATATTCAATTAATCAGCCGAATTTAATGTCCCACAATAAATTCGGACGGACTGCCGATCACGTTGGATGCCAAGCAACATCGCGTGATCCTGGATGGCACTGCGGTTATCGCAACCCTCTATTGGAACCTTTCTGTCATCGGTTAGCGCGCGGATATAATCCTTCATCCGTACAATGTTCCCGAATCGACCTAGGGCATGGTTTACTGTTAAATCCTATTTGGTCGATTCACTTGAATCAGATGCCGCTAATCTGAATCCGATAACTCCTTATCGATTACAGAGTCCGCCTTGGCTAGGGACTTTAAGCGCATCATTCCCGGAACATTCTCTCTCAAACAACCGAGAGCGGATGATCCCGTATTGAACACACAATTACCTTCGAGGACATTTCCCTGAACCCGATCGCTTGAGTTATTGATATCCCATGGTTAGGGATTCGTTCGTCAAGGTCAAGGCTCAGAAACCTACCAACAAGGTATCCTTGGAGTCTCAGGTCCAAGGATCATCTACGCAACCGTGACAATTGAATCGAGCTGGTTAACAGTGAGGTGATTACCATTCAGCGATTCATAGTCGGATCAGTTCAGTGAACTCATTCACCAATGAGCACCTATAGGTTCAGCATAGTGTCTCCACACAAGTGACTTATGGGATCAGTCACCCTCATCATATGAGCTGAAGTAACCTATACTAGTCTATCCGGATGTTCGATGTCCTATCTCAAACATCCTATGACTAGGAACAATTAAGAACATGTGTTTATAAGTCTTCGGTCCCGTAATTATGATCTCATCATAATCCAAAGACTATTGCACATGTTCATGGACTTCATCGTGATACGATAAACACAGATCGAATTAATTACACACAATGAATTATTGCCATTTATTAATAATCTGAATATGTACACAGTATCGGATTGGCTTTGAGACCATCTAATACTAACACAGGGTATGTCTTGAGTAATCACCCTGGACCAAGTCGGAGTCAGCAGCAGGGTTCAAAACAGAGTATGGAGAGTAAGGATGTGAGACGGGTAGGTGGCTCTCTAGAGATGATTAGTAGTTAGACCAGGTTTATAAGGGTCATCTGGCTCCCCTTCGTCAGCTTCATCGCTCAGCAGTATTCTCTTATCAAAGATGGCTCTAGGCCCTTCAATTAAATATTCAATCAATGGTGGCCACTTCAGCTCAGAAGGATGCAGAAACAACCTATTCAGTGCTATGTACAGATCCCACATGTCAAACCATTTGTACCATTCACATTATAGGTCATTAAACTTTCTCATTTTTATAGGCCGCAAAGCCTCCAAGGACTAATATGTAAGAAGTGGCATGTAGCGCCTAGCCAACTCCCTCCCTTAAATGTCATGCAAGTCGAAATGGTAGGTGATCACTACAGTATGGTCATTGTCACGTTGGTTACGAGACCCCCTTACAAAGTGGGTAGACAACGTCCAAGTCAGCGGGTCCCGATTCTCCTTGCATGGTGTCACCATGGTCTTCCACACCTTGTGACCATCTTCACTTTCCTCTTGTTGTACAATATTGTGCCTCACTTTTTTCTATCCTGTATCCCAGACTGTTTGCTGGTACCATTATATCGTCTCTGATTGGTTTGGTTCTTCCTTGCAATTAAGTCTCGAACCGAGAATCCTTTTGCTTGTGACCAACTAGGCTTAAACGTTAGTCCGATTTTCGATCCAATAAGCCCAATAACTCCTTATTGGCTTGTTGTAATTAATTAATAACTCATCCTCAATTAATTACAAAATTGAATTACCGTTTCACGATAATCATCCGGATCTCCGATCATATTGGGTGCCAAGCAACATTGCATGATCCCGAAAGGCGATGGGGTTCCGTAACCCGCTCATGGAACCTGTTTGTCTACAGTTACCACGTGGATTTAATCTTTCATCCGTACAATACTCCTAGGTTAACCTAGGGCATGGTTAATTGTCAAACCCTAACCGGTTATCCCACTCGGCATGAATGCACGCTTATTCAATATCATAAAATTCCTTTCCTGATATTGAGTCCACCCTATCTAGGGACTTCCACGTATTTAACCTGGAGTATTCTCTCTCTAATTATTGAGAGCGAATGATTCCTTATTGACATACAATCGCCTTCGAAGGTGTTCCGCTGAGCCCGATCATATGACTAACTAGAATCTCATAGATAGGAATCCATAAGTCATAGTCAGAGCCCAGAAGTCCACCGAGAAGGAGTCTTTGATGTCTCAGGTTAGAGGACCATCTACGCTACTGTGATAATGGATTAAGCTAGTTGACAATCAAGTAACTTACTATCCAGCGATCCAAGTTAGATCAATTCAGTGAACTCATTCCCTAATGAGCACCTACAGGTTCAACATTGTGTCACCACACAAATGACTATGAGACCAGTCACCCTTATCATATGAGTTTGAGTAACCTGTACTAGTCTAACCGGAAGTCCGATGTCCTTCTCGGATATCTACTGACTAGGAACAATTAAGAATACATGTTTATAGGTTGTCAGTCTTATTATTGTGATCTCATCACAATCCGACAATCATTAAGAATACATGTTTATAGGTTGTCAGTCTTATTATTATGATCTCATCACAATCCGACAATCATTGCATGCATTCATGGATTTCACTATGATATGATTAATATTAAAAGAAATGATTTACACATAATGAATATTTATTACTATTAATAAGTGAACAAGAATAAGTCTAATTGGCTTGTAGGCCAAACATAGAACTGACACATACAACCTGTCCCATCCATGTGAAAGATGATAAAGCTGCAAAATATGACTTCATGGATGTCTGCACACATTGCCATTCTGCACTGCAAATTCCAACTGATTGATTATACCAACCTTCACCTGATCATTTGCAAAACCTTGTTCACCATGCCTAAGGCAATTTCTATGACACCACACATACCAAACAATTAAGATAAGCAAAAAACATCTGACCATTCTGTTATGGACCTTTTGTCTTACCTCAAAACCTAGGCATTGAGGTAGGAGGTCCTTTTATCGTATAAGCTGGTCCTTTCTCTTTGTGAAATCCGATGTAGGACTATTAGCTAACACCCAACAACCTAAATCATAACAATACTCCCCTCCTTATAAGGCTGACGCCCATGGCGGCTTTCACTCTGGGACATTTAGGCGTCCATTAGGCCCCCCAAGTAGCCCTTTCCGTAAGTAGTTATGCCCGTTCATGCGCTCCTATAAGAATGGTGCATTGTCATGCCACATGGATTCGACAAAGAGTGGGTTCATACACCATTTGTTATAGACCTTTTGCCTTACCTCAAAACCTAGGCATCGAGGTAGGAGGTCTTTTTATCTTTTAAGCTGGTCCTTTCTCTTTGTGAAATCCAATGTAGGACTATTAGCTCACACCCAACATCATAACACATTCCAAGATCTATATCTCGATTGAAACCTGATGCCCACACATTAAACATGTTGCTCACCAAATCTGTGGCAAGGTTCACCTGAAAAATATGTGCATAATAGTTCCACAAGGAAGATGCCAAGTCTCCCAAAAGAAAAAGATGACGAGTAGTCTCCAATGAGGGAACATGGCAACAAGAACACTTGGAACCTATGTGAATACCAAGGTGGGCAATGACATCATCAGTTGAAATTTTCCCCTGGATACATCTCCATGCTAGAAAGGACATTTTCGCTGGAAATTGTTTGTGCCTATTGGAAAGTAAAGCAATCAAATTTAGATGGCTTATCGTGTATTTGATACTGAGTTGGGAAATATAGTTGTAAATATATGGCGGTGAACACATCATATCTTGCATAGGTATTCTGGAACGATTGTTCACAGCAACGTCTTGGAATGTGAATGAATTCCAATCATCGTCACTAATATAACATTTCAAAACACCAAATGCAGACTAAGGTTGGAGCCAAAAGCTGATTTGTCCCTCTTTAATATAGTAGTGCACATTCTGGAGGAATATATCCTTCACAACAATAAGCCCAGAAGAAATATGTGTATGATGAACATTGAGGCAAATGTTTAAAGCTGCACTTTCTGAGATATTTGTTAATGCAGTCAACCGTGAGTAAGCTCCAGCATAGCTTCAATTTACAAGCCATGACCATATCAGCCAAACTTCTGAGCCCCAAACCCTCTTCTTCCATCGAATAGCACATATCTTTCCAAGAGACCCAACGATGTTTCTTCCCATCCTCAAAAGAGCCCCACAAGAAATCAGCAAAAAGAATTTCCAAAACACCGAAGACCGATTTCGGGGGGAAAAGGCCTGAGAAAAGGTAAAATAGAAGGGAACACAAAACATGTTTCACCAATACAAACTTACCTCTAGAAGATAGCCAAATAGCACTCCAAGAGGAAACTCCTCTCCTCACACCATCAATAAAGGATCTGAATAAATAAAAAAAATAAAGAGGCACACCCAGATACTTTGCAAGTGATTCTTGTAGATCGGAAAATCTATTCCTTTATAATTTCGGAAGCCTTAGCATGTAAGATGGCTGCACTTTTACCGATATTAACCAGTTGGCCAGATGAAGATTCATAAAGTTGCACAAAGCCCATAAGCTTAGTAAGGGAGCTCCCGTTGTTAAGTCATCTTATTTAAAGGTTTAGGAAATCAATTAGAGGTTAACAAGTGTCTTCCTAGGTATCCATTTCTATCATTACTAAGAGACAAAGTAAAATGATTATGTAGATAGGTGTTAACTGAGGTGGCAATCTCATGATTGCATTGGAGATAGGAATGCAAGGTGGCTAGGGTGAGGTATCCTCTCTCATCATTACCTGACGAGGTGACGCCTATTGTATGCCCCTCTTCATTAAATAACCTATGACGATCAGTTTGGAACTTTGAAATTTTTAACTTAAGACCTTACAAAAATTGATAATTATATTTTAATATAATATTTTTAATAATTATATTTATACATTTTAAGTATTTATAAATATACACTTTCCAAAATTATATATGTTTAGTAAATTTATTAATAACTTAATGACATCATAAATTCACTAAAATTCTAAGTAAACTTTTCCTTCGATACTTTGGCAAAATTCTAAGAATTATCTTAAATATTATCCTTCTTACATAATTAGGTGATTCTTCCTCTTAATGTTTTTGGGTATCACAGATGTCGTCATTGCTCATAGAGGAGGAGAATGGCAATGCCAACTATTCGACCGCTCTGCCCTAGTTAGGGTTCGATCCACTAGAAAGAGGGATGAAAGAGAGAAGGAGATTGGGATCGCCGCTTGAAGAGGAGAAGGATATCGGGGTCGTTGCCTGAAGAGGAGGAGTAGGGTGGCTGCAAGGAGTCACCACCTAGAGGAGATCGGTGTCACAGCGTAAAGAGGAGTCTCGATCAGTCACCATGAGCAGTCGTAAGGAGCCTTGATTGGTCGCTGCGAGGAGGAGGAGATCAATTAGCAATGAGGATGAGGGGTTGCCGCCACCATAGGAGGAGATCGGGGTCGTCGCCACATAGAGAGAAGGAGAAGATTGGGTCATAGCATTGAGTGGAGCCCCAACCTGGTTGGTCGCTGCAAGGAGTCGCAACCAGGGTTGTTGCCGCTAGAGGAGTGGATTGGCGTCATTGTCGTATACAGAGGAAAGGAACGATCAAGGCTACTGCCTGGAGAGGAGGATTCGGGGTTGGCTAGGGTTCGACCAAGTGGAAAGGGAAGGAAAGAAGAAGAACAAGCGGGAAGGGCAGCGAGGGCATCGGGCATGGGAAAAGTTGATGGGAAATGGGGTTAAGAAATTGTTAGTCTTAGGTGACCTACAAGCCAATATGACTTTGTAATCTCGTTCATATTTATTAATATAATGGCATAATATTCATTATGTGTAAATTGTATTAATTATCGTCTCATAATGAAGTTCGTGAATATGTGCGATAGTGATCAGATTATGATGAGATCATACTAGTGAGACTAATCACTTAAACACATATATTCTTAATTATTCCTAGTCGGAGGATATCCGAAAAGGACATCGGATATCCAGTTAGACTAGTACAGATTACTCCTGCTCATATGATGATGGTGACTGATCTCATAAGTCACTTGTGTGGAGACACTAAGGCGAATCTGTAGGTGCTCATTAGAGAATGAGTTCACTGAACTGATCTGACTGAATCGCTGGATGGTATTGTACCTCACTGTCAACCAGCTTGATTTTATTGTCGCAGTTGCGTAGATGGTCTTCGGACCTGAGACATCAAGGACACCTTGTCGGTGGACTTCTGTGCTTTGACCTTGGTTTGTGAATCTCTAACCACAGGATTCTAAACAGCCAATGATCGGGTTCAGCGGAATACCGTCGAAGGGAATTGAGTGTCAATAAGGAATCATTCGCTCTCGGTACGATGAGAGGGAATGCTCTAGGAAGGATGCGCGAAAGTCCCTAGCCAGAGCAGACGATAATATCGGGAAAGGAGTTTTTCAATATTCATCAGCAGCATCCAATCCAAGTGAGTCGACCGGTTAGGGTTTGACAGCACGCCATATCTTGAGTTAACTCGAAAGCATTGTACGAATGAAGGATTATATCCACGCAGTAACTGCCGGCGGAAAGGTTCCAAGAGTGGGTTGCTTAACTCCGATACCTTACGGGTTTACGCGGTGTTGCTTGGCACCCAACGTGATCGGAGGCCCGATCGAATTCGATGTGCGACATTGATTCGATTGATTAATTAATTAATAAAGAGCTATTAATTGATTAATAAAGCCAATAAAGAGTCGCTGGGCTTATTGAGCTATTAACTGGACTGGTTATTGGGCCTAGAGGGTCACACGCAAAAGATTCTCAAGGCAATGGATAAATAAGTGGGTTTTATATAAACCGGGGGTTTTTATGAAAAACTACGCGGTTAATATAAAATGTAGCGAACGGGCTGAGCAGGCCAAGCTACTGCTAACCCTAGCCGCCCCCTCCTCTCTTTCTCTCTCTCTCTCTGTGGTGCCCCAGAAGAATTGGGATCCCCAGATCTGCTCCGCCGCTTCTCCGACTCCCGTCCGACGGAAAATCGTCCGTGCATTGCGGCGATCGTTATGGTGAACGACGGAGGCTTCGTAGGCTTCGAAGAACGAGGAATGTGAGGATATCAATCGTAAGGAGGATTGCGTGGACTCCGCTAGACGCCGGGCTCTTGCACGGCTTGCGGTGTCACACCGACGGAACCGAACGGTTGCAGATTCGAATCCGCACACGGAAAGACTTCGATAATCCGATTGTCGGGATTTTAGTTTTTTCGAAACGGGAATGGATCTTCGTTTTTATTTTATTTCCGCTGTGAGGGAGATTCGGAGAAACTCCAGAACCCAACAGTAGTATCATAGCCAGGTTCCACTGTTTCTCGTCTTGTTTCGGTGTCCGATTTGATATTTCCACTAATTATTCCATGCTGTAATTCGATCATTTTGCCGAAACTATGTTCATACGATGAACAAAATAATATGATTGTTTTTATTTTTGTGAAATTCGGAATTTTATTTGGAGTTTTTCTAGTTCTTCGTGGGACGAAGAACGATGGGGTTTTGCGGCTTCAATCGAGCCTTCCCATGCAATGGGAAGGTGGCCGGAGGTCTGGGTATGACCCGTGACCATACCGGTCATCACTGGGATTCCATGGCCGACATCGGATAGGAGCATCCATCTTCTTCCTCTTCGGTTTTTGAGAAAAACCAGATTTTTAAGGGGATGTTAGGGCTTGTTTTGATGCTTATAAGGGGCATCGCCGGCGGCTCTGTCGGCGCTGGGGGGCATCGCCGGCGGCGTCGGCGTTGCCGGGGGCCCAGCCGCCGGCGCCCCAGTCGCTCGTCCTGCAACTCAGCCCTTGTTAGGGTTTTCTGCAGGGGCATCGGGTTGTGGAAGAAGCCGGCCGAGCAAGCGCCATTGGCCGGTCCCGTTGGACCGGGCCGGCCTCGGTCGGACCGGGCTGGGCGCTGCGGTCCGGGGTGGCCCAGACACGAGCCCCTGGGCGAGCCAGGGCTCGAGCTTGGCCGAGCGAGGGGCTCGAGCCTATTTTCCAGCTGGCTGAGCCCTGGTCCTTTTAAAACCCCTTAACCCCATTGACCCAATTAAGATTAAATTGGATATTAAATTTAAATTGATTTTCAATTTTTATTTTAATTGGGCATTAATGATTTTGAATCATCTTTAATTAATGATTAGATGTTAAATAATTAGAGTTAATTATTAGTTTAATTGTTAAATTAATTATTAACTTTAATTTTAGTAATTTAAGGGTTAAATTAGTTATTAAGAATTATTAATCTAATTGTTAGATTATTAACTATTATTTCATCTAATGGTTAATTAATATTTGAGTTAGTTATTAATTTAATTGTTAAATTAATAATGAACTTAGATGACTAATTTAAATGTTAAATTAGTAGTCCTTAATTAATTATTGTTAGTTATTAATTTAATAGTTAAATTAATGATAACTTTAATTATCTAATCTAAGAGTTAGATTAATTAGTTAGTGTTAATTATTGGTTTAAGAGTTAAATTAATAATTAATATCAATTGACAAATCTAAGTGTCAGGTTAGTAGTTAATAATTAATTATAGTTGATTATTAATTTAAGTGTTAAATTATTAATTAACTTTGTTGGACTAGTCTAAGAGTTATATTAGTTATTAATAGTCTAATTATTAGATTATTAATTTGGTTTAATCTAAGTGTTAGATTGTTTAATTATAAGAATTGTTCTAATGACATGGAATAATCTGGAATTATTAATTTGGAGTGTGTGCACATGTTGTAAGGATTGAGGTTTTCGGATCCGGTTATCGGGTCAGTTTCGGGGTCGGATCCCTTAGTTTGGGCCTTGATGGGACCGAGACTTAGTTTATGTTTCGCGTCGAGCTTGCTCGACGCGGTTTAAATGGCGTCCAGCAATGTAGACGTGTTTTAGGCTGTGCCACGTGGGCTTGCCTTGGGTTGCGAGAGTACGGCCCCGGTCATATCGTCTAAATGGCGTCTTGGATAGACGATGCCATTTAGAGTACGACCCTGGGTTGTCAGTGTACGGCCCGGTCTTGTCATCTGAATGACGTCGGACTTGCACGACGCGTTTTACCTAGCTTCTGGTTGACCCCGCGAACCCTCCCTCCTTTCCCTCATTCTCTCCTTCCTCTTCTCTCTCTTCTCTTCCCTCCGGCGAGTCGGCGGCCCTTTTTCCCTCCTCCTTGCTTTCCTCCCTCCATTCCATCTCTACCTCCACTCCATCAACCTCCTAACTCCCACCACTACTACCACCATCTCCTGCGCGGCATTTTTCTTTCCGGACGGTGGCCGACGTCCCGGTGGAGTAACGACGTCCACGGCGGTACCGGCGGCGGCGTGGGGACAGGCGGGTTGGCGGCTTGGAGATAGGAGGAGTTCTAGTAACCGGTAGGGTGACGATTCCCGTTGTATCTCGTTCAAAAACCATGTTTTCCCCGCTTTGGAGCATGTTTAGGGGTGTTCTTGGAGTGAAAATACTAAATGCATGAAATGAGAAATTGGGTGTTTTAATGGGTATTTAGGTTCTTCTCCTCATTCTTCACGTTTTTCTTGTTTTCACACGATTTTGGGGAGGAAATCCCACCCCGTGGATCGGGAGATAGCGGAGAAAGAACCTGTCTGTGAGGGTTAAATGGCGTCGAGGGACAGCGACGCCTTTTAGAAAGGCGGCTCCCACCCACGACGCGATCTAGCCCAAGTAACATACTCTGTCTCTGGACTGATGAGCGTTCAGGGACAGCGACGCCTTTCAAAAGGCAACTTGCATGGGCGACGCGTTTTAAGTGGAAATCACCCCATAGCCTGTCTCTGCTTCTGTCGCTATCAGGCGACGAGGGACAGCGACGCCTTTCAAAGGGCGGCTACCTGTGGCGATGACTTTTAGGCTATGTTATGAGACCGAGAATTCAAATGAACCAGTTTAGGAGGCTTGAATGGCGTCGGCCTTGGGCGATGCGATTCAAGACAGAATCACACTAATTCATGCTATTAACATATCTTCACACTAATTCATGCTATTAACATATCTTCACACTGTTAGATAGTTGGTTAAATGCATGCTTGAAATCGCACTTGAGGATGAAGATTTCTATGTGATCGGATCGCACTGTATTGTGTTTCGTGCGACCGTGGACCTAGAGTGACAGTTGTAGTGCTTAGCACCCTGTGTCGGTGTGGGAGGGACACAGCGCCGGTGTGGGAGTGGTGGGGTGACGCCTAGAGAGAGGGTCACCTGGTGTACCTCGGGGTTAGCTAGTACCGGTGTAGGAGTGGTACCTGTGGAGTGTCACTCGTGCTGGGGAAGCAGAAACCACCTAGAGCTAGTTGGGCCGGAGTAGCTAGCGTGCTATCCGAGGGGTTACTGTTTGGTCTCAGCAGGTCGGTGTTTCCTGCGTTCGGCTGTGCGGTTGGCGTGTTTTGTCGAGACGCTGGTTGTAGGCTCCCTGGTAAAATGGTTTCAGAGTTGTGCATGTTACATTTCGAATGCATGTGTTTTATATCGAAATTTAGGAATTGTGTTACAGCTTCACTTGCTTATTCTACCTATATCTGTGTTGCTGCACTTGTGGGTGCATGAGTGAGCGGTGGGGATCTAAGGATCCTTACTGAGTCTTTTCGTTGAGACTCACCCCTGCGGTTTTCAGGTGAGGGTTCCAGGCAGGCTTAGCTAGGAGAGTGTTGCCTTGGGTCGCGCGCCAGCAACCGTTGTTTCGCGGTATGCCCCGACGTAGTTGTTATTTTATTTTCTGGCCTGTACGCTTAATTATTTCTTTTCAGTCGGAGTATGTAATTATTTGTTGTGTCGAGTCGCATTGTAATTGCTTTTAATTCTTGCACTTCCTTTTCAATTCAATACGATGTGAATGTTTAGCTTAGTTTATTATTTATTTCCCAGACTTATCTAGATCCTGGCTTGGCTCCAAATTAATGATTCGGTACCATTTAGTAATCGGATCCCCGATTATAGGGTGGCCAAGATAAAAGTATACGATATATTTATATGCTATCACCTAGGAGAGACCAAGATAAAAGTTATCTAAATATCCTCATCTTAATTCTAAGCCGTAACGCAAGTAGTTAAGAACTTACCGTGTGGTCCACCATCGTTATAGTCATAGGATTCGAATCTCTTTAGGCAGGTTTGTTGTGTTACCACAAGGCCTGTTTAATTGTGAGGAGAGACTATGGCTATGACATTAGATGTCTATATGATCGGGGTAGAGGAACCATGTAGCTTTGTTGTGCTATCCACAAGGGCTGCATGCAAATCTATACTCGTCGCGTAACGATGGTTAGCTTAGACCAGAAGTAGTAGTTTGTTGTGCTATCCACAAGGCCATTAAATCTCTAGGGACCGAAGCTATGATCAGATATTGCAAGTAGTTGCAAGTTCCATGAGATGGGTGCTCTTTATTTGTATTACAGTTTGTTGTACTATTCACAAGGCTGTACAACAAGTCATTGAGATTCTGATCCCCACTAGGAGACTGTCGGCGTCTCCCGTTCTGTATAACTGAGGGTTATAAAATCTGTCAAAAATTAGTGGGAGTTAAAACTTGAACAAAAGACCATGTCTTGTTTTATATTTAATAATTGACCATCTGCTAAAAGGATTTTATTCATCTTCTGTAGGGAATAATGTCGTCGAATAACCTACTCCGTGGCATACTTGATGCCCTTTTGACTTACCTGATCTACTTATATTGGCTCAGACACTTGAAGAATGTCTTCATATCTGAGCAGATTGCCTACGCCCTTGATGCTGATCCTCCTGCTGAATTGGCATTCGATGTCCCTGAAGCAGAGATGATAGCTAACGATAAAAGATCGAAGGACAAAAGCAAAAGAGTAGTAAAGGGTGACTGCTTCTACTGTAAGCAGAATGGTCACTGGAAGAGGAACTGTAAGGAGCTCCTCAACGATAAAGCTCATAGAAAGGTGAAGCTTCATATATCTATATGATAGATATCAGCTTGTCAGTAAGAGATTCTACGTCTTGAGTATTACATACCAGATGTGCTTCTCATATCTGCCATGATGTGCAAATGCTGACAAGTAAGCACAAGCTGAGAAAAGGCGAGGTGGAATTAAGGCTAGGAAATAGCGCAAAAGTTGCGGCAGTTGCTGTTGGGACAACAAATCTTAGGCTTCCATCAAGAGACGTCTTATCATTAGAAGATTGTTATTATATTCCTAGCATAATAAAGAACATCATATCAATATCTTGTTTGGACAAGATAGGATATAGGTTAACTATTGAGAATAGAAGTTGTTCGATTTATTATGGTAACAAATCGATAGCTTCGGCATCTTTAGTCAACGGTCTATATCTCTTAGAAGCTTCTTATTATAATCTTCATATTGATAATGCTCTTAAGAAGAGCAAAAATTGTATGAACCAAGCCTACATGTGGCATTGTAGATTTAGACATATTGGTGAAAGTAGGTTACAAAAGTTGCACAAACATGGATATTTGAATGCATTCTATTATGAATCGTTTGCGACATGCGAGTCATGCCTTATGGGAAAAATGGTAAAATCTCCATTTACTAGACATGGAGAACGTACTAAAGATATTTGGAACTAATACATTCGGATGTATGTGGTCTCATGTCCATCCAAGCCAAAGGTGGCTTTTCATACTTCATCACGTTCACCGATGACTTCTCAAGATTCGACTTTGTGTACTTAATGAAGTACAAATCAGAAGTATTTGAGAAGTTCAAAGAGTTCAAGAGTGAGGTAGAGAAGTAGTTAGGAAAGAGTATTAAAGCTCTTCGATCAAATCGAGGAGGAGAATACTTGAGTACTAATTTCACACAATTCTTAAAATATAATGGTATCCTTTCTCAGCTGACCCCTCTATATACACCACAAATGAATGGTGTATCAGAAAGGAGGAATCGCACCTTGTTGGACATGGTGCGATCCATGATGAGCTTTTCGGGATTACCAGTGTCCCTCTAGGGGTATGCTCTATAGTCAGCAGCATACCTATTGACCAGAGTACTCAGCAAGTCAGTGGTCTCTACTCTATATGAGATATGGTAAGGCAGGAAACCTGAATTTAAACATGTTAGAGTATGGGGTTGTCCTACTCATGTAAAGAGGCATGATCCAGACAAGCTGGAATCACGAACTCATAAATATAGGTTTGTGGGATATCCAAAGAAAACCTTTGGATACTATTTTTACTATTCTGGTGAACAAAAGGTGTTTGCCGTCAGGAAAGCTGTCTTCTTGGAAGAGGAATACCTTCTCCAGGAGGACAGTCGGAGTAAAATAGTACTGGAAGAGGTTCCAGATCTCCAAACAACTGCAATATCATCAGATGAGATATCAGTTCCTGAATATGTTCAGGTACACATAGATGAGACTCATAGATATGGTAGATTACCTAGAATACCCGAACGATATGTAGGACATATCGCTGAAGATGAGTCTAAGGTAGAATATAATGAGGATGATGATCCTAAAACCTACCAGGAGGTCACAGAAGGCCCAGAAGCCGGAAAATGACGAGAAGCCATGAACTTAGAAATCCAGTCCATGTACACCAACCAAGTTTGGAACTTGGAGGACTTGCCCGAGGGTATTGTACCAATCGGATGCAAGTGGATATTTAAGAGAAAGATCGCTGCTGATGGACGGATCGATACTTATAAGACAAGGTTGGTGGCAAAGGGATATCGTCAAAGGCAAGGAATTGACTATGACGAGAGTTTCTCACTAATTGCCATGATAAAGTCGATTAGAGTTCTACTCGCCATTGTTGCACATTTTGATTAGGAAATCTAGTAGATAGATGTGAAGACTGCCTTCCTCAATGGCAACCTTAAGGAAGAGGTGTTGTAAGGACTGAGGTTTTCGGATCTGGTTTTCGGGGTCGGACCCTGTAGTTAAGGCCCTGATGGGGCTGAGACTCTGTTCTGTTTCGCGTCGAGCCCGCTCGACGCGGTTTAAATGGCGTCCAGAATTGCAGACGCGTTTTAGATTGTGCCACGTGGGCTGGCTTTGGGCCGCGAGAGTACGGCCTTATCGTGTCGTCTGAACGACGTTCGCGAGGGATGACGCCTTTCAGATTGCAACCCTGGGTTGTCAGCCTACGGCGCCAGTCTTGTCGTCTGACGGCGTCTTGGATGGACGACGCGTTTCAGAGTTATGTCAGAGCGGCCCGTCATGTTGACTGATAGGCGTTCGTACAGCTCGACGCGTTTTAGCCAGTTTCTGGTTTCCCCCGCGAACCCTCCTTCCTTTCCCTCATTTCTTCCTTCTCCCTCTCTCTCCTCCCTTCCTCCGGCAATTCCGGCGACGCCTCCTTCCCCTCCCTCTTTTCCTCCCACCATTTCATCTCTCCCTCCACTCCATCGACCTCCTAACTCCCACCACTACCACCACCACCTCCTCCGCGGCGTTTTCTCTCCGGACGGCGGCCGACGTCCCGATAGAGTAACGACGACCTCGGCGGTACCGGCGGCGGCGTGGGGCGAGACAGGTCGACGGCTTGGAGCTTGGAGGAGTTTAAGCAACCGGTAGGGTGACTATCCCCAGTGCATTTTCGTTTGAAACTATGTTTTCCAGCATTTGAAGCATGCTTTGGGGTGCTTTTTGGGGTGAAAATGCTAAGTACATGTATGAGAAATTGGGTGTTCTAATGGGTATATGGATTCTCCTTCTTCCCCTCTATGTTTTGTGCCTTTTCTATGCGTTTTGGGGGAGAAATCCCACCTCGAGGATTGGGGGAAGCAAGGAGAGAACCTGTCTGTCGGGGCTAAATGGCGTCGAGGTGAAGCGGCACCTTTTAGAAAGGCGGCGCCCACACACGACGCGATTTAACCCATTAACAGACCCTGTTCCCGGACGGATAAGCGTCCAGGGACAGTGACGCCTTTTCAATAGGTGACTGGCGTCGACGACGCGTTTTAGTGAAATCACCTCATTTCCTGTCCCTGTCTTCGGTCGCTAAAAGGCGACGAGGGATAGCGACGCCTTTCAAAAGGCGGCTACTTGTGGCGACGCGTTTTACGCCAGGTTCTGTGGCCGAGTTTCTGTGAACCAGTTTAGGAGACTTGAATGGCATCGGCCTTGGGCGATGCGATTCAAGACAGAATCACACTAATTCATGCCATTAAAACATGTTACACTGTTAGACAGTTGTTTAGTTAGTTAAATGCATGCTTTCAATTATACTCTATGGTGATGGATTCATTGTAATCGGATCGTACGCGTGGTGTTGCATGCGACCGTGAACTTCTTACTGTGCTGTGTTTTGAGCTACTGTGGACCTAGAGTGACAGTTGTAGCGCTTTATCACCCTATGCTGGTGTGGGTGGAGCACAGCGCCGGTGTGGGTGTGGCGGGGTGACGCCTAGTGAGAGAGGGTCACCTGGTGGACCCCGGGGTTAGCTAGTACCGGTGTGGGTGTGGTACCTTTGGAGTGTCACTCGTGCTGAGGGAAGGAGTAACCACCTGAGCCAGTTGGGCCGGAGTAGCTAGAGTGCTATCTGAGGGGTTACTGTTTGGTCTCAGCGGGTCGGTGTTTCTCACCTTTGTTCGTGTGGGTGGCGTGTTTTGCCGAGACGTTGGTTGTGGGCCTGGTAGACTGGTTTTAGAGATATGCATGTTATGTACTTCGAATGCATGTGATTCATATCGAGATTTAGGAGTAGTAATTTCTACCGTACTTGTTACTTTACCTTCAACTATACTTTGCACTTGTGGGTGTGTGAGTGAGCAGTGGGGATCGAAGGATCCGTACTGAGTCTTTTCGTTGAGACTCACCCCTGCGGTTTTCAGGTGAGGACTCCAGGCAGCCTTAGCGAGGGGTGTGCTGCTGTGTGTCGCGCGCCGTCAGTTGTTGTTCTGGGGTATGCCCCGACGTAGTTGTTATCTTTATTTCTGGCCTGTATGCTTAATTATCTCTTTTCTGTTGGAGTATGTAATTATTTGCTGTATCGAGTCGCATTGTAATAACTTTTAATTCCTGTATTTTCCTTTCAATTCAATGCGATGTGAATGTTTAGCTTAGTTTATTGTTTATTTCCCAGACTTACTTAGATCCTGGTTTGGTTCCAAATTAATGATTCGGTACCCATTTAGTAATCGGATCCCCGATTATAGGGTTGCGGGTCATTACAGTTGGTATCAGAGCATTCGGTCTGGCAAATAAATGAATAACTAGGTTAAATGTCGTAAGTCTGGCAAATAATTACATTATCCCGTACAGGCACGGCGGTAGTGTAGGTTTTAGGATTCTAATTAGAACTTCTCGATTTTGTGATTGTAGGCAATTAGATGGCTCCTAGGAAGAGGATGCCGGTTATTAGAGAGCGGGGAGATGTCCCTAGTGGATCTGAGGCTGGTAGGCCAAGTGTAGAGCAGTTTATGGAGGCTATGATGGACACGATGGCTAGATATCAGACCCGAGACCCTAGTGAGAGTTCCAGTACTCGGGGAGGGTCTTCAGCTACACTAGAGAGATTCCTGAAGCTTAGGCCGCCTCATTTCACCGGTCGTCCCGACCCTGATGAGGTTGTTCACTGGTTGAGGGAGATGGAGAAGACTTTTGATACTATGGACTGTGCGGCAGTTGAGAGGAATCCTTTAGCTACCTTCATGCTGAAGGATGATGCCTACGATTGGTGGACCACTCTGAAGAGTTTGTCTTATGCGGATAGGAGTCTCAGGGAGATTCCATGGGAGACTTTTGTGAAGGAATTTAATGCACAATACTTCCCTAGGCATGTTCAGAGGGCCAAGGAGAGGGAATTTATGGAGCTGACTCAGGGGAGTATGACAGTACTCGAGTACCAGGCGAAGTTTGTTTCGCTTGGGAGGTTTGTGCCTTTCATTTCAGGGGACGAGGAGCGTCGGACTGAGAGGTTTGTAGATGGACTGAGGTCCAGTCTGAGGAATTTTGTGGCATCTCACTGTTGCTCAGATTTGGCATCGGCAGTTAGGTGTGCAGCAGCAGTGGAGGCACAGCAAAATCAGTCGGCTAGAGAGAGAGGACTGACCACTCAGGGACCAGCTCGTGGCAGGGGAAAGGAAGTAGCAACAGCTCCTTTGTCCGGATCAGGATCGTCTTCACTCGGCTCCAGATTCAGGAGATTCTTTCGAGGCGGTGGCAGTAGTAGTGGTAGCAGCGGTAGCAGCAGACCCAGGCAGGTTTAGCAGAGCCAGTCGGTGTCCAGTGCCCAGCAGGAAACAGCTCAGAGACTTCCAACAGTTTGTCAGCATTACGGCGGTACTCATGGTGGGACTCAGTGTCCTGCTTTTCCTAAGAGGTGTTTCACTTGTGGCCAGCAGGGTCATTTGGCGAGGCATTGCCCTCAGGGGCATGGTCAGGGGTAGGGTTCAGGTGACCAAAAGAAGTCGAGGACCCAGGGGAGAGTTCTAGCTATCACCAGGAAGGAGGCTCGTGCGTCCAACTTGGTGGAAGGTACACATTCTGTCCTTGGGAACTCTGCACATGTGTTGATTGATTTGGGTGCTTCACATTCTTTCATTTCTGAGCAGTTCATAGATATTCTTTCTGCACCCGTTGATGAGCTATCTGATGGATTGATGGTAGAGGTTCCTTCTGGGGATTTCATGTTATCTTATAATTGTTTGAAGGATGTTCCTTTGACCATTGAGGGCCATGAGTTACCTGCCCAGTTGGTTGTGCTTGCCATTCGTGACTTTGATATCATCCTGGGCATGGATTGGTTGGAAGCTTTTTATGCTGAGGTGGACTGCCACAGGAAGAGGGTGCGTTTCTCTATTCCGGACATCCCGACCTTCTACTTCCAAGGTATTAGGCTCTCTTCTCGAGGTATTCTTATTTCTGCCTTTAAGGCTCGGAGGTTGCTTGTTGGTGGTTGTGAGGCCTTCCTTGCCTCTGTTGTTATATCCGATGTCAGTGATAGTCCCAGTCCTTGGGAGGTGCCTGTAGTGTCTGACTTTGCAGATGTATTTCCTGAGGAGTTTCCTGGCCTTCCTCCTCAGCGAGAGGTCGAGTTTACCATTGAGCTTGCACCGGGTACGTCACCCTTGTCTAAGGCCCCGTATCGGATGGCTCCTGCCGAACTCGCTGAGTTGAAGGCGCAGTTGTAGGAATTGCTGGATAAGGGTTTCATTCATCCCAATACTTCTCCGTGGGGTGCTCCAGTTCTATTTGTCAGGAAGAAGGATGGTTCTCTGAGGTTGTGCATTGATTATAGACAGCTGAACCATATGACAATAAAGAATAAGTACCCACTTCTAAGGATCGATGATTTGATGGATCAGCTGCAGTCTGCAAAGGTGTTTTCTAAGATTGACTTGAGATCTGGATATTATCAGATGAGGATCCGTGAGGTCGATATTAGTAAGACAGCTTTTATAACTCGGTATGGACATTATGAGTTTTTGGTCATGCCTTTTGGCTTGACCAATGCTCCGGCAGCTTTTATGGATCTGATGAACCGAGTCTTCAGGGCCTATCTGGATCAGTTTGTAGTAGTATTTGTAGATGATATTTTAATATATTCTTCTTCTGAGGAAGAGCACGCCACTCATCTTCGGGTGGTGTTGCAGGTCCTGAGAGAGCACCAACTCTATGCCAAGTTTAGCAAGTGTGAATTATGGCTAGACAAGGTACACTTCCTTGGACATGTCATTTCTGGCGAGGGCATCGCAGTGGATCCAGCCAAGATCGAGGCAGCGATGGGTTGGAGCAGGCCAACTTCAGTGACTGAGATCAGGAGCTTCTTGGGGCTAGCAGGTTATTACAGGCGGTTTGTTCAGGGGTTTTCTTCGATAGCGGCCCCCTTGTCGAGGTTGACTCGAAAGGGAGTTCGTTTTGTGTGGACCGAGGAGTGTGAGCGGAGTTTCATTGAGTTAAAGACTCACCTCACTTCGGCCCCAGTGTTGGTGCTTCCATCAGGTTCTGGTGGGTTTGTGGTTTATTCAGATGCGTCTCGTCGAGGTTTGGGTGCAGTTCTAATGCAGCATAGCAGGGTCGTGGCCTATACTTCTAGACAGCTGAAGAAGCATGAGGAGAACTATCCCACCCATGATTTGGAATTGGCAGCTGTGGTATTTGCACTGAAGATCTGGAGACATTATTTGTATGGAGAGAAATTTCAGGTTTTTACTGATCATAAGAGCCTGAAGTATGTTTTCACGCAGAGGGATTTGAATTTGAGACAGCGTAGGTGGATGGAATTCATCAAGGATTATAACCTCGACCTTTCCTATCATCCGGGCAAGGCGAATGTGGTGGCAGACGCCTTGAGTCGGAAGACGGTCATGTCATACCTTATGATTCGAGAATGGAGATTATTTGAGCAGGTTGTGGAATCTTCCTTTCGGGTTCCACGTGAGGATGATAGAGCCGTGTTGGCCAGCTTGACTGTGAGACCAGCAGTGTACCATGCTGTGATTGAGGCTCAGAGGGTAGATGTAGAGTTACCGCAGATTCTCCAGAGACCAGAGGTGGAGTTGTGGGATGACGGTACAGTCAGGTTTAGAGGTAGACTCTATGTTCCGGCCGAAGAGGACATGCCCAGGAGTGTCCTTGATGAGGCGCACCGTTCTAGGTATGCAGTGCATCCCGGGACAACCAAGATGTATCATGGTTTGAGGAGGCACTTTTGGTGGCCTGGTATGAAGAAGGATGTGGCTGAGCATGTGGCTAGGTGCTTGACTTGTCAGTAGGTTAAAGCCGAACATCAGAGACTAGGAGGGTTGTTGCAGCCCTTGCCGATCCCGGAATGGAAATGGGAGCACGTGACTATGGACTTTGTGATGGGATTACTTGTATCCCCTGGCAGGAGAGACGCAATCTGGGTTATTGTTGATCGGTTGACCAAGTCGGCACACTTCCTGGCTATTAGGAAGGACTGGTCAGTCGGTAAGTTGGCTAAGTTGTTTGTAGATCGGATCATCTCTCTGCACGGGGTGCCTTTATCCATCGTATCAGACCGGGATCCGAGGTTTACTTCCAGGTTCTGGAAGAGTTTTCAGAAGGCCTTGGGTACGCAGTTGGCCTTCAGTTCGGCCTATCATCCCGAGACTGATGGGCAGTCGGAGAGGACCATTCAGACTCTGGAGGATATGCTCAGGGCATGTTGCTTAGACTGGGGAGGTTCTTGGGAGCAACATTTGCCTACTGTGGAGTTTGCCTACAACAACAGTTATCATTCTAGTATCGGCATGGCGCCTTACGAGGCTTTGTATGGGCGATCGTGTCAATCTCCTGTGTGTTGGTCTGAGATTGGTAAGAGGCAAATAGCAGGGTCAGAGTTAGTACAGCAGTGTGCTGAGGTTACCAGGATAGTACGGCAGAGACTGATCGCAGCTCAGAGCAGGCAGAAGAGTTATGCTGATATCCGGAGGAGACCGCTTGAGTTTGAGGTTGGAGACCACGTGTTTCTCCGAGTCTCACCCTCCAAGGGTGTGATGAGATTCGGGAAGCGAGGCAAGCTAAGTCCGCGATATATTGGGCATTTTCCCATTCTTGCTCGAATTGGGGAAACCGCGTATCAGCTGGCCTTGCCACCCAGTCTTGCAGGGGTGTACGATGTGTTCCATGTTTCTTTGCTGAGAAGATATGTTCAGGATCCATCCCATGTTTTAGATTTTTCAGAGTTGGAGATCGCTGAGGACTTGTCCTTTCTAGAGTTTCCAGGTCGTATTGAGGATCATAGAGAACAGGTCCTTCGGAACAAGGTTGTGCCTTTGGTTAAGGTGATTTGGCAGTATCGCTCCGGGGGCGAGGCAACCTGGGAGCGTGAGGACGAGATGCGGGAGCAGTTTACTTACCTTTTCTCGTAAGTCCCCTTGTGAACTTGTATCTCTATGTTTTGACCTCGTTAATTCTAGCAGGCAATTTCGGGGGCAAAATTCTTTTAAGGGGGGGAGAATGTAAGGACTGAGATTTTCGGATCCGATTTTCGGGGTCGGACACTGTAGTTCAGGCCCTGATGGGGCTGAGACTCTGTTCTGTTTCGCGTCGAGCCCACTCGACATGGTTTAAACGGCGTCCAGAATTGCAGACGCGTTTTAGATTGTGCCACGTGGGTGCCACGTGGGCTGGCTTTGGGCCGCGAGAGTACGGCCCTGTCGTGTCGTCTGAACGACGTCTGCGAGGGATGACGCCTTTCAGACTGCGACCCTAGGTTGTCAGCGTACGGCGCCAGTCTTGTCGTCTGAACGGCGTCTTGGATGGACGACGCGTTTCAGAGTTCTGTCAGAGCGGCCCGTCATGTCGACTGATAGGCGTCCGTACAGCTCGACGAATTTTAGCCAGTTTCTGGTTTTCCCCGTGAACCCTCCTTCCTTTCCCTCATTTCTTCCTTCTCCCTCTCTCTCCTCCCTTCCTCCGGCAATTCCGGCGACGCCTCCTTCCCCTCCCTCTTTTCCTCCCACCATTTCATCTCTCCCTCCACTCCATCGACCTCCTAACTCCCATCACTACTACCATCACCTCCTCCGCGACGTTTTCTCTCCGGACGGCGGCCGACGTCCCGGTGGAGTAACGACGACCTCGGCGGTACCGGCGGCGGCGTGAGGCGAGACGGGTGGGCGGCTTGGAGTTTGGAGGAGTTCAAGCAACCGGTAGGGTGACTATCCCCAGTGCATTTTCGTTTGAAACCATGTTTTCCAGCATTTGAACCATGCTTTGGGGTGCTTTTTGGGGTGAAAATGCTAAGTGCATGTATGAGAAATTGGGTGTTCTAATGGGTAGATGGATTCTCCTTCTTCCCCTCTATGTTTTGTGCCTTTTCTATGCATTTTGGGGGAGAAATCCCACCTCGAGGATTGGGGTTAGTAAGGAGAGAACCTGTCTGTCGGGGCTAAATGGCGTCGAGGTGAAGCGACGCCTTTTAGAAAGGCGGCGCCCACACACGATGCGATTTAACCCATTAACTGACCCTGTTCCCGAACAGATAAGAGTCCAGGGACAGTGACGCCTTTTCAATAGGCGACTGGCGTCGACGACGCGTTTTAGTGAAATCACCTCATTTCCTGTCCTTGTTTTCAGTCGCTAAAAGGCGATGAGGGATAGCGACGCCTTTCAAAAGGTGGCTATTTGTGGCGACGCGTTTTACGCCAGGTTCTGTGGCCGAGTTTCTGTGAACCAATTTAGGAGACTTGAATGGCGTCGGCCTTGGGCGACGCGATTCAAGACAGAATCACACTAATTCATGCCACTAAAACATGTTACACTGTTAGACAATTGTTTAGTTAGTTAAATGCATGCTTTCAATTATACTCTATGGTGATGGATTCATTGTAACCGGATCGTACGCGTGGTGTTGCATGCGACCGTGAACTTCTTACTGTACTGTGTTTTGAGCTACTGTGGACCTAGAGTGACAGTTGTAGCGCTTTATCACCCTATGCTGGTGTGGGTGGAGCACAGCGCCGGTGTGGGTGGAGCACAGCGCCGGTGTGGGTGTGGCGGGGTGACGCCTAGTGAGAGAGGGTCACCTGGTGGACCCCGGGGTTAGCTAGTATCGGTGTGGGTGTGGTACCTTTGGAGTGTCACTCGTGCTGAGGGAAGGAGTAACCACCTGAGCCAGTTGGGCCGGAGTAGCTAGAGTGCTATCCGAGGGGTTACTGTTTGGTCTCAGCGGGTCGGTGTTTCTCACCTTTGTTCGTGTGGGTGGCGTGTTTTGCCGAGACGTTGGTTGTGGGCCTGGTAGACTGGTTTTAGATATATGCATGTTATGTACTTCGAATGCATGTGATTCATATCGAGATTTAGGAGTAGTAATTACTACCGTACTTGTTACTTTACCTTCAACTATACTTTGCACTTGTGGGTGTGTGAGTGGGCAGTGGGGATCGAAGGATCCCTACTGAGTCTTTTCATTGAGACTCACCCCTGCGGTTTTCAGGTGAGGACTCCAGGCAGCCTTAGCGAGGGGTGTGCTGCTGTGTGTCGCGCGCCGTTAGTTGTTGTTCTGGGGTATGCCCCGACGTAGTTGTTATCTTTATTTCTGGCCTGTATGCTTAATTATTTCTTTCCTATTGGAGTATGTAATTATTTACTGTATCGAGTCGCATTGTAATAACTTTTAATTCCTGCATTTTCCTTTCAATTCAATGCGATGTGAATGTTTAGCTTAGTTTATTGTTTATTTCCCAGACTTACTTAGATCGTGGTTTGGTTCCAAATTAATGATTCGGTACCCATTTAGTAATCGGATCCCCAATTATAGGGTGGCAGATCGTTACAGGTGTATATGATACAACTAGAAGGTTTCACATCCAAAGAATCTCCAGATAAAGTGTGCAAACTTCAGAGGTCCATTTATGGACTGAAGTAGGCTTCCCGGAGCTGGAACATAAGATTTGATGAGACTGTCAAGTTTTATGACTTCATTAAGAATGAAGATGAGCCTTGTGTGTACAAGAAGTCCAGTGGGAGTGCAGTCACTTTCCTAGTTCTTTACATAGACGACATACTATTCATTGGGAATGATGTAGCTATGATGTGATCGGTAAAGATCTGGCTGTCGAAAAACTTCTTCATGAAGGATTTGGGAGAAGCATCCTACGTATTGGGAATACGGATCTATAGAGATAGATCAAAGAGGATACTTGGAATGATCGAATCCTTGTACATAGATACCATAGTCAAAATATTTGGCATGGAAAATTCCAAGAGAGGTCTCATACTGATGAGACATGGAATTAATCTCTCAAATGAGCTGTCTCCTAAGACTCTTGATGAGAGGGCATTCATGGATAGAGTACCCTATGCCTCTGCTATAGGATCTATCATGTATGCCATGCTATGTACACGGCCTGATGTCGCATATGCTCTAAGTGTTACGAGCAAATTTTAGGCTGATCCAGGCGAAGAGCACTGGAAGGCAGTGAAATGTATCCTTAAGTACTTAAGAAAAAATAAGGATATGTTTCTTGTCTACGAATGAGATAACTTGAAACTGCGAGGCTTTACTGACTCGAGTTTCTAGTTAGATCCAGATGATAGCAAGTCTACATCTGGATTATGTTTACATTAAACGGAGGCGCAGTGTGCTGGAAGAGTTCCAAGTAAACAACCACTGCAGATTCGACGACTAAAGCTGAGTACATCGCTGCAGTTGAAGCCGCTAAGGAAGCAGTGTGGTTGAAGAAATTCATCACCGACCTCGGCGTTGTTCCCAGCATCTCTGAACCTGTTTCACTGTTGTGCAACAACAATGGAGCCATTGCGCAAGCGAAAGAGCCGCGGTCTCATCAGAAATCGAAGCATATTCTGAGGCGCTTTCATCTTATTAGAGAGATCATATCTAGATGAGATGTTGTGGTGGAAAGAGTTCCATCTGTCGATAATGTAGTAGATCTACTGACAAAGCCGTTGGCTCAAATTGTGTTTGAGCGTCCCCTAGAGTCTATAGGCTTACTGTATAAAGGTGATTGGCTTTAGTCCAAGTGGGAGATTGTTAGTCTTAGGTGGCCTACAAGCCAATATGACTTTGTAATCTCATTCATATTTATTAATATAATGGCATAATATTCATTATGTGTAAATCGTATTAATTATCGTCTCATAATGAAGTCCGTGAATATGTGCGATAGTGATCAGATTATGATGAGATCATACTAGTGAGACTGATCACTTAAACACACATATTCTTAATCGTTCCTAGTCAGAGGATATCCGAGAAGGACATTGGATATCTGGTTAGACTAGTACAAATTACTCCTGCTCATATGATGAGGGTGACTGATCTCATAAGTCACTTGTGTGAAGACACTAAGGCGAATCTGTAGATGCTTTTTTTATAATGAGTTCACTGAACTGATCCGACTGAATCGCTGGATGGTATTGTACCTTACTGTCAACCAGCTTGATTCTATTGTCGCAGTTGCGTAGATGGTCCTCGGACCTGAGACACCAAGGACACCTTGTCGGTGGACTTCTGTGCTTTGACCTTGGTTTATGAATCTCTAACCACGAGATTCTAAACAGCCAATGATTGCGTTCAGCGGAATACCGTCGAAGGAAATTGAGTGTCAACAAGGAATCATTCGCTCTCGGTACGATGAGAGGGAATGCTCTAGGAAGGATACGCGAAAGTCCCTAGCCAGAGCGGACGATAATATCGGAAAATGACTTTTCCAATATTCATCAGCAACATCCAATCTAAGTGAGTCGATCGGTTAGGGTTTGACAGCACGCCATACCCTGAGTTGACTCGAGAGTATTGTACGAATGAAGGATTATATCCACGCAGTAACTGTTGGCGGAAAGGTTCCAAGAGTGGGTTGCTTAACCCCGATACATTCCGGGTTCACGCGATGTTGCTTGGCACCCAACGTGATCGGAGGCCCGATCGAATTCGATGTGCAACATTGATTCGATTGATTACTTAATTAATAAAAAGTTATTAATTGATTAATAAAACCAGTGAGGAATCAGTGGGCTTATTGGGCTATTAACCGGACTGGTTATTGGGCTTAGAGGGTCACACGCAAAAGATTCTCAAGGCGATGGATAAATAAGTGGGTTTTATATAAACCGGAGTTTTTTATGAAAAACCACGCGGTTAATATAAAATGTAGCGAACGGGCTGAGCAGGACAAGCTGCTGCTAACGCTAGCCGCCTCCTCCTCTCTTTCTCTCTCTCTGTGGTGCCCCAGAAGAATCGGGATCCCCAGATCTGCTCCGCCGCTTCTCTGACTCCCGTCTGACGGGAAATCGTCCGCGCGTTGCGGCGATCGTTATGGTGAACAATGAAGGCTTCGTGGGCTGCGAAGAACTAGGAACGTAAGGATATCCGTTGCAAGAAGGATCGTATGGAGTCCGCTAGAAGCCAGGCGTTTGCGCGGCTTGCGGTATCACACCGACAGAACTGAACGGTTGCATATTCGAATCCGCATACGGTAAGACTTCGATAATCCTATTATCGGGATTTTAGTTTTTTCGAAACGGGAACGGATCTCCATTTTTATTTTATTTCCGCTGCGTGGGAGATCCGGAGAAACTCCAGAACCCAACAGAAATCCCCATGCTTAATCCCGAAACTGAGGAAATCGCGGAAAGCCTTAACCCCCTTATTCATGTACGAAGATGTCCTACTAAATGCAGAATGAGGATAAAATGGGTTTAACCCATCCCTATTTTGATACCAAATGCAACTTGAGGAGTCCCTCTAACTATGAGAAAAGGAGTCCAAGAGTTGTGATCTCTATGAGAGACCCACAGTCATATGTACAGAGGTATATCAGGGGAAGGGGGAAGATCCACAGGTCTCTCTTTCTCTCCAGAGATTTCTCTTAGTCTCTCTCTCTCTCACCCCTTGGGGTACCACCTACACTCCCTAGTTCTATCGCATGGAGCTTGTGGGGGACCTTGGACGCTTCCCCACGTCAACGAAGATGATCCCATTGTTTCCACTACATTGCGTAGATCTCCTCTCTATTGCGATCTCCAGGTAACTTCTTCTCTTGGTTGAGTTGAAATTTCCTACAATCGCTTTACCTTTAGATCAATCCAAATTAAGTATAAATATCCAATTTCTCAAATATTTGAGTCTAGCACAAATCCTAGGTTGTCTAACCCCTTATTTGTGTTGATTAGATTGAGATTTTTTTTTTGTTACATAAATTGCAAGGTAAAAAATAATATAGAAGGAGATTAATTTTAAAAAAATATAGATTCTTCACTCAAATTGTGCCCTCTGGAGGACTCGCTTTACATTAGCAGACCTACAAGTTAGGTTGAGGGTGGAGAGGCAGACAACAAGAAGAAGAAGCTTATCACATAATTCTATATGCATCTATTGATCAAGTATAGAATTCTATTTATTCACTTTAAATTGAGTATTCGTATGTTTTCTCTTTTTCCTGTTAGAATTGATGATGAATTTTGCAGGAGCCGCATGATTAATTGGTTTGACAGTTCTAAAGGGCTAGATAAAAAGAGTAAGGCACATCTGCCTGCGTCAAAAGAAATGTAAAATAAGAGGTAGAAGTGGGGTTTGTCAGTACAACAGAAAACCTCGTGTTGGTCTCCCGTCCCGACCAGATGGTGGGGACTGGAGATGTGGGGATGGTCCTTTTCTTCTGCCATGTCTCCCGCCTCTGCTTCCAAGCAAATTATTATAACTTCAGAGTCAGAGGTAATACTAACACTGCTACTGTAATTTCTCCCGATCCCTCCCCTCACCTCCCTCCGGTCCAGGGACCAGTCGCAATTAATTAAATGCCGCCACAAAGGTCCGTATTACTGTGTATGTATTCAGGACCCTGTAACTGCATCTGCAGTGCTGGTACCTCAACATTGTACTCTATCTCTCTTTTTCTCTCTCTGGGCAATATTAGCAATAATTAATATGCTTCACTTCTCTCGGCACCTGGGACACATCCGTCATTTACCATCATATTAAAACTTATAGATAGCAAGAGAGCGATGGAGATTAAATTAGAACCTGGAGTTGGTCGATGCAGCCTACCGCTGTTGTATCGACTATCGGAAAGGGGCCTTCAGAAATCTGTTTTTTGGGTACGTCTTGGTACGGCCTCTCACTTGACAGAGGACCATTGTTGTCGCCTTTTCTTTCTCCTCTCACATCATATAAACAACAAGATCATCGAATGGTAGCGAGCAAATAAACTCTGCTTAGAAACTAACTTGTGGAATTGCCGTTCTTAATGTGTTATGCAATTTTTAATAACTTATTTGGATCACAGTACTTGCAAAAATCTCCCTGCTTTTATAGCCTTTTAAGGTTCCATTAAAATGTCTTAGTTATCTTGATGATTGCATTCGATCTAAAATTAAAAAATGTCAGATATCGCTATTCTCTTCTAAACTCACTCTTACCTAGTCTGCCAAGCAAAATAGCTCTTTTTCACAAAAATTATTTTCATTCAAATATTAAATTTGGAAATATTTGAGCTACGTAGGTGATGGGGAAAGAGCTCACTAAAGCCCATTATCGTCAGTCCAGTCCCCGTTCGACAATAGGCCGAGCGCCATTCAGCTATTATCAGCGGCCCACAACCATAGCGGGCCGGGGTGGACTCGGCCCAATCACTCGGGACAGCCTGTTTTGGTCTGGCCCAGACGTGTGCCAGGCCATCAAGGGTCTAACCCGCTCGGCGTACTGATACAATAGTTGCGTGAGTTCGGCCCAGGTGTATAAGGGCTGAGGCGGATCCGGCCCATTTCGATTAGGCCTTGAGCCCGCTAATTCAGGGTAATCTCGGAATTTTCCATCAATTCCTATAGTCCTACATTGCTCGCCACAATGAAGGAACCCTCATCCTCCACCATAAAAGATCACTATTCAATGCAGAAAAGGTACACAACAAGCTGTCAAGCCTTCCTCTCTCTCTCTAAATACAAAAGTCATTTATTAACTGTGACTGACTTAACCATTAGAGGGTTCTCTCCGAGCCAAGACCCGGGACCCTTCTGATGGTTCCTTCTCTGCAAGAGGAAGACCCTTCGTCTCCGATCCCTTTCGGCTTCGGATCTTCGGCGCTCGGTCACTGGCTGGTATTCGGATTCCCCTCCGGAATCCGACAGTGATTGCCTCGGCTACATCACTTGGCGCCGCCTGTAGGAAAGAAGCAACCATGTCTCATCAACCAGTGACGAGACGATTCGGCTAAGACGAGACGGAGGTGAGGGCGACTTCTACATAGTCACTTCATGCCGAAGGAGTCCCGACGAGTCTTCCACAGGGATCGGTACTTACAGCAATACCTGAGCCCGTCGTTATCAGGAACGACCGAGTGGAAAAACTCTCGCAGCAAGTTGCCACGCTCACGGCTACCGTTACTTCTCTGGCCCTACTGCGCGACATGGTCTCAGCCATTGCCTAGCACATGGGTCTACTGGATCAATCGGCAAGGCCGATACCATACCAACCACAGTACTGTCTGGCTATTCAGCCTACGAAGGGGCAGCCAGGTCCCACGCAGGTGCTCCCTAACGAAGGAGTTTCGACTCGCAGCGAGCCATATGGGCCGCAAGGTCGAGCTCCGTGTGCTAATCACCTGCTGATGGAGCCGGATAACGCTTCGTCCGACACCCACCCAACTGAAGCCGAAGGACGTTCGGCTGCCACTACTGCTACAACTCTGGAGCTGGACTAGAGATTGACCGAAATGAGGAAGACAAACCCCCTTCTCCCCTGAAATTCTAGCCACTGAGATACCGTCCAACTTCAACCTGCCGAAGGGTCCTCTGTATGATGGCATGACAGACCCAGTCGGCCATTTCCAGATATTTAATTCCTATCCGTCGGTCCAAGGGGTTCTCGAGGTAGTTCGTTGTCGTATTTTCCCCCTCACCCTTGAGAAAATAGCCTCCACCTGGTTTGAAAGTCTGGCACCTAATTCTATCCGCTCATTGGTGCAATTGGGCCAATTGTTCATCGACCAGTTCTATGATGCCACTCGGCAATACAAAACTTCAGCCAGTTTGCTCGCCATCCGACAAGGACCAGTCGAGACTCTTCAGGATTATTTTGTTAGATTTCGGACCGAGGCGGCCCAGATTCCAAATCTGAATAGCTCAATCGCGGTCTCGGCCATGATTAGTGGCTACACAGACGAGGGGCTTCTCAGCTCCATTGGGAAGTGGCATCCTCCCACCTTTCAAGACTTAGTGGCCCGGACTCACAAATACATCAGTCGTGAAGCCTTGATGATGTTTAAGGGCAAGAATGTCGCTAAAGCAGTGTCGGCTGTCACCCTACCGGTGGCGTGTCCGCATGCCGAAGACCAAGAGTCCTCCCGCAAGAGGTACAAAAGAAAGGAGGATTGGGGCCCGGACAGGCGTCGGGCTCCAAAGCAACAGTACATGCCGCTACTAGCTCCACCCTCCCAAATGCTCATGAAGGTGAAAGGCATGCTCCGCTAGCCGGAGCGCATCAGAAACTGATCCTCGAAGAAGGAACTCCCGAAAGTACTATGAATACCATCGGGAGATAGGACATTCAATAGACGAGTGCCGACACCTTCGGGAAGAAATTGATCACCTCATCTGGGAAGGCAGCCTGCCGCAATATAATCGAGTGCGGCCGCAACAGCAGCAAGGACGTAACTCTCCGGCAGTCCCCCGACCGCCTCAACTTTTGGCCAAAGAAGTGCCGCCTCAACCGAAAGCCGCCCTAGCCACGGCAGAGGCATCACACCAGCGACCTAGTGCCAGGTCCATCATGGTCATATCCAGAGGACTGGGAGAAAATTCATGACGTTGATGTCGCCCCGAGTTGTCGTCGGACATGGCAGCGATTGACGTAGAGCCGAAGCGCTCTCGTCAGGAGGACATCGTCTTCGTCCAAGAAAATCTCAATGACATCCAAGTCCTACATGACGATGCTCTCGTAGTAAATGTTGTATTGAAAAATTACGATGTTCATCGTATCTTTGTTGATAATGGGAGTGCACCTAATATGCTTTTTTATGATTGTTTCCTGAAACTCGGCCTGACTGAAACCGATATGAAGGCTCATCGGGGACCCTTGTTTGGTTTGAATGGAGCCCCATGCCGAGTGGAAGGCATTGTCCGACTGCCCGTGACCATCGGTACAACACCGAAACAGCTAACCATAGAAACCAATTTCGAAGTAGTGAAAATCGACTCAGCTTACAATGCTATCTTCGGCCGAAGGTGATCGAAGGGATAGGCGTTGTACCTTCGTGTTACCACCAGAAGCTGAAATTCCACACCAACTATGGAGTCGACGAGGCTAAAGGGAACCAGGAAGCTGCCCAACAATGTTTCATGATCTTAGTAAAAAGGAAAACTACAGCCGAATCCCTGTCCATTGAATCATCAGCCGAAGCATCCCCGGGAGAAGAACTTGTAACTGTCTAGGTTTCGGAGGGAGAATGCCAAACACTATTGATAGGTTCTGGCCTTGAAAAAGCTGAAGCGAAAAAGTTAATAAGCTTCCTGGAGGAGAATCTTGACGTCTTCGCATGGTCTCCTTCGGACTTGCCAGGAATCGACCTGAAGGTAGCAGAGTATCGACTACATGTTGATCCAAAGCAGCCTCCGATCAAACAGAAGCGGCGCACCTTCAACCAGGAAAGAAGAATGGCGATCCAAGCCGAATTGTAGAAGGGTCTGGACGTAAGACATCTCTAGGAGGTGCATCATCATGATTGGGTCGCCAACGTAGTAATGGTACCCAAGAAGGACGGTAAGTGGTGAATGTGTGTTGATTTCACTAACCTTAACAAGGCTTGTCTGATGGACAATTTTTCACTGCCTCGGATAGATCAAATGGTGGACGCCACCTCTGGCCACGAATTGCTCAACTTCCTCGATGCCTCCTCGGGGTACCACCAAATCCGGATGCATTCGGAAGATGAAGACAAGACGAGCTTTACAACGGACCTCAGCTTATATTGTTACACCCGAATGCCCTTCGGCTTGAAGAATGCAGTAGCGACTTATCAATGCCTCGTCAACAAGATGTTCGCTTCCCAACTTGGCCGAAACATAGAAGTCTACATCGACGATATGCTGGTGAAAAGCCGAACCGCCACTAACCATTTGGCCGAGACCTTCTCCACACTACGCAGGTACAAAATGAAGTTGAATCCCGCTAAATTTTCCTTCGGCGTGGCCTCGGGAAAATTTCTTGGCTATATGGTCGCTCACCGAGGGGTGGAAGCAAATCCCGCAAAGGTTTCAGTCATTTTTCATGTACGCCCATCGGCAAATGTCCGAGAGGTTCAAAGGCTAAGCGGACGAGTAGCAACGTTAAGCTGCTTCGTGTCAAGAGCAGCTGATCATTGTTTTCCCTTCTTCAAGCTGTTGAAGAAGACTAGCGACTTTTTGTGGACGGACGAATGCCAATCGGCCTTCGAACAACTGAAGGCCTATCTCTTCGAAGTTCCCGTCTTATCCAAGCATGTCGAAGGAGAACAACTGTTTGTGTATCTTGATGCATCCGTGGCTGCTGTAAGTGATGTTCTTATTCGGGAGGAGGACGGTTTCGAGAAACCAGTCTATTATGCCAGTCGAGCACTCCACGGAGTAGAACTTCAATATCCGGCCTTGGAGAAGCTGGCCCTAGCCTTAGTCGCGTCCGCTAGGAGGCTTCGGCCTTACTTCCTCGCGCATCCCATAAAGGTATTCACGGATCAACCTCTGCGACAGATCCTCTCTCGGCCGAGGTATTTGGAAGGCTAGCCAAATGGGCGATTGAGTTGGGGGAATTCGACATTTCTTATGGTCCGCGGATTGCGATCAAGGCACAGGCGCTGGCCGATTTTATTGTTGAACTAACATCCAAAGAACCCCCGGCTTCTATGATAAAAATGGACGAAGCATCTGCCTCCACACACTCAAGTATGGGGGCCGAAGGCATTTCGACCCCAGAAGCAGACAACGGATGGCAATTGTACGTACATGGGCCCGCCTGCTCTTCGAGTAGTGGTGCTAAATGGGTTCTAACATCTCCAGATAGGACGATCGCGGAGTATGCTCTTTGCTTCACCTTCCCAGCCACCAATAATGTTGCCGAGTACGAAGCTCTCATATAAGGCCTCTAGGCTGCAAGAAGACTTGGTGTACAAAAAATAATGGCATTTAGCGATTCCCAGCTGATTGTCAGTCAGATTACTGGAGAGTATGAGGCCCGAGATGCCTTGATGGCGTCCTATCTGCAGGTAACTAAAAGAACCATTGCTGAGTTCAGTTCTTTTAGTATTACGCATATACCTCGATCAGAAAATACTTTGGCCGACGCCCTCTCTCGGCTGGCTTCTACCCATGATGGGGGAGGAAGCCGAATGGTTCTCGTCGAAGAATTATCGGAACCTAGCATCCATAATTCAGAGGTAATGCAAGCCAGTGCTTCCGAAGACGATACATGGATGACTTCGATAGTGGCATTTATTCTCCGAGGGGAGCTCCCGCCCGAAGCAGGAGAGGCGAGACGTATCCGACTATGTTCCTCTTAATTCATCATCCTAGAAGAAATATTGCATAAAAGGTCTTTCGGCCGACCACTCCTCCGGTGTCTCGGACCAGCCGAAGCCAATTAAGAGGTTCATGAAGGGATCTGCAGAGCACACGCAGGGGGTCGAGCCTTGTCGCACAAATTCATGAGGCAAGGATACTAGTGGCCAACCCTCCGCGAGGACGCAGCCGGCCTCGTCCGCCGCTGCGACCAATGTCAGAGGTACAATTCTCTTTTCCATCAGTCAGCAACCATATTAACGCGTCTCTCAGATCCTTGGCCTTTCGCTCAATGGGGGATAAATATTCTCGGCCCGTTTCCTATGGCCACCGGAGAAAGGAAATTTCTTATTGTAGCAGTTGATCATTTTACCAAGTGGGACGAGGCCGAACCACTGGCATCCATAATTGATAATAATGCCTGGAATTTCGTGTGGAAATTCATTATCTGCTATTTTGGTATCCCTCGGGTCCTTATATCAGACAATGGCAAACAATTTGATAGTTGCCGATTCAAGGATAACTGCACAAGCTTCGGTATTCTACATAAGTTCACTTCGGTGGCTCATTCTCAGACGAACGGTCAAGCCGAAGTCACCAACCGAAGCATTTTACAAGGGTTGAAAACCTGTCTCTGTGAAGCCAAAGGCCGATGGGTGGAAGAATTGCCAAGTGTACTATGGGCTTATTGAACGACGAGCCAAGCCCCTACTGGAGAAACTCCGTTCCGAATGGCTTACGGAGTAGAAGCGGTTATCCCGATCGAAATTGGCCTACCTTCGCCAAGGGTCCTCCCTCGCCTATAATCTGGAAAGCAATGATGAGGCCATGCAAGATCATCTTTATCTCGTGGAAGAAACAAGAGATCAGGCTCGCATCCGGCTAGTTGCATACCAGCAACGTATGGCCATATATCACAATATCCGAGTAAAGCCTCGAAACTTTGAAGTCGGGGACCTTGTGCTACGAAATGCTCATGTCTTGAAGCATGCCGAGGCCACAAGAAAGTTATCCCCCTGGGAAGGCCCTTACCGAGTAAAGGAGGTCATTCGACGAGGGGCCTATCGGCTGGAAACCTTATCGGGTCAGTCTCTCCACTCACCCACCCCCCCCCGGCTTAATATCGAATATATGTCATACAAAGGTGTCAATTGAGTACATAATTATGAAGTACTATATCTAATTCTAAGTCCGTGTAAACCGTACCGAGAGTGGCTTCGGCCATGCAAACCATATCGGGAGCGACCCTATTCTAAGTCCGTGTAAACTGTACAAGGAGTGGCTTCGGCCATGCAAACCGTATCGGGAGCGGCCATATTCTAAATTCGTGTAAACCGTACTGGGAGTGGCTTCGGTCATGCAAATCGTATCGGGAGCAGCCCTACTCTAAATCTATGTAAACCGTACAAGGAGTGGCCTCGGCCATGCAAACTGTATCAAGAGCGGCGTTATTACCAAGTCCATACATGCCATGTCGAAGGTGACCTATTCCGAAGTACATTCGGATCATATCTCTATTTTACCGAAATTATAAGATCGCACTCGGCAAAAGACGAATAGAGATGCTCAGTACAAGCTTTAAGACAGTACTTAATAAAGGTATTTTTTATATATGTCAGAGTGCTACAAAAGGCTTCGGCCAAAGCAAAAAAGAGCCGAGACACCCCCCAACTCGCCGATTACAAAAGATGAAAAGAGAACTACACTTATTCGGCTAACTCCCCATCGTCATAACTAAGAAGAGAATTCCCCAGGGTCACGTGGGTCAGGGGAGACTCGGCACGATCAGCAGGGGCTACAACATCTTGGGCAGTTGAGACCTTTTCGGCTTTAAGGCCACGCCACCACTCCAGCAGTTCGTTCCCCTCCGATTCCGAGGGAAAACCAAATCCTATAAGATCCATCTCGGGACAGTCCTTCTGAGCAATAGCCATCCCGAGATCGAATATGTTGGAAGCAGCATTGGCCCTGGCATCAAGGAGAGCCTCGGTGAAGTCTGGTCCGTCCTTGTAAGCTTCTACGGCTGAACGGATTTCCTCTTCCGTCCTCTTCGCGGTCTCCTCCACTTTATTCTTAGCCGCTTCAAGGGATTCGGAGAGCCATGCAGTTTATTCGTCCCGCTCCTTCTGAAGGCAAGCAAAAGCTTCATCCTTCTCAGCCAACTTGGCCCGGAGCGTTTGTAATTCCTCGCGCAACTCAGCCGAAACTGCTTCGGCTTTCTTTCTTGCCTCGGCCTCAAGGCGCACCACCTCTCTTTGCCGAGACAACACAACCCCCAACCATGTGTTCATCCCAAGGAGGGTATCAATATTGCCCTCCAAGTCTCGCTTCACTGTAGCTACATTTCCAGCAGCCAGGTGGTCCGCCCCCGCGTCCACGTCCTTCAGCTTCTCTTGGACGTGAGCAAAGCGCCAGACAAGGGTTGCGCTTATTGCCGAAGACTAAAGTAGATCATGTTAGAATACCTTAACCGAAGCAGAAAAGGGCACAAAGATGAGAAAGCCCAAGGCCCACCTGAATGGCGTTGCGCACGCACAACGCAGCGAGCCCCTCAATGGAAATCGTCCGTAGTTCGTCGGCCACAATAGGAAGGATATTTCCATAGGCCAGCCATAGGTAGGTAGCGGAATCCTTCATAGAATCATCCGCGAACACCCCGGTCTCTAGATGCCATGGCTCGTGCCTATATTCTCGGGACATGTGAGTCCCGGTCGAGCTGAAGGGGAAGGATACCGAGGTCCCCATGGCCAATAGAGATTCGAGCTGCGTTGTTGGAGGAGAGGCCGCCAAAGGTGCATCCCAGCTGGCCGCTACCTTCTTCGACTGACAAGTTGCCTCCCCGTCAGTTTTCCACCTCTTCCGCTCAGAACGATCTGGATGAGCAGAAGATTTTCCTTTTTCTTGCTCCCGCTCCATCTGCACAGTGGTCACCCGGCCCTCTAGCATGGACGCCGTGCGTGCTTCGGAAGCAGTCCCCGCAGGTTGCACCTGAGTGGGCTGCGGCGAAGGCCTAGAAGTTGATTCATTACCCTCGGCATCGGCGTCTGTGTCCTCCCCACTAGACACTGCCAGCACGTCAGTGGGGTCATCGGGCACTTCGATCGCACCTGGTGCCAAGACAGCCTCGGGAACCTTAGTATCAACTAGGGCCCCCTCGGCTTCAGCAAGAGGGAGATAAGGAGCCTCCCATCCTGGCAGGTTTTCTAGATCTGGCCATGCCCCCATACGGATTAACCGATTTGGTCTGCTCAGGAGGTCATTTACATCGTCAGGAGGACATCGTCTTCGTCCAAGAAGATCTCAATGACATCCAAGTCCCACATGACGATGCTCTTGTAGTAAATGTTGTATTGAAAAATTATGATGTTTATCGTATCTTTGTTGATAATGGGAGTGCACCTAATGTGCTTTTTTATGATTGTTTTCTGAAACTCGGCCTGACCGAAGCCGATATGAAGACTCATCGGGGACCCTTGTTTGGTTTCAATGGAGCCCTATGCCGAGTGGAAGGCATTGTCTGACCGCCCGTGACCATTGGTACAACATCGAAACAGCTAACCATAGAAACTGATTTCGCAGTAGTGAAAATCGACTCAGCTTACAATGCTATCTTTGGCCGAAGTTTGATCGAAGGGATCAGCGTTGTACCTTCGTCTTACCAACAGAAGCTGAAATTCCACACCAACCATGGAGTCGGTGAGGCTAAAGGGAACCAAGAAGCTGCTCGGTAATGTTACATGAATGATCTTAATAAAATGGAAAACTGCAGTCGTGTATCCCTGTCCATTGAATTATTAGCCGAAGCATCCTCGGGAGAAAAACTTGTAACTGTCCCGGTTCTGGGAGGAGAAGGCCAAACATTATTGATAGGTTCTGGCCTTGAAAAAGTTGAAGCCAAAAAGTTGATCAGCTTCCGGAAGGAGAATCTCGACGTCTTCGCATGGTCTCCTTCGGACATGCCAGGAGTCGACCCGGAGGTAGCAGAGCATCGACTACATGTTGATCCAAACTAGCCTCCGGTCAAACAGAAGCGGCGCACTTTCAATCAGGAAAGAAGAATGGCTATCCAAGCCAAAGTGCAGAAGGGCCTGGACGCAGGACATCTCCGGGAGGTGCATCATCCTGATTGGGTCGCCAACATAGTAATGGTTCCCAAGAAGTATGGTAAGTGGCGAATGTGTGTTGATTTCACTAACCTTAACAAGGCTTGTCCGATGGACAGTTTTTTCTGTCTCGGATAGACCAAACGATGGACGCCACCTTTGGCTGCAAACTGCTCAGCTTCCTCGATGCCTACTCGGGGTACCACCAAATCCGGATGCATCCGGAAGATGAAGATAAGACGAGCCTTACAAAGGACCTCGGCTTATATTGTTACACCCGAATGCCCTTCGGCTTGAAGAACACATGAGCGACTTATCAACGCCTCATCAACAAGATGTTCGCTCCCAACTTGGTGAAAACATGGAATTCTACATCGACGATATACTGCTGAAAAGCCAAACCACCATTAACGATTTGGCCGATTTGGCCAAGACCTTCTTCACACTGCGCAGGTACAAAATGAAGTTAAATCCCGCTAAATGTGCCTTCGGCATGGCCTCAGGGAATTTTTTTGGCTATATGGTCACTCACCGAGGGGTGGAAGCAAATCCCACAAAGGTTTCAGCCATTCTTCAGATGCGTCCACCGGCAAATGTCCGAGAGGTTCAAAGGCTAAGCAAACGAGTAGCAGCATTAAGCCGCTTCAAGTCAAGAGTAGCAGATCATTGTTTTCCCTTCTTCAAGCTGTTGAAGAAGACTAGCGACTTTTTATGGGCAGACGAATGCCAATCGGCCTTCGAATAGGTGAAGGCCTATCTTTCCGAAGTTCCCGTCTTATTCAAGCCTGTCAAAGGAGAACAATTGTTTGTGTATCTTGCTGCATCCAAGGCTGCTGTAAGTGTTGTTCTTATCTGGGAGGAAGACGGTTCCCAGAAGCCAGTCCATTATGCCAGCCGAGCACTCCACATAGTAGAACTTCGATATCCGGCCTTGGAGAAGCTGGCCCTAGCCTTAGTCACGTCCGCTAGGAGGCTTTGGCCTTACTTCCTCGCGCATCCCATGAAGGTATTCACATATCAACCTCTGCGACAGATCCTCTCTCGGCCAGAGGGAGAGGCAAGACGTATCCGACTGCATTCCTCTCAATTCATCATCCTAGAAGAAATATTGTATAATAAGTCTTTCAGCCGACCACTCCTCTGGTGTCTCGGACTAGCCGAAGCCAATTATGCCCTTCGGGAGGTTCATGAAGGGATCTGCAGAGCACACGTAGGGGGCCGAGCCTTGGCGCACAAGCTCATAAGGCAAGGATGCTGGTGGCAACCCTCTGCGAGGACGCAGCCGGCCTTGTCCGCCACTGTGACGAGTGCTAGAGGTACATCTCTCTTATCCATTAGTCAGCAACCATATTAACGCCTCTCTCAGATCTTTGGCCTTTCGCTCAATGGGGGATCGAAATTCTCGGCCCGTTTCCCATGGCCGCCGGACAAAGGAAATTTCTTATTGTAGCAATTGATTATTTATCAAGTGGGTTGAGGCCGAACCCCTTGCATCCATAACTAATAATAATGCCTGGAATTTCGTGTGGAAATCCATTATCTGCCGTTTTGGTATCCCTCGGGTCAGGTATCACAATGCCTAAGTAAAGCCTCGAAACTTTGAAGTCGGGCTTGTGCTGCGAAATGCTCATGTCTCGAAGCCTACCGGGGTCGCAGGAAAGTTATCCCCCAACTGGGAAGGCCCTTACTGAGTAAAGGAGGTCATTCGACGAGGGGCCTATCGGTTGGAAACCTGGGTCAGCCTCTCCCTCGTACCTAGAATGTGGAACGCCTTCGATGCTAGTTTATGTAAAACTCCCCCCCCCCCCCCCCCCCTTGCTTAAGACCGAATATATGTCATACAAAGGCGTCAATTAAGTACTTAATTATGAAGTACTATATCTAATTATAAGTCCGTGTAAACCGTACCGGAAGTGGCTTCGGCCATGAAAATCGTTTCGAGAGCGGCCCTATTCTAAGTTCGTGTAAACCGTACTGGGAGTGGCTTCGGCCATGCAAACCGTATCGGGAGTGACCCTATTCTAAGTCCGTGTAAACCGTACTGGGAGTGGCTTCGGCCATGCAAACCGTATCGAGAGCGGCCCTATTCTAAATCCGTGTAAACCGTACCGGGAGTGGCTTCGGTCATGCAAGCCGTATCGGGAGTGGCCCTATTCTGAGTCCGTGTAAACCGTACCGGGAGTAGCCTCGGCCATGCAAACTATATCGGGAGCGGTGTTATTACCAAGTCCGTACATGCCATGTCGAAGGCGACCTATTTTGAAGTACATTCGGATCATATCTCTATTTTGCCAAAATCATAAGATCGCTCTCAGTAGAAGACGAAGAACAGAAATGCTCGCTACAACCTTTAAGACAGTACTTAATAAAGGTATTTTTTATATATGTCAGAGTGCTACAAAAGGCTTCGGCCAAAGCAAAAAAGAGCTGAGACACCCCCCGACTCGCCGATTACAAAAGATGAAAAGAGAACTACACTTATTCGGCTAACTCCCCATCGTCAGAACTAAGAAGAGAACTCCCCGGGGTAACGGGGGTCGGGGGAGACTCTGTTGGGATCCGGACGGGACGCGAAGAACGCAGCGGAAACGAAGAACAAAAATTAATCTCGCCCGATACCCGCTGATCCGATTCGGAACGAAAAACTCAAACCGAAAACTACGAGAAGTAATCCAATTACCGTGCGCGGATTCGAATCCGCTTCCGTCTCGGTTCCGTCGAGGTGATGCCACAAGCCGCACAAGCGTCCGGCCTCCAGCGGTATCCACGCGATCCTCCGCGGTGGTTCGTCCTCGATCCCTCGTCCGTTACAGCTCGCTCGCTGAAGATCCGTCGCCACAACGGTTGCGGAAATCCCGCCGACGGGAATTCCCGACTTTCGGGAATCACACGCGGCGGAGACGGAAGCTGTTCTGGCACGTCGAACGGGACGCCCAGAGGAGGAGAGAGAAAGGGGGGATGACGGCCAGCAAGGGAAATCCTGGAGCTTGGCCCAGGGTTTCTCAACAGCGTGTATATATATTAAGTCGGCGCGACTTTTTCACAAAAGTCCCCGAGTTAATATAAATCCCACTTATGTACCACCGACTGAGAATCTTATTGCGTGTGACCCTCTAGGCCCATTTACCAGTCCAGTTTTCAGCCCGTTAAGTCCAATAACTAGTTATTGACTTATTGTAATTAATTAATATCTATATATTAACTAATTACTCAACCGAATTATCATCGCATGTAAATTCGGTCGGACTTCTGATCAAGTTGGGTGCCAAGCAACACCGCATGATCCCGGAAGGTAATGGGGTTCAGCAACCCACTCATGGAACCTGTCCGTCCACAGTTACCACGTGGCTATAATCCTTCGTTCGCACAATACTCTCGAGTTAACCTAGGGTATGGTCAACTGTCAAACCCTAGATGGTCAACTCACTTGAATCAGACTCCACTGTACAATATCCGAAAACCACTTTTCTGATATTATTTCTGCTCTGGCCAGAGACTCCTGCGGATCTACTCTAGAGCATTCTCTCTCCAGTTACCTGAGAGCGAACGATCCTCTATTGAACACACAATCACCTTCGAAGGTCTTCCGCTGGACCCGATCCTTGACTATTTGAGATCCCGTGGATAGGGATTCGTAGGTCAAGGTCAAAGTCCAGAAGTCCACCGACAAGGTGTCTTTGGTGTCTCAAGTCCAAGGATCAACCACGCTACTGCGACGATGAATCAAGCCGATTGACAGTCAGGTAAATTACCATTCGGCGATTCATGTCGGATCAGTTCAGTGAACTCATTCTCCAATGAGCACCTACAGGTTTACCATTGTGTCTCCACACTAGTAACTAACGAGATCAGTCACCCTCATCATATGAGCTGGAATAACCTGTACTAGTCTAACCGGATGTTTGATGTCCTTCTCAAACATCCTACGACTAGGAACAATTAAAAATATGTGTTTATAAGTCATCAGTCTTATTATTATGATCTCATCATAATCTGATGACTATTGCACATATTCATGGACTTCATTATGCGTAAATATAAATATGCCAATCTACATAATGAATTTAATGCCATTTATTAGTGAACCAGATTGAAATAGGTGCCTTATGATTGGCTTAGAGGACACCTATATCCATCAGACTCGACACGATCAGCAGGGGCCGTAACATCTTGGGCTGCCGAGACCTTTTCGGCTTTAAGGCCACACCACCACTCTAGCAGTTCGTTCCCCTCCGATTCCGAGGAAAAACCAAATCCAAGAAGATCCATCTCGGGAAAGGCCTTCTGAGCAATAGCCATCCCGAGGTCGAACATGTTGGAAGCAGCATTGGCCCCGGCATCAAGGAGAGCCTCGGTTAAGTCTGGTCCGGCCTTATAAACTTCTACAGCCGAATGGATTTCCTCTTTCGCCCTCTTCGCGGTCTCCTCCGCTTTATTCTTAGCCGCTTCAAGGGCTTCGGAGAGCCACGCGGTCTCTTCGTCCCGCTCCTTCTGAAGGCAAGCAAAAGTTTCATCCTTCTCAGCCAACTTGGCCCGGAGCGTTTGTAATTCCTCGCGCAACTCAGTCGAAACTGCTTTGGCTTTCTTTCATGCCTCGCCCTAAAGGCGCATCGCCTCTCTTTGCCGAGACAACTCGACCCCCAGCCGAGTGTAGGTGCTTAGAACGATAGTGTGATTAACATGAAAAATCTATGTTATTTAGGTGCAAAATAAACCTATTAAAAACAGCAACTACGTGAAGTGATCGCCAGAAACTTTTGACTTAAAAGTTTCAAAAGAAGTTTTGATCGCCTACCTGTTTAAACGCGGAAGATATTGAGTCCTTGATTCCCCTCCTTCAGCCGGCTGAAGAAAGAGAGCCCTTTCTTTGTTCTTTGTTCTTGCTGTTGAATTTGGAGTTGAAGTTGAGGATCGTCCAGAGATGTGACTTTGTGCTTGATTTACCCCTTTTTGATTCTCTTGTTGTTGAGTGCAGCAGAAATAGAGAGAAAAAGAAACGAAGAAAACAATGATGAGAATTTTAAGCAAGAATAGTATCTATTCTAATCATGGTATTGAACATGCAATTAAACAGCAAACTTACTTGTTGAGTGGCTTTTGAAACCCCTTAATCAAATAGGTTTTGAAAAGGATGATGTGTTGTGTGTTGCATGAAGTGAATGATGAAGAATAAGAGATTAATGAAATGAAAATGAAGATGCAGAAATGAAAAAAACTTATGCCGAATTGGATGAAAAAATCTTGAAAGGACGCCGGCTTCTGGAAATGGCAGCGCTTCGGCGTTCAGACGTTGTTGCTTCGATCTTCAACTCGCTATTGCTCAATTAACTCAACTCAAGATTACGCTTCAAGATGTAAGGTATTTATAGGCTTCTTCTGCGTCTGCGGATGTACATGGAAAAACTTGGGATTTATCTATCTTAACCAACAGATAAATACAGATTAATTCATCTTTATCTGTAATTATCTAAAACGCGTCTACATAGGCTGACGCCTTTCAGATTAATTAAGATAAGGATAAACATCTAGGAAACTTATCTTTATCTGTATTAGATAAAACGCGTCTACATGTGCAGACGTCTTTTAAACTAATTAAGATAAGGATAAACATCCGGAAGAGAAGTAGAAATAGCTTAAGAAACCTAAAACGCGTCAAGTCTCACAGACGCTTTTTAGCTAATTAATCAATTGATTAAAATTCAAATTTAAACTTCAAAATAGGAATAAAGTCTAAATGGCGTCCACATGGGTCGACGTCTTTTAGGATTCTGCATATTTTAACTGATATTTGAGTTAAAATCAACTCAATTGATTAACTTAAACATGTCTGTTAAACCCGACACTCAAAAAGATCAATAAAAATTAATCAATGATTAAATATCAGACCATTCTGAGGCATTATTATATGATATGAAATTTACTCGAAATGATGTCAAAATTAGCGTGTCTACAGCTGCCTCACCTTGGCATCGTCTTTGCAAGGGAGTGAAATGGAATGGAATGTACTGAAAAGGTGATGCCAAGGTGTGATGAGACACGCTCTTAACATCACATGATTGGAATTTTTCTCGAAATCATCAATGAAGATAGCTCAAGGAGATCAATGGAATCAATTCTGTCTGGATGAGGTAGACAAGGAAATAAAATAAAGTCGATCAACCTCCTCGGAGTGGGAAGTACCCCAGGTCGTAGACACTGTAGGTTTCATCATGGGGGAGCGTTTGCCAGCCAATGTAAACGTGCTGCAGCCATGATGGATCTTAAAAGAAAACAAGAAATATTGGATAAAGAATCCAAGAAATGATAGAATTCTAAGGATATCTTCAAGCGAACCTCAAAGATAATCAAGATACTCAATTCAGAATGGAATATTTCATATCATGTTTGAAGTTATTTTGATTTAATGGTCTGAAACTTAATCAATAATTAATCCTTATTACAATGATTTCAAAGTCCTATATGATGCATGCTGGGCTAAAAGAAAAATATAAAGTCAAATAAAATATAAATTAATCAAGGATAATATTGTTAAATTGTCATTAATGAGTCAAGATACCAATTCTTGTAATCCAGTGCTAAGCCGAAGCTCGTTTATCCACGTACTGTTTCACAAAAGTGGAATCATCGTCCTTACTAATTAACAATCCAACGACCTATCCGTGCGATTAAGAATTCTCTGGAATTATCACTGTTTTTGTTGTAGGGGAACTCAAATTCCAGTTTCATCAAAACCACAAGGTCCTTGATATACTCTAATAAATACTTATCATATAGTAATGCAAATGATTTACATGGAAGAGTACAAGGATAGAAATAACCGTCTTTTTAGCCACGGTCAGGACTTCATAAATTTCACAGTGGGATCTTCTTGATATTTTCCAGCTTTACTCAGGTTTTCTTGAATTTCAGAAACAGGTTTCTGGTTGTTCTCTATTCGGATTCCAACTCTACCAATGCCTTGTGTCCTGTATATGACTTGAACAAACAAGTTAAGTATCTATTTAGGCTTAGCCCCTTGCCTGGTTAAGTAACCGACTACTTGATCCTATCCTTGGTAGAAAGGTCAAGGGGCATAGCCTTTATTAACAAAGGTAATAAGAATAATCAAACTTAAGCAAAAATGCAAGCAGACAAGTGCTCACTGAAAATAAAAGGAATGAAACATACTGAGTGCAACAAGCAGATGTTAATTGAAATATTTTTGTTGTTTTGAAATATTCATTTTTTGTTTGGGTTTTGAAATATATGCTTTTTTTTTAATTTTGACATATGTATTTTTTTGAATTTTTGACATATGTATTTTTTTTGAATTTTTTACATATGTATGTTTTTTTTTGGAATTTTTGACATATGTATTTTTTTTGAATTTTTGACATATGTATTTTTTTGAATTTTTGACATATGTATTTTTTTTTTAAATTTTTGACATATGTATTTTTTTTGAATTTTTGACGTATGTATTTTTTTTTTTTTTAAATTTTTGACATATGTATTTTTTTTTTTTTTTTGACATATGTGTTTTTTTTTTTGGATTTTTGATATATGTATTTTTTTTTTTTTGAATTTTTGACATATGTATTTTTTTGAATTTTTGACATATGTATTTTTTTTTTATTTTTGACTAAAAGATCAGTATGGTACTCAGATCAAAAGATCATATTCATTTATTAACTTAATTTCCAAATTATTCTTTAACAACTTAACTTAAACCCATCGTGTTTGAATTTGTGTTTGCATTCGTGATCCCATTTGATGATTTGATCCTTAGTCAATCTAAGTCATTCCTTAAGTTTGGAGTACATCTCTTTAGAAGGAAAAGAAGAATAAGTTTAGAAAGCCCATGAGAAGGTTCCGGAGACTTAAAAAGATGTTCCTTTCCTACCCTAATATCCGTTGGGGTTCGGTCATTTCATTCCGGAGTATTTATCGACCTTGTATTCCCTTTCATTTCATTCCATGGCCTTGATGTAACGTTTGTAATGTAATGGCCTTTTGATTTGACATTTAGATTTTGCCTTTTTGCCTTTGTTTTTCTATTCCTTTTTTTTTCTTTGGGACGGATCTCTCCCTTTTTTTTATGACGGCCTCCTACTAAGATGGTGGGTATTCTTGGTAGTCTATTCTAAGCCTCGTTCCGACATCATGGGCCGAGTATAAAACATAATTTTTTTGCTTTAAAATGAATGATTTGTACTTTACCCTTTCGGTCAAGCTTTCGATATTCTTTAGGACTTGGCATCTCTTGTTACTCACGAATCAAACGTGTCAGTGTGTGTAGTAATGTATTTGAAGTTAAGTTATCCAGACTAACAAAGAAATTCGAGTTTATAAACTTTCTGATTCCACTGGTCTTTGTACCATACTGATCGACTCTTTAACCTAAGGGTAGTATTTCTTAAGATGTAAGCCATTCCAGGGACGATTTAGCTCTTCTCCTTCTGCATTAACAAGACGATAAGCATTACCAGGAAAAGCGTGCGATACAACATAAGGTCCTTCCCAGTTGGGTTGGAGCTTAGAACGCGGACCACCAGGTTTTACAAAAATCCTTTTGACGACCATTTCACCGACTTTGAACTTACGTTCAATGACTTTCTTTTGATAAAAACGTGCTAGTCTATTTTGATAAACTTTTGCATGATTAGCAGTTGACCATCTTTTCTCGTCTAAAAGTTCCAATTGAGCAAGGAGTGCTGAACGGTGTTAATTAATGGAAAATTCCTTATTCAATTGTACTCTCGATGACGGTATAAGGATCTCATATGGAACTACCGCCTCCATTCCAAATGTTAAGGAATAAGGAGTTTGCCCAGTAGGCGTGCGGATTGAAGTTCGGTAGGCCCATAGAGCCTCAACCAATTATTCTGGCCAGTCTGCAAATTTATTAGATTTGCACGTCTTTTTGATGATTTTTATCAAAGTCTTATTTGTTGCCTCTGCTTGGCCATTGCCTTGCGGATAATAAGGAGATGAATGATGTAATGCAATTTTGTACCTGTTGCAGAGGTCCTTCAATTCTTGTGACACAAACTGCGGTCCGTTGTCGGTGACGATGGTGCTTAGAATTCCAAATCGGGTGATGATGTTCTTCATGATGAACTTGCAGACAGTTGATGCTTTGATCTCCACGTACGCTTCAGCTTCTGCCCACTTGGTGAAGTATTCCGTTGCCGTGAGAATGAAAGATTTTTTCTTGATGTCGGAATCTGGATTACCAAGAGGTCCAATAATGTCGAAAGCCCACATGGAGAAAGGCCATGGGGAAGAAACAGGATGGAGTGAAGATGCAGGAGAATGAATTTTGTCGGCGTGAAGTTGACACTTAGCACACCTACGGACATATCCTACACAGTCTTCTTCCATGGTTGACCAATAAAATCCTTGTCTAAGGATCTTCTTTGCTAGCATCTATCCGTTGACATGGCCACCACAAACTCCACTATGAGCTCCTTCCATAACCTTCCAAAGCTCATCTTCGTCTAGACATCTCAGAATAACTCCATCAAAACCTTTCTTATACAGTGCTCCCCCAACTAGGGTGTATCGTTGAGCAATTCTCCTGATAGCTCTTTTCTCCTCAGTTGTAGCTTCCTTAGGATACGATTGATCTTCACAATATTTTGCAATTTCATAATACCATGGCTTCTGTTCATCATCCATCTCTTCTAACCGCTCCATCAACATAATTTCTCTCTTTTCAATGATATCTCCGTCTCTGACTTTCTTCAACAACTTCTCCTTAATTCTAAGAAATGAAGGGTCTTTCACGGCGGGTGAAAGACGCCTATGAATTATGATTGATTCGCATTGCTTGCTGATTGAAAAATTAAGAGAAGATGCCAATGAAGCTAGAGCGTCAGCTAAGATGTTCTGATTCCTAGGGACATGGACAAAAATCAATTTCGTAAAAAGCTTTGAGTAAGCAGAAGTAAGTTCTTGATAAGGCTTGAGTTTGGGGTCAAGAGTTCGATACTTGGTCAGCACTTGGCGAAGAATTAATTGGCTATCACTCACAATCCTGAGTTTAGTGGCACCATGAAAATGAGCAGCCTCGAGGCCAGCAAGAAGTGCCTCGTATTCAGCTATATTGTTGGTGACTAGAAAATTAAGCTAAAAGGCTTGTGGAATGGTGACACCTTCAGGTGATAATAGAACGATACTGATTCCCTTTCCATGAGAATTCAAAGCTCCGCCAAAATGCAGAGTCCACATATCATCTCTGATTTGATTTACGGACATCAGTTCCTCATCCGGAAACTCTGATCGCACTGGATCAAATCGAGGAAGGGGATGATGAGCGAGATGTTCTGCTATGGCAAAGCCCTTGATCGCTTTCTGCTGAATATAAATGATATCGAATTGAGATAGAAAGCTTTGCCATCGCGCTAACCTATCAGTAAGGACAGATTTCTCCAGAAGAAATTTGATCGGATTCATCCTAGCGATGAGATGGACTTCATGGGCCAGAAAATAATGCTTCAATTTCTGCACAACCCAGACCAATGCTGCACATGTTTTCTCCATCGCCGTATATCTCTGTTCAGCGGGGTTGAGAAGTTTAGAGAGATAGTAGGCTGCCCTCTCTTTTCCTTCTTCATCCTCTTGTGCTAGGACAGCCCCCACTGCATCATCCAGGACTGAAATGTAAAGTATCAATGGTTTGCCTGGAAATGGTGGTCTCAAAACAGGAGGACTTGCTAAATAGTTCTTTAATCCATCGAATGCCTCCTGACACTTATCGTCCCAATCAAATTTGACTCCCGGCTTGGTAAGCTCGTAGAACGGCTTACACCTTTGTGAGTGCTAGGAGACAAAGCGGCGAATAAATTGTAACCTCTCGATTAATCCTCTTAACTCCTTCAAGTTTTTGGGAGGTGGCATTTCTCTAATAGCCTTCGCCTTATTGGGATCGATCTCAATTCCCCGTTTGCTGACGATAAATCTAAGCAATTTTCCTGAAGATACCCCGAATACACATTTCTTGGGGTTCATCTTTAACTGATATTCTCTCGATCTCTCTAATACCCTCGCCAAAACTTTGGCGTGCTCAGCCTTTGTCTTAGATTTAACCAATAAATCATCTACATAAACTTCCAGATCTATGTGCATCATGTCATGAAATATTGCCATCATAGCCCTTTGATAAGTGGCTCCAGCATTCTTTAACCCAAATGGCATGACGACATAACAGTATCTTCCCCAAGGTGTAGTGAATGACGTTTTCTCTTGATCCTCTTCTGCCAGCTTAATCTGATTATACCCTGAAAATCCGTCCATAAACGATAAAGTTTCATAGCCAGCGGTATTATCAATGAGTACATCAATATGAGGCAATGGAAAATCATCTTTAGGACACGCCCGGTTCAGATCGCGGAAGTCAATGCAAATTCTGACCTTCCCGTCCTTCTTCATAACCGGGACTATGCTGGCCACCCATTGTGGATAAAGGGCAACTCTAATAAATTTGGCTTTATGTAATTTATCGACCTCTTCCTTCATCTTTAGAGCCATTTTTAGGTGGAATCGCCTTAATTTCTGCTTGACCAGGCTAACTCCATCCTTTAATGTCAATCTGTGTTCAACTAAAGACGAGTCTAACCTTGACATATCTTCATAACTCCAGGCGAAAGTGTCCTTATAGTCCTTAAGTACTCGTACCATTGCCTTCTCATCCTCTATAGAAAGATTTTTGCTGACGAGGACAACCTTAGGTTCGTCTTCAGTCCCTAAATTGATTTTTTTGGTGGGCTCTTCTACGGCAGCTGAGGGTTCATCGAATCTCTTCACTCCACTGGCATATGCCTCAGCTGCGTCCTCGTCATCTTCTTCATTTTCAATAATGGGGTCCTTTTCATGCACTAACTCATATACCCCGTACCCATCATTGACTGACTCATCATTCATACAGTCTTCTGGTATTTGAATTGGATTTTCTAAAAACTGGGAGATCAAAGAGCAATAAAAGCATCTATCAGCTAAATCCTGGAGGTATCTATCTGGAATTCGCCTACCCTTAGGCTTCCTAGACTTCCTAACCTGACTAACTTGCCTAAAACTAGACTGCCTAACTTCACTAAACTCTCTATCATAATCTAATGAAGATGAAGCAGGATAGAAATCCTGGGATACAAGTGGAAATACAAGAGAATCCTCCCGAGGGGAGGGGCAGAGTAGATCTAAGAGAGAATCTTGACCGAAGGACCCGCGCGACGGGGTGCGATCGGACAAGTAAGATGTTTCCTCGATAAGGATCTGAGAAGAATTTGTTGTAAAATTGGCGTTTTTTTTTTGATATCAGAGGAATTAAACATGAAACAGGAGTGAATACAAATAGAAGGAGAATCAGATGGAGGAAGTGGCACTAAGGCCAGGGGATTAGGGGGATCATATAGCAATATGTCCCAGATCAAGTCATGCATCCTCTCTAGATCGAGAGGAGGTTGTGGAGTAAGGTCCCGAGGGGACATAGTAATCATAACGGGCGGAGCCTGTGGAATATCTTCAATAATGACCCGCGACCAAGTCAGGGTCAAGAGCAGTGTACGAAATAGAGTATGGAGCATGAAGACATGTGAAGGATATGTCCCCCTCCAGAGCAGATTTGTAGTGTAACCAGCTTCATAGGGGTCATCTGGCTCCCCTTCGTCGGTCTCTTCAGACAGCAATATCCGCTTATCAAAGATGGTACCAGGGCTTTCAATCAGCTCATCAATCTGCGGCGGCCACTTGGGTTCTGCAAGATCTAGGAACAATCTGTTCAGTGCAATGTAAAGGTCTCTCAGATCGAACCACCTGTACCATTCACATTCAGGATCATGAAATTTTCTCCTTTTCATAGGCCGCAGAGCCTCCAAGGATTGGTACGTAAGTAGTTCTGAGCAATGCCTGGCCAAGTCCCTCCCATATATGTCATGGAAGTCAAAACACGAAGTAATGACCACTGTGTTATCGTGGCTAAGTATGGGCCCTTTCACAAAGTGTGTATACAGGGTCCATGTTAGGGGATCTCGGCCTTCTTTGGGTGGTATAGACATTGTCTCCAGGATTTTTCGACCTTCTTCAATCTCTGCTTGCTGAACCAGATCTTGCTTCAGTCTTCTTGGCCTATAGCCCAGGCCACTTCCAGGTGCTGCTCGATGATCTTTAATAGGACTGGTCCTGCCTTGCAACTGTGTGCCCAGACCTTTCCCAGGCTCATAGCCGTTTTTCATCATAATTCTCCATCCTGGGGTACTCATGCACTTCCCCCTTTTTATGGCATCTAACGGGTATGGAGAAATAGTGGCGGCTTTTATAGGATCAACCACTGGATGGTAGACCTGTAATACCGACAGAAAAGGTTGTCGGCCAGGTAAAGCAGTAGATTTAACATTCAAGGTATGAGCAGCAGTAAGGATCGGCATGCTCATTACTTTAATAATTCGTCCTTTGAAAGGGAATTTGAGGCATTGGTGATTCGTAGAGGGAATTGTCTCAAGAGTTTTAATATAAGGACGACCCAAAATGGCATTTATAGAAGGGTCGATTTCTAGGATGTGAAATTCGACCTCTGCATGACTTACAGGGCCTAGCTTCACCTTCAAATAAACCATTCCCAGAGGAGAACGGGTAGAATTGTCATATGCTGTCACAGAGATGGGGCTATGCAGCCATTTTTCTTTGGGCACACCACACAACTCCAGGGTCTTCGGAGGTAGAACATTGATCGAGGCCCCTGTGTCAACCAGGCATGCATCCACGGCCTTCTTACAGATGTTGACCGTGATGCTCAGAGCCATGCTTCTGGCTGCTGGCGGTGCTAGTTCCGATGTGTGAAATGTAATGGAGGGCTGATTCCCCTGAGGAACTAGTAGTGCTGCAATTTTTTCTACCGGCACGTCCTCGTTGACCATCACCTTCTGTAGATATTCCATTAAGGCTTCTTGGTGACTCTTTGATCTCTTGATTAGTTCAAGTATGGAGATCCGTGCTGGTGTTCTGTCCAGATGTTTCAACAAATCATATTGAGTGCCTGGTGCACTCTCTTCATTATGGGCTTCCTCAGTCGGCTGTGATGGGCCGTCTCTGACTGTGGACTGAGGAAAGACTTTGTTGAAAATCCTTCCACTTCGGAGCGCATGTTCCTCAACCGTGGAGGATCCGGGTGACACCTTAACCTTAAGTACCGCAGGGTTAGATGGTGTGGATGGCGTAGAGGGTTGGTATGTGGGCGTAGGGTTAGGTGGTGATGGCGCAGTGCGGATTAAAGGCCTAGAGGGTTGGATGGTGGATGGGTAAGTGGTTGGTGAAGTGGGAAATGGGATGCGTAATAGCGGTCTGGATGGTAAGGGGGTATCTGGGTAGGTGGTAGTGGTAGTGGGCGAAGTAGGGAATGGTACGTGGAGTAATGGCCTAGATGGTAGGAGGGGCGTGTAATTGGTTTGCGGTGGATTATATGGTGGAGGCGTAGGAGTGTGGGGCGTAATGGGCTTAAGGAAGGCGGGTGGTGGTAATGGGTTATTGGGTGTGGGTGAGTGATATGTGGGTGTCGGTAGAGGGATGTTGGTAATGGGTTGTGGCCTGGGTATGTGGAGGGTACGGTGTGGCGGTCGTTCTGCGGTACTTGGAATATGACCCGTCGAATAGAGAGAGGAAGAGTCCTCTATTCTCCACTGTTGCCCACGGTTAGCCTCAGACTGGCTGTTTGTCAAGATAGGGGCAACTTGATTTTGGTTCTGATGCTCTGGGAGTGGATTCTGCACTATGCCCATGTTGGGTGGTGGTGCTGCTTGTGCTGGTGGTCTTGCTTGCTGCTGCTGCTGCTGCTGTGGTCTTCTCGCCTTCAGGGCTGATATATACTTTTTCATCTCCTCCCAGTCTATGACGCCCTACTCGTTGAGATCGTGGATATAATCTCTGAATTGGAAGCAGGTGTCGATGGTATGCCCAGGTTGCCTATGGAAATAGCAATACCTGGACGTGTCGACATTGTGAGGCCAGACGGCCTTTTCCCTTGGCAAAACTAAGGCATTGGCTGCCATTAGAGCACTGCAAATATCTGCCAAGGATTCTGGGAGGGCCGGGTATTCTGCCCTTTTCGGGCCTGGAGGTCTTCTCTGCTGATTATAGTCAGCAGGAGGAGGGACATTATGGTATGTCGGCGGTGCGCGCGGCTGATATTGTTGTTGCTGTTGCTGATATTGCTGTTGTTGGGGTTGCTGGTACTGTTGTTGCCGTTGCGGCAGCTGCTGTAGCTGTTGCTGTTGCTGGTTCTGGTTCGGCTGCTGGGGCTGCTGATACTGTTGCTGATAATGGGGGTTCTGCTGCTGCTTGTACCACTGCTGGTTTGGCTGCGGTGGCCTCTGGTACTGCTGCTTGTTCCTCACGAACTGGTGCGAATTATTATTCATGCTACTAACTTGCTCGTGAGAGAGCGTGCCCTCAGTAGTCGGACCTGTGTTAGGAGAGTTTGGCACTGCAGGCTTCCGAGGTGGAGGCCTACTAGGTCTGTGAGGATCAAAGACGCTTGAGAACGTAGCGTCCTTGAAGGCATTCTGGCAGTACCGTGCTCTTTCATAGAGCTCTGCCATGTTGGTCAGATTGTTCAAGGAGAGGACTAACTTGAATTGGGGCGTGGCGTTGGAAATTAACATCTTCACTTGCTCGGACTCGGACAAGTGATCTTTCACCTTTTCAGCCAGGCCCCGCCACCTGTCAGCAAAACTGACAAACTCCTCATTAGGTTTCATCTTTTCTGCTATGAGGTCAGTGATAGACAAGGAGGGTGCAACTCTGTCCTGGTATCGTTGGATAAATTTGCGTGAAACGATACCGTAATCCTCTACTTCGGAGGGTTCCAGAGAAAAGAACCACTCGAGGGCTGGTCCCTCTAGAGACCTCTTGAACAAAAAGGCCAACGACCTCTTGTCGTTCTGCCAGAAAGACGATTCGTACATAAACTCCTTCAGATGTGTGAAGGGGTTACCAGTACCGTTGTACTTCCGGTATACTGGCATCTAAGAGGGTGGTAGGTGGAATACCGGCAGGCTCGACAAATTGATTTCTAGCACAGATTTAACCCCCATCATCTTCTGGAGGTTATTAAATTGCTCATCCATACGCTCCATTTTGGCCAGCAACGCTTGCGTGGTCAGATCTGCCTGGGGAGGAGGAGGAGGCGGAGGTACTTGATAGGCCTGCTGCCTAGAGTACGTTGGACAGGGGGGACAATAAAGAGGAGGTCCGGCAGAGCTTCCGCCATGCCCGAGGGCATTTTGATAAGCAGGCATTTGCGGTCTAGCCGGTTGCCTAGAGGATGAAAGCTGCGGCCCAGCTGGCCGAGAAGTGACATGAAGGCCTTCCATGGCCTGATGGATGTAAGGAAGATGAAGAGGAGGTTGTTGAGCAACAATAGGGGGAGCCACAGGGTTCGGCTCAGCAGGCTGCACGGGTGCCTTCCCCTTTAGAATAGACTGGATCGCCTCGAACTGCTGAGGGTCCAGACGGGAGGCAAGAACTCCCAAAGCATTGATGAGATCCACAGGATCAGAGGATGAGGGATCATTCTGATTCATGTCCCCCTCAAGATCAGGATTAGGAATCGCATATTCATGCGGGGGAAGATCAGGATATCGATCATGGGGATGAAAGAGAGGGGTCCGGACGTTCCCATCATGTCGAAGCGGAACGGGGACGGAATTACGGGAGGCATCAGCATCTCTCCCGCTCTCATAGTTGTAATCAGAATCCCGAGGGGCATTAGCATCTCCCTCGTAATTGACCATGGCGTCTGGAGCCACACTCAAGTCCCTGCCTGATCGCAGCAGCATGATGTTAGATTCTCTTTTTCAAAGATTTGACAAACAAGTTGCACAGAGATTAATCAAACAAGTGGATGCTTAATGTGATTTTAAGGTTCCTTGTTGAGTTATTTGAATTGGATTAAACCACAAATTCGCTCAGGGAAAGGATCCTAGTTTCAGTTCAATTTCCACCGTTATTCTCTAGGGCTTTCTCTCACAACGCTTTTGGAATCTAGCCGGGGCTTCAATTGGTAAAACCAGCCCGATGATCAAGGAGGAATACCTTGATTTTGGGGACTTATGGAGGCCTTAACGTCAACTTCTCTAGTCTGATCAAGGGACCAACCCAATCAGAGAGAGTTGCTGACGTCAAGTAGTATGTTCCTAAGAAAAGGAGGGTATTCGCCTCAATGCGTATGTCCTATGGCCTGGATGGCCTCTAATGCTTAATAATAATGGGTAGCTAGCACTCAAGCCACAAAAATCTGAAAACTGAAAAATAACTAAGAAACTGTCTGAATCGCGTCGATTGTAGTCGACGCTATTCAAAACAGAACCTTAATTTTTCGCAGAAACAGATGCAGACAGCAGAGGAAATATGAAGACTGAAAGGCGTCTGGGGGTGTTGACGCGGTTTGAAACGCGTCAGTGCTCCTAGACGCTTTTCAGTTCGCAGAAACAGTTTTGCAGGAGGATTTTCTGGGTTGAATCCTCCTCAAACAGGGTAAAAGCAGTAAATAATCAACTCATGCAGATTTTTTTTTAGTTCCAGATTTTAACAGAATGATTTACTAACTAAACAACTAGAAAATCAATCAATCACACATCATTTTCATCACAAAAACAACTTTTTAAACTAATCAAGGGGAGGGCAAGATCTTGCCACTGGGGTGTGCACGTGGTGCACGAGGGAAATTAAGTAAACTAAAACACTCACCAATTGGTGAGGACGTGTCGAGAGACACAAATGGTGCACCGTGGGTGCCCGATTGATGATAGCAAGAACAAAAAACTAAAAGATGGCGAGACCAAGTCCCATCGTGATCGCCAAAAAAGCTGTAGGTGCTTAGAACGACAGTGTGATTAACATGAAAAATCTATGTTATTTAGGTTCAAAATAAACCTAATAAAAACAGCAACTACGTGAAGTGATCGCCAGAAACTTTTGACTTAAAAGTTTCAAAAGAAGTTTTGATCGCCTACCTGTTTAAACGCGGAAGATATTGAGTCTTTGATTCCCCTCCTTCAGCCGGCTGAAGAAAGAGAGCCCTTTCTTTGTTCTTTGTTCTTGCTGTTGAATTTGGAGTTGAAGTTGAGGATCGTCCAGAGATGTGACTTTGTGCTTGATTTACCCCTTTTTGATTCTCTTGTTGTTGAGTGCAGCAGAAATAGAGAGAAAAAGAAACGAAGAAAACAATGATGAGAATTTTAAGCAAGAATAGTATCTATTCTAATCATGGTATTGAACATGCAATTAAACAGCAAACTTACTTGTTGAGTGGCTTTTGAAACCCCTTAATCAAATAGGTTTTGAAAAGGATGATGTGTTGTGTGTTGCATGAAGTGAATGATGAAGAATAAGAGATTAATGAAATGAAAATGAAGATGCAGAAATGAAAAAAACTTATGCCGAATTGGATGAAAAAATCTTGAAAGGACACCGGCTTCTGGAAATGGTAGCGCTTCGGCGTTCCGACGTTGTTGCTTCGATCTTCAACTCGCTATTGCTCAATTAACTCAACTCAAGATTACGCTTCAAGATGTAAGGTATTTATAGGCTTTTTCTGCGTCCGCGGATTTACATGGAAAAACTTGGGATTTATCTATCTTAACCAACAGATAAATACAGATTAATTCATCTTTATCTGTAATTATCTAAAACGCGTCTACATAGGCTGACGCCTTTCAGATTAATTAAGATAAGGATAAACATCTAGGAAACTTATCTTTATCTGTATTAGATAAAACGCGTCTACATGTGCAGACGTCTTTTAAACTAATTAAGATCAGGATAAACATCCGGAAGAGAAGTAGAAATAGCCTAGGAAACCTAAAACGTGTCAAGTCTCACAAACGCTTTTTAGCTAATTAATCAATTGATTAAAATTCAAATTTAAACGTCAAAATAGGAATAAAGCCTAAATGGCGTCCACATGGGTCGACGTCTTTTAGGATTCTGCATATTTTAACTGATATTTGAGTTAAAATCAATTCAATTGATTAACTTAAACATGTCTGTTAAACCCGACACTCAAAAAGATCAATAAAAATTAATCAATGATTAAATATCAGACCATTTTGAGGCATTATTATATGATATGAAATTTACTCGAAATGATGTCAAAATTAGCGTGTCTACACCGAGCGTTCATCCCAAGGAGGGTATCAATATTGCCCTCCAGGTCTCGCTTCACCGTAGCTACCTTTCCAACAGCCAGGTGGTCTGCCGCAGCATCCACGTCCTTTAGCTTCTCCTGGACGTGAGCAAAATGCCAGACAAGGGTTGTGCTTCTTGTCGAAGACTACAAAAGATCACATTAGAATGTCTTAACCGAAGCAGAAAAGGGCACAAAGACGAGAAAGCCGAAGGCCCACCTGAATGGCGTTGCGCACGCACAACTCAGCTAGCCCCTCAGTGGAAATCATCTATAGTTCGTCGGCTACAATAGGGAGCATATTTCCCTGGGCCAGCCGCAGGCAGGTGGCAGAATCCTCGAGAGAATCATCTGCGAACACCCCGGTCTCCGGACGCCATGGCTCGTGCCCATATTCTCGTGGCATGTGAGTCCTATTCGGGCCGAAGGGGAAGGACACCGAGGTCCCCTCGGCCGATAGGGATTTGGGCTGCGTCGCCGGAGGAGAGGCCGCCAAAGGTGCTTCCCAGCCAGCCGCTACCTTCTTCGACTGACGAGTCGCCTCCCCGTCAGTCTTCCTCTTCTTCCGCTCGGCGTGATTTGGACGAGCGGAAGATTTTCCTTTTTCTCGCTCCCACTCCATCTGCATAGCGGTCTCCCGGCCCTCTAGCGAGGGTGCCGTGCATGCGTCGAAAGCAGTCCCCGCAGGTTGCGCCCGAGTGCACTGCGGCGAAGGCCCAGAAGCCGATTCATCCCTGGCTGCTTTCCGCTGCCGAATGTGGTCTATGAGGGAGCCCAGACAGGTCGACATTTCTGAAACCATACAAAAAAGAAGAGATAAGCCATCTGACCATTGAAAAAGTAAAACACGTAGGCAACCCAAGGCCGGCTTAGCCTCGGCATCGGCGTCCGTGTCCTCCCCACTAAACACTGCCAGCACGTCAGTGGGGTCATCGGGCACTTCGATTGCACCCGGTGCCGAGACAGCCTCGGGTATCTCAGTATCAGCAGGGGGCCCCTCAGCTTCAGCAAGAGGGAGATAAGAAGCCTCCTATGATGGTAGCTTTTCCGCATCTGGCCATGCCCCCAAACAAATTAACCGATTCAGTCTGCTCAAGAGGTCGTTTACATTGACGGGGGCTTCGTCTATAATCTTTATTGCTTCCAAAAGCTGAGCATCAGATAGTTTGGGGGCCTCCGAAGCCCCTTCGGCCAAAGGTTTCCATTTTATGGGAAAGGGCCAAGCGCTTTTGTCTCCTTCGGCAAGAGTCATGAAGAAGAAGCCTTCTTTCCAATAATGGATAGACGAAGGCTTCCCGGAAAATATCTCCCAGCTAGACCGGGTGGTGAAGCAGTACCAAGAGGATTTTCCTTGGAGTTGTACCTTGAAGAGATAACGGAAAACATCTATAGAAGGAACCAGGCGTAGTTTCCTGCTGAGGGCTAGGTACCCATGTAACGACCCGCTACCCTATAATCGGGGATCCGATTACTAAATGGGTACCGAATCATTAATTTGGAACCAAACCAGGATCTAAGTAAGTCTGGGAAATAAATAATAAACTAAGCTAAACATTCACATCGCATTGAATTGAAAGGAAAGTGCATAAATTAAAAGTTATTACAATGCGACTCGATACAGCAAATAATTACATACTCCAACAGAAGAGAAATAATTAAGCATACAGGCCAGAAATAAAAAGAACAACTACGTTGGGGCATACCCCGGAACAACCGCTGACGGCGCGCAGCTCACAACAGCACACTCCACGCTAAGTCTGCCTGGAGTCCTCACCTGAAAACCGCAGGGGTGAGTCTCAACGAAAAGACTTAGTAGGGATCCTTCGATCCCCACTACCCACTCACACACCCACAAGTGCAATTACCAAGATGCAAGTAAACAAGGTAAGTAAAGTTGTAACATATTACCCTTAATTCTCGACATAAACCACATGTGTTCGGAATATAACATGCATATCATAGGAATCATTCTACCAAGGAGCCTACAACTCGAGTCTCGGCAAAACGCGTCAACTATGTCTCCGAAAGTGGGAAACAACGACCCGCTGAGACCAAACAGTAACCCTTCGGATAGCACGCTGGCTACCTTGGCGGTTACTCCTTCCCCCAGCAAACACCGACCCGTTGAGACCAAACAGCAACCCCTCGGATAGCACGCTGGCTACTCCGGCCCAACTGGCTCAGGTGGTTACTCCTTCCCCCAGTACGAGTGACACTCCAAAGGTACCACTCCGACACCGGTACAAGCTAGCTAACCCCGGGCTTCACCAGGTGACCCTCTCTCACTAGGCGTCACCCCGCCACTGCTACCGTCAGCGCTGTGTCCCTCCGCACCGACACAGGGTGTCAAACGCTACAACTGTCACTCTAGGTCCACAGTAACACAAAACACGGCACGGTGCTATCCGGTCACGTGAGAAGTCCGCGGTCGCACGACACCCAACGTAGTGTCTTCCGGTCATGAAGAGTCCATCGTTATTGAGTGTAATAAAAGCATGCATTTAACTAACTATCTAGCAGTGTAAACACATTTTACTGGCATGGATTAGTGTGGTTCTGCCTTGAATCGCGTCGACCAAGGACGACGCCATTCAAGTCTCCTAAACTGGTTCATAAAGTCCCGGCCACAGAACCTGGCGTAAAACGCGTCGCCACAAGCAGCCGCCTTTTGAAAGGCGTCGCTGTCCCTCGTCGCCTTTTAGCGAATGGTAACAGGGACAGGAAAATGAGGTGATTTCACTAAAATGCGTCGTCGACGCCAGTCGCCTATTGAAAAGCCGTCACTGTCCCTGGACGCTTATCAGTCCGAGAACAAGGTCTGTTAATGGGTTAAATCGTGTCGTGTATGGGCGCCGCCTTTCTGAAAGACGTCGCTTCACCTCGACGCCATTTAGCCCCGACAGACAGGTTCTCTCCTTGCTTCCCCCAATCCTCGAGGTGGGATTTCTCCCCCAAAATGCGTAGAAAAGACACAAAACATAGAGGGGAAGGAGGAGAATCCATCTACCCATTAGAACACCCAATTTCTCATACATGCACTTAGCGTTTTCACCCCAAAAAGCACCCCAAAGCATGCTTCAAATGCTGGAAAACATGGTTTTCAAACGAAAATGCACTGGGAATAGTCACCCTACCAATTCTTGAACTCCTTCTGGCTCCACTGCCAAACCGTCGCACCGCAAACCGCCGCCGGTACTCCGAAGACGCTGCCACTCCGCCGGGACGTCGGCCGCCGTCCGGAGAATGGAACGCCGCGAAGAACGTGGTGGTGGCAGTGGTGAGAGGTGGAGAGGTGGAAGAGGAAGAAGGGGAAATGGAAGGGGAAGAGTAGGGAGAGTCGGAGGGTGGAGAGGGTGAGGGGAGAGAGAGTGTGAGGGTGATAATGAGGGAAAGGAAGGAGGGCTCGCGGGGTAACCAGAAATTAGGTAAAACGCGTCAAGATGTAGGGACGCCTATCAAATGACATGACAGGCCATTCTGACAGAAGTCTAAAACGCGTCGCCCAAGGATTACGTCGTTTAGACGACAAGACTGGCACCGTACTCTGACACCGCAGGGTCGCAGTCTGAAACGCGTCGCCCATCATGGACGCCGTTCAGATGACACGAGCGGCCCGTACACTCGCGACCCAAGGCCAGCCCATGTGGCAACTACGTGGCACAATCTAAAACGCGTCTGCCACGTTAGACGCCGTTTAAACCACGTCGAGTCTGGCTCGACGCGAAACAGAACAGGGTCCCAGCCCCGTTAGGGCCCAAACTGTAGAGTCCGACCCTGAAACTGACCCGATAACCGGATCCGAAACCTCAGTCCTTACAACCCGTAAACTGTCCCCAGGAGTTCGGAAAAAATTGGGAGGGGGCCAGCTGGTAAGCATTAAGCAGATCAACAATGAAGGAATGCAGAGGAGGCCGGAAGCAAGCTTGGAAACTATGTTCATAAATAGGGAAGCAGCCTGGTCGAGGGGTATTGGCCCTCACCGCAATTTGACCCCTTATAAGATGGAACCGGTCGGGAATATCGTATCACTCCCACATCTCCAACACCACTTCGCGGCTGAGATTAGGGGCTATGTCCGAAACCTTCTCGCCGGCCGATGGCTGGGTCTGGCCTGTCCAACTTGAGAAGTCCCGGTAGGACTGGGATTGAGAGCCAAAACCGCTTCTTCCACCATGTCGGATACGAAGGAGTTCAAGGAAAAAGGAGACGAGAGGGAAGAACAAGCAAGGATTGGTTTCGAAGAGGAGCAGGAAGAATTGCTCCAAGAGGTGGGGCTACTGGACATATAAAGAACGGAAAGACGAGGCCAAGTCGGAGGCTTACCCTCGGACTAGAAATCCCAGCGCTCGATGGGATGGAGTCGGGCTCTTTGAAGCTTCGATTAGACGCTCTCGGCCGGCCGGAAGGTGACAAGACGCTTTCGACATCGCTCAGGAAGGAGCTCCGCTCAAGAAACCTCAGCAGTAGGAAGAACAAATGGGCCTCTGTAGATGGAGGGCCGCTATTTATAGGGACCCCCAAGGGGGACCAGATGGAGGATCAACGACTACAATGATGAACCTCCTCGGCTTCCCCCTCTCGGATATGCGACGCGTGTCCTTTCCCGCCAAGAAACGAGCCTGTGAGTGCTCAAATTAGGGTGTGATTATCATGAAAATTATGTTGTTTATGTGACAAATAAACCTATTAAAAACTAAGTGAATGTGATCGCTAGAAACTTTTAACTAAAAAGTTCCAAAAGAAAAGATTGATCACCTACCTATTTTGGAATTGGGAGATGTTGGAGTCCTTGATTCCCCTCCTCCAGCCGGCTGAAGAAAGCCCTTTTGACTTTGTTCTTGCTTTGGATGCTTATCGGACTTTGAGGATCATCCATATTCCTTTTCCTTGTTGATTTTCTCCTCTTTATCTCCTTTTATACCTTGCAACAAACAAACATAAAAAAAAAATAATAAGAACTCAAGTAGAGGTAGTATTCATTCTAATGAAGATTCTAATCATGCAATTTAAACAAAGAACTCACTTGTTTGATGGTCTTTGAAACCCCTTAAATAAATAGGTTTGGAATTATGCTAGTAAGTGTGTGTTGCATGGAGTGATGTGATGAAATTGTGATGCTAATGTGATGAAAATATGAAAAAAATGTAGAAATTAATTAAGAACTAAGTAGGATGGCCCCTTGAAAGCCTTGGTTCTTGAATGGACGAAGAAACGATGAAGAAAGTGTTGGGTTTCTCGGGTTTCTCCGGATCGCTCACGCAGCGGAAAATAAAATAAAACAGCGATCTGTTTTCCCATTTCGAAAAACTAAAAACGATTATCGAATAATCGAAGTTCTCACCGTGTGCGGATTCAAATCCGCAATCGTTCGGTTCCGTCGGTGCGACACCGCAAGCCGCGCAAGCGCCCGGCCTCTAGCGAAGTCCACGCGATCCTCCTCGCAACGGATATCCTCACGTTTCTCGTTCTTCGCAGCCCATGAAACCTCCGTCGGTCGCCGCAATGATCGCCACAATGTGCGGACGATTTCCCGTCAAACGGGATTCGGAGAAGCGGCGGAGCAGATCTAGATCTATCTGGACGCCAGAGAGAGAGAGAAACAGAGGAGGGGCGGCTAGGGTTAGCAGCTGCTTGGCCTGCTCAGCCCGTTCACTATGTTTTATACTAACCGCACGATTTTTCATAAAAACCCCCGATTTGTATAAAACCCACTTATTTATCCATCGCCTTGAGAATCATTTGCGTGTAACCCTCTAGGCCCGAGTACCAGTCCAGTTAATGGCCCAACAAGCCCAGTGACTCCTCACTGGCTTTATTAATCAATTAATAACCCTTTATTAATTAATTAATCAATCGAATTGACGTCGCACATCGAATTCGACCGGGCCTCCGATCACGTTGGGTGCCAAGCAACACCGCGTGAACCCGGAAGGTATTGGGGTTAAGTAACCCACTCTTGGAACCTTTCCACCGACAGTTACCGCGTGGATATAATCCTTCATTCGCACAATGCTCTCAAGTCAACTCAGGGTATGGCGAGCTGTCAAACCCTAACCGGTCGACTCACTTGGATTGGATGTCACTGATGAATATCAGAAAACTCCTTTCCCGATATTATCGTCCGCCCTGGCCAGGGACTTCCGCGCATCCTTCCTAGAGCATTCTCTCTCTAAGTACCAAGAGCGAATGATTCCTTATTGACACACAATTCCCTTCGACGGTATTCCGCTATACCCAATCCTTGGCGTATTAGACTCCCGTGGCTAGAGATTCGTAAACCAAGGTCAAAGCACAGAAGACCACCGACAAGGTGTCCTTGGTGTCTCAGGTCCGAGGACCATCCACGCAACTGCGACAATAGTATCAAGCTGGTTGACAGTGAGGTACAATACCATCCAGCGATTCAGTCGGATCAGTTCAGTGAACTCATTCTCCAATGAGCACCTACAGATTCGCCTTAGTGTCTCCACACAAGTGACTTATGAGATCCGTCACCCTCATCATATGAGCAGGAGTAATCTGTACTAGTCTAACCGGATATCCGATGTCCTTCTCGGATATCCTCCGATTATGAACGATTAAGAATATGTGTGTTTAAGTGGTCAGTCTCATTAGTATGTGCAGACACGCTAATTTTGACATCATTTCGAGTAAATTTCATATCATATAATAATGCCTCAGAATGGTCTGATATTTAATCATTGATTAATTTTTATTAATCTTTTTGAGTGTCGGGTCGAACAGACATGTTTAAGTTAATCAATTGAATTGATTTTAGCTCAAATTTCGGTTAAAATATGCAGAATCCTAAAAGACGTCGACCCATGTGGACGCCATTTAGAGTTTATTCCTGTTTTAACGTTTAAATTTGAATTTTAATCAATTGATTAATTAGCTAAAAGGCGTCTGTTAGTGCTGACGCGTTTTAGGTTTCCTAGGCTATTTCTACTTCTCTTCCGGATGTTTATCCTTATCTTAATTAGTGTAAAAGACGTCTGCACATGTAGACACGTTTTACCTGATAAAGATAAAGATAAGTTTTCCGGATGTTTATCCTTATCTTAATTAATCTGAAAGGCGTCAGCCTATGTGGACGCGTTTTAGATAATTACAGATAAAGATGAATTAATCAGTATTTATCTGTTGGTTAGGATGGATAAATCTCAAATTTTTCTATGTTAATCGCGGACGCAGAAAAGGTCTATAAATACCTTACATGTTGAAGAGTAAAAAAGTTAAGCGTGATCTTGAGTGAAGCGTAATCTTGAGTTAATTGAGCGATAGCGAGTTGAAGATCGGAGCAACGACGTCGGAACGCCGAAGCGCTGCTGTTTCCAGAAGTTGGAGTCCATTCTTCATCCAATTCAAGGCTTCATCCAGTCGGCATAAGTGTTTCATTTCTGCATTTTCATTTTTACATCTTCATTAATCTCATTCTTCATCATTTACTTCATGCAACACACACAACACTGCATTCTTTTCAAAAACCTATTTGATTAAGGGGTTTCAAAAGCCATCCCAACAAGTAAGTTCTATGTTTAGTTGCATGTTCAACACCATGATTAGAATAGATACTGTTTTTGCTTAAGTTCTCATCATCTATTTATTTCTCTTTCTATTTATGCTGCACTCAACAACAAGAGAATCAAAAGAAGGAAATCAAGCAAATCACCAAGAACTCTGGACGATCCTCAAATCCTCAACCTCAACTTCAAATTCAACAGCAAGAACAAAGAACAAAGAATGGGCTCTCTTTCTTCAGCCGGCTGAAGGAGGAGAATCAAGAGCTTAACATCTTCCGCGTTTAAACAGGTAGGCGATCAAAACTTCTTTTGAAACTTTTTAGTTAAAAGTTTCTGGCGATCACTTCACATAGTTGCTATTTTTAATAGGTTTATTTTGCACCTAAACAACATAGATTTTTCATGTTAATCACACTGTCATTCTAAGCACCTACAGCTTTTTTGGCGATCATTGTGGGACTTGGTCTCGCCATCTTTTAGTTTTTTGTTCTTGCTATCATCAATCGGGCACCCACGGTGCACCATTTGTGTCTCTCGACACGTCCTCACCAATTGGTGAGTGTTTTAGTTTAGTTAATTTCCCTCGTGCACCACGTGCACACCCCAGTGGCAAGATCTTGCCCTCCCCTTGATTAGTTTAAAAAGCTGTTTTTGTGATGAAAATGTTGTGTGATTGATTGATTTTTCTAGTTGTTTAGTTAGTAAATCATCCTGTTAAAATCTGGAACTAAAAAAAATCTGCATGAGTTGATTATTTATTGCTTTTATCTTGTTTGAGGAGGATTCAACCCAGAAAATCCTCCTGCAAAACTGTTTCTGCGAACTGAAAAGCGTCTAGGAGCACTGACGCGTTTCAAACCGCGTCAACACACCAAGACGCCTTTCAGTCTTCACATTTTCTCTGCTGTCTGCATCTGTTTATGCGAAAAAATTAAGGTTCTGTTTTGAATAGCGTCGACTACAATCGACGCGATTCAGACAGTTTCTTAGTTATTTTTCAGTTCTCAGATTTTTGTGGCTTGAGTGCTAGCTACCCATTATTATTAAGCATTAGAGGCCATCCATGCCGTAGGACATACGCATTGAGGCGAATACCCTCCTTTTCTTAAGAACACACTACTTGACGTCAGCAACTCTCTCTGATTGGGTTGGTCCCTTGATCAGACTAGAGAAGTTGACGTTAAGGCCTCCATAAGTCCTCAAAATCAAGGTATTCCTCCTTGATCATCGGGCTGGTTGTACCAATTGAAGTCCCGGCTAGATTCCAAAAGCGTTGTGAGAGAAAGCCCTAGAGAATAACGGTGGAAATTGAACTGAAACTAAGATCCTTTCCCTAAGCGAATTTGTGGTTTAATCCAATTCAAATAACTCAACAAGGAACCTTAAAATCACGTTAAGCATCCACTTGTTTGATTAATCTCTGTGCAACTTGTTTGTCAAATCTTTGAAAAAGAGAATCTAACATCATGCTGCTGCGATCAGGCAGGGACTTGAGTGTGGCTCCAGACGCCATGGTCAATTACGAGGGAGATGCTAATGCCCCTCGGGATTCTGATTACAACTATGAGAGCGGGAGAGATGCTGATGCCTCCCGTAATTCCGTCCCCGTTCCGCTTCGACATGATGGGAACATCCGGACCCCTCTCTTTCATCCCCATGATCGATATCCTGATCTTCCCCCGCATGAATATGCGATTCCTAATCCCGATCTTGAGGGGGACATGAATCAGAATGATCCCTCATCCTCTGATCTGTGGATCTCGTCAACGTTTTGGGAGTTCTTGCCTCCCGTCTGGACCCTCAGCAGTTCGAGGCGATCCAGTCTATTCTGAAGAGGAAGGCACCCGTGCAGCCTGCTGAGCCGAACCCTGTGGCTCCCCCTGTTGTTACTCAACAACCTCCTCTTTACCCTCCTTACATCCATCAGGCCATGGAAGGCCTCCATGTCACTTCTCGGCCAGCTGGGCCGCAGCTTTCATCCTCTAGGCAACCGGCTAGACCGCAAACGCCTGCTTATCAAAATGCCCTCGGGCATGGCAGAAGCTCTGCCGGACCTCCTCTTTATTGTCCTCCCTGTCCAACGTACTCTAGGCAGCAGGCCTATAAAGTACCTCCACCTCCTCCTCCTCCCCAAGCAGATCTGACCACGCAAGCGCTGTTGGCCAAAATGGAGCGCATGGATGAGCAATTTAATAACCTCCAGAAGATAATGGGGGTTAAAGCTGCGCCAGAGATCAATTTACCGAGCCTGCCGGTATTCCACCTACCACCATCTGAGATGCCAGTATACCGGAAGTACAACGGTACTGGTAACCCCTTCACACATCTGAAGGAGTTTATGTACGAATCGTCTTTCTGGCAGAACGACAAGAGGTCGTTGGCCTTTTTGTTCAGGAGATCTCTAGAGGGTCCAGCCCTCGAGTGGTTCTTTTCTTTGGAACCCTCCGAAGTAGAGGATTACGGTATCGTTTCACGCAAATTTATCCAACGATACCAGGACAGAGGTGCACCCTCCTTGTCCATCACTGACCTCATAGCAGAAAAGATGAAACCTGATGAAGAGTTTGTCAGTTTTGCTGACAGGTGGCGGGGCCTGGCTGAAAAGGTGAAAGATCACTTGTCCGAATATGAGCAAGTGAAGATGTTAATTTCCAACGCCACGCCCCAGTTCAAGCTAGTCCTCTCCTTGAACAATCTAACCAACATGGCAGAGCTCTATGAAAGAGCATGGTACTGCGACGCTACGTTCTCTAGCGTCTTTGATCCTCACAGACCTAGTAAGCCTCCACCTCGGAAGCCTGCAGTGCCAAACTCTCCCAGCATAGGTCCGACTACTGAGGGCACGCTCTCTCATGAGCAAGTTAGTAGCATGAACAATAATTTGCCCCAGTTCGTGAGGAACCAGCAACAGTACCAGAGGCCACCGCAGCCAAACCAGCAGGGGTACAGGCAGCAGCAGAACCCTCATTATCGGCAACAGTATCAGCGGCCCCAGCAGCCGAACCCGAACCAAAACCAGCACCAGCAACAGCTACAGCAGCCGCCGCAACGGCAACAACAGTACCAGCAACCCCAACAACAGCAATATCAGCAACAACAACAGCAATATCAGCCGCGCGCACCGCCGGCATACCATAATGTCCCTCCTCCTACTGACTATAATCAGCAGAGAAGACCTCCAGGCCCTAAGAGGGCAGAATACCCGGCCCTCCTAGAATCCTTGGCAGATATCTTCAGTGCTCTAATGGCAGCTAATGCCTTAGTTTTGCCAAGGGAAAAGGCCGTCTGGCCTCAAAATGCCGACACGTCCAGGTATTGCTACTTCCATAGGCAACCTGGGCATACCATTGACACCTGCTTCCAGTTTAGAGATTACATTCATGATCTCAACGAGCAGGGCGGCATAGACTGGGAGGAGATGAAAAAGTATATATCAGCCCTGAAGGCGAGAAGACCACAGCCACAGCAGCAGCAGCAGCAAGCAAGACCACCAGTACAAGCAGCACCACCACCCAACATGGGCATAGTGCATAATCCACTCCCGGAGCACCAGAACCAAAACCAAGTTGCTCCTATCTTGACAAACAGCCAGTCTGAGGCTGACCGTGGGCAACAGTGGAGAATAGAGGACTCTTCCTCTCTCTATTCGACGGGTCATATTCCAAGTACCGCAGAACGACCACCACGCCGTACCCTCCACATACCCAGACCACAACCCATTACCATCACCCCTCTACCGACACCTGCCACCAATAACCCATTACCACCACCCGCCTTCCTTAAGCCCATTACGCCCCACACTCCTACGCCTCCATCATATAACCCACCGCAAACCAACTACGCGCCCCTCCTACCATCCAGGCCATTACTCCGCGTACCATTCCCTACTTCGCCCACTACCACTACCACCTACCCAGATACCCCCTTACCATCCAGACCGCTATTACGCGTCCCATTCCCCACTTCACCAACCACTTACCCATCCACTATCCAACCCTCTAGGCCTTTAATCCGCACCGCGCCATCACCACCTAGCCCTACGCCATCACCTACATACCAACCCTCTACATCATCCGCACCATCCAACCCTGCGGTACTTAAGGTGTCACCCGGATCCTCCACGGTTGAGGAACATGCGCTCTGAAGTGGAAGGATTTTCAACAAAGTCTTCCCTCAGTCCACAGTTAGAGATGGCCCATCACAGCCGACTGAGGAAGCCCATAATGAAGAGAGTGCACCAGGCACTCAATATGATTTGTTGAAACATCTGGACAGAACACCGGCACGGATCACCATACTTGAACTAATCAAGAGATCAAAGGGTCACCAAGAATCCTTAATGGAATATCTACAGAAGGTGATGGTCAACGAGGACGTGCCGGTAGAAAAAATTGCAGCACTACTAGTTCCTCAGGGGGATCAGCCCTCCATTACATTTCACACATCGGAACTAGCACCGCCAGCAGCCAGAAGCATGGCTCTGAGCATCACGGTCAACATCTGCAAGAAGGCCGTGGATGCATGCCTGGTTGACACAGGGGCCTCGATCAATGTTCTACCTCCGAAGACCCTGGAGCTGTGCGGTGTGCCTAAAGAAAAATGGCTGCCTAGCCCCATCTCTGTGACAACATATGACAATTCTACCCGTTCCCCTCTGGGAATGGTTTATTTGAAGGTGGAGCTAGGCCCTGTAAGTCATGCAGAGGTCGAATTCCACATCCTAGAAATCGACCCTTCTATAAATGCCATTTTGGGTCGTTCTTATATTAAAACTCTTGAGGCGATTCCCTCTACGAATCACCAATGCCTCAAATTCCCTTTCAAAGGACGAATTATTAAAGTGACGAGCATGCCGATCCTTGCTGCTGCTCATACCTTGAATGTTAAATCTACTGCTTTACCTGGCCGACAACCTTTTCTGTCGGTATTACAGGTCTACCATCCAGTGGCTGATCCTCTAAAAGCCGCCACTATTTCTCCATACCCGTTAGATGCCATAAAAAGGGGGAAGTGCATGAGTACCCCAGGATGGAGAATTATGATGAAGAACGGCTGTGAGCCTGGGAAAGGTCTGGGCACACAGTTGCAAGGCAGGACCACTCCTGTTAAAGATCATCGAGCAGCACCTGGAAGTGGTTTGGGAGACAATGTCTGGGAGACTGAAGCAAGATCTGGTTCAGCAAGCAGAGATTGAAGAAGGTCGAAAAATCTGGGAGACAATGTCTACACCACCCAAGGAAGGCCGAGATCCCCTAACCTGGACCCTGTATACACACTTTGTGAAGGGGCCCATACTTAGCCACGACAACACGGTGGTCATTACTTCGTGTTTTGACTTCCATGACATATATGGGAGGGACTGGGCCAGGCATTGCTCAGAACTACTTACGTACCAATCCTTGAAGGCTCTGCGGCCTATGAAAAGGAGAAAATTTCATGATCCTGAATGCGAATGGTATAGGTGGTTCGATCTGAGAGACCTTTACATTGCACTGAACAGACTGTCTAGATCCCGCAGAACCCAAGTGGCCGCCGCAGATTGATGAGCTGATTGAAAGCCCTGGTACCATCTTTGATAAGCGGATATTGCTGTCTGAAGAGACCGACGAAGGGGAGCCAGATGACCCCTATGAAGCTGGTTACACTACAGATCTGCTCTGGAGGGGGACATATCCTTCACATGTCTTCATGCTCCATACTCTATTTCGTACACTGCTTCTGACCCCGACTTGGTCGCGGGTCATTATTGAAGATATTCCACGGGCTCCGCCCATTATGATTACTCTGTCCCCTCAGGACCTTATTCCACAACCTCCTCTCGATCTAGAGAGGATGTATGATTTGATCTGGGACATATTGCTATATGATCCCCCCAACCCTCTGGCCTTGGTGCCACTCCCTCCATCTGATTCTCCTTCTATTTGTATTCATTCTTGTTTCATGTTTAATTCCTCTGATATCCAAAAAAAAACGTCAATTTTACAACAAATTCTTCTCAGATCCTTATCGAGGAAACATCTTACTTGTCCGATCGCACCCCGTCGCGCGGGTCCTTCGGTCAAGATTATCTCTTAGATCTACTCTGTCCCTCCCCCTCGGGAGGATTCTCCTGTATTTCCACTTGTATCCCAGGATTTCCATCCTGCTTCATCTTCATTAGGTTATAATAGGGAGTTTAGTGAAGTTAGGCAGTCCAGTTTTAGGCAGGTTAGTCAGGTTAGGAAGCCTAAGGGTAGGCGAATTCCAGATAGATACCTCAAGGACTTAGCTGATAGATGCTTTTCTTGCTCTTTAATCCCTCAGTTTTTAGAAAATCCAATTCAGATGCCAGAAGACTGTATGAATGATGAGTCAGTCAACGATGGGTACGGGGTATATGAGTTAGTGCATAAAAAAGATCCCCTTATTAAAAATGAGGAAGATGACGAGGACGCAGCTGAGGCATATGCCAGTGGAGTGAAGAGATTCGATGAACCCTCAGCTGTCGTAGAAGAGCCCACCAAAGAAATCAATTTAGGGACTGAAGACGAACCTAAGGTTGTCCTTGTCAGCAAAAATCTTTCTACAGAGGATAAGAAGGCAATGGTACAAGTACTTGAGGACTATAAGGACACTTTCGCCTGGAGTTATGAAGATATGTCAGGGTTAGACTCATCTTTAGTTGAACACAGATTGACGTTAAAGGAAGGAGCTAGCCCTGTCAAGCAGAAATTAAGGCGATTCCACCCACAAATGGCTCTAAAGATGAAGGAAGAGGTCGATAAATTACACAAAGCCAAATTTATTAGAGTTGTCCTTTATCCACAATGGGTGGCCAACATAGTCCCGGTTATGAAGAAGGATGAGAAGGTCAGAATTTGCATTGACTTCCGCGATCTGAACCGGGCGTGTCCTAAAGACGATTTTCCATTACCTCATATTGATGTACTCATTGATAATACCGCTGGCTATGAAACTTTATCTTTTATGGACGGATTTTCAGGATACAATCAGATTAAGCTGGCAGAAGAGGATCAAGAAAAAACGTCATTCACTACACCTTGGAGAACATACTGTTATGTCGTCATGCCATTTGGATTAAAGAATGCTGGAGCCACTTATCAGAGGGCTATGATGGCAATATTTCATGATATGATGCACATAGATCTAGAAGTGTATGTGGATGATTTATTGGTTAAATCTAAGACAAAGGTTGAGCACGCCAAAGTTTTGGCAAGGGTATTAGGGAGATCGAGAGAATATCAGTTAAAGATGAACCCCAAGAAGTGTGTATTCGGGATATCTTCAGGAAAATTGCTTGGATTTATCGTCAGCAAACGGGGAATTGAGATCGATCCCAATAAGGCGAAGGCTATTAGAGAAATGCCACCTCCCAAAAACTTGAAGGAGTTAAGAGGATTAATCGGGAGGTTACAATTTATTCGCCGCTTTGTCTCCCCGCACTCACAAAGGTGTAAGCCGTTTTACGAGCTTACCAAGCTGGGAGTCAAATTTGATTGGGACGATAAGTGTCAGGAGGCATTTGATGGATTAAAGAACTATTTAGCAAGTCCTCTTGTTTTGAGACCACCATCTCCAGGCAAACCATTGATACTTTTTATTTCAGTCCTGGATGATGCAGTGGGGGCTGTCCTAGCACAAGAGGATGAAGAAGGAAAAGAGAGGGCAGCCTATTATCTCTCTAAACTTCTCAACCCCGCTGAACAGAGATATACGGCGATGGAGAAAACATGTGTAGCATTGGTCTGGGTTGTGCAGAAATTAAAGCATTATTTTCTGGCCCATGAAGTCCATCTCATCGCTAGGATGAATCCGATCAAATTCCTTCTGGAGAAATCTGTTCTTACTGAGAGGTTAGCGCGATGTCAAAGCTTTCTATCTCAATTCGATATCATTTATATTCAGCAGAAAGCGATCAAGGGCTATGCCATAGCAGAACATCTCGCTCATCATCCCCTTCCCTGATTTGATCCAGTGCGATCAGAGTTTCCGGATGAGGAACTGATATCCGTAAATCAAATCAGAGATGATATGTGGACTCTGCATTTTGACGGAGCTCTGAATTCTCATGGAAAGGGGATCGGTATCGTTCTGTTATCACCTGAAGGTGTCACCATTCCACAAGCCTTTCAGCTTGATTTTCCAGTCACTAACAATATAGCTGAATACGAGGCACTTCTTGCTGGCCTCGAGGCTGCTCATTTCCATGGTGCCACCAAACTCAGGATTGTGGGTGATAGCCAACTAATTCTTCGCCAAGTGCTGACCAAGTATCGAACTCTTGATCCTAAGCTCAAGCCCTACCAAGAACTTACTTCTGCTTACTCAAAGCTCTTCATGAAATTGATCTTTGTCCATGTCCCTAGGAATCAGAACATCTTAGCTGACGCTCTAGCTTCATTGGCATCTTCTCTTAATTTTCCAATCAGCAAGCAATCCGAATCAATCATAGTTCATAGGCGTCTTTCACCCGCCGTGAAAGACCCTTCATTTCTTAGAATTAAGGAGAAGTTGCTGAAGAAAGTCAGAGACGGAGATATCATTGAAAAAAGAGAAATTATGTTAATGGAGCTGTTGGAAGAGATGGATGATGAACAGAAGCCATGGTATTATGAGATTGCAAAATATTGTGAAGATCAATCGTATCCTGGGGAAGCTACAACTGAGGAGAAGAGAGCTATCAGGAGAATTGCTCAACGATACACCTTAGTTGGGGGAGCACTGTACAAGAGAGGTTTTGATGGAGTCCTTCTGAGATGTCTAGACGAAGATGAGCTTTGGAAGGTTATGGAAGGAGCTCATAGTGGAGTTTGTGGTGGCCATGTCAATGGACAGATGCTAGCAAAGAAGATCCTTAGACAAGGATTTTATTGGCCAACCATGGAAGAAGATTGTGTAGGATATGTCCGTAGGTGTGCTAAGTGTCAACTTCATGCCGACAAAATTCATTCTCCTGCATCTTCACTCCATCCTGTTTCTTCCCCATGGCCTTTCTCCATGTGGGCTTTCGACATTATTGGACCTCTTGGTAATCTAGATTCCGGCATCAAGCAAAAATCTTTCATTCTCACGGCAACGGAATACTTCACCAAGTGGGCAGAAGCTGAAGCGTACGTGCAGATCAAAGCATCAACCGTCTGCAAGTTCATCATGAACAACATCATCACCCGATTTGGAATTTCAAGCACCATCGTCACCGACAACGGACCGCAGTTCGTGTCACAAGAATTGAAGGACCTCTGCAACAGGTACAAAATTGCATTGCATCATTCATCTCCTTATTATCCACAAGGCAATGGCCAAGCAGAGGCAACAAATAAGACTTTGATAAAAATCATCAAAAAGACGTGCAAATCTAACAAATTCGCAGACTGGCCAGAAAAATTGGTTAAGGCTCTATGGGCCTACCGAACTTCAATCCGCACGCCCACTAGGCAAACTCCTTATTCCTTAACATTTGGAATGGAGGCGGTAGTTCCATACGAGATCCTTATATCGTCATTAAGAGTACAATTGAATAAGAAATTTTCCATTGATGAACACCGTTCAACACTCCTTACTCAATTGGAACTCTTAGACGAGAGAAGGTGGTCAGCCGCTAATCATGCAAGAGTTTATCAAAATAGACTAGCACGTTTTTATCAAAAGAAAGTCATTGAACGTAAGTTCAAAGTCGGTGAAATGGTTGTCAAAAGGATTTTTGTAAAACCTGGTGATCCGCGTTCTAAGCTCCAACCCAACTGGGAAGGACCTTATGTTGTATCGCACGCTTTTCCTGGTAATGCTTATCGTCTTGTTAATGCAGAAGGAGAAGAGCTAAATCGTCCCTGGAATGGCTTACATCTTAAGAAATACTACCCTTAGGTTAAAGAGTCGATCAGTATGGTACAAAGACCGGTGGAATCAGAAAGTTTATAAACTCAAATTTCTTTGTTAGTCTCGATAACTTAACTTCAAATACATTACTACACACACTGACACGTTTGATTCGTGAGTAACAAGAGATGCCAAGTCCTAAAGAATACCGAAGCTTGACCGAAAGGATAAAGTACAAATCATTCATTTAAAAAATTCTGTTTTATACTCGGCCCATGATGTCGGAACGAGCCTTAGAATAGACTACCAAGAATACCCACCATCTTAGTAGGAGGCCGTCATAAAAAAAAAAAAAGGGGGAGATCCGTCCCAAAGAAAAAAAAAGGAATAGAAAAACAAAGGCAAAAAGGCAAAATCTAAATGTCAAATCAAAAAGGCCATTACATTACAAACGTTACATCAAGGCCATGAAATGAAATGAAAAGGAACGCAAGGTCGATAAATACCCCGGAATGAAATGACCGAACCCCAATGGATATTAGGGTAGGAAAGGAACATCTTTTTAAGTCTCCGGAACGTTCTCATGGGCTTTCTAAACTTATTCTTCTTTTCCTTCTAAAGAGGTGTACTCCAAACTTAAGGAATTACTTAGATTGACTAAAGATCGAATCATCAAATGGGATCACGAATGGAAACACAAATTCAAACACGATGGGTTTAAGTTAAGTTGTTAAAGAACAATTTGGAAATTAAGTTAATAAATGAATATGATCTTTTGATCTGAGTACCATGCTGGTCTTTATGTCAAAAAACCAAAAAAATACATATGTCAAAAATTTGAAAAAATACATATGTACATATGTCAAAAATTCAAAAAAATACATATGTCAAAATTCAAAAAAATACATGTCAAAAATTCAAAAAAAAATACATATGTCAAAAAAATCCAAAAAAAAAATACATATGTCAAAAAAATCCAAAAAAAAATACATATGTCAAAAATTCAAAAAAAATACATATGTCAAAAATTCAAAAAAAAAAAAATACATATGTCAAAATTCAAAAAAAAAGGCATATATTTCAAAACCCAAACAAAAATGAATATTTCAAAACAACAAAAATATTTCAATTAGCATCTGCTTATTGCATCTGGTATGCTTCATTCCTTTTATTTTCAGTAAGCATATGTTTGCTTGCATGTTGCATTTTGCTTAAGTTTGATTATTCATATTACCTTTGTTAATAAAGGCTATGCCCCTTGACCCTTCTACCAAGGATAGAATCAAGTAATCGGTTATTTAACCAGGCAAGGGGCTAAGCCTAAACAGATACTTAACCTGTTTGTTCAAGTCATATACAGAACACAAGGCATGAAGAGAGTTGGAATTCGAATAGAGAACAACCAGAAACCTGTTTCTGTGAGTAAAAGGCGTCGAGGAGCACTACCGCGTTTTAACATTGAATGGCGTCTGCGCGACACGACGCGTTTCAGCTTTTCTGTGATTTTTCTGGCTTAAATTGAATACTTGTTTGGAATTATTAATGATTTTGATTGCAGGAAATTCAAGAAAACCTGAGTAAAGCTGGAAAATATCAAGAAGATCCCACTGTGGGAGTCAAGAAGTCCTGACCGTGGCTAAAAAGACGGTTATTTCTATCCTTGTACTCTTCCATGTAATTCATTTGCATAATCTCATTATTATATGTTAAATATTTATTAGAGTATATCAAGGACCTTGTGGTTTTGATGAAACTGGAATTTGAGTTCCCCTTCAACAAAAATAGTGATAATTCCAGAGAATTCTTAATCGCACGGATAGGCGCACGGATAGGCCATTGGATTGTTAATTAGTGGGGACGATGGTTCCACTTTTGTGAAACGGTGCGTGGATAAACGAGCTTCGGCTTAGCACTGAATTACAAGAATTGGTATCTTGACTCATTAATGACAATTTAACAATATTATCCTTGATTAATTTATATTTTATTTGACTTTATATTTTTCTTTTAGCCCAGCATGCATCATATAGGACTTTGAAATCATTGTGATAAGAATTAATTACTGATTAAGTTTTAGACCATTAATCAAATAATTTCAAACATGATATGAAATATTCCATTCTGAATTGAGTATCTTGATTATCTTTGAGGTTCGCTTGAAGATATCCTTGGAATTCTATCATTTCTTGGACCCTTTATCCAATATTTCTTGTTTTCTTTTAAGATCCATCATGGCTGTAGCACGTCTACATTGGCTGGCAAACGCTCTCCATGATGAAACCTATAGTGTCTACGACCTGGGGTACTTCCCACTCAGAGGAGGTTGATCGACCTTATTTTATTTCTTTGTCTACCTCATCCAGACAGGATTGATTCCTTTGATCTCTTTGAGCTATCTTCATTGATAATTTTGAGAAAAATTCCAATCATATGATGTTAAGAGCGTGTCTCATCACACCTTGGCATCACCTTTTCAGTACATTCCACTCCCTTGCAAAGACGATGCCAAGGTGAGGCAGCTGTAGACACGCTAATTTTGACATCATTTCGAGTAAATTTCATATCATATAATAATGCCTCAGAATGGTCTGATATTTAATCATTGATTAATTTTTATTAATCTTTTTGAGTGTCGGGTCGAACAGACATGTTTAAGTTAATCAATTGAATTGATTTTAGCTCAAATTTCGGTTAAAATATGCAGAATCCTAAAAGACGTCGACCCATGTGGACGCCATTTAGAGTTTATTCCTGTTTTAACGTTTAAATTTGAATTTTAATCAATTGATTAATTAGCTAAAAGGCGTCTGTTAGTGCTGACGCGTTTTAGGTTTCCTAGGCTATTTCTACTTCTCTTCCGGATGTTTATCCTTATCTTAATTAGTGTAAAAGACGTCTGCACATGTAGACGCGTTTTACCTGATAAAGATAAAGATAAGTTTTCCGGATGTTTATCCTTATCTTAATTAATCTGAAAGACGTCAGCCTATGTGGACGCGTTTTAGATAATTACAGATAAAGATGAATTAATCAGTATTTATCTGTTGGTTAGGATGGATAAATCTCAAATTTTTCTATGTTAATCGCGGACGCAGAAAAGGTCTATAAATACCTTACATGTTGAAGAGCAAAAAAGTTAAGCGTGATCTTGAGTGAAGCGTAATCTTGAGTTAATTGAGCGATAGCGAGTTGAAGATCGGAGCAACGACATCGGAACGCCGAAGCGCTGCTGTTTCCAGAAGTTGGCGTCCATTCTTCATCCAATTCAAGGCTTCATCCAGTTGGCATAAGTGTTTCATTTCTGCATTTTCATTTTTACATCTTCATTAATCTCATTCTTCATCATTCACTTCATGCAACACACACAACACTACATTCTTTTCAAAAACCTATTTGATTAAGGGGTTTCAAAAGCCATCCCAACAAGTAAGTTCTATGTTTAGTTGCATGTTCAGCACCATGATTAGAATAGATACTGTTTTTGCTTAAGTTCTCATCATCTATTTATTTCTCTTTCTATTTCTGCTGCACTCAACAACAAGAGAATCAAAAGAAGGAAATCAAGCAAATCACCAAGAACTCTGGACGATCCTCAAATCCTCAACCTCAACTTCAAATTCAACAGCAAGAACAAAGAACAAAGAAAGGGCTCTCTTTCTTCAGCCGGCTGAAGGAGGGGAATCAAGAGCTTAACATCTTCCGCGTTTAAACAGGTAGGCGATCAAAACTTCTTTTGAAACTTTTTAGTTAAAAGTTTCTGACGATCATTTCACATAGTTGCTGTTTTTAATAGGTTTATTTTGCACCTAAACAACATAGATTTTTCATGTTAATCACACTGTCATTCTAAGCACCTACAGTATGATCTCATCATAATCTGATCACTATAGCACATATTCACGGACTTCATTATGAAACGATAATTAATGTGATTTACACATAATGAATATTATGCCATTATATTAATAAATCAACGAGATTTACATAGTTAGATTGGCTTGTAGGCCACCTAAAACTAACAATCTCTCACTTGGACTAAAGCCAATCACCTTTATATAATAAGCCTATAGACTCTAGGTGACGCTCAAACACAATTTGAGCCAACGGCTTCGTCAGTGGATCTGCTACATTGTCGACGGATGGAACTCTTTCCGCTACTACATCTCCTCTGGATATGATCTCTCTGATAAGATGAAAGCGCCTCAGAATATGTTTTGATTTCTGATGAGACCGCGACTCTTTCGCTTGCACAATCACTCCATTGTTGTCGCACAACAGTGGAACAGGCTCAGAGATGTTGGGAACAACGCCGAGGTCGGTGATGAATTTCTTCAACCACACTGCTTCCTTGGCGGCTTCAGCTGCAGCGATGTACTCAGCTTCAGTCGTCGAATCTGCAGTGGTTACTTACTTGGAACTCTTCCAGTACACTGCACCTCCGTTCAAAGTAAACACGAATCCAGATGCAGACTTACTATCATCCGGATCTGACTGAAAACTCGAGTCAGTAAAGCCTCGCAGTTTCAAGTCACCTCTTCCATAGACAAGAAACATATCCTCAGTTCTTCTCAAGTACTTAAGGATGCATTTCACTGCCTTCCAGTGTTCTTCGCTTGGATCAGCCTGAAATCTGCTCGTAACACTTAGAGCAAATGCAACATCAGGCCGTGTACATAGCATGGCATACATGATAGATCCTATGGCAGAGGCATAGGGTATTCTATCCATGAATGCCCTCTCATTAGGAGTCTTAGGAGACTGCTCCTTTGAGAGATTAATTCCATGTCTCATCGGTATGAGACCTCTCTTAGAATTTTCCATGCCAAACCTTTTGACTATGGTGTCTATGTACAAGGATTGAGTCATTCCAAGCATCCTCTTTGATCTATCTCTATATATCCGTATTCCCAATACGTAGGAGGCTTCTCCCAAATCCTTCATAGAGAAGTTTTTCGACAGCCAGATCTTTACTGATGACATCATAGCTACATCATTCCCAATGAGTAGTATGTCATCTACGTAAAGAACTAGAAAAGTGACTGCACTCCCACTGGTCTTCTTGTACACACAAGGCTCATCTTCATTCTTAATGAAGTCATAAGACTTGACAACCTCGTCAAATCTTATGTTCCAGCTCCGGGAAGCTTGCTTCAGTCCATAAATGGACTTCTGAAGCTTGCACACTTTATCTGGAGATTCTCTGGATGTGAAACCTTCTAGTTGTATCATATATACCTCTTCCTCAAGGTTACCATTGAGGAAGGCAGTCTTCACATCCATCTGCCAGATATCATAATCAAAATGTGCAGCAATGGCGAGTAGAACTCTGATCGACTTTATTGTGGCAACTGGTGAGAAAGTCTCGTCATAGTCAATTCCTTGCCTTTGACGATATCCCTTTGACACCAACCTTGCCTTATAAGTGTCGATCCGTCCATCAGCACCGATCTTTCTCTTAAAGATCCACTGCAACCGATGGGTACAATACCCTCGGGCAAGTCCTCTAAGTTCCAAACTTGGTTGGTGTACATGGACTGGATTTCTGAGTTCATGGCTTCTCGCCATTTCCCGGCTTCTGGGCCTTCTATGGCCTCCTGGTAGGTTTTAGGATCATCATCCTCTTTATATTCGACCTTAGACTCACCTTCAGCGATATGTCCCACATATCGTTTGGGTAGTCTAGGTAATCTACCAGATCTACGAGGCTCATGTATGTGTACCTGAATAGATTCAGGAACTGATATCTCATCTGATGATAATGCAGCTGTTTGGGGATCTGGAACCTCTTCCAGTACTATTTTACTCCCACTGTCCTCCTGGAGAAAGTATTCCTCTTCCAGGAAGACAACTTTCCTGGCGACAAACACCTTTTACTCACCATGATGGAAAAAATAGTATCCAAAGGTTTCCTTTGGATATCCCACAAACCTGCATTTATCAGTTCGTGATTCCAGCTTGTCTGGATCATGCCTCTTTACACAAGCAGGACAACCCCAGACTTTAACATGTTTAAATTCTGGTTTCCTGCCTTTCCATATCTCATATGGAGTAGAGGCCACAGACTTGCTGGGTACTCTGTTAAGTAGGTATGTTGCTGACTCTAGAGCATACCCCTAGAGGGACACTGGTAATCCCGAAAAGCTCATCATAGATCACACCATGTCCAACAAGGTGCGATTCCTCCTTTCTGATACACCATTCATCTGTGGTGTATATGGAGGGGTCAGCTGAGAAAGGATACCATTATCCTTTAAGAATTGTGTGAAATTAGTACTCAAGTATTCTCCTCTTCGATCTGATCTAAGAGTTTTAATACTCTTTCCTAACTGCTTCTCTACCTCATTCTTGAACTCTTTGAACTTCTCAAATGCTTCCGACTTTTATTTCATTAAGTACACATAGCCGAATCTTGAGAAGTCATCGGTGAACGTGATGAAGTATGAGTAGCCACCTTTGGCTTGGGTGGACATGGGACCACATACATCCGAATGTATTAGTTCCAGAATGTCCTTAGCACGTTCTCCATGTCCAGTAAATGGAGATCTTGCCATCTTTCCCATAAGGCAGGATTCACATGTTGAAAACGATTCATAATCGAATACTGTTAAATAACCATGCTTATGCAACTTTTGCAACCTGCTTTCGCCAATGTGCCTAAGTCTACAATGCCACATGTAGGCTTGGTTCATACAATTCTTACTCTTCTTAAGAGCATTATCATTTTGAAGATTGTAATAAGAAACATCTAATAGATATAGACCGTTGACTAAAGATGCCGAAGCTATTGATTTATTACCATAATAAATCGAACAACTTCTATTCTCAATAGTCAACCTACATCCTATCTTGTCTAAACAAGATATTGATATGATGTTGTTTATTATGCTTGGAACATAATAACAATCTTCTAATAGTAAAGTGTCTCCCGATGGAAACCTGAGGTTTACTGTCCCAACAGCAATCGCCGCAACTTTTGCGCCGTTTTCTAGCCTCAATTCCACCTCGCCTTGTCTCAGCTTGCGCTTACTTGTCAGCATCTACGCATCATGGCAGATATGAGAAGCACATCCGGTATCCAATACCCAAGATGCGGAATCTCTAACTGACAAGTTGATATCTATCATATAGATATCTGAAGCTTCAGACAGCTTCACTCTTCCATGAGCTTTATGGTTAAGGAACTCTTTGCAGTTTCTCTTCCAGTGACCATACTGCTTATAGTAGAAGCAGTCATCCTTTACTACTCTTTTGCCTTTGTCCTTCGATCTTTTATCGTTAGCTATCATCTCTGCTTTAGGGGCATCCAATGCCGATTCAACAGGAGGATCAGCTCCAGGGACAAAGTCAATGTGCTCATATCTGAAGACATTCTTCAGGTTTCTGAACCAATCCGAGTAGATCAGGTAAGTCAAAAGGGCATCAAGTATGTCGCTGAGTGGGTTATTCGACGACATAATTCCCTACAGGAGATAAGTAAAATCTATTTAGCAGATGTTCAATTATTAAAATTTAAAACAAGACATGGTCTTTTGTTCAAGTTTAACTCCCACTAATTTTCGACGGACTGTAAAACCCTCGGTTATACAGAACGGGAGACGCCGACAGTCTCCTAGTGGGGATCAGAATCTCAATGACTTGCACTACAGCCTTGTGGATAGCACAACAAACTGTAATACAATCAAAGAGAACCCAACTCATGGGACTTGCAACTCCTTGAAATATCTGATCATGGCTTCGGTCCCCAGAGATTTAATGGCCTTGTGGATAGCACAACAAACCATTAATTATGGTCTAAGCTAACCATCATTACACGACGAGCATAGATTTGCATGCAGCCCTTGTGGATAGCACAACAAAGCTACATGGTTCCTCTACCCCGATCTATAGGCATCTAATGTCATAGCCACAGTTTCTCCTCCCAATTAAACAGGCCTTGTGGATAGCACAACAAACCTGTCTAAAGTGATTCGAATCCTATGACTATAACGATGGTGGACCACGCGGTAAGTTCTTCACTACTCACATTACGGCTTAGAGTTTATTTGAGGGTATTTAGATAACTTTTATCTTGGTCTCTCCTAGGTGATAGTATATAAATATATTGTATATATTTATTAAATACTATATCTGCTTTGATTCATAATCAAAAGAAAAACAATGCATCACATACATGTCTAGTATGGTCATGGATAGCACAGTGGGTTTGACTAGAGACAACAGTCAAACGCACACACAATCTAACATAACATTTACATTAGATAAACCTGCAAACACATAGGCAAAGGATCTTCATCTTTTCGCCTTCCTGGTTGCAGCTGTGGATCGTCCTCGCTCCTTCCTCGATTGCTTCGATCATATTACAATAAATTCTAAAATTTACAGGTAATTTGAAGAAGGCCTTATTGCGAGTACAAGAGTGAGGGAGGTAGAAATACATCAGAGAATGAGAGAGGGAGAGATACGCAGATCTCTATTTATTAACAATTAATAAACATCCATCATTCATCCACAGAACAATTCTAATAATCTAACACTTAGATTAAAATCCCATTAATAATCTAACAATTAGACTATTAAAGACTAATCTAACTCTTAGATTTATCCATCAAAGTTAATCATTAATTTATCACATAAATTAATAATTAACTCTAATTCTTTATTAATAATCAATCTAACAATTAGACTAGATAATTAATAAGTGTTAATCACTAATTTAACTATTAAACTAATAATTAACACAAAAGAATAGTTAACTACTAATCTAACTCTTAGATTAGTGGATTAGTATTAATTATTAATTTAACTCTTAAATCAATAGTTAATAACATCTAATTAAACCATTATATTAGTTAATTAAAATTAATTACCAATTTAACAATTAAATTAACAATTAATTACAATTAACTAATAGACACTAATTTAACATTTAAATTAGTCTATTAAAATTAATTATTAATCTAACACTTAAATTAATAATTAATTTTAATCAATCAACAAGTTACTTGTTAATATAAAGATTCCAAAATCATAAATGCCCAAATAAATTAAAATTGAATAATAAGTTTAATCTTAAAAAAAAATTAAATTAAACTTAAAATGCAATTTAATACATAATTTAAATGGGAAATAGGCTTAATTAGAAATGGGGTTTAACAAGATCAATGGGCTTTAATTGGGTTTAAATAGGGACTTGAAAGTAATGCCCAGCCCATTAAACCCTAGATGGGTTCGGACCCTACTGAGCCAGGGTCGAACCAGGCGTCAGCCTGGGCTCGGCCCGGGCCAGCAGGGAACCTGGCCCTGTCCAAGGCCGGTCAGACCGGCTCGGGCAGGCCGGCCCCCTTCGAACCCAACCCTGCAACCTGACACCCACTTCCACAGCAACCCTAGTGCAGGCGGCGGCAGGGAGGATTTGGCAGCGCCGCCGGGCGCCGGCGCAGGCGCCACTCGGCCCGGCCGGTGAACCCCTGGCGCCGGCAAGCTCCCCGGCACAGGTAGGGCAGCCGCCGGTCCCCCTAGAGGTGCAGGCCCGAGCCCCAATCCTCCCCTAAAAATCTGATTTTTCAGGGTTTAAACACCGAATTTGGGCTCTAGTTTAAAGACCTCCAAGGGCACTCCGGCGGTGATCTTGGTGACCGGTTGATACTGGTGACTATCCTCCATGGATCCGGAGTCTCGGCCGGCCATCCCAACGCTTGGGAAGCTCATATGAAGTCGCCGAAAAGCTCCAGTTCATCATCTCATGAAGAACACCATAACACCCCAAATAAAATCCGAAAAATCACAGAAAAATAATCTAATTATTTGTGTTCATCTTATGAAAACTATTTCGTCATTTTAATCGGATTAAACGTATCGAATAACTAATGAAAAATTAATTTGGAGATCAAAACGGGGTGAGAAACAGTGGAACCTGGCTCTGATACCACTGTTGGGTTTCTCGGGTTTCTCCGGATCGCTCACGCAGCGGAAAAGAAAATAAAACAGCGATCCGTTTTCCCGTTTCAAAAAACTAAAAACGATTATTGGATAATCGAAGTTCTCACCGTGTGCGGTTTCGAATCAACAATCGTTCAGTTCCGTCGGTGCGACACCGCAAGCCGCGCAAACGCCCGGCCTCTAGCGAAGTCCACACGATCCTCCTCGCGACGGATATCCTCACGTTCCTCGTTCTTCGCAGCCCACAAAACCTCCGCCGGTGGCCGCAATGCGCGGACGATTTCCCGTCAAACGGAATTCGGAGAAGCGGCGAAGCAGATCTAGATCTGTCTGGACGCCAGAGAGAGAGAGAAACAGAGGAGGGGCGGCTAGGGTTAGCAGCAGCTTGGCCTGCTCAGCCCGTTCGCTATGTTGTATACTAACCACGCGATTTTTCATAAAAACCCCCGGTTTGTATAAAACCCATTTATTTATCTATCGGCTTGAGAATCATTTGCGTGTGACCCTCTAGTACCAAGTACCAGTCCAGTTAATGGCCCAACAAGCCCAGTGACTCCTCACTGACTTTATTAATCAATTAATAACCCTTTATTTATTAATTAATTAATCGAATTGATGTCGCACATCGAATTCGACCGGGCCTCCGATCACGTTGGGTGCCAAGCAACACCGCGTGAACCCGGAAGGTATTGGGGTTAAGTAACCCACTCTTGGAACCTTTCCGCCGACAGTTACCGCGTGGATATAATCCTTCATTCGCACAATGCTCTCGAGTCAACTCAGGGTATGGCGAGCTGTCAAACCCTAACCAGTCGACTCACTTGGATTGGATGCCGCTGATGAATATCGGAAAACTCCTTTCTCGATATTATCGTCCGCCCTGGCCAGGGACTTCCGCGCATCCTTTCTAGAGCATTCTCTCTCTAAGTACCGAGAGCGAATGATTCCTTATTGACACACAATTCCCTTCGACGGTATTCCGCTGTACCCAATCCTTAGCGTATTAGAATCCCGTGGCTAGAGATTCGTAAACCAAGGTCAAATCACAGAAGTCCACCGACAAGGTGTCCTTGGTGTCTCAGGTCCGAGGACTATCCACGCAACTGCGACAATAGAATCAAGTTGGTTGACAGTGAGGTATAATACCATCCAGCGATTCAGACGGATCAGTTCAGTGAACTCATTATCCAAAGAGCACCTACAGATTCGCCTTAGTGTCTCCACACAAGTGACTTATGAGATCTATTACCCTCATCATATGAGCAGGAGTAATCTGTACTAGTCTAACCGGATATCCGATGTCCTTCTCGGATATCCTCCGACTATGAACGATTAAGAATATGTGTGTTTAAGTAATCAGTCTCATTAGTATGATCTCATCATAATCTGATCACTATAGCACATATTCACGGACTTCATTATGAAACGATAATTAATGCGATTTACACATAATGAATATTATGTCATTATATTAATAAATGAACGAGATTTACATAATTAGATTGGCTTGTAGGCCACCTAAAACTAACAGAAAGGATGTAGCTTGCTTCAAGACTCCTGGAAGTAACAGCGCTTCGATCCTTCAGCGTTTGGACGTCGTCTTCTTATTGGATCACTCAAAATTATCACTAATCTTTTAAAAATTATCACTCACTTTTCAATGACCAAGGGGTTGGGTATTTATAGGCTTTACATCTGCTGTTATTTAAAAATTAACATGAAAGAATTTGAAGTTTATCCAACTAACAAACAGATAAATACAGATTAATTCATCTTTATCTGTAATTATTTAAAACGCGTCGGCCATGGGAGACGTCTTTTAGCTAATTAATCAATTAATTAAAATTCAAACTTAAATATCAAAATAGGAATAAACTCTAAATGGCGTCTACATATGTCGACGTCTTTTAGAGTTTTTCATATTTGATTAAAAATTTGAGTTAAAATCAATTTAATTTATTAACTTAAATTATGTCTGTCTGACCGATGTCATTTAGATAATTAATTCAAAAACAGATTAATAAAAATTAACTGATGATTAAATATCAGACCATTTTAAGGCATTATTATATGACATGAAATTTACTTAAAAATGATGTCAAAATTAGCGTGTCTACAGGGCCGAGTGGCAGCAGATTCAAAATGAGGAAATCAGCGTACAGGATTTCGAGACCTCTCGGCTGCCCTCTCCGATGTGCGCCACGTGTCTTAGATCCTCGTGCTAAGAGCCGAATAGTGGCAATCCAGGTTAAAGTGATTAACGACCAAGATCTTCTAACCCTTCGGCTACCTTATCGGATGCATGCCACGTGCCTCGTTTTATTAAGCACAAGCGAATCACTCAGAGGGAAATCTCAGGTTATTGCCCCCTCGGTTTCGGACGAGAGCCATCTTCGGTCCACGAGAATTAAAACAACTATCCGCCTTTAGGAATTCTTTGAGAAATGTGTATACTCTCGGCACTGTCTTTCCAGAAATAGCTTGAGGGTAAGGGGCCATGTGATGGGGAAAGAGCCCACTAAAGCCCATTACCGTCGGCCCAGTCCCTGTTCGAGAATGGGCCATTCGCCATTCAACTATTATCAGCGGCCTATAATCGTAGCGGGCCAGGGTGGACTCAGCCCAATCACCCGGGACAGCTTGTTTTGGTCCGGCCCAGACGTTTTCTAGGCCATCAAGGGTCCAGCCAGCTCGGCGTAGTGATACAATAGTTGCCTAGGTTCGGCCAAGGTGTATAAGGGCCGAGGCGGGTCCGGCCCATTTCGATTAGGCCTTGAGCCCGCTAATTCAGGGTACTCTCGAAATTTTCCATCAATTCCTATAGTCCTACATCGCTCGCCACAATGAAAGAACCCTCATCCTCCACCATAAAAGATCACTATTCAATGCATAAAAGGTACACAACAAGTTGTCAAGCCTTCCTCTCTCTCTAAATACAAAAGTCTTTCATTAACTATGACTGACTTAACCATCGGAGGGTTCCCCCGGGACCAAGACCCGGGACCCTTCTAACGGTTCCTTCTCTGCAGGAGGAAGACCCTTCGTCTCCGATACCCTTTCGGCTTTGGATCCTCTCGGCGCTCGGTCACCGGCTGGTATTCGGATTCCCCCCCGAAATCCGACAGTGATTGCCTTGGCTACATCAATAATAATAATAATAATAATAATAATGATAATAGTAGTATATGTACATAATGTATATCAAATGGATATTTATAAATGTCTACTAATATAGACGTTAAATATCTAATCAGTAATGACTTGTGGATCAAAGCAGCTTTGATTTGAGCTAATTTATATTCTAATTCATGAGTGTGGGCAGTCTTTTAACCTAAATACTAATTCAATCCATAAACATATAGATTAGATCAAGTTTTATAAATTGAGAGGAGACGCCATAGATTAGATTATAAATTAACTAGATCCACTTACAGCTACAATCCATACATGGTATGCAAGATATCCTTTTCTTACTCCAAATAAATCTTGTGGCCCCACTTGTGCCCATTGTTTCTTCTTTTCCCTCTCTCGTTGTGAATTTCAGCATAGAAGACCCTAGAAGAGATCGCTGTGATTTTTTGGCTCCAATTATCTTACTTTAGATTGTATCTTATTGGCATCATTTGAGAGGGTTATTTTGTTGTATACTGATGGGGAAAGAGCTCGCTAAGCCCATTATCGTCGGCCCTGTCCCCGTTCGAGAATGGGCCGAGTGCCATTCAGGTATTATCGACGGCCCACGATCGTAGCGGGCCGGGGTGGACCTGGCCCAATCACCCGGGACAGTCTGTCTCGGTCCGACCCAGACGTTTGCCAGGCCAACAAGGGTCAAGCCCACATGGCATAGCAAAATGTAAGTTACTCGGGATCGGCCCATGTGCGTAAGAGCCGAGACAGGTCCAGCCCGTTTCGATCAGGCCTTAAGCCCACTAATTCAAGATACTTTTAGAATTTCTCGATAATTCCTATAGTCCTACTCGCTCGCCGCAATAAGGGAACCCTCATCCTTCATTATAAAAGGGCACTATTCAATGCAGAAAAGGGGGGGCGATTAAGCCTTCATCTCTCTCTCTCTAAATACTAAAAGTCTTTCATCAATCCAGTGACTAACTTAATCATCGGAGGGTTCCCCCTGGGCCAAGACCCGGGACCCTTCTGACTGTTTCTTCTATGCAGTAAGAAGACCCTTCGTCTCCGACTCCCCTGCGGCTTTGGATCCTCTCGCCGCTCGGTCACCACCTGGTATTCGGATTTTCCCCCGGAATCTGACAGTGATTGCCTCGGCTACATCACTTGGCGTCGTCTGTGGGAAAGAAGTAGCTATGTCTCATCGACCAGTAACGAGACGATCCGGCCAAGACGAGACGGAGGTGAGGGCGACCTCTACCCAGTCGCTCCTTCATATCGAAGGAGTCCCAACCAGTCTTCCACAGGGATCGGCCCTCCCGGCGATACTTGAGCTCGTCGCTCCCAGGAACGATCGAGTGGAAGAACTCTCACAGCAGGTGGCCACGCTCACGGCTATCGTCACCTCTTTGGCCCCGCTGCACGACATGGTCTCGGCCATCGCCCAACACATGGGTCTACTGGTTCAATCGGCGAGGTCGGTGCCACCCCAGCCACAATATTGTCCGGCCATTCAGCCTACGAAGGGGCAGGCCGGACCTTCACGAGCGTCCCTTCATGAAGGAGTCTCCACTTGCAGCGAACCATATGGGCCGCAAGGCCGAGTTCTGCGTGCTAGTCACCTGCTGATCGAGCCAGACAACGCTTCATCTGGCACCCACCCCACCGAAGCCGAGGGACGCGCGGCCGCAACTACTGCTACAACTCCAGAGCTGGACTGGAGATTGACCGAAATGAGAAAGGAAATGCAGCAGATGGTGTCCCGGCCATATGGAACACCTCTAACTAGCACAATTCTAGAGCAAACCCCCTTCTCCCATGAAATTCTAGCCACCGAGATACCTTCCAACTTCAAGCTACCGAAGGGACCTCTGTATGATGGCATGACAGACCCAGTCAACCATTTCCAGAGATTTAATTCCTATCTTTCTGTCCGAGGGGTTCCTGAGGCAGTTCTCTGTCGTCTTTTCCTCCTCACCCTTGAGTAAATAGCCTCCACCTAGTTTGGTACCTTGGCACCTAATTCTATCCACTCGTTGGTACAATTGGGCCAATTGTTCATTGACCAGTTCTATGATGCCACTCGGCAATCCAAAACTTCAGGCATTGTGCTCGCCATCCGACAAAGGCCAGCCGAGACTCTTCAGGAGTATTTCGCCCAGTTTCGGACCGAGGTAGCCCATATTACAAATCTGGATAGTTCAATCGCAGTCTTGGCCGTGATTAGTTGCTGCACGGACTAGGAGCTTCTCAGCTCCATTGGGAAGCGGCATCCTCCCACTTTTCAAGACTTAGTGGCCCGGGCTCACAAATACATCAATCGGGAAGCCTTGATGATGTCTAAGGGTAAGAATGCCGCCGAAGCGGTGTCGGCTGTCACCTTGCCAGCGGTGCGTCCACGTGCCGAAGATCAACAGTCCCACAAAAGGTAAAGAAGAGAGGAGGATTGGGGCTGAAACAGGTGTCGGGCTCCACAGCAACAGTACCTGCCGCTACCAGCTCCTCCCTCCCGAATGCTTATAGAGGTAAAAGGCATGCTCCGTCAGCCAAAGCGCATCAGAACCGATCCTCACTGAAGGGACTCTCGAAAGTACTGTGAATACCATCGGGAGATAGGGCATTCAACAGACGAGTGCTGACACCTTTGGGAAGAAATTGATTGCCTCATTTGAGAAGGCCGCCTGCTGCAATATAATCGGGTGCGACCGCAGCAGCAGCAAGGCCGAGACCTTTCGGCAGTACCCAGACAACCCCGGCTTCCGACCAAAGAAGCACCGCCTCAACCAAAAGCTGCCCCAGCCACGGTGGAGGCATCGCACCAGCGACCTAGTGCCGGGTCCATCATGGTCATATCCGAAGGTCCGGAAGAAGGTTCGCGACGTCGCTATCGCCTCGAGGCTTTGTCGGACGTGGCAGTTATTGACGTAGAGCCGAAGCGCTCTCGTCAGGAGGACATCGTCTTCGGCCAAGAAGATCTCAATGACATCCAAGTCCCACATGACGATGCTCTCGTAGTAAATGCTGTATTGAAAAATTATGATGTTCATCGTATGTTTGTTGATAATGGGAGTGCACCTAATGTGCTTTTTTATGACTGTTTCCTAAAACTTGGTCTAGCCAAGACCGATATGAAGACTCATCGAGGACCCTTGTTTGGCTTCAATGGATCCCTGTGCCGAGTTGAAGGCATTGTCCGACTACCCGTAACCCTCAGTACAGCACCGAAGCACTTAACTATTGAAACCGACTTCGCAGTTGTGAAAATTGACTCAGCATACAATGCTATCTTCGGTCGTCAGTTGATCGGAGGGATCGGTGTTGTGTTGGGATCGCTGTGTCGGGATCCAACCGAAAAACACAGCGGAATAATATGTTCGGGATCGGATCCATCCCGTTTCGATCGTTAAAATAAAACCGGAGAAAATCGAGTTCACCTTGCGCGGATACGAATCTGCGTTCGTTTTCCGGTTCCGTCGGAGCGATGCCGCAAGTCGCGCAGATGCCCGACCTCTAGCGATATCCACGTGGTTCTCCTCGCGATGGATCATCCTCGCTTCCTCGCTCGCTGCGGCGTTCGTAGATCCCGTCTGGCTGCGCGTAATCCGCTGCGACATGCGGATTCTGAATCTCCCGTCGGACGGAAGCCGGAGCAGTCGAGAACCGCACGCCCATAAGAGAGAGAAAGAACGTCCGTTCTTTTATAATAAGTCAGTTTGCGGTTTTTTATAAAAACCCATACTTATCCGAAATCCTGTCGGATTATCCATCGACTTGAAAACCATTTGCGTGTGACCCTCTAGGCCCAAATACCAGTCCAGTTAATAGCCCATTAAGTCCAGTAACCCTTTACTGACCCACTGAATTAATTAATATCCTTATATTCAATTAATCAGCCGATTTTAATGTCCCACAATAAATTCGGATGGACTGCCGACCACGTTGGATGCCAAGCAACATCACGTGATCCTGGATGGCACTGGGGTTATCGCAACCCTCTATTGGAACCTTTCTGTAATCGGTTAGCGCGCAGATAATTCTTCATCCGTGCAATGTTCCCGAATCGACCTAGGGCATGGTTTACTATTAAACCCTATTTGGTCGATTCACTTGAATCAGATGCCGCTAATCTGAATCCGATAACTCCTTATCGATTACAGAGTCCGCCCTGGCCAGGGACTTTAAGCGCATCATTCCCGGAACATTCTCTCTCAAACTACCAAGAGCGGATGATCCTGTATTGAACACGCAATCACCTTCGAGGGCATTTCCATGAACCCGATCGCTTGACTTATTGATAACCCATGGTTAGGGATTCGTTCGTCAAGGTCAAAGCTCAGAAACCTACCAACAAGATATCTTTAGAGTCTCAGGTCCAAGGATCATCCACGCAACTATGACAAATGAATCGAGCTGGTTAACAGTGAGGTGATTACCATCCAGCGATTCATAGTCGGATCAGTTCAGTGAACTCATTCACCAATGAGCACCTATAGGTTCAGCATAGTGTCTCCACACAAGTGACTTATGGGATCAGTCACCCTCATCATATGAGCTGAAGTAACCTATACTAGTCTATCCAGATGTTCGATGTCCTATCTCAAACATCGTATGACTAGGAACAATTAAGAACATGTGTTTATAAGTCTTCGGTCCCGTAATTATGATCTCATCATAATCCGAAGACTGTTGCACATGTTCATGGACTTCATCGTGATACGATAAACACAAATCGAATTAATTGCACACAACGAATTATTGCCATTTATTAATAATCTGAATAAGTACATAGTATCGGATTGGCTTTGAGACCATCTAATACTAACAATCTCCCACTTGGACTAAAGCCAATCACTTTTATACAGAATACCCATATTCTCTAAGTGACGCTCAAATATATTTTGAGACAAAGGCTTTGTAAGTGGATCTACTATATTGTCGGCTGAGGGAACTCTTTCCACCACGACATCTCCTCGAGCTATAATTTCTCTGATCAAATGAAAGCGCCGCAGAATGTGCTTCGACTTCTGATGAGAACTCGGCTCTTTCGCTTGAGCAATCGCCCCATTGTTGTCACACAGTAGTGGGACGGGACCAGATATGCTTTCCACCACATCAAGATCGCTGATGAATTTCTTCATGCATACAGCTTCCTTGGCGGCTTCAACAGCAGCAATATACTCGGCTTCCGTTGTCGAATCAGCAGTGGTTTCCTGCTTGGAACTTTTCTAGCTCACTGCTCCCCGTTGAGTGTGAAAATAAAACCTAATGTTGACTTGCTGTCATCAGGATCATACTGAAAACTCGAGTCAGTGTATCCTTGCAGCTTTAAGTCTCCTCCTCCATAGACTAGAAATAGATCCTTAGTCCTTCTCAAGTACTTAAGGATGCATTTCACAGCCTTCCAGTGTTCATCACTTGGATCTACCTGATGTATGCTCGTAACACTTAAAGCATATGCAACATCAGGTCTGGTACATAGCATGGCATACATGATGGACCCTATGGCAGAAGCATAGGGGACTTTATCCATCACAACCCTCTCTTCAAGTGTCTTGGGAGACTGACCTTTAGAGAGTGAGATTCCATGTCTCATCAGTATGAGACCTCTCTTAGAATTTTCCATGCCAAACCGTTTGACAATGGTTTCTATGTACATGGATTGGGTTAAAGTTAGCATCTTCTTTGATCTATCTCTATAGATCCGTATTCCCAATACGTAAGATGCTTCTCCCAAATCCTTCATGGAGAAGTTCTTTAACAGCCATATCTTTACTGATGACATCATTCCTACATCATTCCCAATGAGTAGGATGTCGTCAACGTAAAGAACTAGAAATGTGATTACGCTCCCACTATTTTTCTTGTATACACAGGACTCATCTTCATTCTTAATGAAGCCATAAGATTTGATTGCCTCATCAAATCTTATGTTCCAGCTTCGGGAAGCTTGCTTCAGTCCATAAATGGACCTTTACAACTTGCATACCATGTCTGGAGAATCTTTGGATGTAAATCCTTCTGGTTGTATCATATACACCTCCTCCTCAAGGTTTCCATTGAGGAAGGCAGTCTTCACATCCATCTGCTAGATTTCATAATCACGGTAGGTAGCAATGGCGAGAAGAATTCTGATAGACTTAATCATAGCAACGGGTGAAAAGGTTTCGTCATAGTCAACACCTTGTCTTTGACGATAGCCTTTCACCACTAATCCTACTTTAAAGTCTCAATACGTCCATCTGCACCGATCTTTCTTTTAAAGATCCATTTGCAGCCGATAGGTACTATACCATCGGGTAAATCCACCAAGTTCCAAACTTGGTTGATGTACATGGACTGTATTTCAGAATTCATGGATTCCCGCCATTTCCCGGCCTCTGGACTTTCAATGGCCTCCTGGTAAGTCTTAGGATCATCATCCTCATTATAGAGTATCCTTGAACCATCCAAATTAATATGTCCCACATATCTTTCTGGTGGTTTAGGTACTCTTTCAGACCTACGAGGTTCCTATGTATCATTTTGAATAGGTTCTGTCACTGACGGTTCATCTGATGAATCATTGCCAGTTTGTGCGTCTGGAATTTCTTCCAGTGTTACTTTACTCCCACTGTCCTTATGGAGAATATAATCTTCTTCCAGAAAGACAGCTCTCCTGGCCACAAACACCTTTTGTTCGCCAGGAAGATAAAAGTAATATCCATAAGTTTCGTTTAGATATCCCACAAATCTGCATTTGTCAGTTCTGGATTCCAGCTTATCTACGTCATGTCTTTTAATATGAGCAGGACATCCCCAGACTTTAACATGTTTAAGGTCTGCTTTCCTTCCATTCCATATCTCATATGGAGTGGTCTCAACAGATTTGCTGGGTACCTTGTTCAGGATATACATAGCCGAGCTAAGTGCATATCCCCATAAGGACACTGGTAATTTGGACATGCTCATCATGGATCACACCATTTCCATTAATGTGCGATTTCTCCTTTCTGATAAAGGATACCATTATCCTTTAAGTATTTAATGAACTTAGTACTCAAGTATTCACCACCCCGATCAGATCGGATGGTTTTTATACTCTTTTCTGTTTGTTTTTCTGCTTCATTCTTAAATTCTCTGAATTTTTCAAAGGCTTCAGATTTATACTTCAATAAGTATATATATCCAAACCTTGAGTAATCATCAGTGAATGTAACGAAGTATGAGAAACCACCAATGGCTTGGGTTGACATAGGACCACATACATATGAACGTATGAGTTCTAATATGTCTTTGGCTCGTTCTCCAATTCCATTAAATGGAGACTTAGCCATTTTACCTATTAAACATGACTCACAGGTTGCATAGGATTCATAATCAAATGGATCCAAGTATCCATCTTTATGCATCCTTTGGAGTTTGTTTTCACCAATGTGTCCAAGCCTACAATGCCACAAGTAGGCTTTGTTCATTTCATACTTACTCCTTTTAATTGAAGAACCGATATGTAAATTATCATGAGACACATTCAATAGATACAATCCATTAGACAAAATAGCAGAAGCTATTAATTTATTTCCGAAATAAATTGAACAACTATTGTTCCCAAAATTTAAATTGTATCCAATTATATCTAAGCATGAAATAGAAATGATGTTCCTTATTATGCTAGGTACATAATAACATTCATCTAATAAAAACTGTCTCCAGATGGTAGCTTGAGCTTCACTGTCCCCACAGCGATCGCCGCAACTCTTGTGCCGTTACCTAGCCTCAGCTCCACCTCGCCGGTCCTCAGCTTACACCTTCTTGTCAGTGCCTGCACAGAATTGCAGATATGAGATACACATCCAGTATCTAATATCCATGATGTACAATCTCTTATTGACAAGTTTACATCTATCATATAGATACTTGAAGTGTCATGCTGCTTCACAGTTCCTTGAGCCTTGTCCTTGAGATATTCTTTGCAATTCCTCTTCCAATGCCCTTTATGGTGACAGTAGAAGCAATCACCTTTCTCAGCACTTTTACCTTTGTCTTTCTTGGCAACCTTTACCTTTCTATGAACCTTGTTCTTATTCTTTTTGAAAAGCTTGGACTGCAAGTCTTTTTCTGTTTGTCTTACCAACCATGAGGACTTGGGGTTTATCCTTCACAAGGTTCCCCTCAGCAGTCTTTAACATGTTCAGCAGTTCAGCTAAGGTGGCCTGGATCTTGTTCATGTTAAAATTAACGATGAACTGAGCATATGACGGTGGAAGTGAAGATAACACGAGGTCTGTGTGCATCTCCTTGGGAAGTGTAATCCCAAGAGCATCCAGCCTCTCCACCCACTCAATCATCTTTAACACGTGATTATGTACTGAAGTTCCCTCTGCCATCTGAGCCTTGAACAGATTCTTCGATATCTCATATCGTTCGATTCTGCTCTGCTCACCAAATAGCTCCTTCAAATGGAGCATGATGGATCTAGCATCCATCTCTTCATGTTGCCTCTGCAACTCATTGCTCATAGAGGCTAACATGTAGCATTGGGCCATAGTGGAATCTTCCTTCCATTTTTCATACGCTATCATTTCCTCTTATGGAGCATCCAATACTAGTTTAGTAGGAGGTTCATTATCCAAGACGTAGGCAATCTGCTCAGACCTGAGGACTATCTTCAGGTTTCTGAGCCAGTCTGAGTAATCGGTGCCTGTCAAACGGTTGGCATCAAGTATGCCTCGCAACGGGTTATGGTGCGACATTCTCGCCTACAGGAGATAATCAATTGATAATTAGCAGATATTCAGATTAACTAAAACAAGATATGGTCTTTTATTATGTAGTTTTACTCCCACTAATTTTCAACAGACTGTATAACCTTCAGATATACAAAACGGGAGACGCCGACTGTCTCTTAGTGGGGATCAGAATCTCCAAGCATCACAGTATGACCTCGGGTAAACACGTAGTATCATACCGCTATCTCAGAGCAATCATCTCATAATAATTGCAACTCCTTGCAATATCCGATCATATTTCGGCTCCCAAGTTTAATGGTCCCAGGTAAACTCAGTAGACCATTATCCCCGGTCTAAGCTTTACCATCAATACGTGACAGAGTAAAGTAGAAATATAGTTCTCGGGTAAACACGTGGATAACTATATCGTTCCTCTACTCTTATCCAAAGGCATCTAATGCCATGATCAACAGTCCTCTCAACAGACAATAGCAGACCTCGGGTAAACACATAGTATCTGCCATGACTGAATTAAGTTCTATTGATCATATTGATGGAGATCCACGAGGTGCATTCTCAATGACTCGCGCTGCGGCTTAGAGTTTGTTACGAAGGTTTTACTTATTTAGTTTGGTCTCATCCTAGGTGATAGTATTAAATATATCGAATATATTATAGATACTAATAACCTAGCAAATATCAAGCACACGCATCACATACATGTCATTAGTGTGGTCATGGACGACACTGCGGTTTGACTTGAGCCAGACAGTCAAACGCACACACATACACAATATAACAACTTATATCATGAGTCTGTAAACCTATGGATTCAATGAACTCCTTCATTTTCATTTGGTCGGCAGTTGTGGATCATCCTCGCTCCGCGCGCAGCTTGCTCGATCAAATTACATCATAATTCTCAATTACATGATAATTTAAATGAGGAAGCCTTATGGTGATTACATCAAGGAGGAAGGTAGAAGTACAATGGAATATGAGAGGGAGAGGTTAGCAGACCTCTATTTATTAATAAACAATAAACCACACAATCACATTCCATATCCACAAATAATGCTCGTCCATGACCACCATGTGTTTTAGTTAAACAAACCACACATGAATTGCCCATCAAATGGCTAAATAAAATTTTCGAAAATAATAATAATTTCAGGTTTCATAAAACCATGGACCAAACAAAATTTGGATTTAGAATTTTTGAAAAATTTTCAATAAGTTTAAGCATGCCAATTTAAATCTAATTTAAATAACCAAACTAATGCATATAATTAAAACAAAATTAAACAAGCAATTAATAACACATCAAATATGTATGAAATCTAAAAATAATGGCTTTAGAAATATTCGAAAATAATAATAATTTCAGGTTTCATAAAACCAGGGACCAAACAAAATTTGGATTTAGAATTTTCGAAAAAATTTCAATAAGTTTAAGCATGCCAATTTAAATCTAATTTAAATAACCAAACTAATGCATATCATTATAACAAAATTAAACAAGCAATTAATAACACATCAAATATGTATGAAATCTAAAAATAATGGCTTTAGAAATATTCCATACTCAATTTGAACAATTCAAATAATTATGGGGGTATTTAACAATTAAATACAACAATTAATCTAACACCTTAGATTAATAATTAATATTAACAACATTTGTTAATATGATAATGAAAAAACTCCTATTTTATTATTAGGACCCAACAATTAAAAATTTTAATGTCAAAATCAAATTTTAACAATAAAATTAAATTAAATTAATTTTAACAGGGCCACTAATAATAAAAAACATATTTAATAGAAGTGGGAAGGGGGGTTTCAGCCCGGCTGAACCCCTGGCTCGGGCTAGGGCCGAGCCAGGGCCCAACCAGGGCTCGGACCCAGGCCCGCGGGCCTGGTCCGGGTCCTGCTGGGCCTTGGCTCGAGCCAGCTGGCTCGGGCCAGGGTCCAGCTGGGCTGGACCCTGTCAGCAGCTAGGGGAAACCCTAGCCGCATGACAGGGGCGCCCGAGGGTTCCCTGCAATGCAGGGAATCCGACGGCGGCTACCCCCTGCTGGGCCCCCTTCCGGCGCCGGCGACCGTCCGCCGGTTCCGGCGATGTCGCCGGCGCCATCCGGCGGCCGGAGCATGCCCGTGAAGGGCTCCGGTGGCCTCCTTTTTATTTCCAAAGAAATCCTTCCCTTGATCCCTCTTTTCACAACGGTTTCAAAAACGCAAGAGGAAGAAGAAGGAAGGCCATGGCCAGCGGTACCTGGATCCCCATGCTGCCGGCATCGATCACAACTATCAAAGCCCCCAAAGATCCATCTCATGGATCCGATTCTATCAAATATACTCCGTTCTTCGTCCAACGAAGAACACGACGAAAAACCCCAAAAATAATATTTTCTTCATATTTAAATCGCGATCTCATCGCAGTGAACATCTCATGAACCCAAATCTTTCAAGAAAATAATTACCAGCATGGATTTAAATTCTAAAACCACAATCTTTAGAGACCGAAACGGCGAAAACACAGTGGAACCTGGCTCTGATACCACTGTTGCAATCGCTGTGTCGGGATCCGACCGAAAAACGCAGCGGAATAATATGTTCGGGATCGGATCCATCCCGTTTCGATCGTTAAAATAAAACCGGAGAAAATCGAGTTCACCTTGCGCGTATTCGAATCCGCGTTCGTTTTCCGGTTCCGTCGGAGCGATGTCGCAAGTCGCGCAGATGCCCGACCTCTAGCGGTATCCACACTGACCCACTGAATTAATTAATATCCTTATATTCAATTAACCAGCCGAATTTAATGTCCCACAATAAATTCGGACGGACTGCCGATCACGTTGGATGCCAACCAACATCGCTTGATCCTGGATGGCACTGGGGTTATCGCAACCCTCTATTGGAACCTTTCTATCATCGGTTAGCGCGCGAATATAATCCTTCATCTGTGCACTGTTCCCGAATCGACCTAGGGCATGGTTTACTGTTAAACCCTATTTGGTCGATTCACTTTAATCAGATGCCGCTAATCTGAATCCGATAACTCCTTATCGATTACAGAGTCCGCCATTGTCAGGGACTTTAAGCGCATCATTCCCGGAACATTTTCTCTCAAACTACCGAGAGCGGATGATCCCGTATTGAACACGCAATTACCTTCGAGGGCATTTCCCTGAACCTGATCGCTTGACTTATTGATAACCCATGGTTAGGGATTCGTTTGTCAAGGTCAAAGCTCAGAAACCTACAAACAAGATATCTTTGGAGTCTCAAGTCCAAGGATCATCCACGCAACCGTGACAAATGAATCGAGCTAGTTAACAGTGAGGTGTTTACCATCCAGCGATTCATAGTCGGATCAGTTCAGTGAACTCATTCACCAATGAGCACGTATAGGTTCAGCATAGTGTCTCCACACAAGTGACTTATGGGATCAGTCACCCTCATCATATGATCTGAAGTAACCTATACTAGTCTATCCGGATGTTCGATGTCCTATCTCAAACATTCTATGACTAGAAACAATTAAGAACATGTGTTTATAAGTCTTCGGTCCCGTAATTATGATCTCATCATAATCCGAAGACTGTTGCACATGTTCATGGACTTAATCGTGATACGATAAATACAGATCGAATTAATTACACACAATGAATTATTGCCATTTATTAATAATCTGAATAAGTACATAGTATCGGATTGGCTTTGAGACCATCTAATACTAACATGTTGTACCGTCATCTTACCACCAGAAGTTGAAGTTCCACACCAACCATGGAGTCAGCGAGGCTAAAGGGAACCAAGAAGTTGCTCGGCAATGTTACATGATTTCAATAAAAGGGAAAGCTGCGGCCGAGTCCCTCTCAATTGAGTCACCAACCGAAGCCTCCCCAGGTGAAGAGCTTGTAACCGTTCCAGTCCCGGGAGGAGAAGGCCGAATATTGTTGATAGGTTTCGGCCTTGATAAAGCCGAAGCCGAAAGTCTGATCGGCTTCAATCTCGACGTCTTCGCATGGTCCCCTTCAAACATGCCTGGAGTCGACCCAAAGGTGGCGGAGCATCGTCTGCATGTTGATCCGAACCAACCTCCGGTTAAACAGAAGCGGTGTAACTTCAATCAGGAAACGAGAATGGCGATCCAAGCCGAAGTACAAAAGGGCCTGGACGTGGGACATCTCCGGGAGGTGCATCATCCTGATTGGGTTGCCAACGTGGTAATGGTACCCAAGAAGGACGGTAAGTGGCGAATGTGTGTTGATTTCACAAACCTTAATAAGGCTTGTTTGATGGACAATTTTATGCTGCCTCGGATAGACCAGATGGTGGACGCCACCTCCAGCCACGAACTGCTTAGCTTCCTCGATACCTATTCGGGGTATTACCAAATCCGGATGCATCCGAAGGATGAAGACAAGACAAGTTTTACAACGGATCTCGGCTTGTACTGTTACATCCGAATGTCCTTCGGCCTGAAGAATGCGGGAGCGACTTATCAACGTCTCGTCAACAAGATGTTTGCTTCCCAATTAGGCCGAAACATGGAGGTTTACATCGACAATATACTGGTAAAGAGCCAAGCTGTCGCTAAGCATTTGGCCGATTTGGCCGAGACTTTCTCCACACTACGTAGGTAAAAAATGAAGCTAAATCCCACGAAGCGTGCCTTCGGCGTGGACTCAGGGAAATTTCTTGGCTATATGGTCACTCACCGAGGGGTGGAAGCAAATCCCGCGAAGGTCTCAGCCATCCTTCAAATGCGCCCCCCAGCGAGTATCCGGGAAGTTCAAAGGCTAAGCGGACGAGTAGCGGCGCTAAGCCATTTTATGTCGAGAGCGACGGATCCCTGTTTTCCCTTCTTCAAGCTGTTGAAGAAGATTAGCGACTTTTCATGGACGGACGAATGCCAATCGGCCTTCGAACAACTGAAGGCCTATCTCTCCGAAGTTTTAGTCCTTTCCAAGCCTGTCGAAGGAGAGCAACTGTGTATATGTCTTGCTACATCCGAGACTGCTGTAAGTATTGTTCTTATCCGGGAGGAAGATGATTCCTAGAAACCAGTCTATTACGCCAATCGAGCACTCCACGAAGCGGAGCTTCGGTATCCAACTTTGGAGAAGCTTGCCCTAGCCTTAGTTGTGTCTGCCAGAAGGTTTTGGCCTTACTTCATCGCGCATCCCATAAAAGTATTCAACCTCTGCAACAGATCCTCTCTCGGCCAGAGGTATCCGGAAGGCTAGCCAAATGGGCGATCGAGTTGGGGAAATTTGACATCTCTTATGGGCCGCAGACTGCAATCAAGGCACACGCGCTGGCCGATTTTATTGCTGAGCTGAAACCCAAAGAGCTTGTGGCTCCTTTAGTAAAAAAGGACGAGCCATTTGCCTTCACGCTCTCAAGTGCGGGGGCCGAAGGCACTTCGACCCTAGAAATCGACGGCGGATGGCAATTATACGTAGACAGGTCCGCTTGCTCGTCGAGTAGTGGGGCCGGATGGGTCCTAACATCTCCGGACGGAATGGTCGCAGAGTATGCTCTTCGCTTCACCTTCCCCGCCGCCAATAATGTTGCCGAGTACGAAGCCCTCATATCAGGCCTCCAAGCTACAAGAAGACTCGGGGTACAAGAAATAAAGGCATTCAGCAATTCCTAGTTGATTGTCAGTCAGATCACTGAGGAGTATGAGGCCCGAGACGCTGTGATGGCATCCTATCTACAGGTAACTAAAAGAACCATTGCTGAATTCAGTTCTTTTAGTATTATACGTATCCCTCGATCAGAAAACACTCGGGCCGATGCCCTCTCTCAGTTGGCTTCTACCCATGATGGGGGAGGAAGCCGAATGGTTCTCGTTGACGAATTATCGGAACCCAGCATCCATAATTCTGAGGTAATGCAAGCCAATACTTTCGAAGACGATACATGGATGACTCCGAAAGTGGCACTTATTCTCCGAGCGGAGCTCCTGACCGAAGCAAGAGAGGCGAGACGTATCCGACTGCGTTCCTCTCAATTTATCATCCTAGAAGAAGTATTGTATAAAAGGTCTTTCGGCCGACCACTCCTCAGGTGTCTCATGTTAGTTTTGGGTGTCCTACAGACCAATTACGGGTTGTATAGGCCCAATGTATTGTACAATCTTGTTCAATATAATTAAGTGTTAATTAGAGCGTAAACTTGTAATCTGTGGATTTCTTTGCATTGTCCCTAGGATATGTGGTTGTAAAGTCAATTTCGAGATGGGATCTCGAATGTGAGTTTGACTGTATGTGGACACATACCTTAAACTATTTCTAATTGGAGAGTAATCACTCTGGGACATTGATTACTTGTAAATCAGCACGCATGATGTGTAGATGACCAATCTCACGGTCATAGGCACATATGTGTGGATGTTCATCCTGGGAGGATGTTCTCTGAACTGATCCGCTGATGGATCTTCAGATGGTTAATTATACCTAATGTCAATTGAAGATCCATCTGTCTTAGTAGTATCGTTGATCCTTTGACCTAAGACATTAATGAGGTCTTGCGTGAGGACTGGTGTGGTTTAATATTTGGTTAAGTGATTTTAACCATAAGTCATGAAACACCGAATTATTAGCCACATCGGAATACATGCGAAGACCGTTAATGGTCAAGAGGGGATCGCTAACTGTCAGGTATCACAGACAGTTAATGAGTCATGACATGGATGCTCCACTAAATCCCTGGCCAGGGTGGTATCAGTTCGTTGAGAATGAACGTGAAATTATTATGGAGGTCATAGTCAGACGACACGATCACTAGTGGTTTTACGAAACCATACCATGCGATTGAATCAGACTCATAGAATGAGCGAGAGATTATAGCGATACGGTAACTAAAGACTTACAGGTGCCAAACAGGGAATAGATAAATCTGGCATCCTCTACGATCACGCTGATTTGCTTGACCCAACGTGATAAAAAGGTCCGGAACAAATTAAACGGTTATTGGGAATAACTGGTTTAAATTACTTCTAATTAGATTAGAAGTTAATGGATCTTTAAACCAGAGTGATAATGGGCCTAGAGGATCACACAAATAACTCTTACAGAATAGAATATTTTTGTATGGAACAATATACTAAAGCATTAAATTTTTTTGGAAAAAGAATTTATAAATGACTTAAAAATATATATGCAACAATATAAAGGGCATATATATAATATATGTATTATTAGGCTTATTTTATAAGCTAATAATAATATATTAATATATAATATATCCTGGGTTTACTTTAACCGTGGTTGCCTTTTTAGCCGAGGCGATTAAAGACGGGATTGGCTGAAATGGCGGTTCAAGCTGCCGCCTTACCATTCTATAAATAACCCATCTTCTCCAACCCGTAACTAGCTAATTAAACCCATTCCAAAAGGTTGGCCGTCAGGTAAAAGTTGGAAGGGTTGGACTCTTGCCAACAGAGCTCTTGAGGCTAGTGGGTTTGTGCGCGTTTTGGAGAAGGAGAGCTCCGTTGCTGCGCGGGTTGGTGTGGATTAAGCTCTAGAGGCCGAACGTTTGTGCGACTCAAAGCTTCGAGGAGTTCAGCATCGATTTTCACAGGATAACATATTCTGTGTAAGGTGATAAATCTCGTGTGATTTATTTAGATCGTTTTTGTTGCATCAATCGGAGCCCGAACCGGTTTGGGAAATCACTTTATTTTATGTTCTTCCGCTTCTGTGATTTTCCGAGGGTTACGACCGAACCCAATAATGGTATCAGAGCCAGGTTTAGGCTCTTATTGATGCAACTGGGAAGAACGATCACTATTGTAACATTATGTTCGAGTTCTTCAATTTTATTTTAATTTTTTTTTGCCACAAAAAGTTATTTTTTCGAAACAGAGAGAAACTGGATGGCAAAAGGCCAGGCCGTCTGAGTATTTTGAAAAAAAAAATCAGATTATAAACGGCACTTGGAGTCGCCGTCCGGAATGTAAACGGCACTTGGAGTGGCCGCCTAGTTTGTGGAAAAAAAAAATTTGAAAATTTTTCTAAAAAAATAAAAATAAAACATAAAACGGCCATGCATGGCCGTCCACTTGCAAGGTGGCCATCCACCACAAGGGGTGGACGGCCAACCATGTGGCCTTCCACTTGGTGGAAGGCACTTGGCCTTGCCGTCGGATTAATTTTAAAATTATTTAAAACTAATTTGTTGTCTGATTTTTCTCACTGTTAGGCACACTGCTCCAACCCGCACTACGCACTGCACTGGCCCAGAAAATTAAAATTTTATTTCAAAAATTAAAATAATTATCAGATAGGATTAATTAAATTTATTGAATCTGATAATTATCATGTAAATTTTGAGTTTAATTGAAGTTTAGATATAAATTTAAACTTTTGAATTTTTAATTATTAGATAATTGTTAAATTCGAATTTTGAGAGGATTGTCGTTAAAATTCAAATTTTGAGTTTGTAAAATTATTAGATAACTTTCAAATGAATAAATTGTGAATTTTAATGAAAGATAATTGAAGACGATTATTTAATTAAATTGTATTTGATCATTGGATGATTAACTTGAATTTAAATTTCATGATTGTCTTAATTATATTGATTGATTGAATTTAATTTTTTAAATTCATGTGCATATCCTATTATACGAATGGAATAATTCTAAGCATGAATGTTACTGAAATGCCTTAATTATTTTGGTCTCTGTTAGATTAATTTTGAATGTAACGATGAGTTTTTCAAAATTAAACATGACCAAAATTTCTCGTATGCACAAACCATGATTTCAATTCAAATATAAGGATTATTTTCAAAATAATCTTTCTGTGATTGATATGATTGAGTTTGGAATGGTAGGTGATCATGGACTTAGTTCAGTTCGTTTTAGGCCCGCGAGCCTCCCTTCTTTCTCTATTTAATTTCCAATGTAATTTTATCTTCCTCCGATGAATGTACTCGCCCTAAGGGTTGCTGGAAATCATTTGGCATGTAATTCTTTTTCCGGCCTGTGAGCCGTGTAATTATTGTAATTAATGTTGCGGATGGAGCTTGAAAGCACGGAGAACGAACTGCAAGAATGATCTTACTGCTTGGGAAGTAGGCTGGATATCTGCGTAGCTTTAATTAGAGTCCATGATCACCCAGGCTTATTTATTTGTATAGGATGTATTTATTTTGAGTAATTACTAGGTACAATAAATATATAGCTTGAATATATTTATTCTACCACTTAAGGTGAGACCAAGATAAAAGCAAAATTCCCTCTTTATTAAATACTAGATCTGTAAATGTGGCTTTAGAAGCTGTCGTGGCCCTCCACCATTATAGGTGACTGAATGCCATTATCTCATAGATTTGTTGTGCTTTCCACAAGGTTCATGATTTGATAGCAAGATCTCAGCACTAAAGCATTGCTTCAATAGGATGAGGAACTAAGCTTGGCCTTGTTGTGCTTTCTACAAGGGTCGGGTCACGAACTCATTGCTGTGCAGTAATGGTGGTCCGATCTAAATGGGAGTATCCTTTGTTGTACTTTCCACAAGGAGATGTCTACTCAGGGGCCAAAAGTCAGATATTGCATTGGATGCAAGTGCGTTGACTGCCCAAGGAATGGGATGTGATTTTTTGTGCTTTCCACAAGGTTGCATTTCAGTTCTGTTGGGATTCCGACCCACTAGGATGATCTCTGTGATCTCATGTTCTATATGATTGAGGGTCATATAGTTCGACGCAAAATAGTGGAGCTAACTAAGATAGAAAACCATATCTAAAGTTAGAACCTTGAACGCATGCTAAAATATTGTCTTTTATTTTTCCATTTAGATCATCATGTCATTGTCGAATCTCCTCCGTAGCATTTTAGATGCAAACAAATTGACTAGACCTAATTTTCAAAATTGGCTACGTAATCTGCGAATAGTCTTAACAGCTGAAAAGATTGTGTACGTGTTAAACATGATTCAACCTGAGCCTCCCGCTGATGACGAGGATGGTGATCAATTAAATGATGCAAAATGGTCGAAAGATTCTTCCATTGCGAAGTGTTATATACTGGCCTCTATGACTCCCGAGCTACAGAGGCAATTTGAAAAGAGAGATTGTAAAACTATACTTCTCCAACTACGCCAGCTCTTTGGTAAGCAGGGTAGGATAGAAAGGTATGAGCTCTCCACGAAAATTTTTAAGACTAGGATGTCTGAGGGTGCTTTAGTACAGGCTCATATACTGAAAATGATGGAATGGATAGAGAGACTCAATGGGCTAGGATTCAAGTTGGATCTTGAACTTAGCATTGATCTCATTCTCCAGTCATTGCCTAAATCCTTTTCTCTCTTCATCATGAACTTTAACATGAATAGGATTGAGGCTTTTCTACTAGAACTCCTAAACATGTTAAAGAGTGCTAAAGGGACCATGCAGAAGGAAAAACCATCCTCTGTAATGATTGTTGGTCGGACCAACAAGAAAAGGAAGGCCACCCAGACACCCAATAACAAGAAGGGAAAGAAACCGACTAAAGGTAATCATATCACCAAGGCAGGCAAGGGCAAGAAGGATGAAAAAGAGAACAAATACTTTCGGTGTGGATAGATTGGTCACTAGAAAAGAAATTGTAAGGCAATTATGAATGAAGTTTTCCAGTGATATGACATAAGAAGTGAATCATGTATATCTTTGGCATTGCAAATTTGGTCATATAAGAGAGAAGAGGATTTCTCACCTATGTTCAAATGGATACTTGAATTCATTTGAATTCAAATCATTTGATACCTGTGAGTCATGTCTCATGGGGAAGATGACCAAAGCTCCTTTTAGTGGACATGGTGAAGGGCTAGTGAGCTTCTGGAACTCATACATACGGATATATGTTGACCCATGTCAATAGAAGTTAAAGGAGGATATTTTTATTTCATTTCTTTTATTAAAGACTTCTCTAGGTATGGCTGTGTGCATTTAATGGGATATAAATCACAAGCTTTTGAGAAGTTTAAGGAATATAAGAATGAAGTAGAGAAGTAGACTGTTAAAAGTATTAAAACTCTTCGATCGGATCGAGGAGGTGAATACTTAAGTCTCGAATTCACTTCTTACCTAAAGGACAATGGAATAATTTCTCAGTGGACCCCACTATATACGTCACAACATAATGGTGTATATGAAAGGAGAAATAGGACCTTGTTAGACATGGTCCGTTCCATGATGTCCTTGGTACAATTACCATTGTCTCTATATGGGTACGCTTTAGAGACTACAGCTTACTTGTTAAATAGGGTTTCGAGTAAGTCAGTTCCTAACACACCATATGAGATATGGAAGGGAAGGAAACCGAACTTTAATCATATTAAAGTTTGGGGGTGTCCTGCCCATGTGAAGAGGAATGACGCAGATAAGCTAGAGTCAAGAACAGACAAGTGTAGGTTTGTGGGATATCCAAAGGAGACATTTGGATATTATTTCTAACACTCTTCTAAGTAAAGGGTCTTAGTGGCCAAGAGAGCTATATTCCTAGAGAAGGAATATCTCCTCCAGAAAAATAGTGGGAGCCAGATAGAACTGGACGAGGTCTATGAACCACAAACTAGGGACACAGTCTCATTAGATGAGACACCACCTACGAAAAATGCTCAAAATGAAACACAGATATTGCGAAGATCTGGTAGGGTACCTAGAGAACCTTAGAGATATGTTGGACATATCTCTGACAATTCGTCTAAGGTATAGATGAATGAGGATGATGATTCTCAATCCTATGAGAAGGCAATTCGTAATTCTGACTCCGAGAAATGGAAGGAAGCTATGGATTCAGAAATCCAATCTATGTATGCCAATCAAGTTTAGAACTTGGTTGACATACCTGAAGGGAAGGTACCTATCGACTGCAAATAGATCTTCAAGAAGAAGATCGGAACAGATGGACAAATTGACACTTATAAGGATCAACTAGTGGCAAATGGATATCGTCAAAGATAATGAACTGACTATGACGAAACTTTTTCACCAGTAGCAATAATAAGGTCAATTAGAATCCTCCTTGCCATTGCAACATACCTAGATTATGAGATCTAGTAGATAGATGTGAAGACAGCTTTCCTTAATAGAAACCTGTTAGAAGAGGTGTACATGGTACAACCTGGTGGATTCATATCTACGCAGCATCCTAATAAGGTATGCAAGGTTCAAAAATCTATTTATGGATTGAAGGAGGCATCTCGAAGTTGGAATTTGAGATTTGATGAGGTTATCAAATTTTTTGACTTCATTCGAAATGAAGACAAACCCTATATTTACAAGAAGGTCAGTAGGAGCTCAGTAACCTTCTTAGTCATCTATGTTGATGACATCTTACTCATTGGGAATGATGTAAGGATGCTGACATCAACGAAGTCTTGGTTGTCCAAGACATTCTCTAAGAAGGATTTGGGAGAAACATCCTATGTGCTGGGCATAAGGATCTATCGTGATAGATCAAAAAGGATGCTGGGAATGTCCCAATCCATGTACATAGATACTATACTCAGGATATTCAAGTTGGAAAATTCCAAAAGAGGTCTCATTCTTATGAGACATGGAATTTACCTATCTAAGGGCATGGCCCCTAGAACACCTGAGGAAGTAGAGCACATGAGTCGGGTACCCTATGCTTCAGCAAAAGTCGATCATGTATGTCATGCTATGTATTCGCCCTGATGTGGCCAATGCTTTGAGCATTACCAGCAGATATCAGAGTGATCCAGGTGAAGAGTACTGGAAAGCAGTGAAATGCATCCTTAAGTACTTGAGAAGAACTAAGGATCTTTTCTTACTGTATGGAGGAAAGGAGGACTTGTAATTGAGAGCGTATACAGACTCTAGTTTCCAATCAGATTCAGATGATAGCAAATCCATGTATGGATTTGTATTCATGTTAAATGGAGAAGCAGTCGGTTGTAAGAGTTCTAAGCAAGAAATGACTGCGGATTCAACGACAGAGGCAGAGTATATAGCTGCGGCTAAAACTGCGAAGGAAGCAGTCTGGATGAAGAAATTCATCTTGGAACTTGACATAGTTCCCAGCATATCGGCTCCCATCCCATTATTATGTGATAATAATGGGGTCATCGCGCAGGCGAAGGAACCTCGGTCTCACCAAAGGTCGAAGCATATTCTAAGACGCTTCCACCTGATTCGGGAGATTGCTTCAAAGGGAGATGTGATGGTAGAGCGTGTACCATCAGAAGACAATACTGCAGATCCATTGACTAAGCCTTTGTCACAGATTGTGTTTAAGTGTCATCGGGAAAAGATGGGCCTCAAGACTGCGGGCAATTGGTTGTAGTACAAGTGGGAGATTGTTAGTTTTGAGTGTCCTACAGACCAATTATGGGTCGTGTAGGCCCAATGTGTTGTACAATCTTGTTCAATATAATTAAGTGGTAATTAGAGCGTAAATTTGTAATCTGTGGATTGCTTTGCGTTTTCCCTAGGATATGTGGTTGTAAAGTCAATTTCGAGATGGGATCTCGAATGTGAGTTTGACTGTATGTGGACACATACCTTAAACTGTTTCTGATTGGAGAGTAATCACTCTGGGACATTGATTACTTGTAAATCAACACGCATGATGTGTAGATGACCAATCTCACGGTCATAGGTGCGGGGCACCAGCACATATGTGTGGGTGTTCATCTTGGGAGGATGTTCACTGAACTGATCCGCTGATGGATCCTCAGATGGTTAATTATACCTAATGTCAACTGAAGATCCATCTGTCTCAGTAGTATCGTTGATCCTTGACCTGAGACATTAATGAGGTCTTGCGTGAGGACTGGTGTGGTTTAATGTTTGGTTAAGTGACTTTAACTATAAGTCATGAAACACCGAATTATTAGCCACATCGGAATACATGCGAAGACCGTTAATGGTCAAGAGGGGATCGCTCACTGTCAGGTGTTGGGATCGCTGTGTCGGGATCCGATCCTAAAACGCAGCGGAATATAACTTTCGGGATCGGATCTGTCCCGTTTCAGTCGTTAAAATTAAACCAGTGTAAATCGAATTTACCTTGCGCGGATTCGAATCCACGTCCGTTTTCCGGTTCCGTTGGAGCGATGCCGCAAGTCGCGCAGATGCCCGACCTCTAGCGGTATCCACGCGGTTCTCCTCGCGATGGATCGTCCTTGCTTCCTCGCTCGCTGCGGTGTTTGAAGATCCCGTCTGACTGCGCGTAATCCGTCGCGACATGCGGATTCGAAATCCCCGTCGAACAGAAGGTGGAGCAATTGGGAACCGCACACCCAGAAGAGAGAGAAAGTGGGGAAGAACGAATGACGGCTAGGTCAGGGTTGCTGGCCCCAGACATAGAATCCGTTCTTTTATAAGAAGTCAGTTTGCGGTTTTTCATAAAAATCCAGACTTATCCGAAATCCTGTCGGATTATCCATCGACTTGAAAACCATTTGCGTGTGACCCTCTAGGCCCAAATACCAGTCCAGTTGTAAGGATCGAGACTTTCGGATCCGGTTTTCGGGGTTGGATCCTGTAGTTCTGGTCCTAGTGGGGTCTGGGGCTCTGTGATGTTTCGCGTCTCGCGGGCTCGACGCGGTTTAAACGGCGTCCACCGTTGCAGACGCGTTTCAAGTTCCGCCACGTGGGTGCCACGTGGGCTGGCTTTGGGCCGCGAAGTGTACGGCCCTGTCGTGTCGTCTGAACGGCGTCCACGTAGGACGACGCCTTTCAGACTGCAACTCTGGGTGTGTCAGAGTACGGCCCTGACATGTCGGCTGAACGGCGTCTGCCTCGATCGACGCGTTTCAGAAACTTGTCAGAGCGGCCGTCACATCACCTGATAGACGTCCGTGGTTGTCGACGCGTTTTAGCCAGTCTCTGGTTAACCCCGCGAGCCCTCCTTCTTTCCCTCATTTTTTCCTTCTCTCTTTCTCTCTTTCCCCTCCGGCGATCTCGGCAGCGATTCCTCCTCTTCCCTCTTTTCCACCCACCATTTCACCCCTCTCCCTCCACTCCATCCTCTACCTAGCTCCTACCACTACCACCTCCACCTCCACTGCGGCGTTCTACTCTCCGGACGGCGGCCGACGTCACGGTGGAGCAAGGACGACCACGGCGGTACCGGCGGCGGTGTGGGGCGAGACAGGTGGACGGCTTGAAGCTCGGAGGCGTCCAAGTATCCGGTAGGGTGACGGTTCCCATAGTATTGTGTTTAAACCGTGTTTTCCCCGTTTAAGCATGTTATGGACCTTTGATTTCGGGGGGTAGAATGAGCATGTTTAGGTGTTCTTTTGATGATATGGGGGATTTGCTATGAATGTGATTTCCTATGGATTGTATTGCCCCTCTTTCTCCTCCGTTTTTAGGTGATTTTGGGGTTGTTTGGGTTGAAAAGGGAGCCCTCGGGCTCATGGCAACTCTGGTTCCTGGGGGTTGAAAGACGTCGTGCATGGACGACGCCTTTCTTGAAGGGCGTCGGTCAATCACGACGCCTGACTGAGAGTCTGCCAATTCGGGATTCTGGGACTAAAAGACGTCATGGGAGGGCGACGCATTTTGAATAGCGTCGGGCAGCCATGACGCCTTTTAAGGCAGAAATCCCCTGGGTAATTTCTCTGGAATTTCTGGATTTCTGTGCTAAATGGCGTCTGAGGATGTCGACGCCTTTTAAAAGACGACCACTGGTGTCGACGCCTTTTAGGGCCTGATTCTGAAGACTGTTTTACATGAACCTGTACATGGAGCTTGAATGGCGTCGGCCTTGGGCGACGCGATTCAAGACAGAACCTCACTAATTCATGCCAGTAAAATGTGTTCATACTGTTAGACGGATGGTTAGTGCATGTTTTAGTGTACCCGGTAGAGATAGATTCTTCATGACCGGACGATACTACATGTGTGTTATGCGATCGCGGACTTTTCACGTGACCGGATCGTACTGTGCTGGGTTTTGTGTTGCTGTGGACCTGAAGTGACATTGTAGCGCTTTATCACCCTGTGCTGGTGGGGGCGTGAGCACAGCGCCGGTGGGGGCGTGGGCGGAGTGACGCCTAGTGAGAGAGGGTCACCTGGTGAACCCCGGGGTCAGCTAGTACCGGTGTCGGAGTGGTACATTCGGAGAGTCACTCGTGCTGAGGGAAGGAGTAACCACCTGAGCCAGTTGGGCCGGAGTAGCTAGAGTGCTATCCGAGGGGTTACTGCTTGGTCTCAGCGGGTCGAGTTTTTCCCACCGTTGTTTGTGTGGTTGACGTGTTCTATCGAGGCGGCAGTTATAGGTTCCTTTGTCGGTTGGTTTAGAAATATGCATGTTTAATACACTTCAACTGCATGTGATTTCACGTTGCGAACAGGGAATTGTACCTACTACTGTGCTTGTTACTTTACCGTTAGCTGTATTTTGCACTTGTGGTTGTGTGCGTGGGCAGTGGGGATCGAAGGATCCCTACTGAGTCTTGTCTTGAGACTCACCCCCTGCGGTTTTCAGGTGAGGACTCCCAGCAGACCTAGAGCAGCGTCTGCGGCCGTGTGTTGAGCGTCTTCAGCGGTTGTTCCGGGGTATGCCCCGATGTAGTTGTTATTTATTTCAGGCCTGTATGTTTAATTATTTCTTTTCAGTTGGAGTATGTAATTATTTGCTGTATCGAGTCGCATTGTAATAATTTTAATTCCTGCACTTTCATTTCAATTCAATGCGATGTGAATGTTTAGCTTAGTTTATTATTTATTTCCCAGACTTACTAGATCCTGGTTTGGTTCCAAATTAATGATTCGGTACCCATTTAGTAATCGGATCCCCGATTATAGGGTGGCGGGTCGTTACACCAGTTAATAGCCCATTAAGTCCAGTAACCCTTTACTGACCCACTGAATTAATTAATATCCTTATATTCAACTAATCAGCCGAATTTAATGTCCCACAATAAATTCGGACGGACTGCCGATCACGTTGGATGCCAAGCAACATCGCGTGATCCTGGATGGCACTGGGGTTATCGCAACCCTCTATTGGAACCTTTCTGTCATCGGTTAGCGCGTGGATATAATCCTTCATCCGTGCAATGCTCCCGAATCGACCTAGGGCATGGTTTACTGTTAAACCCTATTTGGTCGATTCACTTGAATCAAATGCCGCTAATCTGAATCCGATAACTCCTTATCGATTACAGAGTCCGCCCTGGCCAGGGACTTTAAGCGCATCATTCCCGGAACATTCTCTCTCAAACTACCGAGAGCGGATGATCCCGTATTGAACACACAATTACCTTCGAGGGCATTTCCCTGAACCCGATCGCTTGACTTATTGATAACCCATAGTTAGGGATTCGTTCGTCAAGGTCAAAGCTCAGGAACTTACCAACAAGATATCTTTGGAGTCTCAGGTCCAAGGATCATCCACGCAACCGTGACAAATGAATCGAGCTGGTTAACAGTGAGGTGATTACCATCCAGCGATTCATAGTCGGATCAGTTCAGTGAACTCATTCACCAATGAGCACGTATAGGTTCAGCATAGTGTCTCCACACAAGTGACTTATGAGATCAGTCACCCTCATCATATGAGATGAAGTAACCTATACTAGTCTATCCGGATGTTCGATGTCCTATCTCAAACATCCTATGACTAGGAACAATTAAGAGCATGTGTTTATAAGTCTTCGGTCCCGTAATTATGATCTCATCATAATCCGAAGACGGTTGCACATGTTCATAGACTTCATCGTGATACGATAAACACAGATCGAATTAATTACACACAATGAATTATTGCCATTTATTAATAATCTGAATAAGTACATAGTATCGGATTGGCTTTGAGACCATCTAATACTAGTGTAAGGACTGAGGTTTCGGGTTCTGTGTTCGGGTCGGGTTCGGGCCGGATCCCCTGGTTTGAACCCTGGAGGGGTCTTGAGATTCTTGGCCGAATGGCGTCAGCACTGCTCGACGCCTTTCAAAAGGCGTCAGGGTGCGTGGACGCCATTTAGGTCTGTTGGTTGTTGTGCCACGTGTGCGCCACGTGGGCGGGTTTCGGGGCGCGAGAGTACGGCCTCTGTCATTTCGTCTGAACGGCGTCCAGCTTGGTCGACGCGATTCAGACTGCGACATCTGCGATGTCAGGGTACGGCGCCAGAGCGTTGTCAGTACGGCCGGTCACATCGTCTGAACGGCATCCACGGTGAGCGACGCGTTTCAGAGCGCTGTCAGTACGGCTGTCCTGTCAGACTGAATGGCGTCTGCCTCGATCGACGCGTTTTACCTAGATTCTGATTGACCCCGCGAGCCTCCCCTTCTTTCCCTCATTCTCGCCTTCACTCTCTCTCTCCTCGCCCTCTCCGCCCTCTCCGACGCTCTTCTTCCCCTTCCCTTCCTCTTCTTCCTCTTCCACCACTCCAACACCACCTTACCTCTCACCTCTACCTCCACCACTTCCTTCGCGGTGTTCCACTCTCCGGACGGCGGCCGACGTCCCGGCGGAGTGGCGGCGTCCTCGAGGGTACCGGCGGCGGTGTGCGGTGCGGCGGGACGGTGGCACGGAGCTTGGCGGAGTTCGAGAACCGGTAGGGGGACGGACCTTGCATGTGTTGCTCGTATGTTTCTTGGCGTGACGTGACGTGTTTGGGGCTAGATTGAGCATGTTTAGGGGGATTCCTTGTGGGAATGGCGGTGCTTGTAAACGTGGTTTTGTAGCATGCTTGTGATGGTTGGGTTTCTCTTCCTCCCCCTTTGGTTTTCGGGCTTTTCGGGGTGCTTGGGATCAAGGGAGAAACCCTCGGTTCGAACCAGGAAACCTGGTTTCTGGCGCTAAACGGTGTCGTGCCTGGTCGACGCCTTTTAGAAAGACGTCAGGGCAGTACGACGCCTTTTAGGGCAGAAACCTCCCTGTTTGAGGTTTCCCGAATTAGGGGTTCTGGTGGTAAATGACGTCATGAATGGACGACGCCTTTCAGAAGGACGTCGGGCCATCATGATGCCATTTAGGCAGGAAATGCCCCCGTTTAAGGGTTCTGCAATCTTGATTTCTGGGTTGAATGGCGTCTGGCGACCCTGACGCGTTTTAAACGACGGCTTCACTGGTGGACGCGTTTTAAGGGATAATCTGGCTTTTAATAAACCTGTCTGAGGGTCTTGAATGGCGTCGACTTTGGTCGACGCGATTCAAGACAGAAATGCTTAAATCCTGTTATTTCATGTATATTTCACGGGGGGATGGTTCAGATGCATGCTTTGAGTTGTATACTGAGACTGAGGACTTCTGCATGAATGAGATTTCATCATCTATGTGTGTGTGCTTCAACTGTACGCTGAGACGGAGGTTTACTGTACGAATGGAATCATGTTGTGTGTGTGTGCTTGTACGACTGTGGATCGATATGACTGTGGTTTATGTCTGTCACCATGGACCGATGGGGACAGGGTCATGGTGTCTGTGAGGCATTGTGCCGTACCGGTGGGAGAAGGGGTACATGTTGTGGTTTACCTTTAGCTGAGGGAAGCAGTACCACCTTGAGCCCGTCGGGCCGGAGTAGCTGGTGCGCTATCCGAGGGGTTGCTGCTTGGCCTCAGGGGGTCGGGGTTTCCCTGTTTGTCGTGACAGCTTCCGACGCGTTTCTTGCTGTGGAGCTGGTACTGGTGGGAGTTGGTTTACCCTTTAGCCACTGGGCCTGATGTGACCTTTGATCAAGGTTACGAGTGGTACCCTTAGCCCTTTGGCCTGACGCAGCCCGGGAGAGTTGGGCTTGTGGGTAGTTCCTGTAGCTTCGGCTTGACGGGGGTTCGCCGGTCCCCAGGGCCCTCCTGGAAGCGCTGAGGCCTAGCGTGGAGGCAATCCGGTGGTAGGACAGTAGTCTAGACTGCTTATGTGCACACGTAGCTGTAGGTGCTTAGAATGACCGTGTGATTAACATGAAATATCTATGTTGTTTAGGTGTAAACTAACCTATTAAAAACAGCAACTAAAGTGCAGTGATCGCCAGAAACTTTTAACTTAAAAGTTTCAAAAGAGAGTATGATCGCCTACCTTTCAAAATGCGGAAGATTGAGTCCTTGGTTCCCCTTCCTCAGCCGGCTGAAGAAAGAGAGCCCTTTCTTTGCTTCTTTGTTCTTGCTGTGGAATTTGAGGTTGAGGATCGTCCAGAAGTTGTACTTGATTTCCCCTTTTTGATCTCTTGTTGTTGTTGAGTGCAGCAGAGATAGAAAAAACAAAAAAAATGAAGAACTATGATGAGAATTTAAATAGAAGTAGTATCTGAACTAATCATGATTTTAAGCATATTTAAAACAGCAAACTCACTTTTTTTAATGGCTTTGAAACCCCTTAAACCAAGTAGGTTTTTGAAAGATTATGCTGTGGTGTGTGTTTGCATGAAGTGAATATGAGAAATGAAACTAATGAAGATAAAAAATGATTGCAGTAATGAAAAACTTATGCCCAGTTGGTTGAAGCTCTTGAAAGGATGAAGATCTTGAAAGGACGCCGTCTTCTGGAAATGGCAGCGCTCCGGCGTTACGACGTTGTTTCAATCTTCAAATCGCTATAACGCTATGGCTCAACTCAACTTAATTCTGTTCTCTCTTTTTTCTTCTTTTCAACATGCAGGGTATTTATAGGCATTTCTTGCATTCGCGATTAACATAGAAAACTCCGAAATTTATCCATCTTAACCGACAGATAAATACTGATTAATTCATCTTTATCTGTAATTATCTAAAACGCGTCCACCTTGGCTGACGCCTTTCATATTAATTAAGATAAGGATAAATATCCGGGAAAAGTTATCTTTATCTTTATTAGGTAAAATGCGTCTACGTATGTAGACGTCTTTTAGACTAATTAAGATAAGGATAAACATCCGGAGGGGAAGTAGAAATCACTTAGGAAACCTAAAACACGTCGACCTTCCCAGACGCATTTTAGTTAATTAATCAATTAATTAAAATTCAAATTTAATAGTTAAAACAGGAATAAACTCTAAATAGCGTCTACGTTGGTCGACGTCTTTTAGAATTCTTCATATTTTAACTCAAATTTGAGCTAAAATCAATTCAATTAATTAACTTAAACACATCTGTTAAACCCGACACTTAAAAAGATTAATAAAAATTAATCAATGATTAATTATCAGACCATTCTGAGGCATTATTATATGATATGAAATTTACTCGAAATGATGTCAAAATTAGCGTGTCTACAGTAGCTGGCAGTGGCGGTACACTGAGTCCAGCTAGTCCTAGTTTGGCTCACTGCCTCACCCTACAGTGCCCCGGAACACTGTAGGGGTGGACAGGCGTGAGCAGTGGTGGTAGTGTTGGGAGGCGACGTTTGACTTCGGTCGACAGTGTGGTTCAGTCGCTTCGTGGACTTTGACTGTGCGACGTGACTTTGTGTCGGGTTCATCGGGTTACTTGGTACTGTTCTTGTTACACTGCGTATCGTATGGTTCCTATCAGGTTGAGTGCTATGTTTACTGCTTTACTTAATTGCCATATATTCCTGTTGTTGCACTTGTGGGTGTGTGAGTGGGAGGCGGGGGATCGGATGATCCCTACTGAGCCCATTTCTGGTGTGGCTCACTCCCTGCGGTTTCAGGTGTGGACCTCGTGGCGAGCGGAAGCGTGGTGTCTTCCTGGTGTGCGGACCAGCAGCTGTCTTAGTTCCGGGGTATGCCCCGATGTTGTTGTACTTTCTTTCTGCCTGTACTTATTTAATTATTGGACATGTAATTATTGTTGGACTGTATACGGACATTATTACTTTCCTTGCTGCGCATTTGTTATACCTTTGTAGTCCGTGTGATTGTCATATTTAGCCTTGTTTAGCACTTACTCCTCCAGATGTGTTGTGTGAGATCCGGGTGTGAACCCGCAGTTAATGGGCCGACATCCATTTAGTGACCGGGTCTCCGGTCATAGGATGGCGGGTCGTTACAACTAGCATCAGGTATATCACAGACAGTTAATGAGTCATGACATGGACGCTCCACTAATCCCTGGCCAGAGTGGTATCAGTTCGTTTAGAACGAACGTTGGAAGGGTTGGACTCTTGCCAACAAAGCTCTTGAGGCTAGTGAATTTGTGCATGTTTTAGAGAAGGAGAGCTCCGTTGCTACGCGGGTTGGTGTGGATTAAGCTCTAGTGGTCGAACGTTTGTGCGGCTCAAAGCTTCGAGGAGTTCGGCATCGATTTTCACAGGATAACATATTTTGTGCAAGGTGATAAATCTCGTGTGATTTATTTAGATCATTTTTGTTTCATCAATCAGAGCCCGAACCGATTTAGGAAATCATTTTATTTTATGTTCTTCCGCTTCTGTGATTTTTCGGGGGTTACGACCGAATCCAACATCTCGGACCAGCCAAAGTTGATTATGCCCTTCGGGAAGTTCGTGAAGGAGTCTGCGGGGCACACCCAGGGGGTCGAGGCTTGGCACACAAACTTATGAGGCAAGGATACTGGTGGCCAACCCTCCACGAGGATGCAGTCGGCCTCGTCTGCCGCTGCGACCAGTGCCATAGGTACATCTCTCTTATCCATCAGTCAGCAACCATATTAACGTCTCTCTCAGATCCTTGGCCTTTCGCACAATGGGGGATCGATATTCTCGGCCCGTTTCCCATGGCTACCGGACAAAGAAAATTTCTTATTGTAGCAGTTGATTATTTTACCAGGTGGGTCGAGGCCGAACCCCTTGCATCCATAACTAATAATAATGCCTGAAATTTCGTGTGGAAATCTATTATCTGCCGTTTTGGTATCCCTTAGGTCCTTATATTAGACAATGGCAAACAATTTGATAGTTGCCGATTCAAGGATAACTACATAAGCTTCGGTATTCTACATAAGTTCACTTCGGTGGCTCATCCTCAAACGAATGGTCAAGCCAAAGTCACCAATTGAAGCATTTTACAAGGGTTGAAAACCCGTCTCGGCGAAGCCAAAGGCCGATAGGTGGAAGAATTGCCAAGTGTACTGTGGGCTTATCGAACGACGAGCTGAGCCCCTACCGGAGAAACTCCATTCCGAATGGCTTACGGAGTAGAAGTGGTCATCCCGATCGAAATTGGCCTACCTTCGCCAAGGGTCCTCGCCTACAATCCGAAATGCAATGACGAGGCTATGAGAGATCATCTTGATCTCACGGAAGAGACAAGAGATCAGGCTCGCATCCGGTTGGCTGCATACCAGCAACGCATGGCCATATCTCACAATGCCCGAGTAAAGCCTCGAAACTTTGAAGCCGGGGACCTTGTGCTATGAAATGCTCATGTCTCGAAGCCTGCCAAGGCCGCAAGAAAGTTATCCCCCAACTCGGAAGGCCCTTACCGAGTAAAGGAGGTCATTCGATGAGGGGCATATCGGCTGGAAACCCTCTCGGGTCAGCCTCTCCCTCGTACCTGGAATGTGGAATGCCTTCGGTGCTATTTTATGTAAAACTTCCCCTCGGCTTAAGACCGAATATATGTCATACAAAGGCGTCAATTGAGTACATAATTTTGAAGTACTATACCTAATTCTAAGTCCGTGTAAACTGTACCGGGAGTGGCTTCGACTATGCAAACCGTATCGAGAGCGGCACTATTCTATGTCCGTATAAACCGTACTGGGAGTGGCTTTGGCCATGCAAACCGTATCGAGAGCGGCACTATTCTAAGTCCGTGTAAACTGTACCGAGAGTGGCTTTGGCTACGTAAACCATATCGGAAGCGGCATCATTCTAAGTCCATGTAAACCGTACCGGGAGTGGCTTTGGCTATGCAAACCGTATCGGGAGCGGCATTATTCTAAGTGTGTAAATCGTACCGGGAGTGGCTTCATCCATGCAACCGTATCGGGAGTGGCATTATTCTAAGTCCGTGTAAACCATACCGGGAGTGGCTTCGGCCATATAAACCGTATCAAAAGCGGCGTTATTACAAAGTCTGTGCGTACTTATTCTGAGCACGTACTGATCATATCACTATTTTTTCAAATTCATAAGATCGCTCTCGGCAGAAAACAAAGAATAGAAGCTAAGAGCCGGGAACAACCTGTGAGACGGCATTTGACAAAAGTTTTTTTTTTTTTTTTTATCGAAGATCGCTACAAGAGGTATCGGCCAATACAAAAAAGGGCCGAAACATGCCCCAGCATGCCAATTACAAAAGATATAAAAAGAAGAAAATACAGTTCGGCTAACTCCCCGTCACCAGAGCTGAGAAGAGAATTCCCCGAAGTCACGGGGGTCGGGGGAGACTCGACAGGGTCGGCCGGGGCCGCAGCATCTTGAGCGACTGAGGCCCTCTCGGCTTTAAGGCCACGCCACCATTCCAGCAGTTCATTTCCCTCTGATTCCGAAAGGAAACCAAATCTCGTAAGATCCATCTCAGGGCAGGCTTTCTGCGCTATGGCCATCCCGAGGTCGAACATATTGGAGGCGGTGTTGGCCCCAACATCAAGAAGAGCTTCAATGAAGTCCGGTCTGGCCTTATAAGCTTCTACGGCCAAAAGAACTTCCTCTTCCGCCCTCTTCGCAGTCTCATCCGCTTTATTCTTAGCCGCTTCAAGGGCTTCGGTGAGCCGCGCCATCTCTTTGTCACGCTCCTTCTGAAGGCGAGCGAGGGCTTCATCCTTCTCAGCCAACTTGGCCCGGAGCGCTTCTAACTTCTCGCGCACCTCAGCCGAATCTACTTCGGCTTTCCTTCTTGCCTCGGCCTCGAGGCGCACTGCCTCTCTTTGCCGAGACAACTCGACCCCCAGCCGAGCATTCATCCCAAGGAGGGTATCAATATTGCCCTCCACGTCTCACTTCACCGTAGCTACTTTTCCAGCAGCCAGGTGGTCCGCCGCCGCGTCCACATCCTTCAGCTTCTCCTGGATGTGAGTGAAGTGCCGCGCAAGGGTTGCACTTATTACCAAAGACTACAAAAGATCACGTTAGAATGTCTTGACCGAAGCAGAAAAGGGCATAAAGATGAGAAAGTTGAAGGCCCACCTGAATGGCGTTGCGCATGCACAACGTAGCCAGCCCCTCAGTGGAGATCGTCTGCAGTTCATCGGCCACTATAGGGAGGATATTTCCCTAGGCCAACCGCAGGCAAGTGGCGGAATCCTCGATAGAATCATCCACGAACACCCTGGTCTCCAGACGCCAAGGCTCGTGCCCGTATTCCCGGGACATGTGAGTCCCGGTCAGACCGAAGGGGAAGGACACCGAGGTCCCCGCGGCCGATAGGGATTCGAGCTGCGTCCCCAGAGAAGGGGCCACCAAAGGCGCGTCCCGGCCGATCGCTACCTTCTTCAACTGACGAGTCGCCTCCCTGTCGGTTTTCCTCTTCTTCCGCTCGACGTGATCCGGACGGGCGAAAGATTTTCCTTTTTCTCGCTCCCGCTCCATCTGTGTAGTAGTCGCTCGGCCCTCTAGCGAGGACATTGTGCGTGCGTCGGAGGCAGTCCCCGTAGGCTGTGCCCGAGTGTGCTGCGGCGAAGGCCCGGAAGCCGATTTATCCCCGGCTGCTCCCCGCTGGCGAATGCAGTCCATAAGGGAGCCAAGACCAATCGACATTTCTAAAGCCATATAAAGGGGAAGAGATAAGTCATCTGACCATCGAAAAACTAAAGTACGCAGGCAACCCGAGGCAGGCTTACCCTCAGCATCAACGTCCGTGTCCTGCCCACTAGACACTGCCAGCACGTCAGTGGGGTCATCGGGCACTTCGATCGCACCCGGTGTCGGGACAACCTCGGGTATCTCACTATCAACAAGTGCCCCCTCAGCTTCAGCAAGAGGGAGATAAGGAGCCTCCTGTGCTGGAAGATTTTTCGGATCTGGCCATGCCTCCATACAGATTAACCGATTCGGTTTGCTCAGGAGGTCGTTTACATTGGCGGGGGCTTCGTCTATGATATTTGTTGCTTCCAAAAGCTGAGCATCAGATAGCTTGGGGGCCTCCGAAGCCCCTTCGGCCAAAGGTTTCCATTTTATGGGAAAGGGCCAAACGCTTTTGTCCCTTTCGGCAAGAGTCGGGAAGAAGAAGCACTCTTTCCAATGATGGATTGACGAAGGCTTTCCGGAAAAAATCCTCCGGCTAGACCGGGTGGTGAAATAGTACCAAGAGGATTTCCCTTACAACTGTACCTTAAGGAGATAACGGAAGACGTCTATATAAGGAACCAGGCGTAGTTTCCTACTGAGGGCTAGGTACCCGTAAATAGTCCGGGAGGGGGCCAACTGGTAAGCATTAAGTAGATCAACAATGAAGGAATGCAAAGGAAGCCGGAAGCCAGCTTGGAAACTATGTTCATAAATAGAGAAGTAGCCTGGCCGAGGGGTATTGGCCCTCACGGCAATTCGACCCCTTATAAGGTGGAACTAGTCCGGAATATCGTATCGCTCCCACATCTCCAACACCACTTCGCGTCTGAGATTAGGGGCTACATCCGAGACCTTCTCGGCCGGCTGACGACTGGGTCCGGCCCGTCCAGCCTGAGAAGTCCCGGTACGACTAGGATTGCGAGCCGAAACCGCTTCTTCCACCATGTCGGATGCAAAGGAGTTCAAGGAAAAGGAGACGAGAGGGAAGAACAAGGAAGGACTGGTTTCGAAGAGGAGCAAGAAGAACTGCTCCAAGAGGTGGGGTTACTGGACATATAAGAATGGAAACACGAGGCCAAGTCGAAGGCTTACCCTCGGACTAGAAATCCCAGTGCTCGATGGGATGGAGTTGGGCTCTTTGAAGCTTCGATTGGACGCTCTAAGCCGGCCGGAGGATGACAAGACGCTCTTGGGATTGCACAGGAAGAAGCTCCGCTCAAAAGACCTCGACAGCAGAAGAAGCAAATGAGCCTCTGGAGATGGGGGGCGACTATTTATAGGGGCCTCTAAGGGGGACCTGATGGAAGATCAACGGCTGCGATGCTGAGGCTCCTTGGCTTCCCCCTCTCGGGTGCACGATGCGTGTCTTTTCCTGCTGGGAAATAGGCCGAGTAGCGGCAGATTCGAAATAAGGTAGTCAACGTACATGATTTCAAGACCTTTCGGCTGCCTTCTACGATGCGCGCCATGTGTCTCAGATCCCTGTGCTAAGAGCCGATTAGCGGCAATCTAGGTTGAAACGATTGACAACCAAGATCTTTGGACCCTTCGCCTACCCACTCGGATGAATGCCACGTTTCTTGGTTTCCCTGCGCAAACGAATCGCTCGATGGGTGATCTTAAGATATTACTGCCTTTTTTGTACATCTACGGTCCGCGAGGATTAGTAACACCCCCACGGTTTCGGACAAGAGCCATCTTCTGTCCGCGAGGATCGAAACTACTCTCCGCCTTCGGGAATTATATAAGAGGCATGTATACTCTCGACACTTTGTCTTTCCGGAAACAGGCCAAGAGTAGGGGGCCATGTGATGGGGAAAGAGCCCGCTAAGCCCATTATTGTCGGCCCGGTCCCCGTTCAAGAATGGGCCGAGTGGCATTCAGCTATTATCAGCGGCCCACGATCGTAGCGGGCCGGGGTGGACCCGGCCCAATCACCCGGGACAGCCTTTTTCGGTCCGACCCAGACATTTTCTAGGCCAACAAGGGTCCAGCCCACACGGCATAGCAAAATGTTAGTTACTCAAGATCGGCCCAGGTGCGTAAGAGCCGAGACAGGTCCAACCCATTTCGATCAGGCCTTAAGCCCACTAACTCAGGATACTCTCGAAATTTCTCGATAATTCCTATAGTCCTACATCGCTCGCCGCAATAAGGTAACCCTCATCCTTCATTATAAAAGGGCACTATTCAATGCAGAAAAGGAGGGGCGATTAAGCCTTCATCTCTCTCTCTCTCACTCTTTATCTAAATACTAAAAGTCTTTCTTCAATCCAGTGACTGACTTAATCATTGGAGGGTTCCCCCCGGACTAAGACTCGGGACCCTTCTGACGGTTTCTTCTCTGTAGTAAGAAGACCCTTCGTCTCTGACTCCCCTTCGGCTTTGAATCCTTTCGGTGCTCAGTCACCGGCTGGTATTCGGATTCCCCCCCAGAATCCGACAGCGATTGCCTCAGCTACATCATATACTAAAAGTTGTAGACTCACGTTATTGTAGTCATGGAATTGACCATAGGATCAGGGAGCAACTCTATGTGTCCTCTTGCGGATTTTTATGGCATTTTTTAGTTAAACGCAGGTGCAGGTGCAGCAGTGCCTTGTTGGATCTTGATCAGTCGTCCGTGTTTGCTCACTTTCTGCAATTTTTTGTTTTTTTTTTTTTTATTTATTTTTTTTGACCGAACCACTATACGATCCGACCTCACATGAGGACCTGACTGTACAGTTACAATCTTATGATGGTTAAGATCAGAACATTCACTCTCTCTCTCACTCTCTTTCTCTTTTAGATGTGCCGAATTTTCATATCTTTGAAGGACATTTTTACTTCTCATAAACATGCAATATGTAGAGCCGCAAGGCTACTTTGCACATTAAAATTTCATAAAGTTCTGCTCTCTCCATAAGTAAAAAGATTTCAATTATTTTAAAATCCCTAAAAGTAATGAGAAAAATTTATAGATCTTTTTGCTAACTCAAATGACCCTTTAAGAAATATAGCAACAACTTGACAAAGGAACTACACATTTTTTTTATCGATAAAAGAGCTGCCTTTCATTTAACATAAAGAAGGGAGTACAACAGAGGGGCTACTAGCCACAGATGCATAGAAAAAACAAAAACATGAAAGCAAACATAGATTACAGTATGAGATATAGGAAACATCACACAAGTAGAAAATCTGATAAAGACTTCTAGTAGCCAAGCACACAGGATTCCAAGTGGGCTCTGAGGATGGGGGATACTCTGGACGGAGGGGGATTCTCCGTGGAGACGTCGGCGAAGAACAAGCCGGAAGAGCTGCAACTATTTTTGGCAGTCGAATAGTGGGGGTTCCAAGATGTGCATCAACGAGAACGCACGGGATAAGCGCAAATCTGAAGTCCCAAACACCCATCTCCAAGATCTGAGTGGATCGAAGAATCCTCCTCAAGAGCGACTGAGAGTTGTGTGCCACACCATGCTGGAGTCAAAACCTCCAAGAGGACACCACAAAAGCGTAGCAGCAACACGAACTACTACGCTTGAAGCCGATGGCCAACCCAGAGCTAGGGTAAAATAGGGAAGGCTAGGCAGTGAAGGGGGTGATCAGATGAAGGGGAGGATGGGGGAAGGCTGGCAGAGGAAGAGAGAGGAGGGTGGAGGAAGAACCAGGCAAGAGTAGGTGGAGGATCAGCATGACCAAGAGGAGGATGGCAAAGATGAGGTAGGGTGGAGGATCAGTGGTGGGAAGGGAGGCGGAGGGGGTGGTGGCGGCATGAAGAAAGTGGGTAGAGCAGGGTGGCAACAGTGGGGTTCTAGTGAGAGGAGAGTTGCGACGACAAGGAGGGATGGAAAGGGGAGGAGGGCGACGGTAGAGCTAAGAGGAGGGAGCAGTGGCAACGAGGGGAGGCGGAGTAAGAGAAGAAGGGGGGATAGGATGCTATGGCAGAGAGAAAGGGCTAAAGGAAGGCACATATCTAAACCTAAGACAAGAAGAGAGGGGGTAGAAAGAGAAAGGGGAGAGATGGCACCTAGGGAACCAGAAGACGACAAGGAGGACGGCGAAATTGACAATGCAGACCTGAGGGGGGAGGGCAATAACGAGGGGAGCCCACTCCCCCCACCCCCCAAGAAGGGGGCCGGCGAAGGAGACGCTGGAGAAGACATCAAGGTGAGCGATTCCGTCGGCCGGAACCGACGATGAAACTAGGGGGAGACCCCCCACCGTTCTAGGTAGCACCAGTACCAATTGGATTACAAAGAAAGAAAGTACACGACTAGCACAAAACTTTGGTGTGTTGATAATTGTGTGAGGTAAGTGCTGTTGTTGTAGCGAAAAGTTGGCCACTATAGAGAATGGTTCATAGTTGGTGGAACTTTTCGTTCCCAAAGCCCCAGTCCTCTTTTAACAACTTCCACTTGGTCCACACCCATGTGAGCATGCTATATCTATTACATCTCTGTGTTCAATATCAAGGGGCTGTTAGATAGCTCTTAATGGACGTCTAATGTTTGAACCAATCAAATGTTTGAAATTTAAGACAAGTTAGTTAAATGACTGAACTAATGTCTGATTCAATCTCTTAAATCTGAAATTCCCCTAAATTTTTAAACCACTAGAAGGTTACTTTTTATTTTTCAAACTTCCTCAAGCCCTAGCCCCCGATGCCCCTCGCAATGGCGCCGTTCATCGCTGCGTGCGTGCAGAGCTCCAAATTATACATTCTCTACTTTGAAGGCCTTGTTAGTACATATGAAAAGAAAAAGGTGATATCATTAAGGGATGAGAGCCTCTACGTAGTCATTCACCTGCTAAGATCCTGTTATGCGTGTGGCAGTTCATCTGATCCCCACATTCAAATATTGAAGGGTAACAAAGCGGCACATCTTCGGTTGTGCCAAAATGAAGGGGAACGCTGCCCCTTCGCAACAAATAGGCCATCCAATCTCTTAATGACCTACCAAGTGAATAGAATTTATATTTGCATGCCTACATAAGATCATGAGTATGGCACACAAATTAATAAGCTAAAGTTGAGAACACAATTAAATGTGAGTTAAGAATTTCCAACTCTTATTCGAGAAAGTAGACATTAAATTGGAAGATTGAAATGACTTATCATATATGCGGTAAAGTGTCTTACGCCTCAATTTAATGCAAATTGTATCGCATCTTCTCTTCAATCAAAATCAATATGCCTTTCTGATTGTCGAGTTAGATAATACTCCAACATTTTTATTCCCAATGTGGTTTCCTTGTTTCAGAAATGGACAAGAAGATGCAGAAGTGGTTCTTCTTGTTTCAATAAAATAGAAGTTCCAATTCAGACCTTCCGATAAGATGTTTGATAACCCTTAATGGACCTCTAGTGTCTGAAGCGGTTAGACATTAAGAATTTCAGACCGTTTGGTTCAATGACTGAATCGATGTCTGATTGGATATCTTAAATCTAAAACTCGTCTGAATTTTTAAGTAATCGAAGGGACGCTTTTTATTTTTCAGATACTGTAGAGCTTTGGCCCCACGATTCTCGCGAGGCCGCCGCAGCACCGCGCACTCCACTCGTCTGCTCGGTGCGCAGCTCCGTGCGCTCCTCTCGTCTGCTCCGGTGCGCTGTGACTGTCCAAACAACGCCGCCGCATCTCCTCACAGTGCATCTCTCGTCTGCTCGGCCCATAAGTGCTCAGCGCACTACTCCTCTCTTCCCTCCTCTGCTCAACAAGCGGGCTGCGTCAGCGAGCAGCTGGCATGCTCCTCTCCTCTCTTCCCTGCTCGTCACGCAGGCTGCATTGGCGTGATCTCCTTCCCCTTCTTCCGGTGACGTGATCTAGGTAATGCATCTCTCTCTCTCTCTTGATCTTGATCTAGTTTTCATAGTTCCTCACTGCACAAGATCTCCAAGATCTCTCTCTCTCTCTCTCTTTGTAGGTGTATATTGATCTAGATCTAGAAGATCAAGATCTAGATCTACCCAAGATTTACATGTCACTCTCTTTGCTCCTCTTTTAACCTCCGCAGGGGTAGATTAGTTATGTTTGTATGTTCTTTAGACATAAAAAATTCAATCTTTTAAGTGACTATGTAAGATAGATTTTTTTCCTCTTTTAAGTAGCAGCACGACAACCTTCGAAGTTTCATGTTTATCAGAAATCTGTTCAGGTTGGCATATGGGTTTTGTTTCTACTGGATGGTTCCTTCTTCTTGTTATTGTTGCTGTTGTTCCATACTCTTCTGTTGATGCCATCTCTTGTTTGTTGTTTTGTCTCTGACGCCATTTTGGATGGTGGTTTGATGGAATGGGATGGAAACCAATGTGGGCGTTTTTTTCATGCTATGAAAGTTTATGAAGGAATGGGGACGGGCATTGAAAGTGGGTACACTTGAAATATATATTTTTTTCATGCTATGGAAGTTTCTGAAGCCTCAACACCAGTCATGCACCTTCTTCCTCTTACCAAGGTCGGGCATCCCTCTCTTCCCCATCATCCTCTCTTTCCTGGCCGCCCACCACCACCACCACAAGCAGCCTGCATCATCTCGAACACTAGTTGTAAGCAACTCTTCCACCCAGGTCTGAAGCATCCTCCATCCACATCTACATTACCTCTTGCATAGTCTCCTACCTTGCTTCTCCTTCTTCAGTCGATCATCTGCATGAGCTGTGGCAAGGGATCGAGCATCTTCTTTTTAGATCTAAGCATCATCTTCTTGAGCATCTCCAACGCCTACCGCATGCTCGACAAAATGCCACAACTGGCCACGCTTATTTAGGATGCAGCACCCATCGTCAATTGAGCATCTAGCTGCTTATTCTACATGGTTATTGTTTACACATGGATTGCATAACAGCCCATTCGGCCGACAATTGTACGCAGCTCGTGGCACATAGTGTAAGGATTGAGGTTTCGGGTTCAGTTTTCGGGTAGGTTTCGGGCCGGATCCCCTGGTTTGGACCCTGATGGGTCTGGGGAGTGTGTTCTAAATGACGTCTAGGCTGCACGACGCCTTTCGAACGGCGTTTTGCTGGGTGAACGCCATTTAGCTGGGTTGCTATTGTGCCACGTGGGCGCCATGTGGGCGGGCTTCGGGCCGCGAGAGTACGGCCCCTGTCGTGTCGTCTGAACGGCGTCCTTGTTGGACGACGCCATTCAGAGCAGGACCCTGGGTTGTTAGTGTACGGTGCCGGTCTCGTCGTCTGAACGGCGTCGGCCTTGGGCGACGCGTTTCAGACTCTGTCAGAATACGGCCCGTCCTGTCATCTGATAGGCGTCTGTCTCGCACGACGCGTTTTACCCTGTTTCAGATTGACCCCGCGAGCCTTCCCTCATTTCTCTCATTTTTTCTCCCTCTCATTCTCTCTCTTCCCTCTCTCCGCCCCCTCCGATCCCTCCTTTTCCCTTCCCTCCCTTTTCTTCCTCTTCCACCACTCCAACACCTCTCTACCTCTCACCACTACCACCACCACTTCCTTCGCGACGCTTCATTCTCTGGGCTGCGGCCGACGTCCCGGTGGAGTGACGACGTCCTCGGAGGTACCGGCGGTGGTCTGCGGTGCGGCGGTTCGGCGGCACGGAGCCAGGAGGAGTTCAAGTAACCAGTAGGGGGACGAACCTTGCATGTATTGTGAATTATTTCATTCGTGTTTCCCGTTGTGGAGCTTGATGTGTATGTGGGGTTTTGGGGTAGAAGGAGCATGTTAAGGGGTTTTCTTGATGAAAATGGTGGTTTTTATGCATGAGGATTTATGGTGGTTTGGTTTCCCTCTTCGTTTTCCCCCTCTTGGGCGATTTGGAGTGAATTTGGGGTTAAAAGGGGACCCTCGGGTCGAATTGCAGAAAACCGGCTTCTGGCCCTGAATGACGTCGCGCTAGGACAACGCCATTTTAAATGGCGGCTTCTTAGGACGACGCCATTTAGGCAGAAATGTCACACTGCGTTGTGTTTCGTGCGATCGTGAACTTCTTACGTAACCGGATCGCACTGTGTTGTGTTTTGTGCGACTGTGGACCTAGAGTGACAGTTATAGCGCTTGACACCCTGTGTCGGTGTGGGTGGGACACAGCGCCGGTGGGAGCAGTGGCAGGGTGACGCCTAGTGAGAGAGGATCACCTGGTGAACCCCGGGGTTAGGTAGTACCGGTGTCGGAGAGGTACCTGTGAAGTGTCACTCGTGCTGGGGGAAGGAGTAACCACCTGAGCCTGTTGGGCCGGAGTAGCTAGCATGTTATCCGAGGGGTTACTATTTGGTCTCAGCGGGTCGGTGTTTCCCACTTTCGGTTGTTGGTCGGTGTTTCTCACTTTCGGTTGAGCAGTTGACGTATTCCCACTTTTGGTTGTGTGGTTGGCGTGTTTTGTCGAGACGCTGGTTGTAGGCTCCTTGGTAGAATGATTCTAGAGCTATACATATTACACTTTGAATGCATGTGGTTTATATCGAGATTTAGGAGTAGTGTATTACAGCTTTACTTGCTTAATCTACCTGTATCTATGTTATTGCACTTGTGGGTGTGTGAGTGGGAGGCAGGGGATCGGATGATCCCTACTGAGCCCAATTCTGGTGTGGCTCACTCCCTGCGGTTTCAGGTGTGGACCTCTTGGCGAGTGGAGGCGTGGTGTTCTCCTTGGTGTACGGACCAACAGCTATCTTAGTTCCGGGGTATGCCCCGAGGTTGTTGTACTTTGCTTCTGCCTGTACTTATTTAATTCCTTGGACTATGTAATTATTGTTGGACTGTGTACGGACATTATTAATTTCCTTCCTGCGCACTTGTAATTTCCTTGAAGTCCGTGTGATTGTTATATTTAGCCTTATTTAACGCTTACTCCTCCAGACGTGTGCATGAGATCCGGGTGTGAGACCGTGGTTAATGATTCGACACCCATTTAGTGATCGGGTTTCCGATCATAGGGTGGCGAGTTGTTACAATTGGTATCAGAGCTCAGTCTGGTCAAGTATGTGGTAAACTAGCTTAGATATCGTAGTCCAACAATAAGTACGAGTCTGTACAGGCGATGGCTGCTGGTATAGATTGATAGGTTTTGACGTGTTTGTTTCAATTTTTGTGTTCGTGGGGTAGTGATGGCGCCGAGGAGGAGAGTTCCATTGGCTCGTGGTACGAGAGCGGACGATGATAGTTCGGGAGCAGAGGGGCATAATGTGGATCGTTTCGTGGAGGCTATGATTGGGGCTATATCTAGATATCAACAGGGAGAAGGTGGTGAGGGATCCAATTCCCGATGTGGCCAGTCCACGGTGATGGAGCGGTTCTTGAAGTTGAAGACCCCTTCTTTCACGGGTCGACCAGTCCCAGACGAGGCAGCTCATTGGATTAAGGAAGTGGAGAAAGCATTTGATGTTCTTGAATGTGCTGAGAATGACAAGACCCTGTTGGCAACCTACTTGTTGAAGGACGATGCTTATGATTGGTGGGTTACTATCAAGGGGATGATGTTTGCAGATAGATCCTTAAGAGAGATCCCTTGGGAGGTATTTGTGAGAGAGTTTAGTGGACGGTACTTTCCGATGTACGTTCAGAAGGCCAAGGAAAGGGAGTTTATGGAATTAGTGTAGAATGATATGTCAGTTCTAGAATATCATAAGAAGTTTGTGACTCTTGGGAGATTTGTTCCCCACATATCTGAGCATGAGGAACGTAGAACAGAGAGATTTGTGGATGGACTCCGGTATGATCTAAGGACAATGGTGACATCTCATTGTTGTAGAGATCGATGCGCGACAGCGGTGGAGACTCAGTTCCAACAAATGGCGAAAGAGTTGGAGTGATCAGCACGAGGGAAGCAGCAAGGCAAGAACAAATCAGCGGTCTTTTCATCAGGTGGTTCGAGTTCCTTCGAGTTCAGGTCCCAAGAGATGCTTCACGATGAGGATGAAGACGGATTGGTTCAGCAGATGCAGACTGTGACTAGCAGGCAGCAGGAAACGAGACAGGATGCGGTAGATCATTGTCCCCGTTGTGGTAGGCATCATGGCAATTGGATGTGTCCATTGGTTGCTGGTAGCTGTTTTGGCTGTGGTAGAAAGGGACATTTTATGAGGAACTATCCCCAGAAGAATAAGACAGGCTAGGAGTCGAATGGTCAGTAGGAGCCCGGGACCTAGAATGGTGTTGTGTGTTCTCTTGCAGAGGTCCGAGATGCCGGGCTAGGCGAGCACTTTTATCTTGTCTTATTAGGTAGTAGTTGTGAACTCTTATGGCACTCTTCATGTATTTTGGACATGGTGGAGAATCAGTTTTGTAATATGTGACTTGTAAGGTTAATGTATGGTTATTTCGGTCTATCAATTTTGACTGAATTGTGGAACATAGTTAACTTAGTATTGATTTGATTGACCGGTTGTGTGTGTGGAGCCCCGTGTAAGAGTATGATCGGTGAGGGCATTGTAGTGGATCCAGCCAAGATTGAGGCAGTGATGGATTGGAGCAGGCCAACAACAGTAATTGAGATCAGGAGCTTCTTGGGATTAGCAGGTTATTACAGACAGTTGGTCCAGGGGTTTTCTTCGATAGCGACCCCGTTGTCAAGGTTGACTCGTAGGGGAGTTCGTTTCGTGTGAACCGAAGAGTGTGAGCGGAGTTTCATTAAGTTGAAGACTCGCCTCACTTCGGCTCCAGTGTTGGTGCTTCCATCAGGTGGATTTGTAGTTTATTCAGATGCATCACGTCGAGGTTTAGGTGCAGTTCTGATGCAGCATGGTACGGTTGTGGCCTATGCTTCTGAACAGCTAAAGAAGCATGAGGAGAACTATCCCACTCATAACTTAGAGTTGGCAGCTGTGGTATTTGCACTGAAGATCTGGAGGCATTATTTATATGGAGAGAAATTTCAGGCTTTTACTGATCATAAGAGCCTGAAGTATGTATTCACGCAGAGGGATCTGAATTTGAGGCAGCGCAGGTGGATGGAATTCATCAAGGATTATGACCTCGACCTTTCTTATCATCCAAGCAAGACGAATGTGGTGGCAGACGCCTTGAGTCAGAAGACGGTCGTGTCATATCTCATGGTTCGAGAATGGAGGTTATTTGAGCAGGTTGTGGAATCTTCCTTTCAGGTCCCACGTGAGGCTAATAGAGCCGTGTTGGCCAGCTTAACTGTGAGGTCAGCAGTGTACCATGCCGTGATTGAGGCTCAGAGGGCAAATGAAGAGTTACCGCAGATTCTCCAGAGACCAGAGGTGGAATTATGGGATGATGGTACAGTCAGGTTTAGAGGCAGACTCTATGTTCTGACCGAGGAGGACGTGCGCATGAGTGTCCTTGACGAGGCGCACCGTTCTAGTTATGCAGTGCATCCCGGAACGACTAAGATGTATCATTGTTTGAGGAGGCACTTTTGGTGGCCTGGTATGAAGAAGGATGTGGCTGAGTATGTGGCTAGGTGCATGACTTGTCAGCAGGTTAAGGCAGAACATTAGAGACCAGGAGGGTTGTTGCAGTCTTTGCCGATCCCGAAATGGAGATAGGAGTATGTGACTATAGACTTTGAGATGGGATTGCCTGTATCCCCTGACAGAAAGGACGCGATGTGGGCATTATTAATCGATTGACCAAGTCAGCACACTTCCTGGCTATTAGGAAGGTCTGGTCAGTCAGTAAGTTGGCTAAGCGGTTTATGGATCGTATCATCTCTCTGTACGATGTGCCCTTATCCATCGTGTTAGACCGGGATTCGAGATTTACTTCTAGGTTCTTGAAGAGTTTTCGGAAGGCCTTGGGCACGCAGTTAGCCCTCAGCTCGGCCTATCATCCCGAGACTGAGGGGCAGTTGGAGAGGACTATTCAGATTTTAGAGGTTATACTCAGGGCATGTTGCCTAGACCGGGGAGGTTCTTGGGAGCAGCACTTGTTTACAGTGGAGTTTGGTTACTACATTAATTACCATTCTAGTATCGGCATGGAACCTTATGAGGCATTGTATGGACGGCCGTGTCGATCCCCTGTGAAGTGGTCTGAGTTTGGTGAGAGGCAGATAGCAAGATCAGAGTTGGTTTAACAGTGTGCTAAGGTTACCAGAGTGGTGCAACATAGGTTGATTACAGCTCAGAGCAGGCAGAAGGGTTATGCAGACATCTGTAGGGGACCACTTGAGTTTGAGGTTGGGAACCACGTGTTTCTCCGAGTCTCACCCTCCAAAGGTGTGATGAGATTCGGGAAGCGAGGTAAGCTGAGTCCGCGATATATTGGGCCTTTTCCCATTCTTGCTCGAATCGGGGGAAACGGCATACCAGCTAGCCTTGCCGCCCAGTCTTGCAGGGGTGCACGATGTGTTCCATGTTTCGTTGTTGAGGAGGTGTTCAGTATCCACCACATGTTTTAGATTTTTCCAGAATTAGATGCCGCTGAGGGCTTGTTCTTTCAAGAGTTTCCAGTGCGTATTGAGGATCGCAAGGAATAGGTCCTCCAGAACAAGGTTGTACTTCTGGTTATGGTGTTTTAGCAGTATCGCTCCGGGGGCTAGGCGACCTGGGAGCGCAAGGTTGAGATGCGGGAACAGTTTTCCGACCCTTTTTTGGTAAGTTCCTTTGTGAGCTTTTAGTTTTTATGTTTCACCCTCGTTAATTGTAGCAGGCAATTTCGGGGACGAAATTCTTTTAAGGGAGGGAGTATGTAAGGATTAAGGTTTCGGGTTTAGTTTTCGGGTCGGTTTCGGGCCGGATCCCCTGGTTTGGACCCTGATGGGTCGGGGGAGTGTGTTCTAAATGATGTCTAGGCTGCACGACGCCTTTCGAACGGCGTCTTGCTGGGTGGACGCCATTTAGCTGGGTTGCTGTTGTGCCATGTGAGCGGGCTTCGGGCCGCAAGAGTACGGCCCCTGTCATGTCGTTTGAACAGCGTCCTTGTTGGACGACGCCATTCAGAACAAGACCCTAGGTTGTCAGTGTACGGTGCCGGTCTCGTCGTTTGAACGGCGTCGGCCTTGGGCAACGCATTTCAGACTCTGTCAGAGTACGGCCCGTCCTGTCATCTAATAGGCGTCTGTCTCGCACGACGCGTTTTACCCTGTTTCAGATTGACCCCGCAAGTCTTCCCTCCTTTCTCTCATTTTTTCACCCTCTCATTCTCTCTCTTCCCTCTCTCTGCCCCCTCCGATCCCTCCTTTTCCCTTCCCTCCCTTTTCTTCCTCTTCCACCACTCCAACACCTCTCTACCTCTCACCACTACCACCACCACTTCCTTCGCGGCGCTTCATTCTCCGGGCGGCGGCCGACGTCTCGGCGGAGTGATGACGTCCTTGGAGGTACCGGCGGTGGTCTGCGGTGCGGCGGTTCGGCGGCACGGAGCCAGGAGGACTTCAAGTAACCGGTAGGGGGACGAACCTTGCATGTATTGTGGATTATTTCATCCGTGTTTCCCGTTGTGGAGCTTGATGTGTGTGTGGGGTTTTGGGGTAGAAGGAGCATGTTAAGGGGTTTTCTTGATGAAAATGGTGGTTTTTATGCATGAGGATTTATGGTGGTTTGGTTTCCCTCGGGTTGAATTGCAGAAAACCGGCTTCTGGCCCTAAATGACGTCGCGCTAGGACGACGCCATTTCAAATGGCGGCTTCCTAGGACAACGCCATTTAAGTAGAAATGTCCCAGAAGCGGTTTCTGTTAGAATAGATTTCTGTGTTGAATAGCGTCCAGGGACAGCGACGCCTTTCAAAAGGCGGCTTCCCAGGACGACACGTTTTACATGAATCAACCGTAGCCCGTCGCTGCTTCTGCCGCTATCAGGCGACGAGGGGCAGCGACGCCTTTCGAAAGGCGGCTACCTGTGGCGACGCCTTTTAGGCTATGTTCTGAGACCGAGAATTCACATGAACCAGTTTAGGAGGCTTGAATGGCGTCGGCCTTGGGCGACGCGATTCAAGACAGACCCGTATTAATTCATGCTATTAATATGTGTTTACATTGTTAGATAATTCGATCAAATGCATGCTTTAAATGTACCCGATGATGATGGATTCCTTGTGACCGGATCGCACTGTGTTGTGTTTCGTGCGACCATGGACTTCTTACGTAACTGGATCGCACTGTGCTGTGTTTTGTGCGACTGTGGACCTAGAGTGACAGTTGTAGCGCTTGACACCCTGTGTCAGTGTGGGTGGGACACAGGGTCGGTGGGAGCAGTGGTGGGGTGACGCCTAGTGAGAGAGGGTCACCTGGTGAACCCCGGGGTTAGCTAGTACCGGTGTCGGAGAGGTACCTGTGAAGTGTCACTCGTGCTGGGGGAAGGAGTAACCACCTGAGCCTGTTGGGCCGGAGTGGCTAGCGTATTCCCACTTTTGGTTGTGTGGTTGGCGTGTTTTGCCGAAACGCTGGTTGTAGGCTCCTTGGTAGAATGATTCTAGAGCTATACATATTACATTTCGAATGCATGTGGTTTATATTGAGATTTAGGAGTAGTGTATTACAGCTTTACTTGCTTAATCTACCTGTATCTGTGTTATTGCACTTGTGGATGTGTGAGTGGGAGGCAGGGGATCGGATGATCCCTACTGAGCCCAATTCCGGTGTGGCTCACTCCCTGCGGTTTCAGGTGTGGACCTCTTGGCGAGTGGAGGTGTGGTGTTCTCCTTAGTGTGCGGACCAGCAGCTATCTTAGTTCCGGGGTATGCCCCGATGTTGTTGTACTTTGCTTCTGCCTGTACTTATTTAATTCCTTGGACTATATAATTATTGTTGGACTATTTACGGACATTATTAATTTCCTTCCCGCGCACTTGTAATTTCCTTGAAGTCCGTGTGATTGTTATATTTAGCCTTATTTAACGCTTACTCCTCCAGACGTGTGTATGAGATCCGGGTGTGAGACCGTGGTTAATGATTCGACACCCATTTAGTGATCGGGTTTTCGATCATAGGGTGGCGGGTTGTTACACATAGCCTGCACACATACCACGTGCAGACCAACCCGTGTGCACTCTATCCGAGTGCCCAACCTGTGTGCTTGCCCATCACAATCCAAGGACCGCATGTGTGCCCTCTATCAACCCAGCGTGCTCATACTCACCCCAGTACCTACGCAAGTGCTTCAATCAATCCGCACGTCAGGTGTTCGATAGAAAGTGCGAGTGGCCAGCCAACTTGACCTGGTTTGCGTGCCCACCAAGTGCACGGCATTTGGCCTTACCTAGGTTGCACCTCATCAAAGTTTGCTGAGATCAAGATTTAGTTGTGGCATGATTTAAGTCTTTTAACTTTAGTAGATTGACACAATAGGAAGTAATTGAGTCTTTGATGTGAGATCCTAGGCGAGTTGAGCGATGGTTTATCTTATTCAGAGATTGTTATCATTATCGGACTATTGGTGAATTGTGTTTGGCTTATTATTATTTGAATTTATGCAATGGATGGTTTTATTGGTGTTCATATCCACAGACGAAGTTCTCTTTGAACTCATAGTTACAGGTAGATGATGGACCGCAATACCTTTTTCCAGCAAATCCTGGTTAGATAATTAATTATGGATGTATGTGATTGGAGCAAAATTACCTCTATGTTGTAAAGAACCTCTTTTAACTTTGCAATTTGATTAATGATTGGAACAAAATTACTTCTATGGATAGATGAAATATCACAAATCTTTTGATTAGTGTGTTAGAAAAGAGTTCTCCCAAATCTTTGTTTCTACTTGGTACTATTAAATTAGGTTTTATTACTTGTTTCTACTTGGTCTACTTATTCATTATTTATAATACCACTTATGCATGTATTAGGATGTCGCAATCAGAAGGAACCGGTAATGTGAAAAGTAGCACAGTTAGAACCAGTTGGAAGGATCAAGAGAGAGTTAAGTTCTTTTTAGATTGTTGCATTGGTGAGGTGGCAAGAGATGGAAGGTCAAGAACATCTCTAAGAAAAGAATCATGGGAAAGAGTGGCAAAACAGTTAAAGGAGAGGTATAATATGGAGGTCACGTAGAAGCAAATGAAAAATCAATTTGATTATTTAAGGAGCATGTATGTTGAGTGGTCCAATCTCGTGAACAAGAATACAGGGCATGGTTACAATCCTATTACCAAAACAATGGATTGGACACCCGAAAAATGAGAAGAGTATTTGAAGGTGAGCAACTTATTAGTTATATCATGTTATGATTCCTATATTAAAAATATTAAACTTATTTTATTTTTGATATAGGCACATCCAAAAGCATCAACATTTAGGGTGAGTGGCTTTAGGTGGGAAGAGGAAGGTAAAGCTCTGTTCGAAGGTGTTTCAGCTACAGGAAGCATAGGATGGGGTCCAGCAAGCAAGTGCCCTAGACCTTCTAGTACTTCATCTTCTAATGTACGTGAAGTAGAAGATGATCATATTGACGTTGAGGAGAATTCGCCTAATCCTATGCATGCCACAGACGTTTCCGTGCTGAGCATCTTTTAGAATCTGATGCTATGGATGTGGAACCTTCAAGGAAAAAGAAGAAGGTTGATGTTGAAAGGAAGTTTGATAAGTTACTTGAATTATTCATGATCGACGCTGTGAATGTTAAAAAGGGTGAACCTAGTGTTATTTGTGCACCTAGTCTAGTTGATTGTTGCAAGAAGTTAGATGAGATGTCATAAAGTCCAACCGATTTGCTATATGCACAAGCAGCTGTTCTCTTTTCAGATGAGAAGATGCGGGAGCAGTGGATCCAATGGTGTGACATTACTGAAGACTCAAGTGCTAGGATGAATTGGTTGAGGAGCATGTTGAAAATGAAGAATGTTATTTGATTGATGTTAGATGTTATGTATTTAAAGACTGATTTTTGACTTTATGTGTCATATATTTGGAAACTATATTTAGGTATTATGTTTTTGGATATTATGTATTTTGATACTATGTTTGAATATTGTGTGTTCGATACTATGCATTTGGATATTATGTATTTGACACTATACATTTGGATATTGTATATTTGGTGTTATGTGTTTGGATGTTATGTACTTAAATTTGACTTTTTGTGTTTAATTCTTAGATATCTAAACAAAAATGCTTCCTCAAAGTATGAGAAGACGGTTTAAGATCCTTTGTCTTCTTTATTTTTGGTGAAAAATGATAAAACAAAGAAAAAAAAATAAAGATTTAACTTCTCAATATACTGGTGCTGCCCATACAATGGAATTGTTAACTGGAAATGATGGACAATGTGAAGACTTGTTGCGGATGCCATGTGATACATACATCAAATTATGTAACCATTTTAGAGAAAAAGAATGGTTGAAAGATAGTCGATATGTTTCTGTTGAGGAAAAAGTTGCAATACTTTTAAACATTATTAGTCATGAAAAATGTGTGAGATTGATTAAACGAAGATTTCAACACTCAACACAAACAGTGCATCATTATTTTCATCAAGTACTTGGAGCAAGGATAGAATTTTCAAAAGAAATGATTGTTCCTACGACATTTGATCCAGATCCAAATGTTCCTGGTTATTAGAAAAGAATACGATCAATTTTTAAGGTGAGTTTTATAGTATACATGTCAAATTTGAATATTTATGTTTTCAGTTGACTTTTCATTTGAGAGTATTTATATTTTTTTGTAGGGTGCTGTTGGTGCATTAGATGGTACCCTTGTGCATGCTAGGGTTCCCATTGAAAAGCAAACTCCTTATAGAGGTCGAGGGCGAGATATATATTTTCAAAATGTTCTAGCCATCTGTGATTTTAATATGATGTTTACGTTTGTTTTTGTCGGATAGAAGGGGGTTGCACATGATTCAAGAATTCTACAAGAAGTTGCATATGATCCAGTTCATTGCTTTCCGTTTCCTCCTCTAGGCATGATTTTTTTAATTAATTATATTTGTTCTTTATGTTTTTATATCGTGATTGCAAATATAAATTTTGTTTAAGATATGTGCAGATAAATATTATGTTTGTGATGCTGCATATGTGCATACTTGTCATTTTATGACTCCTGATCGAAACACATGATATTGGATAAATGATTTTCGTTGTGGAGTACGTACACAAGGCAAAGAAGAGATTTTCAATCAAGCACATGCAAAACTTAAAAATGTGATTGAACGAACATTTGGTGTATTAAAGGCTCGTTATCATATTCTAGATAGGATGCTACTGTTGGGTTTCTCGGGTTTCTCCGGATCGGTCACGCAACGGAAAAAAAAATATTAAAATAGCGATCCGTTTCCGTTTCGAAAAATTAAAATCACAATTATCAAATAATCGATTCTTACCGTGTGCGGACTCGAATCCGCAACTGTTCAGTTCCGTCGGTGCGACACCGCAAGCCGCACAAGTGTCCGGCCTCTAGCGAAGTCTACGCGATCCTCCTCGCGATGGATATCCTCACGTTCCTCGTTCTTCGCAGCCCACGAAACCTCCTCCAGTCGCCGCAACGATCACCGCAATGCGCGGACGATTTCCCGTAGAACGGGATTCGGAGAAGCGTCGGAGCAGATCTGGATCTGTCTGGACACCAGAGAGAGAGAGAAACGGAGGAGGGGCGGCTAGGGTTAGCAGCAGTTTGGCCTGCTCAGCCCGTTCGCTATGTTTTATACTAACTGCGCGGTTTTTCATAAAAACCCCCGGTTTGTATAAAACCCATTTATTTATCTATCGCCTTAAGAATCATTTGCGTGTGACCCTCTAGGCCCAAGTATCAGTCCAGTTAATGGCCCAACAAGCCCAGTAACTCCTCACTTGCTTTATTAATCAATTAATAACCCTTTATGAATTAATTAATCAATCGAATTGATGTCGCACATCGAATTCGACCGGGCCTCCGATCACGTTGGGTGCCAAGCAACACCGCGTGAACCCGGAAGGTATTGGGGTTAAGTAACCCACTCTTGGAACCTTTCCGCCGACAGTTACCGCGTGGATATAATCCTTCGTTCGTACAATGCTCTCGAGTCAACTCAGGATATGGCGAGCTGTCAAACCCTAACCGGTCGACTCACTTGGATTGGATGCCGCTGATGAATATCGGAAAACTACTTTCCCGATATTATCGTCTGCCCTGGCCAGGGACTTCCGCGCATCATTCCTAGAGAATTCTCTCTCTAAGTACCGAGAGCGAATGATTCCTTATTGACACACAATTCCCTTCGACGGTATTCCGATGTACCCAATCTTTGGCGTATTAGAATCCCGTGGCTAGAGATTCGTAAACCAAGGTCAAAGTACAGAAGTCCACCGACAAGATGTCCTTGGTGTCTCAGGTCCGAGGACCATCCACGCAACTGCGACAATAGCATCAAGCTGGTTGACAGTGAGGTACAATACCATCCAGCGATTCAGTCGGATCAGTTCAGTGAACTCATTCTCCAATCAACACCTACAGATTCGCCTTAGTGTCTCTACACAAGTGACTTTTGAGATCAGTCACCCTCATCATATGAGCAAGAGTAATCTGTACTAGTCTAACCGGATATCCGTTGTCCTTCTCGGATATCCTCCGACTAGGAACGATTAAGAATATGTGTGTTTAAGTGATCAGTCTCATTAGTATGATCTCATCATAATCTGATCACTATAGCACATATTCACGGACTTCATTATGAAATGATAATTAATGTGATTTACACATAATGAATATTATGCCATTATATTAATAAATGAACGAGATTAACATAGTCAGATTGTCTTGTAGGCCACCTAAAACTAACAATCCCCCACTTCGACTAAAGCCAATCACCTTTATACAATAAGCCTATAGACTCTAGGTGACGCTCAAACACAATTTGAGCCAACGGCTTTGTCAGTGGATCTGCTGTATGGAATCGGCAAGAACGCAGCGAAAAATAAAATCGATTCCTATGTATCGGCTACTGGGATCGTAAAACGGACATTAAAATAAATGCGGGAAGAACGGTTCTTCACCTTTGCGGGGTTTCGAATCTCCCGTGGATGATTCCGACTCGATAATCGCGCACGCGCACGATCTCTAGTGGTATCCACACGAGTTCTCGCTGCAGACGCGATTTCCTCCTCGACTTGAGTGCTCCGACCAGATCTCAAATCCACCATGCGCGGAGAGAGACAGATCTACTCCAAGAGAGAGAAAAGGACAGAGAGAGAGGAGAGAGAGAATCTGGGGTGTAAAATTCGTCCAACCAACTTTTTACCCCTCCCCTTGGCCCTCCTTATATAGAAATAAGGATAAGCACAAGGATTAATCCTCATGATTATTCAAGAGTTTGGCCTTAGATAATTCTCCATTAAATCTTCATGTTTATCCTGCGGCTTTTCATAAAAACCCAGAAAAACATGAAATTTAACGTCTCTCACCGTCTGACGAGAACTCTTATGTGTGTGACCCTCTAGGCCCATATATCAGTCCAGTTTCAGGCCCATTAAACTTAGAACTGATTCTAGAGTTTAATATTTATTAATTAACATTTAAACATCATATGTTAAATGATTAATTTAATAAATAAGTGAATTATCATCTGATGATCAAATCACTTGGCCTTCTAATCATGAACAGCACCAAACACTACCTCATGATCCCAGAAGATATAAGGGATATTGTTCCCTTTAATTGAACCTTTCCATCTGCAGATGCCGCACAGATATAATCCTTCACTCATGCAATGTCCTAATAACGCAAGGGTATGATTTTATAGTCAAACCCTCTATTGCATTATCCAGATGGATTCCAGTACTCAGTTAATATCTAGAAAGACATCTCTTTCATTTGACCCTGGCCAGGGATTTCTGTGTACACATCCATAGGACATTCTCTCTCCAGTCTTATACCAAGAGTGAGTGATCCCTTGTTGTTCACTCAATTACCTTCGCAAGCTTTCCACTGTATCTGAAAGACCGATTATGGTGGACTTAATGGTTAAAGTCCACAAGTCAGACAATCAAGATACAATGGTCCACAAACAAGGTATCATTGGTGACTCAGGTCAAAGGACCAACTGTGCTACTACAACGATTGAATTCCCTGGTTGACTAATAGGTATAATTACCATCCAGGAATTATTATTTAAGTCTGTTCAGTGAACTCATTCTCTAATGAGCACCCACATGTTTGTCTTAGTGTCACCACACGAGTAAATGTGAGATCATTCACCCTCATCACATGAGCAGACATAACTTGTGTCGATCTTATCGGATATTTAATGTCCATCTCAAATATCCTATGATCGAGAACTGTTTAAGACAATTGACTGAGGATATTGATCTCACTATCATGATCTCATCATGATTCAATATCCCATACATTTGTCTATGGACCTTCATTACGATAGTTAATTTGCGAGAACTATAAATGAAGAAATGATTGTCTTTATTAATAATTTGAACTAGAATGTACAATGATCGGCTTTGAGGTCACTCGATTCTAACATTCTCCCACTTGGACTATAGCCAATCACCCATGTGTCTAAGTCCCATAGACTTAAGGTGACGTTCTAAATTGTTTTGAGACAATGTCTTAGTCAAGGGATCTACTACATTATCTTCATATGAGACTTTCTCAACTACTATATCTCCTCGGGCGATGATCTCACGAATCAGATGAAATCGTCTCAGAATGTGCTTTGACTTCTGATGTGATCTTGGCTCCTTCGCTTGAGCTATTGCCCCATTGTTGTCACACAATAATGGAACAGGATCTGAAATGCTTGGAACTACTCCAAGTGCCGAGATGAACTTCTTCATCCAAACCGCCTCCTTGGCCGCTTCAACTGCAGTAATGTATTCTGCTTCGGTCGTCGAATATGCAGTTGTTTCTTGTTTGGAACTCTTCCAACTTACTGCACCTCTATTTAACATGAACACAAATCCAGACATGGATTTGCTATCATCCATATCCGACTGGAAACTCGAGTCAGTAAATCCTCAAAGTTCCAAGTCGTTTCCTCCATAAACAAGAAATAGATCCTTAGTCCTTCTCAAGTATCTAAGGATACATTTCACCGCCTTCCAGTGTTCCTCACCAGGATCAGCCTGATATCTACTAGTGACACTTAGTGGGTGTGCCACATCAAGCCTAGTACATAGTATTGCATACATGATAGATCCTATTGCCGAGGCATAAGGAACTATATCCATGTATGCTCTCTCTTCAGGTGTCTTGGGAGACATTTCTTTAGAGAGATAAATTCCATGCCTCATTGGAATGAGGCCTCTCTTGGAATTTTCCATGCCAAACCTTTTGACTATGGTATCTATGTACATAGATTGGGATAAGCCAAGCATCCTTTTGGACCTATCTCTATAGATCCTTATTCCCAGAATATAGGATGCTTCTCCCAAATCTTTCACGGAGAAGTTTTTGGATAACCAAGTCTTTACTGATGACAACATTCCTACATCATTCCCAATGAGTAGAATGTCATCAACGTAAAGTACCAAAAAGGTAACTGCGCTCCCACTAGCCTTTTTGTATACACAAGGTTCATCTTTATTCTTAATGAAGTCATAAGATTTGATTGCTTCATCAAATCTTAAGTTCCAAGTTTGGGATACCTGCTTTAATCCATAGATGGATCTTTGCAGCTTGCATACCTTGCTTGAATGCTCTTTGGAAGTGAATCCTTCAGGTTGTATCATATACACCTCTTCTTGAAGGTTCCCGTTAAGGAATGTTGTTTTCACATCCATTTGTCATATTTCATAATCATAGAATGCAGCGATAGCAAGAAGTATTCTGATTGACTTAATCATGGCAACTGGAGAAAAGGTTTCGTCATAGTCAATGCCTTGCCTTTGACGATATCCTTTTGCTACCAGCCTTGCCTTGTATGTGGCAATCTGTCCATCTGCCCCGATCTTTCTTTTAAAGATCCATGTACTGCCAATAGGTACTATACCTTCTGACAGATCAACCAAGTTCTAAATTTGGTTGGCATACATGGACTGAATTTCAGAATTCATTGTCTTTTGCCATTTTTCTGATTCTTGACTATTTATGGCTTCTTGGTAGGTTTGAGGATCATCATCCTCATTTAAGTGCACTTTTGGCTTGCCATCATCGATATATCCAACATATCTTTCAGGCTGCTTAGGCACTCTACCTGATCTGCAAACCTTTTGTGTATCCTCTTGAACAAGTTCTTGAGTCAATGGTTCAGTAGATGAACTAGTGTTGATTTGTGAGTCTAGAATTTCTTCCAGTTCTATCTTGCTCCCACTGTCTTCTTTTGAAAGATATTCTTTCTCTAAGAAGACAGTTCTTTTTGCGACAAACACCCTTTGATCGCTGGGTTGATAGAAATAATATCCAAAAGTCTCTTTTGGATATCCCACAAATCTACATTTCTCTGTCCTAGAATCCAGTTTGTCTGGATCATGTCTTTTGACATGTGCAGGACAACCCCAGACTCTAACATGCTTAAAGTCTGGTTTCTTTCCTTTCCATATCTCATATGGAGTGGAAGATACTGACTTACTGGGAACTTTGTTAAACAGATATGCAGCAGTCAACAGTGCATATCCCCATAAAGAGATTGGAAGTTTGGCATAACTCATCATTGATCGTACCATATCTAATATAGTACGATTTCTCCTTTCCGATACACCATTTAATTGTGGTGTATAGGGAGGAGTCCACTGAGACAAAATATCATTATTCTTAAGATATTCTGTGAATTTTGTACTTAAGTATTCACCCCCTCGATCTGATCGAAGAGTTTTGATACTCTTTCCAGTCTGGTTCTCAACTTCATTTTTAAACTCTTTAAATTTCTCAAAGACTTCTTACTTATATTTCATTAAATATATGTAGTCATATCTTGAGAAATCATCTGTAAATGAAACAAAGTATGAGTAACCACCCATAGCATGAGTGGACATTGGACCACATACATCACTATGTATTAGTTCCAATAAGTCCTTAGCTCTTTCTCCATGTCCTGAGAATGGAGCTTTGGTCATCTTTTCCATGAGACAAGCTTCACAAGTTGCAAATGATTCATAATCAAATGGATCAAGATATCCATTCTTTTGCAACCTTATGATCCTGTTCTCATTTATATGACCTAGCCTACAATGCCATAGGTACGAATTATTCACATCATTATCTATTCGTCCAAGAGATTTATTTACCAGACAAACATCATATGAAATATCAAGTAAATATAATCCATTCGATAAATATCCGGAAGCAAACAATTTGTCTCCTTGATAAATGGAACAACCTTTATTCTCTAGTTTCATAGAATATCCTTGTCTATCTAGACATGAAATAGATATGATATTCCTAATAATGGTCGGAACATAATAACAATCTATTAGTTCCAATGAGTCTCCTGACGGCATCTGAAGTCTTGCTGTCCCCACAGCTAACGCAGCAACTTTTGCTCCATTCCCGAGCCTCAGATCCACGTCTCCACAGTTCAATCTTCTTTTACTTATTGGCACCTGCAAGTTATTGCAGATATGAGAAACACATCCAGTATCTAATACCCAAGATGTTGTTTCTCTATAAGACAAGTTAAGATCGATCATGAGAATACCTGAAGCTTCACCAAGCTTCTCCTTTGCTTTTTCTGCGAGATAAATCTTGCAGTTTCTCTTCCAATGACCTTCTTTATGGCAGTGGAAACACTGACCTTTATCATTGACTTTAGCTTTGTCCTTTTGAACCCCCGGTTTGCTTTTCACTAGCTTCTTAGGCTTACCTTTCTTAAAGGTCTGTCCAGCTTTTCTTTTCTTGTTGGTCTTACCAACAAGCATTACATTTGGCTTATCTTTCTGGATAGTGCCTTCTGCTGTCTTCAACATGTTGAGCAGCTCAGCCAGTGTAGCTTCAATTTTGTTCATATTGAAGTTGACGATGAATTGTGAAAATGAATCTGGAAGGGACTGTAGGATTAAGTCAATGCTTAGGTCATTGTTCATAACAAAGCCGAGCACTGCAAGCCTCTCAATCCACTCTATCATCTTGAGCACATGAGTTTGCACAGATGTGCCCTCGCTTATTCTGATCCTGAACAATTTCTTAGATATCTCATATCTTTCTGTTCTGGATTGTTCACCAAACAACTCTTGTAAGTAATTCAGAATGGTCTTAGGTTCCATATTATCATGCTGTCGTTGCAATTCATTGTTCATTGAACCAAGCATATAACACTGGACTTTGACAGAGTCCTCTTTCCAGTTTTCAAACATCATTAATTCATCTTCGTTAGCATTATCACCGGGTTGTACTGGATCTGGTTGATCCAGGACATAGGCTAGCTTTTCACACCTGAGGACAATCTTCAGGTTGCGTAACCAATCAACGTAATTAGGTCCCGTGAGTTTGTTTGCATCCAGTATGCAACGAAGGGGGTTAGGTGACGACATAGCGACCTACATGGAAATATATAAAAATGAGCAGATAGTTCTTAAAATCAGATTTAGGACTTTTAATCTTGATTTATGCTCCACTATTTTTCGGCGATCTGTATGACCCTCTAATATACAGAACAGGAGATTCCGGTGATCTCCTAGTGGGGATTAGAATCCTTCGGGCAACATGCATGTGACCTTGTGGTAGCACAACAAATCACATCAAGTCCCTTAGGCAGTTAACTCTTGACAATTGCAACGTTTTGCAATATCCGATCGATTTAACCCCTGAATCAGAATGACCTTGTTGTAGCACAACAAATCAAATGATTCAGTTAAGTTTATCCATCATTATTTACATGACATGAATTCATAGTGCAATCCTTGTGGTAGCACAACAAAGCTACACTATTTGTCCATTCATCTTAATGACATCACATATCGTAAACCTAGGTTAATTTCTAAATCAAATAGACCTTGTGGTAGCACAACAAATCCATTTGAGATAAGAATTATCCTAAGATCTATAATGATGGTGGGTTACGTAGATTATTCTGAATATCTCACGTTTACAACTTAAATTTTAAAAGAGGGTTTTTGATTTGATTTGTAAAAATCGTGCTATCAATAGTATTTCAATTTGAAGTATCATTATACTTAATAGAAATATATATATATGATAGCATAGTCCACAAATATCACATATATGCAGAAAAATTAAATGGGGATGATCATAGACTGCTAAAGCTACTATGGAATCATCGGAGCCAAACGATGATCCATAATAGGATCCTAATGTGAAAACAACAACACTGGTTCTATTTGATGCGAGTCCTTCCTCCAGAGGTGTCTTCAGAAGATCCCGTCCTCTTAGCTTAATCCGATACATTTAAATATGAAATTCAGGACTCGCAGCTCCACAAATGTACATTTAAACACTAAGAGACCTTGATCTTATCAAGGGGAGTACAATCTTATAGGAAGGTAGAAAGTATATCTGGATTAAGAGAGAGGAGGACACGCGAGTCCTATTTAAAATACCAAATGAAATAAGCATCGCATTCATCCACATCATTCATCACATGAAAATACTAAGTCCATGATCATCCCACCATAAAACACATCACATGCATGACAATCATCACATAATTGCAGTTTGGTATTAAATTTTATAAATATAAAATTATAATACCAATTAGTTTTCGAAATAACATTTATTTCAACATAATCAATAATATTCAAAACATTATTGACAAATTAAATAACTAAACCATTCAGTTAATCTAAATCTTCATTCAAACAATTTAAATAGAAAAAGTAATCAAGTTATGCATAAAATCAGTTTAAAACAATTTTAAACTAATTGATTTAATAGGGAAATAATTATCTAAAACAAGTTTAAATAATTAACTAACTCCCTATTAATAATAAAGTCCTTTAATTGAATAATAGTTATTAAACACTTTAATAAGCTGTTAATAATCACAAAAATAATTAACAACAATTATTAATTATTCCTATAATTTTACTGTTTTAAAACAATTTTAAAACGGACTTAATTGGGCTTAAAATGGGCTAATAAAGGGGTTATAAGGGGCTAAACAGTAATTAAAATATTTTAATAACCATAAAAAATGGGCCCAGCCCATTAAGGCCCAATTGGCCCGAACCCAGGGCCCTGGCTCGGCCAGGGGGTCTGGCCCAGCCAGACCCGAGCCCTGGCTCGGCCAGGGTCGAACCCTGGCTCGGCCAAGGGGCCGGCCCGGCCCGGGACCGTGCGGTCTGGCCCCTTCTTCCCCAACAGAAGCCTGTGTTAGCTTTTCTGCAAACCCTAGTTGCAGGCCGCCGGGAAGAGGCCATGGCAGAGCCGCCAGGTGACGGCGCCGCCAGGCACCGCCCGGCACCAGTGGGGCAGCCGGCGGTGGCCAAATGGCCCTTGGATCGAGCCCTAAACTACCCCTTAAAATCTGATTTTCCAAGTTTTAAAAACCGAGTTTGGGCTCGATTTTCAGCACCTCCAAGGGCACTCCGGCGCCGATCATCATGCCCAATCCGTAGAGGTGACTATCACCAAGAGATCTAGACATCCGGGCCGCCATCCCAACACTTGGGAATCACATACAAAGTCGCTAAAGTACCCCGTTCGTCATCCCACGAAGAACTCCGAAAAACCCAAATAAAATCCGAAAAATTACAGAAAAATAATCAAATTATTTGTGTTCATCATATGAACACGATTCTGTCATTTTAATCATATTAAACACAAGAACACGTACAATACGGGTTCTTCACGTATAACGAGAAAAACACGCAAAACGATGTCGTTTTACCACCGAACCAGCAACCTGGCTCTGATACCACTGTAATGAATCGTCAAGAACGCAGCGGAAAATAAAATCGATTCCTATGTATCGGCTGCTGGGATCGTAAAACGGACATTAAAATAAATGCGGGAAGAACGGTTCTTCACCTTTGCGGGGTTTCGAATCTCCCGTGGATGATTCCGACTCGGTAATCGCGCACGCGCACGATCTCTAGAGGTATCCACACGAGTTCCCGCTACAGACGCAATTTCCTCCTCGACTTGAGTGCTCCGACCAGATCTCAAATCCACCCTGCGCGGAGAGAGACAGATCTACTCCAAGAGAGAGAAAGGGAGAGAGAGAGAGGAGAGAGAGAATCTGGGGTGTAAAATTCGTCCAACCAACTTTTTACCCCTCCCCTTGGCCCTCCTTATATAGAAATAAGGATAAGCACAAGGATTAATCCTCATGATTATCTAAGAGTTTGGCCTTAGATAATTCTCCATTAAATCTTCATGTTTATCCTGCGGCTTTTCATAAAAACCCAGAAAAGCATGAAATTTAACGTCTCTCACCGTCTGACGAGAACTCTTATGTGTGTGACCCTCTAGGCCCATATATCAGTCCGGTTTCAGGCCCATTAATCTTAGAATTGATTCTAGAGTTTAATATTTATTAATTAACATTTAAACATCATATGTTAAATGATTAATTTAATAAACAAATGAATTCTCATCTGATGATCAAATCACTTGGCCTTCTGATCATGAACAGCACCAAACACTACCTCATGATCCCAGAAGATATAAGGGATACTGTTCCCTTTAATTGAACCTTTCCGTCTGCAGATGCCGCACATATATAATCCTTCACTCATGCAATGTCCGAATAACGCAAGGGTATGGTTTTATAGTCAAACCCTCTATTGCATTATCCAGATGGATTCCAGTACTCAGTTAATATCTAGAAAGACATCTCTTTCATTTGACCATGGCCAAGGATTTCTGTGTACACATCCATATGACATTCTCTCTCCAGTCTTATACCAAGAGTGAGTGATCCCTTGTTGTTCACTCAATTACCTTCGCAAGCTTTCCACTGTATCTGAAAGACCGATTATGGTGGACTTAATGGTTAAAGTCCACAAGTCAGACAATCAAGATACAATGGTCCACAAACAAGGTATCATTGGTGACTCAGGTCAAAGGACCAACTGTGCTACTACAACGATTGAATTCCCTGGTTGACTAATAGGTATAATTACCATCCAGGAATTATTATTTAAGTATGTTCAGTGAACTCATTCTCTAATGAGCACCCACATGTTTGTCTTAGTGTCACCACACGAGTAAATGTGAGATCATTCACCCTCATCACATGAGCAGACATAACTTGTGTCGATCTTATCGGATATTTAATGTCCATCTCAAATATCCTATGATCGAGAACTGTTTAAGACAATTGACTGAGGATATTGATCTCACTATCATGATCTCATCATGATTCAATATCCCATACATTTGTCTATGGACCTTCATTACGATAGTTAATTTGCGAGAACTATAAATGAAGAAATGATTGCCTTTATTAATAATTTGAACTAGAATGTACAATGATTGGCTTTGAGGCCACCCAATTCTAACATCTGCTACATTGTCGATAGATGGAACTCTTTCCACTACTACATCTCCTCTGGATATAATCTCTCTGATAAGGTGAAAGCGTCTCAGAATATGCTTCGATTTCTAATGAGATCGCAGCTCTTTCACTTGTGCAATAGTCCCATTATTGTCGCACAACAGTGGAACATGACCAATAATACAGGGAACTATGTCAAGGTCGATGATGAACTTCTTCAACCACACTACTTCCTTGAAAGCTTCAGCCGCAGAGATGTGCTCAGCTTTAGTCGTCGAATCTGCAGTGGTTACTTGCTTGGAACTCTTCCAGCACACTGCGCCTCCGTTCAAAGTAAACACGAATCCAGATGTAGACTTGCTACCATCTGGATCTGACTGGAAACTCGAGTCAGTAAAGCCTCGCAGTTTCAAGTCACCTCCTCCATAGACAAGAAACATATCCTTAGTTCTTCTCAAGTACTTAAGGATACATTTCACTGCCTTCTAGTGCTTTTCGCCTAGATCAGCCTGAAATCTGCTCGTAACACTTAGAGCAAATGCAACATCAGGCCGTATACATAGCATGGCATACATGATAGATCCTATGGCAGAGGCATAGGGTATTCTATCCATGAATGCCCTCTCATTAGGAGTCTTAGGAAACTGCTCCTTTGAGAGACTAATTTCATGTCTCATCGGTATGAGACCTCTCTTGAAATTTTTCATGCCAAACTTTTTTACTATGGTATCTATGTACAAGGATTGGGTCATTCCAAGCATCCTCTTTGATCTATCTCTATAGATTCGTATTCCCAATACATAGGATGCTTCTCTCAAATCCTTTATGGAGAAGTTTTTCGACAGCCAGATCTTTACTGATGACATCATAGCTACATCATTCCCAATGAGTAGTATGTCATCTACGTAAAGAACTAGAAAAGTGACTGCACTCCCACTGGTCTTCTTGTACACACAAGGCTCATCTTCATTCTTAATGAAGTTATAAGACTTGACAGCCTCGTCAAATCTTATGTTCCAGCTCCGGGAAGTCTGCTTCAGTCCATAAATGGACCTCTGAAGCTTGCACACTTTATCTGGAGATTCTTTGGATGTGAAAACTTCTGGTTGTATCATATATACCTCTTCCTCAAGGTTACCATTGAGGAAGACAGTCTTCACATCCATCTACCAGATTTCATAATCAAAATGTGCAGTAATGGCGAGTAGAACTCTGATCGACTTCATCATAGCAACTGGTGAGAAAGTCTCGTCATAGTCAATTCCTTGCCTTTGACGATATCCCTTTGCCACCAACCTTACCTTATAAGTGTCGATCCGTCCATCAGCACCAATCTTTCTCTTAAAGATCCACTTGCAACCGATAGGTACAATACCCTCGGGCAAGTCCTCCAAGTTCCAAACTTGGTTGGTGTACATGGACTGGATTTCTGAGTTCATGGCTTCTCGCCATTTCCCGGCTTCTGGGCCTTCTATGGCCTCCTAGTAGGTTTTAGGATCATCATCCTCATTATATTGTACCTTAGACTCACCTTCAGCAATATGTCCCACATATCGTTCGGGTAGTCTAGGTACTCTACCAGATCTACTAGGCTCATATGTGTGTACCTGAACAGATTCAAGAACTGATATCTCATCTGATGATAATGTAGCTGTTTGGGGATCTGGAACCTCTTCCAGTACTATTTTACTCCCACTGTCTTCCTGGAGAAGGTATTCCTCTTCCAGGAAGACAACTTTCCTGGCGACAAACACCTTTTGTTCACCAGGATGGAAAAAATAGTATCCAAAGGTTTCCTTTGGATATCCCACAAACCTGCATTTATAAGTTCGTGATTCCAGCTTGTCTGGATCATGCCTCTTAACATGAGCAGGACAACCCTAGACTTTAACATGTTTAAATTCTGGTTTCCTGCCTTTCCATATCTCATATGGAGTAGAGGCCACAGACTTGCTGGGTACTCTGTTCAGTAGGTATGCTGCTGACTCTAGAGCATACCCCAGAGGGACACTGGTAATCCCGAAAAACTCATCATGGATCGCACCATATCCAACAAGGTGCGATTCCTCCTTTCTGATACACCATTCATCTGTGGTGTATATAGAGGGGTTAGCTGAGAAAGGATACCATTATCCTTTAAGAATTATGTGAAATTAGTACTCAAGTATTCTCCTCCTCGATCTGATCGAAGAGCTTTAATACTCTTTTCTAACTGCTTCTCTACCTCATTCTTGAACTCCTTAAATTTCTCAAATGCTTCCGACTTGTACTTCATTAAGTACACATAGCCGAATCTTGAGAAGTCATCGGTGAATGTAATGAAGTATGAGTAGCCTCCTTTGGCTTGGGTGGACATGGGACCACATACATCCGAATGTATTAGTTCCATAATGTCCTTGGCACGTTCTCCATATCCAGTAAATGGAGATCTTGCCATCTTTCCCATAAAGTAGGATTCACATGTTGCAAACGATTCATAATCGAATGTTGTTAAGTAACCATGCTTGTGCAACGTTTGCAACCTGCTTTCGCCAATGTGCCCAAGTCTACAATGCCACATATAGGCTTGGTTCACACAATTCTTGCTCTTCTTAAGAGCATTATCAATCTGAAGATTGTAATAAGAAACATCTAAGAGATATAGACCGTTGACTAAAGATGTTGAAGCTATTGATTTATTACCATAATAAATCGAACAACTTCTATTCTCAATAGTCAACCTATATCCTATCTTGTCCAAACAAGATATTGATATGATGTTCTTTATTATGTTAGGAACATAATAACAATCTTCTAATAGTAAGGCGTCTCCCGATGGAAGCCTGAGGTTTGTTGTCCCAACAGCAATCGCCGCAACTTTTGCGCTGTTTCCTAGCCTCAATTCCACCTCGCCTTGTCTCAGCTTGCGCTTACTTGTCAGCATCTGTGCATCATGACAGATATGAAAACCACATCCAGTATCTAATACCCAAGACGTGGAATCTCTAACTGACAAGTTGATATCTATCATATAGATATCTGAAGCTTCAGACAGCTTCACTCTTCCATGAGCTTTATGGTTAAGGAACTCCTTGCAGTTTCTCTTCTAGTGACCATACTGCTTACAGTAGAAGCAGTCACCCTTTACTACTCTTTCGTCTTTGTCCTTCGATCTTTTATCGTTAGCTATCATCTCTACTTTAGGGACATCCAATGCCGATTCAGCAGGAGGATTAGCTCTAGGGACAAAGTCAATATGTTCATATCTGAAGACATTCTTCAGGTTTCTGAACCAATCCGAGTAGATCAGGTAAGTCAAAAGGGCATCAAGTATGCCGCGGAGTGGTTTATTCGACGACATAATTCCCTACAGGAGATAAGTAAAATCTATTCAGCAGATGTTCAATTATTAATTTTTAAAACAAGACATGGTCTTTTGTTCAAGTTTAACTCCCACTAATTTTCAACGGACTGTATAACCCTCAGTTATACAGAACGGGAGACGCCGACAATCTCCTAGTGGGGATCAGAATCTCAATGACTTGCACTACAGCCTTGTGGATAGCACAACAAACTGTAATACAATCAGAGAGCACCCAACTCATGGGACTTGCAACTCCTTACAATATCTGATCATAGCTTCGGTCCCCAGAGATTTAATGGCCTTGTGGATAGCACAACAAACTATTAATTCTGGTCTAAGCTAACCATCGTTACGCGACGAGCATAGATTTGCATGCAGCCCTTGTGGATAGCACAACAAAGCTACATGGTTTCTCTACCCCGATCATATAGGCATCTAATGCCATAGCCACAGTTTCTCCTCCTAATTAAGCAGGCCTTTTGGATAGCACAACAAACTTGCCTAAAGTGATTCGAATCCAATGACTATAACGATGGTGGACCATGCGGTAACTTTTTAACTGCTTACGTTACGGCTTAGAGTTTATCTGAGGGTATTTAGATAACTTTTATCTTGGTTTCTCCTAGGTGATAGTATATAAATACATCGTATATATTTAGTAAATACTATACCTGCTTTGATTCATAATCAAAAGAAAACAGTACATCTCATACATGTCATTAGTGTGGTCATGGATAGTACAGTAGGTTTGACTGGAGCCAATAGTCAAACGCACACACAATCTAACACAACAATTATATTAGATAACCTGCAAACACATAGGCAAGAGATCTCTATCTTTTCGCCTTCCTGGTTGCAGTTGTGGATCGTCCTCGCTCCTTCGTCGGTTGCCTCAATCATATTACACTAATTCTAGAATTACATGTAATTGAAGAAGGCCTTATGGTGAGTACAAGAGAGAGAGGGAGGTAGAAATACATTGGAGTATGAGAGAGAGAGGTGCGCAGACCTCTATTTATTAACAATTAATAAACAATCATACATCTACGATCCACACAATTCATTCATCACATGAATAATTAATTAAGTGCATATCCATGACCACGGTGTGTTTTAAACATTCACACAAGATTCAGCGCATCACATAGCTAAAATAAAAGAGTTTTCAAAATAAATAAGTTTTGGCTTTCAGAAAGCTGGGATCTAATCAAAATTGGTATTTGAATTTCGAAACACTTTTAATTAGCTTAATATGCAACTAAATCAAAATTTAAAAGCATTAAACACACATCACATGCGCATACACTCCAAATTAATAATTCCAGATTATTCCATGCAAATTAGAACAATTCTAATAATCTAACACTTAGATTAAACCCCATTTATAATCTAACAATTAGACTATTAATGACTAATTTAACTCTTAAATTAGCAAATTAAAATAAATCATTAATTTAACACTTAAATTAATAATCAACTTTAATTAGTTATTAACAATTAATCTAACTCTTAGACTAATTAATTAATTATTGTTAATAACTAATTTAACTCTTAAACTAGTAATTAACACAAATTAATTATTTAACCAGTAATCTAATTCTTATATTAGTGGATAAAATTAATTATTAGTTTAACTCTTTAAACTAATAACTAGTTACTCCTTATTAAACCATTATATTAATTAATTAAAATTAATCATCAATTTAACAATTAAACTAACAATTAATTTCAATTAATTAATAACTGCTAATTTAACATTTAAATTAGTCTAATAAAATTAGTTATTAATTTAACACTTAAATTAATAAAAAAATTAATCAATTAACAACTTCTTGTTAATTAAAATGATTCCATAATCATATTGCCCAAATAAACGAAATTAGATAATAATTTAAAATTCAAAATAGTTTTGAATTAAATTAAAATCTAATTTTAATTTTATTAAATGGGATAATATGGAATAAAGGGCTTCAATTGGGTTTATTTGGGGTTTTAAGAGGGCAAATAAGGGTTTAACAAAAAACCTATAGGGCTCAGCCCATTAGGGCACCTGGCTCGAGCCAGGCACGAGCCCTGGCTCGGTCAGGGGATCGGACCCGGGGCTCCCTGGTTCGAGCCAGGTCCATTCGGCCCACCATGGAGACAAGCCCGATCCAATCGGGACCTGTCCAGTCGGCCCAGGCCCTGAACCGAACGCCCCTAACCCGACGCCCGAATGAGTTGCAAGAAACCCCTAGGGGTTTCCCCCCCCCCCCCCCCGGCGGCGCCGACGGCCGAGCCCCCCCGACCCCCCTGGCGGGCTCCGGCCCCTCCGGCGATGCCCCCCGGCGCTGGCAAGGCCGCTGGAGAGTCCCAAATAGGCTGCTGGTCGAACCCCATTTGATTTCTGGTTCTTTCAAAACCGAGAAGAAGAAGATGTAATTCCTCTTCTCCGACCACCTGCAGCGGCCACTCCGGCGTCAACAAGGAGTCTGGTGATGACGGGGGATTAAACCAAGAGAATTCGGAGTCCCGGCCTCAATCCCAACGCTTGGGAAGGCCGATTGAAGTAGCCGTAAACTCGTCGTTCTTCGTCCCACGAAGAACACGAAAAACCCCAAATGAATTTCGAAAAATTGAAAGAAAATAATCTGATTAACTGTGTTCATCGCATGAACACAGATCCAACAATTAATCGAAGTTACAACATGGAATAACTCATGAAAAATTAATTTCGGAGACAGAAACGGGACGAGAAACAGTGGAACCTGGCTCTGATACCACTGTTGGGTTTCTCGGGTTTCTCCAGATCGCTCATGCAGCGGAAAATAAAATATTAAAACAACGATCCGTTCCCATTTCGAAAAACTAAAATCACGATTATCGGATAATCGATTCTCACCATGTGCGGACTCGAATCCGCAACCGTTCGGTTCCGTCTGTGCGACACCGCAAGCCGCGCAAGTGCCCGGCCTCTAGCGAAGTCCACGCGATCCTCCTCGCGATGGATATCCTCACGTTCTTCGTTCTTCGCAGCCCACGAAACCTCCGCCAGTCGCCGCAACGATCGCCGCAATGCGCAGACGATTTCCCGTCAAATGGGATTCTGAGAAACGGCGGAGCAGATATGGATCTGTCTGGACGCCAGAGAGAGAGAGAAATGGAGGAGGGGCGGCTAGGGTTAGCAGCAGCTTAGCCTGCTCAGCCCGTTCGCTATGTTTTATACTAACTGCGTGGTTTTTCATAAAAACCCCCGGTTTGTATAAAACCCACTTATTTATCCATCGTCTTGAGAATCATTTGCGTGTGACCCTCTCGGCCCAAGTACCAGTCCAGTTAATAGCCCAACAAGCCCAGTGACTCCTCACTGGCTTTATTAATCAATTAATAACCCTTTATTAATTAATTAATCAATCGAATTGATGTCGCATATCGAATTCGACCGGGCCTCCGATCACGTTGGGTGCCAAGCAACACCGCGTGAACCCGGAAGGTATTGCGGTTAAGTAACCCACTCTTGGAACCTTTCCGCCGACAGTTATCGCGTGGATATAATCCTTCATTCGTACAATGCTCTCGAGTCAACTCAGGGTATGGCGAGCTGTCAAACCCTAGCCAGTCGACTCACTTGGATTGGATGCCGCTGATGAATATCGGAAAACTCCTTTCCCGATATTATCGTCCGCCCTGGCCAGGGACTTCCGCGCATCTTTCCTAGAGCATTATCTCTCTAAGTACCGAGAGCGAATTATTCCTTATTGACACACAATTCCCTTCGACGGTATTCCGCTGTACCCAATCTTTGGCGTATTAGAATCCAGTGGCTAGAGATTCGTAAACCAAGGTCAAAGCACAGAAGTCCACCGACAAGGTGTCCTTGGTGTCTCAGGTCCGAGGACCATCCATGCAACTGCGACAATAGAATCAAGCTGGTTGACAGTGAGGTACAATACCATCCAGCGATTCAGTCGGATCAGTTCAGTGAACTCATTCTCCAATGAGCACCTACAGATTCGCCTTAATGTCTCCATACAAGTGACTTATGAGATCAGTCACCCTCATCATATGAGCAGGAGTAATTTGTACTAGTCTAACCGGATATCCAATGTCCTTCTCGGATATCCTCCGACTAGGAACGATTAAGAATATGTGTGTTTAAGTGATCAGTCACCCTCATCATATGAGCAGGAGTAATTTGTACTAGTCTAACCGGATATCCGATGTCCTTCTCGGATATCCTCCGACTAGGAACGATTAAGAATATGTGTGTTTAAGTGATCAGTCTCATTAGTATGATCTCATCATAATCTGATCACTATAGCACATATTCACGGACTTCACTATGAAACGATAATTAATGCGATTTACACATAATGAATATTATGCTATTATATTAATAAATGAACAAGATTTACATAGTCAAATTAGCTTGTAGGCCACTTAAAACTAACAGCTACCATATTCTTTAACAACTCAGAGAGATATTGTGATTGCCTGTTGTGCATTACATAATTTTCTAAGAAGAGAGAAGGTGAAAGATCAGTTATTTACTTATTTTGAAGATCCAAATGCATTTATTTCATTATCTTCTCAAGTAGAGATAAATATAGATGAACCGGAAAATCCTAATATAGGAGAGTCATCACGACAAGGTGACCATGAATTTATGAGTCAATTACGTGAGCAAGTTGCAGTTGATTTGATGTCAAATAGGAGGACATGAATGCAAAGACAACATCATACTCAATAGTAAGTATTTTCATAGTAGGATCATCTAATTCTTTAAATCTGTATATTAGAAGCACATGCCATTGCTGACTTTTTTTTACAGATGGAATTTCATCATTGCTGCTTTCTATTAATCTTTGGAATCCATTTGCTTAATTTATTATCGTACTTTTTGACAGTAATGGCTGGCAATCTGGAAAACCATATGGGATTGCATAGAGTTCTCATTCATCTTTTCTTTGTTTTTCTTTATTTTTTAATTATTCAGGGTCACTAGACAAGAATCAGTGAGCCAGTTGGAGGCAAGCTTTCCTATAGACCTCCAGTTTTTGAGATAAATGCCTGAGTCTTGTACATACCCTCATGTCATTTGGTACTTACGTGGTTGTAACTGAATTCTCACTGGGCTTCTATGGAAAGTAAGATAAAAAGATTTATAGCTTACAACTTTTTCATTCTCCTTGTAGCATCATCCATTCTCATCCTTTTTGGGGGGGTTATCATGCAAGTTCAGTCTTGAGGCTCTGCCTTTGTAGTTTACTATGGTATAATGTTGCCCCAGATCTATGCCCGAGTCTCTCAGAGTCGGTTATGCAATCTTTGCTTTAGGGATCATTGTTGGTTTTGCAAACCTCTTCTGTGGGTATGTGCTAGGCTAGCCTGCATCATCTATCTTTGTCTTGTAATCTTTACAAATCAGGTGAAAATACATGGTTTATGGGTGCTTTGTCCAATGCTTAGAACTCATCGCTCTTTGTGAAGATTTTGGTGATTGAAATGTTCCGTAGCGCACTTGTGTTGTATGGAGTTATAGGTGGTATAATCATGTCAGCTCAGGCAACATGGCCAGCAAAACCAGCATGAGCATGGCCTTAAAAATTTTGACAGCTCGCGTAGTTTTCTGAATCTGTTGGCTGAATTTTAAAACCATGTCTGTTCTAGCTCAATTTCATGTTGGCTTATGTAAGATCACATGTCTCGGTAGGTATACGTAAATGGAATCTACTAAACTTGAGCTTTTGGCTGAGATGCCTCCTTGGTTAGCTTGTGTTCTTTCCTTAAATGGGTTTACATTATATGTTGACAAGTTTACAGATCTGATCTCTTATCAGAAATCTTGGATCTGCTTTCACTATTGGAGGACCTAAGCCATGCATTGAGTGTTCTACAGGTTTGTGTTGAGATTCAAATGCTACCAGCAGCCATTTTGATTTTGTTGCCTTTGAAGAATTCCATTAGATTTTATACACCAATTGAAGGATCTCTCCCTCACCCATGAATATATCTTCGTCATCAAATTTCATATTTACAAGTAACCTCATGGTAAGTCAATTTTATACATAGATTTTTGTCTTTTTTATATGATAGCTAATCTTTTTTTCCATATTAATTTACTGAGGATGCATGTTCAAACAGAGATGTAGGAACCTGTGGAATTGGAGAGAGTTGCTGATTGAGGCCTGGTGATCAACATCCCAAGAGCAATCAAGGATCGATCATCCGTAGTTATCTGGAGTTGTCAAATTAGCTTGGACATTCAGCATGTATTGAAAACAGCCTGTGGCTGAGTGATGATTTCTTAATGCTGTAATGCATGTTTTTTCCTATTTACAGATAATGACTGTTAAATTTTTTTATTTGACTTGATGATGATGTTTCAACAAGTTTATATATTTTGCATCCTTTATACGGGGATTCAACGAGTTTATCTGATGAGTTTAATAGCATATTTTATATGTTTTGCATTAAGTGAAAGGTAAACTATCTATTGTCTAGGGACGGATGGTGGATGTTTGGTCTTGACAAAAAAAAAGAATGTTTGGACTTCAACCTAATGTTAACATAGGTTTTCCTTGGTTGGTGATGTAGACTGGATCTATCACGACCGGATTCCGAGGCTGGAACCCGGAGAAATGGATCCGAAGCCGGTTCGGATCGGTGTTGCTGAGGCCCGACGGGGATCCGGAAGGCCGAGGAGGCGGAGACGAGGGTCCGAAGGCCGAAGGGCGCCTCGGTCGGTGCGGACTTGTCCCCGGGAAGTCGGGGCCGAGGCTCCTTCGGCGGGCGAAGGGGCGGCGCGGATGAAGCTCTTCCTGGCTATCCGGCCGACAGGCGATGAAGCCGAAGCCGACGGTCCGAGGCCGGAAGGGTCTCGGACTCGGCTTGCTCTTTGATAGTGAGCCCAAGAGCCCTTTTTTGTCGGACGAAGAGACAGCGCGGGGCCGAGCCTCCCGTTGCAGGGCAGCCGTCGGATGGCGTCGAGACCAAGGAGAGGAATCCGAGGTCGGCGGCCGAGACCGACTCGGGAAGGTCGGCGATGATTCGAACCGAGCTCTTGCAGGAGGGAAAGAAGAAGAAACCGGTCAGCAGGAGTCCCGGGCTCTGGCCCTTAGGAACCCCCTCCGACGGTCAAGTTAGCTTCTGAAGATGATTCGATTCAGAAAGCAAGAAGTAGCTTTAATGCTATTTGGACCGTAGTCCTTAAGGGTCTCGGAGGCAACGAGTTGCATACCTTTGGCAATAAAGAGCGGTGTATTTATAGCAGAGGATAGAGGTTGGTTAACGGTGGTAGCCGATATAGGACTATGTTTGGGCTTACTGGCAAACCGCCATAGTGCCAGATCCGCCACCGGAGTGGGCCGGACTCGGCTATCGGGCCGAAGGGGGTTGGGCCGCTGAGGGGCCGAAGCCTGCTGGGCCTTGGGCTGCCGTGCTGTTCCCGGGCCGAAGGCTGGTGGGCCGCTGACGGGCTGAAGCCTGTTGGGCCGGGAGCGACGGTGCCGCTTACTGGGCCGAGGGCTGCTGGGCCGCCGATGGGCTGGAGGCCGCCGGAGGGCCTGGTACTGCTGTTGTTGGGCTGAACGGGGTTTGGGCCTGCTCTAATGGGCCGAATCGGATTCTGCCTCATCACATAGCCCCCCACTCTTGTCTTCCTCAGTTCTGAGATGGCGAGAGTATAGCCCGAAGCTGTCGAAAGGGCATCGTAACAGGTGCCTTACCCGAAGCTCTGCTCCCTTTTTTTTACTGGGAAGAGGGGGCCCTCGGTCGGCCGAGGGCTATGCGGTTGCTTCGTCCCCGCTCGGAGTGGCGACGAAGGCTCAGAGCTAAGAAGCCGAAGGGCCGAGCCCTCTGACTTGTGTCAGGCTCCATTAAAGGGACGGGATGGCGCGTCGCCTCGCGAGGAAGCACGGGACACGCGTCGCGCATCCGACCGCTCCGTCGAAAACACAAAAGGATCCTGACCGCTCACGGGTCGCGGATCGCCTCGGCTCTCTGCCCGAGGCCTCACTCGGATTGCCGCCTCTTTCATCTTCAGCGCGCGGATCGGGACACGTGGCGCGTATCGGGCGGTCAGCCGAAGGGTCGGAGCGCCCTCGGCCGTTGATTGCTTCGCTGCAAGTCCCGGAGCCGGTCCGTCATCATTGCCGAAGGACGACGCACGTGGCGTGCATCTGAGAGGGGCGAGGGGACAAGCAGGACGATCTCGGCCGTTGGCTTCGGCGGGAGGCGCTCCGAGCGAGCTCTATAAATACAAGCCCTCAGCAGGGCACTGTTCTTCTTCCTGCTGCCGCGCCTACGTTTCCTCTACAACCTTCCAAGCTCTTCTTCCTTCTCCTGCGGAAAGCTATCTTCCTGAAGGCTTCGTCCGATCTCGCCGGCCACCGTGGGAAGGTCTCCATTCCTTGGAGCGCATCGCTGGTGGAGCTGGGAGGTTAGAGGAGCCGCACTCGGCTCAGGAGAGACCTTCTTCCCCCTTTCTGCGAGTAAGCCCCAGTTTTCCTCCTTCCCTTCGTGGCCTTATGGTCCCGGATTCTTCTAGTGAGATTACTCCTTCGGACGAGGAGTATACTCCTTCCCGCTCCCTGCGATCTCTCTTGTCGGATCCCCTCACCTCAGACTCCTCCGCCCCAGCAATGTCCGACGAACCCGAGGTCTCCGGGACTGAGGGGTCCGAGGCTTCCGGAGCCGAGGTTTCCGGGGCCGAGACCTCCGGGGCCGAGTATGCCGAAGAGGCCCGGAGCCCAGGCCAGGCTTCTACTTCGGGACGCCGTCGTCCGGATATGGCTTCGGAAGCATCCTGCGCCCTTTCGGACGCCGAGGTTACGCGCCTGGTCTCCTACTTCCAGCTCCCTTCCTGGACGACGGTCATTCGGCCTGACTCCGCCACCCGGGCTAACACCTTCCGCCCGGGTTCCTTCTCCATTTATGTTGATAGCTTCGAGGCGGGTTTCCGTCTTCCACTCCCCACCTTCGTCATCAACCTTCTCAGTTTCTACGGGCTGGCTCCGTCTCAGCTCTTTCCCAACTCCTGGCGCACCGTATACAGTTTCTTGAGCGTTTTTGCTCAAGTGAAGATCCGCCCTTCCATCAATGTCTTCCGCTGCCTCTTCAAAATTCAGACGCAGGGGAAGTCCGAGTGGTATTGCTTCGTCCCTCGGGTTGGGCGAAGAGTATTCTCCGGGAAGCCTTCGTCCATCCACGGTTGGAAGAGGAAGTTCGTCTTCGTCTCCCTGCCGGAGAAGGAGAAGGGTTTGTGGCCCTTCCCTACTGAATGGGCGCCGCTGGCTGCGGGCCTCTCGGATCCTCCTACCCTTACCCCGGTCCAGAGCATCCTCGTGGGTCGCATCCAGATGATGGCCCCGTATAGTGTCTGGGGGCTTCTCAGCGCGTCGGAGCGTCTGGTGACCGTCGGGGTATGGCCGGATCCGAGGTCCGACCCGGTGCGGGCCTTCCCTTATCTTCCTCCCGGGGAGACTCCGCGGGGCCGCGGAGGAAGGGCCGCCGCTCCTCTGGCCGAAGCTCTTCCGGCTGAGGACGCTGATGAAGTTTCGGCCGAGGGTAAGTCGGCTCTGCGTTTGCGCTTGTTCTCTGTTTTGTTTCTGACGGGTTTTTCTTGCTCGCAGCGATGGCCGATCTAGACTCTCTCCTCGACCGGATATCCGACCGGCGCGGTCCGGGCCGAGCACTGACCCCGCAGGCGGCAGGCAGGACCGGCCGAGGCGCCGGGGCCCCGAGGACCCGAGGCGGGGTCCCAAGTACTGCGGCTTCTTCTGAGGGCCGTGCCGTGGCTGCTGCTCTCGAGAGGGAGCGAAAGTCGAAATTCGCCGCTCGAAGGGGCGGCCGAGCGTCGAAGCGCCCCCGGTCGGAAGAGGCCGTGGATGCGGAGGAGACTCCGCTGATCAGGAGGAGACTCCGCTGATCAGGAGGAGTGCCGAGGCCCGAAGGGCCGCGAGGCTGGCATCTCCAGAGGCGCCGAGGGGCGATTCTCCTTCGGCTGTAGCGGCCGGGGTTGGCGACGAAGGCGCCGGGTCGCAGGCTCCCCGGGCGCAGCGCAAGTGGTGGCGCCCCGAACCGGGGATCTATGAGGACGAGAGTATGGAAGACTCGCAGACGTGCCTCCGTCTGCTCCGCAGTCTCACTCTCCCTTCGGCCTTCGAAGGGCTGAAGCGCCATTCAGTCCTCGACCTGGCGGCGATGAGCGCTCGGCTGTCTGTCCAGGTAATATGCTTGAAAGTGCTTCAATCGAGCTTTCCTTAGCTTTCTCTTGGTTTTCCCCTTCTTTTTTTTTTTTTTTTGATCACTGTCCGCTTTCGGCTCGCAAGCTGCGGTGACAGGCAGCGTCCTGATGCACCATCAGGAGCAGCTCCGGCTCCAGCTCCTGGAGGCCGAGAGGGAGTCGGATGGCTCGGGCGAGGGCACTTCGGTGGTGCCCGACATCGAGCCTTTAATCGGTGGGCTCGTGACCTCGAGTGCCCAAGTGCGGGCGCAGCTGGAGGAGAAGACAGCTGAGGCCCGCGCCTCCGCCGAGGCCAAGGTGAAGGCCGAGGGGGAGCTCGCCGTGGCACAGTCCGAGATCCGGGCCCTCAAGGCCCAGATTCAGGAGAAGGACTCCCGGCGGGCTTCGGAGAAGCGGCGACACGCCGAGGAGGTATCGGCGCTGAAGCGGGAGCTGGAGGAGGTGGCAGACTTGGCCGTAGCCGAATACAAGGCCGGCCCGGACTTCACCGAAGAGATCATCCAGGCTCAAGTGCAGGCTACTTCCTCCGTCTTCGACCTTGGGTTGGCTGTTGCTCAGAGGGCCTGCCCGAGTGTCGATCTGACTGGGGTCGACCTACCGAGGGGCGCGGAAGCCAAGGAGCTCCTGTCTTGGTGGCAGGGACTTATGGCCGAGAGGGCCTTGACTTCTGCGCCAGATGATGAAGCTGCGCCAGCTGAGGGGGTCCCCGAGGAAGCTGTCCCTGAGGAGGCCGCTGACGAGGAGATTACCGCTGAGGAGGCTGCTGCTCCTGAAGCGGTGCAGATCGTCGATTCTCCCTCTCCCTCTCCCTCTCCGGGACAAGCCGCAGCCGAGGCGGAGGAGGCCGAAGCCGAAGAATGACGTGGGGATCTTCCCCGGTTCCTGCCTCTTCTTCTGTTGTAAGCCCTCGGCCTAGGATATGGCCGGTTTTTGTACTTCCTTCTCTATAAATACAAGGAATGTGTTTGGCTTTACCTTGGTGTTTGTGTTTGATCGACCGACTATGGCCCTTCAGGAGCCTGAGATCCTGTCGTCGTTCGCTATAACTTGTAAGGCCGAAACCCGATGCAGGTTCGGATAGAATGTCGCCATAGTATTTGGCCGGGGCCTTTACTATCGTGGTCCATATGATCCCCTAGGGGCATCTTTCCGCTTCTTACGCTTGTCGGATGGCCGAAGCCCTTCATGCTTCCGCTTGCGCGAACTTAGATATGCCTTAGCGCCTCCAGATTCGGTATACGTGGCCGGAGCCATTCCCGGAACGGTTTATACGGACTTAGAGAAAACCATGCCGCTCCCGATACGGTTTGCATGGCCGAAGCCACTCCCGGTACGGTTTACACGGACTTAGAGAATACCATGCCGCTCCCGATACGGTTTGCATGGCCGAAGCCACTCTCGGTACGGTTTACACGGACTTAGAGAATACCATGCCGCTCCCGATACGGTTTGCATGGCCGAAGCCACTCCCGGTACGGTTTACACGGACTTAGAGAAAACCATGCCGCTCCCGATACGGTTTGCATGGCCGAAGCCACTCCCGGTACGGTTTACACGGACTTAGAGAAAACCATGCCGCTCCCGATACGGTTTGCATGGCCGAAGCCACTCCCGGTACGGTTTACACGGACTTAGAGAATACCATGCCGCTCCCGATACGGTTTGCATGGCCGAAGCCACTCCCGGTACGGTTTACACGGACTTAGAGAATACCATGCCGCTCCCGATACGGTTTGCATGGCCGAAGCCACTCCCGGTACGGTTTACACGGACTTAGAGAAAACCATGCCGCTCCCGATACGGTTTGCATGGCCGAAGCCACTCCCGGTACGGTTTACACGGACCTAGAGAATACCATGCCGCTCCCGATACGGTTTGCATGGCCGAAGCCACTCCCGGTACGGTTTACACGGACTTAGAGAAAATAATATGCCTCCTGACAAAAGAAGTCTTTATTCATACTCTGCGGCTGTAAGCCCGGAAAAAAGTGACTTACACATAGTAACGCCGAAGGCGCTCAACATTCCAGGTGCGAGGGAGAGGCTGGCCCGAAAGGGTCTCCAACCGATAAGCTCCACGCCTGATCACCTCCCTGACTCGATAAGGCCCCTCCCAGTTGGGGGCAAGTTTTCCTCAGGCTTCGGCTGGTTTGGAAGCATGAGCGTTCCTCAACACGAGGCTCCCTGCTTCAAAGCTTCGGGGTTTTACTCGAGTGTTGTGGTACTTCGCCATGCGCTGTTGATAAGCGGCCAGCCGGACGCGAGCCCTGTCTCGGGTCTCTTCAATGAGGTCCAGGTGGTCTTTCAGTCCTTCATCGTTGGCTTTCGGATCGTAAGCAATGACCCTGGGAGAGGGGAGGCCGATCTCCACCGGAATAACGGCCTCTACGCCATAGGCCATGCGAAAGGGAGTTTCGCCGGTGGGGGTTCGGCTCGTGGTCCGATAAGCCCACAGAACACTTGGCAGCTCCTCCACCCATCGGCCCTTAGCTGGGCCGAGGCGGGTTTTTAATCCTTGTAGGAGGCTTCGGTTAACGACTTCGACTTGGCCGTTCGTTTGAGGATGCGCTACCGAAGTAAATTTGTGAAGTATGCCAAAGCTGGCGCAGTTGTTGTTGAACCGCCGGCTGTCGAACTGCTTCCCATTGTCAGAGATAATGGCCCGAGGGACGCCGAACCGGCAAATGAGGGACTTCCAGACGAAGTTCCAAGCGTTGCTGTCGGTTATTGCCGCGAGGGGTTCGGCTTCAACCCACTTAGTGAAATAATCTACAGCCACGATGAGGAATTTTCTTTGGCCGGTGGCAACGGGAAAAGGTCCCAGGAGGTCAAGTCCCCACTGGGCGAAAGGCCAGGGGTCGGATAAGGGGGTCAGAAGGGCGCCTGCCTGGTGGATGAGGGAGCTATACCTCTGGCACTGGTCACATCGCCGGACGAGGGCTAAGACGTCCTCTCGGAGTGATGGCCACCAGTAGCCTTGTCTTAGAAGCTTGTGAGCCAAGGCCCTTCCTCCCGCGTGCGCTCCGCATACCCCTTCATGGACTTCTTTCGTGGCGTAGTCGGCTTCAGCTGGGCCGAGGCACCGCAGCAGTGGTCGGCCGAAGGATTTCTTGTACAGGGCCCCGTCCAGAAGAAGAAAGTGGGATGAGCGCTGTCGAATGCGCTTTGCCTCCTTCGGATCTGGCGGGACTTCTCCTTGGAGAAGGAAAGCGACGAGGGGGGTCATCCATGTCTCGGCTTCGGCCTCGGCCTCGGTGACTAGCATGGCCTCGGTTTCACCGAGGCTTGGTTCGGCGAGCTCTTCGACGAGGATCATTCGGCCCCCCCCCCCCGTCTTGGGTGGACGCCAGCCGAGAAAGTGCATCGGCTCGGGCATTCTCGGCTCTCGGGATCCTCACAACTTCATAAGAGTCAAATTGGGCGAGGATTTTGCGAATCACCTGAAGATAGGAAGCCATCATTGCGTCCCGAGCGTCGTACTCCCCGGAGATGTGGCTGACGATTAGCTGGGAATCGCTGAAGGCCTTCAGGTTCCGGACGCCGAGCTTCTTTGCGGCCCGGAGGCCGGAGATGAGAGCTTCATACTCGGCGGCATTGTTGGTTGCCGGGAAGGAGAAGCGCAGGGCGTACTCCGTGACGACCCCTTCGGGCGACGCCAGGATCCATCCGGCGCCGCTGCCCGTGGAACATGCGGAGCCGTCTACGAAGAGTCGCCACTCGTCGGCCGGTACGGGAGCCGAAGTAGCCTCGGCTTCGGTGGCGTTTGGCACCGGATGAGGCGCCTCGGAGGCGCCGGGGGTGAGTTCGGCGATGAAATCTGCCAATGCCTGGGCCTTTATAGCTACCCGAGGAGCGTAGGAGATATCGAACTCTCCCAGCTCGATCGCCCATTTTGCCAGCCTGCCGGACACCTCTGGCCGGGAGAGGACTTGTCTCAGGGGTTGGTCGGTGAGGACCTTCACGGAATGGGCCAGAAAATAGGGCCGGAGCCTCCTTGCGGACGAGACAAGGGCCAGAGCCAGCTTCTCCAGGGCAAGGTACCGAAGTTCTGCCCCTTGAAGGGCTCGGCTGGTATAATAAACCGGCTTCTGCATGCCTTCTTGCTCTCGGACGAGGACGGCACTGAGAGCTGTCTCGGAAACCGCAAGATATAAGCTCAGGGGTTCACCAGGAACTGGCTTGGATAAGATGGGGACTTTGGCGAGGTAGGCCTTCAACTGGTCGAAGGCTGCTTGGCACTCTTCCGTCCACTCGAAGCTGTTGGTCTTCTTCAGCAGCTTGAAGAAGGGGAAACAATAGTCAGCCGCCCTTGACATGAAGTGACTGAGGGCTGCGATCCTCCCGTTTAGCTTCTGTACCTCTCGGATGTTTGCCGGGGGGCGCATCTGTATGATGGCCGAAATCTTCTCGGGGTTAGCTTCCACCCCACGGCGGGTGACCATGTACCCGAGGAATTTGCCGGAGGCTACCCCGAAGGCGCACTTAGTCGGATTCAGCTTCATCTTGTACTGCCTAAGGGCGGAGAAAGTCTCGGCTAGGTCGGCCAAATGCTCAGAAGCGACACGGCTCTTGACCAACATGTCGTCTATGTAGACCTCCATATTTCGGCCCAGCTGTGGAGCGAGCACCTTGTTGACCAGGCGCTGGTAGGTTGCGCCGGCGTTCTTCAGACCGAAGGGCATTCGGGTGTAGCAGTACAGGCCCAAATCGGTCGTGAAGCTGGTTTTACTCTCGTCATCCGGATGCATCCGGATCTGGTGGTAGCCTGAATAGGCGTCGAGAAAGCTTAAGAGCTCGTGGCCGGACGTCGCGTCCACCACCTGGTCTATCCGAGGCAGCGGAAAGCTGTCCATCGGACAGGCTTTGTTGAGGTTGGTGAAGTCCACGCACATACGCCACTTGCCCTCTTTCTTCGGCACCATGACCACATTGGCGATCCACTCCGGATGATGCACCTCTCGGAGGTGTCCGGCGTCCAGCCCCTTCTGTACTTCGGTTTGGATAGCGGTTCTCCTTTCTTGATTGAAGGTGCGCCGCTTCTGCTTCACTGGGGGCTGGTTGGGATCGGTGTGGAGACGGTGCTCGGCTATCTCCGGGTCAACCCCGGGCATGTCCGATGGGGACCAGGCGAAGACGTCGAGGTTCTCTTTCAAGAACTCGGTGAGCTTTTCTGCTTCAATCTCTTCCAGGCCGGAGCCTATCATCAGGACTCGCCCCTCGCCTCCCGGAACAGGGACGGCGAGGAGTGCCTCTCCTGGAGATGCCTCGGCTGATGACTCGATTGTCAGGGTTTCGGCTGCGGCCTTCCCTTTGACCGAAATCATATAGCACTGCCGGGCTGCTTCTTGGTTTCCTTTGGCCTCGCCGATCCCGTGGTTGGTATGAAACTTCAACTTCTGATGGAAGGATGATGGCACGGCTCCGACCCCGCCGATGAGCCTTCGGCCGAATATGGCGTTGTAGGCTGACTCGATCTTTACAACGGCAAAGTCCGTTTCAACGGTCAATTGCCGGGGGGCGGAGCCCAAGGTCACAGGAAGCCGAACAATACCTTCTACTCGGCAGGGCGAGCCGTTAAAACCGAAGAGGGGGCCCCGATGAGGCTTCATACTAGCCTCACTCAATCCCATTTTCTCGAAACAATCGTAAAACAAGATGTTTGGGACGCTTCCATTATCCACAAAGATCCTATGTACATCATAGTTATCTATTACAGCGTTGACGACGAGAGCGTCATCATGAGGGACCTGAACATCAGTCAGGTCCTCGGCGCCGAAGGTGATGTCTTCCAGACGAGGCCGCTTCGGCTCGCCGTCGACCGCCGCTACGGTGCTGCGTTGCCGCGACCTTGATCCCTCCCCGGGCCCTCCGGATATCATCATGATAGACCCAGAGCTGGGCCTTTGATGGGATGATTCAACCGGGGCCGCGGTGGCTTTTGGCGGAGGAGCGGCTTCTATCACCGGGGGTGGTTGCTGTCTGGGTGCTGCAGGGACGTCCCGGTTCTGCTGCGGCGGCTGTTCCCGCCGATATTGCGGCAATCTCCCCTCCCGGATGAGGCGATCGATCTCTTCCCAGAGCTGCCGGCACTCGTCCGTCGTGTGGCCGATCTCTCGGTGATACTCGCAGTATTTGCCGGGGTCCCTTCGGCGAGGATCGGTCTTGATGCGATCAGGCCGCCGGAGCATGCCCTTCACCTCTATGAGCATCCGGGAAGGGGGAGCAGGTAAGGGTAGGTACCGCGGCTGCGGGTCCCGTCGCCTCTCCCTGTCCCAATCCTCCCGGCGATAACGCTTCCGGGAGGGCTCTTGGTCCTCGGACCGAGGTCAGGCCGCCGGGGGAGCAGGCGTCGAGGTAGTCTCGGTTGCGGCTTTACCCCTGGACAGCATCAGGGCCTCTCGGTTGATGTACTTATGGGCCCGGACCACGAGGTCCTGAAAGGTAGGGGGATGGCGCTTCCCGATGGAGCCGAGGAGCCCCTCATCCCGGCACCCGCTGATCACGGCCGAGACCGCGATCGAGCTGTCGAGGTTTGGGATCTGGGCGGCCTCGGTCCGGAATTTGGTGAAGTACTCCTGGAGAGTTTCGGTGGGGCCTTGCCGAATGGCTAGCAAGCTGGCGGTAGTTTTGGACTGCCGGGTGGCATCATAGAACTGGTCGATGAACAGCTGGCCCAACTGAACCAGGGAGTGAATGGAGTTGGGGGCCAGAGCCTCGAACCAGGTGAGGGCAATTTTTTCAAGGGTGAGGGGGAAAAGACGGCAGCGGACTGCCTCGGAGATCCCTCGGACCCGAAGATAAGTGTTAAACTTCTGGAAATGACAGACCGGATCTGTCATTCCGTCGTAGAGAGGGCCCTTCGGCAGCTTGAAGTTGGGGGGTACTTCAGTGGCCAGGAGCTCCGCCGTGAATGGGGTCTGCTCCAGAATGCTGCTGGCGAGGGGCGCTCCGTGAGGCCGAGACACCATCTGCTGCATCTCTTTGCGTATCGCCGTGAACCGCTGGTCCAGGTCCGGGGCGGTCGAAGTGGCGACGGATTGTCCTCCGGTTCGGGCCGGACGGTACCCTGACGAAGCATAATCCTGCTCCGTCAGGCGATCGGTGCGAGGAGTTCGGACAGGCAGCGTCGGGGGCTCACTGTGCGTCTCCGCGGCCTCGTTGAGAGGAACCGACGCAGGCGCCGGCCGGAACCGGGCATCTTGTACTGGGCAGAGCGGGGGGAGCGGCGCCTGCGGAGGAGGCTGTCCCATCAGCCCTATGCGCTGGGCGATGGCGGATACCATCTCCTGGAGAGGCGCTAGGGACGTGACGGCAGCGGCTAGCGTCGCCACTTGCTGCTGGAGCGCCCCCACTCGGTCTTCCGAGCCGAGAGACTCCGGTATGGTTGGCAGAGGCAGGCTCGGCGGGGCAGAAGGTGCGCCTTCGGAAGGCAGCATCTGCGCCGAGGCCTCCCGCGCTTCTGCTTCGCCTTGCCCGGATCGTCGGGTCACAGGTCGCTGAGACATGACTTGTTTTGTTGGTTTCCCACAGACGGCGCCACGTGATGTAGACTGGATCTATCACGACCGGATTCCGAGGCTGGAACCCGGAGAAATGGATCCGAAGCCGGTTCGGATTGGTGTTGCTGAGGCCCGACGGGGATCCGGAAGGCCGAGGAGGCGGAGACGAGGGTCCGAAGGCCGAAGGGCGCCTCGGTCGGTGCGGACTTGTCCCCGGGAAGTCGGGGCCGAGGCTCCTTCGGCGGGCGAAGGGGCGGCGCGGATGAAGCTCTTCCTGGCTATCCGGCCGACAGGCGATGAAGCCGAAGCCGACGGTCCGAGGCCGGAAGGGTCTCGGACTCGGCTTGCTCTTGGATAGTGAGCCCAAGAGCCCTTTTTTGTCGGACGAAGAGACAGCGCGGGGCCGAGCCTCCCGTTGCGGGGCAGCCGTCGGATGGCGTCGAGACCAAGGAGAGGAATCCGAGGTCGGCGGCCGAGACCGACTCGGGAAGGTCGGCGATGATTGAACCGAGCTCCTGCAGGAGGGAAAGAAGAAGAAACCGGTCAGCAGGAGTCCCGGGCTCTGGCCCTTAGGAACCCCCTCCGACGGTCAAGTTAGCTTCTGAAGATGATTCGATTCAGAAAGCAAGAAGTAGCTTTAATGCTATTTGGACCGTAGTCCTTAAGGGTCTCGGAGGCAACGAGTTGCATACCTTTGGCAATAAAGAGCGGTGTATTTATAGCAGAGGATAGAGGTTGGTTAACAGTGGTAGCCGATATAGGACTATGTTTGGGCTTACTGGTAAACCGCCATAGTGCCAGATCCGCCACCGGAGTGGGCCGGACTCGGCTATCGGGCCGAAGGGGGTTGGGCCGCTGAGGGGCCGAAGCCTGCTGGGCCTTGGGCTGCCGTGCTGTTCCCGGGCCGAAGGCTGGTGGGCCGCTGACGGGCTGAAGCCTGTTGGGCCGGGAGCGACAGTGCCGCTTACTGGGCCGAGGGCTGCTGGGCCGCCGATGGGCTGGAGGCCGCCGGAGGGCCTGGTACTGCTGCTGTTGGGCTGAACGGGGTTTGGGCCTGCTCTAATGGGCCGAATCGGATTCTGCCTCATCAGTTGGCAAACCTTAAAATATAAAAAATACCATATTAGATGTTACAGGTTCCTATTACTACAAGTTATTTTTATGATTCAAGTGTAAAACGGGAAACAGTCTAAACTCTTAATTCGTTTCAGCACTTTTTCTTCCACAAGGAGATCAGAAATGAAAATAAGATTTTAGATAATAGACTCAAGTGTTATCAAACGGACCTATTCTAGTATAAAGGCCCTATTCTAGTTTAATTGTGGAATAGGATTGGAATAACTGGTATAAAGGCCCTATTCTAGTTTGATTGCGGGGATGCCTAATTCCCCCAATTCCCCCAACTCCCCAAACTTTACCTGGAATACTTAATTCTCCCTTCCCCCAATTTTACCTTTTATTTCACTCCTTATTCCTACCAAATCACTTAGAATAGCGCAGTGTAATTCTCCTTACTCTGGGTGGAATACCAACAACTTACCAAATCAAAATACCTCTTATTCTGATTTAAGAAATCTCCAAAATCTTATTCTGGTTTAAGCCATTCTGCAAACAAAGTGAGACTTAGTGTACAAGGAAAAGACTCATTTTCACATCTACCTTTTGATAAATTTTCCAATAATGCATTGTCTATTATTAATTTTTCATAAGAACCAGCTAAGATGGCCAAAGAATTGAATGTCTAACTTCAAATTAGGTGACTCAATTAACCAAAATTTTAGTTCATTAAAAGATAAAGATGGTACTCTTATAAAGGGAATTAGTATTTTCCTGTTTATTTTTTGTCCGATATAATACTAAATAATAAGGACAATATTCTAACTTTATATGTGTGTTATGTGCATCATTGCAATCGATATCAGATTTTATATATTACTATATGATATGCAATAGACAGCAACAAATATGGTATGGCTTTATAATGGACGTCATATTACATGTGTGTCAATATGCATGAGGGGAGGGAGTAGATGAACAAAAAATATATATTTCCATTCTTATTTTTGTTTTCACTTCCAATAAAAATAGATGTAAAACTATAAATATATGCATAATATTTCATATATTTTATATGAAAAAAATATTTATTTTTATTTTTGCCATTGATTTGTTTACCACCCGAACCTAGATAGTACCGTACCTTTGATCACTAAGTGACCTGATAAGGGGCAGTTTGGAAACGTGATTGAATTACGGATCTTGGGGAAAAAAATCTCATAATTTTATTGACTTTTAAGAAGTACAGATTTTTCCTCACAAAATCACATTTGAATGTTTTATGGGAGCATAGATCGTAGAAGTATAATTTTACTCTAATGCCCTTCACTTTTTATTAAAGAAAGAAGCTTTAACTGCTCTCTTATGTCATTTTAACCTTATAACCTCTCCCCCCGCCCCCCCCCCCAAAAAAAAAAAAAAAAATATATATATATATATATATGTGTGTGTAAAAACTTATTGATTTTGGACAAAATCCCTCCTCTCTTCTCTTTCAAAATCTATGCACACATAACTAGACCAGAAAACTTTGATCCTGATGATTAGCTCAGAATCCTTTCCAATTGAGTGATAACTTGATGACCGTTTCGACTGTCCTTAAATCGTTGTAAGATCCTTTTACCACTTCAAAAGAGACCTTTTGTCATGCCCCATAAATGCAAGTGGAAACTAAAAACGTCAGAGAAAAAAAGCATTGACCAAGGCCCAGAAGCGGGAATAGGGGTAGGGATTTGTAGATTTGTGTTGCATTTTGTCTATTCTTTAATAAGCTAGCTTTCAAGATTATGCAGTCCGACATCAATTTGTGCTAAATTAGATTGCAATCTTGGAATAGCTTGAGCCAACAGTAGACTCTTATATGTCCCTTTACAACCTTCTATCCCATTGATAGAGGCACCGTTTTCTTTCCACACCAATGACAAAGATTGTTAGCACAAGATCTACCGTGAGTTCACTGTATCGTTAAGGCCAATTTTCTACTTTCGGAATGCTGGCGTACCACATTCTTTATCATACCCTTTGCTATATATATACTTGAGTCATCGGATGACCAGATCAGATGACCCCTATTAAAAAATTTATAAGAAATAATTTTAATGTCAGATATCTTTCAAAAGTGTGATAAAAAATGTAGTAACAAATATGATATATTATCATTCCTGGATCCAAATTCAAGAATTTCAACATTCGGTTTTTACTTTTTCCGTCGCTATAATCCTTCAATATTCCTCGGCAGTGCCTAGAATCTTCATATTTCCTTAAAAACCCTCCACAATCTTTAAACCCTCCTTAAGAGGTCCCTTCAAAAGGTCTTTTTAGGAAGGATTGAAAGACATTTAAAATAATTATAGGAATGAATAAAGAATATAAAGAGTGCAAGGGCTATTAATAAAAAATGATTGTTGAGACCAAAAAGTTAAGAATCCTTCAATATTTTAGGGCAATCCTGAAGGATCCCATCACCTTGTTTGATTGCTATCTATAAAAATAACCGTGGTTGGGGTTAAAAGTTCTGGTTTTCTGTTTGAGGAGGAGCACCTCTTAAATGCTCCAAGAATCCACACAAAGATCTCCTTCCCACTGGAGAGGTCCCCCGTGGAGGGGGGTAATCCACCAGCCCCCATAGCAAAAGCTCTCGCGTCTGCACCACTGAGAGGCCACCTCCCATGAGTGTTCAGTTCAGTGCTAAACGGTACCAGCATGTTGGTCACCACCCAACAAAACCTCCTCCTTTATGGATCCTCTGGCTGGCACAGGGATGGTGAGAAGGCCACCAAGAAAGCCAAAGATCTCTGCTTTTGCCCTATCCTTCGCCTGAGGTGGGGGCACCTGCTTTGTGGCTTCCAGAGCTAGCGGCCATGCGTACGGGTGCAGCAGACAATTCTGTCTTTATCTTATTCTTGGGTTGAAGCCACTCATGCACCAACTTCCCTCCACAACCTCCCCCTCCGGAAAAAAAAAAAATCCAAACAAGAAATGGAAAAATATCCTGCTCTGCCCCCACATGTCTGACCTGCATGCCTGCTGGCTGGGTGTGCTCACTGGCTAGACTTCTGCACAGACAATCCCCCCCCCCCCAAAACAACAATTTGCAGAACCAGGTGGGGGCATGTTTGGGATTCTTGATTCTGTATAGTTTTAGAAGATCAGCTCAGCTCACCCAACAACCCTAAGTATGCGTGTAGGGACACAGAAAAGGTAGCATTTAGAACCCATCATACCTACTACAATGATACGTAAACTTTATTAGCTGGGGCCTTCCTGGCAAGATGGGTTTTCTTCCCCCTTTTTTTTCCTCTTTTCCTTTTCTGTTTCTCCCTCCAACCCCACCCCATCCCCTTCTTTATCTTTAGATATTAGCCTAAAGCCAATGGTTTAGTCTAGCAGCACATCATCGTGATCAGGAAATAGGCTAAATTAATAAAGTTTGTGGTCCTGTGTGGGGATTCTGAGCAATCTTCAATCTGCTGTAGAAGCATCACTGCAGCCTTTCCGGATTAGAACTTGATGCGGCAGAATCCGATTCGGCCCATTGCAGCAGGCCCAAACCCCATTCAGCCCAACAGCAGCAGTACTAGGCCCTCCGGCGGCCTTCGGCCCGTTAGCGGCCCAGCAGCCCTCGGCCCATAAGCGCCCCCGTCGCTCCCGGCCCAGCAGGCTTCAGTCCGTCAGCGGCCCATCAGCCTACGGCCCGGGAACAGCACGGCGGCCCAGGGCCCAGCAGGCTTCGGCCCGTCAGCGGCCCAACTCCCTTCGGCCCGGTAGCCGAATCCGGCCCACTCCGGTGGCGGATCAGACGCTATGGCGGTTTATCAGTAAGCCTCCTTTTAGTCCTATATCGGCTGCCACCGTTAACCATCCGCTACCCTCCGCTATAAGTATCCTGCTACTTGTGGCCAAGGAGGTAGGTGGGAAAAACGGATGCCCCCATAAGCTTCCGAAACCCCTTAAAGGACTGCTGTCCGAATAGGGTTCTAGCTATTTCTTCTTGCTTCCTGAATCGAATCTTCTTCAGAAGCTAACTTGACCGTCGGAGGGGGTTCTCCAGGGCTGACGCCCGGGACTCCTGCTGACTGGTTCTTCTTCTTCTTTCCCTCCTGCAGGGGCTCGGTTCGAATCATCGCCGACCTCCCCGAGTCGGTCTCGGCCGCCAACCTCGGACTCCTCTCCCCGGTCTCGACGCCGAACGCCGGCTGCACCGCGCCAGGAGACTCGGTCTCACGCTGAAGTAGCCTTCGGACTCGCCGTCCGAGGGCGATCCCGTCGGTCGCCCCGCGCCGGGAGACTCGGCCTCGCGCTGAAGGTGCCTTCGGACCCCCTCGTCGGAGAGCGAGCCGTCCCCCCGTCCGATCTCAGACTTTCCGGCTTCTGCTCCGACGCCCGTCTACAGCTCCGCCGACAGGAGCTCCTGCTCGCGCCGCGCCTTCGTCCGACCGAAGGAGCAGCGGCTCACTATCCAAGAGCAGCTCCGGCGGCAGATCGCGCCCCCCGCGGGCGGATCCTCTTCATTCCGAAATAGCCTCGGCTTCGCCCTGTTGTGGATCCCCGTCGGGTCCCCTCGTCACCGTTCCATCCGGACCGGCTCCGGATCCTCCTTGTTTCGGATCCCCATTTGCGGGATCCGGTCGTGATAGATCCAGTCTACATCACGTGGCGCCGTCTGTGGGAAACAAACAAACAAGTCATGTCTCGACAACCTGTCACCCGGCGATCCGGACAGAGCCAAACAGAGGCACGGGAAGTCTCGGCGCGGCTACCACCCTCCGAAGGCACCCCGTCCGTCCCTTCGAGTACGGTTCGGCTAGCTGCGCCAGGGTCCACAGCTGAGGACAGCCGGGTAAAGGAACTTCAGCAACAAATGACCGCACTGACTGCCACGGTCGCATCTTTAGCGGACATGGTATCCGCCATGGCCCAGTATCTTGGGATACTGAGCCAACTCCCTGGTCAAGCACCTCCCTTTTTCCCTATACAGATCGAGGAGCCTCGGCCAGCGTCTCCGCAAGCCTTTGCCGACGAAGCCGTTTTCGGCAAACGAGCCCTCAGCACCACTAGCCCCTCCCGCGGCTCATCCTCAACCTACCAATCAAGAACCTTCACATGGGCGGTATCGAAAGGAATGGGGCCGAGGCAAGCGACAGGGTCTGCAGCCACGACACCTACCGCTGATTGCTCCCCCTTCCCGAATGCTTACGGAGATAAAATCAATGCTCCGGCCGCCACCGCGTATGAAAACTGATCCTCGCCGAAGGGACCCTAGCAAGTATTGCGAATATCACTGCGCGATCGGCCATACGACTGACGAGTGCCGGCACCTTCGGGAGGAGATAGATCGCCTCGTCAGAGAAGGCCAACTGCCACAATACCAGTAGGAATGGCTTCGAAAGAGGCGCAACTCGATGACCTCACAGCAGTAAGGCAACATCCAAGGAGGTCCTCTTCCCCTGGGCTATGTCTCTGAAACAGCTGAAGTGTTTGTTAACAAAAGCGACCGGGGGGCTCACAGAGTCGGGACCCCTTCGAACACGCATCCTCCGGTGTATTGACAATACGGAGTACCTTCGGCACCTCATGTAATTAGACCCGGGTTTTGGCCGGGAGGTACGAATGAAGTCTCTTTTGAAAGGACTATGTCCGACAACAGATTTCTCTAAAAAACCGCGTCAACCCGATCCGAGGGCGGCTCTGGCCATTAGTATCGGATCGGAGCGGCATTATTCAAAGACCACGTCAACCCGATCCGAGGGCGGCTCCGGCCATTTAGTACCGGGTCGGCAGGATATTTTTCTAAACCCGCAAATAACCCGTGCCGATCGGGAAGCGGCCTGGCTTCCTAAAATCCGCGGGTCCTTTTTTGATCCGACGAATGACTTCGGCCATGTAATCCGGATCAGGACGTGGCATGGTTTTCTCTAAGTCCGTGTAAACCGTACCGGGAGTGGCTTCGGCCATGCAAACCGTATCGGGAGCGGCAAGGTTTTCTCTAAGTCCGTGTAAACCGTACCGGGAGTGGCTTCGGCCATGCAAACCGTATCGGGAGCGGCATGGTATTCTCTCTAAGTCCGTGTAAACCGTACCGGGAGTGGCTTCGGCCATGCAAACCGTATCGGGAGCGGCATGGTATTCTCTCTAAGTCCGTGTAAACCGTACCGGGAGTGGCTTCGGCCATGCAAACCGTATCGGGAGCGGCATGGTTCTCTCTAAGTCCGTGTAAACCGTACCGGGAGTGGCTTCGGCCATGCAAACCGTATCGGGAGCGGCATGGTATTCTCTCTAAGTCCGTGTAAACCGTACCGGGAGTGGCTTCGGCCATGCAAACCGTATCGGGAGCAGCATGATTTTCTCTAAGGTCCGTGTAAACCGTACCGGGAGTGGCTTCGGCCATGCAAACCGTATCGGGAGCGGCATGGTTTTCTCTAAGGTCCGTGTAAACCGTACCGGGAGTGGCTTCGGCCATGCAAACCGTATCGGGAGCGGCAAGGTTTTCTCTAAGTCCGTGTAAACCGTACCGGGAGTGGCTTCGGCCATGCAAACCGTATCGGGAGCGGCAAGGTTTTCTCTAAGTCCGTGTAAACCGTATCGGGAGTGGCTTCGGCCATGCAAACCGTATCGGGAGCGGCAAGGTTCTCTCTAAGTCCGTGTAAACCGTACCGGGAGTGGCTTCGGCCATGCAAACCGTATCGGGAGCGGCAAGGTTTTCTCTAAGTCCGTGTAAACCGTACCGGGAGTGGCTTCGGCCATGCAAACCGTATCGGGAGCGGCAAGGTTTTCTCTAAGTCCGTGTAAACCGTACCGGGAGTGGCTTCGGCCATGCAAACCGTATCGGGAGCGGCATGGTATTCTCTCTAAGTCCGTGTAAACCGTACCGGGAGTGGCTTCGGCCATGCAAACCGTATCGGGAGCGGCATGGTATTTTCTCTAAGTCCGTGTAAACCGTACCGGGAGTGGCTTCGGCCATGCAAACCGTATCGGGAGCGGCATGGTATTCTCTCTAAGTCCGTGTAAACCGTACCGGGAGTGGCTTCGGCCATGCAAACCGTATCGGGAGCGGCATGGTATTCTCTCTAAGTCCGTGTAAACCGTACCGGGAGTGGCTTCGGCCATGCAAACCGTATCGGGAGCGGCATGGTATTTTCTCTAAGTCCGTGTAAACCGTACCGGGAGTGGCTTCGGCCATGCAAACCGTATCGGGAGCGGCATGGTATTCTCTCTAAGTCCGTGTAAACCGTACCGGGAGTGGCTTCGGCCATGCAAACCGTATCGGGAGCGGCATGGTATTCTCTCTAAGTCCGTGTAAACCGTACCGGGAGTGGCTTCGGCCATGCAAACCGTATCGGGAGCGGCATGGTTCTCTCTAAGTCCGTGTAAACCGTACCGGGAGTGGCTTCGGCCATGCAAACCGTATCGGGAGCGGCATGGTTTTCTCTAAGGTCCGTGTAAACCGTACCGGGAGTGGCTTTGGCCATGCAAACCGTATCGGGAGCGGCAAGGTTTTCTCTAAGTCCGTGTAAACCGTACCGGGAGTGGCTTCGGCCATGCAAACCGTATCGGGAGCGGCAAGGTTTTCTCTAAGTCCGTGTAAACCGTACCGGGAGTGGCTTCGGCCATGCAAACCGTATCGGGAGCGGCATGGTATTCTCTCTAAGTCCGTGTAAACCGTACCGGGAGTGGCTTCGGCCATGCAAACCGTATCGGGAGCGGCATGGTATTCTCTCTAAGTCCGTGTAAACCGTACCGGGAGTGGCTTCGGCCATGCAAACCGTATCGGGAGCGGCATGGTTCTCTCTAAGTCCGTGTAAACCGTACCGGGAGTGGCTTCGGCCATGCAAACCGTATCGGGAGCGGCATGGTATTCTCTCTAAGTCCGTGTAAACCGTACCGGGAGTGGCTTCGGCCATGCAAACCGTATCGGGAGCGGCAAGGTTTTCTCTAAGTCCGTGTAAACCGTACCGGGAGTGGCTTCGGCCATGCAAACCGTATCGGGAGCGGCATGGTATTCTCTCTAAGTCCGTGTAAACCGTACCGGGAGTGGCTTCGGCCATGCAAACCGTATCGGGAGCGGCATGGTATTTTCTCTAAGTCCGTGTAAACCGTACCGGGAGTGGCTTCGGCCATGCAAACCGTATCGGGAGCGGCATGGTATTCTCTCTAAGTCCGTGTAAACCGTACCGGGAGTGGCTTCGGCCATGCAAACCGTATCGGGAGCGGCATGGTATTCTCTCTAAGTCCGTGTAAACCGTACCGGGAGTGGCTTCGGCCATGCAAACCGTATCGGGAGCGGCATGGTTCTCTCTAAGTCCGTGTAAACCGTACCGGGAGTGGCTTCGGCCATGCAAACCGTATCGGGAGCGGCATGGTATTCTCTCTAAGTCCGTGTAAACCGTACCGGGAGTGGCTTCGGCCATGCAAACCGTATCGGGAGCGGCATGGTATTCTCTCTAAGTCCGTGTAAACCGTACCGGGAGTGGCTTCGGCCATGCAAACCGTATCGGGAGCGGCATGGTTTTCTCTAAAGTCCGTGTAAATCGTTCCGGGAATGGCTCCGGCCACGTATACCGATTCTGGAGGCGCCAAGGCGTATCTAAGTTCGCGCAAGCGGAAGCGTGAAGGGCTTCGGCCATCCGACAAGCGTAAGAAGCGGCAAGATGCCCCTAAGGGATCACATGAACCACCATAGTAAAGGCCCCGGCCGAATACTGTGACGACGTTCTATCCGAACCGGCATCGGGTTTCGGCCTTACAAGATATAGCGAACGACGACGGGATCTAAGGCTCCTGAAGGGCTACATTCGGTCGATCGTACGCAAGCAGCCAGGTAAAGCCAAAAATCTTCCTTCCATTTTTTAAAGTAAAGGGAGATACAAAGCTCAGCCGTACGCCTGGCCAAGAGCTTACAAAAGTAAAGCAAAAAGAAAACCGAGGGGAACCCTCGTATCAGTCCTCGACAACCCCCTCCTCCTCCACCTCGACGACGTTTCGGTCAGGAGAAGGAGAGGGAGAGTCGACGACCTGCACCGCTTCAGAAGCGGCGCCTTCAGCAAAGGCATCTTCAGCAGCAGCCTCTTCGGCATTTGCCTCTTCAGCATCGGCCTCTTCGGCATCGGCCTCTTCGATCTCGGCCTCCTCGGCACCGGCCTCCTCAGCATCAGCTGGAGGCGGGGCCCTCTCAGCCACGAGCTCCTCCCACCAGGATAAAAGCTCCCGGGCTTCCTCGCCCTTTGGCATGGCTTCCCCGGTCAGATCGACGCCCGGGCAGGCCCTCTGGGCGACTGCTAGTCCGAGGTAAAAAACCGCGGAAGAAGCCTGCAGCTGGGCTCGGAGGATCTCCTGGGCATAGTCGTTCCCGGCCTTGTAGTTGGCCACGGCCGACTCCGCTGCCTTTCCCAGTTCCCGCTTCAAGGTCGACACCTCCTCGACGAGGCGGCGCTTCTCCGAAGCTCGCCGAGCCTCCCTGTCCTGGGTCTGAGCTTTGAAAGTCCGGAATTCGGACTCGACCGCCGCAAGATCGCTCTCGGCCTTCTCCTTGGCCTCGGCGGCGGCACGGACCTCTGCTGCCCTCTTCTCCAGCTGCTTCCGCGCTCGGGCACTCGCAGTCACGAGCTCCTCAACTAGGGGCTCGATGCGAGGAGCCGCCGAAGTGCCTTCCCCCGAACCAACCGGATGCGCCTCGGCTTCCAGAAGCTTACGCTGAAGCAGCTCCTGACGATGCATCAGGACACGGGTCGTCATCGAAGCCTGCGGATCGAGGGCAGATGAGGGCCAGTAGAATCAAAAGAAGAAGCTGAAGATGAGCTGAAACACTTTCGGGGTGCTCACCTGAACCGACAGACGGGCACTCATCTCCGTCAGATCGGTGATGGAGTGGGCCTTCAGCTCCTCGAAGATTGAAGGGAGAGTGAGGCTGTTGAGCAGACGAAGGCACGTCTGCGGGTCCTCCATGCTCTCCCCCGATGCGGGGTGCCGCCGCTCGAGCTGCGCCCGCGGTTCGGCATCTCCTCCATCGGCTCCTGCCGATACGGCCGGAGGGGAGTCACCCCTCGGCATCTCAGGAGACGCCAACCTTGCAGCCCTTCGGGCCCCGGCGCTCCTCCTGATTAGCTGAACTTCCACCTCTCCCTCGGCCTCCTCTACCCGGGGGCGCTTCGACGCTCGGCCGCCTCCCCGAGAGGCAAACTTAGTCTTCTGCTCCCTCTCAAGAGCAGCGGCGACTGCACGACCCTCGGCGGAGGCCGCAATCCCGAGGCCCCCGCCTCTTGTCCTCGGACCCCCGGTACCTCGGACAGGCCTGCTCACCGCCTGCGGGGCCGGCGCCCGGCGCGAAGCGCGCTGATCCGATAGCTGGTCGAGGAGGGCGTCGAGCTGGGCCATTGCTGCAAAGCAAGAAAGGGATATCAGAAGCCAAAAACAACGATCGAGTAATAGACTCAGAGCCGACTTACCCTCGGCCGAAACTTCGTCAGCCTCCAAAGCCGGAAGAGCTTCGGCCGGAGGAGCGGCAATCCTTCCCCCGCGGTCCCGCGGAGCCTCCCCGGGAGGTAGGTACGGAAAGACCCGCTCCGGATCACGCTTAGGGTCCGGCCAAACCCCGGCACCTATCAACCGCTCCGCGTCGGAAAGAAGCACCGAAACGTCGTAAGGGGCCTTCGCCTGAACGTGACCCACGATGGTACTCTGAACGGGAGATAGAACAAGAGGTCCCGAGAGTCCTTCGGCCAGCGGCACCCATTCGGTGGGGAAGGGCCACACACCCTTCTCCTTCTCCGGCAGGGAGACGAAGATAAACTTCCTCTTCCAGCCATGGATAGACGAAGGCTTCCCAGAGAAAATCCTCCGGCCAACCCGGGGGACAAAGCAGTACCATTCCGACTTCCCCTGCGTCTGGATCTTGAAGAGATAGCGAAAGACATTGAGGGAGGGGCGGATTTTCACGTGAGCGAAGACACTCAGGAATCCGTACACAGTGCGCCAAGAGTTTGGGAAGAGCTGAGAAGGGGCCAGCCCGTAGAAGCTAAGAAGATTGACGACGAAGGTGGGGAGAGGGAGACGGAATCCCGCCTCAAAGCTGTCGACGTAGATGGAAAAAAACCCCGGGCGAACGGTATTTGCCCTAGTGGCGGAATCGGGCCGAAGGGGGGTCGTCCAAGAGGGAAGCTGAAAGTAAGAAACTAAGTTCCTCACCTCTACATCCGAAAGGGCACAGCTAGCCCCCGAAGCAACATCCGGGAGGCGGCGTTCCGAGGTGGAAGCCTGGCCCGAGTCCCGAACTTCCTGAAAAGCCTCGGCCCCGGAAGCCTCGGCCTCGGGAGCCTCGGCCTCAGAAGCCTCGGTCCCAGAAGCCTCGGTCCCAGAAGCCTCGGCTCCAGAAACCTCAGTCCCGGAAGTTTCGGACCCGGAGCTTTCAGACTCCCCGGACATCGCGGAAGTAAGAGATCCCGAGACAAGAGGGTCCGACAGGGAGGGGGGAGTGTACTCCTCGTCCGAAGGGGTAATCTCACTAGAAGAGCTCCGGACCATAAAGCCGCGGAGGGAGGGAAGAAGACTGAGGCTTACTCGCAGAAAGAAGGAGAGGATCTCTCCTGAACCAGGCGTCGCCTCAAGCCTCCAGACTCCACAGGCAATGCACTCTGAGGGACGAAGAGCCTCCCCCGGTAGCCGACGAAGCTTGGATGAAGCCTTCAGGAAACTGGCCTCTCGCAGGAGAAGGAAGAAGAGCTCAGGCAGTTGCGGGGGGGAACGTAAGCGCGGTAGCAAGAAGAGGAACAGTGCCCCGCAGAGGGCCTGTATTTATAGAGCCCGGTCGATACGCCTCCCGCCGAAGCCTGCGGCCGAGATCGTCCCGCTCGTCCCGTCGCTCCTTCCGGATGCCCGCCACGTGTGCCGTCCTTCGGCAATGATGGCGGACCGGCTCCGGGACTTGAGGCAAGAGCGATCAACGGCTGACAGCGCTCCGACCCTTCGGCTAACCACTCGGATGCCCGCCACGCGTCCCGATCCGCAGGCGACAAAGGGAGCGGCGGCAATTCGAGCGGAGCCTCGGGCAGAGAGCCGGGGCGATCCACGACCCACGGGCGGTCGGGATCCGTTTGTGTTTTCTCCAGAGCGGCTGGATGCGCGACGCGTGTCCCGTGCTTCCTTGCGAGGCGACGCGCCGTCCCGTCCGTTTAATGAGGCCTGACACGGGTCAGAGGTACCGACCCTTCGGCTTCTCAGCCCTCAGCCTTCGCCGACCCTCTGAGCAAAGGACAAAGCGACCGCACGACCCTCGGCCGACCGAGGGCCTCCTCTTCCAGAAGAAGGGGGAATACGACTCCCAGGAAGACGCCTGCTGTGATTTTCTTTCTTTTCTGGCAGTTTCAGGCTATACTCTTGCCATCTCAGAACTGAGGAAGACAAGAGTGGGGGGCTATGTGATGCGGCAGAATCCGATTCGGCCCATTGCAGCAGGCCCAAACCCCATTCAGCCCAACAGCAGCAGTACTAGGCCCTCCGGCGGCCTTCGGCCCGTTAGCGGCCCAGCAGCCCTCGGCCCATAAGCGCCCCCGTCGCTCCCGGCCCAGCAGGCTTCAGCCCGTCAGCGGCCCATCAGCCTACGGCCTGGGAACAGCACGGCGGCCCAGGGCCCAGCAGGCTTCGGCCCGTCAGCGGCCCAACCCCCTTCGGCCCGGTAGCCGAATCCGGCCCACTCCGGTGGCGGATCAGACGCTATGGCGGTTTATCAGTAAGCCTCCTTTTAGTCCTATATCGGCTGCCACCGTTAACCATCCGCTACCCTCCGCTATAAGTATCCTGCTACTTGTGGCCAAGGAGGTAGGTGGGAAAAACGGATGCCCCCATAAGCTTCCGAAACCCCTTAAAGGACTGCTGTCCGAATAGGGTTCTAGCTATTTCTTCTTGCTTCCTGAATCGAATCTTCTTCAGAAGCTAACTTGACCGTCGGAGGGGGTTCTCCAGGGCTGACGCCCGGGACTCCTGCTGACTGGTTCTTCTTCTTCTTTCCCTCCTGCAGGGGCTCGGTTCGAATCATCGCCGACCTCCCCGAGTCGGTCTCGGCCGCCGACCTCGGACTCCTCTCCCCGGTCTCGACGCCGAACGCCGGCTGTACCGCGCCAGGAGACTCGGTCTCACGCTGAAGTAGCCTTCGGACTCGCCGTCCGAGGGCGATCCCGTCGGTCGCTCCGCGCCGGGAGACTCGGCCTCGCGCTGAAGGTGCCTTCGGACCCCCTCGTCGGAGAGCGAGCCGTCCCCCCGTCCGATCTCGGACTTTCCGGCTTCTGCTCTGACGCCCGTCTACAGCTCCGCCGACAGGAGCTCCTGCTCGCGCCGCGCCTTCGTCCGACCGAAGGAGCAGCGGCTCACTATCCAAGAGCAGCTCCGGCGGCAGATCGCGCCCCCCGCGGGCGGATCCTCTTCATTCCGAAATAGCCTCGGCTTCGCCCTGTTGTGGATCCCCGTCGGGTCCCCTCGTCACCGTTCCATCCGGACCGGCTCCGGATCCTCCTTGTTTCGGATCCCCATTTGCGAGATCCGGTCGTGATAGATCCAGTCTACATCAGAACTCAATCTCAATTATAATAGAAATTTGCTTTTGTATACATATAACATTTCTTTAAGTAAACTCGTAGACACTGCCATTAGAGAAAAAAATGATCATATATATACATATATTTGTATATTTATATACACATAATATAACAACAACAACATTGATTGTTAAACTAAATGCCTTCTCTCCCTTTGAATTAATATAGATGTCCAAACCCTTATATTCTTATAGTAGACATGGCTTCTTCCATTAGAAATGGATCTATAATCCTCCAGTAAGCATCTTAGAAAATTTATCTTATGGGTTGAGCAAAGCATGACATCAGGTCACAATGGGCATATTCTCACAATGAGTATACAATTGCATTTCTTGCAACTGTAGATCTGTAATTTTTACAATATGGGCGCTAAGCAGAGACAGTAGGATAAGTCATTAGTCACTGCAAAATGCTCAATATTCACACATGACTTCCCACCCATGCATGAAGAATCAAGATTACAGAAGAATAAAAAACAAAACTCAGCTCAGATTATGATCTTTATGAGTCAGATTCACAGGGAAAAAGAAAAAAATTATCACAGAATCCTACAAGAAGATACTTTTCATGTTGGGACCAAACCATGTCCTACATGCACACAAGGGTCACCTGGTCAGCACATTTAAAGCAAGCCTGACAGTTGGAAGAGAAGGCAAGTTGTAAAGGAAGACAAGCTAGTATTAATGCAACCTTTGCCTAAACTGGAACAGCATACTTGTACTGTGTAAAGTTTAAGCTTCTGTTTTCTAACTCATTTGAGTCCTGTGGTATGCTGATTAGACACAGTTGGGCACCGTCGACCCATACTAATATGGGTATAATGACAGACATCCTTTCGGAAAGGATAAGATGCTAGCAAACTATATTCCTTCATTTCAAACCTTCCCATGGACATCCCATTCATCATGGAGAATGAACTGACAAATGGAATCATGTCCATGGAAATGGCATTCTATCTCCAGTGAGGGAATAAAACTCAGTGGATAAGGCATTATGTTTCCAGCTGTCCATTCATTGAGACACATGCAGAGATGATACCAAACTTTTCCAAAGTGATAGGCAAATCTTACTAATTGGAGGAGATGTGGACATATTGGTGCAAGAGATGTTCTCTTATGTCCAACAGGTCCAATGAGATTGTGAGCATAGCACGTACAAACTTACCATGCTGAGATCATAGAAAATGCCCATTAGATGTATTAATAAAGTCATTATCATGGACAACCCTATTATGAGTTATGAAGATCAGCTATTTAGTGCCTACGTATTATATATATTGTGGGAGACTACTTTTTCATTTGCTTTTTTTTCTCTCTTCTTGTAACAATAAAACTGTCAATTTCCTGTTGCACTTATGTAAAAGGGCTTTTACTCAGTTTATCACCCAAATTACCTGTGGTGGGATGAATCAAAATGAACTTAAATGAACTTAATAGAGGAATTTTTTATGGAATAGAATTTCCAAAATCAACAATACGTCATTCAGCAAAGGGTTGCCACCTGAGATTCTGAAACAAGGATTTACCAATATAAACAGGACTCCCAACTAAGCAGCTGTGTTTTATTGAGAATCCACGCCCTAGTGCCAGGGACTGTTCTTAGATATTGAAGAAAACCCGCCCCTCCAGGTTGGAACATGGGAGCACCCCCCAACCCCCTTCTACATGGTACCAACTGGGTCAAAGCCCGTCAAGTATGAGAAGCTCTGTTTTGAACCACTGATTGTTGATTTAGAACCAAAGGAACCCAAAAGCTTTCCTTTGCACAGTACCTTACAGCTAAGTAATATGTACCTCATAGAGATGAAAGAAATGAAACTTGAAAAACAAGTTCCTTTTTTCTCCAAAATTCCCAAAAGGGAACATGATAGAGGAATAAATAAAAAGCACAGCCCTTTTGCCAAAAATTACAGAAACCAACAAAACTAAAATTTTCCTTCTATACGTTTGAATTGCTATGGAGGTGTGTACAGACCTTTTGACAACCTTTCGAATTTCCTGCACAGTGGTATGTGTATTGGGAGTAAATTATGTGGCTAACAGATACCTGAAGCTGAAGTTGTACGGCAACACTTGGATGAACTCTGACAAAACAGACTCCCTTCTCCCTCTTTCAAGGCACTTAACTGCTTCATTCCTCAAACCACTAGGCAACTGAAGGCATACCCAGTCCATCAGTGATTCCACATCCTTTGCAAAATCAAGCATATACCAGTCCAACAATTTTGGGATCGCCATCTTGGTGGTGGTGGAGATACCAACTGCTGCCTGCAAGTAGTCTCTTTTAGCAACATCTAACTCATTCTCAACTTGAGATGCTGTGTACACTCTCACCTGGAATCAACCAACAATTCAATTCGTAAGTAAAATATACATCATACCTGTGAAGGCCCCATGTAAAAAAGGCTTGTGGCCCTTACGGATAACTACACAGGTATTGACAAAATGATATGACAAACATGTATTGAATCTCCACATCTATCAGTACTTTTGCCTGTACATGCACAGACCAAGTTGGTCTGGGTTTCCTTTTCTTGTCATATCTTAGCATTTAGATAACAGATGGAGAATCAAAGGTCATCCCTACAAGCGAACGAATTTAGAATGTGTACTACTAGATTGTGTGGCTAAATTTAGACACTGCTAACAAAATCATCAAACAAGAGGGCGAACTTAAACAGCATAATTCATGCCCATTAAAGTTGAGGCTGTTAAACATATCATGTATCTCAAGTTTTGTACATGAGAACCTAGACCTACCCTAAAAGATGATATAGCACAAAGTAGAAGCATAACATCCTGTACTTATTTTGAGCCATCTTCTAAACTGCAGCAAAGGACTTACAGCAGGAGAGGACCAACTTCCGCATGACAGGGCAAATGTGACCAAGGGTTCAGGCCAGTCGAGCCCAACCACACTTCTCATGGTCATCTCATCAATTTTCAAACCTTTAGGAAAGGCCTGCCATAGTGATGCAAAGATAAATCTGGTCAACTTCTGTGTATTGATGGCTTGGAAAGCTTAACGATAGAGAGTACTCACATTTTTTGAGTGATATGGTAGTCTCAGTATGAAATGCTCAATTGTCATTGCACTTAACAGGTGGCCACCCACATTGATCATGGCCTGAAATCTCAATAGAGTTTTAAGGATTTTTCAGACATTTGGCTAATGCGCTGCCTACTAGCAGAAAAGGAAAACAATCCACACAGTATAGAGGAAGTTTTTGATATTTTCTACATTCTGGGAAATGATTTAATGCAAAAGGAGGCTGTTACCTTTTGCATCAGCGAAACGACCATCTGTGGGTTAGAAGGAATGCCATGCTCCAAGAATGCCTGGTAATTGTTTTTTTTTTTTTTTGGGGGGGGGGGGGGGGGGGGGTGAGTAAATATATGTTTATTTCAGAAACTGACTTCCATTCCAAACTAGTTGGTTAACAATTATATAACATGCTTTCAGATATAAAATCTGAGCCACATTGGATTTCTACCTTTACACAGCAAAATAGCAGAAAAATGTTAAGTGAAAGAGATAAGCAGAACAGATTGCAGATTCATGGTAAACCCAGAATCATGCTGCCTAGCCATTAGATTTTTCAGAGATGCAGCATTCAAGCCCACGAAGACCATAAAATTCTTTGTTCAGTGTTGATAATCTCAAACTGATGTGAGATATTATCAAAGTGGAAAAAATGCCAAGGGCAACCTACATTCCAAGGCAAACAATGAAATGCCAGCGACATGATTCTTCTCTAACTGTATTCCCCCTTTATATGCCTATGGCTAACATCAACATAATAAACTAGCGGAACCAAAAGCTTTATAGACTAGGGAAACTACATCATATTACGATCAAAAGATGTTGGGCTAACATACATTCATCATGCATGAGTTATAGATGTTGATCCAGAATGCAAGCTTCTGCTGATGGGTTAGCCCTCGCAAATCCACTGATGCAATCTTCCTAAGGAGCAGCCTGGTCATTTGAATACAAATAAAAACAATGTTCAACAAAGGTATAATTGCCAAGGAAGTATAAGGAAGAATAATAAGCCCGTTCAAATGGCCGAAAACTTACTTCAGCTTCCGGACAATAAATGAAGAACACATAGCAAGGCTTGGAATAATTGAATGCCCTTCCACAGCCCGGAATTGCTTATATGGTCCAATGTCCCTTCTTCCAAATTCAGAACAGACACCATAAGGGTCTCGGAATGATATGTCTTCTGAGCTGTTAGTACATCCTGAAACAGAGGGAATCATATCTGGCTCTGTTCCCAAGTCATCTGATGTATCCATCCTTGAGAAGATACCCAATAGAGACTTCAGGAGGTCTTCTGAGATCTTATTTGGTTCACTCTCTTCATCTGGTGCTATTGCCTCAGTAGGAACTCGTGACATTGCTTCTACTCTTCTTCTGCTTGCAGTCTTAACATCAAGCTGCCAAAGCAAAAAAAAGGAAAAAGTACACACATATAAATCAGGATCGGAATCATTAGTCAAAAGTTGCGTAGTTCCAATTCTCATATGTTTGTGGAATCACCTGAGCATTAGGGAGCTTCTCTGAAGAGACATTAGCTCGGGCAATTGGAACTTTCTTCTGTGGTGATTCTTTATTGTTCTTCACTGGGGAATTGGAAAGGTGGTTTTCCTTCCCACGGCGGTCCTCTGGATTCGCCAAGCATGAGTTAGTTTTCTTTTGTATCAGTTTCCTGTTGGCAGGTTGACAAGAGGAATGGCCATTCTGATCCTGATCTGAATATGAGTTTGTGGATGCTGAAGAGCTGTCATTGCCCAAGGGTTTTGGAGGAGGGTACAAATCAGACCCACTCTCAGAGAGCTTCTTGGAGGATGAGATGTAAATGGCTTCCTGATAGAGCCCATGTCTGAAATTAACAACCTGCTCTTCAAGCCGAACAACCTCCTCTTCCAAAACAGCCACTTCAGCAAGGAGCTCTAATGTCTGAAACACAAGGAAACAATTCCCATCAACAGCGAGGCCAATTGCATTGCTCTAGCAGTAGCTACTAATGTTTTTATGCATGTTTCTTGTGTGGCTACAGCGAAGACAAAGCAAAGGAAAAAGGAAAGGAAGCAATGGTTACATGTGGAGGCAGATAAGGAGGGAGGCGAGGGAGAGCACCCAATGGCCTGGTGAAGGCTCTCTCCAGTGCTCGGTGGATGTTCTCCTCATGCCGGAGCTTCTTCTTCAGCTTGTCAACCTGCCAAGATAGTAGTGCAAGGAGAACATAATTCCATCAGAATTCCAGAACTAGTATGGTTCAGAGATGTTAACAAGACAGAAACAGTAGGAACGAAGACGGACATCCTGCTGCAATGCAATCTTCCTCTCCCTTCTGGTTCGACACCGGCCAGCCACCTTCCCGGCATCCATGCTCCTTCCACCCGCCTGTGTTGTCATCTTCTCCTTCTCCTCCTTAACAGACCAAAAACAACTGGAAAGAATGAGGCGCGCCTCTTCCGGAATGGCAATTCAACAGAAGAAAAACAAACACGGATTACACAAATAAAATTCCCTGGTTGGTCTACTCTCCTACAGTTCTTGATTAATAAATTCTGCAGCCCACAGGGATCAAATTTATCAAAAGACACCCAACAGACTCTTCATTTTGTCGGTTTGTGATTTTAGAAATGGCAGACCCAACAGGATTTCCCACACAGAGGCCCTTGCAATTCCCCCAAGAACACGAATTCTCCAGAGTAAACAAGAGGGAGCGAGAGAGATGAAGACAACCCAGTTGGGATTTTGGCCAAAAAGGTCTAGTTTTGAACTTTCCTGGAGCAGGGGAAATGAAAGAAAGCCACAAAATCCCATCTTGAATTGTTAATTGGATCATACTTTGCCTCCAATATGAGGAACAAGAATCTCTCCTTCCACTCTCTCCAATCCAAACTAGTGCAGAGGAAGAAGGGAGCCCTGGGAGCATACTTTGCCTTGGTGGCCATGCTGGTGGTGCTTGGGGGGTGTTTTCATGGCCTGCAACGCCGTCCGGACCCGGGTGTTCATCTCCCCTTCTCAATACTCTTCCTCTTCCTCCGCCGCCCACCGCGCTATCTGCGCAACATCAACACACCACCCCCAGCGCGCTCCCCGATCCTCGCCAGCACCGCCGAAGAATTTATTAATATGTCCTGCAGAACAGCAGCGCATATATAGAGAGAGAGAGAGGGAGGGAGGTCATCCAGCAAGGAGAGAAGAAGGGTAGAGGCTTCCATTAAATCTATAGATATATAGAGAGAGAGAGACTGATGCCACAGGAAGGAGGAAAGCTGCACCTCTTTAGACGCAGCCCTGGTATACACAGGTGCACAGCTTATAATAAAATGGCAAGTTAGAGAGAGAGAGAGAGACCTTGTTGTGCAACAGAGAGCCATAGGGATTAAACTAATGGCTGGGTGTTGGGTTGTGAGCTGGTAGAAGGTGGGTTCTTCCCACCACCGCCTCCTCCCATTCAGGGGGGCGGGAAAGGAAGCAACTTTGAATTGTTTTCCCACAAACAAGACTTGGGTAAGCAGCAGCAACCCCTGTGAAGGTTTCTGCTTCTTCCTCCTCCTCTTCTTCTTCTTCTTCTTCTTCTTCTTCTTCTTCTTCTTCTTCTTCTTCTGGGGCCTTATGAGAAGAGGAAGGTGCCGATGTGGGGCGCGCAAGAAAGACAAAAGGAAAAGGAAGAAGGGCAGGAGAAAAACCCCTCCTCTACTCCTTAGCACTTAAAAAGGTTTAGTGACCCCCATCAACACCCCTCCCAGTCCCCCCACCCACCTCTCCACTCTCGTCTCTCTCTCTCTCTAAATGGAGTCCATTTCGTCCAAGTCCCGCCATTACCGCCAACATGGCCCATCACATGAGAACCCACCAGCTATCTCCCTCTTCCCCTGCCTCTCCAGTTGCAGTGGAAGTTATCAGCGGCCTAACACGAGGGGGAACAGCGGCGGGAATCCGCCCCTCCTCTCCACCCAGATGTGGATACGGATGGAAGCGCCAGATGCCATTAATGGTGGAAGCAGCTTCCTTGTTGTTCTGTTCTGCCGCATCCCCCAAGGGGCGGTCCAAAATGGTCGCTTTCCGCCGCTGGCACGATCTGGCCGGCCAGCTACCTGTACAATTATTGGCGGGGAGTTCCCGGGTGCGATCCGAGAACGCAGCAAAGCTCGGATCTTTGGGGCTCAGATCGCCGATTCCTCGGCTGGGCAGGAGAAAAATTCCATCTTTTGTTATGGGTTGTGCAGGATTTAATCACTGTAATCATGGGTCGCATGCAGAGCTCCCCCATCATGACGCGGGGGTGGGGCTGCACATGCTGATGGCGTTCTTAGTTTACAGTTTTTACACATGGCAATACCTTCCTTTTTTCTCCCTCTTTTTAGAGGGTAGTCATCAGTCATCAGTCTATTATTTTTCACATTCTAGTTTCAACTTGGCTTAAATCTTTGGAAAAAAGGAAAAAAAAAAAAGAAAAAAAGATAACTTTAGTCTCTGAAGTTGCTACCTCAAAATCGATAACTTTAGTCACTGAAGTGCTACCTCAAATTACAAGAAGAAATTAACATAACATATGGTTTCTTACTTCTTCTTTTTTCCTGAGCTGAAGTATATGGTTTCTTATTGACACATTCGAATCCAACATTGAAATATAATCACACTTAAGGCTAGGTTCGCCAATATTCCACGACGATCTAGAAACACACATCATGCACGCTAAATTGGATGATGCCATGGGAATCCTTTCAGCCAAGACGCGCACTTTAGCATGTTCGGCGCAGTTTAGTACCGTGCGCCAAGCCACATGGCTTGTGATGGCATCCAACGTGTGCCTGCTCATCACCCCCACCGCCACCTTTTTTTTACCCTGCTTTTGGGCATTCCTTCTCTGACCTCTTCCTTTCCCACTTTCATCTAATGTGTGATGTGACCAAAACGCCCCCAGCAGTAGTAAGTTGATGGGCAACGAAAGGGTTGGACCCTGTACTCATATGGTGCTATTACGTAAGTGGGTTTACCCAAGCAAGAGTTCCTTCCAAAGACGTGCAGTAGTCGAATGCTCACCATCTTACCTTAAATTTAAGAGTAAGAGGTAATACTTAGTAGATTTAGAAAAAAAGAAGATTTTTTTTTCTTTTTTTCTAGGTCGCCCTCAGGTGTCCTAATCATTCGTATTTTTTTTGACCGATCGAATGATCTAAAAAAATTTTAAAAATAAAAAATCGAACCTAATAAACAGTAAAAAAATGTATTCTTTTACTATTCATTGAGTTCTATTTTTTATTTTTCAGATTTTTTTAAATTGTCCGATCAAGTATTGTACTGTACGAACGTTTAAGATACCTCGAGAACGATCTAGAAAAAAATAAAAAATAATTTTTTTCTTTGAACCCACTGCAATGACAGGTATTACTCGAAATTTAATGGCATTATGCTCCCCCGTCAGCTTATCCCGGTCAAATATTTTTACAGTTAAGGAAGCAAATATCTTTAACAAGGATAGTGAAGTGAAAAGTGATGGATGGACAGAGCACTTTACTTAGGATTGATTATTCTCCTCATAATAGGTCTATAATAGCATACGTAACGATGATCTAAGTGAGATCACTAAAGTAATGAAGGTACATGTGAGATCAACGAATACAATGCTTTAACACAATAGGTCAAATATGTCAGTTTACTAATGTCTAGACAGATATTGTACATTAAACTAATATTGAAATATATTGAGCTATTACTTATATCTATGGATAAACCTAATCTATTGATCTTGTTGTGTATAGTGTTGTATAATGCGGGTAATTTGTACATCGAATCAAGGACTGGATGTCTTATTATCTCGGATTTGAAAAGGCTAGATGTCTGATTATTAAATTATTGGTCAACATTCACATCCGTTGATATAAAGTTGATGTTGATGGGTGTCATGTTTATCAACAAACGGAAGATGTGCCCACGTTTATATGGCCAGCATAAACCTAAACCATTTGTATACGTACCTATAGTTTAAGTTCAAGCTTATCTTTCTTCTCTTTTGTCCATTCCGACGTGAACTGCCTTTTTCATGATATAACGGAAAATGATACATGACCAACTTTTATTTTATTTTATTCGATAAAGAGATGCAAAACCCTCGTGAAACATTAAAAATAAATGTATCTTTTAGTGTAACCAATATACTCGAAGATAGCAAATTACAGGTAGGAGGCAGGTATCAAGGAAAAGAGTAATACTTATTATACATCATGCCGTATAGAATAATTGATGTGGATGGCAACACTTCCTCTCCTGCCACTCTCTTGTCATCTCTCTCACTATCTTTTTCATCTTTTTACTGTTCTTGATTCAAGAGAAAGAAAGAAGATAGTCCTTTAACATCTTTTACTACTGTCATTTTCTATACACCTCTATAAATGAGATAATTGATTTATTCTTGTCATTTAAAATAGATAATTGATTCCTTCTTGTTTTAATCTTGCCACATCCCAGTTTATCTCTTCTAGTCTAGATTTATCATCTCGAAGTTTAAAATTATCACTTTCAGATGATGCATTTTTTATTACTTTTAAAACGCATTTTTATCGTTTTCTACATATTTCAATTTAACATTTACTACTCAATGTAATCACTTTGTAATATAATTTTTTCACTTTCGGATATATTTTTAATACTTTTAAACTTGAAGGCAAGCATATTAAAACGGAAAGAAATCAATTACCTCTTTTTAAATGTCGAGAATGAATTAATTATCTCTTTTAAATAGAGGTGAATGTGAAAGGACAACAATAAAAGTTGTAAGAGAATTTCACATTTTCTTTCTCTCTACCCAAAAAGTCAAAAAAATGAGAAACTAAGTGAGACAAGTGGAAGGATGAGGTAAAATATTGCAATCCACTTCAGTCTCTCTAGACTAGACCGCATGTGGTATAGTAAGTATTACTCTAAGAAAATTAGAGCAAGTTACTGTTTTCAAAATTTGGGAGAATTTTATCCGAATCCAATGCAAATTAGAAGCATGGATAATTTGACCAACATCTCTCTCTCTCTCTCTCTATATATATATATATATATCTTTTTCCAGAATATGAGAACTTCACAAGTGAAATTATGATAATTTACGATTATAAAAAGCTTCTCATTATACATTTACTTGTGCAAATTCTGAGGGACACTAGTAAAATAACATTGCCAAAAAAAAAAAAACAGAAAAAAACAAAAGCAGAAATGCATCGACCACAACAAATCTATCTGAGGGCTCAGGTGGTGGCCAACCTTCCCGTTGTGTAATGTGTATTGTGTGAAGTGGACGAGGACGAGAGAAAGTGAAAGATCCCGTACTAATTTGTCACCTTCTCCTTCTCCACCCACTTGCTTTATACACACTCATCAGTATATATGGATATAATATAAACACTATATATACATATAAAGAGGGTACAGAAAGATCAGGTATTTTGTCATCTTCTCTTTCTCCTCCACTTCTTTCGTATCCACCTTCTTAAATACAGCCCCAAATGGAGTAGATTAGGTGGATAAACAGATAGATAGATCAGAGGGAGAGAGAAGTGGGATCTACCATGCATGAGATGGAGATCTATACGTATATATATAAGTAGGAATATGGCTCAGTAAGAGAGAGATGTAAAAAGGTGGAAAGCAACCAATGGCTAATTCCGTCCCAAGTTGACATTGCTGGTCTGAAGTAAAAACCACTACGCAACAAGTGGAGGGAGAAGGTGTGGGCGGGAGGGGCACTGCCGTAATTAGCATGCGTGGACAGACACCATCGCCCTCCCCAACAAAGCAAAGCACACCACCACGTGCGTGGTCCGGAAACCTTCGCCCCCATTAGCTAGCTAATCATCCCTCCACCTCGCTCACTCTTTTGCAGCTGAGGTAAAAAGAAACCACACACGGAGAGAGAGAGAGAAAGAAAGAACAGGTGGTCTGGTGGGAAAGGAGGAGGGTCGAGAAGAGAAAAAGGGGACTTGTGTTACGGGGAAGAGCAAGGCATATATACCAAGTGGAAGAAAGCGGCGAGCCACACAAGGGCCGGCTGGCCGGGAAGCATCCTTGGGAAGCGGACTCGTTCACCTACTCCCAAAGTTCCGAGCTAATCCCTCCGGTGACCCATGCATCGTCCTTCACGGTGGCAACAACAACAGTTCTTCCTCAAATTTACTAGCAAGCCCATTTAATTTGTACACTGGCTTCCCCGCCAAAGTTTGGGCTACATGCAGGGTGAGAGTGGAGGGCATCAGCCAGTACTGTGATCTAATCCCAACGGTGACCTAGCATTGGCAGCTGCAACAACAGTTTCTCACAGTAGCTGCTTAATTTATGGAGTAGTACTGGTCTCCACACACACATGCACATTGCACAGTCATAATCTGGAGAAAAAGAGAGGGAAAAAGGTGATCTGGATGCTGTGCGGAGCAGCTGCGAAAATTTACACGCCACTGCAACGGGAGCTTTTCGGGCAGGCATGCAGCCAGCCATGCCCACGCGGCAAATTAATCCATGCCCTTCAAAAAAGAAAGAAAAAAAAACTACTGTTCACGTGACGCCCCAAACGTTACTTTGCTTCTTGGTGTCGTCTTCCGTTTACTGCTTTGATCACTTGATGAAAGGAAGGATCAAAGCTTTGCATTTTCGTCCAAACTAGCTGCTGCTTCCCCTTTTTTTGCTGTTGCTGCTGCTGCTATTGCCTCTTTCTCTTCCCCTTCTCCTTTTTTTTTTTTTTTTTTGTTAAGTTTCCAGCTGGTGCACGTCTTCCTTCTGTTCTTGCTTGCACTTACACTGGACAGGCCCACTACATATACATAATGATGTCTTCAGCTGGTCTGTGCAAGAATACCATAAATATTTACAATCATAGTAGCTAGCTAGGTTATAACAGAGATGTATCACTAACTATTTTAATTGTTGAAATAGTTAACTGATTTCATCTAAGCTGACATCGCACGTGATAATTGAGCATTTTTTTCTCAATTTAGAACGAAATGACTATCTTAATGAAAAAGATAGTAATCTATCTTAATCACTTGCTCTAAACCCCATTTCGACGTACATTACTAGAAATATTCCTTTCCATTAACCTCCCTTTTAAAATATGGTAGGGCCACCATCACATATAGACACATCCACAAATGCAAATTATACCAACCAACACCCTGGTAATCTTAATGGCTATTGTTAACAAACCTCAGTTTACTGTAGATTTTGAAATGTATAATATTTTAAAATTGTTAAAATTAGCAGATTATAAGATATCGAACTAGCTTATTCTGAGATCTCACAGTATTTTGTAGCTTATTATGAGATCTCACAGTATTTTGTAGAAGCATAACAAAGATAATTAGGACAATTTCATATTAAACACTCTTGTATGTTAAATTTTAAAACTTCCATACTTATTTCCACATATTATCCTACGTACCCTAAGTAGATAACATATCTTCCAAATATCATTGTAGTGGCATAAATAAAACATTGATATATATCAAATATGCCAGCAAAGTGACATTTTTGAAATAAAACAACACATGCGCGCACACACATACACAGAGAGATGCTAGAATGTAGACTGCTATAGTGTGTGGGGGCACTATTTTGAGCCCCATTCCTATATTTAAAATAATAATAATTTTTTTATAAAATTTTAAATGTTCAATAATCTTTTAGGATTGTTTCCATCTCTTAAAGATTTTATTTTGACTGTCCGATGGTAGTTTGATCTTGAAATTCAATCTTAACTGTCTATCAGGTACATGTAAATTCTAATTTTCAAAAGCCATGAAATAATAGTCAAAAAATAAAAAAATCACCAGATTAGCTCCGAGGGTTGTTCCCATCCCATTGGGGTTTAGTGTTCATCACCAACTTACAAATGTAAAATCGGATGGCTTATGTTGAAAGCCTCATGATTCAACAGTGAAACTTAGGCCAAGAAGGATGAAATTTATTTTGGGAGGAGAGTTGAATATTTAAAAATTTATTATGATTTTTGTTTTTTTTAACACGGGGAAGGAGTCGAAATAGTGTGTGCAATTTATCTGCACGTGTTATAACATTCTTACCATAGCACTCATATATATATATATATATATATACCTTACTACATCGCTGGACGTTATTATGTCTCCTTGTGGTGCAAGCAAAATAAAAAGAAGTTTTTTCATATTTTTTTTTGAAGGCCTCCGACATACCCTAAATGCCCATATAATTTGATTTTTAATTGGATATCCCAAAAAAAGATAAAAATTCAAAAACCAAACCCCAATGGATGGTAAAAAACATTAAAAGGGCATCTTGGGCATTGTGTGTGCGTGCGTGCGTGCGTGCGCGTGTGTGTGGTGGTGCAGCAAGGTTTTCACTCTATATATACACAGGAACGGATCAATAAGCTTCAGGACTCATCTAACTTAGATGAGCCCCTTTGAAATCCACTTCTCTCCGTGCTTAAAAAAAATAAAAATTTATCAATAATTTTTAGATATTAAAATAAGCATCTTAGGGTTGTTTTCATCTTTGGGACTTTAATTTTCGTCGTCCGATCTTGAAAAATAATTGGAGTCTTCCAATCATGCATATATAAAAAAATAATGTCTAAAAATATTGAAAATAGTCAATAAATAGAAAATTTGTTAGATTAATCCTTAGGACTGATCCCATCCCTTAGGATTTTAATTTTAATTCCCAACAAAGGCGCACTTGACTGCACAATTATGGTTGAGTTTTTTGATCTGACAGTGAAAATTAAATCCCAAGAAGTGAAAACTGACCTAAAAGAGGATATTTGAATATTTTAAATTTTTTAAAAAAATTATTTATTTCTTTAAGATAGAGAAGAGGGAATTTCATGGGGGGACTCATCTAACTTAGATGAGCCCCGTGACTCATTATAGGGAGCCCCTATATATATACATATATTAGAATGGTATGTAAAATAATATGTAATTGATCATGGCATTTTTTGAAATTTAACATACAAGAACTGTTAATATGAAATTATCCCTATTATATTTATATTGCATTCATGTTAGATCTACATCTTGAGTAACACTTGTTGCACTGATCTTCAATGGTATAGTGGGTAAATAAAATAAAAAATAATATATATATATATATATATATATATATATATATATATATATATATATATATATATATATATATATATATATATATATATATATATATAGGTGGGCCTCGAGGTGTTCTATATGTCCATACAGGTCAATCCTTGATCGGATGATCCAAAAAAATCTAAAAAATAAAAAATTGAATCCTAGTAAACAGTAAAAAAATGTCTTTAATGGATCAAGCCTAATAACTGTTTTTTATTTTTTAGATTTTTTTTTTTTGGTTGCTCGATCAGAGAACGGCCTATACGGACATGTAGGGCACCTCAGGTCCACCTAAAAAATTCAAAAAGTAATTTTTCTATTTACCCACTGCACTGAGGGTCAATGCAACAAGTGTTACTCCTACATTTTTTCTTTCGTGGAATGAATGGCCTAGTAGATGCACACAAAATACCCTATTCTATAGAGCAAAAATCAAATCTATCTCTGTACACTATTCTTCCCATTATCGAAGTAATTCGCAAAGAGTATTACATGCTACTCCGACAGCTGATATTTACATTTTTAAAAATAAATTAAAATTCCTTTGGTCGTCTCATAGTGTCTTACATTGTCGTACAATCGGTCTCCAATTGGATGATTTAAAGAAATAAAAAATAAAAAACTAAACTCCAATGAACAGTAAAACATTTTTAGTCCGTCCGATTGGGGATCAGATTGTACACGCATGTAGATCGTGTCGAGGCCACCAAAAAATTTTCAAAAGGCAACTTATGTAACATGGGCTGCCAGTGCAGCAAGTAATACTCATCTATGTAAAGTCGACTGCTTTTGTTACTCATCTTAAATGATTATTCCACTTCCAAAAGAAAGTATACTTGGCCCATATTGTGTGGAGGGAATACTGTTATAGCTATGATTAATACAACTCCTTTCTGCCTCTAACTTAATTCTTTTAAAATGTTTAACCAAACAAATTCTCGATTTATGCTTAGTGGTTTATGTACTGGATATACCTTTGATTATTTTTCAATGACTTAAAGCATGTGTATTTGGTTATTGGCTTGGTAATATAGGTATCATAGCTGAAAGGGAGAAAATCCTGAGGCCCAAAAAGCTCAGTCCAGAACATTCCTACAAGGCCCAAACTAACAAGGGCCATCCCACTCTTAAGCCACCCATTCTTAAAGGCCGACAGAGAGGGATAGTGTCACAACTTCGAACACCATTTCAGGTCATAAGTTTACATTGATGCCAGCAACATGTGATAGTGAGAATAACCATAAGAAAACAAAAGTCCAAATCATAGTATTACAGTGCCACAGCCAACTCAATTAAAAGTGCTCATACCAAAACATCCATCATGCTAATATAGACAATGTAAGGATCGAGACTTTCGGATCCGGTTTTCGGGTCGGACCCTGTAGTTCTAGCCCTTGTGAGGGGTGGGGGTTCTAAGTCGAATCGCGTCAGGACCTCGAGACGCGTTTTAAACGGCGTCCACCGTGGCAGACGCGTTTCAGGTTCTGCCACGTGGGTGCCACGTGGACTGACCTTGGGCCGCGAGAGTACGGCCCTGTCAGGTCGTCTGAACGGCGTCCGTGTGGGTCGACGCCTTTCAGACTGCGACTCTGGGTATGTCAGAGTACGGCCCTGACAAGTTGTCTGAATGGCGTCTGTGTAGGCCGACGCGTTTCAGAATCTTGTCAGAGCGGCCGTCATGTCACCTGATAGGCGTCCGTGCATGTCGACGCGTTTTAGCCAGTTTCTGGTTAACCCCGCGAGCCCTCCTTCTTTCCCTCATTTTCTCCTACTCTCCTTCTCTCCTTCTCCTCCGGCGACCGGCGGCGGCCCCCTCCTCCTCCCTCTCTTCCTCACACCATTTCGCCTCTCCCTCCACTTCATCCTCTACCTGGCTCCTAACCCTACCACCCCCACTTCCACTGCGGCGTTCTGCTCTCCGGACGGCGGCCGACGTCACGGTGGGGCTAGGACGACCTCGGCGGTACCGGCGGCGGCGTGGGGAGAGACAGGCGGACGGCTTGGAGCTAGGAGGCGTTCGAGCGTCCGGTAGGGTGACGTTCCCCATAGCATCGTGATTAAAACCATGTTTTTCCTCGTTTATGCATGTGGAAGATCTTTGATTTGGGGGTTAGAATGAGCATGTTTAGGAGTTCATCTGATGATAAGGGGGATTTCCACGAATATATTGCTTATGGATAGTGTTGTTTCTCTTCTTCCCTCCATTTTGGGTTTGTTTGGGGTTGGAAAGGGAGCCCTCGGGTTTAGGGCGATCCTGGTTCCTGGGCTTGAAAGACGTCGTGCATGGACGACGCCTTTTTGAAGGGCGTCGGGCCATCACGACGCCTTTTAGACAGGAATCGCCTGACAGGCAGTCTGCCAGGTCGGGAATTCAGAGCTTAAAAGACGTCATAGGTGAACGACGCATTTTTGAATGGCGTCAGGCACCCACGACGCCTTTTAAGGCAGAAAATCCCCTGAGTAAAGGTCTTGGAATTTTCGGATTTCCGTGTTGAATGGCGTCTGTGGATGTCGACGCCTTTTAAACGGCGTCCTCTGGTGTCGACACCTTTTAAAGCCAGATTCTGAAGACTGATTTATATGAACCTATACTTGGAGCTTGAATGGCGTCGACCTCGGTCGACGCGATTCAAGACAGAATCTCATTAATGCATGCCAGTAAAATGTGCTCATATTGCTAGAAAGATGGTTAGCGCATGTTTTAGTGCACCCGATAGAGATGGATTCCTCATGACCGGATGGTTCTATGTGTGTTATACGATCGCGGACTTTTCACGTGACCGGATCGTACAATGCTGAGTTTTGGTGGTTTTGTGTTACTGTAGACCTGGAGTGACATTGTAGCGATTTATCACCCTGTGCTGGTGGGGGCGTGAGCACAGCGCCGGTGGGGGCGTGGGCGGGGTGACGCCTAGTGAGAGAGGGTCACCTGGTGAACCCCGGGGTCAGCTAGTACCGGTGTCGGAGTGGTACATTCGGAGAGTCACTCATGCTGAGGGAAGGGGTAGTCACCTGAGCCGGTTGGGCCGGAGTAGCGAGCGTGCTATCCGAGGGGCTACTCCTTGGTCTCAGCGGGTCGAGGTTTTTCCCACCGTTGTTTGTACGGTCGGCGAGTTCTATTGAGACGGCAGTTGTGGGTTTTCTAACGGTTGGTTTAGAATGTGCATGATTATTATATTTCGACTGCATGTGTTCTCACGTAGAGAATTAGATATCATACCTGCCACTACACTTGTTATTCTACTGTTAGCTGTACTTTACACTTGTGGGTGTGTGCGTGGGCAGTGGGGATCGAAGGATCCCTACTGAGTCTTGTCCTGAGACTCACCCCCTGCAGTTTTCAAGTGAGGACTCGCAGCAGACTTAGAGCGGCGTGTGCGGCCGGGTGTGGTGTGCCTCCAGCGGTTGTTTCGGGGTATGCCCCGATGTAGTTGTTATTTATCTTTGGCCTGTATGTTTAATTATTTCCTTCTGTTGGACAATGTAATTATTTGCTGTATCGAGTCGCATTGTAATAATTTTAATTCCTGCACTTTTATTTCAAGTCAATGCGATGTGAATGTTTAGCTTAGTTTATTATTTATTTCCCAGACTTACTAGATCCTGGTTTGGTCCCAAATTAATGATTTCGTACCCATTTAGTAATCGGATCCCCGATTATAGGATGGCGGGTCATTACAGTTGGTATCAGAGCATACGGTCTGGCAAATAAATAAATAACTAGGTTAAATGTTGTAATTCGGCAAATAAATACATTATCCCGTACAGGCACGGCGATAGCATAGGTTTTAGGACTCTAATTAGAACTTTTGATTTTGTAATTGTAGGCGGGTAGATGGCTCCCAGGAAGAGGATGCCAGTTATTCGAGAGCGGGGAGATGCCCCTAGTGGGTCTGAGGCAGGGAGGCCGAGTGTTGAGCAGTTTATGGAGGCCATGATGGATACTATGGCTCGATATCAGACTCGAGATCCTAGCGAGGGTTCTAGTAGTCGGGGAGGGACCACAGCTACACTTGAGAGGTTCTTGAAGCTGAGGCCACCTCACTTCACCGGTCGTCCCGACCCTGACGAGGCCATTCATTGGCTTAGAGAGATTGAGAAGACTTTTGATACTATGGACTGTGCAGCAGTAGAGAGGACCCCATTGGCTACCTTCATGCTGAAGGATAGCGCCTATGACTGGTGGACCACACTGAAGAGTTTGTCTTATGGGGACAGGAGTCTTAGGGAAATTTCTTGGGAGACCTTTATCAAGGAATTCAATGCACAATATTTCCCTAGACATGTCCAGCGAGCCAAGGAGAGGGAGTTTATGGATCTGACGCAGGGGAGTATGACGGTACTTGAGTACGAGGCGAAGTTTGTTTCGCTGGGACGGTTCGTGCCTTTCATATCTGGGGACGAGGTACGTCGCACGGAGAGGTTTGTGGATGGGCTTAGGCTCAGTTTGAGGAACTTCGTGGCGTCCCATTGTTGTACAGACTTGGCGTCAGCTGTTAGGCGTGCAGCAGCTGTGGAGGCTCAACAGATCCAGTCGGCCCGAGAGAGAGGGCAGACTGTTCAAGGGCCAGCGCGAGGCAGGAGTAAGGCAGCGGCACCGGCTCCTTCTGTCGGATCGGGATCGTCTTCTCTCGGCTCCCGATTCAGGAGATTCTTCAGGGGTGGTGGCAGCAGTAGTGGCAGCAGCGGCAGCAGCAGGCCCAGGCAGGGTCAGCAGAGTCAGACAGTGTCCAGTGCACAGCAGGAGCCAGCTCAGAGGCTTCCGGCAGTTTGTCAGCAGTGTGGTGGTGCCCATGGCGGGACTCAGTGTCCCACTCTTCCCAGGAGATGTTTTACTTGCGGCCAACAGGGCCATCTGGCAAGGCAGTGCCCGTAGGGGCATAGTCAGGGGCAGGGTCATGGCGATCAGAAGAAGCCGAGGACTCAGGGGAGAGTGCTGGCTATCACCAGGAGGGAGGCTCGCGCGTCCAACTTGGTGGAAGGTACACTCTCTGTCCTTGGGAACTCTGCGCATGTGTTGATCGATTCAGGTGCTTCGCATTCTTTTATTTCCAAGCAGTTCCTAGACATTCTTTCTGCACCCGTTGTTGAGTTGTCTGATGGTCTGATGGTTGAGGTTCCTTCTGGAGACTTCATGATATCTTATAATTGTTTGAGGGATGTTCCCTTGACCATTGAGGGTCATGTGCTACCTGCCCAGTTGGTCGTACTTGCTATTCGTGATTTCGATATCATCCTGGGTATGGATTGGTTGGAAGCCTTTTATGCGGAGGTGGACTGCCACAGGAAGAGGGTGCGCTTCTCTATTCCGGACATCCCGACCTTCTTCTTCCAAGGTATTAGGCTTTCTTCTCGAGGTATTCTCATTTCTGCCTTTAAGGCACGGAGGTTGCTTGCTGGTGGCTGCGAGGCTTTCTTAACTTCTGTCGTTGTTTCTGATGCCTGTGCTAGTCCCAGTCCCTGGGAGGTGCCTGTTGTTTGTGATTTCGTCGATGTTTTTCCTGAGGAGCTGCCTGGCCTTCCTCCTCAGCGAGAGGTCGAGTTTACCATCGAGCTTGCACCAGGTACGGCGCCCTTGTCTAAGGCCCCGTATCGGATGGCGCCGGCCGAACTCGCTGAGTTGAAGGCGCAGTTGCAGGAGTTGTTGGATAAGGGTTTCATTCGTCCCAGTACGTCTCCTTGGGGTGCTCCAGTTCTGTTTGTCAGGAAGAAGGATGGTTCCTTGAGATTGTGCATCGATTATAGGCAGCTGAACCAAGTGACAATAAAGAATAAGTACCCGCTTCCTAGGATCGACGATTTGATGGATAAGTTGCAGACAGCGAGGGTGTTTTCCAAGATCGATCTGAGATCTGGGTATTATCAGATGAGAATCAGGGATGTGGATGTTAGTAAGACGGCTTTCAGGACTCGGTATGGGCATTATGAGTTTTTGGTTATGCCCTTCGGCTTAACCAATGCTCCGGCGGCCTTTATGGATCTGATGAACCGAGTCTTCAGGACCTACCTGGACCAGTTTGTGGTTGTGTTTGTTGATGATATTCTGATCTATTCTTCTTCTGAGGAAGAGCACGCTACTCATCTTCGGGCAGTGTTGCAGGTCCTGAGAGAGCACCAACTTTATGCCAAGTTCAGCAAATGTGAATTTTGGCTGAACGAGGTGCACTTCCTTGGGCACGTTATTTCTGGTGAAGGCATCGCAGTGGATCCAGCCAAGATAGAGGCAGTGATGGACTGGAGCAGACCGACTTCAGTGACTGAGATCAGGAGCTTTCTGGGGCTTGCCGGGTATTACAGGCGGTTTGTTCAGGGATTTTCTTCGATAGCGGCCCCCTTGTCGAGGTTGACTCGAAAGGGAGTTCGTTTTGTGTGGACTAAGGATTGTGAGCAGAGTTTTATTGAGCTAAAAACTCGTCTCACGTCAGCCCCAGTGCTGGTGCTTCCATCTGGGTCAGGTGGATTTGTGGTTTACTCAGATGCGTCCCGTCGAGGTTTGGGAGCAGTCCTTATGCAGCATGGCAGGGTAGTGGCTTATGCTTCTCGACAGCTGAAGAGGCATGAAGAGAACTATCCTACTCATGATTTGGAGCTTGCAGCTGTGGTGTTTGCACTGAAGATCTGGAGGCATTACTTATATGGAGAAAAATTTCAGGTTTTTACAGATCACAAGAGCTTGAAATATGTGTTCACTCAGAGAGACCTGAATCTGAGGCAGTGGAGGTGGATGGAGTTTATTAAGGATTATGACTTCGACCTTTCTTATCATCCGGGCAAGGCGAATGTGGTGGCAGACGCTTTGAGTCGGAAGACGGTCATGTCATACCTCATGATTCGGGAGTGGAAATTATTTGAGCAGGTGGTGGAATCTTCCTTTAGGATTCCACGTGAAGAGGATAGAGCAGTACTTGTCAGCTTGACTGTGAGACCGGCTGTGTACCATGCTGTGATTGAGGCTCAGAGGGCAGATGCTGAGTTGCCACAGATTCTCCAGAGGTCTGAGGTTGAGTTGTGGGATGATGGTACCGTCAGATTCAGAGGCAGACTCTATGTCCCGACTGAGGAAGACGTGCGCAGATGTGTTCTTGATGAAGCACACCGTTCGAAGTATGCAGTGCATCTCGGGACAACAAAGATGTATCACTGTTTGAGGAGGCACTTCTGGTGGCCCGGTATGAAAAGAGATGTGGCTGAGTATGTGGCTAGATGCATGACATGTCAGCAGGTTAAAGCCGAGCATCAGAGACCAGGAGGGTTGCTGCAGCCCTTGCCGATTCCTGAGTGGAAATGGGAGCATGTGACGATAGACTTTGTGATGGGTTTGCCTACATCCCCTAGCAGGAAAGACGCTATCTGGGTCATCGTTGATCGACTGACCAAGTCGGCACACTTCCTAGCCATTAGGAAGGACTGGTCGGTCGGCAAGCTGGCTAAGTTGTTTGTTGACCGGATTATCTCTCTGCACGGGGTACCCTTGTCCATTGTATCAGATCGAGATCCGAGGTTTACTTCCAGATTCTGGAAAAGCTTTCAGCAGGCGTTGGGAACTCAGTTGGCTTTCAGCTCGGCCTACCATCCCGAGACAGACGGGCAGTCAGAGAGGACTATTCAGACCTTGGAGGATATGCTCAGGGCATGTTGCCTTGATTGGGGAGGTTCTTGGGAGCAGCATTTGTCTACTGCGGAGTTTGCTTACAACAACAGCTATCATTCTAGCATCGGCATGGCGCCTTATGAGGCTTTGTATGGGCGGCCGTGTCGATCTCCGGTGTGTTGGTCCGAGATCGGCGAGAGGCAGATAGCAGGACCTGAGTTAGTGCAGCAGTGTGCTGAGATTGCCAGAACGGTTCGGCAGAGGTTGACCGCAGCTCAGAACAGACAGAAGAGTTATGCTGACATCCGACGGAGACCACTTGAATTTGAGGTTGGGGACCACGTGTTTCTCCGAGTCTCACCCTCCACGGGTGTGATGAGATTCGGGAAGCGAGGCAAGCTGAGTCCGCGATATATTGGACCTTTTCCCATTCTTGCTCGAATTGGGGAAACCGCGTATCAGCTGGCCTTGCCGCCCAATCTTGCAGGAGTGCACGATGTGTTCCATGTGTCCTTACTGAGGAAGTACGTTCAGGATCCGTCCCATGTGTTGGATTTTTCAGAGTTGGAGCTCGCTGAGGATTTGTCATTCCCAGAGTATCCGGTTTGTATTGAGGATCGCAGAGATCAGGTCTTGCGGAACAAGGTCGTACCGTTGGTCAAGGTGATTTCGCAGTACCGCTCCGGAGGTGAGGCGACCTGGGAGCGAGAGGATGAGATGCGGGAGCAATTTCCTTACCTCTTTTCGTAAGTATTCCCGTGAACTTGTATCCCCGTTGTGACCTTGATATTCCTAGCAATCAATTTCAAGGGCGAAATTTCTTTTAAGGGGGGGAGAATGTAAGGATCGAGACTTTCGGATCCGGTTTTCGGGTCGGACCCTGTAGTTCTAGCCCTTGTGAGGGGCGGGGGTTCTAAGTCGAATCGCGTCAGGACCCCGAGACGCGTTTTAAACGGCGTCCACCGTGGCAGACGTGTTTCAGGTTCTGCCACGTGGGTGCCACGTGGACTGACCTTGGGCCGCGAGAGTACGGCCCTGTCAGGTCGTCTGAAAGGCGTCGACCTACACGGACGCCGTTCGTGTGGGTCGACGCCTTTCAGATTGCGACTCTGGGTATGTCAGAGTACGGCCCTGACAAGTTGTCTGAATGGCGTCTGTGTAGGACGACGCGTTTCAGAATCTTGTCAGAGCGGCCGTCATGTCACCTGATAGGCGTCCGTGCATGTCGACGCGTTTTAGCCAGTTTCTGGTTAACCCCGCGAGCCCTCCTTCTTTCCCTCATTTTCTCCTACTCTCCTTCTCTCCTTCTCCTCCGGCGACCGGCGGCGGCCCCCTCCTCCTCCCTCTCTTCCTCACACCATTTCGCCTCTCCCTCCACTCCATCCTCTACCTGGCTCCTAACCCTACCACCCCCACTTCCACTGCGGCGTTCTGCTCTCCGGACGGCGGCCGACGTCACGGTGGGGCTAGGACGACCTCGGCGGTACCGGCGGCGGCGTGGGGAGAGACAGGCGGACGGCTTGGAGCTAGGAGGCGTTCGAGCGTCCGGTAGGGTGACGTTCCCCATAGCATCGTGATTAAAACCATGTTTTTCCTCATTTATGCATGTGGAAGATCTTTGATTTGGGGGTTAGAATGAGCATGTTTAGGAGTTCATCTGATGATAAGGGGGATTTCCACGAATATATTGCTTATGGATAGTGTTGTTTCTCTTCTTCCCTCTGTTTTGGGTTTGTTTGGGGTTGGAAAGGGAGCCCTCGGGTTTAGGGCGATCCTGGTTCCTGGGCTTGAAAGACGTCGTGCATGGACGACGCCTTTTTGAAGGGCGTCGGGCCATCACGACGCCTTTTAGACAGGAATCGCCTGACAAGCAGTCTGCCAGGTCGGGAATTCAGAATTTAAAAGACGTCATGGGTGAACGACGCATTTTTGAATGGCGTCAGGCACCCACGACGCCTTTTAAGGCAGAAAATCCCCTGAGTAAAGGTCTTGGAATTTCCGGATTTCCGTGTTGAATGGCGTCTGTGGATGTCGACGCCTTTTAAACGGCGTCCTCTGGTGTCGACGCCTTTTAAAGCCAGATTCTGAAGACTGATTTATATGAACCTATACTTGGAGCTTGAATGGCGTCGACCTCGGTCGACGCGATTCAAGACAGAATCTCATTAATGCATGCCAGTAAAATGTGCTCATATTGCTAGAAAGATGGTTAGCGCATGTTTTAGTGCACCCGATAGAGATGGATTCCTCATGACCGGATGGTTCTATGTGTGTTATACGATCGCGGACTTTTCACGTGACCGGATCGTACAGTGCTGAGTTTTGGTGGTTTTGTGTTACTGTGGACCTGGAGTGACATTGTAGCGATTTATCACCCTGTGCTGGTGGGGGCGTGAGCACAGCGCCGGTGGGGGCGTGGGCGGGGTGACGCCTAGTGAGAGAGGGTCACCTGGTGAACCCCGGGGTCAGCTAGTACCGGTGTCGGAGTGGTACATTCGGAGAGTCACTCATCCTGAGGGAAGGGGTAGTCACCTGAGCCAGTTGGGCCGGAGTAGCGAGCGTGCTATCCGAAGGGCTACTCCTTGGTCTCAGCGGGTCGAGGTTTTTCCCACCGTTGTTTGTACGGTCGGCGAGTTCTATTGAGACGGCAGTTGTGGGTTTTCTAACGGTTGGTTTAGAATGTGCATGATTATTATATTTCGACTGCATGTGTTCTCACGTAGAGAATTAGATATCATACCTGCCACTACACTTGTTATTCTACTGTTAGCTGTACTTTACACTTGTGGGTGTGTGCGTGGGCAGTGGGGATCGAAGGATCCCTACTGAGTCTTGTCCTGAGACTCACCCCCTGCGGTTTTCAGGTGAGGACTCGCAGCAGACTTAGAGCGGCGTGTGCGGCCGGGTGTGGTGTGCCTCCAGCGGTTGTTCCGGGGTATGCCCCGATGTAGTTGTTATTTATCTTTGGCCTGTATGTTTAATTATTTCTTTATGTTGGACAATGTAATTATTTGCTGTATCGAGTCGCATTGTAATAATTTTAATTCCTGCACTTTTATTTCAAGTCAATGCGATGTGAATGTTTAGCTTAGTTTATTATTTATTTCCCAGACTTACTAAATCCTGGTTTGGTCCCAAATTAATGATTTCGTACCCATTTAGTAATCGGATCCCCGATTATAGGGTGGCGGGTCGTTACAGACAAAGTCATCAGATTATTATAGTGCCAAAATTTCTCAATTACAGTGCCACAGCCAACTCAATTATTATAGTTGACGCCATTTAGATTTCTAGCAAAAATTAGTTCCGAAATAAATTATTAAATTAAGATAGATTTAACTGAATAACGTCGCCCATAGACGACGCCATTTAGGCCCTAATCCGTCCGGATTTTCGATTTTGAATTCGAATTAATTTCCTAATTATCTAAAGCACGTCGCTCATGGGCGACGCCATTTAGGTTTCCTACTTGTTTCCGATTTTCTTTTCGGATTTTCTTTTGATCTTGGCTCCTCCTAATTAGCCAAATGGTGTCCCTGATGAACGACACATTTTAAGAGTTTCCTGATAAACATGATTTGGCCGAGATAATATGGTTCTTAAGGTTTGAAGGATTTCTAACTCTTGGATAAACATCCAAAGCAGGTCCGGATCTGCGGGAGATCCCTTTTGAAGCCCAAACAACCCTACTTGAAACTTCTATATATACATATGTACATTGGCCTTTGAAAAATGTTGGCTATTGGAGATTTTTTAGCTCAAGGCAAGGATTTTGGAGGCTCTCAAAAAGAAAAACGTGGACAAACTTTGGAGCTTCATCTTCTTCATCTTTATCCACCCTTTGAAGCTTTGGAAGATCAAGGTAGTGGAGGGGTCAATCTCTTTTTCCCTTTTCTTTCTTTCCATTTTGTTCTAGTTAGTTTTTCATCATTGATTTTCATTGTTGTTTCAAATAGAATCTTCATCACTTCACTTCATCATACACACACCACACCATCTTTCCCATACCTATGCATGCAATAGGAGTTTAAAGAAATACAAAAAGTGAGTCTTTTTAATTTAGTTGCATGTTTGATTTGCTATATAAGATAGATACTATATACTACTCTAGTTTTAATCCATATTCTTTCTCTTATTTTGATTGTTTCTTTTGCAAGGTATTGAAGGAGAAAGGCTTGAAGGAAGGAAGGATTGAAAGGCTAAGAAAACAACCAAACAACAAAAATGAGAGTAGAGAAAAGGCTCTTCTTTTATGGTCGGCCGAAAGAGAGGAACAAAGGAACACAATCTCCTAAATTCCGCAAGGTTAGTAGTGATCATCTTTTTCTTTGAAGCCCTCGGTTTCTAGCGATCACATTAGTTTTAAATTTGATTTGTTAATTATGTTAACACATGATATCATGGTAATCACATATACTATTCGAGTACCACAACTTTTTGGCGATCACGGTGGGACTTGTCTTGCTATTTTTTTCTCACTCTTATTGATTTTCTATTGGGCACCCTCGTGTGCACCGTTTGTGTCCCTTGGGCACGTTTATGGTTGGTTGTTTGGTTTTTATCCCTACGTGCACCTCGTGCACATTTCTAGTGGCAAGATTTTGCCCTCCTCTGATTGTTTGAAGTTGGAAGTGTTGGAAGAGCGTATGTGTTCGAATTGATATCCATGTTTGTTTGCATGATAACTTATTTATTTAGATTGAGTCTCGCATGATTAGTTGGTGACTATTTTGCCTTGCTAGTTTGAGGAGGGACTGTCCTTGATTAGTCTCTTGTTTTTCTGTTTACGGGGCTTAAATAGCATCGAGACAGAGCGACACTGTTTTTAAATATGTTGGCCAGGTCCGATGCCATTTAGCCTAGCTATCCTGTTTGCTTTGCTGCCTAAGGCTCTGTTGACAGTGGGTTACTGTGTTTAATAGCGTCGACTCAAAACGACTCCATTCAAGCAACCTAACCTTCAGCCAATAGATCTCGGATCTTTGACTTGTTTTTACTATTATATTCATATCTATTGCATTAGGGGCCACCCCGGCCGCAAATCATTACCACTAGGAGTTTACTCGCCCTTACGTAGGAACACCCCTCTTGGCACTCTCACCTTTCTCTGACTGGATCAATCCCTCGGTCAAACTAGAGTGGTTAGTGTTAAGACCTCCGTAAGTTCCCAAAAACAGGGAATTCCTCTCTGTTCATCGGGCTGGTTGTACCTTTGAAGTACTGGATAAATCTTCATACCATTGTGAGTGAAAGCCATAGCATATAACGGTGGAAAAATTGAACTGAAATTAGGAACCTACCTATTGAGAGAACTCATTCATAAAACTAAATTAACTCATCAAGAAATTCTCCAAAACAACGTAAGCATCCACTTGGTTGTTAATTCTGTGCAAACTTGCTTGAACTCTGTGAATTAATCAAACACCATGATGGTACGTTCAGGTAGAACTCTCGCCATGGTTGCTCTTGAGCAAGAAGATGTGGTTGGGTACAAGGGAGATGCTCCTCATGTTTACGATTCTTTATACTCTGAAGATGAGAGAGATGCTCATTCCTCTCATAATCATAATCAATTCCAAAATATCTATGAGGGAGATGCTTCTGCCCGTCAAGCTCAAATTCATCCTAATCAATATTATATGAACACAGGTGACCACTCCCGTGTTCATGTCATTTCCAACCCCACTTTTGAGGAAGCCAAGGACCAAGCTGGGCCTTCATCTAATCCTCTGTCTGATTTAGCCACTCTTATGGGAGCTCTAGCTACCCACATGGATCCTCGTCAACTAGAGGCAATCCAATCTATTTTGATGGGAAAGACTCCCTTAGGTCTTTCTGAACTAAACACCTTAGTTCATCCTGCTGTTTATCAAGCTCCCACTTAGGGCATGGAAGGCATTTGCATTTCTACTCCCCGGCCCATGAGCCATCAACAATCTAGCTCGCGGCACCTGGTCAGGCCGCAGACTCCAATTTATCAGAACGCCTTCCGGCACGGCGGGAATGTTGCTAGTTCATGACTTTACTATCCTCCTGTTCCCACTTATTCTCGGGGGCAGGCTTTTCAACAACCACCTCCTCAGCCAGCAGATCAGACTACTCAAATACTGTTTAACAAGATCATGCAAATAGATGAGCAGCTCAAGAATTTCCAAAGAACAATGGATGCTAAGACTGCTCCTAAAATGTCTGTTCCTGAGCTACTAGTTTTCCACCTTCTGCCCTCTAAGATGCCAGTATACAAGAAGTATAAGGGCACAGGCAACCCTTTTATTCATCCTAAGGAATTCTTATACGAATCTTCTTTCTGGCAAAATGACAAGGGAGGCCTTTCTATTCAGAAGGTCATTGGAAGGGTCAGCTTTGGAGCGGTTCTTCTCATTGGATCCGAGTGAGGTTGAAAATTTCGACACAGTATCCAGAAAGTTCCTGCAGAGGTATAAAGACAGGGTTGCACCAACCTTATCTGTAACGACCCGCCACCCTATAATCGGAAACCCGATTACTAAATGGGTATCAGATCATTATCTACGGGTTCACACCTAGAACTCAAACGACACGTCTGAAGAAGTAAGCGTTAAACAAGGCTAAATATAACAATTTCACAAACCTCAAAGAAAGTACAAGTGCATAGGAAGTAAAATAATAATGTCCGTATACAGTCCAACTGTAACGACCCGCCACCCTATAATCGGGAATCCGATTACTAAATGGGTACCGAATCATTAATTTTAGGACCAAACCAGGATCTAGTAAGTCTGGGAAATAAATAATAAACTAAGCTAAACATTCACATCGCATTGAATTGAAATAAAAGTACAGGAATTAAAGTTATTACAATGCGACTCGATACAGCAAATAATTACATTCTCCAACAGAAGGAAATAATTAAACATACAGGCCAAAGATAAATAACAACTACATCGGGGCATACCCCGGAACAACCGCTGAAGACACACCACACCCGGCCGCACACGCCGCTCTAAGTCTGCTAGGAGTCCTCACCTGAAAACCGCAGGGGTGAGTCTCAAGACAAGACTCAGTAGGGATCCTTCGATCCCCACTGCCCACGCACACACCCACAAGTGTAAAGTACAACTAACAGTAAAGTAACAAGTGTAGTGGCAGGTATGATATCTAATTCTCTACGTGAGAACACATGCGGTCGAAATATAATAATCATGCACATTCTAAGCCAATCGTTAGAAAACCCACAACAGCCGTCTCGATAGAACTCGCCGACCGTACAAACAACGGTGGGAAAAACCTCGACCCGCTGAGACCAAGGAGTAGCCCCTCGGATAGCACGCTCGCTACTCCGGCCCAACCGGCTCAGGTGACTACCCCTTCCCTCAGCATGAGTGACTCTCCGAATGTACCACTCCAACACCGGTACTAGCTGACCCCGGGGTTCACCAGGTGACCCTCTCTCACTAGGCGTCACCCCGCCCACGCCCCCACCGGCGCTGTGCTCACGCCCCCACCAGCACAGGGTGATAAAGCGCTACAATGTCACTCCAGGTCCACAGTAACTGAAAACCCAACACAGTGCGATCCGGTCACGTGAAAATCCCGCGATCGCTCAACACATATAGAACCATCCGATAGTGAGGAATCCGTCTCTGTCGGGTGCACTAAAACATGTGCAAACTATCTATCTAGCAATGTGAACACGTTTTACTGGCATGCATTAGTGAGATTCTGTCTTGAATCGCGTCGACCGAGGTCGACGCCATTCAAGCTCCATGTGCAGGTTCGTGTAAATCAGTCTTCAGAATCTGGCTTTGAAAGGCGTCGACCCTCATGGTCGCCTTTCAAAGGGCGTCGACATCCCCAGACGCCTTTCAACACGAAATCCGGAATTCCCAAGGCCTTAGCCAGGGGATTTCTGCCGTTAAAACGCGTCATGGATGCCCGACGCCGTTCAAAAACGCGTCGTTTACCCATGACGTCTTTCAGCCACAGAAATTCCAACCGGGCAGACTGTCTGTCAGTCAAATCCTGTCTAAAAAGGCGTCGTGATGGCCCGACGCCCTTCAAAAAGGCGTCGTCCATGCACGACGTCTTTCAAGCCCAGGAACTAGGAACGCCCTAAACCCGAGGGCTCCCTTTCCAATTCCAAATAACCCCGAAAATCATTCAAACTGGAGGGAAACGAAGAGCAAGACAATTCATAGGCAAACACCCCCATAGAATTCCTAAACATGCTCATTCTAACCCCCAAAACCGAAGATCTACCACATGCATATTGAGGAAAATGTGATCTTAAACACAGTGCCACGGGGAACGTCACCCTACCGTACACTCGAACGCCTCCGAGCTTCAAGCCGTCCGCCTGTCTCGCCCCACGCCGCCGCCGGTACCGCCGAGGTCGTCCTAGCCCCACCGTGACGTCGGCCGCCGTCCGGAAAGTAGAACGCCGCAGTGGAAGTGGAGGTGGTAGGGGTAGGAGCCAGGTAGAGGATGGAGTGGAGGGAGAGGCGAAATGGTGTGAGGAAAAGAGGGAGGAGGAGGATCGCCGCCGAGTTCGCCGGAGGGAAAGAGAGAAAGGGAGAAGGAGAAAATGAGGGAAAGAAGGAGGGCTCGCGGGGGTTAACCAGAGGCTGGCTAAAACGCGTCGACATGCACGGACGCCTATCAGGTGACATGACGGCCACTCTGACAAGATTCTGAAACGCGTCGTCCTTCACAGACGCCATTCAGATAACTTGTCAGGGCCGTACTCTGACAAACCCAGAGTCTCAGTCTAAAAGGCGTCGACCCATACGGACGCCGTTCAGACGACCTGACAGGGCCGTACTCTCGCGGCCCAAAGTCAGTCCACGTGGCACCCACGTGGCAGAACCTGAAACGCGTCTGCCATGGTGGACGCCGTTTAAACCGCGTCTCGCGGGCTCGACGCGAAACAACACAAAGTTCCAGACCCCACTAGGGCCAGAACTACAGGGTCCGACCCCGAAAACCGAATCCGAAAACCTCAGTCCTTACACCAACAATAATTACATGGCCCAAAGAGTTAAATAAGTACAGGCAGAAGCAAAGTACAACAACATCGGGGCATACCCCGGAACCAAGATAGCTGCTGGCCTGCACACCAAGGAGAACACCACACGCCAACACTCGTCGAGAAGTCCACACCTGAAATCGCAGGGAGTGAGCCACACCGATATTGGGCTCAGTAGGAATCATCCGATCCCCGCCTCCCACACACACATACACAAGTGCAACAATACAAAAATGAAGGCAATTTAATTAATGCAGTAAACACAGTTCCCAAATTCCGGTATGAGACACATGCATCCATAATGCAACAGGCACAATTCTAAGCAATTCGAGTTACCCAACTCAACACCACAGTTCGTAACCAAAGATCCGGCTAAACACACAAACCACACTATCGACCGCGTACAAACGACGCCTCACAACACCACCAACACCCATGCCTGTCCACACCTACGATGTTCCGGACACCGTAGGGTGAGGCAGTGAGTCAAACTAGGACTAATTGGGACTAGTGAACCGCCACCACCTAGTTACGTGTACACACAAGCGGTCTAGACCACTGTCCTATCGACTGGACTTCCCTCAACGCCAAGCCTAGGTGCTTCACGAGGGCCCTGGGGACCAGCGAAATCCCCTTAAGCCGAAGCTATAGGGACTACCCGTAACCCTAACCTTCCGGGTCACATCAGGCCAAAGGGCGAAGGGTACCACTCGTAACCTCGATATCTCAGGTTACATCAGGCCTAGTGGCAAAAGGGTAAACTCCAGCATCACCAAACTTGGCTCCACAGTAAGAAACATGCTGAAAACTGCCCCGACAAACTAGGAAAACACCGACCCGCTAAGACCAAACAGCAACCCCTCGGATAGCACAGTGGCTACTCCGGCCTATCTAGCTCTAGGTGGTTCTATTTCTCCAGCTATAAGTGAAACACTAACATGTACCCCTTCCACAATGGTACGGTAACAATGCCACATAGACACTGTGTCCCTCCCACACCGACACAAGGTGTCAAACACAAATCACAATCATTCTAGCTCCACAATCGTATAAACATACGCACATACAATGTGATTCCGATTATATAGAAATCCTCAACTTCGATGTACGATTTCAAGTATGCATTTAATCAAACTATCTAACAATGTAAGCACATGTTAATAACATTAATTAATGAGGTTCTGTCTTGAATCGCGTCACCCATGCCCGACGTTATTCAAAACCCTTAATATGGTTCATAAGAAAACTGGCCTCAGAATATGGCCTAAAACACGTCGTCCCTGGAAGCCACCATTTGAATGGTGTCGCTGTCCCTGGACGCCATTCAAAACAAAACTCTTTCTCACAGAAACCGCTTCCGGAATAAATCTGGCCTAAATGGCGTCGTCCTAGCCAGACGCCATTTAGAGCCCAATATCTGGTTCCCTTACAACCTCTCCCCCAAAATTATCCTAAAAATGTTCCAAAAATAGGAAATGGCGGGGAGAATCCAATTTAATACTTGGAACATACTAATTCCTATTTCATAGAAATGACCATTTTCATTTAAAAGTCCCTTAAACATGCTCATTCTACCTAAATCTCTACACACGTCGCATGCTTCAAGCGGGAAAACATGGATTAAAACAATCAAATCACGTATAAGGATCGTCCTCCTACCAGTCACTTGAACTCCTCCTAGCTCCGTGCCGCCGAACCGCCGCACCACAAATAGCCGCCGGTACCACTGTGGACGCCGTCACTCTACGGGGACGTCGGCCGCCGTCCAGAGAATGAAGTGCCACGGAGGAGGTGGTGGTGGTAGTGTTGAGAGGTAGAGAGGTGTTGGAGTGGTGGAAGAGGAAGAAGGGGAAGGAGAAAGGAAAGGGGTAAACGGAGAGGATCGAAGAGAGGAAAGAGAGAGAGTGAGAAGGAGAGAATGAGAGAAAGGAGGGAAGGTTCGGAGTTTAAACCGAAACAGGTGAAATCGCGTCGTCCTAGACAGACACCATTCAGGTGACAAGATTGGGGCCGTACTCTCGGGCCAGAAAATGGCCCACGTGGCGCTTACATGGCATCCACGTGGCACAATCTAAAACGCGTCCTCCTAACCGGATGCCGTTTGAACCGTGTCGAGCTTGCTCGACGCGAAAAAGAACCTATGCCCCAGCCCCACAAGGGCCTAAACCAAAGGGTCCGGCTCCGAAATCGACCCAATAACTGTACCCGAAACCTCAATCCTTACATTATCTATCACAAATTTAGTGAATGAGAAGATGAAGCCTGATGAGGACTTCGTAGTGTTCACCGACAGATGGCGTTCTATGGCTGAGAAAATAAGAGACCACCTATCTGAGCTGGAGCAGGTGAAAATGATGATCGCCAATGCTACCCCGCAGTATAAACTAGTCCTAACGTTGAATAATCTAACCACTATGGCAGATCTGTATAAGAAGGCGCACTATGCCCAAAATGCCTTCAAGGACTCCATATTTTCCAGTGTGTTTAATCCTCATCGAACCAACAGGCCTCCACCCAGGAAGCTTAACATTCCAAATACTCCTACCATGGGTCCAACCACTGAAGGTACCTTATCCCATGAGCAGGTTAGCATCATGAACAACAATCATGCTCAGTTTGTCAGGAACCAGCCGCCACAATACAGTGTACAGAGGCCGCATAATCAACAGGGCTATAGGCCACCTCCTCAGCAACTTTAGCAACCTCAGCAACCACAACAGCAAGTGTATAACCAACCTCGGCAGTAGCCAAATTACAATCATGTTCCTCCCCCAAATGACTACTCCCAATAAAGGAAACCTCTTGGCCCCAGGAGAGCAGCTTACCCCCAGTTACCAAAATCACTTGCTGATATTTTCAATGCTCTCATGGCAGCCAATGCTTTGGCGTTGCCTAAGGAAAGAGCCATCTGGCCACAGATGTTGATACGTCCCGTTATTGTGTGTTCCATCGTCAGCCTAGGCACACTGTAGATGCATGCTTCAAATTCAGGGACTATATTCATGATTTGAATGACCAGGGGGGTAAGAAATGAGAAAATACATCACAACATTGAAGCCAAAGAGACCCCAATAACAACCATAACAACCACAGCAAGCTTAGAGAGCCCCTGTCCAACAGGCGGCACCTCCGCAGAACATGGGAATAGTCCAGAATCCGCTGTCAGACCACCCTAATCAAATAAACCTGATTCTTACCAATAGCCAGTCTGAGGCTAACAAGGGACAACAGTGGAAGGTAGAAGACACATCATCTATATACTCTGCCGTACTCAGCCATAATACTGCCGTACCACCACCTCGCCGCATTATCCGTATTCCCAAACCTTCACCTACGCCATCACAACCCATACATAGTATCCCCACTCCACCACCTGCCATCCTGAAACCTGTAGCCACCACCTCAAAGTTTCCACCACCACTACCCGCTAACCCACCATCATTCACTTATGAACCCCTCATGCCGTCCAAACTGCTACTACGCATCCCTTTCCCCATGCCATCACCCAGCTACAACAATTCCATACCACCCGCTAAACCCCTCATACGTATTGCACAATCATCCCCTGCACCACCACTTATGCCGTCAAAACTCCTCATTAATCCAGCAATAGTCAAGACATCACCCACACCCTCCGTTGTTGAGCTCCAGAGCGGCAAGATTTTTAATAAAGTATTCCTACAGTCTGCTGTTCAGGAGGGTCCGTCACGAGTAGTTGATGAAATGCAGAATGAAGAGAGTGCACCAGACACTCAGTATGATTTGTTGAAACATCTAGACAAGACACCAGCACACATCCCCGTGCTTGAGCTAATTAAAAGGTCTAACACCCACCAAGAAACCCTAATGGAATACTTACAAAGGGTTATGGTTAATGAAGACGTGCCGGTAGAGAAGATCACTGCCTTGTTAGTGCCACCGGGTGAGCACTCATCTATCACATTCCATTCATCTGAGCTGGCACCCCTGGCAGTGCGGGGTATGGCCCTAAGCATCACTGTTAATATTTGTAAGAGAGCTGTGGATGCGTGTCTAGTAGACACTGGAGCCTCTATCAATGTCTTACCTCCAAGAACCCTTGAGCTGTGTGGAATACCGAGGGAGAAGTGGCTACCCTCACCTATCTCAGTCACTACCTACGACAATTCAACGCGTCACCATTAGGTATGATTTATTTGAAAGTTGAACTGGGCCCAGTCTGCCATCTGAAAGTTGGGTTTCACATTCTTGAAATTGATCCTTCACTAAAGGGTATACTCGGCTACCCTTATATTAAACTCCTTGAGGCTATTCCTTCAATGAATCATCAATGCCTCAAGTTTCCTTACAAAAGACGAATCGTCAAAAAGGTCACGAGTATGCCCATTCTTGCTGCCGCTCATTCCTTGAACGTAAACCCAGCTCCCAATCCTTCGTATGTTCAAAAGCACATTCTGTCTGTCTTACAAACCTATCTTCCTTCGGCTGATCCGTTGAAGTCCATTTCATCCTCGTCCTACCCGATTGATGCTCTGAAAAGGGGGAAGTTCATGAGTACCCCTAGTTGGAATATAATGATGAAGATTGGGTACCAACCGTGAAAAGGTCTGGGCATTCAGTTACAAGCCATAACCAAGCTGATAAAAGATAACACAAGGATACTTGGAAATGGTCTGGGCTATAGGCCAGAGAAGGTAAAGCACAGTATCATACAGTAGCAAGAAGGTGAAGATGGTCAGAAAGTTTAGAAGACTATGGTTACACCATATAAGGAGAATCGGTACTCTCTAACTTGGACCCTGTCTACACACTTTGTTAAGGGACCAGTGATCTGACATGATAATGACAATACTGTGGTAAGAACCTCCCACTTTGATCTACATGACATCTACGGGGGGGAGCTGGCCAAATAGTGCACACCATTGCTGACATACCAATCCTTAGAGGTTCTACGACCGATGAAAATGAGGAAGTTTCAAGACCCAGTGTGAGAGTGGTACAGGTGGTTTGACACCTGGGATTTACATATAGCTTTGAACTGACTCTTCTTACATCCCTCCGAACCACAGTGACCACCGTTGATAGATGAGCTGATTGAGAGGCCTGGGGCTATCTTTGATAAAAGGATTCTATTGGGCAATGAAACCGATGAAGGGGAGCTAGATGACCCCTATGAAGCTGGTTTGATCACAGATCACTTATGGAGAGCTACCTATCCATCACATGTTTTCACTCTCCATACTCTATTTCGCACTCTACTGCTGACCCCAACTTGGTCGAGGGTCATTACTGAAGACATACCCTGGGCTCCGCCCATTATCATCTCTCTGTCCCCTCAGGACTTCCTTCCCCGAATTCCTCTCGATCTCAAAAGGATCCATGACTTGATTAGGGACATATTGTTGTATGATCCCCCTAATCCACTGGCAATGGTGCCTTTATCTCCATCACACCTCCTATCAAATCCTCGTTGAGGAAATATCCTACTATTTGTCCGAATGTACCCCATTGCACGGGTCATTCGGGCAAGATTCTCTTCTAGATCTATTCTGCCCCTCCTCTCAAGAGGATTCCCCTGTATCTCATCATGTATCCTCCGATTTTTATCCTTCTTTGTCCTTTCTAGGTTAGGATAGGGAGTCTATTTATAGGAAGTCAAGTAAAGTTAGGCAATTTAGGGAGTCTAGGAAATCTAAAGGTAGACAAATTCCAAATAGATACCTTGAGGAGTTAGCTTCTAAGTGCTTTCTATTTTATCAAATCCCTTAATTATTAGAGGATCCCATTCAGTTGCCAAAAGAATGTGAGGTGGATGAGTTGGTTGATGACGGGTATGGGGTGTATGAATTGATACATGAGAAAGACCCCGTCATTGAAGAAAGAGAAGATGAGGACGCAGCTGAGGCGTATGCTAGTAGAGTAAAAAGATTTGATGAACCCTCAGCTGCTGTAGAAGAACCAACTAAAGAAATTAATCTAGGAACTAAAGAGGAGCCTAAGGTAGTCCTCATTAGTCAAAATCTTTCTAAATTAGAAGAAGAGGCTTTGGTTCAGTTTCTTAGAGATTATAAGGACACTTTCGTCTGGAGCTATGAAGATATGCCGGGGTTAGATTCTTCCTTAGTGGAGCACTGATTGACTTTGAAATCTGGAGCTAACCCGGTTAAATAGAAATTAAGGCGATTCTACCCACAGATGGCTTTGAAGATGAAGGAAGAGGTCGATAAATTGCATAAAACCAAATTTATTAGTGTTGTCCTCTATCTACAATGGTGGCTAATATAGTCCCGATGATGAAGAAAGATAGAAAAGTCAGGATCTGTATTGACTTCCAAGATCTGAAACGGGAATGTCCTAAAGATGATTTTCCATTGCCTCACATAGATGTGTTGATCGATAACACGATTATATTTGAGACTCTATCATTCATAGGTGTAAGTTATTTTACGAGCTTACTAAGCCGGGAGTCAAATTCGATTGGGACGATAAGTGTCAGGAGGCATTTGATGGATTGAAAAAATATCTCGCAAGTCCTCCTGTTCTGAGACCACCATCTTCAGGCAGACACTTAATTCTATATATTTCTGTCCTGGATGATGTAGTAGGGCTGTTCTAGCACAAGAAGATGAAGAAGGAAAGGAGAGGACAGCTTACTGTCTCTCTAAACTTCTCAACCCCGCTGAACAAAGATATACGTCGATGGAGAAGACATGTACAACATTAGTGTGGGTAGTTCAAAAACTGAAGCATTATTTCTTGGCCTATGAAGTCCAACTCATTGCTAGGATGAATCCTATTAAATTCCTTCTCGAGAAATCCGTCCTTACAAATCGATTAGCACGGTGGTGTAAGTGCTCAAATTAGGTGTGTGATTATCATGAAAAATTATGTTGTTTATGTGACAAATAAACTTATTAAAAAGAAACTAAGTGAATGTGATCGCCAGAAACTTTTAACTAAAAAGTTCTAAAAGAAAAAGATTGATCGCCTACCTGTTTTGAAATTGGCAGATGTTGGAGTCCTTGATTCCCCTCCCCTCCTTCAACCGGCTGAAGAAAGAGAGCCCTTCTGACTTTGTTCTTGCTTTGACTGCTTATCAGACTTTGAGGATCATCCAGATTTCCTTTCCTTGTTGATGATTCTCTCCTCTTGATCTTCTTTTGTACCTTGCAAGAAACAAAGATAAAAGAAAATGATAAGAACTCAAGTAGAGGTAGTATCTATTCTAATGAAGATTATAATCATGCAACTTGAACAAAGAACTCACTTGTTTGATGGTCTTTTAAACCCCTTTAAACAAATAGGCTTGAATTATGCTAGTGAGTGTGTGTTGCATGGAGTGATGTGATGAAATTATGATGCTAATGTGATGAAAGTATGAGAAAGATGCAGAAATTAATTAAAAACTAAGTTGGATGGCCCTTGGAAAGCCTTGGTCTTGAATGGATCTTGAAAGGACGAAGAAACGATGAAGAAAGGATGAAGACTCCTGGAAGCAGCAGCACTTCGATCCTTCAGCGTTTGGACGTCGTCGCCAAGATTCTTTGCTCAATTTTTCACTCAATTATTGCTATCATCACTTTAATCACTATCATCACTAACTTTTTAATGACCAAGGGGTTGGGTATTTATAGGCTTAAGTTCACGCATCCGCGGTTACTTAAAGATTAACATGAAAGAGTTTGAAGTTAATCTAACTAACAAACAGATAAACACAGCCTAATTCATCATTATCTGTAATTATCTAAAACGCGTCGCCTATGGGAGACGTCTTTTAGACTAATTAAGATAAGAATAAACATCCAGAAGAAGAGACAGAATCAGCTTAGGAAACCTAAATGGTGTCGTGTCTGGCAGACGTCTTTTAGCTAATTAATCAATTAATTAAAATTCAAATTTTAATAATCAAAATAGGAATAAACTCTAAATGGCGTCTATACACGTCGACGTCATTTAGACTTTTTCATATTTGGTTAAAATTTGAGTTAAAATCAATTTAATTAATTAACTTAATTTGTCTGACCCGATATCATTTAGATAATTAATTCAGAAAGATTAATAAAAATTAACTAATGATTAAATATCAGACCATTTTGAGGCATTTATTATATGATATGAAATTTACTCAAAATGATGTCAAAATTAGCGTGTTTACAACTGCCTCACCTTGGCATCGTCTTTGCAAGGGAGTGAAATGAAATGGAATGTACTGAAAAGGTGATGCCAAGGTGTGATGAGACACGCTCTTAACATCACATGATTAGAATTTTTCTCAAAATCATCAATGAAGATAACTCAAGGAGATCAATGGAATCAATCTTTTCTGGATGAGATAGACAAGGAAATAAAATAAGGTCGATCAACCTCTACAGATTGGGAAGTAACCCAGGTCATAGACACTGTAGGTTTCATCATGGGGAGCGATTGCTAGCCAATGTGGACGTACTGCAGTCATGATGGATCTTAAAAGAAAACAAGAAATATTTGAGATAAAAAATCCAAGAAAGGATAGAATTCCAAGGATATCTTCAAGCAAACCTCAAAAATAATCAAGATATTCAATTTAGAATGGAATATTTCATATCATGTTGGGATTTATTTGATCAATGGTTTGAAACTTAATCAATAATTAATTCTTATCACAATGATTTCAAAGTCCTACATGATGCATGCTGAACTAAAAGAAAAATATAAAATCAAATAAAATATAAAATAATCAAGGATAATATTGTTAAATTGTCATTAATGAGTCAATATACCAATTCTTGTAATTCAGTACTAAGCCGAAGCTCGTTTATCCATGCACTGTTTCACAAAAGTGGAACCATCGTTCTTACTAATTAACAATCCGACGGCCTATCCGTGCGATTAAGAATTCTCTAGAATTATCACTGTTTTTGTTTAAGGGGAACTCAAATTCCAGTTTCATCAAAACCACAAGGTCCTTGATATAATCTAATAAATATTTAACATATAGTAATTGATGATTATGCAAATCGATTATACGAAAAAGTACAATGGATAGAGATAACCGTCTTTTTAGCCATGATCGGGACTCATAAACTCCCACAGTGGGATCTTCTTTAAATTTTCAGCTTCATTTGGATTCTTCTGAATTTCCTGCACTAAAAAATTCATCAGTAACTTCAAATAAGTGCATTAAAATCTAAATAAATATGGCTTTTCGGGCAAATAACAAAAACCTTGAAACGCGTCGTGTCGCGCCGATGCCATTAAGTCCAGTTAAAACACATCGCTGTTCAACGATGCCTTTTCAGTCGCAGAAACAGGTTCTGGCTAACTTCTATCCGGATTCCAACTCTCTCTATACTTATCCCTTCTCTAATCCGAAAAAGCCTTCCTAGAATCGCAATCCTCTCTATATAAACTCCATAAACTTGTATCAAGGCATCCCTAATACAATTTAGAGATCAAAGTTAAAGATTTTCTTCAAAGTTCAAGGATTTTTAAGGTTTCAAGGCTTCAAGAAGGAAAAGCTTCAAGAACAAGATGGATTCTTCAAGCAAGAGGATTAAGAAGACGCTAGAGAAACTCTCCAACATGAAAAATCATCTAAGTGGAAGAGATCCTAACCTCCAAGTAAGTTAAATCCTTTTTTCCTTCAATCATTCTTCTTCAATTTCCCTTTTTTCTCCATGTTCTTCAAGTAATTCTCCCTTCTATTTTCTAGGCATATCTTTTATTTTCCGGCCCAAGGAAATTCACATCTCTCCCTTAGATTCGAAAGCTTGCTAAAAGTATTACAATCTCTATGCAATCCTTTGTTTCCAAGTAAAACATCCAAGGTCTAGTAGTTCATGCAAAGCATTACAAGAGTTCAAACGTGGACTGGGCGACTATGGGTGCTTTGATTGAATTATGGCATCCTCAAACCCATACCTTCCTTTTTTCTGAATTTGAATGCACTATTCTTCTAGAGGAGGTTGAACTCCTATTGGTTCTTCCCAAAATCAAGTTGAACAGTAACAATGAAGTGATCCAGAATAAGATGGCTCTGATGAGGGAAAAGATCACAGGTCAACAATTGTTGATGAAAATCATGAAAGATCCAAAAGAACTTAAAAGATGCCTCACCAAGAAAGGAATCAATCTTGCAAAACTTGCAGAATGGACTTTGTACGAGATTGAAGATCTTAGAGAGGATGACACTGAGAACGTGATAAAAGCATTCACCACGTGCCTAGCCGGAGCTTTGTTCTTTCCTGCTCAAGACAACATACTAGAAGATGATCAAGTTAGTGCAATCTGCGAGATCTTTGAGGGAAGACAAATAGGCACAACGATTCTAGCTTATCTCTACAGTGGGCTTTCTGCAGCATCTACAGGTCAGCCTCTGTAAGGATTGAGACTTTCGGATCCGGTTTTCGGAGTCGGACCCGGTAGTTCTGGCCCTAGTGGGGTTTGGGACTCTGTGTTGTTTCGCGTCGAGCCTGCGAGACGCGGTTTAAACGGCGTCCACCGTCGCAGACGCGTTTCAGGTTCTGCCACGTGGGTGCCACGTGGGTCGGCTACTCTTCGGCCCTGTCGTATCATCTGAACGGCGTCCACATAGGACGATGCCTTTCAGACTGCGACTCTGGGTGTGTCAGAGTACGGCCCTGACATGTCGGCTGAACGGCGTCTGCCTCGATCGACGCGTTTCAGAAACTTGTCAGGGCGGCCGTCATATCACCTGATAGGCGTCCGTGGATGTCGACGCGTTTTAGCCAGCCTCTGGTTAACCCCGCGAGCCCTCCTTCTTTCCCTCATTTTCTCCTTCTCCCTTTCTCTCTTTCCCCTCCGGCGAACTCGGCGGTGATCCTCCTCCTCCCTCTTTTCCTTCCACCATTTCACCTTTCCCTCCACTCCATCCTCTACCTAGCTCCTACCACTACCACCTCCACCTCCACTGCGGCGTTCTACTCTCCGGACGGCGGCCGACGTCACGGTGGAGCAAGGACGACCATGGCGGTACCGGCGGCGGCGTGGGGCGAGACAGGTGGACGGCTTGAAGCTCGGAGGCGTCCAAGTATCCGGTAGGGTGACGGTTCCCATAACATCGTGTTTAAACCATGTTTTTCCCCGTTTAAGCATGTTATGGATCTTTGGTTTTGGGGGGGGGGGGGGGGGGGTAGAATGAGCATGTTTAGGTGTTCTTTTGATGATATGGGGGATTTACTATGAATGTGGTTTCCTATGGATTGTATTGCCCCTCTTTCTCCTCCGTTTTTGGGTGATTTTGGGGTTGTTTGGGTTGAAAAGGGAGCCCTCGGGCTCATGGCAGACTCTGGCTCCTGGGGTTGAAAGACGTCGTGCATGGACGACGCCTTTTTGAAGGGCGTCGGGCCACCATGACGCCTTTTAGACAGGAATCGCCTGACTGAGAGTCTGCCAGTTCGGAATTCTGGGACTAAAAGACGTCATGGGTGGTCGACGCGTTTTTGAATAGCGTCGGGCAACCATAACGCCTTTTAAGGCAAAAATCCCCTAGGTAATTTTTTTGGAATTTCTGGATTTCTGTGCTAAATGGCATATGAGGATGTCGACGCCTTTTGAAAGGCGACCACTGGTGTCGACGCCTTTTAGGCCCTGATTCTGAAGACTGTTTTACATGAACCTGTACATGGAGCTTGAATGGCGTCGGCCTTAGGCGACGCGATTCAAGACAGAACCTCACTAATTCATGCCAGTAAAATGTGTTCATACTGTTAGTCGGATGGTTAGTGCATGTTTTAGTGTACCCGGTAGAGATAGATTCTTCATGACCGGACGATGCTACATGTGTGTTATGCGATTGCGGACTTTTCACGTAACCGGATCGTACTGTGCTGGGTTTTGTGTTACTGTGGACTTGGAGTGACATTGTAGCGCTTTATCACCCTGTGCTGGTGGGGGCGTGAGCACAGCGCCGGTGGGGGCGTGGGCGGGGTGACGCCTAGTGAGAGAGGGTCACCTGGTGAACCCCGGGGTCAGCTAGTACCGGTGTCGGAGTGGTACATTCGGAGAGTCACTCATGCTAAGGGAAGGAGTAGCCACCTGAGCCGGTTGGGCCGGAGTAGCTAGTGTGCTATCCGAGGAGTTACTACCTGGCCTCAGCGGGTCGAGGTTTTCCCACCGTTGTTTGTGTGGTTGGCGAGCTCTACCGAGACGGCAGTTGTGGATTCCCTAGTCGGCTGGTTTAGAATATGCATGTTTATTATATTTTCAATTGCATGTGATTCCACGTTGAGAATTAGTTATTGTACTTACAACTGTGCTCGTTACTTTACCGTTAGCTGTACTTTGCACTTGTGGGTGTGTGCATGGGCAGTGGGGATCGAAGGATCCCTACTGAGTCTTGTTTTGAGACTCACCCCTGTGGTTTCAGGTGAGGACTCCCAGCAGACCAAGAGCGGCGTGTGCGGCCGCGTGTTGAGCGCCTTCAGCGGTTGTTCCGGGGTATGCCCCGATGTAGTTGTTATTTATTTCTGGCCTGTATGTTTAATTATTTCTTTTCAGTTGGAGTATGTAATTATTTGCTGTATCGAGTCGCATTGTAATAATTTTAATTCCTGCACTTTCATTTCAATTCAATGCGATGTGAATGTTCAGCTTAGTTTATTATTTATTTCCCAGACTTACTAGATCCTGGTTTAGTTCCAAATTAATGATTCGGTACCCATTTAGTAATCGGATCCCCGATTATAGGGTGGCGGGTCGTTACAGCCTCCCTATGGTTGCATGCTACTCTTCGCTCTATGGGTTGAGTTGCACTTCAAGTTTAAATATCACACTAGAAATTCTACAAGACCATCTCAAATCTATCAGAATAGCCCTATCTTCCATATTTCCAACATTGTAAAATCCAATGAGAAGATGATCAATCGAGTGCCAAAACTCAAGACTCGAGCTGACTGGAGGGATTATCTAAAAAGAATGCCAACATATAGATTTGATTCCTCTTCACTCGCACTCGTAGGAAAGCCAATTCGAGTACGTCGTGCAGCGGGTGCAGAGCTTAAACTGATCGGGACTACTGAGTTCGTGCTGTACAATCCTCATCGCTGCTATACTCAACTCAGCCTGCCTCACCATGAATTCCCTGAGTTTTCCCATACATCTCCAATCAAGAAGCGTGCCTTGGAATCCGATGAAGACTATGAAGCTACTGAACTTATAGTCACACTATGGAATATTAGCTTCAATCATCATGTAAAATCCTCTCAGAATGCTCATAGAGGCTTAACCTATCCATATGTAATAGGGCTTCAGGAAATTCGTCCTTGAATGTTCTCTTTTCTTTTCCTTTTATGATATAATAAAGAATTTATTTCAATAAAGAATTGTTCCTTTATGTTTTGAAATTCATCCTTAAAGTTTTGTGACTTGTCCAAGATTTTTCCTTGAGTAAGAACTTGATTTTTGCTTAAAATATTGCAATTTAGGTTTACTTAATGCAAAACACGTCCACTCAGAAAGAGGCCTTTCAACCATAATTCATTTTCCTTAAAATCCCGAATTATACTGAAAAACGCGTCTAGATGTATAGACGTCATTAAATAAAAAATCATCTTCCAAAAATAAGAGATTAATTCTGAAAACCCTGAATTAATCCTAAAAAACGTCCACATGTATAGATGCCATTCAGTCAAAATCTTTTTCCAAAAATCAGAGATTAATCCTTAAAATCCCGAATTATGATGAAAACACGTCTAGATGTATAGACGCCTTTCAGTTCTCTCTCTTACTTTTCTCCAGAATTCTACCATTAATTCTGTGATTAATCCACTGAAACGCGTCGTGAAATGTGGACGCGTTGAATCATCTTGCCTTGTACTGTTCTGACCAGAATTGGCGGTTTGAACTAAAACGCGTCGTGATATGTAGACATCTTTTACCTAATTCAAACCTCTGTCCTTGCCGCCTCAGTTTATGCGTCTTGAATGGTGTCGCTGTACTCCGACGCGTTTCAACTTTCTCTAACATAACCCGCGCAAGCCCCCCTTTCTTCCTCATTCTCCCAAAAATTCTTTCTCTCCCTCCACCATCTCTGGCAATCTCTACCTTGTTCTCCGGCGATCTCCGGCCTTTCTCTTGACACCGACCCTCTTCTTCCTCCATCTTCTCTCTCTCTCGAGCTCTCTCTAACTCCCTCTCAAGCTCTCTTCCTCTAACTCTCTCTCTCTCTCTCAAGCTCTCTTCCTTGGCCATGGAACAAGGAGAGGGATCATGCAAAGCCAAAGTCGTGGCAAAGAGGCGGCGGATGGCCTCCCTTGCGGTGGTTCCAACGGCGGAGGAGGTTCCCGAAGAAGCGCCGGCCGACCTCGCGGCGGTGGCGACGTTTTTGGAAGAAGAGGAGGCTCCTCTAGCGCCCATGGCCGAAGAAGAAAGAGAAGAAGAGGCCCTCCACCTGGTAAGCTTTCTATAGATGTGAATGGAATGGAGGAAAGGGGATAAAGGGGTTCTTTAGAAGAACCCGAAATCGGTCTTGAATGGCGTCCAGACCAGGTGACGCCTTTCAAAGGGCGTCGCCATGGTCCGACGCCATTCAAGACAAAACTTGATTTTTAAATTAGAAAATGTAGTCAAATGGCGTTAAGGGTGATGGACGCCTTTCAATAGGCGTCCATGTAACTCGACACCTTTCAATTTTTATTGATTTTCTATATTTATTAACTGATGGACTTCTTGTTTTATTTGCAGGGGACGATGAGGGCTAGAATTTCGTGGGACCTAGTCATAGGTGCATACCGGAGACTCCTGAACTTCTAGAAGGCGCGCCTGCGCCGGATGGGGTTCGGCGAGATCTTAGAGATCGAGCCATTTTGGATCGATTTAGTCCTCCTGTAAGCGCTGTGGGAGAGGTGGCATGCGGAAAGCAGGGCTTTCCTAATGTCTTGGGGACACATGGTCTTGACTTTAGAGGACGTGGCCAGGATCACTGGCCTTAGGGTAGAGGGCCGACCGGTGAGCGGGGTGACTTACCCCGATTACCAGGGACTAGCTGAGGCCTTACTAGGGATAGAGGTTTCTACCCTAGATAGAGAGTCTAGGACCGTCCCTAGAGTGGAGGTAGAGGCCGCTCTAGGTTTAGTAGAGCCCCGACGTCGGTCTGACGAGACCCGGGCAGAGTTTAGAGATAGATTAGTTGAGTCTTCTTCCTCTGTATATTGTAGTGACCCTAGTCAGATAGATGAGATAGATAGACAACTTAGAGTCTTTCTTGTTTTTTTTTTTGGTCGGTTGCTCTTCAGTACAGAGGGCGACCATATCCATTGTAGGTTTCTTTATTTGTTAGACGACCAAGAGACCCTCCATGAGTATGCCTGAGGTGCGGCCCTCCTGGCCCACCTGTTTGCAGATCTGTCTGCGGTCACGCTGGACCGTGAGACTACCGTCAGCAGCTTCTCTCTGTTTCTTCATGTATAAGTTATTTTAATTATTTGTTTATGCAATGAAATGCAGTGATATGATGCTTTTCTAATTTACATGTTTATGTATACAAGTGTGGAGTTACTATTACTTTCCACTCGGCAGAGCGAGGATTGTGAGGCCGGACGTTGTTCCTTTGGCTCGCCCCTGGCAGCCCATCGTAGACACGGCCCCACAGCACCACTAGCTGACGGCCCTTCGCTGTCAGTTCCTTGATTATCCAGAGCTTCTAGTAAGTTTTGATTTGTTCAATTTTATTTATTAAATGCAGTGTTTTATTTATTAAATGCAATTTATTTATATGAATGCATCTAACCTGTATGCAGGTGATCTGGCGCCCATATCTGGGCATGGGGGAGGAGGGCCAGCCGTGGGTGACGGCTGGCCGGAGACGGTTCGGGAGGCAAATGTGGCTCCACTGCCTCAACGAGATCGAGCCGCTCCGCCTCCACCTAGTCATGAGGACACTGGGCCTTCATCAAGAATGGATCGAAGAGGAGGTCTCGGAGGGCGTCGGGAGGAGCATGAGGGGAAAACAAGCCCTCACAGACTGGCGTGCCAAGTTCCCCGAGCAGTACGAGGACTGGCACCGCCACGGCGTACGGGTAGAGTCCCACGCGGAGGATAGTACCGCCTACCTCCAGTAGTACCGGACCTATTACGCCGACCAACTACGACTCCTCTGACCTCTTGATGTAAGTATGACTTATGCTTCTTTCATTTTATTATTATCTTAATTTATATCCGTGAATGAATGTATGTATGTATGGTATGCAGGATGTACGGGATGCTGTGATCATCGACCTCTGGGCCCATCTCCAAGATGCCGAGGCCCAGCTAGAGCAGGCCTAGAAGGAGCTCTTTGACCTGGTATGTATGCATGCTTATGAGTGTTTTAATTATTTTGTTTTGACAATTAGCCACTGACAGTTGTCTTTTGGTGCAGCGAGGCGTCTACACCCAGGTGGCTCCCCCTACACATGGCGCTTCTTCTTCTGCCCTGCTTGCTACCTATGAGGCCACCCTCGCTGACCTTCAGAGTCAGCTTGCCTCTGCCATTCACCGAGCCTCTCTCGCGGAGGAGGATCGGGCTGCTCAAGTAAGTTCCATCCTTCTTCTTTCATTGTTGGACTTGATTTGCTTGATTATCTTGAACTGACAGTGTCTCCTCTTATAGGTCGCTGAGCTTCAAGAGGCTCTTCAGCAGAGGGATGCAGAGCTGGCAGAAGCTCGGACTTCACCCGCTCGCATTGCTGAGCTGGAGGCTCAGGTGGCGCGCCTCTCCACCGGTGACGTTGCACGAGTCCAAGTTCGCCTGGAGATTCTGACCGAGGAGAGGGACCGAGATCGGGCTCGGATGGAGTGTCTCTAGGGCAGACTCTCAGTAGCAGAGCACGAGCGCCAGAGTATCGAGGCGCGGTACTAGCGTGCGCAGCAGTGAGCGCTGGATCGAGGTCAGGTGAGCGCCTTCACGGCCAACATTGCTATATCTTCCGGCCAAACAGGGCCGAGCGCTATGGGACCGCCACCGCCTACGACTCGTGGGCTAGAGGGGCCTGATGAAGCGACGAGCCAGTATGAGGGAGCCGGGGAGAGTCAGCCCTGAGGGCTGCTTATGTACTTTTCCTTTATTTTGTGTATTATGTACAAACACCTTTTTGATATATATGAAATTTTGTCTTCAACTTTGTGTCTCATGTGTTTGACCTGTGTCCTATACATTACTTAACAAACAGGTTAGGTATCTATTTAGGCTTAGCCCTTTGCTCAGTCAAGTAACTGATCAATCAATCTTTTTCTTGATAGAATGGTCAAGGGGCATAACCTTTATTAACAAAGGTAACATGAATAATCAAACTGTAAGAAAAAATGCAACATGCAAGCAGATAGATGCTTACTGAAAATAAAAGGAATGAAACACACTTGATGCGATAAGTAGATGCTAATTGAAACATTTTTGTTATTTTGAAATATTCATTTTGTTTGAGTTTTGGAACATATATATTTGGATTTTTGAAATATCTTTTTTTTTTTTTTGAGATATGTGTTTTTTTTTGGATTTTGAAACATGTATTTTTTTTTTTTTTTTGAAATATTGTGCAAACTAAAAGACCAGCATGGTACTCAGATCAAAAGAAACATATTCATTTATTAACTTAATTCCCAAATTGTTCTTTAATAATCTAATTTAGACCCCTCGTGTGCTTGAACTTATGTTTCCATTCGTGATCCCATTTGATGATTTGATCCTTAGTCAATCTAGGCCGTTCCTTAAGCTTGGAGTACGCCTCTTCGGAAAGAAAGGAAGAATTGATTTAGAAAGCCCACGAGAAGGTTCCGGAGACCTAAAAAGATGTTCCTTTCTTACCCTAATATATGTTGGGGTTCAGTCATTTTCTTTCCGGGATATTTATCGACCTTGCATTCCCTTTTATTTCATTTCATGGCCTTGATGTAACGTTTGTAATGTAAATGGCCTTTTGATTTGACATTTGGCTTTTGCCTTTTGTTTTTACTTCTATTTTCTTTTCTTTTCTTTTCTTGGGACGGACCTCCCCCTTTTTTTTATGACAGCCTCCTATTAAGATGGCGGGTATTCTTGGTAATCTATTCTAAGCCTCGTTCCAACATCATGGGCTGGGTGTAAAAACAAAATTTTGTTTGAAAAGAATGATTTGCACTTTACACTTTTAGTCAAGCTTTCGGTATTCCATAGGACTTGGCATCTCTTGTTACTCACGAATCAAACGTATCAGTGTGTGTAGTAATGCATTTGAATTAAATTATCCAGACTGATAAGGGAATTTGAGTTTCTAAATTTTCTAATTCCACTGGTCTTTGCACCATGTTGATTGACTCTTTAACCTATGGGTAGTATTTCTTAAGATACAGACCATTCCAGGGGTGAGTTAACTCTTGCCCTTCTGCATTAACTAGACGGTAAGCGTTACCAGGAAAAGCATACGATACAACATAAGGTCCTTCCCAATTAGGTTGGAGCTTAGAACACGAACCACCAGGTTTTACAAAGATTCTTTTAACAACCATTTCACCAACTTTGAACTTACGTTCAATGACTTTCTTTTGATAAAAACGTGCTAATCTATTTTGATAAACTCTTGCATGATTAGCAGCTGACCATCTTTTCTCGTCTAAGAGTTCCAATTGAATAAGGAGTACTGAACGGTGTTCATCAATAGAAAATTCTTTATTCAATTGTACTCTTAATGACGGTATAAGGATGTCGTATGGAACTACCGCCTCCATTCCAAATGTTAAGGAATAAGGAGTCTGCCTAGTGGGCGTGCGGATTGAAGTTCAGTAGGCCCATAGAGCCTCAATCAATTTTTCTAGTCAGACTATGAATTTATTAGACTTGCACGTCTTTTTGATGATTTTTATCAAAATCTTGTTAGTTGCCTCTGCTTGGCCATTGCCTTGCAGATAATAAGGAGACGAATGATGTAATGCAATTTTGTACCTGTCGCATAGGTCTTTCAGCTCTTGTGACACGAATTGCGGTTCATTGTCGGTGACGATAGTGCTTGGAATTCCAAATCTCGTGATGATGTTCTTCATGATGAACTTGCAGACAGTTGATGCTTTGACTTCCGTGTACGCTTCAGCTTCTGCCCACTTAGTGAAGTATTCCGTTGCCGTGAGGATGAAGGACTTCTGCTTAATACCAGAATCCGGATTGCCAAGGGGTCCAATGATATCAAAAGCCCACATAGAGAAAGGCCATGGGGAGAAAACATGATGGAGTGAAGATGCAAGAGAATGAATCTTATCGGCGTGAAGTTGACACTAGGCACACCTACAGACATATCCTACACAATCTTCTTCCATGGTTGGCCAATAGAATCATTGTCTAAGAATATTCTTTGCTAGCATCTGTCCATTAACATGGCCACCACAAACTCCAACATGAGCTCCTTCCATAACCTTCCAAAGCTCATCTTCGTCTAAACATCTCAGAAGAACTCTATCAAAACCTCTTTTGTATAATGCTCCTCCAACTAGGGTGTATCTTTGAGCAACTCTCCTGATAGCCATTTTCTCCTCATCTGTGGCTTCCTCAGGATATGATTGATCTTCACAATATTTAGCAATTTCGTAGTACTATGATTTCTATTCATCATCTATCTCTTCTAATAGCACCATTAACATAATCTCTCTCTTTTCCACAATATTTTCATCTTTGACCTTCTTCAGCAGTTTCTCCTTAGTCCTAAGGAATGAAGGGTCTTTCACGGCGGGTGAAAGATGCCTATGAACGATGATTGATTCAGATTGTCTGCTGATTGGAAAATTAAGAGAAGATGCAAGTGAGGCTAAAGCGTCAGCTAAGATGTTCTGATTCCTAGGAACATGGATGAAGATCAATTTTGTGAAAAGCTTTGCATAAGCAGAAGTGAGTTCTTGATAAGGCTTGAGCTTTAGATCAAGAGTTCGATATTTGGTTAACACCTGGCTATGAATGAATTGGATATCACCTACAATTCTGAGTTTGGTGGCACCATGGAGATGAGCAGCCTCCAGGCCAGCAAGGAGTGCCTCGTATTCAGCTATATTGTTAGTGACTGGAAAGTCAAGCTGAAAGGCTTGTAGAATGGTGACACCTTCAGGTGATAACAGAACAATGCCAATACCCTTTCTATGGGAATTTAGAGCTCCGTCAAAATGCAGAGTCCACATGTCATCTTTGATTCGGTCTATGGACATCAGTTCCTCATCCAAAAACTCCGATCGGACTGGATCAAAATGAGGAAGGGGGTGATAAGCGAGATGTTCTGCTATGGCATAGCCTTTGATCGCTTTCTGTTGAATGTAAGTGATATCAAATTGAAATAGAAAGGTTTGCCATCGTGCTAACCTATCAGTAAGGACAGATTTTTCAAGAAGAAACTTGATCGGATTCATTCTAGCGATGATATGGACTTCATGGGCTAGAAAGTAATGCTTCAATTTCTGAACAACCCAGACCAATGCTGCACATGTTTTCTCCATCGCCGTGTATCTTTGCTCAACGGGGTTGAGAAGTTTAGAGAGATAGTAGGCTGCCCTCTCCTTTCCTTCTTCATCCTCTTGTGCTAGGACAGCCCCTGCCGCATCATCCAAGACAGAAATGTATAGTATCAATGGTTTGCCCGGAGATAGTGGTCTCAAAATAGGAGGACTTGCTAAATAATTCTTCAATCCATCAAACACCTCCTGACACTTATCGTCCCAATTGAATTTGACTCCCGGCTTGGTAAACTCGTAGAACGGCTTACACCTTTGTGAGTGCTGGGAGACAAAACGGTGAATAAATTGCAACCGCCCGATCAATCCTTTCAACTCTTTCAAGTTCTTAGAAGGTGGCATTTCTCTAATAGCCTTTGCCTTGTTGGGATTGATCTCAATTTCCCGTTTACTGACAATGAATCCAAGTAATTTTCCTGAAGATACCCCGAATACACATTTCTTAGGGTTCATCTTTAACTAATATTCTCTTGATCTCTCTAATACTCTTGCCAGAACTTTGGCATGCTCAGCCTTAGTCTTAGATTTCACCAACAAGTCATCCGCATACACTTCTAGATCGATATGCATCATGTCATGAAATATTGCCATCATAGCCCTCTGATAAGTGGCTCCAGCGTTCTTTAATCCAAAAGGCATGACGACATAGCAATATGTCCCCCAAGGTATAGTGAATGATGTCTTTCCTTGATCTTCTTCTGCCAATTTGATCTGATTATATCTTGAAAATCTATCCATAAATGATAGGGTTTCATAGCCAGCTGTGTTATCGATGAGTACATCAATGTGAGGCAATTGAAAATCATCCTTAGGACACGCTCGGTTCAAATCTCGGAAGTCAATACAGATCCTGACCTTCCCATCTTTCTTCATAACCGGGACTATGCTGGCCACCCATTGTGGATAGAGGACAACTCTAATAAATTTGACTTTATGTAACTTGTCGACCTCTTCCTTCATCTTCAAAGCCATTTGTAGGTGGAATCGCCTTAACTTCTGTTTGACCGGACTAGCTCCATCCTTTAATGTCAACCTGTGTTCCACTAGCGATGAGTCTAACCCCGGCATATCCTCATAACTCTAGGCGAAAGTGTCCTTATAATCCTTAAGAACTTATACCATTGCCTTCTCATCCATTTCAGAAAGATTTTTGCTAATGAGGACAACCTTAGGTTCGTCTTCAGTCCCTAGATTGATCTCTTTGGTGGGCTCTTCTACGGCAGCTGAGGGTTCATCGAATCTTTTTACTCCACTGGCATATGCCTCAGCCGCGTCCTCGTCATCTTCCTCATCTTCAACAATGGGGTCTTTTTCGTGTATCAATTTATACGCCCCATATCCATCATTAGCCGACTCATCATCTATACAATCTTCTGCCATCTGAATAGGATTCTCTAATAGCTGAGGGATCATAGAGCAAGAAAGGCATTTAAATGCTAAATCCTGGAGGTATCTATCTGGAATTTGTCTATCCTTAGATTTTCTAGACTTCCTAACCTGACTAACCTGCCTAGAACTAGATTCTCTAACTTTGCTAGACTCCCTATCCTGACCTAATGAGGACAAAGTAGAATGAAAATTATAAGATATAGGCGGAAATACAGGGAAATCCTCCCAAGGGGAGGGGCAGAGTAGATCTAGAAGAGAATCTTGACCGAATGACCCGCGCGATGGGGTACAATCGGACAAGTAGGAAGTTTCCTCAATGAGGATCTGAGAGAAATTTGTTGACAAATTGGCATTTTTTTTTTTTAGCAAAGATGAATTAATCATAAAACAAGAATGAAGTTGAATAGAAAGAGAATGGGATGGAGGAAGTGGGACCAAGGCCAAAGGATTGGGGGGATCATACAGTAGTATGTCCCAGATTAAATCATAGATCCTCTCTAGATCGAGAGGAGGTTGGGGAATGAAGTCCCGTGGAGACAGGGTGATTATGATGGGCGAAGCCCGTGGAATATCTTCAGTAATGACCCGCGACCAAGTCGGGGTAAGAAGCAGAGTGCGGAATAAGGTATGGAGTGTGAAAATATAAGAGGGATAAGTCCCCCTCCAAAGAAGATCCGTGGTATAACCAGCTTTATAGGGGTCATCTGGCTCCCCTTCACCTGTTTCCTCAGATAGCAGTATCCTTTTATCAAAAATGGCACCAGGCCCTTCAATCAGTTCATCTATTTGTGGCGGCCACTTCAGTTCTGAAGGATCAAGAAACAGTCTATTCAATACAATATATAGATCCCTTAAGTCAAACCATCTGTACCATTCACACTTAGGGTCTTGAAACTTCCTCCTTTTCATTGGCCGCAGAGCCTCCAAGGACTGGTACGTGAGCAATTCTAAACAATGTCTGGCCAGGTCTCTTCCATATATGTCATGGAGGTCAAAACAGGAAGTGATGACCACTATGTTGTCATGACTGATCACGGGCCCCTTGACAAAATGTGTGTATAAGGTCCATGTTAAAGGGTCCCGACCTTCTTTGCATGGTGTAGACACTGTCTCCCACACCTTCTAGCCATCTTCATTTTCTTCCTGCTGAACAATGTCATGCTTCACTTTTCTTGGCCTATAGCCCAGGCCATTTCCTGGTATCCTTCGGTTGTCCTTGAGGGGCATGGTTTTGCCTTGTAATTGTGTGTCTAGGCCCTTTCCAGGCTGATAACCACCCTTCATCATTATTTTCCATCCAGGGGTACTCATGCACTTCCCCCGCTTTATGACATCTAGTGGATAAGGAGTAAGAGTGGCGGCCTTTAAAGGATCAGCCACCGGACGGTAGACCTGTAATACCGACAGAAAAGGTTGTCGGCCAGGTGAAGAAGTTGGTTTTATATTCAAGGAGTGAGCAGCAACAAGGATCGTCATGCTCGTAACTTTAATGATTCGTCCTTTGTAGGGAAATTTGAGGCACTGATGATTCGTAGAGGGAATCGCCTCAAGGGTTTTAATATAAGGACAACCTAAAATAGCATTCAAGGAAGGATCGATTTTCAAAATGTGAAATTCGACCTCAGCATGACATATAGGGCCTAACTCTACTTTTAAATAAACCATTCCCAGAGGGGAACGGGTGGAGTTATCATATGCTATTACAGAGATAGGGCTAGGCAGCCATTTTTCTTTGGGCACACCACACAGTTCAAGGGTTCTCGGAGGCAGGACATTAACTGAAGCTCCCGTGTCGACCAGACATGCATCTACAGCCTTCTTGCAGATATTGACCGTAATACTTAGAGCCATGCTCCTGGCTGTTGGTGGGCCTAGTTCCAAGGCATGAAATAAGATAGAGGGCTGATCCCCCTGAGGAACTGGTAGTGCGGCGATCTTCTCTACCGGCACGTCTTCGTTGACCATCACTTTTTGTAGATACTCCATCAGAGCTTCCTGATGGGTCTTCGATCTCTTTATCAATTCAAGCACAGAGATTCGTGCCGGTGTTCTGTCAAGATGTTTCAACAGGTCATATTGAGTGCCTGGTGCACTCTCATCATTATGTGCTTCCTCCGTCGGCTGTAATGGGCCGTCTCTGACTGTTGATTGAGGAAAGACCTTATTGAAGATCCTCCCACTCTGGAGTGCATGTTCTTCAGTGGTGGAAGGGCCAGGTGATAACTTGAGCACCGCAGGGTTAGTGGATGGTGTAGATTGTGTGGATGGTTGGTATATGGGTGATGGCGTGGGGTTAGTTGGTGGTGGCATGGTACGGATGAGGGACTTAGATGGTTGGATGGTGGAAGGGTAAGTGGTCGGTGCGGATGAAGTGGGGAACGGTACGCGGAGTAACGGCTTAGATGGTTGTATGGTATTTGGGTAAGCGGTGGTGGTAGTAGGTGATGTAGGGAATGGTACGTGGAGCAGTGGTTTGGATGGCATGAGGGGTGCGTAATTAGCTTGCAGGGGGTTGTTTGATGGAGGCGTGGTGGCGTGGGGGATAATGGGTTTGAGGAAAGTGGGCGGTGGTGATGGGTTAATGGGTGCGGGCGAGTGATATGCGGGTGTTGGTATAGGCGTGATGGTAATGGGTTGTGGTCTAGGTATATGAAGGGTGCGGCGTGGTGGTTGTTCTGCGGTGCTCGAGTGTGGCCTGTTGAATAAATAGGGGAAGAGTGATCTATCTTCCACTGTTGCCCTCGATTAGCCTCAGACCGGCTATTTGTCAAAATAGGGGCAACTTGATTCTGGTTCTGGTGTTCCGGAAGTGGGTTTTGCACTATACCCATGTTTGGAGGCGCCGCTGCCTGCGCCGGCGCTCTTGGTTGTTGTTGCTGTTGTTGTTGTTGTTGTGGTCTTCTCGCCTTCAAGGCGGATATATACTTCTTCATTTCTTCCCAATCAATGCCTCCCTGCTCGTTAAGATCATGAATATAATCTCGGAATTGGAAGCAGGTATCTATGGTGTGTCCAAGTTGTCGGTGGAAATAACAATACCTAGAAGTGTCGGCATTTTGGGGCCAAACTGTTTTTTCCCTTGGCAAAACCAAGGCATTGGCTGCCATTAAAGCACTGAAGATATCTGACAAGGATTATGGAAGGACTGGATATTCTGCCCTTTTCGGCCCTGGGGGCTTCCTCTTCTAGTTAGAATCAGCAGGAGGAGGTACATTATGGTACGCCGACGGTGCGCGCGGCTGGTACTGCTGTTGTGGTGGGGGCTGATACTGCTATTGTGGGGGTTGATGTTAGTTTTAAGTGGCTTGTAAGCCAATCTGACTATGTAAATCTCGTTCATTTATTAATTAAACGGCACAATATTCATTATGTGTAAATCGCATTAATTATCGTTTCATAATGAAGTCCGTGAATATGTGCTATAGTGATCAGATTATGATGAGATCATACTAATGAGACTGATCATTTAAACACACATATTCTTAATTGTTCCTAGTCGGAGGATATCCGAGAAGGACATCGGATATCCGGTTAGACTAGTACAGATTACTCCTGCTCATATGATGAGGGTGACTGATCTCATAAGTCACTTGTGTGGAGACACTAAGGTGAATCTATAGGTGCTCATTGGAGAATGAGTTCACTGAACTGATCCGACTGAATCGCTGGATGGTATTGTACCTCACTGTCAACCAGCTTGATTCTATTGTCGCAGTTGCGTGGATGGTCCTCGGACCTGAGACACCAAGGACACCTTGGCGGTGGACTTCTGTGCTTTGACCTTGATTTACGAATCTCTAGCCATGGGATTCTAATACGCCAAGGATTGGGTACAGCGGAATACCGTCGAAGGGAATTGTGTGTCAATAAGGAATCATTCGCTCTCGGTACTTAGAGGGAGAATGCTCTAGGAAGGATGCGCGAAAGTCCCTGGCCAGGGCGGACGATAATATCGGGAAAGGAGTTTTCCGATATTCATCAGCGGCATCCAATCCAAGTGAGTCGACCGGTTAGGGTTTGACAGCTCGCCATGCCCTGAGTTGACTCGAGAGCATTGTACGAATGAAGGATTATATCCACGCGGTAACTGTCGGCGGAAAGGTTCCAAGAGTGGGTTACTTAACCCCAAATACCTTCCGGGTTCACGCGGTGTTGCTTGGCACCCAACGTGATCGGAGGCCTGGTCGAATTCGATGTGCGACATCAATTCGATTGATTAATTGATTAATAAAGGGTTATTAATTAATTAATAAAGCCAGTGAGGAGTCATTGGGCTTGTTGGGCCATTAACTGGACTGGTACTTGGGCCCAGAGGGTCACATGCAAATGATTCTCAAGGCGATGGATAAATAAGTGGGTTTTATACAAACCGGGGGTTTTTATGAAAAACCGTGCGGTTAGTATAAAACATAGTGAACGGGCTGAGCAGGCCAAGCTGCTGCTAACCCTAGCCGCCCCTCCTCAGTTTCTGTCTTTCTCTGGCGTCCAGACATATCCAGATCTGCTCCGCCGCTTCTCCGAATCCCGTTCGACGGGAAATCGTCCGCGCATTTCGGCGATCATTGCGGCGACCGGCGGAGGCTTCGTGGGCTACGAAGAACGAGGAACGTGAGGATATCCGTCGCGGGAAGGTTCGCGTGGACTTCGCTAGAGGCCGGGCGCTTGCGCGGCTTGCGGTGTCGCACTGACGGAACCGAACGGTTGCGGATTCGAATCTGCACACGGTGAGAACTTGGATAATCCGATTATCGTATTTTAGATTTCAAAATGGGAACGGATCACTGTAAAATTTTATTTTCCGCTGCGTGAGCGATCCGGAGAAACCCGAGAAAACCCAACAATTGATACTGTAATTGCCGTTGTGGCTGCTGCTGTGGCTGCTGTTGTGGTTGTTGGTTCTACTGCTGAGGCCGCTGGTACTGAGGCTGCTGATACTGTGGGTTCAGTTGCTGCTGTCTGTAACCCTATTGGTTTGGCTGCTGCGGCCGCTGGTACTGTGGTTGTTGATTCCTCACGAATTGGGGCTGATTGTTGTTCATGCTACTAACCTACTCATGGGAGAGCGTGCCCTCAGTGGTTGGACCTGTGCTAGGAGAATTTGGCACAGCATGTTTCCGAGGTGGAGGCCTGCTAGGTCGGTGAGGATCAAAGACACTAGAGAATGTAGCATCCTTGAAAGCGTTTTGACAATAACGTGCCCTTTCATAGAGCTCTGCCATGCTGGTCAAGTTGTTCAGGGCGAGGACTAACTTAAACTGAGGTGTAGCATTGGAGATTAACATTTTTACTTGCTCGAACTCAGACATATGATCTTTCACTTTTTCTGCCATGCCCCTCCATCTATCAGCAAAACTGACAAATTCCTCGTCGGGCTTCATTTTTTCTGCTATAAAATCAGTAATAGACAGAGAGGGGGCAACTCTATCCTGGTATCGTTGAATGAATTTTCGTGATACGATACCGTAGTCCTCTACTTCAGCAGGTTCTAAAGAAAAGAACCATTCGAGGGCTGGTCCCTCTAATGACTTCCTGAACAAAAATACCAACGACCTCTTATCGTTTTGCCAGAAAGATGACTCGCACATAAACTCCTTCAAATGGGTGAAGGGGTTACCGGTACCATTGTATTTCCGGTATACTGGCATTTCGGAGGGCGGCAAATGAAATACAGGCAGACTTGGCAGGTTAATCTCAGGTGCAGCCTTAACTCCCATCATTTTTTAAAGGTTGTTGAACTGCTCATCCATACGCTCCATCTTTTCAAGCAGAGCTTGTGTTGTTGGATCAACCTGGGGAGGAAGTGGAGGTGGAGGTATATGATAGGCCTGTTGCCTAGAGTATGTAGGGTGTAAGGACTGAGGTTTTCGGATCCGGTTTTCGGGGTCGGACCCTATAGTTCAGGTCCTAGTGAGGCTGAGACTCTATTCTGTTTCGCGTCGAGCCCGCGAGACGCAGTTTAAACGGCGTCCAGCATTGCAGACGCGTTTTAGTTTGTGCCACGCGGATGTCACGTGGGCTGGCTTTGGGCCGCGAGTGTACGGGCCGGTCGTGTCGTCTGAACGGCGTCCATGATGGTCGACGCGTTTCAGACTGCGACCCTGCGGTGTCAGAGTACGGTGCTAGTCTTGTCGTCTGAATGGCGCCGGCCTTGGGCGACGCGTTTCAGTGTTATGTCAGAACGGCCCGTCATGTCAACTGATAGGCGTCCGTACAGCTCGACGCGTTTTAGCCAGTTTCTGGTTAACCCCGCGAATCCTCCTTTCTTTCCCTCATTTCTTCCTTCTCTCTCTCTCTCCCCCCTTCCTCCGGCGACGCCTCCTTTCCCCTCCCTCTTTTCCTCCCACCATTTCATCTCTCCCTCCACTCCATCGACCTCCTAACTCCCACCACTACCACCACCACCTCCTCCGCGGCGTTTTCCCTCCGGACGGCGGCCAACGTCCCGGTGGAGTAAGGACGACCTCGGCGGTACCGGCGGCGGCGTGGGGCGAGACGGGTGGACGGCTTGGAGCTTGGAGCTTGGAGGAGTTCAAGTAACCGGTAGGGTGACTATCCCCAGTGCATTTTCGTTTGAAAATCATGTTTTCCAGCATTTGAAGCATGCTTTGGGGTGCTTTTTGGGGTGAAAACGCTAAGTGCATGTATGAGAAATTGGGTGTTTTAATGGGTAGATGGATTCTCCTCCTTCCCCTCTATGTTTTGTGTCTTTTCTACACATTTTGGGGGAGAAATCCCACCTCGAGGATTGGGGGAAGCAAGGAGAGAACCTGTCTGTCGAGGCTAAATGGCGTTGAGGTGAAACGACGCCTTTCAGAAAGGCGGCGCCCACACACGACGCGATTTAACCCATTAATAGACCCTGTTCCCAGACTGATAAGCGTCCAGAAACAGTGACGCCTTTTCAATAGGCGACTGGCGTCGACGACGCGTTTTAGTGAAATCACCTCATTTTCCTATCCCTGTTACCGGTCGCTAAAAGGCGACGAGGGACAGCGATGCCTTTCAAAAGGCGGCTGCTTGTGGCGACGCGTTGTACGCCAGGTTCTGTGACCGAGTTTCTGTAAACCAGTTTAGGAGACTTGAATGGCGTCGGCCTTGGGCGACGCGATTCAAGACAGAATCACACTAATTCATACTATTAAAACATGTTACACGGTTAGACAGTTGTTTAATTAGTTAAATGCATGCTTTAAATTATAGTCTATGGTGATTGATTCATTGTAACCGGATCGTACGCTGCGCATGGTGTTGCATGTGACCGTGGACTTCTTACTGTGCTGTGTTTTGAGCTACTGTGGACCTAGAGTGACAGTTGTAGCGCTTTATCACCCTGTGCTGGTGTGGGTGGAGCACAGCGCCGGTGTGGGTGTGGCGGGGTGACGCCTAGTGAGAGAGGGTCACCTGGTGAACCCCGGGGTTAGCTAGTACCGGTGTGGGTGTGGTACCTTTGGAGTGTCACTCGTACTGAGGGAAGGAGTAACCACCTGAGCCAGTTGGGCCAGAGTAGCTAGAGTGCTATCCGAGGGGTTACTGTTTGGTCTCAGCGGGTCAGTGTTTTCCCCACCTTCGTTTGTGTGGTTGGTGTGTTCTACCGAGACGTTGGTTGTGGATTTCCTGGTAGACTTGTTTTAGAAATATGCATGTTAAATATATTTTGAATGCATGTGATTCTTATCGAGATTTAGGAGTAGTAATTACTGGTTTACTTGTTCACTGGACTTTTAGCTGCATTTTACACTTGTGGGTGTGTAAGTGGGCAGTGGGGATCGAAGGATCCCTACTGAGTCTTTTCGTTGAGACTCACCCCTGCGGTTTTCAGGTGAGGACTCCAGGCAGACTTAGCGAGGGGTGTGCTGCTCTGTGTCGCGCGCCGTCAGTTGTTGTTCCGGGGTATGCCCCGACGTAGTTGTTATCTTTATTTCTGGCCTGTATGCTTAATTATTTCTCTTCTGTTGGAGTGTGTAATTATTTGCTGTATCGAGTCGCATTGTAATAACTTTTAATTTCTGCATTTTCCTTCCAATTCAATGCGATGTGAATGTTTAGCTTAGTTTATTATTTATTTCCCAGACTTACTTAGACCCTGGTTTGGTTCGAAATTAATGATTCGGTACCCATTTAGTAATCGGATCCCCGATTATAGGGTGGCGGGTCGTTACAGTTGGTATCAGAGCATTCGGTCTGGCAAATAAATGAATAACTAGGTTAAATGTCGTGAGTCCGGCAAATAATTACATTATCCCGTACAGGCACGGCGGTAGCATAGGTTTTAGGTTTCTAATTAGAACTTTTCGATTTTGTGATTATAGGCGATTAGATGGCTCCTAGGAAGAGAATGCCGGTTATTAGAGAGCGGGGAGATGTCCCTAGTGGATCTGAGGCCGGTAGGCCGAGTGTAGAGCAGTTCATGGAGGCTATGATGGACACGATGGCTAGATATCAGACCCGAGACCCTAGCGAGAGTTCCAGTGCCCGGGGAGGGTCTTCAGCTGCACTAGAGAGATTCCTGAAGCTGAGGCCGCCTCATTTCACCGGTCGTCCCGACCCTGATGAGGCTGTTCACTGGTTGAGGGAGATGGAGAAGACTTTTGATACTATGGACTGTGCGGCAGTTGAGAGGACTCCTTTAGCTACCTTCATGCTGAAGGATGATGCCTACGATTGGTGGACCACTCTGAAGAGTTTGTCTTATGCGGATAGGAGTCTCAGGGAGATTCCATGGGAGACTTTTGTGAAGGAATTTAATGCACAATACTTCCCTAGGCATGTTCAGAGGGCCAAGGAGAGGGAATTTATGGAGCTGACTTAGGGGAGTATGACAGTACTCGAGTACCAGGCGAAGTTTGTTTCGCTTGGGAGGTTTGTGCCTTTTATCTCAGGGGACGAGGAGCGTCGTACTGAGAGGTTTGTGGATGGACTGAGGCTCAGTCTGAGGAACTTTGTGGCATCTCACTATTGTACAGATTTGGCATCAGTGGTTAGGTGTGCAACAGCAGTGGAGGCACAGCAGAACCAGTCAGCCCGGGAGAGAAGACTGACTGCTTAGGGACCAGCTCGTGGCAGGGGTAAGGCAGCGGCAGCAGCCCCTTCGTCCGGATCGGGATCGTCATCACTCGGCTCCAAATTTAGGAGGTTCTTTCGAGGCGGTGGCAGCAGTAGTGGCAGCAGCGGTAGTAGCAGACCCAGACAGGATCAGCAGAGCCAGTTAGTGTCCAGCGCTCAGCAGGAGTCAGCTCAGAGGCTTCCAGCAGTTTGTCAGCACTGTGGTGGTACTCATGGTGGGACTCAGTGTCCTGCATTTTCCAGGAGATGTTATACTTGTGGCCAGTAGGGCCACGTGGCGAGGTTTTGCCCGCAGGGGCGTGGCCAGAGGCAAGGGCCAGCTGATCAGAAGAAGCCAAGGACCCAGGGGAGAGTGCTAGCTATCACCAGGAAGGAGGCTCGTGCGTCCAACTTGGTGGAAGGTACACTTTCTGTCCTTGGGAACTCTACACATGTGTTGATTGATTCGGGTGCTTCGCATTCTTTCATTTCTGAGCAGTTCATAGATATTCTTTCTGCACCCGTTGATGAGCTATCTGATGGATTGATGGTAGAGGTTCCTTCTAGGGATTCATGTAACGACCCGCCACCCTATAATCGGGGATCCGATTACTAAATGGGTACCGAATCATTAATTTGGAACCAAACCAAGATCTAAGTAAGTCTGGGAAATAAATAATAAACTAAGCTAAACATCCACATCGCATTGAATTGAAATGAAGGTGCAGGAATTTAAAATTATTACAATGCGACTCGATATAGCAAATAATTACATACTCCAACTGAAAAGAAATAATTAAACATACAGGCCAGAAATAAATAACAACTACATCGGGGCATACCGCGGAACAATCGCTGAAGACGCTCAACACACGGCCGCACACGCCGCTCTAGGTCTGCTGGGAGTCCTCACCTGAAAACCGCAGGGGTGAGTCTCAAGACAAGACTCAGTAGGGATCCTTCGATCCCCACTACCCACGCACACACCCACAAGTGCAAAATATAGCTAACGGTAAGGTAACAAGCACAGTAGTAGGTACAATTCCTAAATTCTCAACGTGAAATCACATGCAGTCGAAGTGTATTAAACATGCATATTTCTAAACTAACCGACAAGGGAACCCACGACTGCCGCCTCGATAGAACACGTCAACCACATAAACAAATGGTGGGAAAAACCTCGACCCGCTGAGACCAAACAGTGACCCCTTGGATAGCACGCTGGCCACCTCGGTGGTCACTCCTTCCCTCAGCAAACCTCGACCCGCTGAGACCAAACAGTAACCCCTCAGATAGCACGCTGACTACTCCGGCCCAACTGGCTCAGGTGGTTACTCCTTCCCTCAGCACGAGTGACACTTCAAAGGTACCTCTCCGACACCGGTACAAGCTAGCTAACCCCGGGGTTCACTAGGTGACCCTCTCCACTAGGCGTCACCCCGCCACTGCTCCCGTCAGCGCTGTGTCCCTCCGCACCGACACAGAGTGTAGAACGCTACAACTGCCACTCTAGGTCCACCAAAACAGAAAACACGGCACGGTGCGATCCAGTCGCGGAAGTAGTCCACGGTCGCACGACATCCAACGCAATGCCATCCGGTCACGAAGAGTCCATCACATCGAGTATACTAAAAGCATGCATTTAACCAACTATCTAGCAGTATGAACACATTTTACTAGCATGAATTAGTGAGGTTCTGTCTTGAATCGCGTCGCCCAAGGCCGACGCCATTCAAGCTCCATGTATAGGTTCATGTAAAACAGTCTTCAGAATCAGGCCTTAAAAGGCGTCGACACCAGTGGTCGCCTTTTGAAAGGCGTCGACATCCTCAGACGCCATTCAACACAGAAACTCGGAAATTCCAAAGCCCTTACTCAAGGGATTTATGCCTTAAAAGGCGTCATGACCACCAGACGCTATTCAAAACGCGTCGCCCACCCATGACGTCTTTTAGTCCCAGAAATCCCCGAACTGGCAGACTCTCTGTCAGGTGATTCCTGTCCAAAAGGCGTCGTGATGGCCCGATGCCCTTCAAAAAGGCGTCGTCCATGCACGACGTCTTTCAATCCCAGGAACCAGAGTTGCCATGAGCCCGAGGGCTCCCCTTTTCAACCCAAACAACCCCAAAATTACCCAAAAATGGAGGAGAAAGAGGGGCAATACAATCCATAGGAAATCACATTCATAGAAAATCCCCCATATCATCAAAAGAACTCCTAAACATGCTCATTCTACCCCCCAAAACCAAAAGGTCTACAACATGCATAGACGGGGGAAAAACATGGCTTAAACACGATGCTGTGGGAACCGTCATCCTACCGGATACTTGAACGCCTCCGAGCTTCAAGCCGTCCACCCGTCTCGCCCCACGCCGCCGCCGGTACCGCCGTGGTCGTCCTTACTCCACCGTGACGTCGGCCGCCGTCCGGAGAGTAGAACGCCGCAGTGGAAGTGGAGGTGGTAGTGGTAGGAGCTAGGTAGAGGATGGAGTGGAGGGAGAGATGAAATGGGGGGAGGAAAAGAGGGAAGAGAAGGAATTGCCGTCGGGATCGCCGGAGGGGAAGGAGAGAAAGAGAGAAGGTGAAAATGAGGGAAAGAAGGAGGGCTCGCGGGGTTAACCAGAGACTGGCTAAAACGCGTCGACATCCACGGACGTCTATCAGGTGACGTGACGGCCGCTCTGACAAAAGTCTGAAACGCGTCGTCCTACACAGACGCCGTTCAGACAACTTGTCAGGGCCGTACTCTGACACACCCAGAGTCGCAGTCCGAAAGGCGTCGTCCCACGCGGACGCCGTTCAGACGACGCGACAGGGCCGTACTCTCGCGGCCCGAAGCCAGCCCACGTGGCACCCACGTGGCAGAACCTAAAACGCGTCTGCAACGGTGGACGCCGTTCAAACCGCGTCGAGCCCGCTCGACGCGAAACATCACAGAGCCCCAGACCCCACTAGGGCCAGAACTGCAGGGTCCGACCCGAAAACCGGATCCGAAAGTCTCGATCCTTACATTCTCCCCCCCTTAAAAGAATTTCGCCCTCGAAATTGACTGCTAGAATTAACAAGGTCAAAACAGGGATGCAGTTCACAAGGAAACTTACGAAAAGAGGTAAGGGAACTGCTCCCGCATCTCATCCTCTCACTCCCAGGTTGCTTCACCTCCGGAGCGGTACTGCCAAATCACCTTGACCAACGGTACAATCTTGTTCCGCAGGACCTGTTCTCTGCGATCCTCAATGCGAACAGGATACTCTGGAAAGGACAGGTCCTCAGCGACCTCCAACTCTGAAAAATCCAACACATGGGACGGATCCTGAACATACTTCCTCAGTAAGGAAACATGGAACTGTTAGGAATCGTCATGAACGCAGCGGAAATAAAAATGATTCCATTGTATCGGTTGCTGGGGTCGTAAAACGGACATTAAAACTAACGCGGGAAGAACAGTTCTTCACCTTTGCGGGGTTTCGAATCTCCCGTGGATGATGCCAACTCGGTAATCGCGCACGCGCACGATCTCTAGAGGTATCCACACGAGTTCCCGCAGCAGACGTGATTTCCTCCTCGACTTGAGTGCTCCGACCAGATCTCAGATCCACCATGCGCGGAGAGAGACAGATCCACTCCGAGAAGGAGAGAGAGAGAGGAGAGAGAATCTTGGGAGTAAAAATTCGTCCAGCTAACTTTTTACCACTCCCCCTTAGCCCTCCTTATATAGAAATAAGGATAAGCACAACAGTTAATCCTCATGATTATCCAAGAGTTTGGCCTTGGATAATTCTCCATTAAATCTTCATGTTTATCCTGCAGCTTTTCACAAAAACCCACATAAGCATGAAATTTAACATCTCTCACCGTCTGACGAGAACTCTTATGTGTGTGACCCTCTAGGCCCATATATCAGTCCGGTTGCAGGCCCATTAAACTTAGAACTGTTTTTTGAGTTTAATATTTATTAATTAACATTTAAACATCACATGTTAAATGATTAATTTAATAAACAAGTAAATTATCATCCAATGATTAATTCACTTGGCCTTCTGATCATGAACAGCACCAAACACTACCTCATGATCCCAGAAGATATAAGGGATACTGTTCCCTTCAATTGAACCTTTCCGTCTGCAGATACCGCACAGATATAATCCTTCACTCATGCAATGTCCCGATAACGCAAGGGTATGGTTTTATAGTCAAACCCTCTATCGCATTATCCAGATGGATTCTAGTACACAGTTAATATCTAGAAAGACATCTCTTTCATTTGACCCTGGCCAGGGATTTCTGTGTACACATCCATGGGACATTCTCTCTCCAGTCTTATACCAAGAGTGAGTGATCCCTTGTTGTTCACTCAATTACCTTCGCAAGCTTTCCACTGTATCTGAAAGACCGATTATGGTGGACTTAATGGTTAAAGCCCACGAGTCAGAGAATCAAGACACAATGGTCCACAAACAAGGTATCATTGGTGACTCAGGTCAAAGGACCAACTGTACTACTGCAACAATTGAATTCCCTGGTTGACTAATAGGTATAATTACCATCCAGAAATTCTTATTTGGGTCTGTTCAGTGAACTCATTCTCTAATGAGCACCCACTTGTTTGTCTTAGTGTCACCACACGAGTGAATGTGAGATCATTCACCCTCATCATATGAGCAGACATAACTTGTGTCGATCTTATCGGATATTTAATGTCCATCTCAAATATCCTACGATCGAGAACTATTTAAGACAATTGCCTTAGGATATTGATCTCACTATCATGATCTCATCATGATTCAATATCCCATACATTTGTCTATGGACCTTCATTACGATAGTCGTTTGCGAGAACTATTAAATGAAGAAATAATTGCCTTTATTAATAAATTGAACTAGAATGTACAATGATTGGCTTTGAGGCCACCCAATTCTAACATTCTCCCACTTGGACTATAGCCAATCACCCATGTGTCTAAGTCCCATAGACTTAAGGTGACGTTCTAAATTGTTTTGAGACAATGGCTTAGTCAAGGGATCTGCTACATTATCTTCAGATGAGACTTTCTCAACTACTATATCTCCTCGGGCGATGATCTCACGAATCAGATGAAATCGTCTCAGAATGTGCTTTGACTTCTGATGTGAGCTTGGCTCCTTTGCTTGAGCTATTTCCCCATTGTTGTCACACAATAATGGAACAGGATCTGAAATGCTTGGAACGACTCCAAGCGCCGAGATGAACTTCTTCATCCAAATCGCCTCCTTGGCCGCTTCAGCTGCAGCAATGTATTCTGCTTCGGTCGTCGAATCTGCAGTAGTTTCCTGTTTGGAACTCTTCCAACTTACTGCACCTCCATTTAACATGAACACAAATCCAGACATGGATTTGCTGTCATCCATATCCGACTGGAAACTCGAGTCAGTAAATCCTCGAAGTTCCAAGTCGTTTCCTCCATAAATAAGAAATAGATCATTAGTCCTTCTCAAGTATCTAAGGATACATTTCACCGCCTTCCAGTGTTCCTCACCTGGATCAGCCTGATATCTACTGGTGACACTTAGTGGGTGTGCCACATCAAGCCTAGTACATAACATTGCATACATGATAGATCCTATTGCCGAGGCATAAGGAACTCTATCCATGTATGCTCTCTCTTCAGGTGTCTTGGGAGACATTTCTTTAGAGAGATAAATTCCATGCCTCATAGGAACGAGGCCTCTCTTGGAATTTTCCATGCCAAACCTTTTGACTATGGTATCTATGTACATAGATTGGGACAAGCCAAGCATCCTTTTGGACCTATCTCGATAGATCCTTATTCCCAGAATATAGGATGCTTCTCCCAAATCTTTCATGGAGAAGTTTTTGGATAACTAGGCCTTTACTGATGACAATATTCCTACATCATTCCCAATGAGTAGAATGTCATCAACATAAAGTACCAAAAAGGTGACTGTGCTCCCACTAGCCTTTTTGTATACACAAGGTTCATCTTCATTCTTAATGAAGTCATAAGATTTGATTGCTTCATCAAATCTTAAGTTCCAAGTTCGGGATGCCTGCTTTAATCCATAGATGGATCTTTGCAGCTTGCATACCTTGCTTGAATGCTCTTTGGAAGTGAACCCTTCAGGTTGTATCATATACACCTCTTCTTGAAGGTTCCCGTTAAGGAATGCTGTTTTCACATCCATTTGCCATATTTTATAATCATAGAATGCAGCGATAGCAAGAAGTATTCTGATTGACTTAATCATGGCAACTGAAGAAAAGGTTTCGTCATAGTCAACACCTTGCCTTTGACGATATCCTTTTGCTACAAGCCTTGCCTTGTATGTGTCAATTTGTCCATCTGCCCCGATCTTTCTTTTAAAGATCCATTTACTGCCAATAGGTACTATACCTTCTGGCAGATCAACCAAGTTCCAAACTTGGTTGGCATACATGGACTGAATTTCAGAATCTATTGCCTCTTGCCATTTTTTTGATTCATGACTATTTATGGCTTCAAGGTAGGTTTGAGGATCCTCATCCTCATTTAAGTGCACTTTTGGTTTGCCTTCATCGATATGTCCAACATATCTTTCAGGCTGCTTAGGCACTCTACCTGATCTACGAACCTTTTGTGTATCATCTTGAACAAGTTCTTGAGTCAATGGTTCAGTGGATGAACTAGTGTTGATTTGTGAGTCTAGAATTTCTTCCAGTTCTATCTTGCTCCCACTGTCTTCTTTTGAAAGATATTCTTTCTCTAAGAAGACAACTCTTTTTGCGACAAACACCCTTTGATCGCTGGGCTGATAGAAGTAATATCCAAAACTCTCTATTGGATATCCCACAAATCTACATTTCTCTGTCCTGGAATCCAGTTTGTCTAGATCATGTCTTTTGACATGTGCAGGACAACCCCAGACTCTAACATGCTTAAAGTCTGGTTTCTTTCCTTTCCATATCTCATATGGAGTGGAAGATACTGATTTACTCGGAACTTTGTTCAACAGATATGCAGCAGTCAACAGTGCATATCCCCATAAAGAGATTGGAAGTTTGGCATAACTCATCATGGATCGTACCATATCTAATAGAGTACGATTTCTCCTTTCCGATACACCCTTTAACTGAGGTGTATAGGGAGGAGTCCACTGAGACAAAATACCATTATCCTTAAGATATTCTGTGAATTCTGTACTTAAGTATTCACCCCCTCGATCTGATCGAAGAGTTTTAATACTCTTTCTAGTCTGGTTCTCAACTTCGTTTTTAAACTCTTTAAATTTCTCAAAGACTTCTGGCTTATATTTCATTAAATATATGTAGCCATATCTTGAGAAATCATCTGTAAATGAAACAAAGTATGAGTAACCACCCATAGCATGAGTGGACATTGGACCACATACATCACTATGTATTAGTTCCAATAAGTCCTTAGCTCTTTCTCCATGTCCTGAGAATGGAGCTTTGGTCATCTTTCCCATGAGACAAGCTTCACAGGTTGCAAATGATTCATAATCAAATGGATCGAGATATCCATTCTTTTGCAACCTTATGATCTTGTTCTCATTTATATGACCTAGTCTACAATGCCATAGGTACGATTTATTCACATCCTTATCTAAGCGTTCAAGAGAATTATTTACCAGACAAACATCATATGAAATATCAAGTAAATATAATCCATTCAATAAATACCCGGAAGCAAACAGTTTGTCTCCTTGATAAATTGAACAACCTTTATTCTCTAGCTTCATAGAATATCCTTGTCTATCTAAACATGAAATAGATATGATATTCCTAATAATGGTTGGAACATAATAACAATCTATCAGTTCCAAAGAGTCTCCTGACGGCATCTGAAGTCTTGCTGTCCCCACAGCTAACACAGCAACTTTTGCTCCATTCCCGAACCTCAGATCCACGTCTCCGCGATTCAATCTTCTTTTACTTGTTAACACCTGCAAGTTATTGCAGATATGAGAAATGTAACGACCCGCCATCCTATGACCGGAGACCCGATCACTAAATGGATATCGGCCCATTAACTACGGGTTCACACCCGGATCTTACACAACACGTCTGGAGGAGTAAGTGCTAAACAAGGCTAAATATAACAATCACACGGACTACAAAGGTAAACAAGTACGCAGGGAAGAAAATAACAATGTCCGTATACAGTCCAACAATAATTACATGTCCAACAATTTAAATAAGTACAGGCAGAAGGAAAGTACAACAACATCGGGGCATACCCCGGAACTAAGACAGCTGCTGGTCCGCACACCAAGAAGGCACCACGCTACCGCTGCGCCTCTGAGTCCACACCTGAAACCGCAGGGAGTGAGCCACACCAGAACTGGGCTCAGTAGGGATCATTCGATCCCCTGCCTCCCACTCACACACCCACAAGTGAAGCAACAGTAATAAATGGAACAATTATGTAAAGCAGTAAACACAACACCTAAATCTGATAAGAAACGTACGATAAGCAGTGTAGCAAGAACAACTCTGAGTAACTCGAAGAACCCAACACAGAGCCACGTCTCACAACCGAAGTCCACAAGGCGACTAAACCACACAGTCGACCGAAGTCAAACGTCGCCTCCCAACACTACCACCACTGCTCACGCCTGTCCACCCCTACAGTGTTCCGGGGCACTGTAGGGTGAGGCAGTGAGCTAAACTAGGACTAGCTGGACTCAGTGTACAGCCACTGCCAGCTACGTGTGCACACAAGCAGTCTAGACTACTGTCCTACCACCGGATTGCCTCCACGCTAGGCCTCAGCGCTTCCAGGAGGGCCCTGGGGACCGGCGAACCCCCGTCAAGCCGAAGCTACAGGAACTACCCACAAACCCAACTCTCCCGGGCTGCGTCAGGCCAAGGGCTAAGGGTACCACTCGTAACCTTGATCAAAGGTCACATCAGGCCCAATGGCTAAAGGGTAAACCAACTCCCACCAGTAACACCACCAGCTCCACAGCAAGAAACACGCCGGAAGCTGTCACGACAAACAAAGGAAACCCCGACCTGCTGAGGACAAACAGCGATCCCTCGGATTAGCACACCGGCTACTCCGGCCCGTCGGCTCAAGGCGATCCTGTTTCCCCTCAGCTAAAGGTGAAACACACATGTACCCCTTCTCCCACCAGTACAGCTCACTGACACCATGGCCCTTCTCCCATCGGCCCATGGTGACAGCGTAAACCACAGTCATAAGAACACAAACGCATATGTAACATGATTCCATTCGCACAGTAAACCCCAGTCTCAGCGTACAGTTAAGGCACACACACAAAGATGATGAAATCCCATTCATGCAGAAGTCCTCAGTCTCAGTATACAACGTAAAAGATGCTTTGAACCGTCCCGCAGTGAAACACATGCTAAAAACTAGAGTTCATACAGCTCTGTCTTGAATCGCGTCGACCGAGGTGAAACACATGCTAAAAACCAGAGTTCATACAGCTCTGTCTTGAATCGCGTCGACCGAGGTCGACGCCATTCAAGACCCTCAAACAGGTTTATTAAAACCAGAGTTATTCATTCCTGTCTTGAATCGCGTCGACCGAGGTCGACGCCATTCAAGCTCCATAGACGGGTTTACTAAAAGTCAGATTATCTCTTAAAATGCGTCTACCATTGAGGTCGCCGTTTAAAACGCGTCAGGGTTGCCCGACGCCATTCAACCCAGAAATCCAGATTTGCAGAACCCTTAGTCGGGGGCATTTCCTGCCTAAATGGCGTCATGATGGCCCGACGTCCTTCTGAAATGCGTCGTCCATCCATGACGTCATTTAGCACAAAACCCCTAACTCAGGAAACCTCGCATAGGGAGGTTTCTGCCCTAAAACGCGTCGTACTGACCCGACGTCTTTCGGAAAGGCGTCGACCAGTCACGACGCCATTTAGCGACAGAAACCAGGTTTCCTGGTTCAACCCGTGGGTTTCTCCCTTGAACCCCAAGCACCCCGAAAAGCCCCAAAACCAAAGGGGGAGAAGGGAAATCCAAACTACCATAATCACGCTACGAAACCACATTCACAAGCACCGCCATTCCCACAAGAAACCCCCTAAACATGCTCAATCTAGCCCCGAATACATCACGTCACGCCGAGAATTACACGAACATCACATGCAAGGTTCGTCCCCCTACCGGTTCTTGAACTCCGCCAAGCTCCGTGCCGCCGTCCCGCCGCACCGCACACCGCCGCCGGTACCCTCGAGGACGCCGCCACTCCGCCGGGACGTCGGCCGCCGTCCGGAGAGTGGAACACCGCGAAGGAAGTGGTGGAGGTAGAGGTGAGAGGTAAGGTGGTGTTGGAGTGGTTGGAAGAGGAAGAAGAGGAAGGGAAGGGGAAGAGAGGGGGTCGGAGAGGGCGAGGAGAGAGAGAGAGGGAAGGTGAGAATGAGGGAAAGAAGGGGAGGCTCGCGGGGTCAACCAGAATCCCGCTAAAACGCGTCGATCGAAGCAGACGCCTATCAGTCTGACAGGACAGCCGTACTGACAGCGCTCTGAAACGCGTCGCCCACCGTGGACGCCGTTCAGGCGATGTGACAGGCCGTACTAACAACGTTCTGGCGCCATGCCCTGACATCGCAGATGTCGCAGTCTGAAACGCGTCGACCCACCTGGACGCCGTTCAGACAAATCTGACAGGGGCCGTACTCTCGCGGCCCGAAAACTGCCCACGTGGCGCACACGTGGCACAACAACCAGCAACCTAAATGGCGTCCACACACCCTGACGCCTTTTGAAAGGCGTCGACGAGCGCTGACGCCATTCAGCCAGAAATCACAAGACCCCACAGGGTCCAAACCAGGGGATCCGGCCCGATCCCGACCCGAATACAGAACCCGAAACCTCAGTCCTTACAAGAAAGACATCCAGTATCTAATACCCAGGATGTTGATTCTCTATAGGACAAGTTAAGATCGATCATGAGAATACCTGAAGCTTCACCAAGCTTCTCCTTTGCTTTTTCTGCAAGGTAAATCTTGCAGTTTTTCTTCCAATGACCTTCTTTATGGCAGTGGAAATACTGACCTTTATCATTGACTTTAGCTTTGTCCTTTTGTGCCGCCGGTTTGCTTTTCACTTGCTTCTTAGGCTTACCTTTCTTAAAGGTCTGTCCAGCTTTCCTTTTCTTGTTGGTCTTACCAACAAGCATTACATTTGGCTTATCTTTCTGGATAGTGCCTTCAGCTGTCTTCAACATGTTGAGCAGCTCAGCTAGTGAAACTTCAATTTTGTTCATATTGAAGTTGATAATGAATTGTGAAAATGAATCTGGAAGGGACTGTAGGATTAAGTCAATGCTTAGGTCATTGTTCATAACAAAGCCCAGCACAGCAAGCCTCTCAATCCACTATATCATCTTGAGCACATGAGTTTGCACAGATGTGCCCTCGCTCATTCTGGTCCTGAACAATTTCTTAGATATCTCATATCTTTCTGTTCTGGATTGTTCACCAAACAACTCTTGTAGGTGATTTAGAATGGTCTTAGGTTCCATGTTATCATGCTGTCGCTGCAGTTCATTATTCATTGAACTGAGCATATAACATTGGACCTTGACAGAGTCCTCCTTCCAATTTTCATACATCATTAATTCATCTTCGTTAGCATTATCACCGGGTTGCACTGGACCTGGTTGATCCAGGACATAGGCTAGCTTTTCGCACCTGAGGACAATCTTCAGATTGCGTAACCAGTCAATGTAATTTGGTCCCGTGAGTTTATTTGCATCAAGTATGCAACGGAGGGTGTTAGGTGACGACATAGCGACCTACATGGAAATATATAAAATGAGCAGATAGTTCTTAAAATCAGATTTAGGACTTTTAATCTAGATTTATGCTCCCACTATTTTTCGGCGATCTGTATGACCCTCTAAGATACAGAACGGGAGATTCCGGTGATCTCCTAGTGGGGATCAGAATCCTTCGGGCAACACGCATGTGACCTTGTGGTAGCACAACAAATCACATCAAGTCCCTTAGGCAGTCAACTCTTAACAGTTGCAACATTTGCAATATCCGATCGATTTAACCCCTGAATCAGAATGACCTTGTGGTAGCACAACAAATCAATTTGATTCAGTTAAGTATATCCATCATTACTTAGATGACATGAATTCATAGTGCAATCCTTGTGGTAGCACAACAAAACTACACTATTTGTCCACTTATCTTAATGACATCACATGTCGTAGACCTAGTTTAATTTCTAAATCAAACAGACCTTGTGGTAGCACAACAAATCCGTTTGAGATAAGAATTATCCTAAGATCTATAATGATGGTGGGTTACGTGGATTATTCTTAATATCTCACGTTTACAACTTAAGTTTTAAAAGAGGGTTTTGATTTTGATTTGTAAAAATCGTGCTATCAATAGTATTTCAATTTGAAGTATCAATATACTTAATAGAAATATATATATGATAGCATAGTCCACAAATATCACATATGTGCAGAAAAATTAAATGGGGATGATCATGGACTGCTAAAGCTACTATGGAATCATCGGAGCCAAACGATGATCCATAATAGGATCCTAATGTGAAAACAGCAACACTGGTTCCATTTGATGCGAGTCCTCCCTCCAGAGGTGTCTTCAGAAGATCCCGTGCTCTAAACTTAATCCGATACATTTAAATACAAAATTCAGGACTCGCAGGTCCACAAATGTACATTTAAACAATTAGAAACCTTGATCTTATCAAGGGGAGTACAATCTTATAGGAAGGTAGAAAGTACACTTGGATTAAGAGAGAGGAGGACACGCAGGTCCTATTTAAACTACCAAATGAAATAAGCATCGCATCTATTCACATCATTCATCACATGAAAATTCTAAGTCCATGATCATCCCATCATAAAACACATCCCATGCATCACAATCATCACATAATTGCTGTTTGGTATTAAATTTTATAAATATAAAATTATAATACCAATTAGTTTTCGAAATAACATTTATTTCAGCATTATCAATAATATTCAAAACATTATTGACAAATAAACTAACTAAACTATTCAGTTAATCTAAATAATGATTCAAACAATTTGAACAGTAATAGTGTAATCAAGTTATGCATGAAATTAGTTTAAAACAATTTTAAACTAATTAAATTAATAGGGAATTAATTATCTAAAACAATTTTAAATAATTAACTAACACCCATTAATTATAAAGCCCTTTAATTGACTAACAGTGATTAAACACTTTAATAACATGTTAATAATCATAAAAATTAATTAATAATATTTATTAATTATTCTTATAATTTTTATGTTTTAAAACAATTTTAAAACAGGCTAAAACGGGCTAAAATTGGGTTTAAAGGGGTTTAATCTGGCATTAAAATCAAAATTTTAATTAACCAAAATTGGGCCCAGCCCATTAGGACCCAAGCGGTCCGGGCCCAGGACCCTGGCTCGGCCAGGGTCGAACCCTGGCTCGGCCAGGGTCGAGCCCTGGCTCGGCCAGGGACGAGCCCTGGCTCAGCCAGGGTCGAACCCTGGTCGAGCCAGGGCGCCGCCCGGCCCCCGTCCGATCCGACCGGATCGGGACCGGGCGGTCCGGCCCTAACAAACCCGCTCAACCGGCCCCTTTCCCCTAGAACCGAAACCTGCAATTGCAGGAACCCTAGGTTAGCCACCGGCGGCGGCGCCGCCGAGCTCCGGCCACCCCCCGGCGGGTGCCGGCCCGGCCGGCGATGCCCCCCGGCACCGGCGACGTGCCCGGCGCCGGCGGGGTCGCCGGCGGTGGCCAAATAGCCCCTTGAACGAGCCCTTAAACTACCCCTAAAATCTGGTTTTCAGGTTTAAAAAAAAACCCAAGTTCGGGCTCGATTTAAAACACCTCCAAGGGCATTCTGGTGCCGATCTCCATGCCCAATGCGAAGTGGTGACTATCACCAAGAGATCTAGGGTTTCTTCCGGCCATCCCAACGCTTGGGATGCACATACGAAGCCGCCGAAGTACCCCGGTTCATCATCACATGACGAACTCCGAAAAACCCAAATAAAAATCCGAAAAATACAGAAAAATAATCAAATTGATCGTGATCATCATATGAACACTAATCTGTCTTTTTTAATCGGATTAAATACAAGAACACGTACAATACGGGTTCTTCACGCATAACGAGAAAACACACAAAACGGTGCCGTTTTACAACCGAACCAGCAAACCTGGCTCTGATACCACTGTTAGGAATCGTCATGAACACAGCGGAAATAAAAATGATTCCATTGTATCGGTTGCTGGGGTCGTAAAACGGACATTAAAACTAACGCGGGAAGAACAGTTCTTCACCTTTGCGGGGTTTCGAATCTCCCGTGGATGATGCCGACTCGGTAATCGCGCACGCGCACGATCTCTAGAGGTATCCACACGAGTTCCCGCAGCAGACGCGATTTCCTCCTCGACTTGAGTGCTCCGACCAGATCTCAGATCCACCATGCGCGGAGAGAGACAGATCCACTCCGAGAAGGAGAGAGAGAGAGGAGAGAGAATCTTGGGAGTAAAAATTCGTCCAACTAACTTTTTACCACTCCCCCTTGGCCCTCCTTATATAGAAATAAGGATAAGCACAACAGTTAATCCTCATGATTATCCAAGAGTTTGGCCTTGGATAATTCTCCTTTAAATCTTCATGTTTATCCTGCAGCTTTTCACAAAAACCCAGATAAGCATGAAATTTAACATCTCTCACCGTCTGACGAGAACTCTTATGTGTGTGACCCTCTAGGCCCATATATCAGTCCGGTTGCAGGCCCATTAAACTTAGAACTGTTTTTTGAGTTTAATATTTATTAATTAACATTTAAACATCACATGTTAAATGATTAATTTAATAAACAAGTAAATTATCATCCGATGATTAATTCACTTGGCCTTCTGATCATGAACAGCACCAAACACTACCTCATGATCCCAGAAGATATAAGGGATACTGTTCCCTTCAATTGAACCTTTCCGTCTGCAGATACCGCACAGATATAATCCTTCACTCATGCAATGTCCCGATAACGCAAGGGTATGGTTTTATAGTCAAACGCTCTATCGCATTATCCAGATGGATTCTAGTACACAGTTAATATCTAGAAAGACATCTCTTTCATTTGACCCTGGCCAGGGATTTCTGTGTACACATCCATGGGACATTCTCTCTCCAGTCTTATACCAAGAGTGAGTGATCCCTTGTTGTTCACTCAATTACCTTCGCAAGCTTTCCACTGTATCTGAAAGACCGATTATGGTGGACTTAATGGTTAAAGCCCACGAGTCAAGGAATCAAGACACAATGGTCCACAAACAAGGTATCATTGGTGACTCAGGTCAAAGGACCAACTGTGCTACTGCAACAATTGAATTCCCTGGTTGACTAATAGGTATAATTACCATCCAGGAATTCTTATTTGGGGTTCAGTGAACTCATTCTCTAATGAGCACCCACTTGTTTGTCTTAGTGTCACCACACGAGTGAATGTGAGATCATTCACCCTCATCATATGAGCAGACATAACTTGTGTCGATCTTATCGGATATTTAATGTCCATCTCAAATATCCTACGATCGAGAACTATTTAAGACAATTGCCTTAGGATATTGATCTCACTATCATGATCTCATCATGATTCAATATCCCATACATTTGTCTATGGACCTTCATTACGATAGTCGTTTGTGAGAACTATTAAATGAAGAAATAATTGCCTTTATTAATAAATTGAACTAGAATGTACAATGATTGGCTTTGAGGCCACCCAATTCTAACAGGAAGACATCGTGCACTCCTGCAAGACTGGGCAGCAAGGCCAGCTGATACGCGGTTTCCCCAATTCGAGCAAGAATGGGAAAAGGCCCAATATATCGTGGACTCAGCTTGCCTCGCTTCCCAAATCTCATCACACCCTTGGAGGGTGAGACTCGGAGAAACACGTGGTCCCCAACTTCAAACTCAAGTGGTCTCCGTCGGATGTCTGCGTCACTTTTCTGTCTATTCTGAGCTGCGGTCAACCTCTGCCGAACAGTCCTGGCAATCTCAGCACACTGCTGCACTAACTCAGGTCCTGCTATCTGCCTCTCACCGATTTCGGACCAACACACCGGAGATCGACACGGCCGCCCATACAAAGCCTCGTAAGGTGCCAAGCCGATACTAGAATGATAACTGTTGTTGTAGGCAAACTCCACAGGGACAAATGCTGTTCCCACGAACCTCCCCAGTCTAGGCAACATGCCCTGAGCATATCCTCCAAGGTCTGAATGGTCCTCTCTGACTGCTCGTCAGTTTCGGGATGATAGGCCGAGCTGAAAGCCAACTGGGTACCCAACGCCTTCTGAAAGCTCTTCCAGAACCTGGAAGTAAACCTCGGATCTCGATCTGATACAATGGACAAAGGTACCCCGTGCAGAGAGATGATCCGGACTACAAACAACTTTGCCAGCTTGCCGACCGACCAGTCCTTCCTAATGGCTAGGAAGTGTGCCGACTTAGTCAGCCGATCAACGATGACCCATATGGCGTCTCTCCTGCTAGGGGATGTAGGCAATCCCATCACAAAGTCCATCGTCACATGCTCCCATTTCCACTCTGGAATCGGCAAGGGCTGCAGCAACCCTCCAGGTCTCTGATACTCGGCTTTAACCTGCTGACAAGTCATACATCTAGCCACATATTCAGCCACATCTTTCTTCATACCGGGCCACCAGAAGTGCCTCCTCAAACAATGGTACATCTTGGTCGTCCCAGGATGCACTGCATATCTCGAACGGTGCGCCTCATCAAGAACACATCTGCGCACGTCTTCCTCAGTCGGGACATAGTGCCTGCCTCTGAATCTGACAGTACCATCATCCCACAACTCCACCTCTGACCTCTGGAGAATTTGTGGTAACTCAGCATCTGCCCTCTGAGCCTCAATCACAGCATGATACACAGCTGGTCTCACAGTCAAGCTGACTAGCACAGCTCTATCCTCTTCGCGTGGGATCCTAAAGGAGGATTCCACAATCTGCTCGAACAATTTCCATTCCCGAATCATAAGGTATGACATGACCGTCTTCCGACTCAAAGCGTCTGCCACCACATTCGCCTTGCCCGGATGATAAGAAAGGTCAAAGTCATAATCCTTAATAAACTCCATTCACCTCCGCTGCCTCAGATTCAGTTCTCTCTGAGTGAATACATATTTCAAGCTCTTGTGATCGGTAAAAACCTGAAATTTCTCTCCATATAAGTAATGCCACCAGATCTTAAGTGCAAACACCACAGCTGCAAGCTCCAAATCATGAGTAGGATAGTTCTCCTCATGCCTCTTCAGCTGCCGAGAAGCATAAGCAACTACCCTGCCATGCTGCATAAGGACTGCTCCCAAACTTCGACGGGACGCATCTGAGTAAACCACAAATCCACCTGACCCAGATGGAAGCACCAGCACTGGGGCTGACGTGAGGCGAGTTTTTAGCTCAGTAAAACTCTGCTCACAATCCTCAGTCCACACAAAACGAACTCCCTTTCGAGTCAACCTCGACAAGGGGGCCGCTATCGAAGAAAATCCCTGAACAAACCGCCTGTAATAACCGGCAAGCCCCAGAAAGCTCCTGATCTCAGTCACTGAAGTCGGCCTGCTCCAGTCCATCACTGCCTCGATCTTGGCTGGATCCACTGCGATACCCTTGCCAGAAATAACATGCCCAAGGAAGTGCACCTCGTCTAGCCAAAATTCACATTTGCTGAACTTGGCGTAAAGTTGGTGCTCTCTCAGGACCTGCAACACTGCCCGAAGATGAGCAGCGTGCTCTTCCTCAGAAGAAGAATAGATCAGAATATCATTAACAAACACAACCACAAACTGGTCCAGGTAGGTCCTGAAGACTCGGTTCATTAGATCCATAAAGGCCGCCGGAGCATTGGTTAAGCCGAAGGGCATAACCAAAAACTCATAATGCCCATACCGAGTCCTGAAAGCCGTCTTACTAACATCCACATCCCGGATCCTCATCTGATAATATCCAGATCTCAGGTCGATCTTGGAAAACACCCTTGCGGTCTGCAGCTGATCCATCAAATCATCGATCCTAGGAAGTGGATACTTATTCTTTATTGTTACCTGGTTCAGCTGCCTATAATCGATGCACAATCTCAAAGAACCATCCTTCTTCCTGACAAACAGAACTGGAGCACCCCATGGAGATGTACTGGGACGAATGAAACCCTTATCCAGCAACTCCTGCAATTGCGCCTTCAACTCAGCGAGTTCGGCTGGCGCCATCCGATACGGGGCCATAGACAAGGGCGCCGTACCTGGTGCAAGCTCGATGGTAAACTCGACCTCTCGCTGAGGAGGAAGGCCAGGCAGCTCCTCAGGAAACACATCTATGAAATCACAAACAACAGGCACCTCCCAAGGACTGGGACTATCACGGACATCATAAACAACCACAGAGGCAAGGAAAGCCTCACAGTCACCAGCAAGCAACCTCCGTGCCTTAAAGGCAGAAATGAGAATACCTCGAGAAGAAAGCCTAATACCTTGGAAAAAGAAGGTCGGGATGTCCGGAATAGAGAAGCGCACCCTCTTCTTGTGGCAGTCCACCTCCGCATAAAAGGCTTCCAACCAATCCATACCCAGGATGATATCAAAATCACGAATAGCAAGTACAACCAACTGGGCAGGCAGCACATGACCCTCGATGGTCAAGGGAACATTCCTCAGGCAATTATAAGATATCATAAAGTCTCCAGAAGGAACCTCTACCATCAAACCATCAGATAACTCATCAACGGGTGCCGAAAGGATATCTACGAACTGCTCAGAAATGAAAGAATGCGAAGCACCTGAATCAATCAACACATGTGCAGAGTTCCCAAGGATAGAAAGTGTACCTTCCACCAAGTTGGACGCACGAGCCTCCTTCCTGGTGATAGCCAGCACTCTCCCTTGGGTCCTCGGCTTCTTCTGATCAGCTGGCCCTTGCCTCTGGCCACGCCCCTGCGGGCAAAACCTCGCCACGTGGCCCTGCTGGCCACAAGTATAGCATCTCCCGGAGAAAGTAGGACACTGAGTCCCACCATGAGTACCACCACAGTGCTGACAAACTGCTGGAAGCCTCTGAGCTGGCTCCTGCTGTGCACTGGACGCTGACTGACTCTGCTGACCCTGTCTGGGCCTACTGCTGCCGCTGCTGCCACTACTGCTGCCACCACCCCTGAAGAATCTCCTGAATCGGGAGCCGAGTGACGACGATCCCGATCCGACCGAAGGAGCCGGCGCCGCTGCCTTACCCCTGCCTCGCACTGGCCCCTGAGCAGTCTGCCCTCTCTCCCGGGCCAACTAGGTCTGCTGAGCCTCCACTGCTGCTGCACACCTAACTGCTGATGCCAGGTCTGTACAACAGTGGGACGCCACGAAGTTCCTCAGACTGAGCCTCAGTCCGTCCACAAACTTCTCCGTGCGACGCTCCTCGTCCCCAGATATGAAAGGCACGAACCGTCCCAGCGAAACAAACTTTGCCTGGTACTCAAGTACCATCATACTTCCCTGCGTCAGATCCATAAACTCCCTCTCCTTGGCTCTCTGAACATGTCTAGGGAAATACTGTGCATTGAACTCTTTAACAAAGGTCTCCCATGAAATTTCCCTGAGACTCCTGTCCTCATAAGACAAACTCTTCAATGTGGTCCACCAGTCATAGGCGCTATCCTTCAGCATGAAGGTAGCCAACGGGGTCCTCTCTACTGCTGCACATCCATGGTATCGAAGGTCTTCTCTATCTCTCTAAGCCAGTGAGTGGCCTCATCAGGGTCGGGACGACCGGTGAAGTGAGGTGGCCTCAACTTCAGGAACCTCTCAAGTGTAGCTGTGGACCCTCCCCGAGCACTAGAACTCTCGCTAGGATCTCGCGTCTGATATCTGGCCATAGTGTCCATCATGGCCTCCATAAACTGCTCTACACTCGGCCTCCCTGCCTCGGACCCACTAGGGGCATCTCCCCGCTCTCGGATAACCGGCATCCTCTTCCTGGGAGCCATCTACTCGCCTATAATTACAAAATCAAAAAGTTATAATTAGAGTCCTAAAACCTATGCTACCGCCATGCCTGTACGGGATAATGTATTTATTTGCCGAACTTACAACATTTAACCTAGTTATTTATTTATTTGCCAGACCGTATGCTCTGATACCAACTGTAACGACCCGCCACCCTATAATCGGGGATCCGATTACTAAATGGGTACCGAATCATTAATTTGGAACCAAACCAGGATCTAAGTAAGTCTGGGAAATAAATAATAAACTAAGCTAAACATCCACATCGCATTGAATTGAAATGAAGGTGCAGGAATTTAAAATTATTACAATGCGACTCGATACAGCAAATAATTACATACTCCAACTGAAAAGAAATAATTAAACATACAGGCCAGAAATAAATAACAACTACATCGGGGCATACCCCGGAACAACCGCTTAAGACGCTCAACACACGGCCGTACACGCCGCTCTAGGTCTGCTGGGAGTCCTCACCTGAAATCCGCAGGGGTGAGTCTCAAGACAAGACTCAGTAGGGATCCTTCGATCCCCACTGCCCACGCACACACCCACAAGTGCAAAATATAGCTAACGGTAAGGTAACAAGCACAGTAGTAGGTACAATTCCTAAATTCTCAACGTGAAATCACATGCAGTCGAAGTGTATTAAACATGCATATTTCTAAACTAACCGACAAGGGAACCCACGACTGCCGCCTCGATAGAACACGTAAACCACATAAACAAATGGTGGGAAAAACCTCGACCCGCTGAGACCAAACAGTGACCCCTTGGATAGCACGCTGGCCACCTCGGCGGTCACTCCTTCCCTCAGCAAACCTCGACCCGCTGAGACCAAACAGTAACCCCTCGGATAGCACGCTGACTACTCCGGCCCAACTGGCTCAGGTGGTTACTCCTTCCCCCAGCACGAGTGACACTTCAAAGGTACCTCTCCGACACCGGTACAAGCTAGCTAACCCCGGGGTTCACTAGGTGACCCTCTCCACTAGGCGTCACCCCGCCACTGCTCCCGTCAGCGCTGTGTCCCTCCGCACCGACACAGAGTGTAGAACGCTACAACTGCCACTCTAGGTCCACCAAAACAGAGAACACGGCACGGTGCGATCCGGTCGCGGAAGTAGTCCACGGTCGCACGACATCCAACGCAATGCCATCCGGTCACGAAGAGTCCATCACATCGAGTATACTAAAAGCATGCATTTAACCAACTATCTAGCAGTATGAACACATTTTACTGGCATGAATTAGTGAGGTTCTGTCTTGAATCGCGTCGCCCAAGGCCGACGCCATTCAAGCTCCATGTACAGGTTCATGTAAAACAGTCTTCAGAATCAGGCCTTAAAAGGCGTCGACACCAGTGGTCGCCTTTTGAAAGGCGTCGACATCCTCAGACGCCATTCAACACAGAAACCCGAAAATTCCAAAGCCCTTACTCAGGGGATTTATGCCTTAAAAGGTGTCATGACTACCCGACGCTATTCAAAACGCGTCGCCCACCCATGACGTCTTTTAGTCCCAGAAATCCCCGAACTGGCAGACTCTCTGTCAGGTGATTCCTGTCCAAAAGGCGTCGTGATGGCCCGATGCCCTTCAAAAAGGCGTCGTCCATGCACGACGTCTTTCAATCCCAAGAACCAAAGTTGCCATGAGCCCAAGGGCTCCCCTTTTCAACCCAAACAACCCCAAAATTACCCAAAAACGGAGGAGAAAGAGGGGCAATACAATCCATAGGAAATCACATTCATAGAAAATCCCCCATATCATCAAAAGAACTCCTAAACATGCTCATTCTAACCCCCAAAACCAAAGGTCTACAACATGCATAGACGGGGGAAAAACATGGCTTAAACACGATGCTGTGGGAACCGTCACCCTACCGGATACTTGAACGCCTCCGAGCTTCAAGCCGTCCACCCGTCTCGCCCCACGCCGCCGCCGGTACCGCCGTGGTCGTCCTTACTCCACCGTGACGTCGGCCGCCGTCCGGAGAGTAGAACGCCGCAGTGGAAGTGGAGGTGGTAGTGGTAGGAGCTAGGTAGAGGATGGAGTGGAGGGAGAGATGAAATGGGGGGAGTAAAAGAGAGAAGAGAAGGAATTGCCGTCGGGATCGCCGGAGGGGAAGGAGAGAAAGAGAGAAGGTGAAAATGAGGGAAAGAAGGAGGGCTCGCGGGGTTAACCAGAGACTGGTTAAAACGCGTCGACATCCACGGACGTCTATCAGGTGACGTGACGGCTGCTCTGATAAAAGTCTGAAACGCGTCGTCCTACACAGACGCCGTTCAGACAACTTGTCAGGGCCGTACTCTGACACACCCAGAGTCGCAGTCCGAAAGGCGTCGTCCCACGCAGACGCCGTTCAGACAACGCGACAGGGCCGTACTCTCGCGGCCCGAAACCAGCCCACGTGGCACCCACGTGGCAGAACCTAAAACGCGTCTGCAACGGTGGACGCCGTTCAAACCGCGTCGAGCCCACTCGACGCGAAACATCACAGAGCCCCAAACCCCACTAGGGCCAGAACTGCAGGGTCCGACCCGAAAATCGGATCCGAAAGTCTCGATCCTTACATTTCATGTTATCTTATAATTGTTTGAGGGATGTCCCCTTGACCATTGAGGGCCATGAGTTACCTGCCCAGTTGGTTGTGCTTGCCATTCGTGATTTTGATATCATCCTGGGCATGGATTGGTTGGAAGCTTATTATGCTGAGGTGGACTGCCACAGGAAGAGGGTGCGTTTCTCTATTCCGGACAGCCCGACCTTCTACTTCCAAGGTATTAGGCTCTCTTCTCGAGGTATTCTTATTTCTGCCTTTAAGGCTCGGAGGTTGCTTGCTGGTGGTTGTGAGGCCTTCCTTGCCTCTGTTGTTGTTTCCGATGTCCGTGATAGTCCCAGTCCTTGGGAGGTGCCTGTAGTGTGTGACTTTGCATATGTGTTTCCTGAGGAGTTGCCTGGCCTTCCTCCTCAGCGAGAGGTCGAGTTTACCATTGAGCTTGCACCGGGTACGGCACCCTTGTCTACGGCCCCGTATCGGATGGCACCAACCGAACTCGCTGAGTTGAAGGCGCAGTTGCAGGAGTTGCTGGAAAAGGGTTTCATTCGTCCCAGTATTCTCCGTGGGGTGCTCCAGTTCTATTTGTCAGGAAGAAGGATGGTTCTCTGAGGTTGTGCATTGATTATAGGCAGCTGAACCAGGTGACGATAAAGAATAAGTACCCACTTCCAAGGATCGACGATTTGATGGATCAGCTGCAGTCTGCAAAGGTGTTTTCTAAGATTGACTTGAGATCTGGATATTATCATATGAGGATCCGTGAGGTCGATATTAGTAAGACGGCTTTTAGAACTCGGTACGGACATTATGAGTTTTTGGTTATGCCTTTCGGCTTGACCAATGCTCCGGCGGCTTTTATGGATCTGATGAACCGAGTCTTCAGGGCCTATCTAGATCAGTTTGTGGTAGTATTTGTAGATGATATTTTAATATATTCTTCTTCTGAGGAAGAGCACGCCACTCATCTTCGGGTGGTGTTGCAGATCCTGAGAGAGCAGCAACTCTATGCCAAGTTTAGCAAGTGCGAATTCTGGCTAGACAAGGTACACTTCCTTGGGCATGTCATTTCTGGCGAGGGCATCGCAGTGGATCCAGCCAAGATCGAGGCAGTGATGGATTGGAGCAGGCCAACTTCAGTGACTGAGATTAGGAGCTTCTTGGGGCTAGCAGGTTATTATAGGCGGTTTGTTCAGGGGTTTTCTTCGATAGCGGCCTGCTTGTCGAGGTTGACTCGAAAGGGAGTTCGTTTTGTATGGACCGAGGAGTGTGAGTAGAGTTTCATTGAGTTAAAGACTCGCCTCACTTCGGTCCCTGTGTTGGTGCTTCCATCAGGTTCTGGTGGGTTTGTGGTTTATTCAGATGGGTCTCGTCGAGGTTTGGGTGCAGTTCTAATGCAGCATGGTAGGGTCGTGGCCTATGCATCTAGGCAGCTAAAGAAGCATGAGGAGAACTATCCCACCCATGATTTGGAATTGGTAGCTGTGGTATTTGCACTGAAGATCTGGAGACATTACTTGTATGGAGAGAAATTTCAGGTTTTTACTGATCACAAGAGCCTGAAGTATGTGTTCACACAGAGGGACCTGAATTTGAGGCAGCGTAGGTGGATGGAGTTCATCAAGGATTATGACCTCGACCTTTCTTATCATCCGGGCAAGGCGAATGTGGTGGCAGACGCCTTGAGTCGGAAGACGGTGGTGTCATACCTTATGGTTCGAGAATGGAGACTATTTGAGCAGGTTGTGGAATCTTCCTTTCGAGTTCCACGTGAGGATGATAGACCCGTATTGGCCAGCTTGACTGTGAGACCAGTAGTGTACCATGTTGTGATTGAGGCTCAGAGGGCAGATGTAGAGTTGCCGCAGATTCTTCATAGACCAGAGGTGGAGTTGTGGGATGACGATACAGTCAGGTTTAGAGGCAGACTCTATGTTCCGGCCGAAGAGGACGTGCGCAGGAGTGTCCTTGATGAGGCGCACCGTTCTAGATATGCAATGCATCCCGGGACAACTAAGATGTATCATTATTTGATGAGGCACTTTTGGTGGCCTGGTATGAAGAAAGATGTGGCTGAGTATGTGGCTAGGTGCATGACATGTCAGCAGGTTAAAGTAGAACATCAAAGACCAGGAGGATTGTTGTAGCCCTTGCCGATCCCGGAATGGAAATGGGAGCACGTGACTATGGACTTTGTGATGGGATTACCTGTATCCCCTGGCAGGAGAGACGCAATCTGGGTTATTGTTGATCGGCTGACCAAGTCGGCACACTTCCTGGCTATTAGGAAGGACTGGTCAGTCGGTAAGTTGTCTAAGCTGTTTTTAGATCGGATCATCTCTCTGCACGGGGTGCCTTTGTCCGTCGTATCAGATCGGGATCCGAGGTTTACTTCCAGGTTCTGGAAGAGTTTTCAGAAGGCCTTGGGCACGCAGTTGGCCTTCAGTTCGGCCTATCATCCCGAGACTGATGGACAGTCGGAGAGGACCATTCAGACTCTGGAGGATATGCTCAAGGCATGTTGCTTAGACTGGGGAGGTTCTTGGGAGCAACATTTGCCTACTGTGGAGTTTGCCTACAACAACAGTTATCATTCTAGTATCGGCATGGCGCCTTACGAGGCTTTGTACGGGCGGCCGTGTTGATCCCCGGTGTGTTGGTCCGAGATTGGCGAGAGGTAGATAGCAGGGCCAGAGTTAGTACAACAGTGTGCTGAGGTTGCCAGGATGGTATGGCAGAGATTGATCGCAGCTCAGAGCAGGCAGAAGAGTTATGCTGATATCCGGAGGAGACCGCTTGAGTTTGAGGTTGGAGACCACGTATTTCTCCGAGTCTCACCCTCCAAGGGTGTGATGAGATTCGGGAAGCGAGGCAAGCTGAGTCCGCAATATATTGGGCCTTTTCCCATTCTTACTCGAATTGGGGAAACCGCGTATCAGCTGGCCTTGCCGCCCAGTCTTGCAGGGGTGCACGATGTGTTCCATGTTTCTTTGCTGAGAAGATATGTTCAGGATCCATCCCATGTTTTAGATTTTTCAGAGTTGGAGATCGCTGAGGACTTGTCCTTTCCAGAGTTTCCAGTTCGTATTGAGGATCGCAGAGAACAGGTCCTTCGGAACAAGGTTGTGCCTTTGGTTAAGGTGATTTGGCAGTACCGCTCCGGGGGTGAGGCAACCTGGGAGCGTGAGGACGAGATGCGGGAGCAGTTTCCTTACCTTTTCTCGTAAGTCCCCTTGTGAGCTTGTATCTCTATGTTTTGGCCTCGTTAATTCTAGCAGGCAATTTCGGAGGCGAAATTCTTTTAAGGGGGGGAGAATGTAAGGACTGAGGTTTTCGGATCCGGTTTTCGGGGTCGGACCCTATAGTTCAGGCCCTAGTGAGGCTGAGACTCTGTTCTGTTTCGCGTTGAGCCTGCGAGACGCATTTTAAACGGCGTCCAGCATTGCAGACGCGTTTTAGTTTGTGCCACGCGGATGCCACGTGGGCTGGCCTTGGGCCGCGAGTGTACGGGCCGGTCGTGTCGTCTGAATGGCGTCCATGATGGTCAACGCGTTTCAGACTGCGACCCTGCGGTGTCAGAGTACGGTGCTAGTCTTGTCGTCTAAATGGCGTCGGCCTTGGACGACGCGTTTCAGTGTTCTGTCAGAACGGCCTGTCATGTCAACTGATAGGCGTCCGTACAGATCGACGCGTTTTAGCCAGTTTCTGGTTAACCCCGCGAATCCTCCTTTCTTTCCCTCATTTCTTCCTTCTCTCTCTCTCTCTCCTCCCTTCCTCCGGTGATTCTGGCGATGCCTCCTTCCCCTCCCTCTTTTCCTCCCACCATTTCATCTCTCCCTCCACTCCATCGACCTCCTAACTCCCACCACTACCACCACCACCTCCTCCGCGGCGTTTTCCCTCCGGACGGCGGCCGACGTCCCGATGGAGTAAGGACGACCTCGGCGGTACCGGCGGCAGCGTGGGGCGAGACGGGTGGACAGCTTGGAGCTTGGATGAGTTCAAGTAACCGGTAGGGTGACTATCCCCAGTGCATTTTCGTTTGAAAACCATGTTTTCCAGCATTTGAAGCATGCTTTGGGGTGCTTTTTGGGGTGAAAACGCTAAGTGCATGTATGAGAAATTGGGTGTTCTAATGGGTAGATGGATTCTCCTCCTTCCCCTCTATGTTTTGTGTCTTTTCTACGCATTTTGGGGGAGAAATCCCACCTCGAGGATTGGGGGAAGCAAGGAGAGAACCTGTCTGTCGGGGCTAAATGGCGTCGAGGTGAAACGACGCCTTTTAGAAAGGCGGCGCCCACACACGACGCGATTTAACCCATTAACAGACCCTGTTCCCGGACTGATAAGCGTCCAGAAACAGTGACGCCTTTTCAATAGGCGACTGGCGTCGACAACGCGTTTTAGTGAAATCACGTCATTTTCCTGTCCCTGTTACCGGTCGCTAAAAGGCGACGAGGGATAGCAACGCCTTTCAAAAGGCGGCTGCTTGTGGCGACGCGTTTTACATCAGGTTCTGTGACCGAGTTTCTGTTAACCAGTTTAGGAGACTTGAATGGCGTCGGCCTTGGGCGACGCAATTCAAGACCGAATCACACTAATTCATGCTATTAAAACATGTTACACGGTTAGACAGTTGTTTAATTAGTTAAATGCATGCTTTAAATTATACTCTATGGTGATGGATTCATTGTAACCGGATCGTACGCTGCGCATGGTGTTGCATGCGACCGTGGACTTCTTACTGTGATGTGTTTTGAGCTACTGTGGACCTAGAGTGACAGTTGTAGCGCTTTATCACCCTGTGCTGGTGTGGGTGGAGCACAGCGCCGATGTGGGTGTGGCGGGGTGACGCCTAGTGAGAGAGGGTCACCTGGTGAACCCCGGGGTTAGCTAGTACCGGTGTGGGTGTGGTACCTTTGGAGTGTCACTCGTGCTGAGGGAAGGAGTAACCACCTGAGCCAGTTGGGCCGAAGTAGCTAGAGTGCTATCCGAGGGGTTACGGTTTGGTCTCAGCGGGTCAGTGTTTTCCCCACCTTCATTTGTGTGGTTGTTGTGTTCTACCGAGACGTTGGTTGTGGATTTCCTGGTAGACTGGTTTTAGAAATATGCATGTTAAATATATTTCGAATGCATGTGATTCATATCGAGATTTAGGAGTAGTAATTACTGGTTTACTTGTTCACTGGACTTTTAGCTGCATTTTACACTTGTGGGTGTGTAAGTGGGCAGTGGGGATCGAAGGATCCCTACTGAGTCTTTTCGTTGAGACTCACCCCTGCGGTTTTCAGGTGAGGACTCCAGGCAGACTTAGCGAGGGGTGTGCTGCTCTGTGTCGCGCGCCGTCAGTTGTTGTTCCGGGGTATGCCCCGACGTAGTTGTTATCTTTATTTCTGGCATGTATGCTTAATTATTTCTCTTCTGTTAGAGTATGTAATTATTTGCTATATCGAGTCGCATTGTAATAACTTTTAATTTCTGCATTTTCCTTCCAATTCAATGCGATGTGAATGTTTAGCTTAGTTTGTTATTTATTTCTCAGACTTACTTAGACCCTGGTTTGGTTCCAAATTAATGATTCGGTACCCATTTAGTAATCGGATCCCCGATTATAGGGTGGCGGGTCGTTACATAGGGCATGGGGGACAATAGAGCTGAGGTCCGGCAAAGCTTCCGCCATGCTTGAGGGCATTTTGGTAAGTAGGCATCAGCGGCCTGACCGGTTGCCTCGAGGAAGAAAGTTGTGGCCCATCTGGCCGAGAGGTTGAGACTTAATGGCCTTCCATGGCATGATGAATGAATGAAGCATGATGAGGAATGACCGGGGGAACTACAAGATTTGGTTCAGTCGACTGCATGGGCGTCTTCCCCTTTAAGATGGACTGGATGGCCTCGAACTGTCGAGGATCCAGATGGGAGGCAAGAACTCCCAAAGCATTCACTAAATCTGAGGGATCGGAGGATGAGGGATCATTCGGATTCATGCCCCCCTCGAAAATAGGATTAGAAACCGCATGCACATGTGGAGGAAGATCAAAATATTGATCATGAGCACAAGGAAGGGGGGTTTGGTGGTTTCCCTCATATCGAACTGGACAAGAATGGAGATTACGGGGGGCATCAACATCTCCCCCGCTTTCAAAGTGGTAATCAGACTCAAGAGGGGCATTAGCATCTCCCTCGTAGTTGACTGGTGCATCTGGACCCATGCTCAACTCCCTACCTAATCGAAGTAGCATGATATTAGATTTTTTTAAAGATTTGCAGACGAGTTACACAGAGATTAAGCAAACAAGTGGATGTTTAACGTTATTTCAGGATTCCTTGTTGGGTTATTTGGATTCAATTAATCACAAATTCACTCAATGGGTAGGATCCTAGTTTCAATTCAATTTCCACCGTTATACTCTATGGCTTTCTCTCACAACGTTATGAAAATCTAACTAGGACTTCGATTGGTACAACCAGCCCGATGAACAAGGAGGAATACCTTGATTTTGGGGACTTACGGAAGTCTTTAAGGCCAACCACTCTAGTCTGATCGAGGGATCGACCCAATCAGAGAGAGGTGAAGACGTCAAGAAAGGTGTTCCTAAGAGAAAAGGGGGGTGTTAGCCCCAGTGCGTATGACCTGTGGCCTGAATGGCCTCTAATGCTTATTACGTAATGTGTAGTAGCAAGCATATCAGAAATATGAGAACTAAAGAAAAACAAGAAACTGCCTGGATTACGTCACTGTTGGTCAACGCTATTCAAACATAATCTTATTTTTTTCGCAGAATCTCAGATAGCAAACAACAGAGAAAATTGCCTGAAAGGCGTTGTGGGTTGGCGACGCGGTATGAAACGCGTCGCTGTTCCTAGATGCTTTTCAGGTCGCAGAATGAACAATTCAGGAGGAATTTCTAGATCGATTCCTCCTCAAACAAACAGAATAAAAGCAGTAAATAATTGGCTCATGCGAATTTTTTTATTTTAATTTTTAACAGGATGATTTATCATGTAAACAACAAAACATTCAATCAATCACACATGCTTCTTATCAAAATCACAACTCCTCAATCAATCAAAAAGGGAGGGCAAGATCTTGCCGCAAGGGTGTGCACGTGGTGCACGTGGGAATAACAACTAAACTAAAAACTCACCGATCGGTGAGGGCGTGTCGAGAGACACAGGTGGTGCACCGTGGGTGTCCGATTGATGAAAAGCAAGAACAAAGATTAAAAGATGGCGAGACCAAGTCCCACCGTGATCGCCAGAAAGCTGTGAGTGCTCAAATTAGGTGTGTGATTATCATGAAAAATTATGTTGTTTATGTGACAAATAATCCTATTAAAAAGAAACTAAGTGAATGTGATCGCCAGAAACTTTTAACTAAAAAGTTTCAAAAGAAAAAGATTGATCGCCTACCTGTTTTGAAATTGGGAGATGTTAGAGTCCTTGATTCCCCTCCTTCAGCCTACTGAAGAAAGAGAGCCCTTCTGACTTTGTTCTTGCTTTGACTGCTTATTGAACTTTGAGGATCATCCAGATTTCCTTTCCTTGTTGATGATTTTCTCCTCTTGATCTTCTTTTGTACCTTCCAAGAAACAAAGATAAAAGAAAATGATAAGAACTCAAGCAGAGGTAGTATCTATTCTAATGAAGATTATAATCATACAACTTGAATAAAGAACTCACTTGTTTGATGGTCTTTTAAACCCCTTTAAACGAATAGGCTTGAATTATGCTAGTGAGTGTGTGTTGCATGGAGTGATGTGATGAAATTATGATGCTAATGTGATGAAAGTATGAGAAAGATGCAGAAATTAATTAAAAACTAAGTTGGATGGCCTTTGGAAAGCCTTGGTCTTGAATGGATCTTGAAAGGACGAAGAAACGATGAAGAAAGGATGAAGACTCCTGGAAGCAGCAGCACTTCGATCCTTCAGCGTTTGGACGTCGTCGCCAAGATTCTTTGCTCAATTTTTCACTCAATTATTGCTATCATCACTTTAATCACTAATAATCACTATCATCACTAACTTTTTAATGACCAAGGGGTTTGGTATTTATAGGCTTAAGTTCACGCATCCGCGGTTACTTAAAGATTAACATGAAAGAGTTTGAAGTTAATCTAACTAACAAACAGATAAACACAGCCTAATTCATCATTATCTGTAATTATCTAAAACGCGTCGCCCATGGGAGACGTCTTTTAGACTAATTAAGATAAGGATAAACATCCAGATGAAGAGACAGAATCAGTTTAGGAAACCTAAATGGCGTCGTGTCTGGCAGACGTCTTTTAGCTAATTAATCAATTAATTAAAATTCAAATTTTAATAATAAAAAAGGAATAAACTCTAAATGGCGTCTATATACGTCGACGTCATTTAGACTTTTTCATATTTGATTAAATTTGAGTTAAAATCAATTTAATTAATTTACTTAAATTATATATGTCTGACCCGATATCATTTAGATAATTAATTCAGAAAGATTAATAAAAATTAACTAATGATTAAATATCAGACCATTTTGAGGCGTTTATTATATGATATGAAATTTACTCAAAATGATGTCAAAATTAGCGAGTCTACAAGTGGCAAAGCTTTCTATCCCAATTCGACATCATCTACATTCAGCAGAAAGCAATCAAAGGCTATGCCATAGTAGAACACCTTTCTCATCACCCTCTTCCCATATTTGATCATGTCCGATCAAAGTTTCCAGATGAGGAATTGATGTCCATAGACACAATTAAGGATGATATGTGGACTCTGTATTTTGACGGAGCTCTGAACTCTCATGGTAAGGGTATCGACATTGTTCTCCTATCACCTGAAGGTGTCACCATTCCCCAAGCCTTTCAACTCGCTTTTCATGTTACAAATAACATAGCTGAATATGAAGCTCTTCTTACTGGCCTTGAGGCCGCTCATTTTCATGGTGCCACCAAACTACGGATTGTAGGTGATAGTAAGCTAATTCTTCGCCAAGTGCTCACCAAATACTGCACCCTTGATCCCAAACTTAAGCCATATCAAGAACTCACCTCAGCTTATGTCAAGCTTTTCACCAAACTGATCTTTGTCCATGTTCCTCGGAATAAGTACATCATAGCTGACGTTCTAGCCTCTCTCGCATCATTTCTAAATTTCCCAATCAGCAAACACTCTGAATCAATCCTTGTCTATAGGTGTGTCTCTCCTGCTGTAGAGGACCCTTCCTTTCTTAGGATTAAGGAGAAGTTGCTGAAGAAGGTTAGAGATGAAGATATTGTGGAGAAGAGAGAGATCATGTTGCTAGAATTGCAAGAAGAGATGGAAGATGAAGAAAAACTATGGTATTATGAAATTGCTAAATATTGTGAAGATCAGAGTTATCATGAAGAAGCCATTACTGAGGAGAAAATGGCTATCAGGAGAATTGCTCAGAGATACACTCTAGTCGGAGGGGAGTTGTATAGATGTGGATTTGATGGTGTTCTTCTAAGATGCTTAGACGAAGGTGAGCTTCGGAAGATCATAGAAGGAGCTTATACTGGAATTTGTGGTGGTCATGTTAATGGACAAATGCTATCAAAGAAAATCCTTAGACAAGGATATTGCTGGCCAACCATGGAAGAAGATTGTGTAGGATATTGTGAGTGCTCAAATCGTGATGTGTGAAATCATGAATTTTATGTTGATTAAGTAATAAATAAAATCTATTAAAAACTAAGTGTTATCGCCAGAAACTTTTGACTAAAAAGCTTCAAAAGATAAAGAATGATCACTTACCTATTTGAAGTTGGGAGATTGTTGAATTCTTGATTCCTTCTCCTCAGTCGGCTGAAGAAAAAGAGCCCTTCTAACTTTGTTTTTGCTTTGAATGCTGATTGGACTTTGAGTATCGTCCATATCTTCTTTGTTGATTCCCTCCTCTTGATTTTCTGATACTCCTTTGTACCTTGTAAAGAATGAAATAAAAAGAGGAGAAAGACTAATAAGAACTTAAATAGGAGTAGTATCTATTCCAATAAGAATTGTAATCATGCAACTTAAACAAGATGAACTTACTTGTTTTATGGTCTTTAAAACCCCTTAGTTTGTGGGTTAGAAAAATATGCTAGTATTGTGTGAATAGCATAAAGTGATGTGATGAATAGAATTATGAAACTAATATGATGGAATCAATAAAAAATATGTAGAGATTAATGATGAATTAATTTAGAAGACTAAGTTGAATGGCCCCTGGAAGTCTTGGTTCTTGAATGGTCTTGAAAGATGAAGAAAGGATGAAGCTCTTCTTTCAAGACTCCTGGAAGTAGTCGTGCAGTGCCTCGATCCTTCTTTAACTCCTTCAGCATTTAGACATCGTCTCTCTCTTGAATTCTTCACCTTCTTTTCACTAACTTTTTAATGACCAAGGGCTTGGGTATTTATAGACTTAAGTTCAAGACTCTCACTTACGTCCGCGGTCACTTATGGATTAACATGAAAGAGTTTGAAACCAATCTAATCAAGAAACATATAAACACAGGTTAATTCATCATTATCTGTAATTACCTAAAACGCGTCGCCCAAGGGAGACGTCTTTTAACTTAATTAAGATAAAGATAAACTTGGGAAGAAGAAACAGAAACACTTTAGGACACCTAAATGATGTCGTTCTGGGAAGACGTCTTTTATTCAATTAATAAATTAATTAAAAATCAAATTAAAAATCGAAATATGATTAAAACCCTAAATGACGTCTTTATAGGCCGACGTCTTTTAAAATAATTTTCATATTTAATTAAAAATCTGAGTTAAAATTAATTCCATTAATAAACTTAAATGGTGTCTATCTTGTCCGATATTATTTAGACAATTAATCCAGTAAAATAATAAAAATTAACTAATGATTAAATATCAGACCATTTTGGGACATTATTATACGATATGAAATTTACTCAAAATGATGTCAAAATTAGCGTGTCTACAACTGCCCCACCTTGGCATTGACTTTGCAAGGGAATGAAATGAAATGGAATGTACTGAAATGGTGATGCCAAGATGTGATGAGACACGCTCTCAACATCATATAATGGAATTTTTTCTCAAAATAATAAGTGAAGGTAGTAAAAAGAAATCAATGGAATCAATCATGTCTGGATGAGGTAAACAAGAAAATAAAATAAGGTCGATCAACCTCCACGATCGGTAAGTACCCTAGGTTACAAACTTTGCAGATTTCATCATGGGGAGCATTTGCCAGCCAATGTGGACATGCTGCAACCATGATGGATCTTAAAAGAAACAAAAAATATTGGATAAAGAGTCCGAGAAAAGATAGAATTCTAAGGATATCTTTAAGCGAACCTCAAAGATAATCAAGATACTCAATTCAAAATGGAATATTTCATATCATATTGGGATTTATTTGATCAATGGTCTAAAAAGTCAATCAATAATTAATTCTTATCACAATTATATCAAAGTCCTACATGATACATGCTAGGCTAAAAGAAAAATATAAAGTTAAATAAAATATAAATTAATAAAGGATAATATTATTAAATTGTCATTAATGAGTCAAGATACAAATTTAGTAATTCAGTACTAAGCCGAAACTCGTTTATCCCCGTACTGTTTCACAAAAGCAGAACCATCGTCCTCATCAATTATCAATCAAACGGCCTATCCGCGTGATTAAGAATTCTCTGGAATTATCATAGTTTTTGATGTAGGGGAACTCAAATCCCAGTTTTATCAAAATCATAAGGTCCTTGATATAATCTAATAAATATTTAACATATAATAAATGATGATTATGCGAATCAATTACGTGAAATAATACAATGATAGAGATAACCGTCTTTTTAGCCACGGTCAAAACTCATAAACTCCCACAGTGGAACTTTTTTGAAATTTTCAGCTTCATAATCACTTCTTTGAATTCCCTGCACTCAGAAATCATCAGTAATTTCAAGCAAATACTTAATTAAGCATTAAACATGGAATTTCGGATAAATAATAGGAAATCTTTAAAACTCATCGTGTCGCGATAACGCTCTTAAAAATCAAATAATGTCGCTGTTCCCCGACGCCTTTTAAGTCGCAGAAACAGGTTTTTGTTGTGTTCAATCCGGATTCAAACTCTCTTCATGCCTATCCCTTCTCCAATTCGGAAAGGACTCTTCAATCTCGCAAATCTCTCTACATAAAGTTCCTTAACTTGTATTAAGGCAAATCCATATACAATCTAGAGATCAAAGTAAGGGATTCTCTCCAAAGTTCAAGGACAATCAAGGTTTCAAGAAGAAAAAGTTCAAGAACAAGATAGATTCTTCAAACAAAAGGATGAAGAAGACGCTTGAGAAGCTTTCTAAAGTTAAAGATCATCTTAGCGGACGAGCTCCTAACTTTCAAGTAAGTTAAATCCTTTCTTTCTTTCAATTCTTCTTCTTCAATTCCCTTTTTCTCCATGTTCTTAGAGTAATTTTCTTTTATTTATCTAGGCATATCCTCTTTTTCCCGGTCCAAGAAAATTCTCTTCCCTTCCTTGGATTCGGAAGCTTGCGAAAAATATTACTATCTCCATGCAATCTTATGTTTCCAAGTAGAATATCCAAGGCTTAGTTGTCCATGCAAAGCACCATAAGAGTTCAAACGTGGATTGGGCAGCGATGGGACCTCTAATTGAATTATGGCATCCTCAAACCCACACTTTCCTCTTCGCTGAGTTCGAATCGACCATACTCCTTGAAGAGGCCGAACTCCTACTGGGCCTTCCTAAGATCAAGTTGAACAATGATGAACTGATCCTAAACAAGATGGCTCTTATGAGGGAAAAGATCGCAGGTCAACAAATATTGATGAAGATTATGAAGGATCCAAAGGAAGTTCAAAGATGCCTTACAAAAAAATGGATTAACCTTGCAAAGCTGGCAGAGTGGACTTTCTATGAGATTGAATAACTTAAAGAGGATGATACTAAGAACGTGATGAAAGCGTTCACCACATGCCTGATTGGAGCTCTATTCTTTCCTGCCCAAGACAATATTATGGAGGATGATCAAGTTAGTGCAATTTGTGAGATCTTCAAAGGAAAACAAATTGGTATGGCAATCCTGTCCTATCTCTACAGTGGGCTTTCTACAGCATCTATAGGTCAGCCTCCTCATGGTTGCATGCTTTTCTTTGCTCTGTGGGTTGAGTTGCACTTCAAATTCGAGTACCACAGTAGAAATTCTGCAAGACCATCTCAGATATATCAAAACAGTACAATCTTTCACATTTCCAATATCGTGAAGTTCAATGAAAGAATGATCAACCGAGTGCCCAAACTCAAGACTCGAGCTGATTGGCGTGCATATTTTGAAGACCATACCAACATACGGATTCGATTCTTCTCCACTTGCTCCTGTAGGGAAATCAATTCGAGTATGTCGTGCAGCTGGTGCAAAGTTTCGACTGATCGGGGCAACTGAGTTCGTGTTATATAATCCTCATCGCTGCTATACTCAACTTAGCATGCCTCGCCATAAATTTCCAGAGTTCTCCCACATTTCTCCAATCAAGAAGCGTGTATTGGAATCCGACGAAGACTTTGAAGCAACTGAGCTTATAGTTACACTGTGGAACATTAGCTTCATTCATCGTGTAAAATCTTCACACGAAGCTCATAAGGGATTAGCATATCCATATGTAATGGGACTTCGGTAAATTCTTACTTGAAAGCTCTCTTTATCTCCTTAGTGTAATAAATAATTTATTTTTAATAAAGAATCAATCCCTTTATGCCATGGAAATTCATCCTCAATCTTCTGTGATTTATTTAGAATTTTTCCTCAAAATAAACCATGATATTTCCTTAAAACATGTTTTCTAGGTGTAAATAGCGTCGTCCAACCAAGACGCCTTTCAATCATAATAAATTTCCCAAATTCAAAGATTTATTCCTTAACAATCCATATTTTGCTTAAAACACGTCCCGATTCCTAGACGCCGTTCAATTCTCTCTCCTACTTTTCTACAGAAGTCTACCATTAATCTTGTGATTAATCCACTGAAACGCGTCAACCTAACATGATGCTTTTAATCATTGTCCGTGGTATGGCTCTGAGCAGAATTGGCAGTTTAATCTGAAACGCGTGGTGATATGCAGACGCGGTTCACGCAATTTCAATTTTTTTTTCTTTGCTGCCTCAGTTTATGTGCGCTGAATGGCGTCGCTGTTCGTCAACACATTTTAACTTCTCCAAATAGAAGCCGTGCGAGCCCGAGTCTCCTTTCTCCTCATTCTCTTCCTCACTTTCTCTCTTCTTCACCTCCGGCAACCTTCCTTGCTTTCCGGCGATTTCCAACTCCGGCGATCCGGTCTTCCACCTCTGACGAGCTCTCAACTCCGGCGAGCATCGGCGACTCTTTTCCTCTCCTTCAACCTCTTCCAAGCTCTTCTTCAAGCCCTCTCACTCTCCTTCACCTGAGGAGGAGAGTTATTTAATAATTCCCAAACATAGATGTTTGCCTTTATCTGTTAGAGCTGGGAAATGACATCATAACTTTGTTCTCCTTTTTTGAATATGACTACAGTGTCACGTTGGCCTTCTCAGTTAGGTTTCGTGGGATTTTCAGCTTTAACATATATAGGTTTGAATATTCTCCTTGACCCTGTCATATTTTCCACTTCGGCACACATGGATGGTGTAAAGCTTCGTCCATAGACATATGGGACCTCGTGTACATCAAGTTCAGTAATCAACTCTATGGGCTTCTGTCTTAGTACTTCCACAAGCTTCCTCTTAATGGGATTTTCATTCATAGTTGGAGTTGTGGACAAATCCATCACCTCGATTGATCTTCTAAGCTTTATTGAGACTCCAAGAACTTTTGGAGGCTTTTTTTATGCTTAAGGGGGGCCCATCACTACTACTAGTTGTCTAGAACATTAAGGAGCTCTCTATGATGGAGCATGGACATTGACAATGGCCTCCTTATTCTTTAGCCATGGTGAGATTGAGTATTATAAAGTGGTGACGAAGAGCTGCTCATGAAGATGCACTCAGAGGGATCGCATGATGAAGTATACCCATCAATGAATTGACGGATTGTGAGGTACTTGCTCCATCAGAGTTGTGGACTGGCAAGGGATTTTGAACTATGTTGGATCTCTTAGTCCCAAATGCTTTGACCACTATGACTTCTTGATCAATGAGGTCTTGGATTAGATGCTTCAAGTTAAAGCATCGATCAGCGATGTGCCCATTGCTTTGATGGAAGTTACAATAGGCCGCTGCATCATATCCTTTTGAATGCGGATTTATTTGCTGAGGAAGGAGTAATGTAACATCACCAATATCTAAAAGGCAAGGTAATATGCAGCTCAAGAGTTCATTAAGATGAGTGAAATTTTGCATTCGATGGGTAAGAAGCTTGGAGATATGCCTTTGTTATATGTTGAACAGTAGCGTTGACACCTTCAGTTGACTTTGGCGAGGTGCCTTATGCGATAGTTTTCTGATTGCTTTTGACTTTTTTGATTGAGAGGATGTTGTAAGGAGATGGCCTTTGAGATCCTCCAAGAGTTGGGATTTGACCTCACCTGATGGTAGTTTCCACTCTTCCACCTACTTTAATGAGAGCAACAAAGTTTTGGTGGATTTGTGTTTCTAACAATCCAGATAAAGAGGCAATATGTAACGACCCATCACTCTATAATCCGAGATCTGATTACTAAATGAGTACCGAATCATTAAAATTAGGAGTCAAACTAGGATCTCAAATAAGTCTGAAAAATAAATGATAAACTAAGCTAAACATTCTACACAGCATCAAACTATAAAGAAAGTGTAGGAATTAAAAATTATTACAGTCTGACTTGACTCAACAAATAATTACATAATCTAACTCAAAAGAAATAATTATACAAACATGCCTGAGAATGAAAGTACAACTACATCGGGGCATACATCGGAACTATGGTTGTTGGTGCGCAACCCGAGACAGAACTCCATAATTGCTACGCCTACTTAGAATCCCCACCTAAAACCATAGGGTGTAAGTCTGTAACGATTCGCCACCCTATAATCGGGGATCTGATTACTAAATGGGTACCGAATCATTAAAAATTGGAGCCAAGCCAGGATCTTGACAAGTCTGGGAAATAAATGATAAATTAAGCTAAACATTCCATATCACATCGAATTGTAAAGGAAGTGTAGGAATTAAAAATTATTACAATTCAACTTGACTCAGCAAATAATTACATATTCCAACTGAAAAGAAATAATTAAGCATACAAGCCTAAAAAGGAAATAATGACTACGTCGGGGCATACCTTGGAACAATGGCTGCTGGCACGCAACCTGAGACGAAACCCTCCACACTACGCCTGCCTGGAACCCTCACCTGAAAACTGCAGTGGTGAGTCTCATTGAAATGGACTCAGTAGGGATCCTTCGATCCCCACCACCCACTCACGCACCCACAAGTGTAACAACACGAATATAGGCAATTAAATAAGTAAAACAATAAATATAACTCCCAAAGATTCTCAAATTCCGATGTAAAACACATGTATTTGTAAATGTAACATGCATAACTCTGAAACCACTCCACCACGAAGTCCACAACCAGCATTTCGACTAAACACACAAACCACGCAGCCGAATGCGGAAAACACCGACCCGCTGGGACGGAACAACAACCCTTCGGATAGCGTGCTGGCTACTCTGGCCTATCTAGCTCTCTCTAGGCGTCACCCCTGTTAGTCTTAGGTGGCCTACAACCTAATATGACTTTGTAATCTCGTTCATTTATTAATTTAATGGCATTATATTCATTATGATTATCGTCTCATAAAGAAGTCCGTCAATGTGTGCGATAGTAATCAGATTATAATAAGATTATGCTAGTGAGACTGATCACTTAAACACACATATTCTTAATAGTTCCTAGTCAGAGAATATCGGAGAAGGACATCGGATATCCAGCTAGACTAGTACAGATTACTCCTGCTCATAAGATGAGGGTGACTGATCTCATAGTCACTTGTGTGGTGACACTAGGGTGAATCTGTAGGTGCTCATTAGAGAATGAGTTCACTGAATTGATCCGACTGAATCGTTGGATGGTATTGTACCTCACTGTCAACCAGCTTGATTCTATTGTCGTAGTTGCGTAGATGACCCTCGAACCTAAGACACCAAGGACAGCTTGTCGGTGGACTTCTGTGTTTTGACCTTGATTTATGAATCTCTAACCACGGGATTCTAAACAGCCAAGGATCGGGTATAGCAGATTATCATCGAAGGGAATTGAGTGTCAATAAGGAATCATTCGCTCTCGGTACTTAGAGAGAGAATGTCCTAGGAAGGATGTGCGGAAGTCCCTGGCTAGGGCGGATGATAATATCGGGAAAGGAGTTTTCCAATGTTATACGGCAACATCCAATCCAAGTGAGTTGACCGGTTAGGGTTTGACGGTAAACCATACCCTAAGTTGACTCATGAGCATTGAACGAATGAAGGATTATATCCACGCGGTAACTGTCGGCGAAAAGGTTCCAAGAGTGGGTTACTTAACCGTGATACCTTCCGGGTTCACGTAGTGTTGCTTGGCACCCAACGTGATCGGACGCCCGATCGAATTTGATGTGCGACATTGATTCGATTGATTAATTAATTAATATGAATTATTAATTGATTAATTAGGCCAGTGAGGAGTCACTGGGCTTATTGGGCCATTAATCGGATTGGTTATTGGGCCTAGAGGGTCACACACAAAAGATTCTCAAGGTGATGGTTAATAAAGTGGATTTTATATAAACTGAGGGTTTTTATGAAAAATCACTCGGTTAGTATAAAATGTAGCGAACGGGCTGAGCAGGACAGGCTGCTGCTAACCCTTGCCACTCCCTCCTCTCTTCCTCTCTCTCTCTGGCGCCCCAGATGAGTCGGGATCCACGGATCTGCTCCGCCGCTTCTTTGACTCCCGTTTGACGAGAAATCGTTCGCACGATGCGGCGAACGGCAGAGGCTTCGTGGGCTGCGAAGAATGTGAAACGTAAGGATGTCCATCGCAAGGAGGATCGCATGGACTCTTGTAGAGGCCGGGCGCTTGCGCGGCTTGCGGTGTCACACCAACGAAACCGATCGGTTGCGGCTTCGAATCCGCGCACGGTAAGAATCGATAATCTGATTATCAGTTTTAGTATTTTTGAAATGGGAAACCGATCGCCGTTTTAATTTTATATTCCACTGCGGAAAGAGCGATCCGGAGAAACACGAGATCCCAACAGTAGTATCAGAGCCAGGTTCCACTGTTTCTTGTTCCGTTTCAATCTCTGAAATAATTATTCTTTGAGTTATTCGATGCGTTTAATCCGATTAAAATAATAGAAATATGTTCATTAGATGAACACAATAATCAGATTATTTTTCTATAATTTTTTGGATTTTATTTTGGGGTTTTTCGGTGTTCTTCATGTGATGAAGAACGAGGTTAAAAGGGGCTTCGTTTGGTTTTCCCAAATGTTGGAATGGAAGGCTGAGACCCCATATCCCTTTGGGAATGTCACCCTTAATGCACTGGGCTCCTTCTCGGCACTGGAGTGGCCATGAAGGGTTGCAAATCGGGCCCTAGTTCTTCTTCTTTTCGGTTTTATGAAAACCAGAAATTAGGGGAGAAATGAGGGGCTCGGGCTGCAAGTGAAGGGCCTCTCTGGGGAGCCCACCGGAGCTGGAGGGGGCGCCGGTGGGACCGGACGACGTCGGGCAGGGCGGCAGTCAGAGGGGCACCGTCGGTGGGCCGTTGATGCAACCTAGCCACCGCCTCCACCTGCAAACCTGCGGTTTAGGGTTTCTGTGTACAGGAGGGGGGCGTCGGGTTGGGGAAGGGGCCGGGGTGGTCCGGCCGGCCTAGGGCCAGGGCCCCAACTAGGTCCAACCTAGCTCGAACCAGGGGGCCCTGGTTCGAGCCCTGGCCGAACCAGGCAAAGCCCATTCAACATTTTTTCACTTAAATCCTTTAACCCCTATTGAACCCCAAATTAGCCCATTAGAAATAATGTAAATTGGATTTTAATTTTAAAGCTCAAAAGGATTTTGGAAATTAAAATATATTATTCAATTTGATTTTAATTAGGTTATTTAATGATTTTGAATCATTAAGAATAACAATTAGAAGTTGTTATTTAATTAAAGTTAATTGTTAGTTTAAGTGTTAAATTAACAATTAAGCTTAATTTAACTAATTTTAAAAGTTAAATTAGTTATTAATAATTATTAGTCTAAATGTTAGATTATTAATTATTAATTCTTCTAATTGTTAATTAATGAGAGTTAGTTATTAATTTAAGCGTTAAATTAATAATTAATTCTATTGACTAATTTAAGTGTTAAATTAGTAGATACTAATTAATTAGTGTTAATTATTATTTTAAGAGTTAAATTAATAGTTAATTAACTAATCTAAGAGTTAGATTAGCAATTTTTGTTAATTAGAATTAATTGTTAATTTAAGTGTTAAGTTAATGATTAATTTTAAATTTAAATTAATAGTTAATTAACTAATCTAAGAGTTAGATTAGCAATTTTTGTTAATTAGAATTAATTGTTAATTTAAGTGTTAAGTTAATGATTAATTTTAAATTAACTAATCTAAGAGTTAGATTAATAGTTATTAACTAATTAGTGTTAATTAATATTTAAGTGTTAAAATAATAATTAACATTAATTAACTAATCTAAGAGTTAGATTAGTAGTTAATAATAATTAGAGTTAATTAATAATTTAAGTGTTAAATTTGTTAATTAACTTTTATGGACTAATCTAAAAGTTAGATTAGTAATTAATTATTAATAGTCTAATTGTTAGATTATTAATATGATTTAATCTAAATGTTAGATTGTTTAATTATTAGAATTGTTCTAATGACATGAAATAATATGAAATTATTAATTTAGAGTGTGTGCACATGTGATGTGTGTTTTGATACTTTTAAATTTGATTTAATTGCATGCTTAAATTATTAAAAGAGTTTTCGAAATTCAAAAGCCAATTTTGACTGGAATCCAGCTTTTTGAAAGCCAAAATTATTTAATTTTGAAACTCTTTTATTTTAGCTATGTGATGCGCTGAATCATGTATAGAATGTTTAAAACACACGGTGGTCATAGATATGTATTTTTGAATTATTCATGTGATGAATGATGCATGTGGATCGTGGATGTATGTTTGTATATTTATTAATTGTTAATAAATAGAGGTTTGCGTACCTCTCCCTCTCTCATACTCCGATGTACTTCTACCTCCCTCTCTCTTATACTCGTCATAAGGCCTTCTTTAACTTACATGTAAATTTAAATTTAAATGTAATACGATCGAAGCAACCGAGGAAGGAGCGAGGATGATCCACATATGCAACTAGGAAGGCGATGTGATGGAGATCCTTTGCCTATGTGTTTGCAGAGTAGTCTACTGTAAATGTTATGTTAGATTATGTGTGCGTTTGACTATTGGCTCCAGTCAAATCCACTGTGTTATCCATGACCACACTAGACATGTATAAGATGCATTGTTTTTATTTTTGATTATGAATCAAAGCAGGTATAGTATTAGTAAATATATACGATATATTTGTATACTATCACCTAGGAGAGACCAAGATAAAAGTTATCTAAATACCCTCGTCTAAATTCTAAGCTGTAACATAAGTAGTTAAGAACTTACCGATTCAAATCACTTTAGACAGGTTTATTGTGCTACCACAAGGCCTGTTTAATTGTGAGGAGAGACTGTGGCTATGGCATTAGATGCCTATTTGATCGGGGTAGAGGAACCCTGTAGCTTTGTTGTGCTGTCCACAAGGGCTGCATGCAAATCTATGCTAGTCTCGTAACGATGGTTAGCTTAGACCAGAATTAGTGGCTTGTTGTGTTATCCACATAGCTATTAAATCTCTTGGGTCCGAAACTATGATCAGATATTGCAAAGAGTTGCAAGTCTCATAAGATGGATGCTCTTTGATTGTTTTACAGATTTCTTGTGCTATCCACAAGGTTGTACTGCAAGTCATTGAGATTTTGATCCCTACTAGGAGACTGTTGGCGTCTTCCATTTTGTATAGCTGAGGGTTATACAGTCCGTCGAAAATTAGTAGGAATTAAAACTTGAACAAAAGTCCGTATCATATTTTAAATTTAATAATTGAACATCTACTAAATAGATTACTTATCTGTTGTAGGGAAATATGTCATCGGATAACCCACTCCGAGGCATACCTGATGCCAAACTTTTGACTAGCCTGAACTACTCGGATTGACTTAGAACTTGAAGAATGTCTTCAGATCTGAGCACATTGCCTACATTGACTCAAATTTTTAGTGTGATAAAGATGACAACAAATCAACCTAAGGTTCATCTTTACCCTGAATGGCGGGACAGTAAGTTAGAAAAGTTCCAAACAAGAAACTACCACTGATTCGACAACCGAAACGAGTATATTGCTGCTGCTGAGGTGTCTAAAGAAGTGGTCTGGATGAAGAAGTTCATCATCGAGCTGGGAGTTGTCCCAAGCATCTCTATTCTTGTCCCTATGTTTTGTGACAACAATAGGGCAATTGTGCAAGTAAAGGAGCCGAGGTCTTATTAGAAATCAAAGTATATTCTATATCCTTATCATTTGATCAGAGAGATTATAACTAGAGGAGATGTAGTAGTTGATAGAGTATCATCTGGTGATAACATTACAGATCCACTAAAGCCATTGTCTTTAAATATTTTTGAGCATCACCTTGAGATGATGGGTATCACGAATGTAGTTTATTGGCTTTAATGCAATTGGGAGATTGATAGAAATTTATGCCCTACAAACCAATCACATGAGATGTGATCGTATCATTAAATGTCATTATCTCATTATTATTAATAGTAAATGGCAATTCTTCATTACATTTTATCATTTCATGTGCGTTTATCGTTTGATGTGATAAAGTCCTGCAACACATACGATGATGACTGAATCATAATGAGATTATAATAGTGAGATCAGTCATCTAGATGCATGTGTTCGAATTGTTCTTGGTCATAAGATCTTTAAGACCGGACATTGGAGACTCGGATAGACAAGTGCACATGATACTTACTTATATGATGAGGGTGACTGATGTCATGGTCACTAGTGTGGTGACACTAAGGTACATGTATAGGAGCTTATTAGTAGAATGAGTTCACTGAATTGATCCAACCTAGAATTCCCAAATTTCATTATATTGGCTGTCAATCGAGGTATTCTATAGTCACAATAGCATAGTTAGATCCTAGACCTGAGTCACCAAGGATGTCTTGCTTGAATGACACTGTGATTATTGACTTAAGGATCTCAAGTCTATGATTTTGTATAGTCAATTATTCAGGTTGAGCAGAATTCTTGTGAAGGCAATTGAGTTGACAACATGAAATCATTCGCTCTCAGTATGTCATCGGAGAGAGAATGTCCTATGGAATAGTACTTGATAATCCCTAGTGAGGGTTCAATAATTAAATAGAAAAGGAGTTTTCTGTTTAATTTAATATTGAGTACAAGGTTTTATTAGGTTAAGACATATCAGGGTTTGACAGTTAAACTATACCTTGGTCTGATTGGGACATTGCATGGATAAGGATCTATAGCCATATAGTATCTGTGGATAAAAGGCTACAATTAGTAGGTTACATATCCCCGATGTCTTTTGAAATCATGAGGTATAGCTTGGTTTCGTTTATGATTGTAAAACATGAAGAATTCATCATGCGATGATGGATTATTGATTATGTGATAATCAAATTAAAAATTTATTATAAGAGAATGAATAATACTTTATTTAGTCAAATAAGTTGTTATTGATTTAATAGGCTGAAAATCAAATAGACAGTTGGGCCTAGAGAGTCATACACAAAAGAATTCTCGCGTATTTAGAGAGGATTTAAGTTTTTATAATTTTTGAATTTTTGTGAAAAATGTCGGGAGTCTATAAATAGTTGCTATGGAGGAACCTAATCAGGCTTTAGTGTTTTCCTCTACAACTAGCCGTGATCCTCCCCCCTCCTCTCTCTCTCTTTGGAGTTGTCTAGTTCATAGTGGAGTTGAGATCCGGACGGAGTTTGTAGAGTGCGGAGGACCTCTAGACTGCCGCAAGGACTCGTGTGGACGTCCAGAGGCCGGATAGTTGAACGGCTCGTAGTTCCGAGGTCGACCACTTGTTTGTCTCCAATTTGACGAGGAATTTACATCCCCGTGATGGTAAAGATCTGATCTTTATATTATATATATTATTTTAGTATGATCTAAACATCTGAGAGTTGATGCACAAGATTCGAGGAAAAATTTACTTATTTTTTAATTTCGCTACACCGTTGTTCTTCCTGTTTTAAATCATATAGCAACACCTCGTGATCCCAAATGATTGGGGATCATCATCCCACTATCAGCACCTGTATGTCAATCGATTATCGTACGGAATTAATCATTCGGCTACGCGAGTGTCATAGTGATAACGGAGTATAGTCAACTATGAAACTCCTTAATCACTAAGTAGATCAATTGCTCAATGAGATGTTATTAGAAATCTCCTTATCCAATGATCCCGTTAACCTTATCTAGGGATTTAATTGAGCATAAACAACTAAACGTGATTCCATCTTGACAACTCAATCACTTTGTATGTATTTCATTGTTAATGGTCACTTGAATATTCAGACACATATATTATGCATCCTTAATTAAGAGCCAAAAAATAGTAGTCCTTGTACAAGGTATCTTTGGTGTCTCAGGCCAAAGGACTTACCATCCTACTGTGACACAGAATGTCTTAGTTGATAGTTAAGATCATCCAAAAATTTTGAAGCAGATCAGTTCAGTAAACTCATTCCACTAATGAACACCTACATGTTTGTCTCAATGTCTCTACACAAGTGGTTATGAGATCAACCACTCTCATCATATGAGCAGACACAACATGTGTTAGTCTATCTGAATGCTCGATATCTAGTTCGAGCATTCTATGATATAGAATAGATTAGGACCTATATATATAGAGGATTAATCTCATTAGCACAACTCCTTATGATTTAATCCTTATTTCATAAGTCCATGGACATCAATGTATATATGTATATATATTTATATATATATATATCGAGCAATTAAACATATAAACACACTCATATATATATATATATATATATATATATGATAAATACCATTCACCATTGAATAAAGAATGCAGGAATGAAGTCTGTTACATCGAATGTGATTAGTTTAGGGCACTCTAACTCCTTCAAGTAACTAAAGAGAGAATGCTCTAGGAATTATGCATGGAAGTCCTTGGCCATGGTAGACACTATATTAAAAAAGGAGTTTTCTGATATCATATAGCAACATCTAATCCAAGTGAGTTGTACGACTAGGGTTTGACAGTTGACCATGCCCTAGATTAACATGAGAGCATTGCACATATGAAGGATTATAGATACACGATAACTGATAATAGAAAGGTTTCTTGTGCGGGTTGTTGAACCCCATTACGTTTTGGGATCATGTAGAGTTACTTGGCACCAAACTTGATCAGAAGCGCGACTGACTACTATAAGATATTAATTTACTTTATTAATTATTTAATAGAGAATATTAAACTAATTAATTTAAGCCAACGTTACTAGGCTCATTGGGCCGAATGGTACTTAGACCTACAAGGTTACACGCACAAAGATCTATAGTTTATGGTGTTTAAGTAGGAGTTATATTAATTCAAAGACTTTTGTGAAAAGTCACCTATAATTAATATAAATATATGTTGAGCGAAAACCCTGGGCCAAGCTCTAGAGTTCCCCCTGGAGTCAGCCGCACCCCTCTCTATCTCTCTCTCTCCTCGGTGCCCAAGAGGAAAGGGGCGCCTCCTTTCCTCTCTCTTCTGCCTTTGTCGTTCACGCTTCCCAATTGTGGGAAGCCCTGTCCGCATGCCGCAAGCACCATCTCTGAGAAGGAACGTGAGTGAGTGCACTGAACCAAGTGAGGGAGTGAGGAGGATCCATCAAGAGGAGGGTCGTGTCTATACTATTGGAAGCTGAGCACCTACATACCTAGTGGCATCGTTCTATCGGAACCACACTGTTGTAGATTCGACTCCGTACAAGGTGAAATTTATTCACCGCTATTCTATTTATTCGTCGAAATAGATTAGGAACGGTCATGTAATTTTGTTTTTCTTAATTTCCATTACAGGCAAATCCTTATAGTGGCATGGTGTTATATTGTTGGTTGTTGGGCTGGTTGCTTGGGATGGTAGAGAGCCTGTCATTGTTGTGGATATTGCTGGGTTGGTGAAAGCCTAAACTTGCTCATTGTTGCCAACCACGTCAGTAGTGGGACACTAATTCTTCCTAAAGTTCTTCCTCTTTAGGGGATCAAACAAAGAATATAAAGGGGAGTCCTTCAACTTAGTCTAAATAAAGCTGGCCTTTTCCTTAAAGCTTCTGGAAGGTGAAAAATTGTTCATTGCCAAACTACTCATAATGTTAGGAGTGGCATTAGAGATGGTGAGTTTGACTCGTTCAAACTCTGACACCATATCTTCCAGCTTCTTAGCCATACTACTCCACCTATTAATAAATTGGATGAAGTCTTCATCTTGCTTCATCTTCTCAGCCTCCACGTCAGTGAATGGCAGTATGGGGCCTACTTTCTTTGTATACTTCTATAAAAAGTTCTTTTGAATCCCATTGAAATCCGCCGCCTCTTCTGGAGATAAGGAGAAAAATCACTCCAAAGTAGGGCCCGCTAGGGAAAGATGGAAGAAATAAGACAACACCCAACTATCCTGTTGATAAGGGGAGTACTCATGTATAAAGTCCTTTATGTGAATGAATAGATTTTCGGTCCCATCATACATACCGTAATTTGGCAAATCTGAAGGTGAAACATGAATGATGGGCAAAGTTGGGTAAGCCATGTTAGGAATCAACATGGGAGGAGGGCATAGCGTCTACAAGTTTTTGAACCAACTCCTCCACTTGAGTGAAACGATAAAGCAGATCTTGGTTGGGGCATGTAAGAGCCAACGCAGAGCTTTCCTTATGTGGCATAATGTACGTGGGAAAGAAGCTCTTGGGTTGTGCTTTAATAAGATGAAGGAGGAGTTGGGAACATGGTGACTTGTGGTGTGGTGCAAATCGGGGTGAAATTCATGGGAGCTTGCACAACAAGATGAGCCTCAGACTCATCAAACTGGGGAGTTGAGAATGAAAGGTTGGATTGCCCCTAGGTAGGATAGTTGGCTAAAACTCTAGTAGGGTTAAACATATTGGGGTAGAAGATGGTTTCTTTCCCTAAATAATGGATTGGATATCTACGACTTGTTGTGGAGTGATATTGGGATGTGCTTCCCACAAAGATGTCCAGTAGTGGGTTGATGAAGCAGATCGAGCTAGAGGTGGAACTAAAGCAAAGGGATTCTACTCAAATTTGGTCAGACTATTAGTTGAAGTGTTTAGATCTTCATGAATAGCAATGGCTCGGGCAGATCTAAAACTAGGAGTGAGAAATTATGCATTGTTGATGTTTGCCATGTAGGATGAGAACAGAGCAAGAGTAAATGGTTCGGATGGATCTGGATTCTGAAATACTGGATTATTAGAGTATTGCATTTCGACAAGATAGGATTATCCCTGAATTATCCTCTAAGAAATATCTAATTAGTTCTTCCCTGGTTCAAATGATACAAGTAAAGGTAATCAAGATTCCAACAGACAATCCCTTTCCTAGCAAATTATTGTACATAGGTGGTTCTTAGAGATGTAATGATGCACATAATGCAAACAATGTTTTCAGATTTCCACTTTCAGATGTTCCTTCTTTAAAAATGGATTTTTGTGTGTTCGACTCAAGGTTGTCCTCGGCTTTAAGGCTTTCTTTAGGATCAAGCTAACTCACTTTTGCAACTATGTAGGTGTTCTAACAAGTCTCCTTGATTTAAGAAAAAACTTAACTGCCGCATGGTGTTATGCATAGACTCGTGGAGCCCTCAAGACTAATGCTTTCAGTTAGTTAAACTGGGCGTATCACCTAATCACACAGCCTGAAGGAGGAGTTTCTAACCAAATTAGGCCTACTCCTAGAATACAAACTATATGCAATGTGACGTAAAATTAACAAACAAGCCATTCCGATTAGGACTAGGAGCCTATCTCACAGTGATAGGGCTGTAGGGGGCTTGACATTTAATAAGATATGCATCCAGTCAACTGATATTTTTCTCCCCGAGACAAAAATCTCAAAGTCTAAATCATAAACAGACTAATCACTGTAAAACACTCAAGTCAATCATGTACATGCACTCTAAACTAGGTGGTAATGATTTAATCAATAGAGTTAACACAAAAGGGGAAGGGATTTCGAGGAAAGATTTGCGGCTTCGGTCCCACCGTTATTGCCAAGTGGTGTGTAGACATGAAATTTCATTCTCATGAAAACACAATAAAATCATACATAACAAGTAAAGGAAAACATGTGATCGCCACCAAATCAATCAAATTATAAGGAAAACAACCCTACAATTCAATTAACTTGACAAAAAAAAAATATCTCTTTCGCAAGAGATTATGAATCCACCTTCCTTACTATCAGCCGGCTAACAACAAAGAGCTTCCCTCCAATGAGATTCGACCTTCCCCTACAAAAAACACAAAGAAGAAACTAATGAGGATAGATTAAAACTATGAAGTGTAATATCAATGTTCATTATGCACGTGAAACCACAATTAATCATGAAATAAATACGCGGTGGTTTTTTATTTTTTAGCCCCTATTTGGGAAAGGTGCATTAAGTGGTTGTGTGCATGTGATGATTAAAAATGTGAAAAGAAATCTAAATAATGATATGATGCAGTTAAACTAAAATAAACTCAGAAGAAAAAAGGAAAGAAAAGGAGTGGAATCTCCATTGAAGCATAGGCCAAAGAAAGGAAGGACTCCAAGGTAGAGGGGTCCTCCCTCCTTCTCCAAGGCTCCAGATTCCTTAGCTAGGGTTTCCTACTAAAGGTCTGCACATGGATACACTCATAACTCCTAACATTAAGAGATAAATTCTAGAAAAGAGAAGATAAACACAATAAAACATGAATTAATGTGATAAAAACTCTTCTGCAATTATCTTCTAAAGACTAGAGACCCCTCGAGAATAAGATAAAGTAATTTCAAATAATTAGGATAAGTATAAACCACTTATGAAGTTAATATGCAAAAAACCCTCTTATTTTCAGATAAACCCTGACAAAGTGTCTAATAAAAAATATGCCTATCTCAACGTGCGTCTATCCACTGGGACGTGTAACTCCAAAATTTTTGAGAAACCCTAATTACCTGAAAATTGATAAAAACGTCCACCCTCTAGATGTCCGTTACACTAGGCATCCAATGTGCTAGATGTTTTTATCACTTAAAGTAGGAATCACGGAAAATCCATAGAATCTTAAAAATGACAATCAAAGCGATGCATTATCATCAAAAATATGAGAAATATACTCATGATGATGTCAAAAGTGCATGTCTTCATCCCTTTAAGGTATGCCATTGTCCTGAACCAACAATTGGTATCAGAGCATAGGACTTTGATAGAATTTGATAGCCTCAAAGTCAATCATTGTACATTCTAGTTCGAAATATTAATAAAGGCAATTATTTCTTCATTTATAGTTCTCGCAAATTAACTATCGTAATGAAGGTCCGTAGACAAGTGTGTAGGATATTGAATCATGATGAGATCATGATAGTGAGATCAATATTCTTAGTCACTTATCTTAAACAGTTCTCGATCATAGGATATTTGAATTGGACGTTAAATATCCGATAAGATCGACACGGGTTATTTCTGCTCATGTGATGAGGGTGAATGATCTCACATTCACTTGTGTGGTGACACTAAGATAAACTTGTGGGTGCTCATTAGAGAATGAGTTCACTGAACAGATCCGAATTAGAATTCCTAGATGGTCATTATACTTAATAGTTAATCAGGGAATTCAATCGTTGCAGTAGCGCAGTTGGTCCTTTGACCTGAGTCACCAATGATACCTTGCTTGTAGACCATTGTGTCTTGATTCTCTGGCTTGTCGACTTTAACCATTAAGTACACGATAGTCAGTCTCTCAAACATAGTGGTGAGCTTGCGAAGGTAATTGAGTGAACAACAGGGGATCACTCACTCTTGGTATACGACTGGAGAGAGAATGTCTTATAGATGTGTACACAGAAATCTCTGACTAGGGTCAACTAAAAGAGATGTCTTTCTAGAAGTTAACTGAGTACTGGAATCTATCTAAATAATGCAATAAAGGGTTTGACTGTAAAACCATACCCTTGCGTTATTAGGACATTAGATGAGTGAATGATTTTATCTGTGCAGTATCTGCAGACGAAAATGTTCAAATAAAGGGAACAATATCCCTTATATCTTCTGGGGTCATGAGGTAGTGTTTGGTGCCGTTCATAGTCAAAAGGTCAAGTGGATTGATCATAGGATAATAAACCGTTTATTTATTGAATTAATTATTTAACATAGGATGTTTAAATAATAGTTAATAAATACTAAACATCAGAATTAGTTCTAAGTTTAGTGGGGCGAAAACCAGACTGATATATTGTTGTCACCAAAAAATGAGCAAAGAGAAAAATCCAAACAATTTTTTCCAAGAGAGAGTTAATGGACAGCAGTCATGCCTATTTTGCAAGCCAAATGAATAAAAAAAGGGGCCACTCTAGGGCCCAAATGGTGAAGAAAGCCAAAGGCACAACCGGGCCCATTATATCAAGTAAAGAAGGTCCAAACAATTGTGCAAAGATTGTCCAAGAAGGCCCAAGTGAAGAAAAGTTAATGGACAATAGTCATGCCGAATCTTGCAAGCCCAAAGAAGTCAAAAAGGGGTTACTTTCAGCCCAAATGATGAAGAAATCCAAGGGGGCAGGCCCGGGCCCATTATCTCAAACAAAAGAAGCTCAATAGGGCCAATTTGGGCCCAAAAAGTAAAGGCCAAAACCCAATTTCGTGGCAGCCTTTAAAAGAGCCCAAATGGTCCTCCCCATGGCCTATTCTTACCCCTTTGGCCCATGTTCAAATCTGCCCAAAGGAGGATAAGAAGAAAAGCAAGTGGTCCCCCCTTCAAGATTCTTCTAGAAGAGGGTAGGTGAAAAGCAAAAAGAGAAGCCAATCATGATTCTTGTGGCCTCATTGGAGGGCTCTTAAGAGGGGTTCCTTATCCCTAATCCAAGGCTAATGGATGCCTAATATACTCCCAAAAAGTAACCTAACTTTATCTATAAAAGAATCCTCATCTTCTACAAAAAAAAGTTAGAGACAAAAATCCCAAAAAAGAGAAAAGAGAAGAAGAAAAGAGAGAGGCTAGGAGGAGCACATCTTCCTCCTCCTTCTCCTCCATTTCTTGCATCCTAAGAGAGGAAAAAGAGTTAGAGAAGAAGAGAAAAATAAAAAAAGAGTGTTAGAAAAGAAGAGAGCAAGAGAAAGGGCTTCTAGAGCCATCCCCCATTGCTCATCCCCTCTCCAAGGTAGAGTGGGTGATGGGTGATGGGTTCTTTCATGTTCTTCATGTTCTTTTTTACGCAGTCTTTTATTTTGATGTTCATAGAAACTTCTATCTCCCCCTTGATGTTCATCCATGACGATTGAAAGCAATGAAATGCAAAGTTCAGATTTCCTGTGTCTGTTTTGTAAATCTACTGGTTATCTTGCTTTTATGTTATTTTTTCCTTCATAAGGTATGTGTTTTTTGTGTGTGGATGGTAGAGGGGCCTTTCTAGTTTATAGAAATGGTCTCCTCAAGGCTTAGAACCCCCTGAATATGGAGATATGACTCGAAATGTGCTTTGCTGTCCAGATTTCCTGAAAATTGATTTTTCATTTATTTGTCTTCGGTTTTGGGGTTTTTCAAGGTGGCTTGGCCTCCCATGACCCTTAGGAGCACATCCCCTCCATGGATGATGTTCCCCCAAGGCCAAACATCAAGAAAATTCCCTAAGTTTCATATATATTAAAGTTTGAGATTTCTGTTTTCATGTTGGAACCGAATGGATTTTGTTTGGATTTTTTCCTTTAATGGCTAAGGGTTTAGGCCCTAGAGGTTCTCAAGGAGGTTCCCTCACTAGTTGAGGATGAGCTTCTTTGAGTATAAATCCTCTAACATGGAGCCAAGAAGGAGAGATCCATGGAAAAGATAAAAATATATCTAAGTTTCTCATATGTTCATATTAAAGTTTTCATGATATTTTCCTAAAGAAATGCATTTAAAATATATTTTAAATAAATATTTTAGGTCTTGTATCTTTTATACTTTATTTTCCATCATTTAGGTTAGATTTAAACTGATTTTTCACCAAAAATCCGGGTTTCAGCCTGAGTCTGGGATTTGCAGTGCTACAGTGTTTGAGTCTGCGCCTCCCTGCGCAGACTCAACGCTAGTAGCAGTTTTTTGAGTCTGCGCCTCTTTCAGTTGGGTTTTTGGGCTTGAGGTGATTCTTTGATCCTCTCCCAAGTTGTCCAAATGTTCTTTGGACCTAAGGTTGTCCCTTTGTAGCCCACTGAAGGTCCTAAATGGCTTGGACTTTGGGTTGTTAAACCCTTAATATTTCAATCCTAAATCTTGTTATATGTTTTAAGATTTTAAATGTTTTTCGATGTTTTCCAAAGATGTCCCGATCCAAGGGTGCCAACAATCTCATGTTGGGTAACCCATCAAGGACCCTCATACAAAAAACATTATTCTTGTGTTCCCATTTCTATAGGTTCATTTAGATGATATGTCCCGAAGTCCCAATGGGTTGGTAGAGTTCCTTGCTCCCCAAATGTAGAAATGGAATGGGTGATTCCCTGTGGATAACCCTTTCATTTTGAAGGCATTAAGGGCATCCTTTGGGTGAGCGGTTGGATGCTCGGCACGCCCCCCTTTATAGTCACCTCCATGGTTCATAGTTACATGTGATCCTCTAGGGAAATTGGTGGAGTTCCTTGCTCCTCAAATGTAGAGATGCTTTGGATTACCCCTTGTGGGTTTTTCTTACATCTTGAAGACATTAAGGGCACCCTTTGGGTGAGTGGTTGGATGCTCGGCACGCCCCCCTTTACAGCCATCCCTATGGTCCATTAGCCAATACATATCCCTTTAAGGGAGTTGGTCCTTCGGGTCCCTTCATGCCATGATCCTTCATGAAGATCCTAAACCTTTGATTGGGTTTTCCTAATGAAAGGTTGAAATTCAACTTGGAATCATTATATTAAGTATTTTCAATACTTTATAAAGTGATCCAAGAAGAATGGGATAAACATGAAGAAATCATGTCATTCGAAGAAATCTACATAAGAACCACTCCTTGAAAAGACTTTATGTAGTCATACTCAACTTCTGAGATTTCTCAGTGTTATCTTCCCCAAATTTGTTTTGATTCTTGGATCACTTCAAGTTGAAAGAGGTATAAACCTGAAATTATGCTCAGGTTTTGAGTCTGCGCACCTATAACTATGGAAATTCGATTGGGAATGGGGTACAATATGTTTTTCTCCACTCCGGATTTCATATTCTAACTTTAATAGTTGAAACTAACCCCTTTATGGATTTAATTGCAGCTTGAACTGTACAGGAAACTCAAAAAATCAATTTTCAGACTTGAGTCTGCGCCACTGTTCTGAGTCTGCGCACCCTTGCGCAGACTCAACTCAAAACTGTCAAAGATGCCTTGCATGGACTGATAGACTCATTTATGGTTCAAATAAATCAAATAATTAAAGTTAATTCATTCAAAAAAAAGGTTTAGGATAAGCCATCTACTGTTTTAAATAAACACAAAATTCCAAACTTAAGTTGAGTCTGCACACCTTTCATAAGCTCATTTCAAATGAAAAAATCAACTAAACAATAAATCAAATTGTTCAAATCACTCACAATCATTTATCAAACACTCCATGTCATTTAAATAAACATCCATTTACAAAAAGGATCCAAATCCCCTCAAATAAATAAAAAATTACAACTTCAGCTGAGTCTGCGCACCCCCTGCACAGACTCAAACCCATTTTTCTTGACCCCTTGATCTTTGAAGCTCCCCAACACTTTGAAAATCTTGGAATTCCCCTCAACCTCAGAATATTCCATGTTTTTAAGAATCTTGCTCAAAATCCTCTTTAAACTTGAGTCTGCGCATCAATCCCAAGGCCAAAACCTCATCTCTTGGCCCCCAAATCATGCTCGCAGCTCCAAATCTGTAAATAATCACCAAAAAAACATAAAATCAAGTTATCCTACTAAAAATCTAATAAAATAACTCACAAACAAAAAATCAACAGTTCAGACTTGAGTTTGCGCATCCTGGCGCAAACTAAACCCTGAAATTCACAAAAAATAAAAAATCAGCTTCCCGACCACTAAAAGATGATTTAAAGCCCTCTAAAAATCAAGTTTATTCTTATCTATCAGTAAATAAAATAAAAACACCAAGTTGTTCTTCAAAAAATGCAAAAAACAACTCAAAACAAATTGGTGACAAATGAGTCTGCGCTACCCTGCGTAGACTCAACCCTGAAATCCCAAAATTGGCCTTTTTGACCCTAAATTCCCTCCAAATTAAATCCAAAAATTTATATAAAAACTTTATACTTTATATAAGTCGAAAACCTAAATAAAAGCTTAAAACTCGTTTTATAAAAAATGTTTAAACACTTTGATAAACAATGAGTCTGCGCTCTATAACGCAGACTCAACCTTAAATTCTTAAAATCTGGTGTTTTGGCCATTAAATTCCCCTCAAATCAAATCAAAATCTTAAGAATAAACCCTATGTTTTCCACAAATCAAAACCCAAACAAAAATGATAACTTTTTCCTTGAAATTACCTAAAAAACTGAAAAAATAGGCTTGTGACAAATGAGTCTGCGCTACCCTGCGCAGACTCAACCCCTAATTGGTAAAATCCAATCTTTTCAACTTTAATTCCTTTAAAATTGAATAAAAACCCCAAGATAAGGATAAAATACTTCCTGTAAATCAAAAATCAAATAAGACTCAAATTTGCCCTTTTGCAAAACATAAAAAATACCTAAAAGAAATCTCATTTCAATTGAATTTGCACATCTTGCTCATCCTTCAAAACTTGTAAATTCAAAACATAAAAAATACAAATCCTTGAAGTATTTTTTACTCAAATCAAATAAGAAAACATAAAAAACACATTTCCATACTTTGCAAATCAAATCCAAAGTCTCTTTACTTTAAATCGGAAAAAACACAATAAGAAATGTTTATTAGACTTCCTTGATAAAAAATGTCATCCACTTCAATCAAAATACCATAAAAAAGATCTTCATTCCGCTCACAAATCAAAGAATCAAAATAAATACAAGCATTCTCATTGATAACAAATGAGTCTGCGCGTCCTTGCGCCGACTCAACTTTAAACTAAAAAATAAGCTTTTTTCTCAAATAAAAACTGAAATTCATTCATTTTTCGAATGCAATCTTGTATATCTTTCTTATGTCATTTCAAAGGGTGTTATTTTATTCTTCCGACGATTAATCAATGGTTTTCCTCTTAGGAGGATGTAATTAACGCTATTCCATTTATGGGTAGCGGGATCGGGTCGAAGAACTATGCAATCATCTGATTGAGTCAGGTAGAGCGCACAAATACAAATCTAAATCTAAATAAAAAAATCAAGATTAAGTGCATTTTTCCCTAAAAAATGTACGACATATATGGGCCTGGAGGTTCGACATACGTACAAGACATCCTCTTGGAGTTTCTCTCTCCTCTCTCTCTCTCTCCCTCTCTCTCTTGAAGAAGAAGACTTCTTTCTCTTCTACTTTCAACTGCATGGTGGATTTGAGATCGGTCGAAGTACTCATGTCGAGGAGGAAATCGCATCTGTGTCGGGAGCTCATGTAGATACCTCTGGAGATCGTTCGCGTGCGCTATTACCGAAACAGTTCAATCCACAGGAGATTCGAAACCCCGCATAGGTGAAGACCAATTCTTCCCAGTTACTTTATTTTGTCCATTTTACAATCCCAGCAACCCTATACTTGGAATCGTATTTAATTTCCGCTACGTTCCGACGATTCCTTAAAGTAGTATCAGAGCCAAGTTTCTAGTTCGATCGTAAAACATCATCGTTTTGCATGATAATTTCTCGTTATGCACGCAGAACGTGTATTGTACATGTTCTTGGGCTAAACTAAATATTGATCAATCTGATAATAGGGAATTTTTCCCAAGCGGTCTGGTGGTAGGGTATTAGTTTTTCTAATCTTCTTAATGTGGGACTACCATGGGCGTAGAAAAACCATAGCCGATTATTCTATTTTCTCTCTTGAGAAGAACCCTCAATCTGCATGTCAATATTAGATCTAAGACTATCCTGATTTCTCTGATGTTGCATGGAGGCAAGGAGAGGTGAAAGGGATTCGATGGTGCTTGTTCTGTTACCTTGGCCTATTGTATTCATGCTATTATTGCCATGGTTGAGAACTGTAATAGGGGAGAATAGCATGGGTTTTGCAACTTGAGTAGGCCTTCAACCTTCCGTTTGGTATGACCAGAGGGATCACAAGTCTTGAGCGAAACCCCACCTTCTCCGTTGATAGCCGACGGGTGCCTTCTTTTTCCCACAGGCTTGCGATACAGGAGAGAGAGATAGATAGGGTCATGCAAGAACGCTCGCTTGCATGGACGTGAGGGGACATCCGGCGACGTCCGGAGCGCAGCTAGCAACGTCCATCGGCACCGTAGGGGCCAGCCGGAGCCCCGCCGCCGATCACCTGGGCCGGAGCTGGCCACCCCCCGCCGATCGGGGACAAACCAAGCCCGCGCCTCACCCCATACCCTAACAGGCGGAGGGGGTGAAGCGGCGTGTAGGCCAGTGGGCCCACCCGCCCGGACCCGCGCGACCCACGCCGGATCCGAACCGAGTCCAGACCCAACCGACCCATAACCCTTACCCGAAACCCCTTTAGGCCCCCTTTTAAACCATTTTTAGCCCCTTTTTAAAACCCTTTTAAGACCATTTTAAAACTATTTTAAAATTTTAATTTTTGGGGTTAATTAATAACTGTTATTATAATTCTTATTATTATTAATAGATTATTAAATAGTTTATTAATATGTTTATATTTGAAGGGCTTTAATTAGTCTATGGGAATTGTTAATTCTTTTAATTTTTTTTTAAATTGTTAACTTCCCTGTTAAACAAGTATGTTTGATATTGAAAACTATGCATAACCTATTTTTATTTCTGTTGTTCAAATTGTTTGAACAATAATTAAGATTAACTAAATTGTTTAGTTATATTGTGGTTTATCAATAATGTTTGATAAATATATTGAAATAAATGTTATTTTGAAATCTATTGGTATTATAATTTTATATTTATAAAAGTTAATACCAACAATAATTATGTGATAGTTATGTTGTAGCATGTGATGTGATGTGATACATGAAGGGATGATCATAGACTTAGATTAATCATGTGGTAGTTATTATGTGTGAATGCAATGCATGTTTTATTTAATGTCCCTTGATAAGATCAAGGTTTCAAATTATTATTTAAATGTACATTAATGGATCTGCGAGTCATATGTTCATATTTGCATATAATTTTTGCGGGTTAAGCTATTGAGGTCCGGATCTTCTGAAAACACCTCTAGAGGACTGACTAGCATCAGATGAAATCCGGATTGTTGGATTCACCATAGGATCTCATTATAGATCATCGTTTGGCTCTGATGATTCCATAATAGAATAAGTAGTCTATGATCATCCTATTTTAAATTTTCTGCATTTATATGATATCTGTGGATTATACTATTATATATATTTCTATTAAGTATAATGATATTTCAAATTGAAATATTATTAATAGTATAATTTTTAAAATCAAACTTAAAACCTCTCTTTTAAAATTTTAAGTTGTATACGTGAGATATTTAAAATAATCCACGTTACCCACTATATTATAGATCTAAGGATAATTCTTATTTCAAATGGATTTGTTGTGCTACCACTTGTCTATTTGATTTAAAAATTAATCTAAGTTTACGACATGTGATGTCATTAAGATAGATGGACAAATAATGTAGTTTTGTTGTGCTACCACAATGATTGCACTACGAATTCATGTTATCTAAGTAATTATGGATAAAGTTAACTGAATCATTTGATTTGTTGTGCTACCACAAGATCATTCTGATTCGGGGGTTAAACCTGATCGTATATTGCAATTGTTGCACTTGTCAAGAGTTGGCTGCCTAAGTATTGTGATGTGATTTGTTGTGCTACCACAAGATCACATGCATGATATCCAAAGGATTCTGATCCTCACTAAGAGATCTCCGGAATCTCTCGTTCTGTACATTAGAGGGTCATACAGGTCGCTAAAAAATAGTGAGAGTATAAATCTAGATTAGAAGTCCTAAATCTGATTTTTAAAGAACTATCTGCTTATTTTTCGTTATATTTCCTTGTAGGTAGCTATGTCGTCACCTAACCCTCTTCGTTGCATACTTGATGCCAACAAAATCACGGGACCAAATTACATTGACTGGTTACGCAACCTGAAGATTGTCCTCAGGTGTGAAAAACTAGCCTATGTCCTGGAACAACCTGATCAAGAACAACCTGGTGAAGGTGCTAACGAAGATGAATTAATGATGTTTGAAAATTAGAAAGAGGACACTATTAAAGTCCAGTGTTATATGCTTGCTTTAATGAGCAATGAACAACAACGACAACATGATAACATGGAAGCTAAGGCCATTCTGAATCACCTACAAGAGTTGTTTGGTGAACAATCAAGAACAGAAAGATATAAGATATCTAAGAAATTGTTCAGGACCAGAATGACCGAAGGCACATCTATGCAAACTCATGTACCCAAGATGATAGAGTGGATTGAAAGGCTTGCAGTGCTTGGTTTTTTTATGAACAACGACCTAAGCATCTACTTAATCCTTTAGTCCTTACCAGATTCATTTTCACAATTCATCATCAACTTCAATATGGACAAAATTGAGGTTACACTGGCTGAGCTGCTTAACATGTTGAAGACAACTGAAGGCATTATTCAGAAAGATAAGCCACATGCTATGCTTGTTGGTATGACTAATAAGAAAAGAAAAGCTGGATAGACCTTTAAGAAAGATAAGCCAAAGAAGCCAGTGAAAAGCAAACCAGCGGTTTAAAAGGATAAAGCTAAAGTCAATGATAAAGGTCAGTGTTTTCACTGTCATAAAGAAGGTCACTGTAAGAGAAACTGCAAGATTTATCTAGCATAAAAAGCAAAAGAGAAGCTTGGTGAAACTTCAGGTATACTCATGATTGATCTTAACTTGTCTTATAGAGAATCTACATCTTGGGTATTAGATATTGGATGTGTTTCCCATATCTGCAATAACTTGCAGGTGCTAACAAGTAAAAGAAGATTGAATCGCAAAGACGTGGATCTGAGACTTAGAAATAGAGCAAAGGTTGCTGCAATAGCTATAGGGACAGCAAGACTTCAAATGCAGTCAGGAGACTCATTGAAACGAATAGATTGTTATTATGTTCCAACTATAATTAGGAACATCATTTTCCTTTCTTGTTTAGATAGAGAAGGATATTCTAAAAAAGTACATAATAATAGTTGTTCTATTTATCTAAGAGACAAATTGTTTGTTTCTGGATATTTATTAAATGATTCGTATTTACTTGATATTGCATATGATATATGTCTAGTAAATAAGTCTCTTGAACGAATAGATAAAGATGTGAATAAATAATACCTATGGCATTGTAGGCTCGGTCATATAAGTGAGAAAAGGATCATTAAGTTGCAAAAGAATAGATATCTTGATCTATTTGATTATGAATCATTTGCAACTTGTGAAGTTTGTCTCATGGGAAAAATGACCAAAGCTCCATTTTCTGAACATAGAGGAAGAGCTAAGGAATTATTAGAACTAATACATAGTGATGTATGTGGTCCAATGTCCACTCATGCTATGGGTGGTTACTCATACTTCGTTTCATTTACAGATGATTTCTCAAGATATGGCTGCATATATTTAATGAAATATAAGTCAGAAGTCTTTGAGAAATTTAAAGAATTTAAAAATGAACTTGAGAACCAAACTGGAAAGAGTATCAAAACTCTTCGATCAGATCAAGGAGGTGAATATTTAAGTACAGAATTCATACAATATCTTAAGAATAATGGTATTCTGTCTTAGTAGGCTCCTCCTTATACACCACAGTTAAATTGTATATCAGAAAGGAAAAATCGTACTTTATTAGATATGGTACGATCAATGATGAGTTATGCTAAACTTCCAATTTCTTTATGGAGATATGTACTATTGTCTGCTGCATATCTATTGAACAAAGTTCCTAGTAAGTCAGTATCTTCTACTCCATATGAGATATGGAAAGGGAAGAAACCATACTTTAAGCATGTTAAAGTCTGGGGTTGTCCTGCACATGTCAAAAGACATGATCCAGATAAACTGGATTCCAGGATAGAAAAATGCAAGTTTGTGGGATATCCAAAAGAGACTTTTGGATATTATTTCTATCAACCCAGCGATCAAAGGGTGTTTGTCGCAAAAAGAGTTGTCTTCTTAGATAAAGAATATCTTTTAAAAGAAGATAGTGAGAGCAAGATAGAACTGGAAGAATTTTCAGACTCGCAAATCAAGGTTGTCTCATCTGATGAACCATTGACTCAAGAACTTGTTCAAGATAATACACAAGAAATTCACAGATCTGGTAGAGTGCCTAAGCAGCTTGAAAGATATGTTGGACATATCGATGATGACAAACCAGTAATGCATTTAAATGAGGATGATGATCCTCAAACCTACCAAGATGCCATGAATAGTCAAGAATCAGAAAAATACCAAGAGGCAATGAATTCAGAAATTCAGTCTATGTATGCCAACTAAGTTTGGAACTTGGTTAATCTGCCAGAAGGTATAGTACCTATTGACAGTAAATAGATCTTTAAAAGAAATATCGGGGTAGATGGACAAATTGACACTTACAAGGCAAGGATGGTTGCGAAAGTGTATCGTCAGAGACAAGGAATTGACTATGATGAAACTTTTTCCCCAGTTGCCATGATTAAGTTAATTAGAATACTTCTTGTCGTTGCTGCATTCTATGATTATGAAATATGACAAATGGATGTGAAAACAGTGTTCCTTAATAGGAACCTTCAGGAAGAGGTGTATATGATACAACCTGAATGATTCACTTCCAAAGAGCATTCAAGTAAGGTATGCAGGCTGCATAGATCCATTTATGGATTAAAGCAGGCATCTCGAACTTGGAACTTAGGATTTGATGAAGCAATCAAATCTTATGACTTCATTAAGAATGAAGATGAACCTTGTGTATATAAAAAGACCAGTGGGAGCGCGGTTACCTTTTTAGTACTTTACGTTGATGACATTCTAATCATTGGGAACGATGTAGGAATGTTGTCATTAGTAAAGATTTAGTTATCTAAAAACTTCTCCATGAAGGATTTGGGTGAGGCATCCTATATTATGGGAATTAGGATCTATAGAGATAGATCCAAGAGGATGCTCGGATTATCCCAATCCATGTACATAGTGTTAGTCTTAGGTGGCCTAACAAGCCAATATGACTTTGTAATTTCGTTCATTTATTAATAAAATGACATTATATTCATTGTGTGTAAATCGTATTAATTATCGTCTCATAATGAAGTCCATGAGTATGTCCGATAGTGATCAGATTATGATGAGATCATTATAATGAGACTGATTACTTAAACAAACATATTCTCAATAGTTCCTAGTCGGAGGTATCCGAGAAGGACGTCGAATATCCAGTTAGACTAGTACAAATTACTCCCACTCATAAGATGAGGGTGACTGATTTCATAGTCACTTGTGTGGAGACACTAAGGCGAATCTATAGGTGCTCATTAGAGAATGAGTTCACTGAACTGATCCAACTGAATCGTTGGATGGTATAGTACCTCACTGTTAACCAGCTTGATTCTATTGTCGCAGTTGCGTGAATGGTCCTGGGACCTGAGACATCAAGGACACTTTGTCGGTGACTTTTGTGCTTTGATGTTGGTTTATAAATCTCTAACCATGGGATTCTAAACAGCCAAGGATTGGGTACAGCGAAATACCGTCGAAGGGAATTGAGTGTCAATAAGGAATCATTCGCTCTCGGTACTTAGAGAGAGAATGCTCTAGGAAGGATGCGCAGAAGTCCCTGGCCAGGGCAGACGATAATATCGGGAAAAGAGTTTTCCGATATTATTCAGTAGCATCCGATCCAAGTGAGTCGACCGGTTAGGGTTTGACAGTATACCATACCCTGAGTTGACTCGAGAGCATTGTACGAATGAAGGACTATATCAACGCAGTAACTGTCGGCTGAAAGGTTCAAATGGGTTACTTAACCCCAATACCTTCCGGATTCACGCGGTGTTGCTTGGCACCCAACGTGATCGGAGGCCCGATCGAATTCGATGTGCGACATTAATTCGATTGATTAATTAATTAATATGTGTTGTTATTGATTAATCAGGCCAGTGAGGAGTCACTGGGCTTATCGGGCCATTAACCGGACTGGTTATTGGTGTTGGGATCGCTGTGTCGGGATCCGATCCTAAAACGCAGCGGAATAAAGAAGTTCGGGATCGGATCTGTCCCGTTTCGATCGTTAAAACTAAAACCGATGTAGATCGATTTACCTTGCGCGGATTCGAATCCGCGTCCGTTTTCCGGTTCCATCGGAGCGATGCCGCAAGTCGCGCAGATGCCCGACCTCTAGCGGTATCCACGCGGTTCTCCTCGCGATGGATCGTCCTCGCTTCCTCGCTCGCTGCGGCGCTCGAAGATCCCGTCTGACTGCGCGTGATCCGCCGCGACATGCGGATCCAGATTCCCCGTCGAACGGGAAGTGGAGTAGTTGGGAACGGCACGCCCAGAGGAGAGAGAAAGTGGGGAAGAACGAATGACGGCTAGGTCAGGGTTGCTGGCCCCGGACGTAGAATCCGTTCTTTTATAAAAAGTCAGTTTGCGGTTTTTCACAAAAACCCAGACTTATCCGAAATCCTGTCGGATTATCCATCGACTTGAAAACCATTTGCGTGTGACCCTCTAGGCCCAAATACCAGTCCAGTTAATAGCCCATTAAGTCCAGTAACCCTTTACTGACCCACTGAATTAATTAATATCCTTATATTCAATTAATCAGCCGAATTTAATGTCCCACAATAAATTCGGACGGACTGCCGATCACGTTGGATGACAAGCAACATCGCGTGGTCCTGGATGGAACTGGGGTTATCGCAACCCTCTATTGGAACCTTTCTGTCATCGGTTAGCGCGCGGATATAATCCTTCATCCGTACAATGTTCCCGAATCGACCTAGGGCATGGTTTACTGTTAAACCCTATTTGGTCGATTCACTTGAATCAGATGCTGCTAATCTGAATCCGATAACTCCTTATCGATTACAGAGTCCGCCCTGGCCAGGGACTTTAAGCGCATCATTCCCGGAACATTCTCTCTCAAACAACCGAGAGCGGATGATCCCGTATTGAACACACAATTACCTTCGAGGGCATTTTCCTGAACCCGATCACTTGACTTATTGATATCCCATGGTTAGGGATTCGTTCGTCAAGGTTAAAGCTCAGAAACCTACCAACAAGGTATCCTTGGAGTCTCAGGTCCAAGGATCATCCACGCAACCGTGACAATTGAATCGAGCTGGTTAACAGTGAGGTGATTACCATCCAGCGATTCATAGTCGGATCAGTTCAGTGAACTCATTCTCCAATGAGCACCTATAGGTTCAGCATAGTGTCTCCACACAAGTGACTTATGGGATCAGTCACCCTCATCATATGAGCTGAAGTAACCTATACTAGTCTATCCGGATGTTCGATGTCCTATCTCAAACATCCTATGACTAGGAACAATTAAGAACATGTGTTTATAAGTCTTTGGTCCCGTAATTATGATCTCATCATAATCCAAAGACTATTGCACATGTTCATGGACTTCATCGTGATTCGATGAACACAGATCGAATTAATTACACACAATGAATTATTGCCATTTATTAATAATCTGAATATATACACAGTATCGGATTGGCTTTGAGACCATCTAATACTAACAATTGGGCCTAGAGGGTCACACACAAATGATTCTCAAGGCGATGGATAAATAAGTGGGTTTTATATTAACCGCTGCGTTTGCGATCCGGAGAAACGCCGAGATCCCAACAGTGGTATCAGAGCTAGGTTCTACTGTTTCTCATCCCATTTCGATCTCTGAAATAATTATTCCTTGATTTATTCCATGCTCTTATTCGATTTATTGTTGGATCTGTGTTCATACGATGAGCACAAATAATTTGATTATTTTATTCTGCGAAAATCAAATAAATTTTGGGAATTTTTGGGTGTTCTTCATGTGATGAAGAACATGATCTTACGGGTACTGTTTGGTAGATTTTGGTGGCCGTTGAGGGTGACCAAGAAGCCTAGGGGATCCTAGGATCCTAGCCAGTCGCCGTCGGCACCAAGGTCGACGCTGGGAGAGGTCAGTGGCAGTGATGCCAGAGTCATCTTCCTCCTCTTCTGTGTTTGAAAACAAGAAAAATAGGGCTTTAAAGGGGCTTGGGCAGCATGTTTGGGGCCTCTACGGCTCGCCTGCCGACGCTGGAGGGGTCGCTGGTAGGACCGGATGGCACCGGGCATCCGGCCGCCGGTGGGGGCGCCGTCGTCGGGCCCATGTAGCTTTCCCCCTCGCCGCCATCACACCTCCTGCTGCAGAAAATAGGAGGGGCTGCCGGCGATCCCGCCAATGCCGGGGCTGTCGCCGGTTGGACCGGCAGGCGTTGGCGGCGCCGTGGTGCCAGCTGCCGGCCGCCGGCCACTGCTGCAAGACCCCGCCACCCGCCACCTAACGCCCCCTGCAACTACATCCTTAGGGTTTCGGTTGTGAAAGGGGAGGCCGGTTTCGAGCCGGTCCGACCGGCTGGGCCGGGCCAGGTCGGTCCGGGCCGGCCAAACCTATTTTCTCTTTATAAACCCCAAACCCCTAAATGCCCATTTAAAAATCGAATAAAATTTTATTTAATTTAAAAAAAAAATTCAAAATTGTTTTGAAATTTAACATTATTATTCAATTTTATTTATTTGGGCATTAATGATTTTAGAATCATTATTATTAACAATTGTGTTAATTAATTAAAGTTAGTTATTAATTTAAGTGTTAAATTAATGGTTAATTTTAATTGGCTAATTTAAATGTTAAATTAGTAGTTATTATGTAATTAGAGTTAATTGTTAATTTAAAATGTTAAATTAATAATTAATTTTAATTAACTAATCTAAGGGTTATATTAGAGTTAATAATTAATTAGTGTTAATTATTAGTTTAAGAGTTAAATTAGTAATTAACATTAATAAACTAATCTAAGAGTTGGATTAGTAGTTAATAATTAATTTATGTTAATTATTAGTTTTAGAGTTAAATTAGTGATTAACATTAATCAATTAATTAGTCTAAGAGTTAAATTAATACTTCATAACTAATTAGATTTGATTATTAATTTAAGTGTTAAATTAATAATTAATTTTAGTTTACTGATCTAAGAGTTAGATTAGTAATTAATTATTTATAGTCTAATTGTTAGATTATTAATATTGTTAAATCTAAATGTTAGATTGTTTTGATTATTAGAAATGTTCTAATGGCATGGAATAATATGGAATTATTAATTTGGAGTGTGTACACATGTGATGTATGTTTTGATGCTTTTTAGTATGATTTAATTGCATGTTAAGATAATAAAATGAGTTTTCAAAATTCAAATGCCAATTTTGAATGGAATCCTAGTTTTTTGAAAGCTAAAGTTATTTATTTTGAAAACTCTTTTGTTTAAACCATGTGATGTGCTTATCATGTGTGGAATGTTTAAAACACAAAGTGGTCATAGATATGCACTTTAAATTTATTCATGTGATGAATGGATTGTGTGGATCGTGGATGTTTGAATTATGGATATTTATTAATTGTTAATAAATAGGAGTCTGCGTACCTCTCCGTCTCTTATACTCTGATGTAATTCTACCTTCCTCTCTCTTGTACTCGTCATAAGGCCTTCTTCAATTTACATATAATTCTAGAATTATTGTAATATGATTGAGGCAACCGAGGAAGGAGAGAGGACGATCCATAGTTGCAACCAAGAAGGCGATATGATGAAGATCTCTTACCTATGTGTTTGCAGGGTAGTCTAATATAAATATTATGTTAGATTATGTGTCCATTTGACTATTAGCTCCAGTCAAACCCATTGTGCTTTCCATGCCCACACTTGACATGTATATAATACATTATTTTTTTTTAATTTTGATTATGAATCAAAGCAGGTACAGTATTTGTTAAATATATAATATATATTTATATATTATCACCTTGGAGAGACCAAGATAAAAGTTATCTAAATACCCTCGTTTAAACTCTAAGCCGTAACATGAGTAGTTAAGAACTTACCACGTGGTCCTCCATCGTTATACTCATAGGATTCGAATTACTTTAGGCAGGTTTGCTGTGTTACCACAAGGCTTGTCTAATTGTGAGGAGAGAGTATGGTTATGACATTAGATGCCTATTTGATCGGGGTAGAGGAACCATATAACTTTGTTGTGCTATCCATAAGGGCTGCATGCAAATCTATGCTCGTCTCGTAAGGATGGTTAGCTTAAATCAAAATTAGTGGCTTGTTGTGCAATCCACAAGGCTATTAAATCTCTGGGGACCGAAGATATGATTAGATATTGCAAGAAGTTGCAAGTCCTATGAGATGGGTGCTCTTTGATTATATTACAGTTTGTTGTGCTATCTACACAGCTGTATTGCAAGTCATTGAGATTCTGATCCCCACTAGGAGACTGTCGGCGTCTTCCGTTCTGTATAACTAAGGGTTATACAGTCCGTTGAAAATTAGTGGAAGTTAAAACTTGAATAAAAGACCATATATTGTTTTATATTTAATAACTCAACATCTGCTAAAATAAATTTTATTTATCTCCTGTAGAGAAATATGTTATTGAATAACCCACTCCGTGGCATACTTGATGCTAAATTTATGACTAGCCTGAACTACTCGGATGAGCTCAGAAACCTGAAGATTGTCTTCAGATCTGAGCACATTGCCTACATCTTTGGAGCTGATCCTCCTGCTGAACTGACATTGAATGCCTCTGCGGCAGAAATGATCATGTACAATAAAAGGTCGAAGGACAAAGGCAAAGTAGTAGTAAAGGGTGACTACTTCTAATGTAAGTAGCAGGGTCACTGGAAGAGGAACTGCAAGGAGTTCCTCAGTGATAAAGCTCATGGAAAGGTGAAGCTATCAGAAGCTTTAGATATCTATATGATAGATATCAACTTGTCAGTTTGAGATTTCACATCTTGGGTATTAGATACCGGATATGCTTCTTATATCTGTCATAATGTACAGATGTTGACAAGTAAGCGCAAGCTGAGAAAATGCGAGGTGGAATTGAGGTTAAGAAATGGCGCAAAAGTTGCGACAGTTGTTGTAGGGACAACAAACCTCAGGCTTCCATCGGGAGACATCTTATCATTAGAAGATTGTTATTATGTTCCTAGCATAATAAAGAACATCATATCAGTATCTTGTTTGGACAAGATAGGATATAGATTGTCTTTTGAGAATAGAAGTTGTTCTATTTATTATGGTAATAAATCAATAGCTTCGGCATCTTTAGTCAATGGTCTATATCTTTTAGATGTTTCATATTACAATCTTCGCATTGATAAAACTCTTAAGAAGAGTAAGAATTGTGTGAACCAAGCCTACATGTGGCATTGTAGACTTGGACATATTGGTGAAAGTAGGTTGCAAAGGTTGCACAAGTATGGTTATTTAACTGCACTCGATTATGAATCGTTTGCGACATGTGAATCCTGCCTTATGGGAAAAATGACAAAATCTCCATTTACTGGACATGGAGAATGTGCCAAAGACATTTTGGAACTAATACATTCGGATGTATGTGGTCTCATGTCCATCCAAGCCAAAGGTGGCTTCTCGTACTTCATCACGTTCACCAATGACTTCTCAAGATTCGGCTATGTATACTTAATGAAGTATAAGTCCGAAGCATTTGAAAAGTTCAAGGAGTTTAAAAATGAGGTAGAGAAGCAGTTAGGAAAGAGTATTAAAGCTCTTCGATCAGATCGGGGAGGATAATACTTGAGTACTAATTTCACATAATTCTTAAAGGATAATGGTATCATTTCTCAGCTGACCCCTCCATATACACCGCAGATGAATGGTGTATTAGAAAGGAGGAATCACACCTTGTTAGACATGGTGCGATCCATGATGAGCTTTTTGGGATTACCAATGTCCCTCTAGGGGTATGCTCTAGAGTCAGCAGCGTACCTACGGAACAGAGTATCCAGCAAATATATGGCCTCTACTCTATATGAGATATGGAAAAGTAGGAAACTAGAATTTAAACAAGTTAAAGTTTAGGATTATCCTGCTTATGTAAAGAGGCATGATCCAAACAAGCTGGAATCACAAACTAATAAATGTAGGTTTGTGGGATGTCCAAAGGAAACCTTTGGATAGTATTTTTACCATCCTAGTGAACAAGAGGTATTTGTCGGCAGGAAAGTTGTCTTCCTGGAAGAGGAATACCTTCTTCAGGAGAACAGTAGGAGTAAAATAGTACTGGAAGAGGTTCCAGATCCCCAAATAACTGCAATATCATCGGATGGGATATGAGTTCCTGAATCTGTTTAGGTATACGCAGATGAGCTTCGTAGATCTGGTAGAGCACCTAGACAACTCGAACGATATGTGGGACATATCGCTGAAGGAGAGTCTAAAGTAGAATATAATAAGGATGATCATCCTAAAACCTACCAAGACGCCATAGAAGGCCTAGAAGCCGAGAAATGGCGAGAAGCCATGAACTCAAAAATCCAGTCCATGTACACCAACCAAGTTTGGAACTTTGAGGACTTGCTCGAAGGTATTGTACCCATCAGGTGCTAGTGGATCTTTAAGAGAAAGATTGGTGCTAATGGACGAGTCGACACTTATAAGGCAAGATTGATGGCAAAGGGATATCGTCAAAGGCAAGGAATTGACTATGACGAGACTTGCTCACTAGTTGCCATGATAAAGTCGATCAGAGTTCTACTCGCCATAGCTGCACATTTCGATTACGAAATCTGGCAGATGGATGTGAAGACTGCCTTCCTCAACGGTAACCTTGAAGAAGAGATATATATGATACAACCAGAAGGTTTCACATCCAAAGATTCTCCAAATAAAGTGTGCAAGCTTCAAAGGTTTATTTATGGACTGAAGTAAGCTTCCCAGAGTTCAAACATAAGATTTGACGAGGCTGTCAAGTCTTCTGACTTCATTAAGAATGAAGATGAGCCTTGTGTGTACAAGAAGACCAGTGGGAGTATAGTCACCTTCTTAGTTCTTTACGTAGACGACATACTACTCATTAGAAATGATGTAGATATGATGTTATCGGTAAAGATCTGGCTGTCGAAAAACTTCTGCATGAAGGATTTGGGAGAAGCATTCTACGTATTGGGAATACGGATCTATAGAGATGGATCAAAGAGGATGCTTGGAATGACCCAATCCTTGTACATAGATATTATAGTCAAAAGGTTTGGTATGGAAAATTTCAAGAGAGGTCTCATAAGGATGAGACATGGAATTAATCTCTCAAAGGAGCAGTCTCCTAAGACTCCTGATGAGAGGGCATTCATAGATAGAGTACCCTATGCCTCTGCCATAGGATATATCATGTATGCCATGCTATGTACACAGCTTGATGTTGCATATACTCTAAGTATTACGAGCGGATTTTAGGCTGATCCAGGCGATGAGCACTGGAAGACAGTGAAATGTACCCTTAAGTACTTAAGAAGAACTAAGGATATGTTTATGGTCTACAAAGGAGATGACTTGAAACTGCGAGGCTTTACAGACTCAAGTTTCCAGTCAGATCCAGATGATAGTAAGTCTACATTTGGATTTTTGTTTACGTTGAACGGAGGCGTAGTGTGCTGGAAGAGTTCCAAGCAAGCAACCACTACAGATTCGATGACTGAAGCTAAGTACATCGCTGCAGCTGAAGCTGCCGAGGAAACAGTGTGGTTGAAAAAATTCATCACCGACCTCGGCGTAGTTCCCAACATCTCTAAACTTGTTCCGCTTTTGTGCGACAATAATGGAGCCATTGCGCAAGTGAAAGAACCGCGGTTTCATTAGAAATCGAAGCATATTCTAAGGCGCTTTCATCTTATCAAAGAGATTATATCCAGAGGAGATATAGTGGTGGAAAAAGTTCCATCCGTCGACAATGTAGCAGATCCACTGGCAAAGCTATTGGCTCAAACTGTGTTTGAGAGTCACCTAGAGTCTATAGGCATAGTGCACAAAGATGATTGACTTTAGTCCAAGTGGGAGATTGTTAGTCTTAGATTGTCTACAAGTTAATATGACTTTGTAATCTCGTTCATTTATTAATAAAATGACATTATATTCATTGTGTGTAAATCGTATTAATGATCATCTCATAATGAAGTCCGTGAATATGTGCGATAGTGATCAGATTATGATGAGATCATAATAATAAGACTGATTACTTAAACATACATATTGTCAATAGTTCATAGTTGGAGGATATTCTAGAAGGATATCAGATAACCTGTTAGACTAGTACAAATTATTACCGCTCATAAGATGAGGGTGACTGATCTCATAGTCACTTGTGTGGAGACACTAAGGCGAATATATAGGTACTCATTAGAGAATGAGTTCACTAAACTGATCCGACCGAATCGTTGGATGGTATAGTACTTCACTGTCAACCAGCTTGATTCTATTGTCGCAGTTGCGTAGATGGTCCTTGGACCTGAGACACCAAGGACACCTTGTCGGTGGACTCCTATGTTTTGACCTTGGTTTATGAATCTCTAACCATCGGATTCTAAACAGTCAAGGATCGGGTACAGCGTCGATGGAAATTGAGTGTCAATAAGGAATCATTCGCTTTCGGTACTTAGAGAGAGAATGCTCTAGGAAGAATGCGCGGAAGTCTCTGGCCAGGGCGGACGATAATATCGGGAAAAGAGTTTTCCGATATTATTCGGCAACATTCGATCCAAGTGAGTCGGCCGGTTAGGGTTTGACAATATACCATACCCTGAGTTGACTCGAGAGCATTGTACGAATGAAGGATTATATCCACGTGGTAGCTGTCGGCTAAAAGGTTCTAAGAGTGTGTTACTTAACCCCAATACCTTCCAGGTTCACGTGGTGTTGCTTGGCATTCAACGTGATCAGAGGCCCAATCGAATTCGATGTGCGACCTTAATTCAATTGATTAATTAATTAATATGCGTTGTTAATTGATTAATCAGGCCAGTGAGGAGTCACTGGGCTTATCGGGCCATTAACCGGACTGGTTATTTGACCCAGAGGGCCACACGCAAATCATTCTCAAGACGATGGATAAATAAGTGGGTTTTATATTAACCGGGAGTTTTTATGAAAAACCGCGCGGTTAGTATAAAATATAGCGAACGGGCTAAATAGAAAAGGCTGCTGATAACCCTAGCCGCCCCCTCCTCTCTTCCTTTCTCTCTCTGACGCCCCAGATGAGCCCGGATCCCCAGATCTGCATTGTCGCTTCTCCGACTCCCGTTCGACGGGAATTCGTCCGCGCGATGCGGTGATCATTGCGGCGAACGACAAAGGCTTCATAGGCTGCGAAGAACAAGGAACGTGAGGATATCCGTCACGAGGAGTATCGCGTGGACTCCGCTAGAGGCCAGGCGCTTGCACGGCTTACAGTATCACACCGACGGAACCGATCAATTGCGGATTCGAATCCGCACACATTAAGAACTAATTATTCGATAATCCAGTTTTAGTATTTTCGAACGGGGAACGGAACACATATTTTATTTTAATTTCCGCTACGTTTGCGATTTGGAGAAACGTCGAGATCCCAACACATAGACACCATTGTCAAAAGGTTTGGCATGGAAAATTCCAAAAGAGGTCCCATTTCAATAAGACATGGAATTTATCTCTCTAAAGAAATGTCTCCTAAGACACCTGAAGAGAAAGCATACATATATAGAGTTCCTTATGCTTCGGCAATAGGATCTATCATGTATGCAATGCTATGTACTAGGCCTGATGTGGCACATCCACTAAGTATCATTAGTAGATATCAGGATGATCCAGGTGAGGAACACAGGAAGGCAGTGAAATGTATCCTTAGATACTTAAGAAGGACTAAGGATCTATTTCTCGTCTACGGAGGAAACAACTTGAAACTTCAAGGGTTTACTGACTCGAGCTTCCAGTCGGATATAGATGACAGCAAATCCATGTCTTGATTTGTGTTCATGTTAAATGGAGGTGCAGTAAGTTGGAAAAGTTCCAAACAAGAAACAACTGCAGATTCGACGACCAAAGTAGAATATATTGTTGCAACTGAAGCGGCCAAGGAGGCAGTTTGGATGAAGAAGTTCATCTCTGTATTTGGAGTAGTCCTAAGTGTTTCAGATCCTGTTCCATTATTATGTGACAACAATGGGGCAATAGCTCAAGCAAAGGAGCCTAGATCACATCAGAGGTCAAAGCACATTCTGAGACGATTTCATCTGATCCGTGAGATAATCGCCAGAGGAGATATAGTGGTTGAGAAAGTCTCATCCGAAGATAATGTAGCAGACCCCTTGACTAAACCATTGTCTCAAAACAATTTAGAACGTCACCTTAAGTTTATGGGACTTAAATACATAGGTGATTGGCTATAGTCCAAGTGGGAGAATGATAGAATTGGGTGACCTCAAAGTCAATCATTGTACATTCTAATTCGAAATATTAATAAAGGCAATTATTTCTTCATTTATAGTTCTCGCAAATTAACTATCGTAATGAAGGTCCGTAGACAAGTGTGTAGGATATTGAATTATGATGAGATCATAATAGTGAGATCGTTATTCTTAGTCACTTATCTTAAACAGTTCTCGATCATAGGATATTTGAATTGGACGTTAAATATCCGATAAGATCGACACAGGCTATTTATGCTTATGTGATGAGAGTGAATGATCTCACATTCACTTGTGTGGTGACATTAAGACAAACTTGTGGGTGATCATTAGAGAACGAGTTCACTGAACAGATCCGAATTAGAATTCTTGGATGGTCATTATACCTAATAGTCAACCAGAGAATTCAATCGTTGTAGTAGCGTAGTTGGTCCTTTGACCTGAGTCATCAATGATACCTTACTTGTAGACCATTGTGTCTTGATTCTCTAGTTTGTAGACTTTAACTATTAATTCCACGAAAGTTAGTCTCTCAGACACAGTGGAAAGCTTGCAAAGGTAATTAAGTGAACAACAGGAGATCACTCACTCTTGGTATACGTCTAGAGAGAGAATGTCCTATGGATGTGTACACAGAAATCCCTGGCCATGGTCAACTGAAAGAGATGTCTTTCTAGAAGTTAACTGAGTACTGGAATCCATTTAAATAATGCAATAAAGGGTTTGACTGTAAAACCATACCCTTGCGTTATTGAGACATTGGATGAGTGAAGGATTTTATCTGTGTGGTATCTGCAAATGGAAAGATTCAAATAAATGGAACAATATCCCTTATATCTTCTGGGATCATAAGGTAGTGTTTGGTGTCGTTCATGGTCAGAAGGTCAAGTGGATTAATCATAAGATGATAAACCACTTATTTATTGAATTAATTATTTAACATATGATGTTTAAATAATAATTAATAAATACTAAACTTCAGAATTAGTTCTAAGTTTAGTGGGGCTAAAACCACACTGATATATGGGCTTGGAGGGTCACATACATAAGAGTTCTCGTAAGACGGTGAGAGATGTTAAATATTATAGTTATCTGAGTTTTTGCGAAAAACTGTAGGATAAACATGAATATTTAAATGGAGAATTATCCAAGACCAAGCTCTTGGATAATCATGAGAATTAAAACTTATGCTTATCTTTATTTCTTATAAAAGGAGGCCAAGGGGTGGGTGGAGGTGGTCGACATACGTACAAGACATCCTCTTGGAGTTTCTCTCTCCTCTCTCTCTCTTGAAGAAGACCTCTTTCTCTTCTACTTTCAACTGTATGGTGGATTTGAGATCGGGTCGAAGTACTCAAGCCGAAGAGAAAATCACGTCTGTGTCGGGAGTTCGTGTGGATACCTCTAGAGATCGTGCGTGTGCGCGATTACCTAAACGGTTCAATCCACGGGAGCTTCGAAATCCCACAAAGGTGAAGAATAGTTCTTTCCGGTTACTTTATTTTGTCCGTTTTATGATGCCAGCAACCCGATACTTGGAATTGTATTTAATTTCCGTTGCGTTCCGGCAATTCCTTATAGTCTTTACTTGATGATCTAATGACCTTGAGAGGTCCCTTCAATTGCCAACCGATTCATAGAGAAGGGCTTTCAATTCATTGATCTCTACTCTTTGATGGATCCAATTACACCTGTTAGAAAACTCATGAGAATCTTACTTAGGTTAGTTGGAAGCAACATTTGGTTGGTAAAATGCTTCCTTCGTGATTAATAAGAGAAAGGAAGGAATTCAAAGATCAATATAAACATGAAGATTGAGTAGAGTTTTAAGGAAATATGAAGATTAAAGAGACTATTAAAGAAGATTAAATAATTATAAAGATCAAAAATAAAGAGCCCTTCTTTTACTTTTATTGTGGCATTTGATCTTACAGTCTCAAATATGTATGCGAGAAAACTTTGTTATATATATATATATATAAAGAGAGAGAGAGAGAGGAGTTCTATAGTGCAGTTTTAGCATTCGTGCTGATAAACCGCATGGTGCATTTCAGCCCTATCCGTATGTTGAAAAAAAAAAAAAAATCACTATAAAAGTTTAAATATTCAATTATCCCCTAAGATAATTTTCACTCATTGTAACTTAAACTTCACCGTCCAATCATAATAGAATTGATCACAGCCGTCCAATCAGATGCGAAGAGGTTGATGATGAATACTAAAACCCTCAAAGATTAAAACAACTCTAAAGGCAATTAGACCAGTTTTATATATTTTTTATAATTTTTATAAATTTTTAAAAATTAGATTTGCAAGTATCCGATGGACAACTACGATTGAGTTTATATATATATATATATATATATATAGTGAACGGATGAAATGAACTGCGCGGTTCATCTAACTTAAATGAGCTCTCCCTCGAAATTCTTTTCTTTTCATGTTTGAAAAAATAATAAATTCATCAATAATTTTTACATATTTAAATAGACCCCTTAAGGTTGTTCTCATCCCTGAGACTTTAATGTTTACCATTCGATCTTAACAATGAATCCTAGCCGTCCAATCGGGTAGGTATCAAAACTCAACTTTTAAAATATTAAAAAAATAATCAAAAAATAAGAAATTTGTCAGATTAATTCTTAGGGTTGATCCCATCTCTTAGTATTTTAGTTTTAATATTCAAACGTCGACGCATTTGATTAGATGGCTACAGTTATGTTTTTCGATCGAGTGGTGAAAATTAAATCTCAATGTGTCAAAACTAACATACATAGAAATATTTAAATATTATAAAATTTTTGATGATTTTTATTTTTATTCTTAAATGAAAAAGTAAGAGTTTCGAGAGACTCTTCTAAGTTAGAGGAGCCCCTGACCCTAGTGGCAGACCCAGATGCTTTCAGTGGGGCCCTAGGACTCCACTGAAATTTTAATAATTTCTTATAAGGATCTTAATTTAATAAGTTAAGTTCCAAATTTAAGTATAAGGTGATCCCACTGAATTTTTTAGATGACCCACAGGACCTTAGTCTCACCCAGAACTCAGTTCCATTGAATTTTTTACATACTATTATAATTTGTATTTATGATTTAACAAAAAAATTCGTTGAATGCATCTAGAAGAAAAAAAAATCTCGTAATGAAGTATATCATTTTTATTGACGTATATCATTTTTATAATGATTAAAATATGTTTATATTTATTTTTTATTTTTAATATAATAAAAATAAAATACCGATAAATTTAATAATAATCCGAGTGACTCCACTGGACAAAATTTCTGCGTCCGCCACTGCCACTGCCTGACTATTTATAGCTAGACCTATATATATGTAGGAAGGCTCTCGGTCAGACGACCATAATTTAAGTTCGCCAAATACACGAATACAGGGAGAAGGGATATGTTGAACAATTTCGTCCAAAGGCCGAGAGAAAACCGTGCATAACCAAGATCGTACTCTCGTCTCTCCCTACGGAGAGGAAGTGGCCAACCGTTTGCGTTGGACATCAGGAATTGGGCCATTTTGAACATGTGTATCACCAGTGACAAGTTAGACTCAGCTGAGGTTGCGAAATGCCCCGCGCATCGAATCTTGTTGTTTAGCCGCATGCTCCACAGAGAACTTTTATAAACTCCTGACACCCAATATCAGCTTGTGCTTCAAAGGAACCAATCATGCACAGGGAGCGATTGCTCTGAAGATTCGTGCCACTCGTCTGCCCTAAAGTATCTTTATATCTCTCCGCTTCGTCTAAAATGTAACATTTTCTTCGTGTACCACTTTTGAACATGCATGATATGCAAATGTACATGAATTTATCTTATCATGAGATGCCAAAAGCGAAATTAATTTTGTGTTGATGCCATGAGCCATCCTACCGACAGAAAAAATCGAACTAAGCCAGCCATTAAGGCAACAATGGTAGGCCTAATTGACCTACCAGTTGTTAATTTGCAAAAAAGAAAAAGAAAAAGAAACCTACTATTCGTTGGGCAGAGTACTTCAAGGCAATCAGTTCACTAGCTGGGAAGAAGATCAGATTTCCCTCGGGAGAGCTCGGAACCGCGCATGATTGAAGGAAAATGTCCCCTCTGTTGTTACTACAGCAAACAACCAAATCAGAGGAGAATTTAGGAGCTGTAGGTGGGTCAGTCGTATGCGAGATATATATGGCAAAAGATCACATTCATATATATGCTTACAGCCAGAGATGTTCCAGCATCTCTCTCTCACATAGACACACACCCACTCAATATCACCTCTATGCATCATATTAAATTAATGGCCCAATCAAGTGGACTGTTCTAAATATGATGCAAATGAACTCCTATTTAATATGTTTGGAAGCGTTTTGGCTGTCTGTTTGGGCTGTATACGTGGCTGTGCGTACGCGCTAGGCATGCTACTTCTGGAACCACTTCTGGGCTCTAGACTATGGTTCTCACCATGAAAAGATTATATTAAGGTTCTCACCATAGATATAATACGAGAGAGAGAGCAGCTGGTGTCCAGGGTTTGATGTTATCAAACCTGGCTTTAGTGCACATGATCCAAAGTTCCCGGCATATCAACGTCAGTGAGGCTACAGAAAAAGTATCGGGGAACACTCAGTGCACACCCGCGCATGGGGGTGTGCGCGCACGTGCACCAAGCCGCACTCAAAAGTGTATAATGTGCTTCCCCATAAGACTCCCAAAACCATGCTTTCAAATATGATGCAAACGAACTCCTCACTGCAGGGTGAGAGTTAAAACACTTGTTCATAATGCACCCATAGAATGGTTGCAATAGTGCTTTCCAAGAAATTGTGATTTAAAGTTTAACTGTGCGCAGTAGGGCGGGCAGCAAGAACATGAGGACTGGAGAAGGATGCCAAATGACTGAATATTGGAATCTAGTGGAAGCCTATCTCTTAATTCACGGAGAACTAAGACGGATTTTTGGTAGGAATCAGTTGCTCCAGGCACACCAAATGATCCTCATTACTCTCTGAAGGTTGCTTCTGATGTAGCTTGAAAAGAAGGGAATAGGCTGATGGAATAGAAAGTTGCCCATTAGGAATCTGGCATTCAGATAAGCTCGCAACTACCATGCATGGGGCCACAATGGTGAAAGTTGCTCTAGGAAGGCATTTAGGATGTCCGCAGGTAAGACATGAATTAGAGAGTCAAGGAACTCATTGTTTGCACAAAGAACTTTAGCGATGGCGATCTGTCTGAAAGTATAAGTGGACCATAATTCCTTAGTGATATAATGAGATAAGGCCCCCATGCTAGACCAATTATGCAAGAAGAAGAAACCTGAAGCCAACACCAATAAGGTATTCATAGTGATTTTCAAATATATTCCTTTATTGGAAGAGTGATTGCCATAGTCTAGAGCCCTGGATTTTAGATGCCGCCTCAAAAGAGCTAGTATTTCCCTGCGCGCATATAAGATCATCAAATAGAATTTGTCGAAGATAGATTCCAGCACCTTGTCAAGGAAAAAGCCTCGGCTAGTTCAGGCATAAACCTAACGCTAATACCACCATCCTTGACTTGTTTGTGGAGAGACAACCAAGATAGCGAATGATGTTGCTTTTTAGCATCATTTGGTCACCAAAGGAATCTAGCTATGATATTCTCAAGCTTACTTAAAACAGATATATGGGGCTTAGTTGCTGCAAAGGGATGTACATGAATAGGGGACAAACCATTTTTAATAAGAATAATTTTACCCCCAATAGAATGAAGCCGACCCATCCAAGAAGAGACTCGTTCCTGGATATTTGGCAAGAAGAAAATCAAAGTAGGTAGCCTTACATCTACCTTGATAAATAGGCGCTCCCAGATTTTTTTTCACACCATGCTGGTGCTTAAAATCAGCATAGCGAAAAACTACGGAAATGCTGTGAGGAGGCACAGAATTGACCATTATCAAACAGCTCTTGGCAGCACTAGTCCTTTTTGTTGAGTTTTCACCTAATATAGTGATCCACTTGTGGTGATTGGGCCACACAATAATTAAACATACTATACACTACAACAAAGTCACAATAATTAAACATACTATATAACACTACAACAAAGTTGGTCTGTTCTTACAGATCATTGTTACAGTTTTGTAAAGTATTAGTATAGAGAATGACTTCTTACGGTTTATTAAATTTTAGTTACATAATATTAAATCGTAAGTATGTCTCCGTAAGTAAAAAATATATTTCATTTGTTTAGAAATAAAATTCCATAAGTGTTATCCGTGGACCTAAAAAGATGTACTTCTCGCGCAAGCCGAAAGACTCCCGTGAACTCCCGCACTCCGCCCGCACCCGAAAACCCCCAAATAATCCGCGCCCTCACACGAAAACCCCTGAATCCCCAAAAGAACTCCTTTAGCCGAAACCCCAAATCCCCAAAACAAACCCTTCAAGCACCGCTGCGCTTGAAGCAGGACTCCCCACGGCCGACGCCAAGGGATGCCAATCGCCATTGTCCTCTCCAGCTAGCGGCATGAAGGGACCCCCGGCCGCCATTGTTCTCTCCGGCGCTTGATCTCCGACTGTCGTTGTCTTCTCCGGCTGCCCAAAGGCTACGGTAGTTGCTGTATCTCTGTTCAAGTGCGTTTCTTCCCCTTTTCTCTCTGTTAAGGTGCCGTATCCTTTTACCTTTTGCCCAGTTTTTTTCAGGTGGCCCATGACATATTCCTTCCTTCCCTTTTGCAGATCTACGCCATCCCTTGAGGACCAGGACCACCACCACCCAGGCCACAAGACCAACAGCAACAGCATATCGGTGACGAGAACGAGCTGTTGCGGGCAGACTCGTAGGGGATCAGTGACGAGGAGGACGGCGGGGAGGGCTCCAAGAAGAAGCGCCGCTTGTCTAGAGAGCAATCTACCGTTTCTTCCTCTTTTCTCTCTGTTCAGGTACTGTGGCCCATGGCATATCCTTCCTTCCCACTTGCAGATGTATGCCATCCCTTGAAGATCCAATGAAGTTTTTTGTTGTAGAAAGTGTGTTTCTAAATGCAAAAAATGGATCTTGATGTTCTTTTCTCACTGCAGCACCTCTATGTTTATGATGCTAATGATCTTGTCTGGAACGGTGGTTGTAACTGTATTGTTTTTGGGTCAATGCAACAAGTATCCATCATTAGAATTAAATATTTCTAATTTCTCTATTTCTTGTTTCATCTTTTGATTCTGCATCTAATCCAGGTGAATAAAGAATCTGATGAGTCTGATCCATGTTGTCCAGTAAAAGTGCAATAGGCCTTCAAAAAATGCAACAACCTAATGTTGATGGAGTAGAAATGTACTCCAAGTTGTGGTGTCAGGTTAAACACCCCAAAGACAACCATAGGGCCTTGAAAGGAAATAATAGGATAGAATTGAGGTAAAAGAGAAAGAGGAGTTTAGGTAAGAAAGAAAGAGGTGCTTAGATAATAAAATCTCCAGCATAAGTAATTGTGCAGGGTCGTCGACTGAGAAATAGAAAGCCTTTTGGAAAAGAGATGTGAAATCCTACACTGCTATGACCCTACACTGCTATCACCTGCTCATGTTTTTGCAACTTGAGGTTCGGAGGCTCCATGTTGCAGGAGTTGCGTATGCGCATATTCCTACCTACTGCAGTGCCAGTGAAGGGACGTGTGGTTGATACCTATGATGCTTTTAAAGGTGAAGGGTTTCGTATGAGTGCTGCATTATTGTAGACCATAAACGATTTTTCAGCATATGCTTACCTATCTGGTTGGAGCACAAAGGGCCAATTAGCTTGTCTTATATGTAACAAGGATACATATTCACATTGGTTAAAGGTAAGTGGAAAGCATTGTTATATTGGCCATCGTCGATAGTTGAAGAGATCTCACAAATTTCGTTTCTTGAAATGACAGTTTGATGGAAAAGAAGAATGGAGAGATAAGTTTACACCATTGTCTTGGATGGATGTGTTGGAACAGTTATATGGACTCACTTTTAACTTTGGAAAACCTCCAAAAATTTCAGGTAAACCCATGAAACGATCAGGTAACAAGTTGAAGTCCAAGAGAAAACGCAAAAAGAAAGATTCATCGAAGAATGTTAAGGAGGAGAGTGACAACATTGAGGATTCAAAATATCTGTCTTGAAAAAAAAAAAGTATTTTCTTTGAGTTACCTTATTGGAAATCATTACTTCTCTAGCATAATCTTGATGTAATGCACATTGAGAAGAATGTTTGTGATAGCATTCTTGGTACTCTTCTTGATATTGATGGTAAAAGTAAAGATGGATTGAAAGCTCATCATGATCTAGAAATTTTGGATTTAAGGTCATCCCTTCTCCCCAAATATTAGGTCCAAAGAGGCTATTGTTTCCACCTGCCATCTTCACACTAAGCAACAAAGAGCGTAAACAAGTTTGCAATGTCCTAAAACATGTCAAAGTTCCTGATGGTTATGTATCTAATATTTCAAGACATGTTAATCCTAAGGACCGTAAAAAGATTTGGGATTTGAAGAGCCATGATTGTCATATTCTCATACCACAATTACTTCTAGTAGCAATTCGGGGAATAGGACAAAAGGATGTAAGATCATCAATTATTGACTTATGCAATTTCTTTTCACAATTGTGCTCAAAGACATCTTCAGCTAGTGACTTTTATCATCTTCGCCAACATATTGCAATGATTTTGTACAATTTAGAGATGATTTTTCTCTCAAGCTTCTTTGATGTCATGGTACACTTGCTTATCCATTTACCTGATGAAGCGAGAGTTGCAGGTCCTATACACTATCGATGGATGTATCCTATTGAAAGTTGCAAATTGGATTTGTTAGTTCACTATTGATGGATATAGGTGTCCTCTAAGCCAATCATAAGGCACCTATTTCAATCTGGTTCACTAATAAATGACGTTAAATTCATTATGTAGATTGGCATATTTTTGCGCATAATGAAGTCCAAAAATATGTGCAATAGTCATCAGATTATGATGAGATCATAATAATGAGACTGATGACTTATAAACACATATTCTCAATTGTTCATAGTCGTAGGATATTTGAGAAGGACATCAAACATCCGGTTAGACTAGTACAGGTTATTCCAGCTCATATGATGAGGGTGATTGATCTCGTTAGATACTAGTGTGGAGACACAATGGTAAACCTGTAGGTGCTCATTGGGGAATGAGTTCACTGAACTGATCCGACATGAATCGCCGAATGGTAATTTACCTGACTGTCAATCGGCTTGATTCATCGTCACAGTGGCGTGGTTGATCCTTGGACTTGAGACACCAAAGACACCTTGTCGGTGGACTTCTGGACTTTTACCTTGACCTAAGAATTCCTATCCATGGGATCTCTAATAGTCAAGGATTGGGTCCAGCGGAAGACCTTCGAAGGTGATTGTGTGTTCAATAAAGGATCGTTCGCTCTCAGGTGACTAGAGAGAGAATGCTCTAGAATAGATCCGCAGGAGTCTCTACCCAGAGCAGAAACAATATCAGAAAAAGAGGTTTTCGGATATTGTAAAGCAGGGTCTGATTCAAGTGAGTTGACAATCTAGGATTTGACAGTTGACCATACCCTAGGTTAACTCGAGAGCATTGTGCGAACGAAGGATTATAGCCACACGGTAACTGTGGACGGACAGGTTCCATGAGTGGGTTGCTGAACCCCATTACCTTCCGGGATCATACGGTGTTGCTTGGCGCCCAAGTTGATCAGAAGTCCGACCGAATTTATATGCGATGTCAATTCGGTTAAGTAATTAGTTAATATCTATATATTAATTAATTACAATAAGTCAATAACTAGTTATTGGACTTAACGGGCTGAAAATCGGACTGGTAAATGGGCCTAGATGGTCATACGCAATAAGGTTCTCAGTCGGTGGTACATAAGTGGGATTTATCTTAACTCGGGTACTTTAGTGAAAAGTCGCGCCGACTTAATATATATATGCACTGTTGAGAAATCTTGGGCCAAGCTCTAGGATTTCCCCTTGCTGGCCGTCATCCCTCCTTTGTCTCTCCTCCTCTGGGCGCCCCGTTCAAGGCGCCAGAACAGTTTCCGTCTCCGCCGTGTGTGATTCCCGAAAGTCGGAAATTCCCGTCGGCGGGATTTCAGCAATCGTTGTGGCGACGGATCTTGAGCGAGCGAGCTGATACGGACGAGAGATCGAGGACGAACCACCGCGGAGGATCGCGTGGATGCCGCTGGAGGCCAGACGCTTGTGCAGTTCGCAGCATTGCCTCGATGGAACCGAGACGGAAGCGGATTCGAATCCGCGCACGGTAATCGGATTACTTCCTGTTGTTTTCGATTTTAGTTTTTCGTTCCAAATCGGATCAGCGGGCATCAGGCGGGATTGATTTTGTTCGTCGTTTCTATTGCGTTCTTCGCGTCCTGCCCGGATCCCAACAGTGGTATCAGAGCTAGGTTCCGCTCTGATCTGCTCCGGAAAGGCGAAATTAATCTTCTAAAATAAATTCCATGCTATATTCATTTATTTATTTATTTTTCTCGTGAAGTTTGTTCATGCGATGAACATACAATAATCTAGATTATTATTCATTAGAGAAAAATCAATTTAAATGGTGTTTTTGGTCATGTTCTTCATGGTGATGAAGAACCGAAACATGGGCTTCAAAGGGGATTATAAAATTGGATTTTAGATCACTGCTGGCTATCCTCGTCGTCGACGGTATGACCGACGATGGGCGGCATGCTCACCGGCCCCCTGTTGGGCGGTGATGACCGGCAGTTGAGCCTTTTTACCCCTCCTTTTCTTCATGGTGCTTGCTGCAGAAAAACGAAGCATGAAGAGGCTTTGGACCGCAAGAGAAGCCCTGCCGGCATCCGCCTTGCCGGCCACCCTCACCGGGCCCATCATGGGCGCAGGGGAGGCAGGCGGTGCCGCACCATCCACCCTCCCTTTCCCTCGCCAGCTTCGGGGAAAAGATAGGCCATGCTTCTCCGCTGCAACCGACGGCATCGGAGAAGTGGAGGAAGCTTGCCACTGGCGGTTCTGGGCAGTGACAGCGCAGGAAACGGGGGCAACCCATCGTAGGGTCTTCGCGCCGGCGGCACCGCAAGCCCGGCTCCCTCCGGCGGCAGCCTGCAACTCGTAAGGCTCGCCGCCTAGGTCCGACCTAGGCGGGTCTGGGCCCAAACTGGCTCGGCCCCGGTGGCCCGAGCCCAGGGGGTCCAGGCCAGGCCCTACCCAGTTAAGGCAGGCATGATTCGGGCCAGGTGCCTGGGTCGACCTAGAAGGGTCTGGTCCGGCCCTGCTGGCCCATTTGGGCTTATAAACCGCCCTTTCACCCCTCTAAACCCAGCCCATTTGCCCCCCCAAACCCCTTTTAAAACAAGAACCCCAAACCTGCTTAACTTAAAAATTTAATAGGATTTGGTTTAAAATCTATTTTAAACTTTAAATCTTATTTTAAGTTAAAGAAGGTTATTTAAAGATATGATCTTTAGTGGGGGTTATTGTGTAAGATGTGATCTTTATTAGTTTTAACAAAAGTTGTTAAACTAATTTCTATTAAGGAAGATTTAATAAGTGTTTATTAAATGTTTAGTTAACCCTTAATAAAATCTGCTTAATTTTTAACAATTGTTGTTGTGAAATTAACCTTTTTAATTAATGATTAGAGGGGTTCTTTATCTTATCATCTTAAAATAATAATTAACAATTGTTGTCAATTATTTTTAAGCTGTGACTTTTAATTAGTTGATTAGATATATAATTTCCTAACAATAGTTGTTTTGAAATTATTTTTAATTAAGAGACACTTAATAAAAGGTTGTTAAGTGTTTAATTAACTCTTTATAATTGTTATAATAAGGTTAATTATTTATTGAGAATAAACCTTGATAAAAGTTATTGAGGATTAATTAAGTCTTAATAATAGTTATTAAGATAATTAATTAATATTCTCAAGTATCTTTTAATTAAGTTTTTGAAGATCTAATCTACTTGAAAATTGATCTTTTAATAAAAGTTATTTAAGAGATTAATTAAGTCTAATTGTTAGACTATTTTAATTAGAAATGTTCTAATTATTATTTCTTAATAATTATTATTGAGAAATATGATTTAAATAAAAGGGGTCTTAACAAGGAGTTGTTAAGGGATTAAAACAGGAATTAGAAATTCTTTTTATAAGTGTTATTTAGGAATTTTTAATACTATCTAAATGTTAGATTGTTTCGCATTAATGATTGTTATTAATGTGATTTAATATTAATCTAAGTGTTAGATTAATTAATTTAGAATTGTTCTAAATTTTGCATGGAATATTTTAGAATTTTAATTTTAGCTTTGTGTGCACATGTTGATGTGTTTAATGCTTTAAATTAGATTTATTGCATGTTAGAAAATAAGATTTTCGAAAATTCAAATTATCCAATTTTGATTGGTACCCAGGTTTTGAGAAAGTCAAAATTATTATAATTTCAAAATTTTAGCCTTCATGTGATATGTTTTATCATGTGTGGATGGTTAAAATTTGTTGTGGTCATGGACATGCACTTAGTTAAATTTCATATCATGTGATGGTGTGTGATTATGTGGATTGTTATGGAATGTGATGTTCATTAATTAAGTGTTAATTAATGAGGCCTGCGTGTCTCCCTCTCTTTCTCATTCCATTGTAATTCTATCTCCCTCTGTCATTGTACTCGGCCATAAGGCTTTCTCTTACAATTTATTTGTATTTGAAATTGTTTCAAAAATAAATATTATTTGTATTTGATCGCGCCGGCCAAGGAGAGGCGAGGATAATCCACAAATGCAACCAGGAAGGCTACAGGAGATGAGATCACCAGTGGCTGTGTGTTTGCATGTTTAAATTATGTAAATGTTATATATTTTTGGTGATTAATTGTTTGGCTCCAGTTAATTACCATGCTGTCCATGACCACATAATAAACATATATGGATGATGCATGCTTTTTAGTTTTTGATTATGAATCGATTACTAATATCTAGGTATAGTTAAATATATACGATATATTTATAAACTATCACCTAGGATGAGACCAACTTAACATAAACAAAACCTTCAACATAAAGTCTAAGCGGGAGCGCGAGTCATTGAGAATGCACCGTGTGGCTCTCCATCAATATAGTTCTTAGAACTTGATTTAGTGATGGCAGTTTTTATGTGTTTATCCGAGATCTGCCACCATCTAATGAAATGACTATTAACTATGGCATTATGATGCCTTGAGATTGGAATAGAGGAACGGTGTAGCTATCCTCGCGTTTACCCGGGAGCTGCATTCTTACTCTACTCTGTCACGTATTGATGGTAATGCTTAGACTAGGTATAATGGTCTACTGTGTTTACCCGGGACCATTAAAGACCTGGGAGCCGAAATAAGATCGGATATTACAAGGAGTTGCAATTACCATGAGATGGTTGCTCTAAGATAATGGTATGATACTATGTGTTTACCCGAGGTTATACTATGATTCTTAGAGATTCTGATCCTCACTAGGAGAACGTCGGAGTCTTCCGTTCTATATACCTGAAGGTTATACAGTCCGTCGAAAAATAGTGAGAAATAATTCAAGATAAAAGACCATAATTGAATTATAAGAACTATCTGCTTAAATCAAGTTATTTCCTTCCATCACTAATATGTCGTCTATTCAAGATTTTGTCATATTGGATGCCAATACTTCTCATACTCAGACTGATTAGAAAACTTTAAAGAATGTCTTTAGGGAAGAGTGAAAGTCACTACCCTAATCAAGTATCATGAATCCTCTTACTTGGATAGACCAAGGTGAAGAGGTACTCATGGTATGCCTTTCTGAAAGGCAATGATTGTCATGAAATCTCTTATTTGGATAGACCAAGATAAAGAGATATTTGTGATGTGCTTTTGAGAAAGGCAAGTGGTAAGATTTTAAACGATCGAATCCACACCTGAAAAAGGATAAAGGAAAGTCAGCTGAGATAGAGAAGTAGCAGTTCTCCCACTATAATCAATATAAGAATACTGGTAAAGGCAAAATGAATATGAAACTTGAAAGAAGTCTCATATAATCTTATTATCAACTTTTGCATGTCTATTGGAGAATTAGCGTCTCCAATATGAGATATTGGAAATGGTTCAGAGCTGCGATGGTATGCAGACTTATACAAGTAAAAGGAAATCGAGAAAATATAATTGTTGAGTTAGACTCAACAATTGTTCATGATATTCATAGGTTACTGTTAGACAGTAAATCTTTGTATATCTATAGGAGTCAAATATGAAACTGAATAATTGTTATTTAGTTGCATAAGATATCAAGAATAAAATTGACTGAGAAAGAATAATAGTTGTTCGAATCAGTCAATGCACTACAGATTCTTGATGTGACATTTCATGTGATGAATATTCACAAATCTCCTATAGAAATGAACTGTGTGAATCTTGATTATCTATGGTATTGTACACAGGGTTGTACAATAAGAAATTATTGATGCTGATGCATATGGATGTAAACAGCTCAAAGGCCAAAGATAATCACTACTATTGACTTACCTTATAGTTTACTCTTGGAATGATTTGGTTGTATGTACTTAATGTAGTATAAGTCGAATGCATCTGAGAGATTAAGGTATAAGATCAATATGAAGTATTAGAATTTTTGATTTGATCAAAGAAACTGATATTTTAGTATATGATTCACATAAATCATTAAGAGGATAATTGTATCCTTGCTCGATTAATCCTCATTGTGCATCATAGCAATATGAAAGAATGAGGAATTGCACCTTATTAAGATATGGTGCAATACATAATAAGATTTGCCTAATTATTATTCTTTTGAACATGAGTTTGAACATTAGATGTCCATACTTTAAAGATGGTTCCAAATAAGTCAATGTATGTCCATATAAGATATGGAAACCAAATAATTCATATGAGATGTGAATTATGAACAAACCTGATTTTAAAGTCTAGTACTCTCGTGATGTAAATTTGTGAATGTCTAAAGAGTTTGGACATTACAGTTATTGGCCAGACGATAATGAAATAATTGTCGTCCTGAAAGCTATCTTCTGTGAAGATGAATATGTCCTCAAAGAAGACAGTGGGAGCTGATAAAATTAGAAGATGTTCTAAATTCACAAGTTAACATAAGATTATTAAATAATCTTTAGTTGTTTGGAACCACTCATGACACACATAAGAGAGCTTCATAGATTTTTTGAGATTCTCTCAGTGACTAGAAAGATATGTTTGACATATCTAATTTAGTAAGATGAGAGGAGCTCAAAATAGATTATGATCTAAAATCTATGATAATGATGCTCTTTGTCATTACAACTTTGAGATTGATAAGTTTATTAGAATTCTACTTATCTCTACTGCCAATCATGAGATGATGACAATTGGATATTAAAAGCGTCCACTCAATGTGATTGAGGTAAATATGTATATGATACACCTTTAAAGTTTTTAAAATGTCTAGGAAGCAAGTTATGATTTCAAAGATTATTTTGAATCAAACTAAAACTTCCCAAAGTTGTAATAAGAGTTTTTGACTTAATTGTTAGATATTACGTGATCATTAAGAATGATCACAAACTGTGTGTGTTCAAAGAGGACAGTGGGAGTACGGTCATTTTAGTAATGCTTTATGATAATAACATCAAAGTCATTAAGAATGACTTCGGGATGTTACTATTAGTGAAAGCATTGTTAACCATAGTTTCTTCCATAATGGATTTAGTTATAATATCCTACGTATTGGAAATACGAATCTATTAAGATAGATTGGTGGGGATATTATATTGACCTGTATGTCAAGATGTTTGGCATAAATTTCATAACAAGTCTCAATAGTTGAGATATAGAATTTATTCCTTTAGAGAAAAGGTTCCTTAAAGGATACAGGAGTGAAATACATCATTAAGCACTTGAGAAAAGCTAAGGATACATTCACGTATATGGAGAGGATGATTTGAAACTATGAGGTCACACTGACTCAAATTTCAAGTCAAATAATGGATTCAACTTTTTAGTAGAAAGGAATGGATTGGAATGGTTCCAATATAGAACTCGATATTAAGGTGACGACATAAATAAGTGATACTGTTATTAGAACAGTATGGATGAAAACGTTCATCCTTGAACTAAGATGTTGTTCTAAAAGGTCTCTAATACCATCCTATTGTTATAGGACAACAGTGGGAGCAATGAATTGTGTGATCAAGCCATGGTCTCTTCAGAAGTTGCAGAACATTCTGAGGCTCTTTCACAGGTTCAGAAACAAAGGATTAAGAAGAAATAACGTAATGGAAAATATTCTATCTGGAGATAATTTAGCAGATCCTTGACCAAGTCTTAGTCACAGACTTTATGTGAGCATCACCTAGATTTGATGGAGATCAAATGCGAAGGTGATTGGCTTGAGTCCAAGTGGGAGATTGATGGATATAGGTGTCCTCTAAGCCAATCATAAGGCACCTATTTCAATCTGGTTCACTAATAAATGACATTAAATTCATTATGTAGATTGGCATATTTTTGCGCATAATGAAGTCCAAGAATATGTGCAATAGTCATCAGATTATGATGAGATCATAATAATGAGATTGATGACTTATAAACACATATTCTCAATTGTTCCTAGTCGTAGGATGTTTGAGAAGGACATCAAACATCCGGTTAGACTAGTACAGGTTATTCCAACTCATATGATGAGGGTGACTGATCTCGTTAGTTACTAGTGTGGAGACACAATGGTAAACCTGTAGGTGCTCATTGGGGAATGAGTTCACTGAACTGATCTGACATAAATCGTCGAATGGTAATTTACCTGACTATCAATCAGCTTGATTCATCGTCACAGTGGCGTGGTTGATCCTTGGACTTGAGACACCAAAGACACCTTGTCGGTGGACTTCTGGACTTTGACCTTGACCTAAGAATTCCTATCCATGTGATCTCTAATAGTCAAGGATCGGGTCTAGCGGAAGACTTCGAAGGTGATTGATTGTGTGTTCAATAAAGGATCGTTCGCTCTGAGGTGATTGGAGAGAGAATGCTCTAGAATAGATCCGCAGGAGTCTCTACCCAGAGCAGAAACAATATCAGAAAAAGAGATTTTCGGATATTGTAAAGCAGGGTCTGATTCAAGTGAGTTGACAATCTAGGGTTTGACAGTTGACCATACCCTAGGTTAACTCGAGAGCATTGTGCGAACGAAGGATTATAGCCACACGGTAACTGTGGACGGACAGGTTCCATGAGTGGGTTGCTGAACCCCATTACCTTCCGGGATCATACGGTGTTGCTTGGCACCCAACTTGATCAGAAGTCCGACCGAATTTACATGCGATGTCAATTCGGTTAAGTAATTAGTTAATATCTAGAAATTAATTAATTACAATAAGTCAATAACTATTTATTGGACTTAACGGGGTGAAAACCGGACTGGTAAATGGGCCTAGAGGGTCACACGCAATAAGATTCTCAGTCGGTGGTATATAAGTGGGATTTATATTAACTCGGGGACTTTTGTGAAAAATTGCGCCAACTTAATATATATACGCACTGTTGAGAAACCCTGGGCCAAGCTCAAGGATTTCCTCTTGCTGGCCGTCATCCCTCCTTTGTCTCTCCTCCTCTGGGCGCCCCGTTCAAGGCGCCAGAACAGTTTCCGTCTCCGCCGTGTGTGATTCCCGAAAGTCGGAAATTCCCGTCGGCGGGATTTCAGCAATCGTTGCGGCGACGGATCTTGAGCGAGCGAGCTGATACGGACGAGGGATCGAGGATGAACCACCGCGGAGGATCGCGTGGATACCGCTGAAGGCCGTGCGCTTGTGCGGTTCGAGGCATCGCCTCGACGGAACCGAGACGGAAGCGGATTCGAATCCGCTCACGGTAATCGGATTACTTCCCGTTGTTTTCGGTTTTAATTTTTCGTTCCTAATCGGATCAGCGGGCATCGGGCGGGATTTATTTTGTTCGTCGTTTCCGTTGCGTTCTTCGCGTCCTGTCTGGATCCCAACAACTAACACTGCTGACTCAAAAAGAGCAAACTAAACCTTGAAGGCATCCAGTTTATTAAGTCAATAGCTGCCATCTTTGGATCTCAAAAAAATAAAATTAGAACATGTACGTTGTACTCAGACTTCAGTTAAAAATAGAGAAATGCCATTCTCCACTAACCTAGTTTAAAAACAATAAGTCTGAGAGAAGAGAAAAATAGGATGAACACAGGATCTATTTGGTACAACATTAAAGTTATTACGTGTGCATATTTTTCAAAAAAAAAGATCATGGTTAGATGCCAAAATTTAGATCTGAGGACAATCGTTCTTGGACCCATGGTTTCCAGATACCCTTTTTGTTTGGTTTGTTTGTTTCGATTTGTTTCCAAATAATGCAAAAATAATTTCTGTTTTCTTTCGATTTGATTTCTTTCATTTTCTTTTTCTAGTTGTGTTGCAAAGATCGTTGGTGAACTTGGGGTTCAGTTTGGTTGCTACATACTTCATTTGGAGCATATTTCTCTTTTATTGTCGTTCTTGTTTGGAGTTTTCAAAACTCTCGAAACCCAAAAAAGCTAATCTTCCTCTAGATCACTGATGGCAGCTCCATGGGAACAGGATTATTCTTCTCTTTCCAAATAACCCAGAAAGTTGTACTCAGAAATTTACACCAATCCCATTCTACCTACACGGTCCACAAAACAGCAAGGTCAGGCTTGCCTTCTTTGTGTGTGTTGGTGGGTGGGCAAGTGGGTGGGAGATGGGACATTTTCATCCAGGCTTCTAACTATAAACTTTCAGGCAAGGCTTATTGAGGTGCATGGCAACTGCTAAGGAAAACACACATTATGAAAGCCAACCACCAGAAATATTCAACATCTATGTATGCACCATAAACGAGTAACTCCTATTCTAATGGAACAAGTGCTCAACAAACCTGTTGACCCAGATATTGCCATAAAAAATAGCTTGCCCAGAAGAATGACCTACAATACACTTGTGCAGCTATCGGCCGGGAGTATCCTCTAGGATGATCCAAGACTAGTTTGCTATGAAAATCTTGTGTCTAAGTAGATTGAGAAATGTGAAATGCTAAAAGTTCTGTCGTAGTGTCAGGTCCCATTTGCTAGATATGCAAATTATGCCTACTCAGCCTCCCACCTATGCTTATCTCAATGAGCTCGTACATACTGGATGATTCCTGTAGATGTGTGTACCCTTTAGTTTTCACAAAACACAATAATTGATGCGACATAAAAAGGTTGATCCAAACACCTTACATCAGAATAGAAACCTTATATGTTCAGTTAATTTTTCAATCTATTTACTGGTATTAATTGATAAACTCTGGTGGAAGGGGAAGTGCATCATGTCAACTGTAAGCAGAAAAATCCTGGACCAGAAAATATAAGTCTTACACTCAATAACTTCACCTCCTTTGCTTTTAATGACCATGGATAACCTATATGGCCCAAGATAGATCACTGAATTTCTTGCAAAGCTTGCTGAATTAAGTTTACCATGTTGTCTTTGAAGGATTGTAGGAAGAGTTATTGGAGTCTAGTGAAATGGTGGCATTGGGCTGGGTGTGGGCCTTTGTGTCCCAAGTCTGGGGTAGGATTGGAAGAAGAGTTGTAGTCTTATGTCTGAAGCTTCCATGGCTGCCTTGTCAAGGGTTGGTAGTCCGGATGGCACATGTGCAAGGCTAATCTCTCAAATCTGGTGTTGTTTCTAAGTGAGTACAAGGTGCCAGAATACATATAGTTGTTTCTATATTTTTTTTTTTAGACTAACTAATGAGTTACCTAGCTTAGGTTGTTTCATTTTCCCAAATTTGGTCTCATCCTTTTCCTCACTGTAGACATCAACTTATCCTTTTCCCTTTTCTTATTTTGTTTTATCTAAGGTGTCACAATCGGTTTTGTGGTATATTTTTATTATGCAGGTGCCACAACAAACAAATGGCTCAGACTGTGGCTTCTTCGTATTGTACTACATTCACTTGTTTATACAGAGTACTCCACAATCTTTCTCTCAGGACGGTTATCCATACTTTATATGTTCTCATTCCGTTCTCTGTGTTATATTATTGGTTTGCTGTAATTTGTCCTTATGATTGAATAATTTTTTTGTCTTCTTGTCAGCTTACTAATGGCTCGTTTAGTCGGACAGATATTGATTCCTTTCAGCATATGCTAACAATAGGAAAGCAGCCAAACATTATTATTGCATCTGAGTTTGGAGAAGAGAAAATTGGCCATGCATTTGGTAGAAGAAAGTCTCGAGGACTCACCACATTTTGAGATGTACATGGGATGGAGGATGGTAAGCATATTTCTGTGCAGCTTAATGAACTTGGACAACCAATCAGTGAGGGAGGGCACTCCTTACGATTGTTCTTAGGAACACTTGTAAGAACGGCTGATAAGTTGTCTATTGACATAGAAAATTGGAGGGAAATGCCAAAAAATAACAAAGATGATATGTGGGATGGCATTAAGGTGACAATTTCATGTGGATTTATTTCATTTTCAAATTTGTTATACTTTCCCTAACCTTTCTATGTTTTGTGTAGAGAAAATATAACATACCTGAATATGTAAGATAATGGATAATGAAAGATTTGGACAAAAAATGGAGACCATGGAAATAAGAGTTGAGGAACAAATACTTCAATCTTAGTTTAAAAGTAAGTCAGCAAAAAATTCCAGATGATTCACATGTTAATGAAGAGCAGTGGAGAAGGGTGGTGGCTACATGGTGTACGCCAAAATGGAAGGTAATCTTTAGTTATAAGTGCATATTTTTATATTATTGTTTTTATTCAATTTATATTAATTCAAATTTTTATGGGTTATCTTGTAGAGGTATATCGAGATCAATAAAGAAAACGAAAAAAAACATACATTCTTTCATTGTGCTGGTACAAAGAATTTTGCTGACATAAATGAAGAAGAGGTTAAATTGTAAACTCCACAGAGATATGTTTAGTTTTTTTTAATTCACTATAGTCTATATCAAAAATTAAATTGATTCTTATTATGAATATTTTCATTTTGTTATAGTTTGAAAAACATGGAGTTAAATTAGATCGTGGGGACTTATTTATTAAGACCCGCATCGAAAAGAATGGACAACCAGTTAATGAAGATTGTGCTGCCATAATTGTATGACATTTAAGTTATTTATTTAATTACAGTTCATAATTTTTGAATTTCAAAAGTGATAATTTAGTGCTCACTACAGGAAAAACTTCATGACCAAAAGTCAACATAGTTGTCAACCTCATCTAATCCCTCGATTGCCACAGTTAATGATGCATATACGCAAGTGTTTGGCAAAGATCGGACAGGATGCATACGTGGAGTTGGCACCGTCCAACACCAAAAAGTTAGTGGGGTGGATCGTCCCAACAAGCACTAGATAATTTTCAGTTGACTGAAATGGTCAAAGAATTGGTTAAAAAAATTAACAAGGTTGAGTCACTTGTACTTCAAGTAATTTTCATCTCTCGTTGTAGTGAGGAATTTTTTTGTTGGGCTAAACTGCCCAGATTAGCTAGACGATGTATGCAGTCACTACTATGATGCAACTTTTTTTACTTGGTTTAAAATTTTCTCTTTTCTATTTAAAATATTTCCAATTCTATTACCCAGTCTTTTATCTACTAGCTAGTCTCACTAGACATTTGATGTATGCTTTCTTATTGGAAGTTAGTTTGATCAAATCATTTAATAGGGACACACTTCTTGGGAGAACAATCCAAATTTGTCAAGATGTGTCCAGTCATCTACAAGTGTGTTGGCAGCCAATGACATGCAGGTATATTGATTCATCCTTTGACAAAATTAAGTTGTAAGGACTGAGGTTTCGGATCCGGTTATCGGGTTGGTTTCAGTATCGGACCCCTTAGTTTGGGCCCTTGTAGGGCTGGGGCATGGGTTCCTAGGGCATGTCATTTCTAGAGATGGCATTCCTATAGATCCAGCCAAGATTGAGGCAGTGATGGATTGGGGCAGACCGACAATAGTAACTGAGATCATGAGCTTCCTGGGGTTAGTAGGGTATTACAGACGGTTTGTCCAGGATTTTTCTTCAATAGCAACCCCCTTGTCAAGGTTAACTCGTAAGGGAGTTCGTTTTGTGTGGACCGAGGAGTGTGAGTGGAGCTTCACTGAGTTGAAGACTCGTCTCACTTCGGCTCAAATCCGAGTGCTTCCATCTGGTTCTGGTGGATTCGTGGTTTACTCCGATGCATCTCGTCGAGATTTGGGTGCAGTTCTGATGTAACATGGTAAGGTTGTGGCCTATGCTTCTAAGCAGCTGAAGAAGCATGAGGAGAACTACCCCACTCATGACTTGGAGTTGTTGGCTATGTTATTTGCACTGAAGATCTGGCGGCACTACTTATATGGGGAGAAATTTTAGGTTTTCACTTATCATAAGAGCCTGAAGTATGTATTTACACAGAGGGATCTGAACCTGAGGCAGTGCAGGTGGATGGAGTTTATCAAGGATTATGATCTCGACCTTTCTTATCATCCGGACAAGGCGAATGTGGTGGCGGACGCCTTAAGTCGAAAGATGGTCATATCACATCTTATGATTCAAGAATAGAGGTTATATGAGCAGGTTGTGGAATCTTACTTTAGGATTCCTCGAGAGGCTAATAGAGCCGTGTTGGCTAGCTTGACTCTGAGGCCAACAGTGAACCATGTAGTGATTGAGGCTCAGAGGGCAGATGCAGAGCTACCATAGATTCTCCAGATATCAGAGGTGGAGTTTTTGTTAGTCTTAGGTGGCATACAAGCCAATATGACTTTGTAATTTCGTTCATTTATTAATATAATGGCATAATATTCATTGTGTGTAAATCGTACTAATTATCGTCTCATAATGAAGTCCGTGAATATGTGCGATAGTGATCAGATTATAATGAGATCATACTAGTGAGACTGATCACTTAAACACACATATTCTTAATTGTTCCGAGTCGGAGGATATCCGAGAAGAACATCGGATATCCAGTTAGACTAGTACAGATTACTCATGCTCATGCGATGAGGGTGACTGATCTCATAGTCACTTGTGTGGAGACACTAAGGCGAATTTGTAGGTGCTCATTGGAGAATGAGTTCACTGAACTGATCCGACTGAATTGCTGGATGGTACTGTACCTCACTGTCAACTAACTTGATTCTATTGTGGCAGTTGCATGGATGGTCCTCAGACCTGAGACACCAAGGAAACTTTGTCGGTGGACTTCTGGGCTTTGACTTTGGTTTATGAATCTCTAACCACGAGATTCTAAACAGCCAAGGATCGGGTACAGCAGAATATCGTCGAAGGGAATTGAGTGTCAATAAGGAATCATTCGCTCTCGGTATGATGAGAGGGAATGCTCTAGGAAGGATGCGTGAAAGTCCCCAACCAAGGCAGACGATAATATCGAAAAAGGAGTTTTCCGATATTCATCAGCGGCATCCAATCCAAGTGAGTTGACCGGTTAGGGTTTGATAGTATACCATACCCTAAGTCGACTCGAGAGCATTGTACGAATGAAAGATGATATCCACGCGGTGACTGTCGGTGGAAAGGTTCCAAGAGTGGGTTACTTAACCCCGATACCTTCCAGGTTCACGCGGTGTTGCTTGGCACCCGACATGATCGGAGGCCCGATCGAATTTGATGTGCGACATCAGTTCGATTGATTAATTAATTAATAAAGAGTTATTAATTGATTAATAAAGCCAGTGAGGAGTCACTGGGCTTATTGGGCTATTAACTGGACTGGTTATTGAGCCTAGAGGGTCATACGCAAAAGATTCTCAAGGCAATGGATAAATAAGTGGGTTTTATATAAACCGGGGGTTTTTATGAAAAATTATGCGGTGAGTATAAAATGTAGCGAACGGGCTGAGTAGGACAAGCTGCTGCTAACCCTAGCCACCCCTCCTTTCTTCCTCTCTCTCTTTGGTGCCCCAGGCAAGATCCGGATGCCCAGATCTGCTCCACTATTTCTCCGACTCCCGTTCGACGGGAAATCGTCCGCGCGTTGCGGCGATCATTGCGGCGACCGGCAGAGGTTTCATGGCTGCGAAGAACGAGGAATGTGAGGATATCCTCCGCGAGGAGGATCGCATGGACTCCGCTAGAGGTCGGGCACTTGCACGGGTTGCGGTGTAGCACCGACGGAACCGAATGGTTGCAGATTCGAATCCGCATACGGTAAGACCTTAATAATCTGATTATCAATAATTATCTATTCGAAACGGGAAAAATGGATCGCTGTTTTTATTTTATTTTTCGCTGCGTGAGCGATCCAGAGAAACTCGAGAACCCAACAGTTGTGGGATGATGGGACGGTCAGATTTAGAGGCAGACTCTATGTTCCAGCTGAGGAAGAGGTGTGCAGGAGTGTCCTAGATGAGGCACACCGTTCTAGATATGCGATGCATCCTAAAACGACTAAGATGTATCATTGTTTAAGGAGGCACTTTTGGTGATCTGGTATGAAGAAGGATGTGGCAGAGTATGTGGTAAGGTGCCTGACTTGTCAACAGGTTAAGGAAGAGCAGCAGAGACCAGGAGGGTTGTTGCAGTTGTTACCGATCCTGGAGTGGAAATGGGAACATGTGACTATGGACTTTGTGATAGGATTGCGTGTGTCACCCGGCAGGAGGGACACGATCTGGGTCATTGTTGATCGATAGACAAAGTCAGCGCACTTTCTAGCTATTAGGAAGGACTGGTCAGTCGATAAATTGGTTGGGTTGTTTGTGGACTGGATTATCTCTCTACATGGGGTGCCCTTGTCCATCGTGTCAGATCGGGATCCAAGATTTACTTCTAAGTTCTGGAGGAGTTTTCAGAAGGCCTTGGGTACACAGTTAGCCTTCAGCTCGGCTTACCATTCATTCCGAGACTGATGGGTAGTCAGAGAGGACCATTCAGACACTAGAGGATATGCTCAAGACATGTTGCCTAGATTGGGGATGTTCTTGAGAACAACACTTGTCTACAGTAGAGTTTGCTTACAACAACATTTATCATTCTAGTATCAACATGGCGCCATATGAGGCATTATACGGACGGCCATGTCGATCTCCTGTGAATTGGTTTGAGATTGGCAAGAGGCAGATAGCAGGACCTGAGTTGGTATAGCAGCGTGCTGACGTTGCTAGAGTAGTGCAGCAGAGGTTGACTACAGCTCAGAGCAGGTAGAAGAGTTATGCAGATATCCGTAGGAGACCGCTTGAGTTCCAGGTTGGGGACCACGTGTTTCTCCGAGTGTCACCCTCCAAGGGTCTGATGAGATTCGGGAAGCGAGGTAAGCTGAGTCCGAGATATATTGGGCCCTTTCCCATTCTTGCTCGAATTGGGAAAATGGTGTATCAACTAGACTTGCCACCTAGTCTCGCAGGAGTGCACGACGTGTTCCATGTTTCTTTACTAAGGAAGTATGTTCAGGATCCGTTTCATGTCTTGGACTTTTCGAAATTGGAAGTCACTGAGGACTTGTCTTTCCCAGAATTTCCAGTGCGTATTGAGGATCGCAGGGAGCAGGTCCTTTGGAACAAGGTTGTTCCTCTGGTTAAAGTGATTTAGCAGCATCGCTTTGGAGGCGAGGCTACCTGGGAGCGAGAGGATGAGATGCGAGAATAGTTTCCCTACCTTTTCTTATAAGTTCTCTTGTAAACTTGTTCTATCATTTTTGATCTCGTTATTTTTATGCCAGCAATTTCGAGGACAAAATTCTTTTAAGGGGAGAAGAATGTAAGGACTGAGGTTTCGGATCTGGTTATCGGGTCGATTTCGGTGTCGGACCTCTTGGTTTGGGCCCTTATGGGGCTGGGACATGAGTTCCTTTCCGCGTCGAGCTTGCTCGACGCTGTTCAAACAACGTCCGGTTAGGGGGACATATTTTAGAATGTGCCACGTGGGCTGATTTTAGGCCGTAAGAGTACGGCTCCAGTCTTATCGTCTGAATGGCGTCTTGCATGGTCGACGCCATTCAGAGATCTGTCAGTATACGACCCCGTCTTGTTGTCTGATTGTCGTTGGTCTTGGACGACGCGTTCTAGTGAGTTTCAGTTGATGCTCCGAAGCCCTCATTCCTTTCCCTCATTTCTCTCATTCTCTTCTCTCTCCTCCCTCTCTCTGATCCATCCGCTCCCCTTTCCCCTTCTCCTTCCCTTCCTCTCCCCATTCCTCATCTTCCTCCACTCCATCAACCTCCTACCCCTCACCACTACCACCACCATCTCTTTCGCGGCGTATTTTCTCTACGGACTGCGGCCGACGTCCCGGTGGAGTGACGGCGTCCACGACGGTACCGGCGGCGGCTTGTGGCGTAGCGGTTCGGCAGCTAGGAGAACGGTGGAGTTCAAATAATCGATAGGGTGACGATCCTCGCGGTGTTTTGTTTAAAACTATGATTTTCCTGCTTTGAAGCGTGCAATATGTGTGGGTGCTTCTGAGTAGAAAGCATGTTCTAAGGGGTTCTTTATGAAAATAACTAGGATTCTCCCCTACTTTCTTCGTTTTGACGTTTTTTGTGCGATTTGGGGGAGAAATCCCACTTTGTGACTCGGTGAGGCCGGAGGGGAACCTGTTTGCGTGTGTTAAATGGCGTCTGGGGACAGTGACGCCATTTTAAATGGCAGCTGCCACCCAAGACGCGATTTAGCCCAGCTTGTTCTAAGGCCAGTTCAGGGGATTATGTCTCTGTATTGAATAGCGTCTGAGGACAACGACACCATTTTAAATGGCGGCTGCCAGGGCCGATGCGATTTAGGCCATCTTCTAAGACCATTTTTCGTGTGAACCAGTTTAGGGGTCTTGAACGACATCGGCCACAGGTGACATGATTCAAGACAGAACCTCATTAATCCATATAATTAACATGTGTTTACATTGTTAGATAGTTTGGTTAGATGCATGCTTGAAAACGTACTTCAAGGACGAGGATTTCTACGTGATCAGATCGCACTGTGTTGTGTTTTGTGCGATTGTGGACCTAGAGTGACAGTTGTTAGCGCTTAGGCACCCTGTGTCGGTGTGGGAGTGACACAGCGCCGGTGTAGGAGTGGTGGGGTGACACCTAAAGAGAGGGTCACCTAGTGTACCCCGGGGTATAGCTAGTACTAGTGTGGGAGCGGTACATTCGGAGTGTCACTTGTACTGGAGGAAGCAGAACCACCTAGAGCTAGATAGGCCAGAGTAGCCAGCGCGCTATCCGAGGGGTTGCTGTTTGGTCCCAACGAGTCAGTGTTTTCTGCATTCGGCCACGTGGTTTGTGTGTTTAGCCGAGACGCTGGTTGTAGACTCCGTAGTGGAGTGGTTTCAGAGTTGTACATGTTGCATTTACAAATGAATATGTTTTAGATCGGAATTTGAGAATCTTTGGGAGTTGTGTTTACTGCTTTATTTATTTAGATTGCCTATATTTGTGTTGTTGCTCTTGTGGGTGCATAAGTGGGTGGTGGGGATCGAAGGATCCCTACTGATTCCATTTCAATGAGACTCACCCCTGCGGTTTTCAGGTGAGGCTTCCAGGCAGGCGTAGCGTGGAGAGTTTTATCTCGGGTTATCTCAGACCTGTATGCTTAATTATTTCTTTTCAGTTGGAATATGTAATTATTTGCTGAGTCAAGTCGAATTGTAATAATTTTTAATTCCTGCACTTTCTTTACAATTCGATGTGATGTAGGATGTTTAACTTAATTTATCATTTATTTTCCAGACTTATCGAGATCCTAGTTTGACTCTAGTTTTTAATGATTCGGTACCCATTTAGCAATCGGATCCCCGATTATAGGGTGGCGGGTCGTTACATAAGTACTATTAGAAAATAATACTTTGTTCATTCGTATTTCTATTTTTTTAAAATTTTACATAGATTCAAGGAAAAAATTCAAGGAAAGCGAGTCAAATTATTGGATATGGGAGGAGAAGAAGTTGGAAATGGCATAGTTATGAGTGAGGAAAAAGATAAAATTGTGATGGGAAAAGTTTTAGGTGACACTTTATGTGAGGTATTTGTTCTTTTAGCAGTCAAACCGGATGCACCATTGTTTGTCAAGGATGCAAAAAGAATAAACATGAGAGATGTTGTGGGTAGCCACATTGTTTGGTTTAAAGACTATGTAAGGTTCTTTTTTTATTTAAATTTTTAGATATAATTGTTTATTTAGACTTTGAAAATAATCTTGTGACAATTTTTTTTCTTACAGGTTCAACCATATATGGCGTAGTTTGGATGGAGGAGATATCAACCTTATGGTCTTATGGTTGATGGATATTTTTTGCTCCAATCTATCTAAAACTTTTTTTATTGTACTTTTAAAAAATGGATGTACTATGTAATTGATAAATGGATGTAAATTTTCTTCATGTGACGATTTTGTTTGGTGTTGTAATACGTTTTTAAACTTTATAGGTGGAATATATTGACACAAGTATATATTTTGTTATACGAAGAAATTTATTCAATGTGTGATATAATGTGTGCACATGATGGAAATGTGTTATGTGTACATTATATGTAAAATGTAGAATGAGTGCAGGATTATGTTATAGAGAATTGATACATTTCCTTTTATATGAAATGATATAAGTGTATGTGGTGTCTAACTATGATTAATTTGTATGACTATAAATTGTTAGGTATTGTTCGATAAGTTATATTCTAATGGTTGGGTCAACAAATACTTACAATTTTTTGTGTAAGTACAGATGATAAGGTGATTCAAACTGTAAGGATTGAGACTTTCGGATCCGGTTTTCGGAGTCGGACCCTGTAGTTCTGGCCCTAGTGGGGTCTGGGACTCTGTGTTGTTTCGCGTCGAGCCTGCGAGACGCGGTTTAAACGGCGTCCACCGTAGCAGACGCGTTTCAGGTTCTGCCACGTGGGTGCCACGTGGGTCGGCTACTCTTCGGCCCTGTCGTATCATCTGAACGGCGTCCACATAGGACGACGCCTTTCAGACTGTGACTCTGGGTGTGTCAGAGTACGGCCCTGACATGTCGGCTGAACGGCGTCTGCCTCGATCGACGCGTTTCAGAAACTTGTCAGAGCGGCCGTCATATCACCTGATAGGCGTCCGTGGATGTCGACGCGTTTTAGCCAGCCTCTAGTTAACCCCGCGAGCCCTCCTTCTTTGCCTCATTTTCTCCTTCTCCCTTTCTCTCTTTCCCCTCTGGCGAACTCGGCGGCGATCCTCCTCCTCCCTCTTTTCCTTCCACCATTTCACCTTTCCCTCCACTCCATCCTCTACCTAGCTCCTACCACTACTACCTCCACCTCCACTGCGGCGTTCTACTCTCCGGACGGCGGCCGACGTCACGGTGGAGCAAGGACGACCACGGCGGTACCGGCAGCGGCGTGGGGCGAGACAGGTGGACGGCTTGAAGCTCGGATGCGTCCAAGTATCCGGTAGGGTGACAGTTCCCATAGCATCGTGTTTAAACCATGTTTTTCCCCGTTTAAGCATGTTATGGATCTTTGGTTTTGGGGGGGGGGGGGGGGGGTAGAATGAGCATGTTTAGGTGTTCTTTTGATGATATGGGGGATTTACTATGAATGTAGTTTCCTATGGATTGTATTGCCCCTCTTTCTCCTCCGTTTTTGGGTGATTTTGGGGTTGTTTGGGTTGAAAAGGGAGCCCTCGGGCTCATGGCAGACTCTGGTTCCTGGGGTTGAAAGACGTCGTGCATGGACGACGCCTTTTTGAAGGGCGTCGGGCCACCACGACGCCTTTTAGACAGGAATCGCCTGACTGAGAGTCTGCCAGTTCGGGATTCTAGGACTAAAAGACGTCATGGGTGGTCGACGCGTTTTTGAATAGCGTCGGGCAACCATGACGCCTTTTAAGGCAGAAATCCCCTGGGTAATTTCTTTGGAATTTCTGGATTTCTGTGCTAAATGGCGTCTGAGGATGTCGACGCCTTTTGAAAGGCGACCACTGGTGTCGACGCCTTTTAGGGCCTGATTCTGAAGACTGTTTTACATGAACCTGTACATGGAGCTTGAATGGCGTCGGCCTTGGGCGACGCGATTCAAGACAGAACCTCACTAATTCATGCCAGTAAAATGTGTTCATACTGTTAGTCGGATGGTTAGTGCATGTTTTAGTGTACCCGGTAGAGATAGATTCTTCATGACCGGACGATGCTACATGTGTGTTATGCGATTGCGGACTTTTCACGTAACCGGATCGTACTGTGCTGGGTTTTGTGTTACTGTGGACTTGGAGTGACATTGTAGCGCTTTATCACCCTGTGCTGGTGGGGGCGTGAGCACAGCGCCGGTGGGGGCGTGGGCGGGGTGACGCCTAGTGAGAGAGGGTCACCTGGTGAACACCGGGGTTAGCTAGTACCGGTGTCGGAGTGGTACATTCGGAGAGTCACTCATGCTGAGGGAAGGAGTAGCCACCTGAGCCGGTTGGGCCGGAGTAGCTAGTGTGCTATCCGAGGGGTTACTGCCTGGCCTCAGCGGGTCGAGGTTTTCCCACTGTTGTTTGTGTGGTTGGCGAGCTCTACCGAGACGGCAGTTGTGGATTCCCTCGTACGGCTGGTTTAGAATATGCATGTTTATTATATTTTCGATTGCATGTGATTCCACGTTGAGAATTAGGAATTGTACTTACAACTGTGCTCGTTACTTTACCGTTAGCTGTACTTTGCACTTGTGGGTGTGTGCGTGGGCAGTGGGGATCGAAGGATCCCTACTGAGTCTTGTTTTGAGACTCACCCCTGCGGTTTTCAGGTGAGGACTCCCAGCAGACCTAGAGCGGCGTGTGCGGCCGCGTGTTGAGCGCCTTCAGCGGTTGTTCCGGGGTATGCCCCGATGTAGTTGTTATTTATTTCTGGCCTGTATGTTTAATTATTTCTTTTCAGTTGGAGTATGTAATTATTTGCTGTATCGAGTCGCATTGTAATAATTTTAATTCCTGCACTTTCATTTTAATTCAATGCGATGTGAATGTTCAGCTTAGTTTATTATTTATTTCCCAGACTTACTAGATCCTGGTTTGGTTCCAAATTAATGATTCGGTACCCAGTTAGTAATCGGATCCCCGATTATAGGGTGGCGGGTCGTTACACAAACTATTATATTGTAACAGTTTAGTTTGCGTATACTTATGGTGTTTTCCATATGTATAGATCAATCTCTAATGATGGTTACTAAACCGACAGTATAGACTTTGGCGACTTACAGTTGCTTAACCGTAGGTATAGTCTATAGGAACGGTTGCTACACATACGGTTGGTGGCCGTAGGGAGTTTCGAAGGTAGAGACATTTACTAACAGTGTTTGGTACACAACTTACGGTTATCTGCCGTAAGTATAGATCAACTTTGTTGTAGTGATATAGGATTCAATTAATGGAATACAGATATTGGACTTAACCCATTAGGATCCTATTATGGGTGGGATCCTATTTTAGTTAACTTGGAACTGGTCGCTCCTCTATATAAGTAATACATGACTCCTCATGAGGTCATATGCATCAAGAGAGAGAGAGAGGAAACTTGAGAGAGATCGTGCTTGGGTTACACGTCTCTCTGTATCGGGTGTTCGTGCGGTTTCTCCACGATTAGAGGTCGTTTTCCTCCTCAGTCTATGCTAAAGAGGGATGGCTTCCCCTTTAGGTATGATCTGCATGAGACTGTATCCCTAACATTTTCACCTGATGCTTGCTCAGATTTCTCTAGAAAATTATTAAGAAAGTTAAGAGAAAAAATACAAGCATTTTTAAAGGTTAAGGTATCATCAGCAAAGAGTAAATGACAGATGATTGTGCCACTGTTTGGGACCTTAAATCTACATCTAGGCTGCATTATCATAAGATAGGTAAGGCCCATATTAAAATCTCCTTAGCAATAATGAATAGAGTAAGGGCAAAAGGATCTCCTTGCCATAGTCCTCTGGTAGATTTGAAGAAACCCTTCTGAGAGCCATTCAACGAGATTGAAAACTAGTAATTAGTGAACATAATGAGAATATAGTCAATCCAGCACTCCAAGAATCCAAACCTACTTACCTCATTGAAGAGAAACTGCAATTCTATCCTATCATATGTGTAAAACTATAGTTCAAAAGAAACCGAATGACTCAGAGTTAGTTCCTTTGTCTCGACGTGTTATTAGGTTGAAACCCGTCATAATCATTTCATATATTGGAGATGCTAAGTATGGATTAGAAAGAATAGAATTTAATCACACACAAGTATGATAAAAATTTCATACATTCGACCATTTATACAAATCGAGAAAATAATATAAAATTTCAAGATTTGAACAAAATTATTACATACCCACAATGTCACTACACAAAAGATAAATGCCGCAATTTCTCGTCAATGCACCCAGCACAAGTCAAACACCACCAAACACACATCCACTGATATCTTAAGGCTCCTCCTACTTCACAAGACCTAAAAATAAAGGGAGGTGAGTCTCCAAACGAGAGCTCAATTGGGGTCCTAGGCCCATAATGGCCCACAAAATCTCTACTAAACAGAGACCACAATTTACCTCAATATAGCAAAATTTCAAGCATCACAAGCTCTTCAATGAATTAAAGTCACTATCTAGTAGTCATCTCATGAATCATTAATCAAAGTCATCCATAGATCCCAAGAGGTCATTTCACATGGGTACTCAAAGTATACATCTATAACCTTTCCGAAAAAGCAATCACATGAACAAGGTAAAATCTTATGGATATACTTTACATTCATAAGTGTTAATCATCTCACAACTCATATATAATCACATGAAATCCATACCGATGTCAATTCACGACTATCATGTCTCTATATCAAGATTAGTTTGCATCTATCATGAATCTATTGAAATATAAATCAAGGTAAGTTTGTATCTTGCATGTATCTATATCAATCGTCCTGTAACTCATACCAAGGCCAATTCATAAATCATAATGCCATCCATGGCTAAAATCACATGAGTCGCATTACATCACAATAATCTAGGGATGACATGGAACTACACTAGCATCAATCATATCCTCATATTCATATTAATATTCACAAGAGGGTTTGGACATCCTAAAAGATTCCTATCCGGTCAATGCCTCTCTACCTTCTTGGATCCCTGAAAATCCTAGAAGGTGTGACAAAGAAGCTAGGCCAACTGAGGTACATGAACCTCATATGTCATGAAGTCCAGCTCTCGGTTGAGGTGCACACACAAGTGGTCTCCTCCACTACCCTTAGTCAGATAAAGTCAAGTACATACATCTAGACCCAATCAAAAGGCCAAGTCGGGTCATGACCAAAACCAAACAAAAGGCTCAAACCCCTATCCCCGTATCCCAATGGATAGAATCAAAAGGATAACACCTAGTGATTAATCATCATAATCAAATCATAGGAACATAGCTTACTACACCAATACAATGTCAAATATCTATTACATCCCCATAAAACTAAGTCATCATGCATGGAAACCATAGAATCAAATCCATTTAGTCATATCTATAGGGTAGGGACACAATCATTGAAGTTCCACGGGGTTCGGAGGGTCAAAAACACTCAAAATAGTCAAACATGGGTTATGGTGTCGACACCATGCATCAGGGTGTCGACAGCCTGGCTTCCGTGAGGCCATTTTTTTAGTGAAAGATCATTATTTAAACTACAACATATCAAAAAATTCTGTCAATTGGACCATCACACAGGTCACTGTAATTTAACCACTAATTGATTGTCAATTTTCAGAGACAACCGCACACCTATGGAGATGAGAGTCTATCTCACTCAAGTCTAAATCAAAATTCATGAAATTTAAACCATGGCATCTAGACATGGAATTAAAACATCTATAACATATTCAAGACAATTCATTCACTAGATTGAGCATGGTAATTAAAATAATTTATAAGAAGCTCTATTTCCGAAATAAGTATGAAGGGCATAGAAGTCATGGATTTCATTACATCAAATGAAATCTAGACATCAAATTAGGAAGTCTAGATATTAGTATAACCCATAGGACATCAAAATGCACACATGCACACCTACCCCATGGGCCAAAACCAACACACACAAAGAGTCACAATGATCTACAAGTTAGGCATCACCCTAACTCAATTTTAGAGGCTAGCAACCCAAAGGGTCTTCAAGAACCAATCCAAACTCAAGAGAGGAAGAAGAAGATTACTCCCAAGCTTCTCCATAAATTCCTCCTTCTAAGATAGAGTTTCCACTAATAAAAGCTTTAAGAACGCCTCTCTAAGATCTCCTAGGCTTCCAAAGTCCCCAAGCAAGCCTCCAAGAGCAAGCTCACACACGTGCACACAAAATTCCCACTCCAAACCAGAAAAGAGAGTGAGAGAGGAGGTAGAAGAGAGGATAGGAAGGAAAAAGGAAGGTTGGGTTTATACTCCCTCTCCCACCTATATATAAACCCAATAGAATTTACACCCATACCCCAAACTTTCAAATATAAGTCCCCACCCCCACTTATACCCAATGAGACATCTAAAGTTCGCTTTCTAAGGCCCAATAACCATTGTTTATATCCTAAAACCTAACCCATTAATTTAAATCATTCCATGGTCATCTATTTACATTTATAAAGAGATTGAACACACTAAACTTTGTGGAACCGAGCCGAAAATCCGCTAAGTCTCGACTAACCCACTGGAGTAGATCTACCACACATATTCTACCACAACATTCAATTTAACTTGAATTAAAATAATCTAATGAAACTCAACCCGGTTCGATTATGGTAAAACTTGGTCAAAGCTAGCAAATAGGCTCGAAAAGGGTCATGGTATTACACCCTCACCTCCTTCAAATAAATTTTGTCCTTGAAATTTCTATTTCTTGTCAAAGCTATTCAATTTCGACTAACCCTTTCGTGTTTAAATCGGATACTTACACATGCTTGGGAAGCGTTGATTACTCAATCAAAACTACTCCAATAACACATACCCATCTAGTCCTTGTCCATGAAATGGTATCACATCTTACAATTGTGATGATCTCTACTATACAATGTCCTTAGGTCAAGAACTACTATTAGAGAAGTCTCTTGGAAAATCAACCTAAATTATAAACACTATAGCACTTTCTTTGCATCCCCATCAAATGATTGCTGTATTACACACTCGCTCTTGGTAATGATAGCATTCTAATGTTAGATCCACACTTTGCTTTGATGGTTAAGTCATTTCTAAATGGTTTACCCTCGAAATTACTAACGGCGAGACAAATCCTATTAAAATGGTCACAATCCTCTATCCATTATCTCGTACATCCCTCTCTTAGTTATATTAAACCTTCTGTGCCACCATTCTAGACTATTAATGACAACACACAAGTTGATTCCAGTAGGAATCAACACTATAGCACCTATGAAGGGTCGCTTCTCCACTAGTCAATCTTATCATAGTCACTTTGGTCATGCCAACCTTAAAAGATAATGTAAGTCACTAAAGCTTCGATTGCCTTCTATTTCACTCAAACGTGTATCTGATAGCTTCCACTTCTAATTTCCAGTCTGCCCTAGCTAATTCTCACTTAGTTCAGTTATATATGTTCTTGCTCTTGATGAAGAACCTTATGAATGTATCTTATCACTTATGGACTTCTCGATTTAATAATATTTTAGTTAAACACTTATCTCCTTATTAATTTAATTCCCTTTGACCTAAGAACCTAACAATACTTATTTATGTCTTACCTAGTTGGCGCTTCTTCATACTACTTAAATCATAAAACCCATAATCGATATCATAATTGTATGATATTAAATCATAGATCAATAGACCTCAGAATTGAAAATAGGCATATAAGTGGCACTTAGTTTGTGGTCCTGACCGGAGGCCACATCACTAAGAGTCAACACCTAAATATCCTGAAACCACACAATACCCTTATCTTTTGAAAATCCTGAGTACCGAAACACATAGTATGATCAGTACCATGAGATGGATACAACATGGCACCTAGAAGATTTGGGAACAATGAAATGAAGAACATATCTAGTAACACATTGGTAAGCATAACCTTATAAATCATAAGTCAAAACTGATAAAAAATTCAAATATATTTAGTATTAACCAAATCACAATCATACAGTTAATGATTAGCTATTGAAAGAAAAATTCTAATCGCTCACATATTTCTAAGCCCACTCTAGATGGCGCATTCTTATCAATTGTTTTCACTCCCAAACACCTTCTTTAAAATCTCTTTTCATTAATGCAGTCCTTATGCATTCTTCCAAATCACTTCCATGCGTGCATCACTGTAAAATTCTACACTAAAACTTTCAATATTTCCCAGTCTACTATCGCAATGTCACCAAGGGGTCATGACTTAATTTTTAACATTGTTATACTCAATTACTCACTAATACCATCTGCGTAGATCCTATGGCCTTAACCACACATGACACCAAAATACTTGTTCTAATTACTTTCGTCGTCCATGTCCTTTGTACATCATATTCTATTACCTTGGTAAGGATCTCTCTAGCATGCTCGTCCTTCTAACAAAATCTACATTTCGTCATAACAATTATATCATAAACTCTCGTCATTTACTATAAACATCTCTTTAGTTAATGAGACTACTCTCTCTCAGAATCTGAGATGATATGCAAGGAACACCATGTCATGCTATATGCTATAGTCACACTTCTTGATTCTATGTCTTAATTAAATTAATTACGAGAAACCAATTGATTGATCGTTCACAATTTACTCTTTTGCCTACTAGAGATCTTCCCATGTCTAAAAATACACATAAAGAATCATGCTAAGGATATCCACTCTTCTTTTATGAAGCTATTCTATTACCAAGAATCCCATGAAATAGTACTAAACCATTTTACGATTAACGTATATCCTTTATTACACATATCGAAAGTTCTTCTATTGCTACTAATGACCTTATTGATATATTGAAATTTCGTTGATGGGGCATAATCCGATTTGGCCCATTCAACAGCCCAACACCAGCATCAACCCAACAGCAGTAGCGGTAAGAGGCCCACTGGCAGCCTTCGGCCCATTAGCAGCCCAGTGGCCCTCGGCCCATCAGCAGCCCAGTGCCCTCTGCCCATCAGCGACCCAGCAGTATCCGGCCCATCAGCGGCCCTCAGCCCAATTGGCCTCGGCCCAGTTAGCAGCCTACGGCCCAGTTGGCTTCAGCCCACTAAGCGGCATCCGGCCCAACAGCGGCCCCCACCTTCGGCCCAGTAGCCGTATCTGGCCCACTCCGGTGGGAGGGTTAGGCGCTATGGCGGTTTATCAGTAAACCAAAACATAGTCCTAGACCGGCTGCCACCACTAAGCAACCTCTATCCTCCACTATAAATACAAGGCTATTTATTACCAAAGGTATGTCTTCTTGACCAAGGACAACAGTCCAAAAGCATTAAAGCTACCTCTTCTTCCTTCCCTTCTGAATCGAATCTTCTTCAGAAGCTAACTTAGCCGTCGAAGGGGGTTCTCTTGGGCCGAAGCCCGGGACTCCTACTGACCGGTTCTTCTTCTTCTTCCTCCTGCAGGGGCTTCGGTTTGAATCTTCGCCGACCTCTCCGAGTCGGTCTCGGCCACCGACCTCGGGTTTTCTCCCGTCGGTCTCGACGCCCTTCGCCGGCCGGTCCGCCTCGGCCGAAGGAGTCTCGGCTTCGCTCCCGGCAAGCCTTCGCCTGGGTACCTCTCGGCTCCGGATCCTTGGCCCCATGTCCGCCCTCGTCTCGTTCCGGATCCCCGTCGGTCCTCTTCTTCGATCTGATCCAGTTTCGGGTTCCAGTCTCGGAATCCGACCGTGATAGCTTCAGCTATATCACGTGGCGCCGTCTGTAGGAAACTAGTGAGAAGTCATGTCTCATCGTCCGGTGACCAGACGATCCGGGCAAGACGAGGCAGAGACGCGGGCGACTCTAGCACAGGCACTCCACTTTTAAGGTACTCCGTCTGTTCTTCCACAAGGTTCTGCCCTTCCTGTTATACCGGAATCCGTCGCTCCTAGAGACGACCGGGTGGAAGAGCTTCAGCAACAAGTGGTGACGCTGGCCGCCACTATTACTTCCTTAGCGCCCTTGCGAGATATGGTATCTGCCATCACCCAGCACATGGGATTACTGGGTCAGCTCCTGCAGTAGGTACCACCTCCTCCATTCTGTCCTGCTCAAGCTGCAAGGCTACAGCCGACACCCTCGCAGGCCTTCCCCAATGAGGCCGCCACGGCACGCAGTGAGCCATTTGCGCCACCTGCCCGAGTCCCTCGCGCCAGTCACATCGTGACGGAGCAGGACTATGCTTCGTCCGGATTTCATCCGACCAAGGCCGAAGGACGTTCGGTCACTACTTCAACCGCCCCAGACCTGGACCGGCGGCTGACGGCAATGAGGAAGGAAATGCAACAGATGGTATCTCGGCCATATGGAGCGCCTCTCACCAGCACCATTCTGGCGCAGACTCCATTCTCGCCAGAGCTTCTGGCCATTGAGGTACCTTCCAACTTTAAACTGCTGAAAGGCCCTCTATATGACGGAATGACAGATCCGGTCTGCCACTTCCAGAGATTCAATTCCTACCTCTCAGTCCGAGGGGTTTCCGAGGCAGTCCGCTGCCGTCTCTTCCCCCTCACTCTTGAAAAAACAGTCCTGACTTGATTCGAGACGTTGGCCCCCAATTCCATCCACTCTCTAGTACAGTTAGGCCAACTATTTATCGACCAATTTTACGACGCCACTCGGCAGTGTAAAACCTCGGCTAGCCTACTGGCCATTCGGCAAGGACCTACCGAGACCCTTCAAGAATATTTCACTAAGTTTCGGGCCGAAGCCGCCCAAATTTCGAACCTGGATAGTTCGATTGCGGTCTCGGCCGTAATCAGTGGGTGCATGGACGAAGGGCTTCTCAGCTCTATTGGGAAGCGCCATCCCTCCACCTTCTAGGACCTCGTGGCTCGGGCCCATAAGTACATTAACCGGGAAGCCCTGATCATGTCCAAAGGCAAGAATACCGCCGAGGCATCACCAGCGGCTACCCCTCCGGTTCGGTCTCGCCCAAAAGATCAGGAGCCGTCTCGCAAGCGATACCGGAGGGAAGAATGGGACCGAGAAAAGCGCCGGGATCCGCAGCAGCGGTATCTGCCACTACCTGCTCCACCCTCCTGGATGCTCATGGAGGTAAAAGGTATGCTTCGACAGCCGGAGCGCATCAAGACTGACCCCCGTCGAAGGGATCCCCGCAAGTACTGTAAATACCATCGGGAAACCGGCCATTCAACTGACGAATGCCGGCACCTTCAGGAGGAGATTGATCGTCTCATCAGAGAAGGCCGTCTGCCACAGTACCGGCGAGCGCAGCCTCAACAACGATAGAACCGGGACGTTCCTGAAGCAGCTAGGCAATGTCAACTCCCGGATAAAGAAGCCCCACCTTAGCCGAAGGTCACTTCGGCCCCGGCAAAAGCATCACACCAACGACTCAGTGCTGGGTCAATTATGATGATATCTGGAGGACCGTGAGAGGGGCCGAGGCGTCGTCGGCTCAGCACTACAGCAGTAGCGGCTGTTGACATCGAGCCGAAGCGGTCTCATCAAGAAGACATCATCTTCGGCCAGGAGGATCTAACCGACATTCAGGTTCCTTACGACGACGCCTTAATTGTAAATGCTGTAATGAAAAGTTACGATGTTCATCATATCTTTGTTGATAATGGAAGTGCCCCAAATGTACTTTTCTATGACTGTTTTGTAAAAATGGGTTTGAATGAGGCTGATATGAAGCCTCACCGGGGGCCTCTATTCGGCTTTAATGGTTCGCCTTGCCGAGTAGAAGGCATCGTTCAGCTCCCTGTAACCCTAGGTACGGCCCCTCGGCAATTAACCGTCGAAACGGATTTTGCCGTTGTCAAGGTCGACTCAGCCTACAACGCCATCTTTGGCCGAAGGCTGATCGGCGGGATTGGAGCTGTACCTTCGTCTTTTCATCAGAAGCTAAAATTCCGTATCAGCCATGGAATTGGCGAAGCTAAGGGAAATCAGGAAGCAGCTCGGCAGTGTTACATGATTTCGGTCAAAGGGAAGGCCGCGGCCGAATCCCTTTCAATCGAATCTTCGGCCGAAGCATCCTCAGGAGAGGAACTTACAACCTTTCCGATTCCGGGAGGAGAAGGTCGGACGTTAATGATAGGCTCCGGCCTAGAGAAGATTGAAGCCAAAAGACTTGCTGAGTTCCTGAAAGAAAACCTCGACGTCTTCGCCTGGTCTCCTGCGGACATGCCTGGGGTCGACACGAAGGTAGTAGAGCATCGGCTACACGTCGACCCCAACCAGCCCCCGGTCAAACAGAAGCGGCATACCTTCAATCAAGAAAGAAGGACGGTCATCCAAGCCGAAGTGCAAAAGGGGCTAGATGCGGGACACCTCCGAGAGGTACACCATCCTGACTGGATCGCCAATGTAGTAATGGTGCCCAAAAAGGATGGCAAGTGGCGGATGTGTGTGGACTTCACCAACCTCAACAAGGCCTGTCCGATGGATAGCTTTCCGCTGCCTCGGATAGATCAGGTAGTGGACGCAACCTCCGGCCACGAGCTACTTAGCTTCCTCGACGCCTTTTCAGGCTATCATCAGATCCGAATGCATATGGAGGACGAGGACAAGACCAGTTTCACAACGGACCTCGGTTTATACTGTTATACTCGGATGCCGTTCGGCCTGAAAAATGCAGGAGCAACCTATCAGCGTCTCATCAACAGGATATTCACTCCACAGCTCGGCCGCAATATGGAGGTCTACATCGACGACATGCTGGTGAAAAGCCACGTCGCTGTAGACCATCTGATCGATTTGGCCGAGACATTCACTGCCTTGCGCAGGTATAAAATGAAGCTGAATCCAGCCAAGTGTGCCTTCGGCGTGGCCTCCGGGAAATTTCTCGGCTACATGGTCACCTGCCGAGGGGTGGAAGCCAATCCTGTAAAGGTGTCGGCTATTATCCAAATGCGCCCTTCGGCCAACATCCGAGAGGTCCAAAAGCTGAATGGAAGAATTGCCGCGTTAAGCCGCTTCATGTCAAGGGCAGCGGATTACTGTTTTCCTTTCTTCAAGCTGCTGAAGAAGACTAATAGCTTCTCCTGGACAGACGAGTGTCAGTCAGCCTTCAATCAGCTGAAAGCCTATCTCTCCAATGTTCCCGTCTTGTCTAAACCGGTCCACAGAGAGCAGCTGTTCCTTTATCTCACAGCGTCTGAAACAGCTGTCAGCGCCGTCCTCGTTCGGGAACAAGACAGCGTTCAAAGGCCTGTTTACTATATAAGCCGAGCCCTCCAAGGAGCAGAGCTTCGGTATCCTATTCTTGAAAAGCTGGCCCTAGCCCTCGTCTCGTCCGCGAGGAGGCTCCGGCCCTACTTCCTCGCGCATTCAATAAAGGTCTTCATGGATCAACCTTTGAGGTAAGTCCTCTCTCAGCCAGAAGTGTCCGGTAGGCTAGCAAAGTGGGCAATCGAATTGGGAGAGTTCGACGTCTCTTATGGGCCACGGACGGCAATAAAAGCTCAAGCTCTAGCCGACTTCATCGCCGAGTATAGACACGTTAATTTTGACGTCATTTCGAGTAAATTTCATATCATACAATAGTGCCTCAAAATGGTCTAATGTTTAATCATTAATTAATTTTTATTGATCTTTTGAGTGTCGGGTTTAACAGACATGTTTAAGTTAATCAATTAAATTGATTTTAGCTCAAATTTCAGTTAAAAGATGCAGAAATTCTAAAACGTGTCAACCTGTGTGGACACGATTCAGAATTCTAAAACGTGTCAACCTGTGTGGACGCGATTCAGAATTCTTTCTAAAACGTGTCAACCTGTGTGGACGCGATTCAGAATTCTAAAACGCGTCAACCTGTGTGGACGCGATTTAGACTTTATTCCTGTTTTAACGTTTAAATTTGAATTTTAATTAATTAATTAATTAACTAAAAGGCGTCTGGACATGTCGACGCGTTTTAGGTTTCCTAGGCTGTTTCTACTTCTCTTCCGGATGTTTATCCTTATCTTAATTAGTCTAAAAGACGTCTACACATGTGGACGCGGTTTACCTAATAAAGATAAAGATAAGTTTTCCCGGATATTTATCCTTATCTTAATTAATCTGAAAGGCGTCAGCCAAGGTGGACGCGTTTTAGATAATTATAGATAAAGATGAATTAATTAGTATTTATCTGTCGGTTAAGATGGATAAATTCAGGATTTTTCTATGTTAATCTCGAACGCAAGAAATGCCTATAAATACCCTGCATATTGAAGAGTTAAAAAAAAAAAAGAAGAGAAGAGAATTAAGTTGAGTTGAGCCATAGCGTTATAGCGAGTTGAAGATCGAAGCAACGTCGTAACGCCGGAGCGCTGCCATTTCCAGAAGACGGCGTCCCTTTCAAGATCTTCATCCTTTCAAAGCTTCAACCGATTGGGCATAAGTTTTTCATTACGGCATTTGCATTTTTCATCTTCATTAGTTTCATTCTTCATATTCACTTCATGCAAACACACACCACAGCATAATCTTTCAAAAAACCTACTTGATCTAAGGGGTTTCAAAGCCATTAAAAAAGTAAGTTTGCTGTTTTAAATATGCTTAACATCATGATTAGTTCAGATATTGCTTCTACTTAAATTCTCATCATAGTTCTTCGTTATTCGTTTTCTGTCTCTGCTGCACTCAACAACAACGAGAGATTCAAAAGGGGGAAATCAAGCTCAAAGCAAGCACAACTTCTGGACGATCCTCAACCTCAAATTCCACAGCAAGAACAAAGAAGCAAAGAAAGGGCTCTCTTTCTTCAGCCGGCTGAGGAAGGGGAACCAAGGACTCAATCTTCCGCGTTTGAAAGGTAGGCGATCATATTCTCTTTTGAAACTTTTTAGTTAAAAGTTTCTGGCGATCACTGCACTTTAGTTGCTGTTTTTAATAGGTTAGTTTACACTAAACAACATAGATATCTCATGATAATCACACGGTCATTCTAAGCACCTACAGCTTTTTTGGCGATCACGGTGGGACTTGGTCTCGCCATCTTTTAGTTTCTTTTTGTTCTTGCTATCATCATATCGGGCACCCACGGTGCACCATTTGTGTCTCTGGACACGTCCTCACCAATTGATGAGTGTTTAGTTTAATTAATTTCCCTCGTGCACCACGTGCACACCCCAGTGGCAAGATCTTGCCCCCCTTGATTAATTCAAAAAAGCTGTTTTTGTGATAAAAATGATGTGTGATTGATTGTTTTTCTAGTTGTTTAGTTAGTAAATCATCCTGTTTAAAATCTGGAACTAAAAATTTTGCATGAGTCGATTGTTTACTGCTTTTTTATCTCGTTTGAGGAGGATTCAACCCAGAAAATCCTCCTGGAAAATTGTTTCTGCGAACTGAAAAGCGTCCAGGATCGCTGACGCGTTTCAAAACCGCGTCAACACCCCTAGACGCCTTTCAGGCTTCACAGTTTCTCTGCTGTCTGCATCTGCTTCTGCGAAAAATTAAGTTCTGTTTTGAATAGCGTCGACTACCATCGACGCGATTCAAACAGTTTCTTAATTTTTTTCAGTTTCCAGATTTTTGTGTTTTGAGTGCTAGCTACCCATTACTTACTAAGCATTAGAGGCCATCCAGGCCACAGGACATACGCATTGAGGCTAATACCCTCCTCTTCTTAGGAACACATTACTCGACGTCAGCAACTCTCTCTGATTGGGTTGGTCCCTTGATCAGACTAGAGAAGTTGACGTTGAGACCTCCATAAGTCCCCAAAATCAAGGTATTCCTCCTTGATCATTGGGCTGGTTGTACCAATTGAAGTCCTGGTTAGATTCTGAAAGCGTTGTGAGAGAAAGCCTTAGAGAATAACGGTGGAAATTGAACTGAAACTAGGATCCTTTCCCCGAGCGAAATTGTGGTTTAATCCAATTCAAATAACTCAACAAGGAATCCTAAAATCACGTTAAGCATCCACTTGTTTGATTAATCTCTGTACAACTTGTTTGATTAAATCTTTGAAAAAGAATCTAACATCATGTTGCTACGATCAGGTAGGGACTTGAGTGTGGCTCCAGACGCCATGGTTAATTACGAGGGAGATGCTAATGCCCCTCGGGATTCTGAATACAACTATGAGAGTGGGAGAGATGCTGATGCCTCCCGTAGTTCTATCCCCATTCCATATCGTCTAGATGGGAATGTTCGGACACCTCTTTTGCATCCACGTGATCAATATCCTGATCCTCTTCCGCATGAATATGCGATCCCTAATCCTGATCTTGAGGGGGACATGAACCAGAATGATCCCTCACCCTCTGATCCTACGGATCTCATCAATGCTCTGGGAGTTCTTGCCTCCCGACTGGACCCTCAGCAGTTCGAGGCGATCCAATCTATTTTGAAGGGGAAGGCACCCATGCAGCCTGCCGAGCCGAACCCTGTGGCTCCCCCTGCTATTCCTCAGCAACCTTCTTTTCCTCCTCCTTATATCCATCAGGCCGTGGAGGGCCTTCATATTACTTCTCGGCCAGTTGGGCCGCAGCTTTCATCATCTAAGCAACCGGCTAGACCGCAAACGCCTGCTTATCAAAATGCCCTCGGGCATGGCGGAAGCTCTGCCGGACCTCCCCTCTATTGTCCACCCTGCCCAACGTACTCTAGGCAGCAGGCCTACCAAGTACCTCCTCCTCCTCCTCCTCCCCAGGCAGATCTGACCACACAAACGCTGCTGGCCAAAATGGAGCGTATGGATGAGCAATTTAATAACCTCCAGAAAATGATGGGGGTCAAAGCTGTGCCAGAGATCAGTTTACCGAGCCTGCCAGTATTCCATCTGCCACCCTCTGAGATGCCAGTGTACCGAAAGTACAACGGTACTGGTAACCCCTTCACACATCTGAAGGAGTTCATGTATGAATCCTCTTTCTGGCAGAACGACAAGAGGTCGTTGGCCTTCTTGTTCAGGAGATCTCTAGAGGGACCAGCCCTCGAGTGGTTCTTTTCCCTGGAACCCTCAGAAGTAGAAGATTACGGTATCGTTTCACGCAAATTTATTCAACGATACCAGGACAGAGTTGCACCCTCCTTGTCTATCACGGACCTCATTGCAGAAAAGATGAAACCTGATGAGGAGTTTGTCAGTTTTGCTGACAGGTGGCGGGGTCTGGCTGAAAAGGTGAAGGATCACTTGTCCGAGTCCGAACAAGTGAAAATGTTAATTTCTAATGCCACCCCCCAGTTCAAGCTCGTCCTCTCCTTGAACAATTTGACTAACATGGCAGAGCTCTATGAAAGAGCACGGTACTGCCAGAATGCTTTCAAGGACGCTACATTCTCTAGCGTCTTTGATCCTCATAGACCTAGCAGGCCTCCGCCTCGGAAGCCTGCAGTGCCGAACTCTTCCAGCACAGGTCCGACTACCGAGGGCACGCTCTCTCATGAGCAAGTGAGTACCATGAACAATAACTCGCCCCAGTTCGTGAGGAGTCAGCAGCAGTACCAGAGGCCACAGCAGCAAGGGTACAGACAGCAGCAGAACCCCCAGTACCAACAACAGTATCAGCGGCCCCAGCAGCCGAATCAGAATCAGAACCAGCAACAGCTACAGCAACAGCCACAACGGCAACAGCAGTACCAGCAACCCCAGCAGCAGCAGTATCAGAACCAGCAACAGCCACAGTACCAGCCGCGCGCACCGCCGGCGTACCACAATGTCCCTCCTCCTGGTGACTACAACCAGCAGAGGAGACCTCCAGGCCCGAAGAGGGCAGAATACCCGGCTCTCCCAGAATCCTTGGCCGATATCTTCAGTGCTTTAATGGCGGCTAACGCCTTAGTTTTGCCAAGGGAAAAGGTCGTCTGGCCTCAAAATGCCGATACGTCCAGGTATTGCTACTTCCACAGGCAACCTGGGCACACCATCGACACCTGCTTCCAATTCAGAGATTATATTCATGATCTCAATGAGCAGGGCGGCATAGACTGGGAGGAAATGAAGAAATATATATCAGCCCTGAAGGCGAGGAGACCGCAACAGCAGCAGCAGCAGCAAGCAAGACCACCGGCACAAGCAGCAGCACCACCCAACATGGGCATAGTGCAGAATCCACTCCCGGAGCACCAGAACCAGAACCAGGTTGCTCCCATTCTAACGAACAGCCAGTCTGAGGCTGGTCGTGGGCAACAATGGAGGATAGAGGACTCTTCCTCTCTCTATTCAACGGGTCACGTTCAGAATACCGCAGAGCAACCACCACGCCGCACCATCCGCATACCCAGACCACAACCCGTTACCATTACCCCTCTACCCACACCCACATATCATTCGCCCTCACCCAATAACCCACTACCACTACCCACCTTCCTTAGACCCATTATTCCCCGCACTCCTACGCCTCCATCATATACCCCTCCGCAAACCAATAACGCGCCCCTCCTACCATCTAGGCCACTATTACGCGTACCATTTCCTACTTCACCCATTACCGCTATCACCTACCCAGATATGCCCCAACCATCCAGACCGCTATTACGCGTCCCATTCCCCACTTCACCAACCACTTACCCATCTACCATTCAACCCTCTAGGCCTTTAATCCGCACTGCGCCATCACCACCTAACCCAACGCCACCACCTACGCATCAACCCTCCGCACCGCTTACGCCACCCGACTCTGCGGTACTCAAGGTGTCACCCGGATCCTCCACGGTCGAGGAACATGCGCTCCGGAGTGGAAGGATTTTCAACAAGGTCTTTCCTCAGTCCACAGTCAGAGACGGCCCGTCACAGCCAACTGAGGAAGCCCATAATGAAGAGAGTGCACCAGGCACTCAATATGACTTGTTGAAACATCTGGACAGAACACCGGCACGGATCACTGTACTTGAATTGATTAAAAGGTCCAAGATTCACCAAGAAGCCTTAATGGAATACCTACAGAAGGTGATGGTCAACGAAGACGTGCCGGTAGAGAAAATCGCAGCACTACTAGTTCCTCAGGGGGATCAGCCCTCAATTACATTCCACACATCGGAACTAGCACCGCCAGCCGCCAGAAGCATGGCTCTGAGCATCACGGTCAATATCTGCAAGAAGGCCGTGGATGCATGCCTGGTTGATACAGGGGCTTCAATTAACGTTTTACCTCCGAAGACCCTGGAGCTATGCGGTGTGCCCAAGGAGAAATGGCTGCCTAGCCCCATCTCAGTTACGGCATATGACAATTCTACCCGTTCCCCTCTGGGAATGGTTTATTTAAAGGTGGAGCTAGGTCCAGTAAGTCATGCAGAGGTCGAATTTCATATTCTAGAAATCGACCCTTCCATAAATGCCATTCTGGGACGTCCTTATATCAAAACTCTTGAGGCGATTCCTTCTACGAATCACCAATGCCTCAAATTCCCTTACAAAGGACGAATTATTAAACTGACGAGCATGCCGATCCTTGCTGCTGCTCATACCTTAAATATTAAATCTGCTGTTTTACCTGGCCGACAACCTTTTCTGTCGGTATTACAGGTCTACCGTCCAGTGGCTGATCCTTCGAAAGCCGCTACCATTTCTCCATACCCATTAAATGCTATCAAAAGGGGGAAGTGCATGAGTACCCCAAGATGGAGAATCATGATGAAAAATGGCTATCAGCCTGGGAAAGGTCTGGGCACACAGTTGCAAGGCAGGACCACTCCTGTCAGAGATCACCGAGCAGTACCCGGAAGCGGTCTGGGCTATAGGCCGAGGAAACTGAAGCAAGACAGTGTTCAGCAAGAAGATGGTCAAGAAATCTTGGAAACAATGTCCACACCACTGAAAGAAGGCCGAGATCCCTTAACATGGACCCTATATACACACTTTGTGAAAGGGCCCATACTTAGTCACGACAACACGGTGGTCATTACTTCATGTTTTGACTTCCATGACATATATGGGAGGGACTTGGCCAGACATTGCTCTGAACTGCTTACGTACCAATCCTTGGAGGCTTTGCGACCTATGAAAAGGAGGAAATTCCATGACCCCGAATGCGAATGGTACAGATGGTTCGACCTGAGGGACCTATACATAGCACTGAACAGACTATTTCTGGATCCTGCAGAACCCAAGTGGCCACCGCAGATTGACGAGCTAATTGAGAGCCCTGGCGCAATCTTTGATAAGCGGATACTGCTATCCGAACAAACTGATGAAGGGGAGCCAGATGACCCCTATGAAGCTGGTTATACAACAGATCTGCTCTGGAGGGGGACATATCCTTCACATGTCCTAATGCTCCATACTCTATTCCGTACACTACTCTTGACCCCGACTTGGTCGCGGGTCATAACTGAAGACATTCCACGGGCTCCGCCCATAATGATCACTCTGTCCCCTCGGGACTTTATTCCACAACCTCCTCTCGACCTAGAGAGGATGTATGATTTGATCTGGGACATATTGCTATATGATCCCCCTAATCCTCTGGCCTTGGTGCCGCTTCCTCCGTCTGATTCCCCTTCCATTTGTATTCACTCCTGCTTCATGTATAATTCCTCCGATATCCAAAAAAAAACGCCAATTTTACAACAAATTCTTCCCAAATCATTATCGAGGAAACATCTTACTTGTCCGATTACACCCCATCGCGCGGGTCCGTCGGTCAAGATTCTCTCTTAAACATACTCTGCCCCTCCCCACGGGAGGATTCCCCTGTATTTCCACTTGTATCCCAGGATTTTCATCCTGCTTCATCTTCATTAGGTTATGATAGGCAGTTTAGTGAAGTTAGGAAGTCTAGTTTTAGGCAGGTTAGGCAGGTTAGGAAGTCTAGGAAGCCTAAGGGTAGGCAAATTCCAGAAAGATACCTCCAGGATTTGGCTGATAAATGTTCCTTTTGCTCTTTAATCCCTCAGCTTTTAGAAGATCCAATTCAGATGCCAGAAGATTGTACAGATGATGAGTCAGTCAATGATGGGTACGGGGTATATGAGTTAGTGCATGAAAAGGGTGGCCAACATAGTCCCGGTTATGAAAAAGGACGGGAAGGTCAGAATTTGCATTGACTTCCGCGATCTAAACCGGGCATGTCCTAAAGATGATTTTCCATTGCCTCATATTGATGTACTCATCGATAACACTGCTGGCTATGAGACATTATCGTTTATGGATGGATTTTCAGGATACAACCAGATTAAGCTGGCAGAAGAAGATCAAGAAAAAACGTCATTCACTACACCTTGGGGAACATATTGTCATGTCGTCATGCCATTTGGATTGAAGAACGCTGGAGCCACTTATCAAAGGGCTATGATGGCAATATTTCATGACATGATGCATATAGATTTGGAAGTGTATGTGGATGACTTATTGGTTAAGTCTAAAACGAAGGCTGAGCATGCCAAAGTTTTGGCAAGGGTATTAGAGAGATCAAGAGAGTATCAGTTGAAGATGAACCCCAAGAAATGTGTATTCGGGGTATCTTCAGGGAAATTGCTTGGATTCATTGTCAGCAAACGGGGAATTGAGATCGATCCCAATAAGGCGAAGGCTATCAGAGAAATGCCACCTCCCAAAAACTTGAAAGAATTAAGAGGATTAATCGGGAGGTTACAATTTATTCGTCGTTTTGTCTCCCAGCACTCACAAAGGTGTAAGCCGTTTTACGAGCTTACCAAGCCAGGAGTCAAATTCGATTGGGACGATAAGTGTCAGGAGGCATTTGATGGATTAAAGGACTATTTGGCAAGTCCTCCTATTTTGAGACCACCATCTCCAGGCAAACCATTGATACTTTATATTTCTGTCCTAGATGATGCAGTGGGGGCTGTCCTAGCACAAGAGGATGAAGAAGGAAAAGAGAGGGCAGCCTACTATCTCTCTAAACTTCTCAACCCCGCTGAACAGAGATATACGGCGATGGAGAAAACATGTGCAGCATTAGTTTGGGTTGTGCAGAAATTGAAGCATTATTTTCTGGCCCATGAAGTCCATCTCATCGCTAGGATGAATCCGATCAAATTCCTGCTGGAGAAATCTGTTCTTACTGATAGGTTAGCGCGATGGCAAAGCTTTCTATCCCAATTCGATATCATTTATATTCAACAGAAAGCGATCAAGGGCTATGCCATAGCAGAACATCTCGCTCATCATCCCCTTCCTCGATTTGATCCAGTGCGATCAGAGTTTCCGGATGAGGAACTGATGTCCGTAAATCAAATCAGAGATGATATGTGGACTCTGCATTTTGACGGAGCTCTGAATTCTCATGGAAAGGGTATCGGAATCGTTCTGTTATCACCTGAAGGTGTCACCATTCCACAAGCCTTTCAGCTTGACTTTCCAGTCACCAATAACATAGCTGAATACGAGGCACTTCTTGCTGGTCTCGAGGCTGCTCATTTCCATGGTGCCACCAAACTCAGGATTGTAGGTGATAGCCAATTAATTCTTCGCCAAGTGCTGACCAAGTATCGAACTCTTGATCCCAAGCTTAAGCCATATCAAGAACTTACTTCTGCATACTCAAAGCTTTTCACAAAATTGATCTTTGTCCATGTCCCTAGAAATCAAAACATCTTAGCTGACGCTCTAGCTTCACTTGCATCTTCCCTTGATTTTCCAATCAGCAAGCAATCTGAATCAATCATAGTTCATAGGCGTCTTTCACCCGCCGTGAAAGATCCTTCATTTCTTAGAACTAAGGAGAAGTTGCTGAAGAAATTCAAAGATGGAAGTATTGTGGAGAAAAGAGAAATCATGTTGATGGAGCTGTTAGAAGAGATGGATGATGAACAGAAGCCATGGTATTATGAAATTACAAAATATTGTGAAGATCAATTGTATCCTGAGGAAGCTACAACTGAGGAAAAAAGAGCTATCAGGAGAGTTGCTCAACGATATACCCTAGTTGGGGGAACATTATATAAGAGAGGTTTTGATGGAGTTCTTCTGAGATGTTTAGACGAAGATGAGCTTTAGAAGGTTATGGAAGGAGCTCATAGTGGAGTTTGTGGTGGCCATGTCAATGGACAGATGCTAGCAAAGAAGATCCTTAGACAAGGATTTTATTGGCCAACCATAGAAGAAGACTGTGTAGGATATGTCCGTAGGTGTGCTAAGTGTCAACTTCACGCCGACAAAATTCATTCTCCTGCATCTTCACTCCATCCTATTTCTTCCCCATGGCCTTTCTCCATGTGGGCTTTCGACATTATTGGACCTCTTGGTAACCCAGATTCCGGCATCAAGCAAAAATCTTTCATTCTCACGGCAACGGAATACTTCACCAAGTGGGCAGAAGCTGAAGCATACGTGGAGATCAAAGCATCAACCGTCTGCAAATTCATCATGAAGAACATCATCACAAGATTCGGAATTCTAAGTACCATCGTCACCGACAACGGACCGCAGTTCGTGTCACAGGAATTGAAGGACCTCTGCAACAGGTATAAAATTGCATTGCATCATTCATCTCCTTATTATCCGCAAGGCAATGGCCAAGCAGAGGCAACTAATAAGACTTTGATAAAAATTATCAAAAAGACGTGTAAATCTAACAAATTCGCAGATTGGCCAGAAAAATTGGTTGAGGCTCTATGGGCCTACCGAACTTCAATCCGCACGCCTACTGGGCAGACTCCTTATTCCTTAACATTTGGAATGGAGGCGGTAGTTCCATATGAGATCCTTATACCGTCATTAAGAGTACAATTGAACAAGAAATTTTCCATTGATGAACATCGTTCAGCACTTCTTGCTCACTTGGAACTTTTAGACGAGAAAAGATGGTCAGCTGCTAATCATGCAAAAGTTTATCAAAACAGATTAGCACGTTTTTATCAAAAGAAAGTCATTGAACGAAAGTTCAAAGTCGGTGAAATGGTCGTTAAAAGAATTTTTGTAAAACCAGGTGGTCCGCGTTCTAAGTTCCAACCCAACTGGGAAGGACCTTATGTTGTATCGCATGCTTTTCCTGGTAATGCTTATCGTCTTATTAATGCAGAAGGAGAAGAGCTAAATCATCCCTGGAATGGTTTACATCTTAAGAAATACTACCCTTAAGATAAAGAGTCGATCAGTATGGTACAAAGACCAGTGGAATCAGAAAATTTATAAACTCAAATTTCTTTGTTAGTCTGAATAATTTAACTTCAAACCCATTACTGCACACACTGACACGTTTGATTCGTGAGTAACAAGCGATGCCAAGTCCTTAAGAATATCAAAAGCTTGACTAAGAGTGTAAAGTACAAATCATTCCTTTTAAAGTAAAATTCTGTTTTACACTCGGCCCATGATGTCGGAACGAGGCTTAGAATAGACTACCAAGAATACCCGCCATCTTAGTAGGAGGCCGTCATAAAAAAAATGGGGGAGATCCGTTCCAAAGCAAAGCAAAGAAAGAAAAGAATGAAAAAAAAAAAAAGGGGAAAAATCAAAAGGCCAATACACTACAAACGTTACATCAAGGCCATGAAATGAAACAAAAGGGAACGCAAGGTCGATAAATACCCCGGAAAGAAAATGACCGAACCCCAACAGATATTAGGGTTGGAAAGGAACATCTTTTTAGGTCTCCGGAACCTTCTCATGGACTTTCTAAACTTACTCTTCTTTTCTTTCTAAAGAGGTGTACTTCAAGCTTAAAGAATGGCTTAGATTGACTAAGGGTCAAATCATCAAATGGGATCACGAATAGAAACACAAGTTCAAACACGAGGGGTTTTAAGTTAAGTTGTTAAAGAACAATTTGGAAATTAAGTTAATAAATGAATATGATCTTTTGATCTAAGTACCATACTGGTCTTTTAGTCAAAAATTCAAAAAAAAATACATAGTCAAAAATTCAAAATTCAAAAAATACATAGTCAAAAATTCAAAATTCAAAATTCAAAATACCCTTGTACTCTTCTATGTAAAGCATTCACATTACTATATGTTAAATATTTATTAGACTATATCAAGGACCATGTGGTTTTGATAAAACTGGAATTTGAGTTCCCCTTCAACAAAAATAGTGATAATTCCAGAGAATTCTTAATCGCACGGATAGGCCGTTGGATTGTTGATTAGTGAGGACGATGGTTCTACTTTTGTAAAACAGTGCGTGGATAAACGAGTTTCGGCTTAGCACTGGATTACAAGAATTGGTATCTTGACTCATTAATAATAATTTAACAATATTATCCTTGATTAATTTATATTTTATTTGACTTTATATTTTTCTTTTAGCCCAGCATGCATCATGTAGGACTTTGAAATCATTGAGATAAGAATTAATTATTGATTAAGTTTCAGACCATTTAATCAAATAACTTCAACATGATATGAAATATTCCATTCTGAATTGAGTATCTTGATTATCTTTGAGGTTCGCTTGAAGATATTTTTGGAATTCTATCCTTGATTGGATTCTTTATCCAATATTCTTGTTTTCTTTTAAGATCCGTCATAGCTGTAGCACGTCCACATTGGCTGGCAAACGCTCCCCATGATGAAACCTGCAGTGTCTACGACCTGGGGTACTTCCCACTCCGAGGAGGTTGATCGACTTTATTTTGTTTCCTTGTCTACCTCATCCAGACAGGATTAATTCCATTGATTTCTTTGAGCTATCTTCATTGATAATTTTGAGAAAAATTCCAGTCATGTGATGTTAAGAGCGTGTCTCATCACACCTTGGCATCACCTTTTCAGTACATTCCATTCCATTTCACTCCCTTGCAAAGACGATGCCAAGGTGAGGCAGCTGTAGATACACTAATTTTGACGTCATTTCGAGTAAATTTCATATCACACAATAATGCCTCGAAATAGTCTGATAATTAATCATTAATTAATTTTTATTGATCTTTTTAAGTGTCGGGTTTAACAGATGTGTTTAAGTTAATCAATTGAATTGGTTTTAATTCAATTTTGAGTTAAAATATGAAGAATTCTAAAAGACGTCGACCCAAGTGGACACCATTTATAGTTTATTCCTGTTTTAACGTTTAAATTTGAATTTTAATTAATTAATTAATTAACTAAAAGGCGTCTGTACATGTCGACGCGTTTTAAGTTTCCTAAGTGATTTTAACTTCCCCTCCGGATGTTTATCCTTATCTTAATTAGTCTAAAAGACGTCTACACAAGTGGACGCGTTTTACCTAATAAAGATAAAGATAAGTTTTCCCGGATATTTATCCTTATCTTAATTAATCTGAAAGGCGTCAGCCAAGGTGGACGCGTTTTAGATAATTACAGATAAAGATGAATTAATCAGTAATTATCTGTCGGTTAAGATGGATAAATCTCGGAATTTTGCTATGTTAATCTCGAACGCAAGAAATGCCTATAAATACCCTGCATGTTGAAGAAAAAGAGAAGAGAAGAGAATTAAGTTGAGTTGAGCCATAGCGTTATAGCGAGTTGAAGATCGAAGCGACGTCGTAACGCCGGAGCGCTGCCATTTCCAGAAGACGGCGTCCCTTTCAAGATCTTCATCCTTTCAAAGCTTCAACCGATTGGGCATAAGTTTTTCATTACGGCATTTGCATTTTTCATCTTCATTAGTTTCATTCTTCATATTCACTTCATGCAAACACACACCACAGCATAATCTTTCAAAAAACCTACTTGATCTAAGGGGTTTCAAAGCCATTAAAAAAGCAAGTTTGCTGTTTTAAATATGCTTAACATCATGATTAGTTCAGATATTGCTTCTACTTAAATTCTCATCATAGTTCTTCGTTATTCGTTTTCTGTCTCTACTGCACTCAACAACAACGAGAGATTCAAAAGGGGGAAATCAAGCTCAAAGCAAGCACAACTTCTGGACGATCCTCAACCTCAAATTCCACAGCAAGAACAAAGAAGCAAAGAAAGGGCTCTCTTTCTTCAGCCGGCTGAGGAAGGGGAACCAAGGACTCAATCTTCCGCGTTTGAAAGGTAGGCGATCATATTCTCTTTTGAAACTTTTTAGTTAAAAGTTTCTGGCGATCACTGCACTTTAGTTGTTGTTTTTAATAGGTTAGTTTACACTAAACAACATAGATATCTCATGATAATCACACGGTCATTCTAAGCACCTACAGCTTTTTTTGCAAACACACACCACAGCATAATCTTTCAAAAAACCTACTTGATCTAAGGAGTTTCAAAGCCATTAAAAAAGTAAGTTTGCTGTTTTAAATATGCTTAACATCATGATTAGTTCAGATATTGCTTCTACTTAAATTCTCATCATAGTTCTTCGTTATTCGTTTTCTGTCTCTGCTGCACTCAACAACAACGAGAGATTCAAAAGGGGGAAATCAAGCTCAAAGCAAGCACAACTTCTGGACGATCCTCAACCTCAAATTCCACAGCAAGAACAAAGAAGCAAAGAAAGGGCTCTCTTTCTTCAGCCGGCTGAGGAAGGGGAACTAAGGACTCAATCTTCCGCGTTTGAAAGGTAGGCGATCATATTCTCTTTTGAAACTTTTTAGTTAAAAGTTTCTGGCGATCACTGCACTTTAGTTGCTGTTTTTAATAGGTTAGTTTACACTAAACAACATAGATATCTCATGATAATCACACGGTCATTCTAAGCACCTACACCGAGCTCACTCCCGAAGCATCCTCGGCCCCTCAGCCGGAAGTCAGAACTACACCTAAGGCCGAAGGTGCTTCGGTTCCCCCGTCTCCGGCGGATGAATGGCGACTCTACGTTGATGGATCCGCGTGCTCTTCGGGTAGCGGTGCCGGATGGATCTTGGCGTCTCCAGAACGGGTCATCACGGAGTATGCGCTGCGCTTCTCCTTCCCGGCTACCAACAATGCCGTAGAATATGAAGCCCTTATCTCAGGCCTTCGGGCCGCTAGAAAGCTCGGTGCGCAGAACATAAGGGCATTCAGCGATTCTCAGCTGATCGCCAATCAAGTCACCGGGGAGTATGAGGCCTGGGACGCATTAACGACGTCCTATCTCCAGGTAACCCGCAAGATCCTTACTCAATTTAATTCTTATGAAATTGTGCGGATCCCTCAGGCCGAAAATGCTCGAGCCGATGCTCTTTCCCGGCTAGCGTCAACTCAGGACGGGGGAGGAGGCCGAATGGTCTTGGTAGAAGAACTGTCTAAACTAAGTCTCGACGAATCCGAGGTCATGCAAGTGAATGAATCCAAAGCAGAGACCTGGATGACTCCCCTAGTCGCTTTCCTCCTCCGAGAGGAGGTCCCGTCCGATCCAAAGGAAGCACTGCACGTCCGGCAGCGCTCTTCCCACTTCCTTATTCTGGAGGGAATACTATATAAGAAGTCCTTCGGCCGGCCGCTCCTACGATGTCTCGGCCCGGATGAAGTTGATTATGCATTACGAGAGGTACATGAAGGAATCTGCGGAGCACACGCAGGAGTAAGGGCCTTGACCCATAAACTCTTGAGGCAAGGGTACTAGTGGCCAATACTCCGAGAGGACGCAGCCGCTGTAACGACCCGCCACCCTATAATCGGGGATCCGATTACTAAATGGGTACTGAATCATTAATTTGGAACCAAACCAGGATCTAAGTAAGTTTGGGAAATAAACAATAAACTAAGCTAAACATTCATATCGCATTGAACTGAAAGGAAAATACAGGAATTAAAAGTTATTACAATGCGACTCGATACAGCAAATAATTACATACTCCAACAGAAAAGAAATAATTAAACGTACAGGCCAGAAATAAAGATAACAACTACGTCGGGGCATACCCCAGAACAACAGCTGGCGACGCGCAACTCACAGTAGTACACACCTCGCTAAGTCTGCCTGGAACCCTCACCTGAAAACTGCAGGGGTGAGTCTCAACGAAAAGACTCAGTAGGGATCCTTCGATCCCCACTGCCCACACACACACCCACAAGTGTAGGATACAGCTGAAGGTATAGTAAACAAGTAAGACAGTAATTACTATACCAAAATCTCAATATGAATCACATGCATTCGAAGTATATTAACATGCATAATTCTAATTTACCAGGGAACCCATAACCAGCATCTCGTCAAAACACGTCAACCACACAACGAAAGTGGAAAACACCGACCCGCTGAGACCAAACGGTAACCCCTTGGATAGCACGCTAGCTACTCTGGCCCAACTGGCTCAGGTGGTTACTCCTTCCCCCAGCACGAGTGACACTTCACAGGTACCACTCCGACACCGGTACAAGCTAACCCCGGGGTTCACCAGGTGACCCTCTCTCACTAGGCGTCACCCCGCCACTGCTCCCGTCAGCGTTGTGTCCCAACCTCACCGACACAGGGTGTCAAGCGCTACAACTATCACTCTAGGTCCACAGTAACACAAAACACGGCACGGTGCGATCTGGTCACGTGAGAAGTCCACGGTCGCACGACACACAACGCAGTGCCATCCGGTCACGAAGAATCCATCATCATCGAGTGTATCTAAAGCATGCATTTAACCAACTATCTAGTAGTGTAAACACATTTTACTGGCATGGATTAGTGTGGTTCTGTCTTGAATCGCGTCGTCCAAGGCCGACGCCATTCAAGCATCCTAAACTGGTTTATGAAATCTCGGCCAAAATATGGCCTAAAAGGCGTCGCCACAGGTAGTCGCCTTTTAAAATGCGTCGCCATCCCTCATCACTTAACAGTGACAGAAGCAGGGACAGGCCTCGGTTGATTCTCTTAAAACGCGTCTTCCTGGGAAGCCGCCTTTTCAAAAGGCGTCGTTGTCCTCAGACGCCATTCACACCAGAATCCAAAACTTGCATAATCCTTAATCAGGGTGATTTCTGCCTAAATGGCGTCGTACTGGCCCGTCGCCATTCTGAATGGCGTCGTCCAGGCACGACGTCATTTAACGCCAGAAACCCAGACTGACAGAACCTCAAACAGGGAGATTTCTGCCTAAATGGCGTTGTACTGGCCCGTCGCCATTCTAAATGGCGTCGTCCATGCACGACGTCATTTAGCGCCAGAGATCAGGTTCTGTAACACTACCCGAGGGCTCCCTTTTCAACCCCACAAGCCCCAAAATCACACAAAAACATAAGAGGAAGAGGGGAAAACTAAACCATCACCGGGAACCCATAATTCCAAATTCATAGAAACCCCTATTCCCATCAAGAAAAGCCCCTAACATGCTCATTCTACCCAAAAACCATAGATCCGTAGCATGCTTCAAGCAGGAGAACATGGTTTTAAAATGAAACACTACTGGAATCGTCACCCTACCGATTCTTGAACTCCTCCTGGCTCTGCCGCCAAACCGTCGCACTGCAGACCGCCGCCAGTACTCCGAGGACGCCGCCACTCCGCCGGGACGTCGGCCGCCGTCTGGAGAATGGAACGTCGCGAAGAAAGTGGTGGTGGCAGTGGTGAGAGGTGGAGAGGTAGTGGAGTGGTGGAAGAGGAAGAAGGGGAAAGGGAAGGGGAAGAGAGGGGAGAGTCGGAGGGTGGAGAGGGTGAGGAGAGAGAGTGTGAGGGTGAGAATGAGGGAAAGGAGGGAAGGCTCGCGGGGTCAAACCTAAACAGGGTAAAACGTGTCGTCCAAGACAGACGCCAATCAGATGACAGGACAGGCCGTACTGACAGAAGCTCTGAAATGCGTCGCCAACCATAGATGCCGTTCAGACGACCAGACCGGCACCGTACACTGACATCGCAGGGTTGCAGTCTGAATGGCGTCGTCCATCACGGACGCCGTTCAGACGACAAGACAGGGGCCGTACACTCGAGGCCTGAAACCCGCCCACGTGGCGCCCACGTGGCACAATGGTGACAAACCTAAATGGCGTCCACCCAGCAGGACGCCATTTGAAAGGCGTCGTGCAGGGCAGACGTCATTTAAAAGAAGTTCTCAAAACTCTTCAGGGTCCAAACCAGGGAATCAGACCCGAATGCAGAAGTCGAAACCTCAGTCCTTACAGCCGCTCTCGTCCGCTACTGTGACCAGTGCCAGAGATTCAGTTCCCTCATTCACCAATCGGTGACCCTTCTGACTCCTCTGTCAGATCCCTGGCCTTTCGCCCAATGGGGGATTGATCTCTTGGGACCCTTTCCCATGGCTACCGGCCAGAGGAAATTCCTTATTGTGACAGTGGACTACTTCACCAAGTGGGTAGAAGTCGAACCTCTCGCGTCTATAACCGATAGCAATGCATGGAACTTCATGTGAAAATCCATCATTTGCTGATACGGCATCCCTCGGGCAATTATCTCAGACAATGGCAAATAATTTGACAGCCATCGGTTTAAAGACAACTGCGCTAGCTTCGGCATTCTCCATAAGTTCGCTTCGGTAGCACACCCTCGGACGAATGGCCAAGTCGAGGTCACTAACCGAAGTCTGTTGCGAGGACTGAAGACTCGCCTCGGCAAGGCCAAGGGCCGATGGGTCGAAGAGCTGCTGAGAGTTCTATGGGCTTATCGGACAACAAGCCGAACCCCTACCGGCGAAACCCCATTCCGAATGGCTTACGGGGTAGAGGCCGTTATTCCTATTGAAGTCAACCTTCCATCGCCGAGGGTTCTTACTCATGATCCGAAGCCTAATGAGGAAGCCCTAAAAGATCACCTTGATCTTATAGAAGAAACAAGGGATCAAGCCCGCATTTGGCTGGCGGCTTATTAGCAGTGCATGAAGAGATACCACAACACTCGAGTGAAGCCCCGAAGCTTTGAAACAGGGAACCTCGTGTTGAGGAACGCTCACGCATCCAAGCCAGCCGAAGCCACAGGAAAGCTTTCTCCAAACTGGGAAGGACCTTATCGCGTAAGGGAAGTGATCCGACGAGGGGCCTATCGACTAGAGACCCTTTCGGGCCAACCTCTCCCTTGTACCTGGAATGTGGAGCGCCTTCGGCGCTACTTCATGTAAGTCATTTCCCCCGGAGTTTAGCCAGAAGTCATGAATATATTATATTTCTTTCGAAGTATTGTGTCCGACATTACTCTCTAAGACCGTGCAAACCATACCGGGAGTGTCTTCGGCCATGCAAACCTTATCGGGAGCGGCATTACTCTCTAAGTCCGTGTAAACCGTACCGGGAGTGGCTCCGGCCATGCAAACCGTATCGGGAGCGGCATTACTCTCTAAGTCCGTGTAAACTGTACCGGGAGTTGCTTCGGCCATGCAAACTGTATCGGGAGCGGCATTACTCTCTAAGTCCGTGTAAACCGTACCGGGAGTGGCTTTGGCCATGCAAACCGTATCGGGGGTGGCATTACTCTCTAAGTCTGTGTAAACCGTACCGGGAGTGGCTTCGGCCATGCAAACCGTATCGGGAGCGACATTACTCTAAGTCCATGTAAACCGTACCGGGAGTGACTTCGGCCATGCAAATCGTATCGGGAGCGGCATTACTCTCTAAGTCCGTGTAAACCGTACCGGGAGTGGCTTCGGCCATGCAAAACGTATCGGGAGCGGCATGGCTTTGGCCAGATACAGAACCAAACTCGGGTATCTACTCAGACATACACCTGGCCTCGGCATCTTAAGAAGCAAAAATAAAAACCGGGACAAGCCCCAGGACTAGCTTTCGGCGTCATCGCCGTCCACGTTGACAGTAGTCTGGCCGGGAGACGCTGGAGGAGAAGCCTGGACTGGTTCGGCCGCGGGACCTTCCGGAGAAGCCAGAGTTCTTTCGGCCTTGAGCCCTCGCCACCAGGCCAAGATCTCGTCGCCTTCTTCATCCATTGGGTAGCCGATGCCGGTCAGATCTGTGGTCGGGCACGCCTTTTGGGCGATAGCTAGCCCCAGATCAAACATGGCCGACGCCGCCTGGACTCTGGCCTCCATTATCTCCTCGGCGAACTCAGGGCCTTCCTTGTAGCTCGCCACGGCTATGCGAGCGACGTCGTCGGCTTCCTTGGCCCTGGCCTCTAGGTCAGCTTTCAGACCTGAATTATTTCCCACTATTTTTCGATGGACTATATAACCTTCAGGTATACAGAACGGGAGACTCTGACGGTCTCCTAGTGAGGATCAGAATCTCTAAGAATCACAGTATGACCTCGGGTAAACACATAGTATCATACCATTATCTTAGAGCAACCATCTCATGGTAATTGCAACTCCTTGCAATATCCGATCTTATTTCGGCTCCCAGGTCTTTAGTGGTCCCGGGTAAACACAGTAGACCATTATATCTGGTCTAAGCTTTACCATCAATACGTGACAGAGTAGAGTAAGATGCAGCTCTCGGGTAAACGCGAGGATAGCTACACCGTTCCTCTATTCCAATCTCAAGGCATCATAATGCCATACTTAATAGTCCTTTCATCAGATGGTGGCAAATCTCGGGTAAACACGTAGAAACTGTCATCACTGAATCAAGTTCTAAGAACTATATTGATGGAGAGCCACGCGGTACATTCTCAATGACTCGCGCTCCAGCTTAGACTTTATGTTGAAGGTTTTGATTATATTAAGTTGGTTTCATCCTAGGTGATAGTTTATAAATATATTGAATATATTTAACTATACCTAGATATTAGCAATCGATTCATAATAAAAAAATAATAGCATGCATCAACCATACATGTTCATTATGTGGTCATGGACAGCACGGTGATTAACTGGAGCCAAACAATTAATCACCAAAACTATATAACATTTATATAATCTAAACATGCAAACACACAGCCACTGGTGATCTCATCTCCTGTTTCCTTCCTAGTTGCATTTGTGGATCATCCTCACCTCTCATCGGTCGGCACGATCAATTACAAATATAAAATAGAATTTGAAACATTTTCAAATACAAATTAATTGTAAAAGAAAGCCTTATGGCCGAGTACAATGACAGAGGGAGATAGAATTACAATGGAATGAGAAAGAGAGGGAGACATGCAGGCCTTATTAATTAACACTTAATTAATGTACATCACATCCCATAACAATCCACATAATCACACACCATCACATGATATGAAATTTAACTAAGTGCATGTCCATGACCACCACAAAATTTAACCATCCACACATGATAAAACGCATCAGATGAAAGTTAAAATTTTGAAAATATAATAATTTTGGCTTTCTTAAAATCTGGGTACCAATCAAAATTGTATAATTTGAATTTTTGAAAATCTTATTTTCTAACATGCAATAAATCTAATTTAAAGCATTAAACACATCAACATGTGCACACAAAGCTAAAATTAAAATTCTAAAATATTCCATGCAAAATTTAGAACAATTCAAAATTAATTAATCTAACACTTAGATTAATATTAATTCACATTAATAACAATTACTAATGTGAAACAATCTAACATTTAGAAAGAATTAAAAATTCCTAAACAACATTTATAAAAGAATTTTCAACTCAAATTATTAACCTCTTAACAACTCCTTGTTAAAACCCCTTTATTAAATCGTATTTCTCAATAACAATTATTAAGAAATAAGAATTATAATATTTCTAATTAAAATAGTCTAACATCTTAGACTTAATTTAATCTTTTTAATAACTTTTATTAAAAGATTAATTATTAAGTAGATTAGATCTTCAAAATTTAATTAAGGGATCCTTGAGAATATTAATTAGCTTAATAACTATTAGTAAGCTTTAATTAATCTTCAATAACTTTTATTAAGGTTAATTCTCAAGAAACAATTAACTCTTTAATAACTATTATTAAAAGTTAATAAAACACTTAATAACTTTTATTAAGTGTCCCTTAATCAAATACTTAATTTCATAACAACAATTGCTAAGAAATTAAAACAATCTAATCACTTGACCAAGATTAATTAACAACATTTGATAATTAAAGTTTAAGTCACTACTTAATAATCAAATAACAACTCTTGTTAATATAATTCTAAGATCAAATCTTAAGTATAAATTAACAACACTTGTTAATTAAGATTAAAAATATTATCTTAATTATTAATAACAACAATTGTTAATAATTAATTAAGATCCCATTTTAAATAAATAACAACATTTGTCAATTATATTTAAGATCATATCTTAAATATAAACCCCTTTAATCAACTAATTAAAAGTTATTTATAATTAAGATCATATCTTAATAAACCCCACAAAATATTTGATTAAAATAATAATTCATAATTAAGATCATATCTTAATTATAATCCTCTTTTAACTCAAAATAATTAATTTAATGTTTAAAATAATTTTAAACATTATTAATTTCAATTTCAAGTTAAATAGGGTGGGGTTTTTTATTTAAATAAGGGGTTTTGGGGTTAATGGGGCCAAAACAGGGTTAATGGGCCTGAGCAAGTGGGCTCGGGCCCAGCTGGCTCTGGCTGGTGCAGCCAGGGCCGCACCTGGCTTGGGCCAGGGGGACCTGGCCGAGCTAGGCCGGGCCCCAGGCGCTCCCGGGCCGGGCCAGGGCCGGACCCAGGCGCGACCTGGCTCAGCCAGGTTGGGCGCCTGGGCCGGCTCCCACCCGGCCAGGCGCCTGGCCCTGGACCGGCCGGTCCAGGCCCGTTTCCTGCAGCTCGACCGGCCCGTTTTAGGGGTTTTTTACCCCCTTTGTAGCCAGTTTCAGGCGCCGCCATCCGCGAGGGTGGCCGGAAGTTGCATGGGAAAGTCACCCCTTTCATTTCCACCGCCGGTGATGGCCGGCCGGCGACTCCTTCGCCGCCGGTGAACCTCCAAAGATGGAGATTTGTGTAGTTTTGCAGATCTTAGCCTTTCCTCAATCCTTTTTCAACTATTGAAAATTATGGGAAGAAAAGCTCCATCAGCCGCCATATAAATTTTCCGGGGATGGTGAGGGGTAGCTGGTCATACCAGCAAACCTTCAGAGATGGTCCAACCACCTTTAATCCATTTTAAAGCCCACAAATCCGGTTCTTCATCTCCATGAAGAACGCGATGAAACCCTCAAAAAAATTGATTTTCTCCACAGAAAAATAATCCGATTATTGTATACTCATCCCATAAGTAATTTCTATGAGAGAAACATAATCTGAGCATGGAAATAATTTCAGAACATTAATTTTATCGTTCCGGAGCGGATCAGGGCGGAACCTGGCTCTGATACCACTGTTGGGATCCGGGTGGGACGCGAAGAACGCAGCGGAAACGAAGAACAAAATTAAATCCCGCCCGATGCCCGCTGATCCGATTCGGAACGAAAAACTAAAACCGAAAACTACGAGAAGTAATCCGATTACCGTGCGTGGATTCAAATCCGCATCCGTCTCGGTTCCGTCGAGGCGATGCCGCGACCCCCCCAAGCATCCGGCCTCCAGCAGTATCCACGCGATCCTCTGCAGTGGTTCGTCCTCGATCCCTCGTCCGTATCAGCTCGCTCGCTGAAGATCCGTCGCTGCAACGATTGCTGAAATCCCGTCGACGGGAATTCCCGACTTTCGGGAATTATATGCGGCGGAGATGGAAACTGTTCTGGCGCCTTGAAGGGGGCGCCCAGAGGAGGAGAGAGTAAAGGGGGGATGACGGCCAACAAGAGAAATCCTGGAGCTTGGCCCAGGGTTTCTCAACAGCGCGTATATATATTAAGTCGGCGCGACTTTTCACAAAAGTCCCCGAGGTAATATAAATCCCACTTATGTACCATCGACTGAGAATCTTATTGCGTGTGACCCTCTAGGCCCATTTATCAGTCCAATTTTTAGCCCGTTAAGTCCAATAACTAGTTATTGACTTATTGTAATTAATATCTAGATATTAACTAATTACTTAACAGAATTAACATCGCATGTAAATTCGGTCGTACTTCCGATCAAGTTGGGTGCCAAGCAACACCGCATGATCCCGGAAGGTAATGGGGTTCAGCAACCCACTCATGGAACCTGTCCATCCACAGTTACCACGTGGTTATAATCCTTCGTTCGCACAATGCTCTCGAGTTAACCTATGGTATGGTCAACTGTCAAACCCTAGATTGTCAACTCACTTGAATCAGACTCCGCTTTACAATATCCGAAAACCTATTTTCTGATATTGTCACTACTCTGGCCAGAGACTCCTGCGGATCTATTCTAGAGCATTCTCTCTCTAGTTACCTGAGAGCGAACGATCCTTTATTGAACACACAATCACCTTCGAAGGTCTCCCGCTAGACCTGATCCTTGACTATTAGAGATCCCGTGGATAGGGATTCGTAGGTCAAGGTCAAAGTCCAGAAATCCACCGACAAGGTATCTTTGGTGTCTCAAGTCCAAGGATCAACCACGCCACTGTAACGATGAATCAAGCCGATTGACAGTCAGGTAAATTACCATTCGGTGATTCATGTCAGATCAGTTCAGTGAACTCATTCCCCAATGAGCACCTACAGGTTTACCATTGTGTCTCCACACGAGTAACTAACGAGATCAGTTACCCTCATCATATGGGTTGGAAGAACCTGTACTAGTCTTACCGAATGTTTGATGTCCTTCTCAAACATCCTACGACTAGGAACAATTAAGAATATGTGTTTATAAGTCATCAGTCTCATTATTATGATCTCATCATAATCTGATGACTATTGCACATATTCATGGACTTCATTATGCACAATTATAAATATGCCAATCTACATAATGAATTTAATGCCATTTATTAGTGAACCAGATTAAAATAGGTTCCTTATGATTGGCTTAGAGGACACCTATATCCATCAAATGGCACGCTCTCCGCTGGTGAAGCAAGGACACTTGGGGAAGCCACTCATAGGGATGCACAGGCGCCAAGGGAAGAAGAAAGCAGAACAGTAGCCAGGGGAGAGGGGTTGGTATTTATAGGAAAACTTGAGGGGGTTCGGTGCCTGACCGATGGCCGAGATCTTCCCCCTCCTCGGCACCGCTCTGCTCGGATGCGCGACACGTGTCCCGTCCTTCGCCATAATGACAAGTGGGCTGCCGGATCGAGAGGAGGCAATCAACGGCCGGGTGCGGCCTGACCCTTCGGTTGTTCGTCCGGATGCTCGCCACGTGTCCCGATCCTCGTGCCGAAAGCAGGAGAGGCGGCGATCCAGGTGAAGTCTTGGACAAAGAGCCGAAGTGACTCGCGATCCGCATAATCACTGTTAACGCCTGAGATCTTTTTGTGCTTTCGGCGAACCGGTCGGATGCGCAACATGTGTCCTGGGTTTTTTATGACGCGATCGTGAAGGCGGGAAGCCCGAGGTCTTTCCCGCCCTTGCCTGATGTCCCGATATACTCTATGGACTCGCCCCTTCGCGACTGGGGACGAAGGCATCCATCACCAAGTCTCGGCCTGAGACGAAGGTGTTTACGACAGGGTCCCGGCTTGAGACGAGGCTGTTTGTCACCAGCCCCCGGCCGACCTAAGGCAAAGATAGCTTTCAAAGCGGAGCGAAGGTTTCAAACAAGGCTCGTGCGATATTACTCTCCCAAGAAAGCTTCGAATTTTACTCTTGGCGTTTCATGAAATTGAGAACGACAAGAGTAGGGGGCCATGTGATGGGGCAGAATCCGATTCGGCCCATTCAACAGCCCAACACCAGCATCAACCCAACAGCAGTAGCGGTAAGAGGCCCACTGGCAGCCTTCGGCCCATCAGCAGCCCAGTGGCCCTCGGCCCATCAACAGCCCAGTGGCCCTCGGCCCATCAGCAGCCCAGTGGCCCTCGGCCCATCAGCGACCCAGCAGTATCCGGCCCATCAGCGGCCCTCAGCCCAATTGGCCTCGGCCCAGTTAGCGGCCTACGGCCCAGTTGCCTTCAGCCCACTAAGCGGCATCCGGCCCAACAGCGGCCCCCACCTTCGGCCCAGTAGCCGTATCTGGCCCACTCCGGTGGGAGGGTTAGGCGCTATGGCGGTTTATCAGTAAACCAAAACATAGTCCTATATCGGCTGCCACCACTGAGCAACCTCTATCCTCCGCAATAAATACAAAGCTATTTATTACCAAAGGTATGTCTTCTTGACCAAGGACAACAGTCCAAAAGCATTAAAGCTGCCTCTTCTTCCTTCCCTTCTAAATCGAATCTTGTTCAGAAGCTAACTTAGCCGTCGGAGGGGGTTCTCTTGGGCCGAAGTTCGGGACTCCTACTGACCGGTTCTTCTTCTTCTTCCTCTTGAAGGGGCTTCGGTTTGAATCTTCGCCGACCTCTCCGAGTCGGTCTCGGCCACCGACCTCGGGTTTTCTCCCTTCAGTCTCAACGCCCTTCGCCGGGCGGTCCACCTCGGCCGAAGGAGTATCGGCTTCGCTCCCGGCAAGCCTTCGCCCGGGTACCTCTCGGCTCCGGATCCTCGGCCCCGTGTCCGCCCTCGTCTCGTTCCCGATCCCCGTCGGTCCTCTTCTTCGATCTGATCCAGTTTCGGGTTCCAGTCTCGGAATCCGACCGTGATAGCTTCGGCTATATCATTCGTGATCCCTCCTACTAGTGTCATAATCTCATTCAACTCTTAGCCATAATAGCTACTCCATTATGATTTCCTTTCTTATAACTTATTTGGTTGAGTGGTGGCGAAAGGGGTACTTCCACTAGATTTTTCATGTATTACTCTATCCATAACTCTTAAACCGCTCAAGTCAAATAACCTCATAAAGATATTACATCACTACTCAACTGCATCCTTTTATTGACAACTCATGATAACCCAAGATCTAAAGCGAATTGTCAAGATCCTACAAGTCAAAATCATGAAATCTCAATTCCACACTCATACCAAATGCTTTACAATGAATTAACCATCTAGCTTCCCAAAAGTTTATATCTTTGAACTCCTACTAACCCCTTGACATTACCAAAATACATCAATCAAGAATCTTACTAGAGACACTCACTTATCTTTGTCAAATCATTCTATCTTACAAAAAACTCAATAATGCATAACCATCACAATTAGATATAGTGTCAGTCCAGGGTCTAATTACAAGAAAACCTTCATAATTCACAATTCAAAATATAATCTATACTTTCGATAACTATATTCAATCTAATCATAATCAATTCGTATCACTAACAATGAATTTCAATGGGGTAACACACTTCGGTGGCTAGTGCGAAACAATGGCTATGTAAATTGAATCATGTACTCAACAATCTTTTTGTATGTACTTCGTTCTATCCTTTCACATTCGCACAAATCATACCCAGTTAGGCTCTGATACTGTAACACCCCGATTTAAAAGACACTGAACTACTACAGATGGGTTCCATTCTGCTCGGCGTGTTACCACATCAAGACCCTGTAGACACACTAATTTTGACATCATATTGAGTAAATTTCATGTCACAATGATAATGCCCCAGAATGCTCTGATGTTTAATCATTAATTATTTTTATTGATTTTCTCTTGAGATTAGTTGAATCACGTCACTCATGCGCCACGCCATTTGGATTCCTAACAGAAATTAATTCGGAATTAAAATTAGTAAATTTATGAGGAATTAACTTAATAGCGTCGCCTCTCGACGACGCCATTTAAGTTCTAGTCTGCCCAGGTTTACGATTTCTAATTCTAGTTAATTTCCTAAGTTATCTAAAGCACGTTGCCACTGAAAGACGTTATTTAAGTTTCCTAATTGTTTTCGGTTTCTCTTTCTGGATTTATTTCTATTCTGGCCGCATTAATTAACTAAAACGCGTCCCTTTTGAACGACGCATTTTAAGAGTTTCCTGATAAACATGATTTGGCCGAGATAATTCGGTTTCAGAGGTTGGAAGGGTTTCAAATTTTCTTCATGATCATCCAAGGCAAGTCCGAGCCGCAGGAGAGTCCTTTTGAAGGCCAAAATACTCTAAAATCACTTCTTATAAATACATATGGACATTGACCTTTGAAAAAAGTTGGCTATTGGAGAATTTGGAGTTTCCTACAAGGTTTTTAAAGGCCCTCAAGAAGAAAAACATGGACAACAAGGAAAGCTTGATCTTCTTCATCCTCTTCACCCTTTGAAGCCTATTGAAGACTAAGGCTATGGAGGGGCCATCTTTTTCCTCTCTTCTTGATCTTTTTCATTGAATTTTGATAAGATTCATATAGTTTAAATTTCTGTTTTTATATAATTCTTCATTGCATCACTTCATTACACACATTCACTTCATATTTTCCATGCCTATACAACCTTTGGGGGTTTAAAAGAACACAAAACGAGTAAGTTCTTTGGTTTAGTTGCATGATAATTTTGTTGGATAGAATATATACTACTCCTCTTTAGTTCTAATTTATTTATTTTATTTTGTTTTCAATCTTTTTTGCTAGGTTTGAAGGAAATTTAGAAGAAAGTTTGGAGTTTGGACGGAAGGAGAAACACCTCCAAAGAACAAGAGTAAAGAAAGAGAAGGCTCTTTTCTTTTGGCTGGTCGAAAGAGAGGAACAAAAGAATACCATATTCTCTCGATTTGCAAGGTTAGTAAGCGATCACTTTTTCTTTGAAACCTTTGGTTTCTGGCGATCACAATTCCTTTTAAATTGTTAATCATAATAAACACATGATAGTATGATGAACACACACTCTTTTTTAGCACTACAGACCCGTCGTTATCGTTTCATATATTGGGGGTGATAAGTTTGAATTAGAAAGAATAGAATTCAATCACAGATAGGTACAATAAAAATTTCATACATTCGGCCATTTGTACATATCCAGAGAGAGATATTAAATTTCAAGATTTAAAAGAAATTATTACATAGCTACTGTAACAACCTGCCACCTTATAATCGGAGATCCGATTACTAAATTGATACCGAATTATTAAAATTAAGAGCCAAACCAGATCTCAAATAAGTCTAGGAAATAAATGATAAACTAAGCTAAACATTCTATACAACATCGAACTGTAAAGAAAATGCAGGAATCAAAAATTATTATAGTCTGACTCAACTCAACAAATAATTATATAGTCCACAACTGAAATGAAATAATTATATGTACAGGCCTAAATTAAAGGTACAACTATGTCAAGGCATACTCCGGAATAGTGGCTACTGGCACGTAACCCGAGATGAAACCCCACAATTGCTACGCATGCTGGGAACCCTCACCTGAAACCGTAGGGAGTGAGTCACACTAGAATAGACTCAGTAGAGATCCCTTGATTGCCACCTCCCACACACACATACAATCGCAACACAACAAGGATATATAGGCAACATAAGCACAGGTAATGCAGTAAATAAATCACACGTCCACCGTGAGAAACACACATGAAGCTGCCAAGCGAACCAGTAGAACACCGACCCGTTGGGCCGGAACAGAAAGCCCTCGGATAGGTCACTGGCTACTCCGCTCTATCTAGCTCTAGGTGATTCTACCTCCTCCTAGCCACGAGTGACACTCCGAAGTGTACCACTCCCACACTAGTACTAGCTATTGCCTCGGAATACACTAGGTGACTCTCGCCTCCTAGGCGCCACCTTGTCACTGCCACACCGACACTGCGTCACTCCCATACCGACACAAGGTGTAAAGCGCTAACAATTGTCACTCTAGGTCCACGATCGCATAAACACAACAAAATGCGATTCCGATCATATAGAAATCCCCGCCCCAATATATGATTTCAAGCATGCATATAACAAGATTATCTAACAGTATACAAGAATCTAATTGACATAATGTATAATAATCACACATGTTAATTGAAGGGAAATTCGAGGCTCTAGCTTGAATCGCGTCGACACAGGTTGATGCCATTCAACACCTTATAACTGGTTTTCCTCACTCTCAAGCCCCTAGACCGAGAGATACTGGCCTAAATCGCGTGGCCCATAGCCAATGTCATTAAGTGTCCTATCCCACTCTCTGACCTCAAGATCTAGGGGCATGGGCCACAATTTGCGTCGATTTAGGGTGACGCCTTTCCAATCGTGTCACCCTGAATGGACGCGTTTCATGCCCGAAATCGAGCTCCCCTCCGGTCTCCACCGAGCCACAACACCAGGTCCCCTCCCCCCCCAAAACGCATTAAAAAATCTCCATTTCAATCAAAACCGCCCATAGAACATGCTCAATTCTACTCAAAATCCCCTACACATCCATAATATGCTCCAAAGCGGAAAATCATGGATTAAAACATTTGAAACACATGTGAAGATTGTCACTCTACCGGTTACTTGAACTCCTCTTAGCCCCTCGTTTCTGAACCGCCACACTACAAGCTACTGCCGGTACCACTGTGGACGTCGTCACCCCACCAAGACGTTGGCTGCTGTCTAGAGAGTGAAGAAGCCGGGATGGAGATAGTGGTGGAAGTGGTGAGAGGTGGTATAGGAGAGCTGGAGTAGAGGAAGAGGAAGAGGGAGAGATGGGATCAGAGAGACGAAGAGAAGGAAGAGAGAGAGTGAGGAGGAGAGAATGAGAGAAAGGAGGGAGAAAGGAAGGATGCTTCGGGACGTCAATCTTGACCAAACTAAATCTCGTCGTCCTAAGAGGATGTGGTTCAGACAACAAGACAACGTCGTACTCTAGCAGATGTCTAAATTACATCGACTATATACGACCCCATTCAAATGACAAGACTGGGACTGTACACACGCGCCCCAATGCCCGCCCATGTGGCACACCTACATGGCTCATAAATCATGTCGACCACGGCCAACGCCTTTCAAAAGCACGTCGAGAGCCTATGCACGAAGCCACAAGGGCCCAAACTAGGGGGTCCGACACTGAAATTCGACCTGATAACTGAAACCGAAACACTCAGACCTTACATCCTCCCCCTCTTAAGAGAATTTCATCTCTGAAATTACTGCAACTAAAGTAGAGCCAACAAAAAAGATACTACAAGCTCACAAGAGAACTTACTGGAAAGGTAGGGGAACTGTTCTTTCATCTCATCTTCTTGCTCTCAAGTCGCCTTGCCTCCGGAGCGATGCTGCCAAATCACCTTCACTAGGGAAACAATCTTGTTCCTAAGGACCTGCTCCTTATGATCTGTAATACGCAGTGGGTACTTTAGAAATGACATGTTCTTTGAGACTTCCAACTATGAAAAGTCCAAGACGTGGGATAGATCTTGCACATATTTCCTCAGCATTGAAACATGGAACACGTTGTGGACTCTCAACTCGAACATGAATGGGAAAAGGCCCAATAAACCATGGACTCAGTTTGCCTCACTTCCCAAATCTCATCACACCCTTGGAGGGTGAGACACGGAGAAATACGTAATCCCCAACCTCAAACTCAAGCGGTCTCCTACGAACATTTGCATAACTCTTCTGCCTGCACTGAGCTACGGTCAACCTCTGTTGTACCACTCTGGCAACCTCTGCGCACTGCTGTACCATCTTTAGACCTATCATCTGTCTCTTACTGATGTCAAACCAATTCAATAGAGATCAACACGGCCTCCCATACGATGCCTCATACGACGCCATGCCGATACTAGAATGATAACTATTGTTGTATGCAAACTCCATAGTAGACAAGTGCTACTCCCAAGAACCTCCCCAATCCAGGCAACAAGCTCTCAATATATCCTCCAGAGTCTGAATAGTCCTCTCCGACTACCCATCAGTCTCGAGATGGTAAGCCAAGTTGAAAGCCAACTGGGTACCCAAAGCCTTCTGTAAACTCCTCCCTGAGGTGAACCGCAGATCCTGATCCAACATAATGGACAAAGGCACCCTGTGCAGAGATATGATCCGGTCCACAAATAGTCTAGCCAACTTGCCGACCGATCACTCCTTCCTAATAACTAGAAAGTGAGCTGACTTGGTCAATCTGTTATACCCTGTACTTTTACAACTATTAATAAATTTAATTAATTTAAATTAGACCAATTAACTAATTATAAGAGTCTATGACTGAGCTTAAGTAACTTAATTTAGTCCAATTAACCCAATTATGAAAGCCCAATAGCCTAATTATACTACTAAGAATAGCCCACTAATTTAGTTCAAATTCTGAGTTGATGTATTAGACAGCAACATAGTGAAATAATGATAATTTTCTATACAAAATTCTAATTAAGGCGTAATTGATATCATTGGAAAGAAAATAAAAATATCTATAACTTTGTAGAAAACTATTTTTACTAATTAAGATGTTTTTGAGGTTAAAAATATCAAATATCAGTTTTAGAAAGGGGTATCTATAGAGAACAGTCCTAATCGGATTAGGATTTGAATTAGGAAACAAAAGATGGTATAATTAATGTTAGTTATGACCTAAAAAGTTATGTATAATATATTTGACTCAGATTAGAAGTAAAACATAATAAATTTGAATATAATTAAGATTATAATTAATAGATAGAAAGTCATTATTGGAATCCTACTTGGACTAAGATTCTGTACACATATTTACGTGACATAGTCCTAGTATTTTAAGTATAACTCCGTGCATAAAATTCATAATTAAATAAGACAACTCGCATTAGAACTATGACTAAAATTTATAGAAGTTTTATGAAGAATACATGTTTAAAATAAGTCGTTTCTGAGTCGAAATAAGGACATCTTTAGGTATGAAGGAAATCTGCCAAATTTCTGAGTTCGGAGTACTCAGGATAGCAGGTCATTAAAATAGGCATATCTTTTTGTATATGTCCAAAAATAGTGACATTGGTAGTATTGGAAATATAATAAAAAGTTATAAAACTTTATAGAAGAGAGTTTGTCTTAATTCGGACGTTTAGGGGGCTGAATCTAACGGTCTTCAGAAAAGAAAATTGTAGGTAGCATGAGTAGAATCCGATTTCGACTAGGAAGTGACTTTGACTTGGAGATTAAGTTATGGAGAGTAGGAGTTCGACTCTAGTAAAGAAAGAGGTATTAATAGTTATATTAGGAGGGTGAATAAGCATAAATAGAGCCTTGGGTCATACTCAACCTCTATAGTATGTAGCTCTCTTCTAAGAGATAAGTTCATGTGGTGTTCTTGAAAGAATAGAGTTGTTCATGGTTATTTCTTTTAGGAATTTGATTATAATCAATGTTTTGTATTATTGGAGGCTTAAAGAATGTGGGGAAGAGCCTAAAGAATGGGAAGAAGATTTTAGAGGACTAAGAAATCATGGATAGATAGCAAGGAAGTCATAGGAGAACCAAGAGCCGGTCTTTCTTCAAGAAGTAGGTGGATAACTGTACATATAATCTATTTTGTATTACAAAACTATGTTATTTTTTAAAAGTTTTCAAAAGTAAATCAATTAGTAATAACTTTGATCTATATGTCTACTTCATTATATTTAAGTTTCAGATTTTTGTGATCTTATTTTTTATTTATTCCATGATTATTATCTCAGCCTATGTAATCTATTCGTTCAATCTGTTATATTTCTAATTATGATCACATGCGTTACAGATGTTTGTTCTCTTTGGTCCGATGTCCAATTGATCTAACAGTTTGATATAAGCTTAATATAGATGTTAACCTTGTGTCCAATAAATTTCATAATTTTTAAAGTTTTTTTGATATTTATTCCGTAATATTCTTCGCAGACTATATAATTTATCCTAGCAGTTTTGAAATCTCAACTTGTGAAGCCTATATTTCACTTGATTATACAAATCATACCAAATTTTGTAGAAACCTATGTTATACTATCTTTGACTACTCTGTAAAGTTTAAAAATTTTATGATTTCGTTTATTATTCAGTTTGCCCACTGTTTTGATTTGCTGGAATTCGATTTAAGTCGGATTCTCCGAATCGAAGTGAGAATCCAAAATCATATCAAACCAATCCCAAAATTGATGAAACTTTGTATACACTTTACATATCATATTTTTGACATCTCCTCCAAGTTCGATAATTTTTTGAATCTGTTTGCTATTATTTGGTCTATTTGTTGATTTTTTTACTCTGAAAATTAGTTTTGATGGTCGAAAAATATGTTTGTTATTCCGAAAATTTTAAGAAAATTCATTTCACTATCGTTTTTGTCTAGTAATCTATTTTGATCAGCTTCACTATGATTATCCATATATATGATCATGATGACTCTCTAAGTGGCTATTTTGTATATAAAAGTATGTATTTTAACTCTTATGTGTAAGTATCATTATGTTAAATTAATTTCAAGATCTATGATCATTATGAAATTTGTAAAAATACATTTGTGTCATATTTGTTTGATATATGTTTAGACATTTCCATCTTAAGGAGATTGTGGTTTATTTCATAAGCGTCTGTGGATGAGTTCTGCTCGTAGGCAACAAGAAAATCCCGGTGATTGTGTTTTATTTGTAGTTATTCGAGGTGAGACCATAGACTCCTCGGCTATGCATATGCCATGATCTTAGCATACTTTCCTATATGCTTTGATATTTGTTTGTTTGTCTCCTTATATGGTGGTTGGATGCATATTTATTTGATATGTTTGGATTTAATTTGTTTGGCACATAAATATGAAATATAATTTGCTGTTTATATCCCATTGATTCAGCTTATAATCTACTCAGTTTGTTCTTTTGACATCTATGCTCAGTGATTTTGATCTCAGTCTATTTGATTAGGAATCTATGTTCATTCTGATTAGCTATTCTCACAATATAACTCTGATTTGATAAGCTACCATTGCCATGACAAATTTGCTATATGGTCAGTTCGATATGTGATTTGTTCAGTTCATAACTAGTAGATTTGTTCAGTACGATAATAATTCGATTATGCTATATATGTTATATGTTAGTCGATCTATTCATGCTATTAGAAAACACATTTGATTTGATAAGTTTATATTTGATCATGTTTGTATCATATTCTTAATTGAGATATATGTACAACTGTATAAGATCATGTTTAGTATAATTGTATGATGTGATTTGTAAAGTTTAGTATATGTTAAGTCATGTAGATTGTTTGAAGCCTACTAAGTGGTTGTACTCATAAGTCCTACTAACATTTTTAGAGACTGAGGAGGAAGAGTTAGCTGAGGAATAGGACTTTGCTTAAGGAATTGGATTCAGACTCATTTGAATGTTATCTAGAAATAGATTTACTGTTTTCTTAGATTTGATGTACTAGAATAATGAGAGATTGATGTATTTTTATTTATTTGGTGAGATTGAGAATTTATACACAATTGATGAAAATTGTAATTTGTGAACTTTGGTATTGACTATATTTGGATATTTTGGGTTACTTGATGGTTATGGAATTTATTTAAAATCACCTTGTGGCTATTTAGCACTCATATCTATTCATTATGGTGGTATTTGTTCTGAGATTACGTAGTCGGATTTTGAGTTTTTTTAAAAAAATGAACCGGATCCGGGGCATAACACAATCGATCAACAATCACACAGATCGTGTCTCTCTTGTTAGGTGATACGGGCAATCCCATCACGAATTCTATAGTTACATGCTCCCATTTCCACTCTGGAATCGGCAAGAGCTACAACAAACCTCATGGCCTCTGATGCTCTGCCTTTACTTGCTGACAAGTCAGATACCTTGCCACATACTCAGCTACATCCTTCTTCATTCTAGGCCATCAAAAGTGTTTTCTCAGACAATGATACATCTTGGTTGTTCCAAGATGCACTGCATATCTAGAACGATGCGCCTCATGCAGAACACTCTTGCGCACCTCCTCCTCTGTTGGAACATAAAGTCTACCTCGAAACCTGACTATACCATCGTCTGACAGCTCCACCTCTGTTATCTGAAGAATTTGTGGCAATTCGGAATCTGCCCTCTAAGCCTCAATCACTGAATGGTACACTGCTGGTCTCATAGTTAGACTGGCCAACACGGCTCTGCCCACCTCTCGTAGAATTCTAAAAGAAGATTCTACACCCTACTCATACAACTTCCACTCTTGAATCATAAGATATGACACGATCATCCTCCAACTCAAGGCATCTGCCACCACGTTAGCCTTGCTCGGATGATAAGAAAGGTCGAGATCATAATCTTTGATGAACTCCATCCATCTATGCTGCCTGATAAAGTGTTAAATTGATCATTTAAGGGCAATCATATGCAACATACTCATGTTTTTATCTGCAAAATAGCATGAAATGATAGATAATTGTGTAACAAGTCCAACGGTACCAATTTCATCAAATTCTGACTTAAAAACATCGTCATTTCATGTGATTAAAGGAGCATAGCGCATTTACGGTTTTTCGACAAAACCGAGACGGAATGAATAAATATGATGATATTTTTATGATAATGCGCTAAATTATATTTATTTTGTGTGAACAAGACATGCCGATGATGCAGTGCAGCTGGTGGAGTTTCCGAAAATTTAGGAGAGGTCTAGTGTGCGGATTTCAACTAAAACATGGATAAAAATACAATTTGATTCCTTCCTTCGCTGAAGTTTCCCAAAACCCACTATTTCCTTCCGTCTCTCCAATTTCCTAAACACATCCCTTCCTTTATTTTAAAAATCCTCTCTCTCTCTCTCTCATTTTAAAAATTCGAATCCTATTTCTTTTCCAGTTTCCTCTTCGTCTCCAGATCCAAATCATGTCCCTTCTCCAAGCCTCCCACGTTCCTTCTCCTCTTCTGATTTCTCCTATAAATTCCCAGCCTCTCTCAGCGGTTCTCCTCCTCCATCTCTGTTCTCTCTCCGTTTTTATTTTTTTTCCCAGCCTCCTCTTCCTTTTCCAACCTTCTCTCCACAGCCCTCTCCTCTTCTTTTCCAACTCTCCTTCCCGCAGCCCTCTCTCTTATATTTTCTCTCCCTCTCTCCGGGCTCTCTTCTTCTCTCCAGGATCCCTCTATCCTCTCTCCGGGTTCTCTCCCTCTCTCGTTCTCTCCTCTGGTTTCTCTCGTCCTCCCTCTCTGTTTCTCTCGTCTTCTCTCGTTTCCTTCCTCCCTCCTAGCACTCTCCTCCTCTCTCTCCGTTTCCTAGTACTCTCCTTCTCTTTCCCTGTTTCCCAGCACTCTCTTTCTCTTCCTCCAGATCTCTCCCACGCAGCTCTCTCTTTCTTTCCCTCCACATCTCTCCTGTCTCTCGTTTTCTTCTCATATCTCTCTTCGATTCTTTCTGCAGATTTCCAGCAACCTCTCTTCCTCCCTCTCTTCTCTCTTCTCTGCCACCCTCTCTTCTCTCTTCTCTGCCTCCCTCTCCACCAGCACGACCTGCAAGCATGCATGCACGCACCAGCGGTGAAGCCTTCCTCCACGCCTTCCAGCCTGCGGTGAAGCCCAGCGAGCCAGCTCCTTGCGTCTCCCGCCGGCCTGCTGCACCTCTCTCCACGCGGTGAAGCCAGTAGCTTCACGGTTTCCCCCAGCACCGCACCTCCAGCGTCTCCTGTGTACCCAGCTTCTCCAGCCAGCAACCTGCAAGCACCTGCAAGCTGCTTCTCCACGCACACCAGCGCCGGCCAGCAACTCTTCCACGTTGGTGAAGCAGCAGCTCCACACGGCCCAGCATCCCTCCACGCAGCTCCTGCCATCCACGTGCCGCAGCAACCGCCCACACCAGCAGCTCCTCCTGCAGCCAGCGGCAAAGCTTCCAGCACTTCATCCAACGCAGCAGCAGCAGCCACCTCCACGCACTTGAAGCTGCTCGTCCAGCATCCTCCTTCATCCAACGCAGCAGCGGCAGCACCAAGCAGCCAGCAACCCCCACGCATGCAGCAGTTCCCTGCTCGTCCAGCATCCCAGAACCTGTCCACGACCAAGTTCCTCCTTCCTCCAACGCAGCACCCGGCGGCTTCCTCCACGTACCCACGCATGCAACAGCAGCTGCTTCCCGGCTCCAACTGCACCTCCACGCGCCACCATCCGGCACTTGTTGAAGCCTCCAGCACCTGCCCAGCAACCCACCAGCAGCCTTCCTGTCCTCCACAGCAGCCACGCTCCAAGCTCCTAGCTTCATCCACGCAGCAGCAAACGCAGCCAGGAGTTCTTCCAACCTCCAGCCACTAACAGCAGCAAGCGGTTTTAGCAGCTGGACCATTGCACCGGCAGTCTGTTTGTTTTTTCTTTTTATTAGTTTAAAATTAGGTTAATTACTTAGGAATAACTAAATTGTTATTTAATATTTTATTATTTAGTTTAAGAAACAATTAAACTTTGTAGTTTGTTTCATAATTTTTAGTTAATTCATGTTTTACACGTAGTTAAATTTCCATATCTTTGTCGTAGATTTTAGTGTGGTTAATTTTTTTTTTTATATATATAAATGTTTGTGTTTAACTTCTAAAAAAGAAAAAAAAAAAGAAAAAGGGAATTTGTTTAATTCAAGCAATTATGTTTTAGGTTATATTAGTTAATTGTGTTCTAGTTTAATTAAGTAATTAGTTTACTTAAAATCTCACTTATTTTTAGATTAACTAAACTCCAAAGTTTTCAACATTAAAATTCTATCTCCCTGTGGATCGACTCGGACTCACCACTATTAAATTTCCAAATTTTGATTTGAGTGATCCGGATAAATTTAGATTGAACGTTTTCATGTGTTTAACGACGCACAATTCGAAACGATCACTGCCTCATGTTCAAATCCTTCTATTTGAATACATATTTCAAGTTCTTATGATCAGTGAAGACTTGAAACTTCTCCCCATACAGGTAGTGTTAGTCTTAGGTGACTGATCTCATAGTCATTTGTGTGGAGATACTAAGGCGAATATGTAGGTGCTCATTAGAGAATGAGTTCACTGAACTGATCCGACTGAATCGCTGGATAGTATTGTACCATACTGTCAACCAGCTTGATTCTATTGTCGCAATTGCGTAGATAGTCCTAGGACCTGAGACACCAAGGTCACCTTGTCGGTAGACTTCTGTGCTTTGACCTTGGTTTATGAATCTCTAACCATGGTATTTTAAATAGCCAAGGATCGGTAACAACGGAATACCGTCGAAGGGAATTAAGTGTCAATAAGGAATCATTCGCTCTCGGTACTTAGAGAGAGAACGCTTTACGAAGGACGCGCAGAAGTCCCTTGCCAGGGCAGACGATAATATCGGGAAAGGAGTTTTTCGATATTATATGGCAGCATCCAATCCAAGTGAGTCAACCGGTTAGGGTTTGACGGTAAACCATACCCTGAATTGACTCGAGAGCATTGAACGAATGAAGGATTATATCTACGTGGTAACTGTCGGCGGAAAGGTTCCAAGAGTGGGTTACTTAACCCGATACCTTCCGGGTTCACGCAGTGTTGCTTGGCACCCACCGTGATCGGAGGCCCAATCGAATTTGATGTGCGACATTAATTCGATTGATTAATTAATTAATATGAGTTATTAATTGATTAATCAAGCCAGTAAGGAGTCACTGGGCTTATTGGGCTATTAACCGGACTGGTTATTAGGCCTAGAGGGTCACACATAAAAGATTCTCAAGGCGATGGATAATAAAGTGGGTTTTATATAAACTAACGGTTTTTACGAAAAAACTGCGCGGTTAATATAAAATGTAACGAACAGGCTGAGCAGGCTAAGCTGCTGCTCAACCGTGGCCGCCCCTCCTATCTTTCTCTCTCTCTCTGGCGCCCTAGGCCGGACACGTTCTCCGGTCTGCTCTGCCGCTTGTCCGACTCCGTTCTGACGGGAAATCGTCCACACGTTGCGGCGATCGTTGCGGCGCACGGCGGAGGCTTCGTGGGCTGCGAAGAACGAGGAACCGTGAGGATATCTACCGTGAGGAGTATCGCGTGGACTTTGCTTGAGGTTGAGTACTTGCGCGGTTAACGGTGTCATACCGACGGAGCAAATCGGTCGCGGATTCGAATCCGCGCGTGGTAAGAACCGATAATCCAATTATCGATTTTGATTTATCCGAAACGGGAAAAATAGATCGTTGTTTTGATTTTAATTTCCGTTGCTTGAGCGATCTGGAGAAATGCGAGACCTAACAGTTAGTGCCACCAAATCTTCAACGCGAATACAACATCCGTCAATTTCAAATCGTGGGTGGGGTAATTCTCCTCATGTCGCGTCAGCTGCCTGGAAGCATAGGCTACAACACTTCCACGCCGCATTAGGACCACACCTAGACTCTGACGAGATGCATCTGAGTAAACCACAAATCCACCAGAACCAGATGGAAGCTTTAACGACCCATCACCCTATAATCGGGGATCCGATTACTAAATGGGTATCGAATCATTAAAATTAGTAACCAAACTATGATCTCAAATAAGTCTTAGAAATAAATGATAAACTAAGCTAAACAATCCACACAGCATCGAATTGTAAAAAAGGTACAGGAACTAAAAATTATTACAATTTGACTTGACTCAGAAAATAATTACATGATCCAACTAAAAAGAAAATAATTATGTATACAGGCCTGAAAAAGGAAAGAACAACTACAACAGGGCATGCCCTGAAACAGTGGCTCCTGGCATGCAACTCGAGATGAAACTCCACAACCTCTACACCTGCCAAGAATCATCACCTAAAAATCACAGGGTGAGTCACACCGGAATAGACTCAGTACAGATCCTTCGATCCCTACCTCCCACACTGTAACGACCCGCCATCCTATGACCGGGGACCCGGTCACTAAATGGATGTCGGCCCATTAACTACGGGTTCACACCCGGATCTCACACAACACATCTGGAGGAGTAAGTGCTAAACAAGGCTAAATATAACGATCACACGGACTACAAAGGTAAACGAGTGCGCAGAAAGGGGAAATATCAATGTCCGTATACAGTCCAACAATAATTACATGTCCAACAAGTTAAATAAGTACAGGCAGAAGGAAAGTACAACAACATCGGGGCATACCCCGGGAACTAAGACAGCTGCTGGTCCACACACCAAGAAGACACCACGCTACCGCTGCGCCTCGAAGTCCACACCTGAAACCGCAGGGAGTCAGCCACACCAGAACTGGGCTCAGTAGGGATCATCCGATCCCCTGCCTCCCACTCACACACCCACAAGTGCAACAACAGGAATATATGGCAATTAAGAAAAGCAGTAAACATAGTACTCAACCTGATAGGAACCGTACGATAAGCAGTGTAACAAGAACAGTACCAAGTAACCTGAAGAACCCAACACAAAGTCACGTCTCACAACCGAAGTCCACAAGGCGACTAAACCACACAGTCGACCGAAGTCAAACGTCGCCTCCCAACACTACCACCACTGCTCACGCCTGTCCACCCCTACAGTGTTCCGGGGCACTGTAGGGTGAGGCAGTGAGCCAAACTAGGACTAGCTGGACTCAGTGTACCGCCACTGCCAGCTACGTGTGCACACAAGCAGTCTAGACTACTGTCCTACCACCGGATTGCCTCCACGCTAGGCCACAGCGCTTCCAGGAGGGCCCTGGGGACCGGCGAACCCCCGTCAAGCCGAAGCTACAGGAACTACCCACAAACCCAACTCTCCCGGGCTGCGTCAGGCCAAAGGGCTAAGGGTACCACTCGTAACCTTGATCAAAGGTCACATCAGGCCCAGTGGCTAAAGGGTAAACCAACTCCCACCAGCTCCACAGCAAGAAACACGCCGGAAGCTGTCACGACAAACGAGGGAAACCCCGACCCGCTGAGGACAAGCAGCGATCTCTCGGATAGCACACCGGCTACTCCGGCCCGTCGGGCTCAAGGCGATCCTGCTTTCCTCAGCCAGAGGTAAAACACACATGTACCCCTTCTCCCACCGGTACGGCACAATGCCTCACAGACACCATGACCCTGTCCCCATCGGTCCATGGTGACAAACGTAAACCACAGTCACATCGATCCACAGTCGTATGAACACAAACGCATATATAACATGATTCCATTCGCACAGTAAACCCCAGTCTCAGCGTACAGTTAAAGCACACACACAAAGATGATGAAATCCCATTTATGCAGAAGTCCTCAGTCTCAGTATACAACTCAAAGCATGCGTTGAACAGTCCCGCAGTGACACACATGCTAAAAACCAGGGTTTATACAGCTCTGTCTTGAATCGCGTCGACCGAGGTCGACGCCATTCAAGCTCCTCAGACAGGTTTATTTAAAAGCCAGATTATCTCTTAAAACGCGTCCACCAGTGAAGCCGCCGTTTAAAACGCGTCATGGTAGCCAGACGCCATTCAACCAAGAAATCCAGATTGCAGAACCCTTAAACGGGGGCATTTCCTGCCTAAATGGCGTCATGATGGCCCGACGTCCTTCCAAAAGGCGTCATCCATTCATGACGTCATTTAGCGCCAGAACCCCTAACTCAGGAAACCTCGAACAGGGAGGTTTCTGCCCTAAAACGCGTCGTACTGACCCGACGTCTTTCGGAAAGGCGTCGTCCAGGCACGACGCCATTTAGCGCCAGAAACCAGGTTTCCTGGTTCAACTCGAGGGTTTCTCCCTTGAACCCCAAGCACCCGAAAAGCCCCAAAACCAAAAGGGGAAGATGAGAACGTCAAGCACCACGATCATGCTATGAAACCACATCCACAAACATCGCCATTCCCACAAGGAATCCCCCTAAACATGCTCAATCTAACCCCAAACACGCCACATCACGCCAAGAAGCAAACGAGCACACATGCAAGGTTTCGTCCCCCTACCGGTTCTTGAACTCCACCAAGCTCCGTGCCGCCGTCCCGCCGCACCGCACACCGCCGCCGGTACCCTCGAGGACGCCGCCACTCCGCCGGGACGTCGGCCGCCGTCCGGAGAGTGGAACACCGCGAAGGAAGTGGTGGAGGTAGAGGTGAGAGGTAAGGTGGTGTTGGAGTGGTGGAAGAGGAAGAAGAGGAAGGGAAGGGGAAGAAGAGCGTCGGAGAGGGCGAAGAGGGCGAGGAGAGAGAGAGTGAAGGTGAGAATGAGGGAAAGAAGGGGAGGCTCGCGGGGTCAATCCGAATCAAGCTAAAACGCGTCGATCGAGGCAGACGCCATTCAGTCTGACAGGACAGCCGTACTGACAGCGCTCTGGCGCCGTGCCCTGACATCGCAGATGTCGCAGTCTGAATCGCGTCGACCAACATGGACGCCGTTCAGACGATGTGACCGGGACCGTACTCTCGCGGCCCGAAACCCGCCCACGTGGCGCACACGTGGCACAACAACCATCAGACCTAAATGGCGTCCACGCACCCTGACGCCTTTTGAAAGGCGTCGAGCAGTACTGACGCCATTCAGCCAAGAATCTCAAGACCCCTCCAGGGTCCAAATCAGGGGATCCGGCCCGAACCCGACCCGAACACAGAACCCGAAACCTCAGTCCTTACAATCTCCCCCCCTTAAAAGAATTTCGTCCTCGAAATTAGCAACCGCTCAAAGCTCAACTCGGCTAACCATCACGTGCAGACACACACCGAATACAACAATCGTTCTCACCAATCACACACACAGGGCTCCACAGAAATAGCCAAACAAATCCACGCCAAGCTAACCAAGATTCTCAATTCCAACACAAAGCTGAAAGATCAACATGACCACACACTAGCAAGGCACATATTACAAAACCGATTCTCCACCAAACCCAAATACATACAAGTGCCACAAGAGTTCACAACCACCTCTGAACAAGACAAGATAAAAGTGCTCTCCTAGCACAACCTCTCGAACCTCCACAAGGAGACGCGACTCCAATCACGCCTCGACCACCTACTGCCCACTCGGCTCCTGACCTGCCTTATTCTTCTGGGGACAGTTCCTCGCGAGATGCCCCTTCCGACCACAGGCGAAACAGCTACCAGTGATCAAGGGACATATCCTGTCGCCATGAAACCTGCTACAACGGGGACAACGACCTACAGCGTCCTGCCTCGCCTCCTGCTGCCAGCTGACCTCTGTCTGTATCTGCTGAACCGAACCATCCTCATCCTCGTCATAAGGAACCTCCTGGAACTCGACCTCAAAAGAACTCGAACCGCCTGACGAAAAGACCGCCGATCTATCCCTGCTATGCTGCTTCCCTTGTGCTGAATGCTCTGATTCCTGTGCCGTGTGTTGAAACTGCATCTCCACCGCTGCCGCGCACCGAACTGCTGACGCCAGATCCTTACAACAATGAGCTGCCACAAACTCCCTCAAATCATACCGAAGTCCATCCACGAATTTCTCCGTCCTCAGATCCTCACGCTCAGATATGTGTGGAGCAAACCTTCCCAAAGCCACAAATTTTGTCTGATATTCTAAAACCGACATATCATCCTGTACCAATTCCATAAACTCCCTTTCCTTGGCCCTACGAACATGCCTCGGAAGTTACTGTCCGCTAAACTCTCTCACAAAGCCTTCCCAAGGAATCTCTCTCAAAGACCTATCTGGAAACATCAACCCCTTGATGGTAACCCACCAATCATAAGCATCGCCCTTCAGCAAGTAGGTTGCCAACAAGGTCTTGTCATTCTCAGCACATTCTAGAACATCAAACACCTTCTCCACTTCCTTAATCCACTGAGCTGCCGCATCTGGAACAGGTTGACCCGTGAAAGAAGGGGGCTTCAGCTTCAAGAACCGCTCCACCACCGTGGATTGGCCACCTCGGGAGCTGGACCCCTCACTTCCATCTCCCTGCTGATATCTATACATAGCCCCAATCATAGCTTCCATGAAACGATCCACGTTATGTCCTTCCGCCCCCGGACCACCACCATCTGCTCTCGAACCACGAGCCAACGGAACTCTCCTCTTCGGCGCCATCACTATCCTACAGACACGCAAATTGAACCAAAACACGTCAAAACCTATCAATCTACACCAGCAGCCATCGCCTGTACCGACTCGTACTTATTATTGGACTATAATATCTAACCCAGTTTATCACATACTCGACCAGACTGAGCTCTGATACCAACTGTAACGACCCGCCATCAAATGACCGGGGACCCGGTCACTAAATGGATGTCGGCCCATTAACTACGGGTTCACACCCGGATCTCACACAACACATCTGGAGGAGTAAGTGCTAAACAAGGCTAAATATAACGATCACACGGACTACAAAGGTAAACGAGTGCGCAGAAAGGGGAAATATCAATGTCCGTATACAGTCCAACAATAATTACATGTCCAACAAGTTAAATAAGTACAGGCAGAAGGAAAGTACAACAACATCGGGGCATACCCCGGGAACTAAGACAGCTGCTGGTCCGCACACTAAGAAGACACCACGCTACCGCTGCGCCTCGAAGTCCACACCTGAAACCGCAGGGAGTGAGCCACACCAGAACTGGGCTCAGTAGGGATCATCCGATCCCCTGCCTCCCACTCACACACCCACAAGTGCAACAACAGGAATATATGGCAATTAAGAAAAGCAGTAAACATAGTACTCAACCTGATAGGAATCGTACGATAAGCAGTGTAACAAGAACAGTACCAAGTAACCTGAAGAACCCAACACAAAGTCACGTCTCACAACCGAAGTCCACAAGGCGACTAAACCACACAGTCGACCGAAGTCAAACGTCGCCTCCCAACACTACCACCACTGCTCACGCCTGTCCACCCCTACAGTGTTCCGGGGCACTGTAGGGTGAGGCAGTGAGCCAAACTAGGACTAGCTGGACTCAGTGTACCGCCACTGCCAGCTACGTGTGCATACAAGCAGTCTAGACTACTGTCCTACCACCGGATTGCCTCCACGCTAGGCCACAGCGCTTCCAGGAGGGCCCTGGGGACCGGCGAACCCCCGTCAAGCCGAAGCTACAGGAACTACCCACAAACCCAACTCTCCCGGGCTGCGTCAGGCCAAAGGGCTAAGGGTACCACTCGTAACCTTGATCAAAGGTCACATCAGGCCCAGTGGCTAAAGGGTAAACCAACTCCCACCAGCTCTACAGCAAGAAACACGCCGGAAGCTGTCACGACAAACGAGGGAAACCCCGACCCGCTGAGGACAAGCAGCGATCTCTCGGATAGCACACCGGCTACTCCGGCCCGTCGGGCTCAAGGCGATCCTGCTTTCCTCAGCCAGAGGTAAAACACACATGTACCCCTTCTCCCACCGGTACGGCACAATGCCTCACAGACACCATGACCCTGTCCCCATCGGTCCATGGTGATAAACGTAAACCACAGTCACATCGATCCACAGTCGTATGAACACAAACGCATATATAACATGATTCCATTCGCACAGTAAACCCCAGTCTCAGCGTACAGTTAAAGCACACACACAAAGATGATGAAATCCCATTTATGCAGAAGTCCTCAGTCTCAGTATACAACTCAAAGCATGCGTTGAACAGTCCCGCAGTGACACACATGCTAAAAACCAGGGTTTATACAGCTCTGTCTTGAATCGCGTCAACCGAGGTCGACGCCATTCAAGCTCCTCAGACAGGTTTATTTAAAAGCCAGATTATCTCTTAAAACGCGTCCACCAGTGAAGCCGCCGTTTAAAACGCGTCATGGTAGCCAGACGCCATTCAACCCAGAAATCCAGATTGCAGAACCCTTAAACGGGGGCATTTCCTGCCTAAATGGCGTCATGATGGCCCGACGTCCTTCCAAAAGGCGTCGTCCATTCATGACGTCATTTAGCGCCAGAACCCCTAACTCAGGAAACCTCGAACAGGGAGGTTTCTGCCCTAAAACGCGTCGTACTGACCCGACGTCTTTCGGAAAGGCGTCGTCCAGGCACGACGCCGTTTAGCGCCAGAAACCAGGTTTCCTGGTTCAACTTGAGGGTTTCTCCCTTGAACCCCAAGCACCCGAAAAGCCCCAAAACCAAAAGGGGAAGATGAGAACGTCAAGCACCACGATCATGCTATCAAACCACATCCACAAACATCGCCATTCCCACAAGGAATCCCCCTAAACATGCTCAATCTAACCCCAAACACGCCACATCACGCCAAGAAGCAAACGAGCACACATGCAAGGTTTTGTCCCCCTACCGGTTCTTGAACTCCACCAAGCTCCGTGCCGCCGTCCCGCCGCACCGCACACCGCCGCCGGTACCCTAGAGGACGCCGCCACTCCGCCGGGACGTCGGCCGCCGTCCGGAGAGTGGAACACCGCGAAGGAAGTGGTGGAGGTAGAGGTGAGAGGTAAGGTGGTGTTGGAGTGGTGGAAGAGGAAGAAGAGGAAGGGAAGGGGAAGAAGAGCGTCGGAGAGGGCGAAGAGGGCGAGGAGAGAGAGAGTGAAGGTAAGAATGAGGGAAAGAAGGGGAGGCTCGCGGGGTCAATCCGAATCCAGATAAAACGCGTCGATCGAGGCAGACGCCATTCAGTCTGACAGGACAGCCGTACTGACAGCGCTCTGGCGCCGTGCCCTGACATCGCAGATGTCGCAGTCTGAATCGCGTCGACCAACATGGACGCCGTTCAGACGATGTGACCGGGGCCGTACTCTCGCGGCCCGAAACCCGCCCACGTGGCGCACACGTGGCACAACAACCATCAGACCTAAATGGCGTCCACGCACCCTGACGCCTTTTGAAAGGCGTCGAGCAGTACTGACGCCATTCAGCCAAGAATCTCAAGACCCCTCCAGGGTCCAAATTAGGGGATCCGGCCCGAACCCGACCCGAACATAGAACCCGAAACCTCAGTCCTTACACACACACGCACCCACAATCGCAACACAACATGAATACACATGTAAAGGCAAGATATGTGCGAGTAAAGTAGTAATTAATCACACGTCCACCAAAAAGGAACACAAAAGAAACTGTCAAGTCCACATGGAAACACCGACCCGTTGGGACGGAACAACAATCCCTCGAATAGCGCATTGGCTATTCCGGCCTGTTTAGCTCTAGGTGGTTCTGCCTCCTCCTAGCCACGAGTGACACTCCGAAGTGTACCACTCCCACACCAGTACTAGCTATTACCCCAGGGTATACTAGGTGACCCTCGCCTACTTGGCGTCACCTTGTCACTCTCACACCGACACTGTGTCACTCCCACACCGACATAGGGTGTCAAGCGCTAACAACTGTCAATATAGGTCCACGATCGCATAAATACAACACAATGGGATTCCGATCACATGAAAATCTCTGCCCCCAATCTATGATTTCAAGCATGCATTTAACAGGGTTCTCTAACAATATACAAGAATCTAATTGACATTTTGCATAACAGTCACATATGCTAAATGCAGGAAATTAAGGGACTCTAGTTTGAATTGCGTCGCCCATGGCTGGCATCGTTCAAAGCCCTAAAACTAGAGAAACTGGCCTCGGGGGATAAGGAACTTGGGCCTAAATCGCGTCGCCTATGGTCGACACCATTTAAATGGTGTCACCTAGTTGCGACACCATTTTAACGTCCGAAAACCGAACTGCTCTCTGGCACTTGGGCCTAAATCGCGTCGCCCATGGCTGACACGAATTGCTAATCGCGTCACCCTGGACCGACGCCTTTTAGCGCCCAAAACAAGATTTCCCTCTGGCATCCCCCGAGCCACAACATGGGATTTCCTCCCCATATCGCCCCAAAACGCTGAAAATACAAAAGGTAGGGGATAATCCAAATAACCATAATGAAAACACACCAATCCCCATTTAATAAAAACGAGCATTTCCATCAAAAACCCCCTAAACATGCTCATTCTACTCCAAAATCCTCACATCTCCAAAACATGCTCCAAACTGGGAAATCATTGCTTAAATCAAACGAATCACATGCAAGGATCGTCACCCTACCAGTTACTTGAGCTTCTCCTAACTCCTCGTCGCCGATCCGCTACACCACAAATCGCCCCAGTACCACTGTGGACGCCATCATTCTACCGGGACGTCGGCCGCTATCCGGAGAGCAAGGTGCCGTAGAGGAGATGGTGGTGGTAGTGGTGAGAGGTGGGAGGGTATTGGAGTGGTGGAAGAGGAAGAATAGGAAGAGGAAGGGAAGGAGAGAGTTGGAGAGATTCGGAGAGAGGGATAGGAAAGGAGAGAATGAGAGAAAGGAAGGAGAGCTCGGGGCGTCAAACCGAAACACGGTAAATCGTGTCATTCCCAGACAATGCCATTCAGACGACAGGATAGTGTCGTACACTGGCAGATCTCTGAATCACGTCGTCCATGCAAGATGCCATTTAGACGATACGACCGGGACCATACACACGCGCCCCAACGCCCGCCCACGTGGCACACCTGCAAGGCTTCTAAATGGCCATGCATTACGCCCGCAAGGGCACAAACCAAGGGTTCCGACACCAAAATCTACTTGATAACTGGATCCAGAACCTCAGTCCTTACATCTTCTCCCCCTTAAGAAAATTTCGTCTTCGAAATTACCACAACTGAAGTAGCGTCGAACGAAAAAGACACTACAAGCTTACAAGAGAACTTACTGGAAAAGGTAAGGAAATTGTTCCCACATCTCATCTTCTCGCTCTCAAGTCGCCTTGCCTCCGGAGCAATGCTGTCAAATCACCTTTACTAGTAGAATAACCTTGTTCCGAAGGACCTGCTCTACGATCTGCAACATGCACTGGATACTCTAGAAATGACAAATTTTCCGAGACTTCCAACTCTAAGAAGTCCAAAACATGTGACGGATCTAGTACATACTTCCTCAACATTGAAACATAGAATACATCGTGGACTCCCGCAAGACTAGGTGGCAAGGCTAGCTGATATGCTGTTTCTCCAACTCGAGCAAGAATAAGAATAGGCTTAATGAATCGTGGACTCAGCTTGCCTCGCTTCCCAAATCTCATCGCACCCTTGGAGGGTGAGACTCGGAGAAACATATGGTCCCCAACCTCGAACTCCAGCGGTCTCCTATGAACATCAGCATAACTCTTCTGCCTGCATTGAGCTGCAGTCAACCTCTGCTACACCACTCTAGCAACCTCTGCGCATTGTTGTACCATCTATAGACCTGCTATCTATCTCTCACCGATCTCAGACCAATTCAATGTAGATCAATACGGCCGACCGTATAATGCCTTATATGGTGCCATGCCGATACTAGAATGATAACTGTTGTTGTATGCAAACTCCACAGTAGACAATTGCTGCTCCCAAGAACCTCCGCATTCTAGGCAACAAGCCCTTAACATATCCTCCAGCATCTGAATAGTCCTCTCCAACTATCCATCAGTCTCGGGATGGTAAGCCGAGCTGAAAGCCAACCAGGTACACAAAGCCTTTTAGAAACTCCTCCAGAACCCTGAAGTAAACCTCATATCCCGATCCGACACAATGGACAATGGTACCCCATGCAGAGATACGATCCAGTCCATAAACAGTCTAGCCAACTTGCCGACCAACCACTCCTTCCTAATAGCTAGAAAGTGAGCTGACTTGGTCAGTCGATCAACAATCACCCAGATCGCGTCTCTCCTGCTCGGCGACACGGGCAATCCCTGTTAGTATTAGGTGGCCCGAAAGCCAATACAATATTGTGTACAATTTAGTTTATTAATATAATGGCATAAATTCATTGTGTAATTAAATCGATCTTTGTTTGTCGTATCACGAAGAAGTCCATGAACATGTGCAATAGTCATCGGATTATGATTAGATCATAATTATAGGACCGAAGACTTATAAACACATGTTCTTAATTGTACCTAGTCAGAGGACGTTTGAGAAGGACATCAAACATTCGGATAGACTAGTACATGTTTCTTCAGCTCATATGATGAGGGTGACCGATCCTATAAGTCACTTGTGTGGAGACACTATGCTGGACCTATAGGTGCTCATTGATGAATGAGTTCACTAAACTGATCAGACCATGAATCGCTGGGTGGTATATACCTCATTGTTAACCAGCTCGATTCTTTTGGCACGATTGGATAGATGATCCTTAGACCTGAGACACCAAAGATATCTTGTTGGTACGTCTCTGAGCTTTGACTATGACTAACGAATCCCTAAGCATGGGTTATTAATAAGTTAAGTGATCGGGTTTAGGGAGATGCCCTCGAAGGTAGTGTGTTCAATTTGGGATCATCCGCTCTCGATAATAGGAGACAAAATGTTCCGGGAATGATGCACTCATGTGCTTGGCCAGGGCGGACACTATATCTGATAAAGAGTTATATGATATAGATTAGCAGCATTTGAATCAAGTGAATTGACCGGCTAGGGTTTAACGGTACACCATACCCTAGGTCGATTCAGGAACATTGTACGGATGAAGGATTATATCCGCACAGTAACCGTTGACAGAAAGGTTCCCATAGTGGGTTGCATAAACCCCAATGCCTTCTGGGATCACACGGTGTTGCTTGGCACCCAACGTGATCGAAAGCCCATCCGAATTTACTGTGGGACATTAAATTCGGCTGATTAATTAATATAAAGATATTAATTAATTCAGTGGGTCCGTAAAAGGTTACTGGACTGGACTGGTATTTGAGCCTAGAGGGTCACACACAAATGGTTTTCAAGTTGGTGGACTTTTTGACGGGGTTTCAGATAATTGTGGGGTTTTTTGAAAAATCGCAAAAATACTTATTATAAAAGAATCGCTGCTAGGTCGGGGGCCAGCAACCTTGACCTAGCTGCCTCCCTCCTCTGGCTGGCCCTGAGAGAGTCCACTCCGACTCCTGCTTGCTCCGTCTTCTCGTTCGACGGGAATCTGAATCCGCATGTCGCGGAGAATTACAAGCAGCCAGACGGGATCCACGGATGCTGCTACGAGCGAGGAAGCGAGGACGATCCCCCAAGAGGAACACCGCGTGGATACCACTAGAGATCGGGCACCTGCGCGGCTTGTGGCATCACACTGACGGAACCGGACGAATGTAGATTCGAATCCGTGCAAGGTAAATTCGATTTATCGTTCTTGGTTTTGTAGAACGAAACGGGACGGATCCGATCCCGATTTATAATTTTATATGCTGCATTTTGGTTGGATCCCGATACAGTGAACCCAACAGTGGTATCAGAGCCAGGTTCCACTGTGTTCTTCGCCGTTTCGGTCTCTGAATTATCAATTTTATAATTAATTCCATGCAACGTTCGATTTAATTGCATGAGACGTGTTCATCGGATGGACGCGATTAATTAACAGTTAATTAATGCATTAAATTCAAAATAATTAACAGTTAATTATGAGACGAAGACCGAAATTTTTATCCCATTTTATGGCACCCCAAATTGTTGGGGAAGGCTCACTAGGACCCCGGATCTCCAAAGGGTTTCTACCGACCATTGCCTGGGCCACCGCCGGCACTAGATGGGGTGGCTGGCCGGCCCTTCTCCTCCTTCTTCTTGTCCAGCGTTTAAGGGTAGGGGGGGGAGGGGAGGGGCTCAGTTTGCACACGGTTTGGGGGGGGCTTTTATGGAGACCGCCCACCGATGACCCGTGTCACCGGCGCCGTCGCCGGAATCCCTGGCCATTGAGCGGCCTTCCCCGGTGTCGGTCCCAGTCGGCCGGCGCCTGTGGGGCAGGCCGTCGGCGGCTGGGTACCGGCCCCCTCCCCAGTTGCAACGCAGCTAGGGTTTCTACCCTAGATGCGTCGAGCATGGAAGGGGGGGTGCTGGGCCGGGCCCTGGACTCGAGCTAGCCCGACGCTCGATCCGAGCCAGACCTACCCCTTGGGGCGGTTCTGGGCCCAGTTCGGGAATCGGCTGGGCTCGGCCCAGTGGCCATACTGGGCCCGGTTCGCCAGGCCCATTAACCCCCCCCCCCCCCCTTTTATCCCCTATTTATCTATTAAATCCCCCTTTTAAATTATAGGATTTTAATTTTAATTTAAAATTAGATTTTTAATTAAATTAAATTCTATTCGATTGATGTTAAAGGGCCAATAAATATATATATTATTCTTGGGGATTTTTTTAACAAATATTGTTAATAGTTATTTAATCTAATTGTAAAATTAAAGAACATTAAAATAGTTAATTTAATTGTTAAATTAATTTATGTGATGTCTATAAATTTAGCTTGCATGGAATATTATAAATTTGTTAACAAATGATGTATTTTGATTTCTTATTTAAATTTTATTTAAATTAGTATGATTAAACAAATAAAACTTTTCGAAAATTCAAATCCAAATTTTGTTTGGTCCCTGGTTTATGAAACTAAAAATTATTTATTTTTGAAAAATTCATTTATTTAAACATGTGTTATGCTAATTCATGTGTGGATTGTTTAATAAAATTACACGGTGGTTATAGATAAGCACACAATGATATATATTTATGTGATGATATGTGGATGGTGATTGATGATATGTGTGAATGTATGGATTATTAATTGTTAATAAATAGAGGTCTGCGAACCTCTCTCTCTCTCATATTCCACTGTATCTCTACCTCCCTCCTTGATGTACTCGCCATAACGCTTCTTTTAAATTATCTTGTAATTTGATCGAGGGGATAGAGCGTAGAGCGAGGATGATCCACAACTGCAACTTAGAAGGAAATGAAGGAGTTCATTCAACCTATGAGTTTGCATACTCATAATATAATTGTTATATTGTGCATGTGAGTGTGCGTTTGACTGTCTGGCTCGAGTCAAACCACTGTGCTATCCATGACCACACCATGACATGTATGCGATGCGTGTATTTATTTTGATTACGAATCAAATTATCTAGGTTATTGGTATATAAATAATATATTCGATATATTTAATACTATCACCTAAGATGAGACCAAAGTAAATAAATAAAACCTTTGTTACAAAGTCTAAGTTGGAGTACGAGTCATTGTGAATGCACCGTGTGGTTCTCCATCAATATAGTTTTTAGAACTTAATTCATTGGTGGTATTTTCTACGTGTTTACTTGAGATTTGCCATCATCTGATGATAGGACTATTAACTATGGCATTAGATGCCTTAAGATTGGAGTAGAGGAACGATATAGCTATCTACGTGTTTACCCGGAAGCTATATTCCTACTTTACTCCATCACTTATTGATGGTAACTCTTAGACCAGGTATAATGGTCTACTGTGTTTACCCGAGACCATTAATAACTTGAGAGCCGAAATTAGATCGGATATTGCAAGAAGTTGCAATTACTATGAGATGGTTGCTCTGAGATAGTAATATAATACTATGTGTTTACCCGAGGTCATACTGTCGTACTTGGAGATTCTGATCCCCACTAGGAGACAGTCAACATCTCCCATCTGTATATCTGAAGGTTATACAGTCTGACGAAAACTACTCGGAGTAAAACTAGATGATAAAAGTCCATATCTTGTTTTGATTAATGAACTGAATTTTTGCTAATTAAAATTTAATTATCTCTTGTAGGCTAAGATGTCACACCATAACCCGTTGCATGGCATACTAGATGTCAATCGTTTGACAGGCCCTAACTACTTAGACTGGCTCAGGAACCTGAAGATTGTCCTCAGGTCTGAGCAAATTGCTTATGTCTTGGATGAAGAACCTCCTACTAAACCAGCATTAGATACCCCAAAGGAGGACATAATGACATATAAGAAATGTAAGGAAGATTCCACCATGGCCTAATGCTATATGTTAGCCTCTAGAGTAATGAGTTATGGAGGCAGCATGAGGAGATGGATGCTAGATCCATCATACTCCATTTGAAGGAACTATTTGGTGAGCAGAGCATAATCGAAAGATATGAGATATCTAAGAATCTATTCAAAGATCAGATGGCAGAGAGATCTTCAGTACATACTCATGTGCTGAAGATGATTGAATAGGTGGAAAGGCTGGATGCTCTTCGGGTCTCACTCCCTAAGAAGATGCATACCGACCTTGTGCTGTCTTCACTTCTACAATCATATGCTCAGTTCATTGTTAACTTTAACACGAACAAAATCCAGACCACTTTGGCTGAAGTACTAAACATTTTGAAGACTGCAGAGGGAACCTTGTAAAGGATAAACTCCAAGTCCTTATGGTTGGTAAGACTAGTCGGAAAAGACTAGCAGTCCAATCCTTTAGGAAAGGTAAAGGCAAGAATCAAAATAAGTCGAAAGTTGTCAGAAAGTACAAGGGCAAGAGTGCTGAGAAGGGTGAATGCTTCTACTGTCATTAGAAGGGCCACTAGAAGAGGAATTGTAAAGAATACCTCAAGGACAAGGCTCAAGGAACTGTGAAGCAGCAGGATGCTTCATGTATCTATATGATAGATGTAAACTTGTCAATTAGAGATTATACATCATGGGTATTAGGTACTGGATGTATTTCTCATATCTGCAATTTTGTGTAGGCACTAACAAGAAGGCGTAAGCTGACAACCGACGAGGTGGAGCTAAGGCTAGGTAATGGCACAAGAGTTGCGGCGATCGCTGTGGGGACAGTAAAGCTCAAGCTACCATATGGAGACATTTTTTCATTAGATGAATGTTATTATGTACCTAGCATAATAAGGAATATTATTTCTATTTCTTATTTAGATAGAAGTGGGTACACTTTATCTGTTGGGAACAATTGTTGTTCAATTTATTTCAGAAATAAATTAATAGATTCTACTTCATTATCCAATAGATTGTACTTATTGAATGTATCTCACGATATTTAAATGTCGGTTCTTTAACTAAAAGAATTAAGTATGAAGTGAACAAAGCCTACCTATGGCATTGTAGGCTTAGCCACATTGGTGAAAACAAATTCCAAAGGCTGCATAAAAAAAGATACTTAGATCCATTTGATTATAAATCATATGCAACCTGTGAGTCATGTTTAATGGGTAAAATGGCAAAATCCCCATTTTTTGGAACTAGAAAATGAGCTAATAACTTACTAGAACTAATACATTCAGATTTATATGGCCCTATGTCAACCCAATCCATTGGTAGTTTCTCAAGATATGGCTCCATATACTTATTGAAGTATAAATCATAAGCTTTTGAGAAATTCAGAGAACTCAAGAATGAAGTAGAAAGACAAACTAGAAAGAGTATCAAAACCATCCGATCCGATCGTGGTGGAGAATATTTGAGTACAAAGTTCACAAAATACTTCAAAGATAATGGTATCCTTTCTCAGCTTACACCTCCTTATACACCTCAAATGAATGGTGTATCAGAAAAGAGAAATCGCACATTAATGAAAATGGTGTGATCCATGATGAATATGTCCAAATTACCAGTATCCTTATGGGGATATGCACTTAGCTTAGCTATGTATATCCTGAACAAGGTACACAGCAAATCTATTGCAATCACTCCATATGAGATATGGAATGGAAGGAAACCAGACCTTAAACATGTTAAAGTCTGGGGATATTCTGCCCATGTCAAAAGACATGATGAGATAAGCTGGAGTCCAGGACTAATAAATGTAGATTTGTTGGATATCCGTAGGAAACGTACGGATATTACTTTTATTATCCTAGTGAACAAAAGGTATTTGTAGCCAAGAGAGCTGTCTTTTTGGAAGAAGATTATATTCTCCAAAAGGACAGTGGGGATAAAGTAACTCCGGAATAAATTCTAGATCCACAAACTGTTAATAGTTCATTAGATGAACAGTCAGTTTCTAAACCTGTTGAAGAAAGTACACAAGAACCTTATAGGTCAAAAAAAGGACCTAAACAACCCGAAAGATATGTAGGACATCAATTTGGATGGATCTAGGATACTCTATAATGAGGATGATGATCCTAAGACTTACTAGGAGGCCATTGGAAGTCTAGAGGCCGAGAAATGGCAAGAAGCCATGAATTCTGAAATTCAGTCCATGTACATCAACCAAGTTTGTAACTTGGTCGACTTGCTAGAAGGTATAGTACCTATCGGTTGCAAATGGATCTTTATAAGAAAGATTGGTGCAAATGGACGAATTGAGACTTATAAGGCAAGGTTAGTGGTGAAGGGTTATCGTCAAAGGCAAGGTATTGACTATAATGAGACCTTCTCACCCGTTGCCATGATTAAGTCTATTAGAATTCTTCTTGCTATTGTTGCATACCATGATTACGAAATCTGGCAGATGGATGTAAAGATAGCCTTCTTCAATGGAAAGCTTGAGGAAGAGGTTTATATGATACAACCAGAGGGCTTTACATCAAAGAAATTTCCAGATATGGTATGCAAGTTGCAAAGGTCCATTTATGGATTGAAGCAATGTTCCAAAAACTGGAACGTAAGGTTTGATGGGGCAATCAAATCTTATGACTTCATTAAGAATAAAGATGAGCCTTGTGTATACAAGAAAAATAGTGGGAGTACAATCACATTTCTAGCTCTTAAGTTAACGACATCCTCCTTATTGGAAATGATATAGGGATGATGTCATCGGTAAAGATCTGGCTATCCAAGAACTTCTCCATGAAGGATTTGGGAGAAGCATCTTACGTATTAGGAATACGGATCTATAGCGATAGATCAAAGAAGATGTTAGCTTTAACTCAATCCATATACATAAAAACTATCGTCAAAAGGCTAGGCATGGAAAATTCCGAAAGAGGTCTCATCCTAATGAGACACGAAATTTATCTCTCTAAAAGTCAGTCTCCTAAGATTCCTGAGGAGAGGGTAGTGATTGTAAGGACTGAGGTTTCGGATCCGGTTATCGGGTCAGTTTCAGGGTCGGACTCTGTAGTTTGGGCCCTAACGGGGCTGGGACTCTGTTCTGTTTCGCGTCGAGCCAGGCTCGACGCGGTTTAAACGGCGTCCGGCATGGCAGACGCGTTTTAGATTGTGCCACGTGGATGCCACATGGGCTGGCCTTGGGTTGCGAGTGTACGGGCCGGTCGTGTCGTCTGAACGGCGTCCATGATGGGCGACGCGTTTCAGACTGCGACCCTGCGGTGTCAGAGTACGGTGCCGGTCTTGTCGTCTGAATAGCGTCAGCCTTGGGCGACGCGTTTCAGACTTCTGTCAAAATAGCCTGTCATGTCATCTGATAGGCGTCCGTACATCTCGACGCGTTTTACCTAGTTCCTGGTTACCCCGCGAGCCCTCCTTCCTTTCCCTCATTCTCACCCTCACACTCTCTCTCCCCTCACCCTCTCCACCCTCCGACTCTCTCCACTCTTCCCCTTCCCTTTCCCCTTCTTCCTCTTCCACCTCTCCACCTCTCACCACTGCCACCACCACTTTCTTCGCGGCGTTCCATTCTCCGGACGGCGGCCGACGTCCCGGCAGAGTGGCGGCGTCCTCGGAGTACCGGCGGCGGTTTGCGGTGCGACGGTTTGGCGGCGGAGCCAAAAGGAGTTCAAGAATCTGTAGGGTGATGATTCCCGTAGTATTTTATGTTAAAACCATGTTCTCCCGCTTGAAACATGCTACGGATTTATGGTTTTTTTGGGTAGAATGAGCATGTTAGGGGCTTTTTCTTGATGGGAATGGGAGTTTCTGTGAATGTGGATTTGTGATGGTTTAGCTTGCCCCTCTTCCTCCTCCGTTTGAACAATGTAGCTTTGTTGTGCTATCCACAAGGGCTGCATGCATATCTATGCTCGTCGCGTAACGATGGTTAGCTTAGACCAGAATTAGTAGTTTGTTGTGCTATCCACAAGGCCATTAAATCTCTAGAGACCGAAGCTATGATCAGATATTGCAAGGAGTTGCAAGTCCCATGAGTTGGGTGCTCTTTGATTGTATTACAGTTTGTTGTGCTATCCACAAGGTTGTACTGCAAGTCATTGAGATTCTGATCCCCACTAGGTGACTGTCGGCGTCTCCTGTTCGGTATAACTGAGGGTTATATTGTTCGTCGAAAATTAGTGGGAGTTAAAACTTGAACAAAAGACAATGTCTTGTTTTATCTTTAATAATTAAACATCTGCTAAATAGATTTTACTTATCCCCTGTAGGGAATTATGTCGTCGAATAACCCACTCCGCGGCATACTTAATGCCCTTTTGACTTACCTAATCTACTCAGATTGGCTCAGACACTTGAAGAATGTCTTCAGATCTGAGCAGATTGCTTACACCCTTGATGCTGATCATTCTACTGAATCAACATTAGATGCCTCTGAGACAGAGATGATCGCATACGATGAAAGATCGAAGGACAAAGGCAAAAGAGTCGTAAAGGGTGACTGCTTCTACTGTAAGCAGTATGGTCACTGGAAGAGGAACTGCAAGGAGTTCCTTAACGATAAAGCTCATGGAAAGGTGAAGCTATATGAAGGTTCAGATATCTATATGATAGATATCAACTTATCAGTTAGAGATTCCACATCTTGGGTATTGGATACCGAATGTGCTTCTCATATCTATCATGATGCGTAGATGCTGACAAGTAAGCGCAAGCTGAGACAAGGTGAGGAGGAATTGAGGCTAGGAAATGGCGCAAAAGTTGCGGCGATTGCTGTTGGGACAGCAAACCTCAGGCTTCCATCAGGAGACGTCTTACTATTAGAAAATTGTTATTATGTTCCTAGCATAATAAAGAACATCATATCAATATCTTGTTTGGACAAGATAGGATATAGGTTGACTATTGAAAATAGAAGTTGTTCGATTTATTATAGTAATAAATCGATAGCTTCAGCATCTTTAGTCAACGGTCTATATCTTTTAGATGTTTCTTATTACAATTTTAATATTGATAATGCTTTTAAAAAGAGTAAGAATTGTATGAACCAAGCCTACATGTGGCATTGTAGACTTGGACACATTGGCGAAAGCAGGTTGCAAAAGTTGCACAAGCATGGTTACTTAACTGCATTCGATTACGAATCGTCTGCAACATGTGAATCCTGTCTTATGAGAAAGATGGTAAAATCTCCATTTACTGGACATGGAGAACGTGCCAAGGACATTCTGCAACTAATACATTCGGATGTATGTAGTCCCATGTCCACCCAAGCTAAAGATGAATTTTCATACTTCATCACGGTCACCGATGACTTCTCAAGATTCGGCTATGTGTACTTAATGAAGTACAAGTCGGAAGCATTTGAGAAGTTCAAGGAGTTCAAGAATGAGGTAGAGAAGCAGTTAGGAAAGAGTATTAAAGCTATTCGAACAGATCGAGGAGGAGAATACTTGAGTCCTAATTTCACACAATTCTTAAAGGATAATGGTATCCTTTCTCAGCTAACCCCTCCATATACACCACAGATAAATGGTGTATCAGAAAGGAAGAATCGCACCTTGTTGGACATAGTGCGATCCATGATTAGCTTTTCGGGATTACCAGTGTCCCTCTGGGGTATGCTCTAGAGTCAGCAGCATACCTACTGAAGAGAGTACCCAGCAGGTCTGTAGCCTCTACTCCATATGAGATATGGAAAGGCAGGAAACCAGAAATTAAACATGTTAAAGTCTGGGGTTGTCCTGCTCATGTAAAGAAGCATGATCCAGACAAGCTGGAATCACGAATTGATAAATGTAGGTTTGTGGTATATCCAAAGGAAACCTTTGGATACTATTTTTACCATCCTGGTGAACAAAATGTATTTGTCGCCAGGAAAGCTGTCTTCCTAGAAGATGAATACCTTCTCCAGGAGAACAGTGGGAGTAAAATAGTACTGGAAGAGGTTCTAGATCCCCAAATAGCTGCATTATCATCAGATGAAATATTAGTTCCTGAATCTGTTCAGGTACACACACATGAGCCTCGTAGATCTGGTAGATTACCTAGACTACCCGAACGATATGTGGGATATATCGCTGAAAGTGAGTCTAAGGTAGAATATAATGAGGATGATGATCCTAAAACCTACCAAGAGGTCATAGAAGGCCCAGAAGCCGGGAAATGGCGAGAAGCCATGAACTCAGAAATCCAGTCTATATACACCAACCAAGTTTGGAACTTGGAGGACTTGCCCGAGGGTATTGTACCCATAAGATGCAAATGGATCTTTAAGAGAAAGATCAGTGCTGATGGACGGATCGATACTTATAAGGCAAGGTTGGTGGCAAAGGGATATCGTCGAAGGCAAGGAATTGACTATGACGAGACTTTCTCACCAGTTGTCATGATAAAATCGATTAGAGTTCTACTCGTCATTGCTGCACATTTTGATTACGAGATCTGGTAGATGGATGTGAAGACTGCCTTCCTCAATGGTAACCTTGAGGAAGAGGTGTATATGATACAACCAGAAGGTTTCACATCCAAAGAATCTCCAGATAAAGTGTGCAAGCTTCAGAGGTCCATTTATAGACTGAAGCAAGCTTCCCGAAGCTGGAATATAAGATTTGATGAGGCTGTCAAGTCTTATAACTTCATTAAGAATGAAGATGAGCCTTATGTGTACAAGAAGACCAGTGGGAGTGCAGTCACCTTCTTAGTTCTTTACGTAGATGACATACTACTCATTGGGAATGATGTAGCTATGATGTCATCAGTAAAGATCTGGCTGTCGAAAAACTTCTCCATGAAGGATTTGGGAGAAGCATCTTACGTATTGGGAATACAGATCTATAGAGATAGATCAAAGAGGATGCTTGGAATGACCCAATCCTTGGACATAGATACCATAGTCAAAAGGTTTGGCATGGAAAATTCGAAGAGAGGTCTCATACCGATGAGACGTGGAATTAATCTCTCAAAGGAGTAGTCTCCTAAGACTCCTGATGAGAGGGCACTCATGGATAGAGTACCCTATGCCTCTGTCATAGGATCTATCATGTATGCCATGCTATGTACACGGCCTGATGTTGCATATGTTCTAAGTGTTACGAGCAGATTTCAGGCTGATCCAGGCGAAGAGCACTGGAAGGCTATGAAATGTATCCTTAAGTACTTAAGAAGAACTAAGGATATGTTTCTGGTATATAGAGGAGGTGACTTGAAACTGCGAGGCTTTTCTGACTCGAGTTTCCAGTCAGATCCAGATGATAGGAAGTCTACATCTGGATTCGTGTTTACTTTGAATGGAGGCGTAGTGTGCTGGAAGAGTTCCAAGCAAATAACCACTGCAGATTCGACGACTGAAGCTGAGTACATCGCTGCAGCTGAAGTCGCCAAGGAACCAATATGGTTGAAGAAATTCATCACTGACCTCGGCGTAGTTACCAGCATCTCTGAGCTTGTTCTGCTGTTGTGCGACAACAATGGAGTGATTGCACAAGCGAAAGAGCCGCGGTCTCATCAGAAATCGAAGCATATTTTGAGGCGCTTTCATCTTATCAGAGAAATCATATCCAGAGGAGATGTAGTAGTGGAAAGAGTTCCATTCGTCGACAATGTAGCAGATCCACTGACAAAGTCGTTGGCTCAAATTGTGTTTGAGTGTCACCTAGAGTCTATAGGCTTATTGTATAAAGGTGATTGGCTTTAGTCCAAGTCGGAGATTGTTAGTTTTCTGTGGCCTACAAGCCAATCTGACTATGTGAATCTCGTTCATTTATTAATATAATGGCATAATATTCATTATGTGTAAATCGCATTAATTATCGTTTCATAATGAAGTCATTGAATATGTGCTATAGTGATCAGATTATGATGAGATCATACTAATGAGACTGATCACTTTGACATACATATTCTTAATCGTTCATAGTCAGAAGATATCCGAGAAGGAGATTGGATATCCGGTTAGACTAGTACAGATTACTCCTGCTCATATGATGAGGGTGACTGATCTCATAAGTCACTTGTGTGGAGACACTAAGGCGAATCTGTAGGTACTCATTGGAGAATGAGTTCACTGAACTGACCCGACTGAATCGCTGGATAGTATTGTACCTCACTGTCAACCAGCTTGATTCTATTGTCGCAGTTGTGTAGATGGTCCTCGGACCTGAGACACCAAGGACACTTTGTCGGTGGACTTCTATGCTTTGACCTTGGTTTACGAATCTCTAACCACGAGATTCTAAAACGCCAAGGATTGGGTACAGCAGAATACCATCGAAGGGAATTGTGTGTCAATAAAGAATCATTCGCTCTCGGTACTTAGAGAGAGAATGCTCTAAGAAGGATGCGCGGAAGTCCCTGGCCAGGGTGAACGATAATATCGGGAAAGGAGTTTTTCGATATTCATCAGCGGCATCCAATCCAAGTGGGTCGACCGGTTAGGGTTTGACAGCACGCCATACCCTGAGTTGACTCGAGAGCATTGTACGAATGAAATATTATATCCACGCGGTAACTGTCGGCGGAAAGGTTCCAAGAGTGGGTTACTTAACCCCGATACCTTCCGGGTTCACGCGGTGTTGCTTGGCACCCAACGTGATCGGAGGCCCAATCGAATTCGATGTGCGACATCAATTCGATTGATTAATTAATTAATAAAGAGTTATTAATTGATTAATAAAGCCAGTGAGGAGTCACTGGGCTTATTGGGCTATTAACCGGACTGGTAATTAGGCCTAGAGGGTCACACGCAAATGATTCTCAAGGCGATGGATAAATAAGTGGGTTTTATACAAAGTGGGGGTTTTTATGAAAAACCGTGCGATTAGTATAAAATATAGCGAACGGGCCGAGCAGGCCAAGCTGTTGCTAACCCTAGCTGCCCCTCCTCTGTTTCACTCTCTCTCTGGCATCCCAGACAGATCCAGATCTGCTCCGCCCCTTCTCCGACTCCTGTTCGACGGAAAATCGTCCGCGCGTTGCGGCGACTGGCAGAGGTTTCGTGGGCTGCGAAGAACGAGGAATGTGAGGATATCCATCGCGAGGAGGATTGCGTGGACTTCGCTAGAGGCCGGGTGCTTGCACGGCTTGCGGTGTTGCACCGACGGAACCGAACGGTTGCGGATTCGAATCCGCACACGGTAAGAACTGATTATCTGATAATCTGATTTTTCCGTTTTTCGAAACGGGAACAAATCTCCGTTTTTATTTTTATTTCCGCTGCGCGGAAGATTCGGAGAAACCCGAGAACCCAACATTACTAACTCGAGTTTCCAGTCAAATCCATATGATAGTAAGCCTACATCTGGTTTTGTGTTCACTCTGAACGGAGGCGTAGTGTTCTAGAAGAGTTCCAAACAGGAAATTACTGCAAATTCGATGAGACACCAAGAACACCTTGTCGATGGACTTCGATACTTTGACTTTGGTTTACAAATCTCTATTTACGGGATTCTAAAATCCAAAGAAAGGGTACAACGGAATACTGTTGAAGGGAATTGAGTGTTAAATAAGGAATCTTTCTCTCTCGACATTCAGAGAGAGAATGCTCTAGGTAGGATGCCAGGAGTCCCTGGCTAGGGTGAACAATAATATAAGGAAAGGAGTTTTCTAATATTTTACGGTAGCATCCGATCCAAGTGAGTCGACCAATTAGGGTTTAACGGTTCACCATACCTTGAGTTGACTCGAAAGCATTGTGTGAATGAAGGATTAAATCCACGTGGTAACAGTCGGTGAAAAGGTTCCAAAAATGGGTTGCTTAACCCCAATACCTTCTAGGTTTATGCGGTGTTGCTTGGCACCCAACGCGATCAGAGGTCTGGCCGAATTGTATGTGAGACATTGATTAGGTTTTTAATTAATTAATATGAGATATTAATGATGGATATAGGTGTCCTCTAAGCCAATCATAAGGCACCTATTTCAATTTGGTTCACTAATAAATGACATTAAATTCATTATGTAGATTGACATATTTGTAATTGCGCATAATGAAGTCCATGAATGTGTGCAATAGTCACCGGATTATGATAAGATTATAATAATGAGACTGATGACTTATAAACACATATTCTTAATTGTTCCTAGTCGTAGGATGTTTGAAAAAGACATCAAACATTCGGTAAGACTAGTACAGGTTATTCCAGCTTATATCATGAGGGTGACTGATCTCGTTAGTCACTTGTGTGGAGACACAACGGTAAACCTGTAGGTGCTCATTGGGGAATGAATCCACTGAACTAATCCAACATGAATCGCCAAATGGTAATTTACCTAACTGTCAACCAGCTTGATTCATCGTCACAGTGGCGTGGTTGATCCTTGGACTTTGCGTGGTTGATCTTTTAGACTAATAACATTTAGAAATGTTCTAATTAATGTTTCTTAATAATTGTTATTGAGAAATATTATTTAATAAAGGGGGTACTTAACAAAGAGTTGTTAAGTAATTAAAATTGGAATTATAAATTCTTTTATAAGTGTTATTTAGGAATTTTTGATTAAATGTTAGATTGTTCGCATTAATAATTATTATTAATGTGATATAAAATTAATCTTAGTGTTAAATTAATTAATTTTAGAATTGTTCTAAATACTGCATGGAATATTTTAGAATTTTAATTTTAGCTTTGTGTGTACATGTTGATGTGTTTGATTCTTTAAATAAGATTTAATTGCATGTTAGAAAATACGATTTTCAAATATTCAAATTATCCTATTTTGATTTGTACCCAAGTTTTAAGAAAACCAAAATTATTATTTTTTAAAATTTTAGCCTTCATATGATGTGCTTTATCATGTGTGGATGGTTAAAATTTGAAGTGGTCATGGATATGTACTTTGTTTATTTCATATCATGTGATGGTATATGATTTGTGTGGATCTTTTTAAAATTTGAGTCGGTTAACTAATTATTAATTAATGAGGCCTGCGTGCCTCCCTCTCTCCCTCTCATTCCGATGTAATTCTATCTCTCTCTATTATTGTACTCGGCCATAAGGCTTTCTCTTACAAATAATAAATATTTCAAAATATTTCAAAATTCAATTATGTTGTAATTGATCATATTGGCCAAGGAGAGGTGAGGATTATCTACAAATGCAACCAGGAAGGCGACATGAGATGAGATCACCAATGCTTGTGTGTTTGCATGTTTTGATTATATAATTGTTATATAGTTATAATGATTAATTGTATGGCTCCAGTTAACCACCGTACTATCTATGACCACATAATGAGCATGTATGATTGATGCATGCTTTTAGTTTTTGATTTTGAATCACTTCCTATTATTTAGGTATAGTTAAATATATACGATATATTTATAAACTACTATCTAGGATGAGACCAACTTAACATAAACAAAACTTTCAACATAAAGTCTAAGCCGGAGCGCGAGTCATTGAGAATGCACCGTGTGGCTTTCCATCAATATAGTTTTTAGAACTTGATTCAATGATGGCAATTTCTATGTGTTTACCCGAGATCTGCCACCATCTGATGAAAATATTAAGAGGAAATAACATAATGGAAAATATTCCATCTATAGAAAATTTAGCAAATCCCTAACCAAGTCTTAGTCATAGACTTTATGTGAGCATCACCTAGATTTAATGGAGATCAAATGCGAAGGTGATTGACTTGAGTCCAAGTGGGAGATTGATGGATATAGGTGTCCTCTAACCCAATCATAAGGCACATATTTCAATTTGGTTCACTAATAAATGGCATTAAATTCATTATGTAGATTGGCATATTTGTAATTGCGTATAATGAAGTCCATGAATGTAAGCAATAGTCATTGGATTATGATGAGATCATAATAATGAGACTAATGACTTATAAACACATATTCTTAATTATTCCTAGTCGTAGGATGTTTGAGAAGGACATCAAACATCCAGTAAGACTAGTACATGTTATTCCAGCTCATATGATGAGGGTGACTAATCTCGTTAGTCACTTGTATGGAGACACAATGGTAAACTTGTAGGTGCTCATTGGGTAATGAGTTCACTGAATTGATCCGACATGAATCGCCGAATGGTAATTTACTTGACTGTCAACCGGCTTGACTTATTGTCACAGTTGCGTGGTTGATCCTTAGACTTGAGACACCAAAGACATCTTGTCGGTGGACTTCTGGACTTTGACCTTGACCTACGAATCCCTATCTACGGGATCTCTAATAGTCAAGGATCGGGTCCAGCGGAAAACCTTCGAAGGTGATTGTGTGTTCAATAAAGGATCGTTCGCTCTCAGATAACTGGAGAGAGAATGTTTTAGAATAAATCCGCAGGAGTCTCTGGCCAAAGCAGAAATAATATCAGAAAAGATGTTTTCGGATATTTTACAGCGGAGTCTGATTCAAGTGAGTTGACCATCTAGGGTTTGACAGTTGACCATACCCTAGGTTAACTCGAGAGCATTGTGCGAACGAAGGATTATAGCCACGCGGTAACTGTGGACAGACAGGTTCCATGAGTGGGTTCTTGAAGCCCATTACCTTCCGGGATCATGCGATGTTGCTTGGCACCCAACTTGATCGGAAGTTCGGCCGAATTTAATTAAGATGTTAATTCGATTAAGTAATTAATTAAATATTATATATTAACTAATTACAATAAGTTAATAGCTAGTTATTGGACTTAACGGGCTGAAAATCGGACTGGTTAATGGGCCTAGAGGGAAACACGCAAAAGATTCTCAGTCGGTGGTGTTTATGTGGGATTTATATTAAGTCGGGGACTTTTGTGAAAAGTCGCGTTAGCTTAATATATACACGCTGTTGAGAAACCCTGGGCCAAGTTCTAGGGTTTCCCCATATTGGTTGTCCCCCCTTTCTCTCTCCTCCTCCTCTGGGCACCCTGTTCGAGGTGCTGGGACAGTCTCCGTCTCTGCCATACGCAATTCCCGAAGGTCGGGAATTCCGTTCGCGGGTTTTCGGACATCGTTGCGGCGACGGATCTTCAGGGAGCGAGCTGATACGGACGAGGGAGAAAGAACAAACCACTGCGGAGGATTGCGTGGATACCGCTAGAGGCCAAATGCTTGTGCGGCTCGTGGCATCGCCTCGACGGAAGTGGATTCAAATCCGCGCACGGTGATTTGATCATCCCATTTGGTTTCTGGTTTATGCTTTTCGTTTTTAATCGGATCAGCGGGCATCGGGCGGGAGTTTGTTCTTTGTTTCCACTATGTTCTTCGCGTCGCTCCCAGATCCCAACAATTAATTGATTAATTAAGTCAGTAAAGAGTTACTAGGCTTTTTGGGCCATTAATTGGACTGGTAGTTGGGCCTAGAGGATCACATGCAAAACATTCTCAAGGCGATGGATTAAAAGTGGATTATGTACTTCTCTGGATTTTTATGAAAAATCGCACGATAAGTATAATACATAGCGAGGGAGCTGAGCAGCCTAGGCATCTGCTCAGCCCTAGCTGCCCCCTCCTCTCTCCCTCTCTCTCTCTCTCTAGCGCCCCCTGGCTGCCCCCCCTCTCTAGGGCCTGCTTCGCCGTCTTCTTCAACTCCCGTGAGAATGGAAATAGACTGTGTGTTGCGGCGATTGTTGTGCCAAATGGCGGCTTCTTCGAGGGCTGGAAGGGAACGAGGAACGTGAGGAAATACGTCGCAAGGAGAATCGCGTGGACTCCACTAGAGGCCGAGTGTCTACGCGGCTGGCAGCGTCACACCGATGGAACCGTTCTGACGTGGATTCGAATCCATGCAAGGTGATGTCTGTTCATCGGTCTTTTGATTTTGTTCTTCAAACTAGACATGTATCGCTTAGATTTATTCTTTTTTTAATTCCGTTATGTCCGTGATCCCGAGAAACGAGAACCTTACAAGATGTACCTCCTAAGCATTGACACATGAAACACTAGATGTACGCTGGCCAATGTGGGTGCCAAAGCCAGCTTCTAAGCTACTACACTAACTCACTGAAGAATCTTGAATGGCCTAATGAATCTCGGACTAAGCTTGCCTTTCTTACCGAACTACAAAACACCCTTCGTAATACATACCTTGAGAAACACATGATCTCCCACTTTAAATGCCAACCCCCGTCTCCTGTTATCCACATAACTTTTTTGTTGGCCCTGTGCAGTATGTAACTACTTCCATGTGATGTTAATCTTTTTTTAGCACTCTTGGACAATCTAGGGTTCCAATAAACTTCTCTTACCAACTTCTGACCAATAGACAATCGATCTACATGACTTCCTATAGAGTGCCTCATATGATGCCATCCTGATGCTAGAATGATAGTTGTTATTATATGCAAACTCTATCAAAGGCAACTGATCATCTCAGCTACCTTGCCATTCTAGGGTACGCACTCACAACATGTCCTTAAGTGTCTATATAGTCCTCTCAAGCTAACCATCAGTCTAAGGATGAAAAGTAGAGCTGAACTTAAGTTTTGTACCCAATGCCTCCTGTAGACTCTTCCAAAATTGAGTAGTGAATATGGAATCCCTGTCTAAAATAATGGAAACTGGCACCCCATGTAGTCGAATGATTTCATCAGTGTAAAGTCTAGTCAGTTCTTTTAATGACTGAGTCTTATGATTGGCTAGAAAATGAACATAATTAGTCAACCGATCCATAATCACCTAAATCATGTCATGCTTCTTCTTTGTCTTAGATAGACCTATGATGAAATCTATAGTAATATGTTCCCACTTCAGCTATGGGATTTTCATTGACTGTAATGGACCAGCAGGTCTTTGATGCTCCGCCTTAACTTGCTGGCATGTCAAGCGTTTGGAAACAAAGTCAACAATATCCTTCTTCATACCTGTCCACCAAAAATTTCTCTTCAAATTGCGACACATCTTCATGTTGCCTAAATGTATGGAAAAGTGCAACTTATGGGCTTCATCCATCAGCTCTCTATTAAGGTCGGCATCATTCTGCACACATAGTCTATTGTTAAGCCGAAAGTCACCATCAGATCCATGTATAAGATCAGGCTTACTAACCACAGCCTAAATAGCCTGATCTTTCTCCTGAGTCTGAATGATTCGAACAATTAGAGCAGACCGAATAGTCAAACGCATCAAGTACAACCTCTCACTATGAACCTGAGGTGTACCTTCAATAACATCTTCCATAACCTTCCAGTCATAGTGCAACTGCAAAGTCATTATTTTTCTGCTTAAGGCACCAGCTACCACATTTGCCTTTAGGAACTCTACCCAGCACCTTTATCTCAGATTGAGATCCTTCTAAAAAAAAATGTACTTCAAGCTATTGTGATCAGTGAACACCTCAAACTAAGCTCCATAGAGGTAATGCCGCTATATCCTCAAAGCATGTACCACAATGACCATCTCCAAGTCATGTGTAGGATAATTCTATTCATGGTTCTGCAGTTGTCTCAATGCATAGGCCACAACTTTGTCATGATGCATAAGTATGCATCCGAAACCCTTTCATGATGCATAAATATACATCACAAAGCCATTGATCCCATCTGGTAAGGTAAATACTAGAGCAGTGGTCAACCTAATTTCGGTTCTTGAAAACAGTGTTCACACTCCTCTGACCAAATAAATTTAGCATCCTTTTGTGTCAACTTGGTCATTGGTGCAACCAAAGTAGAAAACGCTTCAATAAATCTCATGTAATACCCAGCCAGGCCAAGGAAGCTTCGAATCTCAGCAACAATCTTTGGAGCCTCCCAGTTCATAACAGCCCCTACCTTTGCAGGGTCCATAGAAACTCCATGCTTGGAAATAGTGTGTCCCAAGAATTAGACATGCTCAATCCAAAAATCAAATTTATTAAATTTTTCATACAATTGATAAGTCCTAAGAATTTCCAGGACAATCTTCAAATACTCCCTATGTGTCTCCTCACTCGAAGAGTAAATTAGCACATCATCAATAAAGACAACAAGAAACTAGTCAAGGTATGGCTAGAAGATTCAATTCATCAAATTCATGAAAACAGCAGGAGCATTGGTTAACCCAAAAGGCATAACTAAGAACTCATAGTGACCGTACCTTGTGCGGAAAGCCGTCTTGAAAATGTCTTCATCCTTAATCCGTAGCTGATGGTAGCAAGATCGAAGATCAATCTTAGGGAAGACCTTTGCGGATTGCAGTTAATCAAACAAGTTTTCGATCCTTAGTAAATGATACTTGTTTTTTATAGTGACTTGATTGATCTTACGTTAATCAATGCAAAATCGCATAGACCCATCCTTCTTTCTAACAAAGAGAACTGGTGCACCCCAGGGTGATATATTAGGGCATATGAAGCTCTTATCCAGAAGTTCCTACAATTTTATTTTTAATTCTACCAACTCTGCAGGAGCCATCCTGTACGGTGCTTTAGAAATAGGTGCGGTACCTAGCATAAGATCACTAGTAAAATCGATCTCCCGAGATGGTGGCAACCCGAGCAGATTGTCAGGAAACACGTCAAAAAAATCTTGAATCATCTCAATGTCTTGTACTATCTTGGCGGTGTCATCATCAAATAGCACACTAGACAAGAATGCCTCGCAACCTACTAATCAGCCTCTTTACCTTCCTTTCAGAGACAAACATCCTACCTAACTTATTCCTTGGATATTGGAAATAGAATTCTTCTAGAAGAGATCCTTGGAATATAACACATCTCCTACAACTGTCCAACAAGATGTCATGCTTTTCCAATAAGTCCATATCCAATGTGACATCAAAATCCATCATGTTGATGATGTAGGCTTTGTTCTCAACAGTATGGGTAATTATGTATATTTTTTTAATTAATGACATATTTTTGCACACTTAACCAAAAGAAAAGAATTCGTTGACTACGGAAGTATTCAAGTACTTCATAAAGCCAGCTATATCAGAGTTATACCCCTACATACATAGTTACTAGATACCCACGGGGAAGCACATTATAATACATGTATGCTTCTAGTCGGAATCGTATTAAAAATGGGAGCATATGGATTGATTCGGATCAATATGGAATTTTTATCCCACGCTTATTCCAAATTTTCAATTCTAGCAAAAATAGTTGCGTGTAATTGGACTCCTTCTACGCTATTTTTAACTATAGAACATATCTTAAATCATCTCTTTTTTTATCATTTTAATTGTCATTACGATTCATTTTTTGACGCTTTTAGTCCACGAAATACCCAGCAAGGTTATGAAAATCCCCCAGAAGCAACTTGACGAATTATGTGCGTCAATTGTCATTTAGCTAATAAGCTTGTGGATATTGAGGTTTCCGCAATTTGTGCTTCTTGATATTGTATTTGAATTCTGCTTCTCTTCTCAGACTATTAAAGAACTAAGTTTTTCTCTTTTCCATAAACATATATCTATCTTGATTCTATGGTCAGTCAGCGTTGTGATACTAATAAATCAAATTCTCCATATCTTAGCAAATCAATGGGTTTACTTGTCAAAATTAGTTACACATAAAAATTTGCAATTGTATACCCCAACATCGAAGCCTTATCTTGAAAACCCAATAGATCCTAAGTGGTCCCTATATTCCAGAATTTAAACCTATACAGACTATCCTACCCACACTCTTAAATCAATTGCTATGACTTAAGATCATATGGTAATGATTAATGTTCTCTCACGATTCATATGTTTTGATATCACATTCCTATATCCCTGATCTGGTTCAGTCATTTGGACTTACTTCGGATTCAAGTTACATAACTACGGAACCAAGTAACATATAAATCGGACATAAAAGATGAAAGACAATAACCAAAGCAATAAATATGTCATTTATGATCAAAATATCTAAATAAAATTTTCACTTGTCAATACCATAATTCCACAAATGTATTACATTAATACTAGGATCTCAAATATAACAAATATGCATATGAAATAAAATCACTCAACTTACTAAGAAAATGAAAAAGTACATGTCTCTCTCTTTATCTCTACTACATCAATCTTCTAAGCAAATAAGCAAATCTACTTAGATAATAGCGGAATTTTTCAAATCCAAAGTTTTTTATCAATCAAGAGTCCAGCTCCTCTTCCCCAAGAGACTCTAAAAATGTTAATAGGATTTATGAGTACAATCACTCAGTAGGAAATGAGAGCCACCAAATGTTAAACAATATAATAGTTGAAATCAAGTAATATCTAATATAATCATGATTTGCAGTTATACATAGATCTCAAATAAGAATATGATACAAAACAAGGTCGACATAAATTTATCAAATGGAATGTGTTCTCTAATAATTATGAGCAGATCGACTAAACATATAGCATATATGGCATGATCAAGTTCTACTAGCCATGATTTGAACGTATCACATATTGAACATAATATATCAAATTTGTCGAATTGTCAAGGCGTTACATATCGCCGTCCCTTGAGCATATCAAATATCATAGTATAGTAACTTATCAAATCAGATTTGTATTATGAATCATAAGGTTAAGATAGATTCATATGATTCCAAAGAAATAGCTAATCTGTACCGAATCATTAAATTTGGAGCCAAACCAAGATCTCGATAAGTCTGAGAAATAAATGATAAACTAAGCTAAACATCCACATCACATCGAATTGTAAAGAAGTGCAGAAATTAAAAATTATTACAATTCGATTCGACTCAGCAAATAAATACATACTCCAACTGAAAAAGAAATAATTAAGTGTACATGCCAAAAAAGGAAATAACGACTACATCGGGATATACCCCAGAACAGCGGCTGCTGGCGCGCAACCCAAGGCAGCACTCTCCTCGCTACGCCTGCCTGGAACCCTCACCTGAAAATCGCAAGGGGTGAGTCTCATTGAAAAAGACTTAGTAGGGATCCTTCGATCCCCACTACCCACTTACACATCCACAAGTGCAGAACACAAATATAGGCAATTTAACAAAATAAAGCAGTAACACAACTCCTAGATTTCGATATAAAACACACGCATTTATAATAGTAACATGAACGATTCTGAAACTACCACGAAGTCCACAACTAGCGTCTCGGCTAAACACACAAGTCACATGGCCGAACGCGGAAAACACCGACCCGCTGAGACCAAACAGCAACCCCTCGGATAGCACACTGGCTACTCCGGCCTGACCTGGCTCAAGGTGGTTCTGCTTCCCCCAGTACGAGTGACACTCCGAATGTACCACTCCCACACCGGTACTAGCTATACCCCGGGGTACACCAGGTGACCCTCTCTCTAGGCGTCACCCCACCACTTCCACACAGTCGTCGTGTCACTCCCACACCGACACAGGGTGCCTAAGCACTAACAATTATCACTCTAGGTCCACGATCGCACAAAACGCAACACGGTGCGATCCGATCACATAGAAATCATCATCCTCAAGTATGTTCTCAAACATGCAATTAACCAAACTATCTATCAACGTAAACACATGTTAATTGCAGGAATTAATGAGATTCTGTCTTGAATCGCGTCGTCCAAGGCCGACGTCATTCAAGACTCCTAAACTAGTTCATGTGAAATATGGCCTCAGAAGAAAGCCTAAAACACGTTGTTCAAATGGTTCATCGTTTAAAAGGCGTCGCTGTCCCTAGTCGCCTAATAACGACAGAAACAGAGACAGGCCTCGGGGTGATCTGAACTTAAAAAGTGTCGTGCACGGAAGTCGCCGTTAAAAAAGCGTCGCTGTCTCTGGACGCTATTCAATCCAGAGACAGAGTCTGTTATCTGGGGTTAAATGGCGTTATGGGTGGAAGCCGCCTTTTAAATGGCGTCGCTGTCCCTAGACGCCTTTTAACCCTGACAGACAGGTTCTCCTCCGGCCTCCCCCGAGTTCCAAAACGGAATTTCTCCCCCAAATTCTCACAAAACACCATAAAAATAAAGAGGGAGGAGGAGAACCTAAATACCTATTAAAAACCTACAATTCTTCATTACATGCAATTAGTATTTTCATCCCAAAAATTCTCTAAACATACTCCAAAGCGGGAAAAAATATGGCTTTAAACAAAATACAACAGGGATTGTAACCCTACTGGTTACTCGAACTCCTCCGAGCTCCAAGCCGCCAACCCGCCTCGCCACATGCCGCCGCTGGTACCACCGTGGACGCCGTTACTCCACCGGGACGTCGGCTACCGTCCGGAGAGAAATGCACCGCAGAGGAAGTGGTGGTGGTAGTGGAGGAAGTTGGAAGGTTAATGGAGTGGAGGGAGAGGAGGAATGGGGAGAGGAAAGGAAGGAGAAGGGGGGGAAGGGAGCCGGAGGGTCGGAGGGAAGAGAGGAGAGAGAAGAGAAAGAAGAGAATGAGGGAAAGGAGGGAGGGTTCGTAGGGGCAAATTGAAACTAGGTAAAACGCGTCGTCCAAGACCGACGTCATTCAGACGACAAGTCCGGACCGTACACTGATAAACCAAGGCCGTACTCTAAATGGCGTCGTCCATACAAGACGCCATTCAGACAATAAGACTGGGATTGTACTCTCGCGGCCCAAAACCAACCCACGTGGCGCCCACGTAGCACAACCCCCACAAGGGCCCAAACTAAGGGGTCAGACTCCGAAACTGACCCGATAACCGGATCCGAAACCTCAATCGTGACATAATCAATATGATAAAAATATTCAAATGACTAAGCTAAATTCAAATGAACATATTAGAGCAAAGATATCAGATTATGTATCAATCAAATATATCAAATCACATCATAATGGACATGCACCAAACCACAACATAAGGAGCCAAACAAAACAAATACCAAAGCATCTAGACAAATTATGCAAAGGTCTTAGTTACTGCACCTTTCCATGTCTTCCAATGTTCCATAAAGACAATTCACCAATTAGAACAAAGTTTCATAAGAATTATTCATAAAATAACTCTCTTTCTTCTTGAAAGAACAATACCCTAGTGATAAAGTGTTAAATTGATCATTTAAAGGCAATCATATACATCATACTCATGTTTTTATCTGCAAAATAGCATGAAATGATAGATAATTGTGTAACAAGTCCAACGGTACCAATTTCATCAAATTCTGACTTAAAAACATCGTCATTTCATGTGATCAAAGGAGTATGGTGCATTTGCGGTTTTTCGACAAAACCGAGACGAAATGAATAAATATGATGATATTTTTATGATAATGCGCTAATTTATATTTATTTTGTGCGAACAGGACATGTCGATGATGCAGTGCAGCTGGAGGAGTTTCCGAAAATTTGGGGGAGGTCTAGTGTGCGGATTTCAACTGAAACAGAGGTAAAAATGCAATTTGATTCCTTCCTTCACTGGAGTTTCCCAAAATTTACTATTTCCTTCCGTCTCTCCAATTTCCTAAACACATCCCTTCCTTTATTTTAAAAAAAAATCCTCCTTTTCTCTCGTTTTAGAAATTTGAATCTTCTTTCTTTTCCAATTTCCTTTTCCTCTCCTTTAATTTCTTTCCTTCCCTAATTCCGATTCCCTCTTCTTCTATATAAAACCTCCCACGCACAACATCCTCTCCGGCTATTCTTCCTCTCCTGCCTCTTTCCGAACTCTCTTTCTCCCACGCTCTCTCTTTCAGATTTCCTCTCTCCCGTTTTTATTTTTCAGCCTCCTCTTCCTTTTCCAACCTCCTCTCCGCAGTCCTCTTTCTCTCGGAATCTTTCCCAGCAACCTCTCTCCCTCTCTCCGGTTCTCTCCCTCTCTCGGTTTTTCTCTTTCTCTCGCTCTGTTCTCTCTCTCGATCTCTTCCCCTCCTGGCCAACAGATCCCAAGCAACCGACCAGCAGCGAACCTGCACGCGTTGTTCTGCAAGCCGGTGAAGCCCATGCTGCACCTGCCAACTTCACGCACGTCTGCACGCCTGGTGAAGGTTCTCAACTCCTCTCCAAGCTCCAGCATGCATGCTCGGTGAATCCTGCAAATCCACGCACACCAGCGACAGCAACACCAAGCCGGCACCCACGCGGCAGCACTCCAGCAGCAGCTTCACGGTCTTCTCCAGTTCCTTCCAGCGGTTCCAAGCAGCGTCAAGCTCCACGGCTTTCTCCACGCAGCAGAGCTTCCTCCAGCCAGCACCTGCATGCAACCCTTGAAGCCGGCATCCACCTCCTCCGCACCACGCATGCAGCCGGCAAGCTCCAAGTTCCAGCAACATCATCTTCCCAGCAGCGCGTGCAGCAACTCCTCGCTGCAACGCACCGCCAGCAACGAACCTACATCAGCCCGGTGAAGCAGCATCCACGTTTCTCCTCCAGCCACGTACATGCCCGGCGCCACGTGCATGCAAACCTGGAACACCAGCAGCCACGGTGAAGCCCTCCAACTCCTCCCAGCAGCTGCTCGTCCAGCATCCTCCTGCACCTCCACGTGGTGAAGCCTCCACCTGCATGCAGCAGCTCCCACCTGTTCCAGCATCCGCCAGCTCCAGCAGCATTCTTTTCCAAGTTCACCCACCAAGCAGCAGCTCCCTCCTAAATCTCCATTCACTGCAAGCAACTAGCCGGCAACCCACATTGTTGTGTTGTTCTTGGTTATTTAATTAGGGATAGTTGTTGGTATTGTTTAATTAGTCTTAGGTTATTTAATTAGGGTTAATTCTTGATTGGTTATCGTTTTATTAATTATTAGTTATTTAATTAAGTTATTTGATTCATGATATTTAATGATTTATACAATCAAACAATAGGTTGTTTTTGTTGTTATAATTTTTAGTCGTGCTTATTTTTATGTGTGTCTGTGTTTAATTTCTGAAAAAGAAAAGAGAGAAAAAGATTTGTTTAATTTAGATAATTATAATTTTAGATAATATTAGTTAACTTAATTTTAGTTTAATTAAGTAATTAGTTTACTTAAAATCTCACGTATTTTTAAATTAACTAAAGTCCAAAGTTTTCAAAATTAGAATCTTAATTCCCTGTGGATCGACTCGAACTCACCACTATCAATTTCCAAAATTTGATTTGAATCAGCCGGATAAATTTGGATTGAACGTTTTCATGTGTTTAACGACGCACAATTCGAAACGATCAATTTTTGGCGCCGTTGCCGGGGAGTTAGATTTTTAATTTTGATTATCTTGGATTTAGTGTAATTAGTCTCTAACTAACCTTATTTTTCTTATTTTTGCAGGTATATTGAAAGAAAAAAAAAAAAAAAGGAGAAGCAAAGCGAAATCATGGTCAGTGCGTTCCAACTTTCTATGTTTTAATTTCCTTATTCTAGTTAGTTTCCTTTTTTGTAGTTTCTAGTCTTGATAGGTTTCCATTAACTAAAAAAAAGAAACAAAAAGAGGAACATCCAAATTTAAAAACCTTCATTACGAAGATTAGAAACTTTCCATGCTAGGCATTCATCATCCTAAGAAAGCATGAGATAGTTTCCTTTCACAGTTATTTCCATAAATTGTTGAAGATTGCGAGGGAAAGGTACGTGTTTCAATTTTTAGCAAGTCATTCATGATTGCATCAACACACCTTGCATTGATTTGTTGCCTTGTATTGCATTCAAAACGATTCTAAGGGCAGCAACTTTAACCACATAAGGTAGGGATTTGATCACCCTTCCTTAGCCCACAAATCACCTTCCTTGCATTTGCATTTCCTAATCCAACTAAAAGCAAGTCGAAAGAGAATCTAGGGTTTACACCGTGAGTGGTTTAAATCTCGGGTTGCCTCTATTTTTGGCAACGGTGTCTAGGCTAGAGGTAAAAAGGCAAATGTCTAAGCAGGAAAGTGGTTCTCTAATTAGGTCCCTACAAAAGTAGAGAGAGCCTCCCACTACCCCACCTCTTACCTGGCCGTTGATTGATTGTGGTTGTGACTCGAGGTGGACTCCATTCACCTTGTAAGAAAATTCACATAGAGAGTCTAGGTTAACATTAGATCATTAGGATAATTTGTTTGTCAAGATTGTTTGCATAAAAAAAAAAAAAAAAAAACAAGAAATAGAAAACAAAATCCTCTCTCCATCAGTCCTAGTGCATGCAAGGTAGGAGATCTCAAAATCCTAACCTTCTAGGACCACTTGCTGAAATAGAAAGAATCTTACATCACAGAAATCCACCACAAGATCCAATGGCTGATAATCAGGACCCACCAAAGGGAATGAAGGACTATTTCATTCCAAATCGATATCAACCTTCATCTTGTATTCATCTTCCTCAGAATCCATCCAATCAATATGAAATCAAATCTAGCACCATTCAGATGCTCCCATCCTTTTATGGGAATACTAATGAAGATCCTTATAAGCATCTGGATGAATTCCTAGAAATCTGTTCCACGGTGAAGATCCAGAATTTCATCGATGATGGCCTTAAATTGACCTTATTTCCCTTTTCATTAAAGGACAAGGCTAAATATTGGTTGGGAACCATAGGAAGGCCCATTAGGACATGGGAAGAAATGCAGAAAAAATTTCTCAAGAAGTTCTATCCCATCGGGCGGACCAATACCATGAGACGGGCCATCACGAGTTTTACCCAAACTCCCAGAGAATTGATCCATGAATCTTGGGAAAGACTGAAAGAATTGCTTAGAAAATGCCCTCATCATGGGCTTTCAAAATGGCAAATTGTCCAAGCATTCTATGAAGGATTGTCTGAACAGTTCAGACAGATGGTGGATGCTTCATGTGGAGGGGCGTTTATGATGAAAAATGAAGATGAGGCCTATGATCTGTTTGAGATGTTAAGTGAAAATTCCATCAATCATGCCTCATTATCATCTTATGAAAGGTCTGTTGGGCCATCTAAACGGACTGGAATGTATGAACTTAAGGCCCGTGGAGAACCCGAATCTAGAATGGACATAAATCTGATTAATCAGAAATTGGATAAGGTAGACATCTTGGCCCAGAAACTAGACCAACTCATGGCCTTAAACAAGCAAGAGCTTACTTACCCAACACAATCTAGTCCATATGAAGGCCCATCCTCTGTTAATCATGACATTTGTGCCTTATGCGCAAGTCCAACCCATCAAGTGAATGAATGCCCAACTGCGGCCCAACTCCCACCATTCATTCAAGAACAAGTTCGGGCTGCTCAGGGATTCTCCAGGCCCAATAATGATCCATTCTCAAATACTTACAATCCTGGCTGGAGAAACCACCCTAATTTCTCTTGGAAGAATCAGCAGGCCCCATTACCAATGTCCAATCCTCCCATGCATCAATCCCCAAAGCCACAGAATTCATTCCAACAGCAATCTAATTTCTATGGAAATGTTCAGGCTAGGGGATCTCAAGCCCAGTTTTCTCAACCGGCCCAATATCAATCAGGTCAACCGGCCCCGTATCAATCAGGTCAATCGGCCCAATATCAATCAGGTCAACCGGCCCACTACCACTCATTCCAATCAGGACAGCCAACCCAATACCATCCTCCACCCACTTACCAACAACCTCCTCAGTCCAACTTTGATGATAAATTCACTCAACTCCAACAACTGATTTTGACCCAGCAACAATCCATTGCTAAGTTGGAAAGTCAAATGGGCCAACTAGCTGAGGCCGCGATGAGAAGAGAAGTAGACCAACTTCCTAGTCAACCCGTTGCCAATTCAAGGAATCAACCTCCAAGTTTTCCACAGTAATCGGGCCTTTTACCTCAGCCTGGTCCGGTACCCCAACTTAAAGGGCCGCAATTTGAGAATGCTAAAGCCATTTCAGCCCTTAGGAGTGGGAGAAGTTTAGAAAAACCACATGCAGAAGGAGAGTTAGCCAAAGGTTCCACTGATGGGCCTCAGGAAATTGAAAGTGATAGTGAGACTGAACCCATCATGGAGAAGTTGGAGGAGGATCTGAAAGGAAAAGGGAAGATTGATGAAGGCCCAAGTTCTTATAAACCTAGGGTGCCATTTCCTAATGCCTTGTTAGCTAAGCCCAATACCAGGAAGAAACTGGCCCAGAATGAGGAGTTGTTGGATTTGTTCAAACAAGTCCAAATTAAAATTCCACTCCTTGATGCCATTAAGCACGTGCCAGCTTATGCTAAGTTTCTCAAGGAATTATGTACTCCACGAAGAGAATCTAGAATGGCACCCGAAAAGGTTCGGCTTTCTGAGGATGTTAGTGCAATTGTGATGAATCATTTACCCAAGAAGTTAAAGGATCCTGGAGCACCTCTAATTTCATGTGACTTAGCTGGAGTTACATTTGATAGAGCTTTATTGGATCTAGGTGCGAGTGTAAATCTATTGCCAACAGCTATTTATGAAAAAATTGATATTGGAGAATTAAAGCCCACATCCATCATCTTGCAGTTAGCTGATAGGTCTGTGAAAACTCCACGGGGATTAATTGAGGATGTTATTGTAAAGGTTCATGATTGCTACTTTCCCGTGGATTTTCTTATTCTGGATATGGCATTACCTGAGGAACTCATTCACACCCCGATCATCTTAGGTCGTCCATTCTTAGCCACTGCCAAAACTAATATAAATTGTGAAACTGGCATAATGGACATTTCATTTGGGGGTCAAAAGGTCCAGATTAATGTCTTCAAAGCATCTCAATACCCAGATCATGAAAAAGAATGCCATACTGTTGATATCTTGGATAATCTGGTTGAATAAAATGAGATGTCCACATATGACCTTTTAGAGGGAGCTAACACTTTAACGGACTCTCATGGCCCATTAACATCCTGGCCCAAGGTTGAACCTTTACCAGCCTTACAGTCTGAGTCTGCTTTGCCATCTTTAGAGGACCCTCCTGAGCTTGAACTCAAACCATTACCTGAGTCTCTCAAGTATATCTTTTTGGGCCCGGACCAAACTCTCCCGGTCATCATTGCGGCAAATCTCACATCGCCGCAGGAGGCCCAATTAACCGAGGTCCTCAAAGACCATAAGGGTGTTATTGGATGGTCGGTGGCAGATTTAAAGGGAATTAGCCCGTCCATTTGCATGCGTCACATCTATATGGAAGAGAATTCTAAGCCCAGTCGGGAGATGCAAAGGCGGCTTAATCCCAATATGAAAAAGTAGTGAAGAAGGAAGTTGTGAAATGGCTGGATGCGGGTATCATTTACCCAATATCAGACAGTAAATGGGTCAGCCCAACCCAAGTGGTACCCAAGAAATCTGGATTAACAGTTATCAAGAATGATCATGGAGAAGAGGTACCCACTAGGCTCACTACGGGATGGAGAGTGTGCATTGATTACCGAAAGCTGAATCTAATGACTAAGAAGGATCACTTCCCACTCCCATTCATGGATCAGATTCTGGAAAAATTATCGGGCCAGAAGTACTTTTGCTTCTTAGATGGGTACTCCGGGTATAATCAAGTGGCTATTTACCCGGAAGATCAAGAAAAGACCACCTTCACATGCCCTTATGGCACGTTTGCTTTTAGGAGAATGTCATTCGGATTATGCAACGCACCAGCCACATTTCAACGGTGCATGATGGCTATCTTCTCCGATATGGTGGGAGAATTCCTCGAAGTTTTCATGGATGATTTCTCAATCTTCGGGGACTCTTTTAAAAATTGCTTGGAAAATCTTAAACAGGTGCTTGCACGATGCATAGACACCAATCTGATACTTAGCTGGGAAAAGAGCCATTTTATGGTTCGCGAGGGCATTGTTTTAGGCCACATTGTGTCTGAAAGGGGGATAGAGGTAGATAAAGCTAAGATCGATCTCATATCCAATCTTCCTCCTCCCACCTCGGTCAGACAGATCCGTTCATTCCTTGGCCATGCCGGTTTCTATCGCCGGTTTATCCACAATTTTTCTCAAATTGCCCGGCCTCTAACTCTTCTTCTAGCTAAGGACGTTCCTTTCCAAATGGATGAATCTTGCATCAAGGCATTTAATTCTCTGAAGGAATCTTTGACCAAAGCCCCGATTCTTCAATCCCCAGATTGGTCTTTACCCTTCGAAATCATGTGCGATGCCTCTGATTATGCTATCGGTGCGGTTTTGGGACAAAGAATCAACAAGTGTCCCGTGGTGATATATTATGCAAGCCGCACCCTTGCCGATGCTCAAATGAATTATACCACCACAGAAAAGGAATTATTGGCTGTGGTTTTTTCCCTAGAAAAATTCAGATCTTATCTTTTAGGGGCAAAAGTCATAATCTATTATGATTACTCAGCTCTGAAATATTTGTTGACCAAGAAGGATGCAAAGCCTAGGCTTATTAGATGGATCTTACTCCTCCAGGAATTTGATTTGAAAATTCGGGATAAGACGGGTTCTGAGAATGTGATAGCTGACCACCTGTCCCGAATTCCGATATCTGAAAGTACACCAATCACTGATTCCTTTCCTGATGAGCATCTACTGACCATTTCCCACACTGTTGCACCTTGGTATGCTCATATTGTCAATTACAAGGTGACTAATCAGCTTCCGGAAGGATGGACTAAAAGTGAAAAGGACAAATTCTTTTCTCAGGAAAAATATTATTTCTGGGAGGATCCTGAATTATTCAAATTTTGTCCTGATCAAATCATTAGGCGATGTGTTCCTGAAGAAGAACAACATAGTGTTCTCAACTTCTGCCATAATCTAGCTTGTGGGGGCCATTTCTCAGGAAAGAAAACTGCAGCCAAGGTCCTGCAAAGTAGTTTTTACTGGCCCACACTTTTTAAAGATGCCCATCAATTTAGCAAAACTTGCCTCCGATGTCAGGCCGTAGGAAATATGGCGAAAAGGGATATGATGCCGCTCAACCCAATCTTAGTGGTTGAAGTCTTTGATGTTTGGAGAATTGACTTTATGGGACCTTTTCCACCCTCTTTTGGACATACATATATTCTGGTAGCGGTGGATTATGTCTCAAAATGGATTGAAGTAGTAGCCACTTAAACCAATGATCATAAAGTGGTCATTAAATTCGTTCAGAAGAATATCTTTTCTCGGTTCGGGTGGCCTAAAGCTATCATAAGTGATGGGGGAACACACTTCACGAATTACCAGTTTCGGGCTTTGCTTAAGAAATATGGGATTAATCACAAAGTAGCTACCCCCTATCATCCCCAAACCAGTGGCCAAGTGGAAGTTTCCAATAGGGAGATCAAGAATATTCTACAAAAGTCCGTTAGGCCCGATAGAAAAGATTGGTCTGAAAGATTAGACGATGCTTTATGGGCCTATCAGACCGCTTACAAAACTCCTATTGGCATGTCTCCTTATCGCCTGGTTTTTGGAAAAGCGTGCCACCTTCCAGTAGAATTAGAACATAGGGCTTATTGGGCCATCAAACAAGTCAATCTAGACCTAGCCCAAGCTGGTTCCCACCGAACGTTACAACTGAGTGAGCTGGAAGAGTTGCACAATGAGGCCTATGAAAATTCAAAGATCTATAAAGTCAAAACTAAAGCTTTTCATGATAAACATATTGTCAAAAAATCCTTTCTTCCAAATCAGAAAGTTTGGCTATTTAATTCTAGGCTTCGCCTATTTCCTGGAAAACTGAAATCCAGATGGGATGGACCCTTCGTGGTCGTTAAAGCCTTCGATCATGGAGCTGTTAAAATTCTGAATCCTAAGAGTGGGAACACTTTTACTGTTAATGGTCAACGGTTGAAACCATTCATTGAAAATCTTCAAAATGAGCCACCTGAATCTATAGAATTGAGTGATCCACATTAACTGAACCTCCGTCTGGCTGAAGACGATAAACTTAGCGCTTGTTGGGAGGCAACCTAATATTTTACTTCAGTTTTTGGTATTTCTTTTCCCTTTAGGTCCCTGTGCAGTGATCGCCGTGGGTATGTCGCATCCTCATCATTACAGGTTGTTTCGCTCCTTCACAAATTCTCTTTTGGCTGCGTGTTTTTCATATCTTTTATGTCATTGAGGACAATGTCAATCAAGTTGGGGGGTGGGACAATCATATGCATTTATTGAAAATCTTTTGAAGTAAACTGATATCTTTCACTGAAAAATGGTCAAATTTTTTCAAAAAACTTCTTTTCACATCCTAGGAAAATTGCATGAAAATCATATTTCATTAAGTAAATCCTAAACAAATCAATTTTCTGTTAGTCACATTGGTTAAAGAGCTTTTAAAGTTTAAATATCCCACTTTACAAAAGTCCACAGCATGATGATTTTCACACACACACGGCAACTTAGAATAAATGGAAGACCTTAAGAGTATAGAATTGCTAGAATTAACCTCAAGGATAAGACTACTTATTCTAATTTTTCTTTTGGGTTGAACGAAAGGAATGTGTAGGATCCGTAATAAGGGACTGCCCCACTCAGAACTCTAAAAGAGGCGGTCATTTAAAATGGACAGCTGTAAACATTAAAGGCAATAGAAGGCGGTAAAAGAGCTAAAGGAAGGTAGGTGGCAAAAAGTACGCACCTCCCCTCAGGCAATTCAAAGAGAGTGGCAAAAAGTACGTACTTTCAAAAGCAAAAGTACGATAAAACAGAGAAAACGCCACGCTAAAAAGTCCATCGTACCAAAAATATGACCAAGTCGTGAAAAGTGTTGAGTTGGGACGGGAACTGAAAAACGGTCCTCACTGACTGATCGGGAAATCTTTTATTCTCTTCTCCTCCCCAGGTAGTCTTATCTAAAGGGTAGTAAAGGCAAGAATATACCAGAAAGGTCGGAAACGAGTTCTAAGTGTGTCAAATTTCATACACAATCACTTGTCTGAATGAAAATATTGTGGGATATGAAAACTTTTAGCTTAACCAATCGGCTACCACTTAAATTGATTGTGAAAGATACTACAAATGAAGCATGATAATTCATTGTTTGTCCTAACTTTTTCTTATTTGCAGAGTAAGTTGGGGGGTGTGATAAAGTGTTAAATTGATCATTTAAAGGCAATCATATGCATCATACTCATGTTTTTATCTGCAAAATAGCATGAAATGATAGATAATTGTGTAACAAGTCCAACGGTACCAATTTCATCAAATTCTGATTTAAAAACATCGTCATTTCATGTGATCAAAGGAGTATAGCGCATTTGCGGTTTTTCGACAAAACCGAGACGAAATGAATAAATATGATGATATTTTTATGATAATGTACTAATTTATATTTATTTTGTGCGAACAGGACATGTCGATGATGCAGTGCAGCTGGAGGAGTTTCCGAAAATTTGGGGGAGGTCTAGTGTGCGGATTTCAACTGAAACAGAGGTAAAAATGCAATTTGATTCCTTCCTTCACTGGAGTTTTCCAAAATCTACTATTTCCTTCCGTCTCTCCAATTTCCTAAACACATCCCTTCCTTTATTTTAAAAAAAAAATCCTCTCTTTCTCTAGTTTTAGAAATTTGAATCTTCTCTCTTTTCTAATTTCCTTTTCCTCTCCTTTAATTTCTTTCCTTCCCCAATTCCGATTCCCTCTTCTTCTATATAAAACCTCCCACGCATAACATCCTCTCCGGCTATTCTTCCTCTCCTGCCTCTTTCCGAACTCTCTTTGTCCCACACTCTCTCTTTCAGATTTCCTCTCTCCCGTTTTTATTTTTCAGCCTCCTCTTCCTTTTCCAACCTCCTCTCCGCAGTCCTCTTTCTCTCGGAATCTTTCCCAGCAACCTCTCTCCCTCTCTCCGGTTCTCTCCCTCTCTCGGTTTTTCTCTTTCTCTCGCTCTGTTCTCTCTCTCGATCTCTTCCCCTCCCGGCCAACAGATCCCAAGCAACCGACCAGCAGCAAACCTGCACGCGTTGTTCTGCAAGCCGGTGAAGCCCACGCTGCACCTGCCAACTTCGCGCACGTCTGCACGCCTGGTGAAGGTTCTCAACTCCTCTCCAAGCTCCAGCATGCATGCTCGGTGAATCCTGCAAATCCACGCACGCCAGCGACAACAACACCAAGCCGGCACCCACGCGGCAGCACTCCAGCAGCAGCTTCACGGTCTTCTCCAGTTCCTTCCAGCGGTTCCAAGCAGCGTCAAGCTCCACGGCTTTCTCCACGCAGCAGAGCTTCCTCCAGCCAGCACCTGCATGCAACCCTTGAAGCCGGCATCCACCTCCTCCGCACCACGCATGCAGCCGGCAAGCTCCAAGTTCCAGCAACATCATCTTCCCAGCAGCGCGTGCAGCAACTCCTCGCTGCAACGCACCGCCAGCAACGAACCTGCATCAGCCCGGTGAAGCAGCATCCACGTTTCTCCTCCAGCCACGTACATGCCCGGCGCCACGTGCATGCAAACCTGGAACACCAGCAGCCACGGTGAAGCCCTCCAACTCCTCCCAGCAGCTGCTCGTCCAGCATCCTCCTGCACCTCCACGTGGTGAAGCCTCCACCTACATGCAGCAGCTCCCACCTGTTCCAACATCTCCCAGCTCCAGCAGCATTCTTTTCCAAGTTCACCCACCAAGCAGCAGCTCCCTCCTAAATCTCCATTCACTGCAAGCAACCAGCCGGCAACCCACATTGTTGTGTTGTTCTTGGTTATTTAATTAGGGATAGTTGTTGGTATTGTTTAATTAGTCTTAAGTTATTTAATTAGGGCTAATTCTTGATTGGTTATCGTTTTATTAATTATTAGTTATTTAATTAAGTTATTTGATTCATGATATTTAATGATTTATACAATCAAACAATAAGTTGTTTTTGTTGTTATAATTTTTAGTCGTGCTTATTTTTATGTGTGTTTGTGTTTAATTTCTGAAAAAGAAAAGAGAGAAAAAGATTTGTTTAATTTAGATAATTATAATTTTAGGTAATATTAGTTAACTTAATTTTAGTTTAATTAAGTAATTAGTTTACTTAAAATCTCACGTATTTTTAGATTAACTAAAGTCCAAAGTTTTCAAAATTAGAATCTTAATTCCCTGTGGATCGACTCGGACTCACCACTATCAATTTCCAAAATTTGATTTGAATGAGCCGGATAAATTTGGATTGAACGTTTTCATGTGTTTAACGACGCACAATTCGAAACGATCACCTAGAATTGAGGTTGCACGCAAGAGGACTTATGCACGACCTCAAGGCCTTCTTTATAGTTCCTTCCCTTCCTAATGCTATACAAATCAAGCTCCCTTGGTTACAAGATCGGACTCCAACAGATGGAGTCTTGACAAACAAGTAAATTGAGTCCATTTGCAACTAGGACCTCAAATTTTCGCACGTAGTAGATTTTCTTAGCTAAAACTCCTCATTCGACTCCTTTAATAACTGAGTTAGCTAAAAGTCATTTGGACAAAGTTATAGTTCTTTGTATCATTTTTTTCCACCATATCTACGATGCAAATTTTGGTATTTTATGTGCAAAGTTATCACATCTCCAAGATGTTGTTGTCACACTGTTTTCCAAAGTTTGAAATTTGGTCAAGTGTTGAAAATCAACTAATTTTCTAATTAGGTCACTAATGGGCTTATTAGGCTTATTTTGACTTAACTAATGACTTACCTATTATAAACTTATTATTATATTATTAATTAAATATTGAACATATTTAAATTATTTCAGCCCATTAATTGACTTAATTAAGCTTATTTAAATTTAGCTGGGCTTAATTAACCTTGGCCCATTAACAAATTAATAGGTTTAAGATCAAGGGTATAACATTTTATTTTTGGGTATATACTATTATTATCATTTTCAGTTCTGGACATGTATTTACTGTTGCAGTTGTGTCATATTGTACTATTTGACTTTGTTTATTTCGTGCACAATAGTTCGTCACTCTTTTATTTAGCTTAGTTTTACATATATTTATCAAGATGCATATGCTTGTGGTCCCAGGTCTAGGCCCACACATAACAATTAGGATCCAATTATTATCAAGTATCCAATATTGGTTACGAGTCGTTACACTTCATGTGTAGGAGGTTATCTATAATGGGGTCTTCACGCGAGATATGCATGATCATGAAACATGAAAATTCAGAAGAAATATATTGTTATGGCCATGCAATTTCTTTATTTTCAGTTCTAGAAATTTGTATAATACTTCTTATGACATGCTTTGACACCCTGGTCATGCTTTAGTATATTTATTAAGCATAAAAAAGTACAACTTGACATCTTTTAATTGTACTTATATACAATGCCCTTTGCAAACTTTGTTATATCTTATGTCATATGGGGTTGCAATGCCTTTGGTTTCCAAGACTCTACCTATTAGTTAACAGTTCAAGAAATAATCTACTCGGATTCCGAATAAAAGGAATTGTACATAAAGTTCATGGCGCTTCGAGGTGAAGCTTAGTTATCTTAGTTGGATTAATTCTTTTGTTTCAACTTATAAGACTGATGCAATAGGTTTATTTTGGAACACTGTATAATCTTAGATTTTAGGAAGTCATTCTATTTGCTCAATTATTTGTGGCATTTTTTTACACAACATTGTAATCAAGCAATTAGATTTTATTAATATAGAATGGTATTTGTTTTATTGTCTCATGGATTATCTTAGCTCTCTATGTGTGTGTGATTTATCTGGTTCCATCCTACTATTATGTGCTATGTCTTCATTAAGTCAGAAATACTAAACCAGAATGCAGGCATGACATTATACCACCTCATGACTAGAATTTACTTATAATACCCCACAGTTTTTAGTCCCAATAACTTAAACTAGTCTGTTAGAAAATAAATGAAGCCATCCCAATCAGAAAAGGGTCCATTATTAATTCAGACTTGTGAGTACCTGCCCACCTAAGGAACACATAACTTTGATAAACAAGAGAGTTTTACATTTCATCATTGTTCTATGTTTTGCCATTTGCTATGATAGAAATGCACAAAACTATAAACTATTCACAGAAGTTGAGTATTTTTAAAAGTGTCATCCTAATCTATCCTAATTAAAATTTTGACCTAACCTCATTTGGAAACATGTCTAGTACATCTACAATGGATAATAGCGCCCAAATAAATTTGTGAATTCTATAAATAAGCCTTAGAATTCATTTATACTTTATTTGGAAAGTCAATTAAGAAGTATAGGTAGTCTTTGGGCATTTATTCTAGAACTCATTTTCACTAAAATGAAGAATGAGTCTACTTAAATGTCTTTGGTAATCATTCTAGAAAACCTTCTGAGAAAGAAGGGATCATTCCAAAGAGAATAAGAATGACTTTAAAGTCTCCTTCTCATATTGGAAAGGTCTTCTCTCCAAAAACATTACTTCGCTTAGATCTAACATTGTCTTAAAAAAGGAATTCTTGTACAAATTAGAACTGATAGCAAAATAGTATGTTCATTCTAAGAATGAGGAATGGAGAATGTCTTTTCACTTCCTATAATGAAGAATGATAAAGAAATTTTAAAAATGGATCCCAAAGATAGCCTTACTTGTTTTCTGATTCATTCTCACTCATTCATCTTTGTTGTGAATTCTTGCACGTGGGAAGAGGTTTTAGGAATATAATTCTCATTCTAACAGAGAAAGAGACCAATAAGGTGAAACGATCAGCAAGAGGAAGATGGAAGATAGACACAAGAACCCAGAATAGCCGTAGTTTCCATTGCAGGCCATGCATGCATAAATCACAGGAAGATGACGGCTTGTTCATGTAGGAGCTTTCTCAGACAATAGTGTATTCTCGTACTCCAGCCTGCTAAATCCTTGTCATTGTTTGATCTTGATATGGAAGTTACCCTCTATACTGGGACATGAGGAAGGGGTGGAGCGAAGGTTTGAGTCAAGTGTAGCACTTATTAGCAAAGGAATTAACCTACACACCAAGATAGAGAATAATGTGGGGAATATTAGCGGTAAAGAAGGAAACGTACAGAGGAAGGAGGTAAGAGCTCACATTCAGGAGGGAAGTTTGTCACTTTGTTGAGCTGATATTCTATAACATATATATTAGAATAAATGGAATTCTGGCTTTTTCTTTGACCTAGCAAAATAACAATTTTGCTGTAATCATATGCACCTGTCTATTTTGAAAACAATCTCCACCTAAAGAGGATATAGATAGTATTATGAGAACTCCAAAACAGTATATATGTATCATCCTTTCGAGCTTCAAAAAAGGAAGGATTACTAGATTTTTTAATGGATTTATTGTATTTTGACGCAATGCCTATATATATTGCCCCAATCGAAACAGCCAGATATGATATGATATTCAACTTGCCCAAATGGACTAGGACTAGTTTGTGTTAAGACTAATTATCTAGAATTGGACCTATGAAAGGATGCTTTAGGGGAAAAGAGTAGTGGATAACTAGAAATGTAATACATAAGTTGAATATCGATAGATACATGTTCATATAGTATTTTTTTAAAAAAATATTTATAAAAGCAAGAACACAAACACGAAATTTCAAATTTTGAGGTTCCCCAAGGAGAGCCAGCTCAAATCCTTTTTAAAGTTGAACCGATTCAAGTTATCTGGATGGGCTAAGAGATGTAGATTCGATCCAAAGTTTGCATTCATATAGACAACATTCCCACACTTGAATCACAAGCATACATGAACTGAAGTAGGAAAGCAACAATTTTTTTATTATGTAAATTAATGGAAAAACACAAGAGGACACAAACATAAAATTGACGGGGCCTCCTAGATCAGCAGCCTATTTGACAAAGGAGATGCATGAACGTTGATGGGGCATAATCCAACTGGGTCCTGATACTGGGCCGAGGCCCAATTTGCAAATGGGCCGAAAGGCAAACGGGCATCGATACTGGGCCGAGTCCCAACTCGACAATGGGCGGTGCTCCTTAAGCCCTGGGGGACCGAGAGCCTATTGGGCCGTGACAGGTTCGGCTCAATCAGCTGGCAGGGTATGTGCTATCCATCCATTAACACATGTGGTATTCTTGGGATTTCATCTCAACCCCTAAGAATAGTCCTACATCGCCTGCCACAACAAAGGAGCCCACATCCTTCCACTACAAAAGGAATACTATTCACATCATAAAAGGTACGCAATTAAGCCTCCATCTCTCTCCCTTAATAGAATAGAATTATCTTTGAGTCTATCACTGACTTAACCTTCGGAGAGGGTTCCCCTGGGCCAAGACCCAGGACCCTTCCTGACGGTTTCTTCTCTCCGCAGGAGCCCCTGCTCTCGTCATCTGACTCCCTTTCGGTTTCGGATCCTCTCGACTTCGGTTCATCTGCTGGATCTCGAATCCTGTGTCTGAAATTCAATTGCGATTGCCTTGGCTGCATCATTTGGCGCCGTCTGTGGGAAACGAGGTAGCCATGTCACATAGACCAGTAACGAGGGGACGATCCGCCCAGGACGAGACAGAGATAAGGGTGACTCTTGCCCAGTCACTCCATCACGCCGAAGGAGTCCCGACCAATCTTCCATAGGGATCAACCCTCCTGACAGTACCAGACCCCGTTGTTCCTAGGGACGACCGAGTGGAGGAGCTCTCATAACAGGTAGCTACCCTCACGGCTACCGTCACTTCTTTAGCCCCATTGCGCAATATGGTTTTGGCCATCGCCCAGCACATGGGCCTGCTGAATCAACTAGCAAGGCCGGCACCACCCCAGCCGCAATACTGCCCAACTGGTCAGTTCTCAACGGGGCAGTCGGGGCACTCGCGGGCCTGCCCACCCGAAGTGGTCTTGGCTTACGGCGAGCCATATGGACCATAAGGTCATATTCCGCACAAAAGTCATCTACCAACGGAGCCGGACTATGCTTCGTCTGGCACCCATCCTACAGGAGTCGAAGGACATTCGGCTACCGTAACTATCGCAACTTCGAAGTTGGACTGGAGACTGACTGAAATGAGGAAAGAGATGCAACAAATGGTATCCCGGCCATATGGTGTACATTTGGCTAGTACAATTCTGGAACAAACCCCTTTCTCTCCCGAAATTCTGGCAACAGAAGTGCCTGCCAACTTTAAGCTACCGAAGGGTCCTCTATATGATGGCATGACGGATCCAATCAGCCATTTTCAACGATTCAATTCCTATCTCTCAGTCCAAGGGGTTCTAGAGATAGTTTGTTGTCGACTCTTCCCCCTCACCCTTGAAAAAATTGCTTCTACCTAGTTTGAAATCTTAGTCCCAAAATCCATCTATTCTCTGGTACAGCTGAGTCAGTTGTTCATTGACTAGTTTTATGATGCCACCCGACAGTGTAAGACCTCGGCCAGTCTGCTTGCCATTCGGCAGGAGCCGGCCGAAACTCTCCAGGACTACTTTATCAGGTTCCGTACTGAAGCAGCTCCAATTCCGAATCTAGATAGCTCAACTATGGTTTCGGTTGTAATCAACGGCTGCATAGACAAAGGACTTCTCAGTTCTATAGGAAAGTGACATCCCCCCTACATTCCAAGACTTGGTGGCCCGAGCACACAAGTACATCAACCGAGAAGCGTTGATGATGTCCAAAGGCAAGGGCATAGCTGAATCTATCGCGGCCACTTCTTTACCTACAGCGCGCCCGCGCACCGAAGACCTTGAATCTTCTTGGAAGAGGTTCAGGAGGGAAGAAGAATGAAGCCGAGAGAGGCATCGGCCTCCTCAAAATCAGCACATGCCTTTGCCAGCACCTCCCTCACGGCTGCTTATGGAGGTGAAGGGCATACTCGCGCCAGCGGAGCGCATAAAGACCGACCATCGCCGAAGGGATTCCTGAAAATATTGTGAATACCATCAGGAGATTGGACATTCCACAGATGAGTGACGTCACCTTCGGAAGGAGATCGATCGTCTAATCCAAGAAAGGCGCCTTCCACAATACAACCGAGTACGGCCTCCTCATTAGCCTCAGGGCTGAGACCCTTCAGTAGCGCCCATGCAACCTCAACCCCCAGCTAGAGAGGGATCTCCACCGAAAGTTGCCCCTGTAGCGGAGGCATCGCATCAACGACCCTGCACCAGATCCATCATGGTGATATCCTGGGGGTCAGGAGAAACACCCCGCCGGCATCAGCGCACCGAGACGTCTTCGGCTGTAGCGGCAATTGGTGGTGAGCCTAAGCGCTCCCGAAGGGAAGACATCACGTTCAATGAGGCCGATCTTGAAGATATTCAAGTCCCGCACGACGATGCCCTCGTCATAAGCGCTGTAATGAAAAATTACGATGTTCATCGTATCTTTGTTGATAATGGGAGTGTACTGAATGTGCTTTTTTATGACTATTTCCTAAAACTTGATTTGATTGAGGCCGACATGAAGCTCATTGTGGACCCTTATTTGGTTTCAATGGAGCCCCATGTCGAGTGGAAGGAATCATCCGATTGCCTGTCATCCTCGGTACAGCACTGAAACAACTAACAGTGGAGACCGACTTTGCAGTCGTAAAAGTAGACTCGGCCTACAACGCCATCTTTGGCGGACGGGTGATCGGAGGAATAGGAGCTGTACCTTCGTCCTATCATCAAAAACTGAAATTCCACACCAGCCATGGCGTCGGCGAAGCCAAAGAGAATCAGGAGTCGGCCCGCCAATGCTACATGATCTCTGTGAAGGGCAAGGCCACGGCCGAGTCACTTTCCAATGAATCTATGGCCGATGCCTCATCGAGTGAGGAACTAGTTACTGTCCCCGTCCCAGGGGGTGAAAGTCGGACATTGCTGATAGGCTCCGATCTTGAAAAAGTCAAAACCGAAAGGTTAATCGATTTCCTGAAGGAGAATCTGAACGTCTTCATATGGTCCCGCTCCGACATGCCGAGAGTCGATCCGGAAGTAGCCGAGCATCGCTTGCATGCTGATCCAAGCTACCATTTGGTCAAGCAGAAGCGACGAAACTTCAACCTAGTGAAGAATGCAATCCAAGCCGAAGTGTAGAAAGGCCTGAAAGCTGGACATCTCCGAGAAGTTCATCATCCCCAATGGGTCGCCAATGTAGTGATGGTGCCCAAAAAAGATGGTAAGTGGCGAATGTCCATAGATTTCACTAACCTCAACAAAGCTTGTCCGATGGACAGTTTCCCCCTACCTCGGATAGACCAAATGGTGTACGCCACTTCCAGCCACGAGCTGTTGAGCTTCCTCGACACCTATTCAGGGTATCATCAGATCCGGATGTATCCAGAGGATGAGGACAAGAGCAGTTCACAACTGATCTCGACTTGTACTGCTTCACCCGAATGCCATTTGGCCTGAAGAATGCGGGAGCAACTTATCAGTGCCTCGTCAACAAAATGTTTGCCCCCCAGCTAGGCCAAAACATGGAGGTGTACATTGATAACATGCTGGTAATAAGCCGAGCAGCCTTAGATCATTTAGCCAATCTGGCCGAAACTTTCTCTGCGCTGCACAGGTATCGAATGAAGCTGAATCTAATGAAGTGCGCCTTCGGCGTGGCCTCCGGAAAGTTCCTCAACTATATGGTCACTCGCCGATGGGTAGAGGCGAATCCTACGAAGGTGTCGGCCGTACTCCAAATGCGCCCCCCAACAAATGTCCGAGAAGTCTAGAGACTGAGCAGACGAGTAGCGGCCCTGAGCCGCTTCATGTCAAGGGCAGCGGATCGTTTCTTTCCCTTCTTCAGGCTGCTCAAGAAGACAAACAACTTGCTATGGATGGATGAATGCCAATCGGCCTTCGATCAGGTCAAGGCCTATCTTTCTGAAGTTCCCATCTTGTCGAAGCTTGTCGAAGGAGAACAACTAATCGTATATCTTGCCACATCCGAAGCAACTCTAAGTGCGGTTCTTGTCCGAGAGGAAGACGGTGTGCAAAAGCCCGTCTACTACATAAGCTGAGCGCTTCACAGAGCGGAGCTTCGATACCCAGCTTTGGAGAAGCTAGCCCTAGCCTTAGTCGTGCCTGCAAGAAGGCTTCGGCCTTACTTCCTCGCGCATCGCGTAAAAGAACTTACTAACCAACCCTTACGGAGGTTCTCTCTCGGCCAAAGGTGTCTGGAAGATTAGCCAAGTGGACTATAGAGCTGGGGGAATTCAACATCACTTATGGGCCTCGGATTGCGATCAAAGCACCGGCGCTGGACAATTTCATTGCGGAGTTGACTTCTGAGGAACCTCCGGCTCCACTAATGAAAGAAAACGAGGCATCTGTCCCCGCACAGACAAGTTAAGAAGTCGCAAGCACTGCAGCCCCGACGGACAGTTCAACCAACAAATGGTGACTATTCGCCAACAGATCCGCGTGCTCTTCGGGCAGTGGCGCCGGATAGATCCTAACATCTCCGGATGTGATAGTCGCGGAGTATGCTCTCCGCTTTGCCTTCCCTGCCACCAAAAATGCGGTCGAGTATGAAGCTTTAATATCAGGCCTTTGAGCCACTAGAAAACTTGGCGCGCTCGAGTTGGAAGCCTTTAACGACTCCCAATTAATCATCAGTCAAATTACTGGGGAGTATGAGGCCCGAGACACCTTGATGGCGTCCTATTTGCAGGTAACTAATAATATCATAATTGAATTCAATTCTTTCAGTATCATGCGGATCCCTCGATCTGAAAACACTCGGGCCGATGCCCTCTCTCGTCTGGCATCCACTCATGATGGAGGGGGAGGCCGAATGGTTCTCGTAGAAGAACTCTTGGTACCAAGCATCCATAAGTCCAAGGAATGCAAGCTAATATCTCGGAAGAGGAGACATGGATGACTCCTATATTGGCCTATATTCTTTAAGGGGAGCTCCCGTCCGAAGAAAGAGAGGCGAGGCGTATTCAGCTATGTGTTTCCCAATTCCTTATGCTGGAAGGAATTTTATACAAAAGGACTTTCAGCCGACTACTTCTCCGATGTCTCGGCCCTGTTGAAGCCGATTACTCCCTTCAAGAAGTTCATGAAGGGGTCTACGGAGAGCACGCAAGGGGCCGAGCCTTGGTCCACAAGCTTTTAAGGCAAGGCTACTGGTGGCCAACCCTCTAAGAGGACGCAACTAGTCTCGTACGCCGCTGTGACCAATGCCAACGGTTTAGCTCCCTCATCCATCAGTCAGCCAGTATACTGACGCCTTTATCAGACCCATAGCCTTTCACTCAATGGGGAATTGACATTCTTGGCCCATTTCCCATGGCCACTGGCAAGAGGAAAAATTTCTTATTGTTCCTGTTGATTATTTCACTAAGTGGGTAGAAGTCGAGCCCCTTGTGTCTATAACTGACAATAATGCCTGGAATTTTGTATGGAAATTTATCATTTGCCGTTATGGAATCCCTCGGGTTATCATATCAGACAACAAGAAGCAATTTGATAGCAGCCGGTTTAAAGACAACTGAATAGGCTTCGGCATCTTACATAAGTTCACCTTGGTAGCCCATCCCTAGATGAATGGTCAAGCTGATGGGTGGAAGAACTGCCGAGTGTGTTATGGGCCTATTAGACAACGAGCCTAGCCATAACCAGGGAAACTCCTTTCCAAATGGCCTACGGAGTCGAAGCAGTCATCCCGATCGAGATTGTCTTGCCTTCTCTGAAGGTCCTCGCATACAATCCAGAAAACGACAACGAAGCAATGAAAGATCACCTTGATCTCATCCAAGAGACAAGAGATCTGGCCCGTGTCCGGCTCATTGCATATCAACAATGTATGCCCAAGTATCATAATGCCCGAGTAAAGCCTCGAAATTTCGAAGCCGGGGACCTAGTGTTACGGAATGCTCACGCCTCAAAACCTGCCTAAGTCACAGGGAAGCTAGCCCCTAACTAGGAAGGGCCATACAGAGTGAAGGAAGTCATTCAGCGAGGGGCGTATTGGTTGGAAACCCTCTCAGGCCAACCTCTTCCTCGCACTTGGAATGTAGAACGCCTTCGTCGTTACTTCATGTAAAAATTTTCCCTCGGATTTTGTCCGAATGTAAACCATGATCAATACAAAGGCACCAGTTGAGCAAATAAATCTGAAGCATTTAGTCTGGGGATATCTTTAAGACTGTGTAAACAGTACTGGAAGTGGATTCTGCCATGCAAACCGTATAGGGAGCGGCACAACTCTTAAGACCGTGTAAACCGTATCGGGAGTGGCTTCGGCCATACAAACTGTATCGGGAGTAGCACAACTCTTAAGACCGTATAAACCGTACCAAGAGTGGCTTCGACTATGCAAACCGTATCGGGAGCGGCACAACTCTTAAGACCGTGTAAACCGTACCAAGAATGGCTTCGCCATACAAATTGTATCGGGAGCGGCACAACTCTAAGGACCGTGTAAACTGTACCGAGAGTGGCTTCGGCCATACAAACCATATCGGGAGCGGTACAACTCTTAAGACCGTGTAAATCGTACCGAGAGAGGGATCGGCCATGCAAACCGTATCGGGAGTGGCACAACTCTTAAGATTCTGTAAACCGTATCGGCATTGGCTTCGGCCATACAAACCGTATCGGGAGCGGCAAAATCTCAAGTCCGTGTAAACCGTACCGGGAGTGGCTTCGGCATGCAAACCGTATCGGGAGCAGCACAATCCTAAGTCCGAGTAAGCATTACCGAGAGTACCTTCGATTAAACACTTCTAGCGGCGTTCTTAAAAGCTAGTCCATTATGGGCAGTTTCGGCCGAATGTGTTAACTGAAAGTAGGTTTAATTATCATTCGAGAGGGAAAAGGTGATTACATAGGAATTTTCAAATGAGGTGCATACAGACTTCTCCGCGATCAAACATGAACAAATGATCCTTATATTTCAAAAACGGGAGCCAAAAAACTTGAAGTACAAAAAGGGCATTGGCTGTACATAAAGTAGCTGAATTGGTCCCGATTTCCCAAATACAAAAAAGATAGGGGGAGAATATTCAGCTAACTCCTCCCCGTCAGAACTAAGAAGAGAGTTTCTCAGAGTCAAGGGAGTTTTTGGCATCTCTCCGCGCTCGAGACTAGACACGACCATTTCCGGTGCTCTCGAGGACCTCTCGGACTTCAAGTTCTTCCTCCACTCTATGAGTTTGGTGCAGAGTGGCTCCTCCGAGAGCTTGAAGCCGGTCATATCAGTTCCGGGGCAAGCCTTTTATGCAACTGCCAACCCAAGATCGAAGATGGAAGCGGCAGCCTCGACCCAGCCTCTAGGAGCATCTCGACGAACTCGGGGCTAGATTTGAATGCCTCGGTAGCCAAGCATGTCCTATCTTCAGCCACCTTTTACACCTCTTCCACCTTAGCCTAAGCAGCATCGAGAGCATTGGCGTGCCACTTACCCTCCTCGGTGTACTCCTCCTGAAGCTGGGTAAAGGCTTCGGTCTTTTGGCCAAGGGTCGACCGGAGGCTCTCAGACTCCTTGCGGAGCTCCTCCAACTCCTTGCTGAGCGCTTCCGACTCCCTCTCAGCCCGCTCCTGGGCCTCAGCTGCCAGACGGGTCGCTTCCTTCTGTTTATTGAACTTGATTCTCACCCGAGCTCCTCCAGGTCCCTCTTGACTGAGGCAACCTTACCTTTGGCAAGGTGGTCTGCGGCCTTATCTACGTCCCGCAACTTTTCCTGGATGTGAGTGTATCAGCGAGCAAGAGCCCCAGAAATAGCTGCGGTCTGCAAAACACAAAACAGTTAGAAAAAATAGATGAGAACTAAGCCGGGAGTAGCTGAGTCAAGTATTCTTATGTGAACTGCATAGCGCACACATTGCGCTGTGAGTCCCTTGGTAGATAGGGTTCCGAGCTCATCTCAGGTCAGGGGGAGTAAACTTAGGCCAATTTGATGAAAGTCCTGGAATCGTCCAGGGTCTCGTCTACAAAGACGCCTGGTCTGGGCACCAAGGCTCATGAGCGTACTCTCGAGACATTTGCGTCTCGGCAGCCTCATAGGATAGGATAGGTCTATCGCCCCTATCGAAGCTGAGTCAAAGTACATCGGCTCAATCGGCGCCGCCACCGAGAGCGGTGCTTCCCTCTCGGCCGCCATCCTCTTAGTAAGGAGAGCTTGCTCTCGATCATTTTTCCTTTTGCGCTTCTTAGCACGGCCGCCTCTATAGACGATTTCCTTGCCCTTGCCCGCTTGACTTCGCTCAGTAGCGGCGACTGAGGCGCGGCCCTTTATAAATGCCGTGGTCTGCTCACATTGTACTGGGGGCTGAAGGGATAGCACTCGGCGCCGAAGGATTCCTGGCGCACTGCCAGATCTTGGATACCAGCGAACTAAGACCGGACGACATTTCTGCAAACAGAGAAAAAATGATAAGCAAAAAGTTGTCTATTGCTGACGGAAAGAAAACGATCTGAAGCCAACTCACCCTTGGCACCGGCGGCGGTGTCCTCATCGTTGGACAGTTCATGAATAGTGGTCTCAGTAGAGTCATCGGTCACAACCACCGCTTCACGAACCGAGGCAGTCTCAGGGCCGGGCTAGCCTCGGAGGCGTGCCCTTCGGCACGCTCTCCCCGTTCTCGCCACCAAGGGGCAAGTACAGAGCCTGTAAGGATTGAGACATTCGGATCTGGTTTTCGGAGTCGGACCCTGTAGTTCTGGCCCTAGTGGGGTCTAGGACTCTGTGTTGTTTCGCGTCGAGTCTGCTCGACGCGGTTTAAACGGCGTCCACCGTCGCAGACGCGTTTCAGGTTCTGCCACGTGGGTGCCACGTGGGTCGGCTACTCTTCGGCCCTGTCGTATCATCTGAACGGCGTCCACATAGGACGACGCCTTTCAGACTGCGACTCTGGTTGTGTCAGAGTACGGCCCTGACATGTCGGCTGAACGGCGTCTGCCTCGATCGACGCGTTTCAGAAACTTGTCAGAGCGGCCGTCATATCACCTGATAGGCGTCCGTGGATGTCGACGCGTTTTAACCAGCCTCTGGTTAACCCCGCGATCCCTCCTTCTTTCCCTAATTTTCTCCTTCTCCCTTTCTCTCTTTCCCCTCCGGCGAACTCGGCGGCAATCCTCCTCCTCCCTCTTTTCCTTCCACCATTTCACCTTTCCCTCCACTCCATCCTCTACCTAGCTCCTACCACTACCACCTCCACCTCCACTGCGGCGTTCTACTCTCCGGACGGCGGCCGACGTCACGGTGGAGCAAGGACGACCACGGCGGTACTGGCGGCGGCGTGGGGCGAGACAGGTGGACGGCTTGAAGCTCGGAGGCGTCCAAGTATCCAGTAGGGTGACGGTTCCCATAGCATCGTGTTTAAACCATGTTTTTCCCCGTTTAAGCATGTTATGGATCTTTGGTTTTGGGGGAGGGGGGGGTAGAATGAGCATGTTTAGGTGTTCTTTTGATGATATGGGGGATTTACTATGAATGTGGTTTCCTATGGATTGTATTGCCCCTCTTTCTCCTCCGTTTTTGGGTGATTTTGGAGTTGTTTGGGTTGAAAAGGGAGCCCTCGGGCTCATGGCAGACTCTGGTTCCTGGGGTTGAAAGACGTCGTGCATGGACGACGCCTTTTTGAAGGGCGTCGGGCCACCACGACGCCTTTTAGACAGGAATCGCCTGACTGAGAGTCTGCCAGTTCGGGATTCTGGGACTAAAAGACGTCATGGGTGGTCGACGCGTTTTTGAATAGCGTCGGGCAACCATGACGCCTTTTAAGGCAGAAATCCCCTGGGTAATTTCTTTGGAATTTCTGGATTTCTGTGCTAAATGGCGTCTAAGGATGTCGACGCCTTTTGAAAGGCGACCACTGGTGTCGACGTCTTTTAGGGCCTGATTCTGAAGACTGTTTTACATGAACCCGTACATGGAGCTTGAATGGCGTCGGCCTTGGGCGACGCGATTCAAGACAGAACCTCACTAATTCATGCCAGTAAAATGTGTTCATACTGTTAGTCGGATGGTTAGTGCATGTTTTAGTGTACCCGGTAGAGATAGATTCTTCATGACCGAACGATGCTACATGTGTGTTATGCGATTGCGGACTTTTCACGTAACCGGATCGTACTGTGCTGGGTTTTGTGTTACTGTGGACTTGGAGTGACATTGTAGCGCTTTATCACCCTGTGCTGGTGGGGGCGTGAGCACAGCGCCGGTGGGGGCGTGGGCGGGGTGACGCCTAGTGAGAGAGGGTCACCTGGTGAACCCCGGGGTCAGTTAGTACCGGTGTCGGAGTGGTACATTCGGAGAGTCACTCATGCTGAGGGAAGGAGTAGCCACCTGAGCCTGTTGGGCCGGAGTAGCTAGTGTGCTATCCGAGGGGTTACTGCCTGGCCTCAGCGGGTCGAGGTTTTCCCACCGTTGTTTGTGTGGTTGGCGAGCTCTACCGAGACGGCAGTTGTGGATTCCCTAGTCGGCTGGTTTAGAATATGCATGTTTATTATATTTTCGATTGCATGTGATTCCACGTTGAGAATCAGGAATTGTACTTACAACTGTGCTCGTTACTTTACCGTTAGCTGTACTTTGCACTTGTGGGTGTGTGCGTGGGCAGTGTGGATCGAAGGATCCCTACTGAGTCTTGTTTTGAGACTCACCCCTGCGGTTTTCAGGTGAGGACTCCCAGCAGACCTAGAGCGGCGTGTGCGGCCGCGTGTTGAGCGCCTTCAGCGGTTGTTCCGGGGTACGCCCCGATGTAGTTGTTATTTATTTCTGGCCTGTATGTTTAATTATTTCTTTTCAGTTGGAGTATGTAATTATTTGCTGTATCGAGTCGCATTGTAATAATTTTAATTCCTGCACTTTCATTTCAATTCAATGCGATGTGAATGTTTAGCTTAGTTTATTATTTATTTCCCAGACTTACTAGATCCTGGTTTGGTTCCAAATTAATGATTCGGTACCCATTTAGTAATCGGATCCCCGATTATAGGGTGGCGGGTCATTACAGAGCCTGTTGGATTGGCATATCATCCGGGTCTAGCCACGCCCCTATGCTTATCAAGCTCTCCTCGTCCAAGAAAAGTTCGTTTACATCTACGGGCGAGTAATCGATTATTGCCCGGGCCTCGATTAGCTATTGAGCGCTAAGTTTCGGAGCCTCCGAAACCTCCTTCTACAGCGATCCCCACATAATGGGAAAGGGACAAATACTATCGTCCTCCTCTGGGAGGGTAACATAGAAGAATCCCTCCTTCCAATGGTGGATGGACGAGGGCTTCCCGAAAAAGATTGTCCGGCTATACTAGGTGGTGAAGCAGAACTAAGAGGAATTCCCTTCGATTTTTATTTTAAAAGGTATCTGAAGATGGGTACCAAAGGGGTGAGCTTTAAAATGGTGCAGAGAAGCAAGTACCCATAGACTGTCCGCCACGAGTTCGAAAAGAACTGGGATGGAGCGAGACCGTAAATAATGATTCATCTATAATGAAAGAGTGAAGCGGAAGCCGAAACCATGCCTTAAAGCTATGGTCGTAAATGGAAAAACACCCTGAGCGATAAGTGGTGGCCCGAACATTCGCCCGAGGCGTAATCAGACGAATCTAGTCATGGATGTCATATCGATCCCACATCTCTTCAACTGCCTCATGTCACAAGAAGGAAGCGACATCCGAGACCTGCTCGGCCGGTCTACGACTGTGTTCCCCCTATTTCAGTCGTTTCTCGGATGGTTGGGAAGCTATGGGAACCAACACGGCCTCGTCCACCATGATAGAAGCAAAGGAATTAAGGGAAAAGATTGCAGTGAGCGAGAGCTCTGTAAGGCGCGGCTTGGAAGAAGAGCAGGATGAACTGTTCGAGAAGAGAGAAGAGCTAAGGGACATGAAACAGCGAAGACCGAGGAGCAAAGGCTTACCCTCAGACAAGATGATTCGCCCCACCGACAAGACGCACTCATCCTAAAGCTTCAGCTTGACAAGACGCTCTCGGGAAGACTCTGGACATGTTCTGCTGCCGAGACCTCCAAGAGAGAAGGGAGAAACAAAGTTCCCGTATAGAACGTGAGGGGGTATTTATAGGGCCCCCAGGGGGGCCTAATGGACAATTAACGACCGAGATTATGAGACCTCTCGGTACTACTCCTCTCGGATGTGTGCCACGTGTCCCATCCTTTCGAATGACAAGCCAAGTGGCGGCAAATTCGAAACGAGATCATCAATGGCCGAGATCCTCAGACCTTTCGGCTACCACTTCGGATGCATGCCACGTGTCTCGGATCTTCGTGTAGCGAGCCGAGTGGTGGGAATTCGAGATGAGATGATCAACGGCCAAGATCTTCAAACCTTTCGGCTACCACCTCAAATGCATGCCACGTGTCCTGGATCTTTGTGCAGCGAGCCGAGTGGCAGGAATTCGGATCAAAACGACCAACGGCCTAGATCCTCAGACCTTTCGGGTAACACCTCAAATGCATGCTACGTGTCCCGATCTTCATGCAGCGAGCCGAGTGGCAGGAATTCGGATCAAAACGACCAACGGTCGAGATCCTCAGACGTTTCGGCTACCACCTCAGATGCATGCCACATGTCCCGATCTTCATGCAGCGAACCGAGTGGTAGGAATTCGGATCCAAACGATCAACGGCCTCAGACCTTTCGGCTACCGTCTTGGATGAACGCCACTTGCCACAACCCTTCGAATAGCACGCCGACAGCGACTGATAAAAATCAGGAATAAACGGTCACAATTAAGAAACCTTTTGGTTTCTGCCGAGGATAAACACCACGTGTCCCGGCTTTTCGTACGAAGTATCTGTCGGCGAGATATTCAAATTTATTGCCGCCAGGAATTGACTTCCCATCCTTTCAGAATGACGATAGAGACTCCCTTAGGCCTAGGCCATCGGTCACTTTCTCTCGGCTAAGGGTGAGTACTTCCCTTAGGCCGAGACCATCGGTCACTCTCTCTTGGCTACACATGAGTGTCCCTCAGGTATTTTTTGAAGAACTATGACTCGCACTGAGGTACTCTTCCTCTGCGAGGGCTCGCATGTACTCTCGACATTTTCTCTTCCTAAAGTATGCCGAAAGTAGGGGGCCATGTGATGGGGTAGAATCCAATCGAGTCCTGATACTGGGCCGAGGCCCAATTTGCAAATGAGCCGAAAGGCAATCATGCATCGATGCTGGGCCGAGTCCCAACTCAACAATGGGCCTAGCGGCGCTCGTTAAGCGTTGGGGGCCCGAGAGCCTATTGGGTCGAGACAGGTTCGGCCCAATCAGCTGGCAGGGTATGAGCTATCCATCCATTAACACCTAGGGTATTATCGGGATTTCATTTTAACCCCTAAGAATAGTCCTACATCGCCTACCACAATAAAGAAGCCCTCATCCTTCCACTACAAAAGGAATACTATTCACATCATAAAAGGTACGCAATATTTAAGCCTCCATCTATGTCTCTTAATAGAATAGAATTATCTCTGAGTCTATCACTGACTTAACCATTGGAGAGGATTCCCCTAAGCCGAGACCTAGGATCCTTCCTGACGGTTTCTTCTCCCGTAAGAGCCCCTGCTCTCGTCATTCGACTCCATCTGCTGGATCTTGAATTGTGCGTCTGGAATTCGATTGTGATTGCCTTAGCTGCATCAAACGCAATGGTATTAATTTCTATGTTTTCTATTTCAAAACCTCTAGCATCCTTTTCTCCGCCCTAAAATGTTATTGATACAAGGTAGTGATTTATTGGTTAAGGGTACTCCTAAAAGAAAAGCATCGGGGTGTGAATGCAATATTTCAAACCAACTAGAACGGAGATATATCAACGTATCAAGAGTAAGTATATGACATAAGAGCATATAAAGTATACAGATCTCCAAAAGGGCCGCTATGTGCAGGAACTCAAGAACCGAAATGCCTTGGTAGGAGGAGATCGTTTTCATTTATTATCTACGGCATCCAAGAAATCCAATTTATGATGTTTTAGTTGAAAGTATACATGCAAATAGATAAGGTTGCGTATCCAGCCATCAAATACATACACCATACATACACCACACGCGCGCTTGTACGTGCACAGATGGTTGCGGGGGCGCACACGCACGCACGCACGCACACAGAAACTCTCTCTCTCCACGTATATTAAAGATGAAAAATAGCAAGCATATATAAATTGGTTTCAAGATGAAAAATAGTAACAGAGACTCTCTCCACGTATATTAAAGAGCAGTAGGAATTGGCTTTCAAGATGAAAAATAGCAAGCATATATAAATTGGTATACACGCAGTAGTAACGTAACAACAATTCTGGAAAATTTGAGGTGAGAAACAATACGAAAATATTTTCCTTTACGTATAAAATTAAGAAGCGTTCCCTTCATGCCCCAGTTTAGCCAGCTTTGTCCAGAAGAATGCCATAATTGACGCGAACAATTATATGTTGGACATGGTGCATCAAGTTAAAATCTAGCATATTTATTAGATACTCATCGTAAATAATTCTGTAACGATCGAGGCCAGATCTTTCCAAGGGTACCTGGGACAGTGAACTTGTAGCTGAAACAAAACGGAAGAAAAACGCACAGATCGTATCAAACCATTTATAGAAAGTTTTGGATCGTGAAAGGGATCTCTCTACCTAGAGATATCCAGCCGAGCCCTGTGTAAACTATCAGAAGACAACAATCATACTTAAATACCTCAGTCTGACCCACGCAGCATGATATATATATATATATATATATATATACCATTCATCATCTATCTAACGTTATCCACAGGCAATAAGATCAGTAGGGCATGTGGAACGTTCAAAATTCATGCAAAATGTGTCCAGAAAAATCATCTAAACCTACAAAACTCTGTTATTTAAGATGAAGATATAGGGTAAGACAAGGTATAAATTGAGAAAATATATTAATTTTCTAATTAGCTTCCTTACCCCCAGTGACGCGGAGGAATTTAGTAAAAACCATTTCTCAAAAAATTTATCTCAACTCATCCCTAGCTAGGAATAGAAAAGAATATTATAGAAATCTTTCATCTTGATAAGAAAAGTAGGGATCTTTCCAACGGATTTAAAGATTAATTACGAAGGATTTGATAGAGTGGGATGCGAGGGCACCTGAAATATGAATTCACAATCTTCAATCATTCTTTCAGGTTTAAATTCCAAGATATGAAACAAATCAGTGGGATACCTGCTAATGAATATATGTGGCGACAGGCTGCAAACTGGATGGAGACTGGAGAGTGATCAATTCCCATAATTCCTCATAAAAGAGAGATATTCCTAAACATGTTATTTATTAGATTATGTGCGGGACGGAGCTAATTAATTTGCTGAGCCAAGGGGACAGCAAAGATCCTTGACATCATTTCATCGCCATTATAATGAAGATTGCTTGCGACCAAGGAGAGAAATAAATTGCCTAAAAGGGAGAAGAAATTGCAATGCTTCCATTCATTGTTTATCTACATGATGAATATAGTCTCATGAACATGCGATGCTCATTTCCAAAAGTGTGCAAATGCCAATTACTACCCCAAAGCCTCAGCAAATCAGACATAATTTCTTCAACGTTTCAGTGTCTATCCACCTATCTATGTAGACAATATATTAATGATTAAAGAATGTTGTGCACTCATATTGGTTGAGCATATGATATAAAGTGCCACCAGCGTAAATGGAGATGGAGTCTCTCTCTCTCTCTCTCACACACACACACACATCATCCCGGCCCCTTCGCCTCTCCAACTGACTATAAGAGTGGGGGCACTTCAGAACATTTTCTCATCCTCCTCACTGCCTTCTCTCAGGAATCCTGAGAGCTTAACAAAACCCTGCCATGTCGAGGAAGAAGGTGAAACTGCAGTGGATCGCCAATGACGCCGCACGCAGGGCCACCTTCAAGAAGCGGAGGCGGGGCCTCATGAAGAAGGTGCGGGAGCTGAGCATCCTCTGCAACGTCAAGGCCTGCGCGGTAGTGTATGGCCACTACGAGCCACAGCCAGAGGTGTGGCCCAGCGCGGAGGAGGCAGCTGCGCTCCTCCGAGGCTTCCGCAGCATGCCAGAGCATGAGCAAGGCCGTCGGAGGATGGACCAGGAGAGCTTCCTCCGGCATCGCACGGAGAAGCTGAGGGAGCAGATAGAGAAGGAGAAGAAGGCGGTGAGGGAGATCCAAGTAGAGCTGCTCATGGCGGACTGCCTCAAGGGGGTGAGGAGGGTAGAGGACCTTAGCATGGAGGAGACCACCGCCCTCGGCTGCCTGGTAGAGATGAAACTGAGGGAGGTGCAAGTGAGGATTGAGTTCCTAGGCCAGCAGCAGCAGCAGCAAGCGGCCCCTGCTGCCGCCGCAAGCATGCATGCCTCATCTCCACAGCCACCGTATCACATGAAGCCACCCTCTCCAACACCCCTATTGCCGCCAATGCCACCAGTGCAATATCAGTTCTTCAACTCTTATAACTTGTCACCGCCAGCGCCATTACTGCAACCACCACTACCATATCCTTCAATGGATGCAGCAGCCAACCACAGGCTGCCAGATCTCCACGCCTCGCCTACAGTTGCTGGTGCGAGACCGGAGCAAAGGACGAACGTTGCAGAGCAGGCGGCAGCAGTTGTGGCGGCAGAGGGAGCAAGGAGACCAGATTGGTTCATGGAGATGTTGGGGCCATACAGTCACTTGTTCTACGAGGGGGAGGGGTTGGCCCCTCCGCCGTTAATGGACGATACCAAGAACTCCTGGATTATGGATCCCTATTTTCCCTTCTGCTGAGGGGGATCCAAACCTCCGCTATCATCATCTGCTTTAATGAATTAGTCCGGCATAGAGCTTCACGCGTTCCCTTCTTTCGTGTTAGGGTTTTCACTTCCTTGTTATGCTCATTTTATGATGTTTCTCCTTCGGAACCGTGTAAAAACTGATTAAACCCTTTTCCGATCTTCTCATGTTACTTGAAATAGATGAATTATGATGTGAGTTAATTTCCAAGCAATATTTACCGGTATTAGAAGATTTTGTCGATTTTTTCAAGGGATTTTAATTTCCGTTTAGTTCCACATAAAAGATTATGTATTTGTGCAGAATTTCTTGTACAGTGCTTATGCAAGCAACCCATGCCAATAGTTTAATATGAACACATACCACCCTTCTGACTTGGAGAATGCTATATCGATGGCAGGGGATTATAGAGTGTACAACAATCATGCGGTGCTTTATTTCTTTATGCTCATTGTAGGGGGATCTTTTTCATATATATATTATATTATGTTATTTGAAAAAAAAAAAATCTTAATGTATAATAAGATAATAAACTTTCGATGATGATGATGATGAACATAAATGTTAATATAGCCTTTACCTCTTAGGTGCCACTTGGGACTAATCTTCAAACTTATCTCAATCATTTGACTATATTATTTGTTAGTTTAAAGGGTCGGGCCCATTCTCAGTGCCAACAAGAGGTAGCTAACATTGGAGAGATGGAAATGATGGATAACTCCAAGGAGTTACCCACGTGGTCAGACCATGCAGCTGGGACCTGCATGGCCTCTCCTCCACTCTCCATGTTTCTCTATCTCTCCCACCTGCTCCTGCCCCTTGGTTTGAACAAGAAAAAGAGAGATATATATATATATAGGTAGAGAGAAACGGGATGTGAGTTGACGTGCTGCATACTTCTTCTCCTCCGCACTACATACTCCCCTTCAGACTCTCTTAGAGTTCTCTCGGAAGGACTGCTCTCAAAAGAAGTCATGACCACAGAGGCTTAAGTTCTAGAGCGTGAAACAGAAGGAGCCCATACTCATGGTTTCTTCTCAGCCTTGTGAGGTTTGTTTCTTATTCCATGTCGACGTAAAAAGATATAAACTTCAACATCATTGACGTTTGGACTGTCAACGGGTCGGAGACAGAAACGAAAATGACACCTTCCGCTTCCGTTTCCTATAAGATTTATCGGAGACGGAAACACAGTCGAGAGTGAGTGTTTCCGCTTCCGCATCTATTTTCGCTTTTAAATCGGAAACGGAAACAGAAGTAAACGGAAGTTCCGCTATCATCATCGCTATATTAAGAACATATTTAAAATCATTATTACTATTTACTTTTTGATAAACTTTCTTCTAGTAATTAAAAATTTTAAAAACCTACAAAGTTTTAATATAGGTAAAAATTAATAATCTATAAATTTTGAATTTTAAAATCTATTTTATCTCTCAATCTAAATTTACATATAAATATATCCGAACATGTGCCATAAAGTTATATTAAAGTGTTAAAAAATTTCTAACTTTTTAACATGACCTTTCTTTTATCAAATTGTTAAGAGATATTCTTACTATTAGATATTATATTTATATATATATGTGTGTATGTGTGTGTGGATGGATGTATAAAGTACATGATCATTCGGAAACGGAAAGAGTTAGCGGATGCGGAAATGAGTGTTTCCGTTTCCGATTCCTATAGCTATCGGAGATCTATTTCCGTTTCCTATAACTTAACGGGTGGGTTTTAACGGAGTTCCGTATCCACTAATAAAAACGAAAACGGAGAAGATAATCGGAACTCGGGTATTCATTGACAGCCCTATTTGATGTGCTTTCTTCGTACATGCTTTTGCATTTATAATATTTTATTCATAGATTTTTGGCGACAATATTGATACCATAGTCAGATTGCTCGCAACACCATCGTGATGTGGTCCCCGGTAGTGGAGAACGGCAAGGCCCCAGTGACCTCGTCACGTCAACCGATTTCTATGGTGATCCTCAGTGACAAGAAACTGGAAGGAGAACCCAAGAAGTTGACAGATTATGATGAGGAGCCCTCAGCTAGCATCCCATCGTGTAGCCGCCCACCTATTCATTGTCGGCTCACAGCACCGGAGTACCGTGCATACCTCGGATTCATGCACGGTGTGCCCTCGAAGAGCGATGATAACTAACCAAAGAATGAGTGCTGTGATAGCGACAAAGATGGGCACAACGACTCTGACAACGGTAAAGATAGTGCCGATATTAACGCAACGAATCACCAGAATGACTAGAGCAGTGAAACAGGACAACGAGAAAGTAGCCGAATATTTGTTGAATCGGCAGAGGTGTCTCAAGAGGGACTGCTGTGAGCCCCAACAGGTGCGCCAAGGGCAAGTGCAGCGTGCGCACCGTGTAAGGGGCTGCCACGCAGCCCTGCGGACGCATAGGCAGCTACACCCTACGTAGGCTCGTAGGTGGGCATGCCCCGTGCGAGCACTGTGTGAACCCCGCACGGGGGGCCGCTGTTCATCCCAACATGCATGCAGGTAGCCACGCCCCAAGTGGGCACTGCGTGCCCCGTACAGGGGCCGCCACGTGGCCCTGCAGGTGCTGCATGCAACCTTGTGGGCGCGGGCAGCCACGCTCAGCGTGGGTGTTGTGCACGCCTGACACGGGGTCACTGAGTGACCCTGTTAGCACAAAGGCTGCTGCACCCTATGCACATCGACCAATGGCTCCAGTATGGGCTAGACTCGGTCAAGCCCATCATCAACTGCATGAACCGTCAGTTTGCTGTGGTAGGTGGGGGCCAATTTGAGCCGCTATGGGGCCCAAGTTCGTGGGTCACAGTAGCTCACTTCCACCGTACGAGGGCCGATAGTGCGGACACAGATTTGACAGCTTCATAATTGGAAGCAATCGTCATCTATATTTGGTTCGTGCATAACCCCTGGATCCCATTAGCAGCAGAAGAACAAAATAGAAATAGGATCTCAAAACTTATTTCGAGATTCGATCGATGCAACAAAAATGATCTAACATGATAATAGATTTTCACCTTGCGCATAATACGTTGTTCTGCTAAATTCGATGTCGTACTTCTCCAAACAGAGAGCTACATAAGTGTATGGACTCTAGAGTTAGATCCATGGTGGCTTTAGAATGTGTCGTTAAAATTCCAAGCTAACAATCTAAATTTATTCGGCTCATTTAAAAAGATTTTAGCAATAGCAACGATGAGTCCGAGTCAAATCCACAGGGAGATGAATTCTTAATTTTGAAAATTCTAGATTTTTATTATCTAACAAAAATGTTTAGGATTTTGAAAGCTTAAGTGTTCAATTACTAAAAAAATATGAAAACTTGAATTAACTAGTTGCACTAAATGACTAATTACTTAATCAAACAACAAACAAACTAATTGACCTAACTAAGATTTAAAAATCTAATTAACTGAGCTAATTTTGAGTAAACAAACACCACCTAATGTGAAGAAGAAATAACAATTAACTGAATAAATTCTAAACAATATTCTCACTAACCACTAATCATCTAACAGTAATAGAAAAGAAATAATATTCCAAGTTTTCCTAGTCTTAATCCACTTAAAAGAAGTATGCAATCAACTAAACTAAAAAAATATATAACTAAATAAAAGTAAAAGGGGAAGAACAATGCAGCAGACAGGGGCACAAGAGATGCTATAGGTGCAGTAGACCATTGAGGGTTGCTGTGGGCATAATGTCCCGGTGCGGCTGTGAAGAAGGCTATCGGTTGGAGGTACTGGTGGGCTCGGCACAATGCGCCCATGCACTGTACGAGCTGCAGGCGGGGACTCGCGAGGTAGACACGTCAGGCGCGTACGGCGATGCGCGTGGTAGACACGGAGGGCTGGAGAGGCGCGTGCCTGGCGGCAAAGGGCGGGAAGAAGGGGCGGCGGGCACGACGCGTGGCACAGGGGCGATGGCTCGAGTGGCACGGGCAACGACGCTAGGTGGGGTGAATCGGCTCGCTTTGCCATGTGGAGCTCGTGGACCCACCGCGGCTGTTGGGGCGCAGAAAAGAGTGTCGTATGGTCCTGGCCCTTGCCTCGAAACAGGCGGGCGACGTTGACGATGTGGGGCCCTACGTACGGGGACTATTGCTGGCACTGTTCGAGGCAGTAGAGAGGAGAGAGTCAAAGGGAAAAGAGAGAGAGACGTACAGGGAGACAGGGAGAGAGAGAAAAAGTGAGAGGGAGGCTATGAATGAGAGAGAGAGGGTGCAGAAGAAAGAGGGAGGCTGCGGTAGAGAAAAAAAAGGAGAGAGAGATTCTAAAAAGGAAGAAGGGAGACCTTTGGGAAGGAGAATGAAAAGGGCCAACGACAGAGAGAGAAGGAAGGGAGAAAGTCTTTAAAAAAGGGGAGAGAGATTTTTAAAATAAAGAAAGAGGGAAAGGAGGTGGCGGCTGCCTCTTAAGGTAGGCTTTCTTGTGTAAAGGGTTAGGGCACCCTTTTTAGGGCAGCAAATGACGATTTTGCCCCTTCTTTAACTTCTTCACCAAAATAAAGTTGATTTTTGCTGAGATTCGAACACTGAATCTCCCGCAAATTTTCAGAGATCTTATCAACTGCACTGCATCCACTTCATGTCCTGTTCACATAGAATAAATGTAAATTAAGATATTATCATGAATAAAATTACATTTATGTTTAAATAAATGATTTATCTTGGTTTTGCTGGAAAAAAAAAACAAATGCATGAAATGGTGATGTTTTTAATTCGGAATTTAACGAAATTGGTACCGTTGGGATCGTTACAAAATTATCTATCATTTCATGCTATTTTACACATAAAAATGTGAGTATGATGCGTGCGATTGCCCTTTTAAATGATCAAAATTGTCAACTTATCACACTCCCCAACTTACTCATTGCTAGTCCCTTAGCAATACAAATAGAAGTAAAATTGGGACAACAATGAACTATCATGCTTCATTTATAGTTATCTATCACAATTAATTAAGTGGTAGCTGATTGGTTAAGCCAAAGTTTTCGTTTCCCACTACACTTTGGGTTACGACAGATGATCGTGCATGTAAGTTGACATGCCTAGAATTCGTTTTTGTCCTTTCCTTTATAACCCTTGCCTTTACTAACCCTTTAGATAAAATTACCTAGGGATGAGAAGAGAGAAGAGATTTCCTGATCAACCCGTGATGATCGTTTTTCAGCTCCTGCCCCGACTCAGTACTTTCACGACTTAGTCGTCTTTTCAGTATGAGGGATTTATTTATTTATTTATTTAGCACAACTATTTCATTTAATTGTGCTTTTGCCTTCGAGAGTGCGTACTTTTTGCCACTCTCTTTAATTTTCCTGAGGGAGGTGCATACTTTTTGCCACCTTCCTTCCTTTAGCTCTTTTTTACACTTTATTTGCCATTTAATGTTTGTAAATGTCCCTTTTTTAATTGACCGCCTCTTCAGAGTGCTGAGTGGGTCAATCCCTATTACGAATCTTAACGTTCTTTTCATTCAACCCCAAAAGAAAAAAAAATGGAATAGGCAGTCTTACCCTTAAGGTTAATTCTGGTAATTTTATACTTTCAAGGTCTTCACTTATTCTAAGTTGTTGTGTGTGTGTGGTAACCATTCCTAACGTGGCTTTTTGTGAAGTGGGATATTATGAACTATAAAGACTTTATGCAATTTAGTTGACACAAAACTAATTTGTTTAAGATTTTTTTAATGAAACAAGATTTCATGTAGCTCATGTGAGATGTGAAAAAAAAGTTTTTGAAAAAGTTTGGATTATTTTCTCAGTTTTCTTCAAAAGACTTTTCAAAAATGCATATTGATTGTCTCCCTCCAACTTGGATGGCATTGTCCTCAATGACATGAAAAACATGCTAGCCATAAGAAAACTGGAAAGGAGAGAAATAACCGGTAGTAATGAGGATGTGACTATACCAAAGCCAACTGCTGCACAAGAATCTAAAAATGAAAAGAAAAACAGAAACTGATAATGTTGGGTTGCCTCCCGACAAGCACTAAGTTTAACGTCTTCAGCCAGACGGAAGTACAATCACTGTGGATCACTCATCATCATGGATTCAGGTGGGCTATTTTGAAGATTTTCAACAAACAATTTTAGCCGTTGCCCATTAACAGTGAATGTGTTTCCAGTCTTTGGATTCATGATTTTAACAGCCCCATGATCAAAGGCTTTGATGACCAGGAATGGCCCATCCCATCTTGATTTTAGTTTTTCTAGGAATAAGCGCAGCCTAGAGTTAAATAACCAAAGTTTTTGATTTGGATGGAAAGATTTTCTTACAATGTGTTTATCATGGAAAGCTTTGGTTTTGGCTTTGTAGATCTTGTAGTTCTCATAAGCTTTATTGCGCAATTCTTCTAACTCACTCAGCTGTAGGGTCCTATGAGTACCAGCTTGGGCTAAGTCCAAATTGACTTGTTTGATAGCCTAATAAGCCCTATGTTCTAATTCTACAGGAAGGTGGCAAGCTTTTCCAAAAATTAGACGATAAGGAGACATGCTAATAGGAGTTTTATAAGCGGTCCGATAGGCCCACAAAGCATCATCCAATCTCTCAGACCAATATTTCCTATCGGGCCTAACAGACTTTTACAGAATATTCTTGATTTTTCGATTAGAAACTTTCACTTGGCCACTGGTTTGGGGATGATAAGAGGTAGCTAGCTTGTGATTAATCCTATATCTCTTAAGCAGAAATCAAAATTAAAAATTCGTGAAATGCGTGCCCCCATCACTTATGATAGCTTTGGGCCACCCGAACCGATAAAAGATGTTTTTCTGGATGAATTTCATGACCACGTTATAATCATTGATTCGGGTGGCTACTGCTTCAATCTACTTAGAAACATAATCTACCGCCACTAAGATATATTCATGTTCAAAAGAAGGTGGAAAAGGTCCCATAAAGTTTATCCCCCAAACATCGAAAACTTCAACCACTAAGATTGGGTTGAGTGGCATCATGTCTCTTTTTGCCATATTTCCCACAACTTGGCATCTGAGGCACGTTTTGTTGAACTCATGGGCATCTTTGAAGAGTGTGGGCCAGTAAAAACCACTATGCAGGACCTTAGCTATAGTTTTCTTTCCTGAGAAATGGCCCCCACAAGACAGATTATGGCAAAAATTCAATACACTTTGTTGTTCTTCCTCAGGAACACATCGTCGGATGATTTGATCAGGACAGAATTTGAATAACTTAGGATCTTCCCAAAAATAGTATTTCTTTTGGGAGAAGAATCTGTCTTTCTCACTTTTGGTCCATCCTTCCAGAAGCTGATTGGCCACCTTGTAATTGACAATATGAGCATACCAAGGTGCAATGGTGTGAGAAATGGCCAATAGATGCTCATCAGGGAATGAATCAGTCATTAGTTCCCTTTCAGAAATCAGAATTCTTGATAGGTGATTAGCTTCCACGTTCTCAAAACCCTTTTTATCCCGAATTTCCAAATCGAATTCTTGGAGTAAAAGTATCCATCTGATTAGTCTAGGCTTAGCATCCTTCTTGGTCAGCAGGTATTTCAAGGCTGAGTGATCAGAATAGATTATAACTTTTGCCCTTAAAAGATAAGATCAAAATTTCTCCAAGGCAAAAACCACAGCCAACAATTTCTTTTCCGTTGTGGTATAATTCATTTGGGCATCTGCAAGGGTGCGACTTATATAATAAATCACCACGGAGAATTTGTTGATTCTTTGTCCCAAAATCGCACCGATAGTATAGTCAGAGGCATCACACATGATCTCGAAAGGCAAAGACCAATCAGGAGATTGAAGAATCAGGGCTTTGGTCAAAGATTCCTTCAAAGAACTGAATGCCTTTATGTATGGTTCATCCAGGTTGAATGGGACATCTTTGGCTAGGAGAAGAGTCAAGGGTCGGGCAATCTGAGAGAAATTTTGAATGAACCGGCGATAGAAATAGGTAGGGCCTAGAAATGACCGAATTTGTCTTACCGATGTAGGTGGGAAAAGATTAGAAATAAGATCAATCTTAACTTTATCTACCTCTATCTCCCTCTCAAATATGATATGACCTAGAACGATGCCCTCTCTAACCATAAAATGGCTCTTCTCCCAACTAAGAATCAGATTTGTTTCAATGCATCTCGCTAGCACCTATTTCAGATTTTCCAGACAATTTTCAAAAGAAATCCTGAAAATAAAAAAATCATCCATGAAAACTTCAAGGAACTCTCCCACCATATCAGAGAATATAGCTATCATGCACCGTTGAAATGTGGCTGGTGCGTTGCATAATCCAAATGGCATTCTTCTGAAAGCAAACATGTCATAAGGGCACGTAAAGGTGGCTTTTTCTTGATCTTCCGGGTAAATAACCACTTGATTGTACCCAGAGTATCCATCTAAGAAGCAAAAGTACTTATAGCCCGATAACTTTTTCAGAATCTGATCTATGAACGGGAGTGGAAAGTAGTCTTTCTTAGTCATGAGATTCAACTTTTTGTAATCAATGCACACTCTCCATCCCGTGGTGAGCCTAATGGGTACCTCTTTCCCCTAATCATTCTTGATAACCGTCAATCTGGACTTCTTATGTACCACTTGGGTTGGACTGACCCATTTGTTGTCCGATATGGGGTAAATGATAACCACATCCAGCCATTTCACGACCTCCTTCTTAACCACCTCTTTCATGTTTAGGTTAACCCGCCTTTGCATCTCCCGATTGGGCTTGGAGTTCTCTTCCATATAGATGTGATGCATGCAAATGGACGGCTAATTCCCTTTAAATCGGCCACTAACCATCCAATGGCACTCTTGTGGTCTTTGAGGATCTCGGTTAATTGGGCCTCCTGCGGCGATGTGAGATTTGCTGCGATGATGACTGGAAGAGTTTGGTCCGGGCCCAAGAAGATATACTTGAAAGACTCAGGTAAAGGCTTGAGTTCAAGCTCAGGAGGGTCCTCTAAGGATAGTAAAGGAGGCTCAGACTACAAGACTGGTAAAGGTTCAACCTTGGGCCAAAATGTTAATGGGCTGGGAGAATCTTTTAAAGCATTGGCTTCTTCTAGAAGGTCATGAGTGAGCACCGAATTCTCTTCAATCAAATTATCTAAGATATCAATGGTATGGCACTCTTCTTAGTGATCCGGGTATTGGGATGCCTTGAAGACATTAATTTTGACCTTTTGACCCTCAAAGGATATGTCTATCATGCCAGTTTCACAATTAATATTAACTTTGGCAATGGCTAAGAATGAACGTCCTAAGATAATCAGGGTATGAATGAGTTCCTCGGGTGATGCCATATTTAGAATAAGAAAATCCACAGGGAAGTAGCAATCATGTACTTTTATAATAACATCCTCAATGAGTCCCTATGAAATTTTCACAGATCTATATGCCAACTGCAAGACGATGGATGTGGGCTTCAGTTCCCCAATATTAAATTTCTCATAAATAGCGGTTGGCAGTAGGTTCACACTAGCACCCAAATCCAATAGTGTTGTATTAAACGTGACTCCACCTATATCGAATGAGATCAAAGGTGCTCCAGGGTTCTTCAGCTTCTTGGGCAGATGGTTCATCAAAATTGCACTAACATCCTCCGAGAGTCTAACCTTTTAGAGAGCCAATCTCGGTTCCCTTCTCGGCATACATAATTCTTTCAGGAACTTAGCATAAGCTGGCACTTGCTTGATGGCATTGAAGAGTGGAATATCAATCCGAACTTGTTTGAATAATTTCAGCAACTCCTCATTCTGGGCCAATTTCTTCTTGGCATTAGGCTTGGCTAATAAAGCATTTGGGAATGGCACTCTCGTTGATATGAATTTGGGCCTTCATCCAACTTTCCTTTTCTTTTAGGATCACCCCCCAACTTCTCCACATTAGGTTCAACCTCACTCTCACTTTCAATTTCTTGAGACCCATTAGTAGAGCCTTCTGCCACCTCTCCATCCTTTTGTGGATTCTGATGGATATAAGTGTCCTCTAAGACAATCATAAGGAACCTATTTCAATCTGGTTCACTAATCAATGACACTAAATTCATTATGTAGATTGGCATATTTATAATTGCGCATAATGAAGTCTATGGATATGTGTAATAGTCATCAGATTATGATGAGATCATAATAATGAGACTGATGACTTATAAACACATATTCTCAATTATTCTTAGTCGTAGTGTAAGGATTGAGATTTCGGATCCGGTTATCGGATCAGTTTTGGGATCGGATCCCTTAGTTTGGGCCCTGATGGGGTTGAGACTTAGTTTCTATTTCGCTCGACGCGGTTTAAACGGCGTCCAGCAATGTAGACGTGTTTTAGGCTGTGCCACGTGGGCGCCACGTGGGCTGGTCTTGGGGCACGAGAGCACGGCCCCGGTCTTATCGTCTGAATGGCGTCTTGCATGGCCCCGGTTTGTCAGTGTACGGCTCGGTCTTGTCATCTGAATGACGTCGGACTTGCACGACGCGTTTTACCCAGCTTCTGGTTGACCCCGCGAACCCTCCCTCCTTTCCCTCATTCTCTCCTTCCTCTTCTCTCTCCTCTCTTCCCTCCGGCGAACCAGTGAACCCTTTTCTCCCTCTCCTTCCTTTCCTCTCTCCATTCCTCCTCTCCCTCCACTCCGTTAACCTACCAACTTCCTCCACTACCATCACCACTTCCTCCGCGGTGCACTTCTCTCCGGACGGCGGCCGACGTCCTAGTGGAGTAACGGCGTCCACGGCGGTACCGGCGGCGGCATGTAGTGAGGCGGGTTGGCGGCTTAGAGCTAGGAGGAGTTCGAGTAACCGATAGGGTGACGAACCCCGTTGTATTTCGTTTAAAAACCATGTTTTCCCGCTTTGGAGCATGTTTTAGGGATTTTCTTGAGGTGAAAATACTAAATGCATGTAATGAGAAATTGGGTGTTTTAATGGGTATTTAGGTTCTTCTCCTCATTCTCCACGTTTTTCGTGTTTTTATACGATTTTGGGGAGGAAATCCCACCCCGTGGATTGGGAGATGGCAGAGGGAGAACCTGTCTGTGAGGGTTAAATGGCGTCAGGGGACAGCGACGCCTTTTAAAAAGGCGGCTTCCACCCGCGACGCGATTTAGCCCAAATACCAAACTCTGTCTCTAGACAGATGAGCGTCCATGAACAGCAATGCCTTTCAAAAGGCGACTTGCATGGGCGATGCGTTTTAAGTGAAAATCACTCGTAGCCTGTCTCTGCTTCTGTCGCTATCAGGCGACTAGGGACAGCGACGCCTTTCAAAAGGCGGCTACATATGACGACGCGTTTTAGGCCATTTCCGAGGCCAAATTTCACATAAACCAGTTTAGGAGGTTTGAATGACGTCGACCTTAAGTGACGCGATTCAAGACAAAATCACATTAATTCATGTTATTAACATATCTTAACACTGTTAGATAGTTTGGTTAAATGCATGCTTGAAATCGTATTTGAGGATGAGGATTTTTACGTGATCGGATCGCACTGTGTTGTGTTTCGTGCTACCGTGGACCTAGAGTGACAGTTGTAGCACTTAGCCATCCTGTGTCGGTGTGGGAGGGACACAGCGCCGGTGTGGGAGTGGTAGGATGACGCCTAGAGAGAGGGTCACCTTGTGTAACCCGAGGTTAGCTAGTACCAGTGTAGGAGTGGTACCTTTGGAGTGTCACTCGTGCTGGGGGAAGCATAAACCACCTAGAGCCAGTTGGGCCGGAGTAGCTAGCGTGCTATCCGAGAGGTTACTGTTTTGTCTCAGCGGGTCGGTGTTTCCCGCGTTCGGCCGTGTGGTTGGTGTGTTTTGCCGAGACGCTGGTTGTAGGCTCTTTGGTAAAATGGTTTCAGAGTTGTGCATGTTACATTTCGAATGCATGTGTTTTATATCGAAATTTAGGAATTGTGTTACTGCTTTACTTGCTTAATCTACCTATATTTGTGTTGTTGCACTTGTGGGTGCGTGAGTGGGTGGTGGGGATCGAAGGATCCCTACTGAGTCTTTTCGATGAGACTCACCCCTGCAGTTTTCAGGTGAGGGTTCCAAGCAGGCGTAGCTAGGAGAGTGCTACCTTGGGTTGCACGCCAGTAGCCGTTGTTCCGGGGTATGCCCCGACATAGTTGTTATTTTATTTTTCTGGCCTGTACGCTTAATTATTTCTTTTCAGTTGGAGTATGTAATTATTTGCTGTGTCGAGTCGCATTGTAATAATTTTTAATTCTTACACTTCCTTTTCAATTCAATGCGATGTGAATGTTTAGTTTAGTTTATAATTTATTTCCCAGACTTATCTGGATCCTGGTTTGACTCCAAATTAATGATTCAGTACCCATTTAGTAATCGGATCCCCGATTATAGGATGGCGGGTCGTTACACGTAGGATGTTTGAGAAGGACATCAAACATCTGGTAAGATTAGTACAGGTTAATCCAGCTCATATGATGAGGGTGATTGACCTCGTTAGTTACTTGTGTAGAGACACAATGGTAAACTTGTAGGTGCTCATTGGGAAATGAATTCACTGAACTGATTCGACATGAATCGTCGAATGATAATTTACCTGATTGTCAACCGGCTTGACTCATTGTCACAGTTGCGTGGTTGATCATTAGACTTGAGACACCAAAGACACCTTGTCGGTGGACTTCTGGACTTTAACCTTAACCTACAAATCCCTATCCACGGGATCTCTAATAGTCAAGGATCGGGTCCAGCGGAAAACCTTTGAAGGTGATTGTGTGTTCAATAAAGGATCGTTCGCTCTCAGATAACTGGAGAGAGAATGTTTTAGAATAGATCCGCAGGAGTCTCTGGCCAAAGCAGAAATAATATCAGAAAAGATGTTTTCGGATATTGTACAGCGGAGTCTGATTCAAGTGAGTTGACCATCTAGGATTTGACAGTTGACCATACCCTAGGTTAACTCAAGAGCATTGTGCGAACGAAGGATTATAGCCACGTGGTAACTGTGGACAGACAAGTTCCATGAGTGGGTTCTTGAACCCTATTACCTTCCGGGATCATGCGGTGTTGCTTGGCACCCAACTTGATCGGAAGTCCAACCGAATTTACATGCGATGTCAATTCGGTTAAGTAATTAGTTAATATCTCAATATTAATTAATTACAATAAGTCAATAACTAGTTATTGGACTTAACGGGCTGAAAATCGGACTGGTTAATGGGCCTAGAGGGTCATACATAATAAGATTCTCAGTCGGTGGTACTTAAGTGGGATTTATATTAACTCGGAGACTTTTGTGAAAAATCGCACTGACTTAATATATATATATATACGCGCTGTTGAGAAACCCTGGGCCAAGCTCCAGGATTTCCCTATGATGGCCACCCCCTTTCTCTCTCCTCCTTCTCTGGGCACCTCGTTCGAGGTGCCAAGACAATCTCCGTCTCCACTGCGCATAATTCCCGAAAGTCGAGAATTCTCGTCAGCGGGTTTTCGGCAATCGTTGCGGCGACGGATCTTCAGCGAGTGAGCTGATACGGACGAGGGAGCGAGGACGAACCACCGCGAAGGATCGCGTGGATACTGCTGGAGGCCGGACGCTTGTGCGGCTCGCAGCATCGCCTCGACGGAACCAAGACGGAAGCGAATTCGAATCCACACATGGAAATCTGATTACATCCAATTTTTTGGTTTTAGTTTTTCATTCTGAATCGGATCAGCGGGCATTGGGCAGGATATTTTAGTTCATTATTTCCGCTGTATTCTCCGCATCCCGCCCGGATCCCAACAGTGGTATTAGAGTCAGGTTCTGCTCTAATCCGCTTCGGAACAACCGAATTAATCTTCTAATATAATTTCCATGCTAAGATTATTTTCTCTCATAGAAATTACTCATGGGATGAGTACAATAATCGGATTATTTTTCTGTAGAGAAAATCAAATTTTAATGGGTTTTCGTAGGTTTTTTCATGATGATGAAGAACCTATTTTTTGGCTTTCGTTGGGGGCTTTAATGGTGATGGAAGATCACCGTAAAGCTTGCTAGTATGACCAACTACCGTTGCCAGTCAGCAAGGTCCCTGTTGTGGTCGAAATCCGGTGGTAAAACCTCCCTTCTGCAATATTTTCAAAAGTTGGAAAAATTAGGGGTGAAAAGGCCATGGATAACCACTAGTTTTGGGGCATATTTTGGGGGTTACCGGCGGCACGAGGCTCGCCGGCCGGCCATCGCCGGTGCCGGGGATGGAAAGGGGGCCAAACCCCAGCGACCTCTGGCTGCCGGGCAAGCGGCAGCGCCGCCACAAAGCCCTGCAAAAAGAACAGAAGGGGCAGCGGCTGGGTTGCCTTAACCCTAAGAAAAGGGGGCTGGGCGAACAGGTGCCTGGGCACCCGAACCGGCCGGCCCCTCGCCAGTTCGACCGGGGGGCCTGGCCTGGCCCGGGCACGCCAGGCACCCGACCTGGCTCGGCTAGGTTGCCCGAGCCTAGGTGCCCCTTAGGTCCAAGCCAAGCCGGGCTCTGTTGGACCCAATCCTGAACCCTTTGGGCCCAATTGGGCCTAGCCCCATTAACCCCAATTACCCCAGCTCATTAACCTGTTATTTAAACCCCTTAACCCCAGTTAACCCTCTAAAAGTTTTATTAATGTTTATAACCCACCTCTAATTAACTGGAAACTGTTTTAAATAAAGTTTAAAATATGTTTTAGACTTTAGTTTATAAATTCCAATTAAATAGGTGTTATTATTAAGATATGATCTTAATAAGATTTAACAAGTGTTGTTAAATCCTTTTTAATAAAATTATTAGAGGGTTATTTCAGATATAATCTTAATTTAAATTAACAAATGTTGTTAATTTAATATATTTTATTAATATGAGTAATTTAAGGGGATTAATTAAGATGAGATCTTAATTTGGTTATTAACAAATGTTGTTAATATCTTTTTATTAAATGATTAAAGGGGTTATTATTAAGATTTGATCTAAATTATAAATTGCTTTTAAATAAGTGATTTGAGGGGTTTATGTTCAACATTTGATCTTAAAATTATATTAACAAGAGTTGTTAATTGATTATTAAGTAGTGACCTAAATTTTAATTATCAAATGTTATTAATTAATCTTAGTCAGGTAATTAGATTATTTTAATTTCTTACCAGTTGTTGTTATGAAAATAATTATTTGATTAAGGGACATTTAATAAAAGTTGTTAAGTATTTTATTAACTCTTAATAATGGTTATTAAAGAGTTAATTGTTTCTTGGGAATTAACCTTAATAAAAGTTATTGAGGATTAATCAAAGCTTACTAATAGTTATTAAGCTAATTAATATTCTCAAGGATCCCTTAATTAAATTTTGAAGATCTAATCTACTTAATAATTAATCTTTTAATAAAAGTTATTAAGAGATTAAATTAAGTCTAAAATGTTAGACTATTTTCATCAGAATTGTTCTAATTAATATTTCTTAATAAATGTTATTGAGAAATATTATTTAATAAAAAGGAGTTTTAACAAGGAGTTGTTAAGGGGTTAATATTAGAGTTAGAAATTCCTTTATAAGAGTTATTAAGAAAAAAAAATTTAATTCTATTTCACAATTAATAATTGTTATTAATGTGATTTAAGATTAATCTAAGTGTTAGATTAATTAATTTAGAATTGTTCTAAATTTTACATGGAATATTTTAGATTTTTAATTTTAGTTTTGTTTGCACATATTGATGTGTTTGATGTTTTAAATTAGATTTATTACATGTTAGAAAATAAGATTTTCGAAATTCCAAAATTATCCAATTACTCAGGTTTTAAGAAAATCAAAATTATTATATTTTCAAAATTTTAACCTTCAGGTGATGTGCTTTATCATGTATGATTGGTTAAAATTTACAATGGTCATGGACATGCACTTTATTTATTTCATATCATGTGATAGTATGTGATTTGTGTGGATTATCTTGGAATGTATTATATGAGTTAATTAAATGTCAATTAATGAGGCTTACGTGCCTCCTTCTCTTTCATTCCATTGTGATTCTATCTCCCTTTGTTATTGTACTCGGCCATAAGGCTTTCTCTTACAATTAATTTGTATTTGAAAATGTTTCAAATTATGTTTTATATTAGTAATTGATCGCACCGGCCGAAGAGAGGCAAGGATAATCCACAAATGCAACTAGGAAGGTGACAGGAGATGAAATCACCAGTGGCTATGTGTTTGTATGTTTAGATTATATAAATGTTATATAGTTTTGGTGATTAATTATTTGGCTCCAGTTAATCACCGTGCTGTCCATGACCACATAATGAACATGTATGGCTGATGCATGCTTTTTAGTTTTTTATTATGAATCGATTGCTAATATCTTGGTATAGTTAAATATATACGATATATTTATAAACTATCACCTAGAATGAGACCAACTCAACATAAACAAAACCTTCAACATAAAGTCTAAGCCGGAGCGCGAGTCATTAAGAATGCACCGCGTGGCTCTCCATCAATATAGTTCTTAGAACTTGATTTAGTGATGGCAGTTTCTATGTGTTTACCCGAGATTTGCTACCATATGATGAAAGGACTATTAACTATGACATCTTGATGCCTTGAGATTGAAATAGAGGAACGGTGTAGCTATCCTTGTGTTTACCCAAGAGCTGTATTCTTACTTTACTTTGTCACGTATTGATGGTAAAGCTTAGGCTAGGGATAATGGTCTACTGTGTTTACTCGGGACCATTAAAGACGTAGGAGACGAAATAAGATCGGATATTGTAAGGAGTTGCAATTGCCATGAGATGGTTGCCCCAAAATAATAGTATGATACTATGTGCTTACTCGAGGTCATACAATAATTCTTAGAGATTTTGATCATCACTAGGAGACCGTCGGAGTCTTTTATTCTGTATACCTGAAGGTTATACAGTCCGTCGAAAAATAGTGAGAAATAATTCATCGTTCACTAAAATGTCATTTATTCGAGATTTTGGCATATTGTCTGCCAATACTTCTCATACTCAGACTGACTAGAAAACTCTAAAGAATGTCTTTAGGGGTAAGTGAAAGTCACTATCCTAATCAGATATTATGAATCCTCTTACTTGGATAGACTAAGGTGAAGAGGTACTCATGGTATGCCTTTTTGAAAGACAATCATTGTCATGAAATCTCTTATTTAGATAGACCAAGATGAAGAGATATTTATGATGTGCCTTTGAGAAAGGCAAGTGGTAAGATTTTAAACGATCGAATCCACACATAAAAAGGAAGGTCAGCTGAGATAGAGAAGTAGCAGTTCTCATACTGCAACCAATATGAGGATACTGGTAAAGGCAAAACGAATATGAAACTTAAAAGAAGTTTTAGATATTCTTATTATCAACCTTTTACATATCTATTGGAGAATTAGCATCTCCAATATGAGATATTGGAAATGGTTCTCAGAGCTACTTAGACAAGTAAAAGGAAATCGAGAGAACGCAAGTGTTGAGTTAGACTCAACTATTGTTCATGATATTCATAGGTTACTGTGAGACAGTAAATCTTTGTATATCTATAGGAGTCAAATATGAAACTGAATAATTATTATTTAGTTGCATAAGATATCAAGAATAACATTGATTGAGAAAGAACAATAGTTGTTCAAATTAGTCAATGCACTATAGATTCTTGATGTGACATTTCATATGATGAATGTTCACTAGTCTCTTATAGAGATGAACTGTGTGAATCCTGATTATCTATAGTATTGTACACAGAGTTGTATAATAAGAAATTATTGGTTCTAATACATACTGATATAAACAGCTCAATATCCTTTTAAGGTCAAAGATAATCACTTCTATTGAATTACATTAATAGTTTTCTCTTTGAAAGATTCGACTGTATGTACTTGTTGAAGTACAAGTCGAATACATCTAAGAGATTAAGGTATAAGATTAATATGAAGTATTAGAATTTTTTAATCTGATCAAAGAAACTAATACTTTAGTATATGATTCACACAAATCGTTAAAAGGATAATTGTATTCTCACTCGATTGATCCTCATTGTACGTCATAGTAATATGATAGAATGAAGAATTGCACCTTATTAAGATATGGTGCAATGCATAATAAGATTTGTCTAATTTTTATATCCTTTTGAACATGAGTATGAACATTAGATGTCCATACTTTACAGATAGTTCCAAATAAGTTAGTTTGTGTCCATATAGGATATGGAAACCAAATAATTCATATGAGATGTGAATTATGAACAAACCTGATTTTAAAGTCAAGTTATACTGTGATGTGAATTTGTAAAATGTCTAAAGAGTTTGGACATTACATTTATTGGCCAGGCAATAATGAAATAATTATCGTCCTGAAAGCTGTCTTCTATGAAGAGGAATATGTCCTCAGAGAAGACAGTGGGAGCTGATAAATCTAGAAGATGTTCTAGATACACAAGTTAACATAAGATTATTAGATAATCTTTAGTTGTTTGGAACCACTCATAACACACAAAAGATAGCTTCATAGATTTTTGAGATTCTCTCAGTAACTAGAAGGATATGTTTGACATATATGATCTAGCAAGATAAGAGGAGCTCAAAAATGGATTATGATAAAAAATCTATAATAATGATGTTCTCTGTCATTACAACTTTGAGATTGATAAGTTTATTAGAATTCTACTTGTCAATACTGCCTATCATTATGATGAGATGATGACAGTTGGATATTAAAAGTGTTCTCTCAATGTGATTGAGGTTAAGATGTATATGATACACCTTTAAAGCTTTTAGAATATCCATGAAGCAAGTTATGATTTCAAAGATCATTTTAAATCAAACTGAGCTTCTTAAGTTGTAATAAAAGTTTTGACTTAATGGTCAAATACTACGTGATCATTAAGAATGATCACAGATTGTGTGTGTGTTCAAAAGAGATAGTGGGAGTACGGTTGCTTTAGTAATGCTTTGTGATAATAACATCAAAGTCATTAAAAATGAAATTAGGATGCTACTATTAGTGAAAGCATTATTAACTATGTTTTTCCTTCCATAATAGGTTTAGTTATAATATCCCACGTATTGGAAATACGAATCTATTAAGATAGATTGGTGGGGATATTGTATTGACCTGTATGTCAAAATGTTTGGTATAAATTTCATAATAAGTCTCAATTATTGAGATATGGAATTTATTCATTTAAAGAAAAGATTCCTTAAATGATACATGAGTGAAATGCATCATTAAGCACTTGAGAAGTACTAAGGATGCACTCACATATATGGAAAGAATGATTTGAAATTATGAGTTCACACTAACTCAAATTTCAAGTCAAATAATAGATTCAACCTTCTAGAAGAAAGGAATGGATTGGAAGAGTTACAATCCAGAACTCGATATTAAGATGACGACATAAATGAGTGATACTGTTATTGGAATAGTATAGATGAAAAGTTCATCCATGAACTAGATGTAGTTTTAAAATATCTCTAATAAAGTCCCATTGTTGTAGGACAACAGTGGGAGCGATCAATTGTGTGATCGAGCCATGGTCTCTCTTCAGAGGTTGCAAAACATTCTAAGGCTCCTTTACAAGTTCAGAGACATAGGATAAAAAGGAAAATAGCGTAATGAAAAATATTCCATCTTTAAACAATTTAGCAGATCTCTGACCAAGTCTTTATCACAGAATTTATATGAGCATCACCTAGATTGATGGAGATCAAATGCAAAGGTGATTGTCTTGAGTCCAAGTGGGAGATTGATGGATATAGGTATCCTCTAAGCCAATCATAAGGCACCTATTTCAATTTGGTTTACTAATCAATGGCATTGAATTCATTATGTAGATTGGCATATTTATAATTGCGCATAATGAAGTTCATGGATATGTGCAATAGTCATCAAATTATGATGAGATAATAATAATGGGATTGATGACTTATAAACACATATTATCAATTGTTTCTAGTCGTAGGATGTTTGAGAAGGACATCAAACATCAAGTAAGACTAGTACATGTTATTCCAGCTCATATGATGAGGGTGACTGATCTCGTTAGTTATTTGTGTGGAGACACAATGGTGAACCTGTACGTGCTCATTGGGGAATGAGTTCACTGAACTGATCCGACATGAATCGCCGAATGGTAATTTACCTGACTGTCAACCGGCTTAATTCATCGTCACAATTGCGTGGTTGATCCTTAGACTTGAGACACCAAAGACACCTTGTCGGTGGACTTCTGGACTTTGACCTTGACCTACGAATCCTTATCCACGGGATCTCTAATAGTTAAGGATCGGGTCCAGCGGAAGACCTTCGAAGGTGATTGTGTGTTCAATAAAAGATCGTTCGCTCTCAGGTAACTGGAGAGAGAATGTTCTAGAATAGATCCGCAGAAGTCTCTGGCCAGAGTAGAAACAATATCAGAAAAGTTGTTTTCGGATATTGTACAGCAGAGTCTGATTCAAGTGAGTTGACTATCTAGGGTTTGACAGTTGACCATACCCTAGGTTAACTCAAGAGCATTGTGCGAACGAAGTATTATAGGCACGCGGTAACTGTGGACGGACAGGTTCCATGAGTGGGTTGCTGAACCCCATTACTTTCCGGGATCATGCGATGTTGCTTGACACCCAACTTGATTGGAAGTCCAACCGAATTTACATGCGATGTCAATTCGGTTAAGTAATTAATTAATATCTCGATATTAATTAATTATAATAAGTCAATAACTAGTTATTGGACTTAATGGGCTGAAAATCGGACTGGTTAATGGGCCTAGAGGGTCACACGCAATAAGATTCTCAATCGGTGGTACTTAAGTAGGATTTATATTAACTCGGGGACTTTTGTGAAAAGTCGCGCCGACTTCATATATATATATACGCGCTGTTGAGAAACCCTGGGGCAAGCTCCAAGATTTCCCCATGATGGCCGCCCCCCTTTCTCTCTCCTCCTTCTCTAGGCACCTCGTTCGAGGTGCCGAGACAATCTCCGTCTCCACCGCGCGTGATTCCCGAAACTCGGGAATTCTCGTCAATGGGTTTTCGGCAATCGTTGCGGCGATGGATCTTCAACGAGCGAGCTGATACAGACGAGGGAGCGAGGACGAACCACTGCGGAGGATCGCGTGGACACCGCTAGAGGCCGGACGCTTGTGCGGCTGGCGGCATCGCCTCGACGGAACCGAGACGGAAGCGGATTCGATTCCGCACATGGTAATTTGATTACATCCGGTTTTTCGGTTTTAGTTTTTTGTTCTGAATCGGATCAGCGGGTATCGGGCGAGATATTTTAGTTCATTGTTTCCGCTACGTTCTCCACATCCTGCCCGGATCCCAACAGATTCTCCAAACTCTTCCCATTCCTAAGGGTTGAAATAGCTTTAACATTCTCGACTTGTGGCCCTTTAGGTTGTGGTAATGGGCCAGATTGAGGTAAAAGGCCCGATTAGGGTGGAAAACCTGGAGGTTGATTCCTCGGATTGGCAATGGGTTGACTAGGAGTTGGCCCATTTGCCTCCTCATAGCAGCTTCAGCTAATTGTCCCATTTGACTCTCCAACTTGGAAATGGATTGTTGTTGAGTCAAAATAAGTTGTTGGAGCTGTGTGAATTTGTCATCAAAATTGGGCTGAGGAGGTTGTTGGTAAGATGGTGGAAGAGGATATTAGGTGGATTGCCTTGATTGGAAGGATTGATAATGGGCTGTTTGAGAGAATTGGACTTGAGAGAATGGAGCCTGTGGTCCCCTAGCATGTGAATTCCCGTACAAGTTGGGCTGATGTTGAAAGGAGTTCTGGGGCTTTTGGGCTTGATGCATGGGAGGATTAGGCATTTGCAATGGGGCCTGTTGATTTTTCCACTCAAAATTAGGGTGGTTCCTCTAGCCAGGGTTATAAGTGTTGGAGAATGGGTCATTACTGAGCCTAGAGAACCCTTTAGTGGCCTGAACTTGTTCTTGAATGAATTGTGGTAATTGGGCCGTAGTTGGACATTCATTCACTTGATGGGTCGGACTTGCGCACAAAGCACAAATATCATAAGAGATGGAAGATGGGCCCTCGTATGGACTAGATGGTGTTGGATAGGTAGGTTCTTGTTTATTTAAGGCCAAGAGTTGGTCTAACTTTTGAGCCAAGATGTCTACCTTATCTAATTTCTGATTTATCAAATTGATGTTCATTCTGGATTCGAACTCTCCACGAGTCTTATATTCATACATTCCGGCCCGTTTAGATGGCCCAACAGATCTCTCATAGAATGATAGAGAGGCATGATTGATGGAATTTTCACTTAGCATCTCAAATAAATCATAAGCCTCATCTTCATTTGTCATCATAAATGCCCCTTTACATGAGGCATCCACCATTTGTCTGAACTGTTTAGACAATCCTTCATAGAATGCTTAGACAATTTGCCACTTAGATAGCCCACGATGAGGGCATTTCCGAAGCAATTCTTTTAATCTTTCCCACGATTCATGAATTAATTCCCTGGGAGTTTGGGTAAAGCCCGTGATAGCCCTTCTCATAGTATTGGTCCACCCTATGGGATAGAACTTTTTGAGAAATTCTTTTTGCACTTCTTCTCATGTCCTAATGGACCTTCCTATAGTCCCCAGCTAATATTTGGCCTTATCCTTCAATGAAAAGGAGAATAGGGTCAACTTAAGGGCATCATCAGTGAAATTCTGGATTTTCACTGTGGAACATATTTCTAAAAATTCATCCAGATGCTTATAAGGATCTTTATTGGTATTCCCATAAAAAGATGGGAGCATCTGAGTGGTGATTGTTTTAATTTCATATTGATTGGCTGAGTTTTGAGGTACATGAATACAAGATGAAGGTTGATATTAATTTGGAATGAAATAGTCTTTCATTTGCTTATGTGGATCATAATTATTGGCCATTGGATCTTGAGATGGATTTCTTTGATAGATAATTCTCTCGATTTCAGCAAATGGTCCTAGAAGGTTAGGGTTTTGAGATCTTCTACCTTGCATACATTAGGACGAAGAGAGAGAAGAAGGATTTGAATTGTATTCTTTCTTTCACTTTTTTTTTAATTAATATGCAAACAAATTGTCAAACAATCTTAACCTAATGACCTAAGGTTGACCTAGACTTCTATGTGAATTTTACACAAGGTGAATGAAGTCCACCTCGAGTCACAACCACAATCAGTCAACGGCCAGGTAAGAGGTGGGGTAGTGGGAGGCTCCCCAAACTGTCGTAGGGACCTAATTAACAAACCACTTTTCCACTTAGGCGTTTGCCGTTTAACCTCTAGCCTAAACATCGTTGCTAAAAATGGAGGCAATCCAAAATTTAAACCATTCACAGTGTGAACCCTAGAGTCCTTTCGACTTGCTTTTAGTGGATTAATAAATGACAATGCAAGGAAGGTGATATGTGCGCTAAGAAAGGGTGATGAAATCCCCACCTTATGTTGTTATGGGAATTTCCCTTAAAAGTCTTTTTTTTTTTTTTTTTTGTAATGTAACAGTCAAATTAAGCAAGGGGTATTTGATGCAATCATGAATGGCATGCCATAAATGAAACGCGTACCTTTCCCCCACAATTTTCAATGAAAATTGAAAATAACTATGAAAGGAAACTAACTCATGCTTTCCAAAAATGATAAATGCCTAACATGAATAGTTTCTAATCTTGGAATGATAATTTTTAAATTTGAATTTGAATTTTCTTCTTTTAATTAATGAAAACCTATCTAAATTAGAAACTAGAAAAAAGAAACTAACTAAAATAATGAAAATGAAAAATGGAAGGTTGGAACATACTTATTAACGATTTTGCTTTCCTTTTTTTTTTAAATACACCTACAAAAATAAGAAAAAGAAGGTTAGCTAAAGAATAATTACACTAAATCCAAAATAATCAAAATTAAAAATTTAAATCCCCAGCAACGACGCCAAAAATTGGTGGCTTTAGAATGTGTCGTTAAAATCCCAAGCTAACAGTCTAAATTTATTCGGCTCATTTAAATGGACTTTAGCAATAGCAACGATGAGTCCGAGTGGAATCCACAGGGAGATGAATTCTTAATTTTGAAAATTCTAGATTTTTATTATCTAACAAAAATATTTAGGATTTTGAAAGCTTAAGAGTTCAATTACTAAAACGTATGAAAACTTGAATTAACTAGTTGCACTAAATGACTAATTACTTAATTAAACAGCAAACAAACTAATTAACCTAACTAAGTGTGAGTGCTTAGAATGACCGTGTGATTATCATGAAAAATCTAGGTTATTTAGTGTAAAATAAACCTATTAAAAACAGCAACTAAGTGCAGTGATCGCCAGAAACTTTTAACTAAAAAGTTCCAAAAGAAGTTTGATCGCCTACCTGTTTGAACGCGGAAGATATGGAGTCCTTGGTTCCCCTTCCTCAGCCGGCTGAAGAAAGAGAGCCCTTCCTTGCTTTTTGTTCTTACTGTTGAATTTGAAATTTGAGGTTGAGGTTGAGGTTGAGGATCGTCCAAAAATCCCTTTTATGCTGAGTGCTTGATTTGCTCCTTTTGATTCTCTTGTTGTTGTTGTTGAGTGCAGCAGAAAGTATAGAAAGAAAAGGAGATAAAGAAAACAATTATGAGAACTTAAGCAAAAGCAGAATCTATTCTAATCATGGTGCTGAACATGCAACTAAACATCAAACTTACTTTTTGGGATGGCTTTTGAAACCCCTTTATCAAATAGGTTTTTGAAAAGAAAAGGAATGAGGTTGTGGTGTGTGTTGTATAGAGTGATTATGAAGAATGAGATTAATGAAGTGAAAATAAAGATGCAGAAATGAAACACTTATGCCCAATTGGATGAAGCTTTGAATTGGATGAAGAATGGACGCCGACTTCTAGAAACAGCAGCGCTTCGGCGTTCCGACGTCGTTGCTTCGATCTTCAACTCGCTATCGCTCAAGATTACGCTTCACTTCAAATTACGCTTAACTTTTTTACTCTTCAACATGTAAGGTATTTATAGACTTTTTCTGCGTTCGCAGATTAACATAGAAAAACTTCGGATTTATCCATCTTAACCGACAGATAATTACTGATTAATTCATCTTTATCTGTAATTATTTAAAACGTGTCCAGTATGGCTGACGCCTTTCAAATTAATTAAGATAAGGATGAACATCCGGGAAAACTTATCTTTATCTTTATCAGGTAAAACGCGTCCACATGTGTAGACGTCTTTTACACTAATTAAGATAAGGATAAACATCCGGAAGAGAAGTTAAAATAGCTTAGGAAACCTAAAACGCGTCAGCTCTCACAGACGCCTTTTAGCTAATTAATCAATTGATTAAAATTCAAATTTAAACGTTAAAATAAGAATAAACTCTAAATGGCGTCCACATGGATCGACGTCTTTTATAGTTCTTCATATTTTAACTGAAATTTAAGCTAAAATCAATTCAATTGATTAACTTAAACATGTCTGTTAAACCCGACACTCAAAAATATCAATAAAAATTAATTAATGATTAAATATTAGACCATTCTGAGCATTATTATGTGATATGAAATCTACTCAAAATGACGTCAAAATTAGCATGTCTACAGCTGCCTCACCTTGGCATCGCCTTTGCAAGGGAGTGAAATGAAATGAAATGTACTGAAAAGGTGATGCCAAGGTGTGATGAGACATGCTCTTAACATCACATGATTGAAATCTTTCTGGAAATCATCAATGAAGATAGCTCAAGGAAATCAATGGAATCAATCCTGTCTGGATGAGGTAGACAAGGAAATAAAATAAGGTCGATCAACCTCCTCGGAGTGAGAAGTACCCCAAGTCGTAGACACTGTAGGTTTCATCATGGAGAGCGTTTGCCAACCAATGTGGACGTGCTACAGCCATAATGGATCTTTAAAAGAAAACAAGAAAATTGGATAAAGAATCCAAGAAAGGATAGAATTCCAAGGATATCTTCAAGCGAACCTCAAAGATAATCAAGATACTCAATTCAGAATGGAATATTTCATATCATGTTTGAATTATTTGATTAATGGTCTGAAACTTAATCAGTAATTAATTCTTATCACAATGATTTCAAAGTCCTACATGATGCATGCTGGGCTAAAAGAAAAATATAAAATCAAATAAAATATAAATTAATCAAGGATAATATTATTAAATTGTCATTAATGAGTCAAGACACCAATTCTTGTAATTCAGTGCTAAGCCGAAGCTCGTTTATCCACGCACCGTTTCACAAAAGTGGAACCATCGTCCTCACTAATTAACAATCCAATGGCCTATTCATGTGATTAAGAATTCTCTGGAATTATCACCGTTTTTGTTGTAGGGGAACTCAAATTCCAGTTTCATCAAAACCACAAGGTCCTTGATATGCTCTAATAAATACTTAATATATAGTAATGCAAATGATTTACATGAAATAATACAAGGATAGAAATAACCGTCTTTTTAGCCACGGTCGGGAATTCTTGGCTCCCTCAGTGAGATCTTCTTGATATTTCCAACTTTGCTTGAATTTTCTTGAAACGCGTCAGTGCTCCTCGACGCCTTTTACTCACAGAAACAGGTTTCTGGCTGTTCTCTACTCGAATTCCAACTTTCTTCATGCCTTGTGTCCTGTATATGACTTGAACAAACATGTTAAGTATCTGTTTACGCTTAGCCCCTTGCCTGACCGAATGAACAGTCGATCAATCTTTTCCTTGAGTAAATGGTCAAGGTGCATAGCCTTTATCAACAAAGGTAATGAGAATAATCAAACTTAAGCAAAAATGCAACATACAAGCAAACAGATGCTCACTGAAAATAAAAGGAATGAAACACACTAAATGCCACAAGCAAATGCTAATTGAAATATTTTTTGATGTTTTAAAATATTCATTTTTGTTTGGGTTTTGAAATATATGCTTTTTTTTAATTTTGACATATATATATTTTTTTGAATTTTTTGACATATGTATTTTTTTTGAATTTTTGACATATGTATTTTTTTGAATTTTTGACATATGTATTTTTTTTGAATTTTTGACATATGTATTTTTTTGGAATTTTTGACATATGTATTTTTTTGGAATTTTTGACATATGGAATTTTTTTTGAATTTTTGACTAAAAGATCAGCATGGTACTCATATCAAAAGATCATATTCATTTATTAACTTAATTTCCAAATTGTTCTTTAACAACTTAACTTAAGCCCATCGTGTTTGAATTTGTGTTTTCATTCGTGATCCCATTTGATGATTTGACCCTTAGTCAATCTAAGCCATTCCTTAAGCTTGGAGTACACCCCTTTAGAAAGAAAGGAAGAATAAGTTTAGAAAGTCTATGAGAAGGTTCCAGAGACTTAAAAAGATGTTCCTTTCCAACCCTAATATCCGTTGGGGTTCGGTCATTTTCCTTCCGGGGTATTTATCGACCTTGCGTTCCTTTTCGTTTCATTTCATGACCTTGATGTAACGTTTGTAATGTAATGGCCCTTTTGATTTGACATTTGCCCTTTGTTTTTGCTTTTCTATGTTTTTTTTTTCTTTTTTTTTTTTTTCTCGGAACGGATCTCCCCCTTTTTTTTTATGACGGCCTCCTACTAAGATGGCGGGTATTCTTGGTAGTCTATTCTAAGCCTCGTTTCGACATCATGGGCCGAGTGTAAAACAGAATTTTGTTTTTAAAATGAATGATTTGTACTTTACACTTTTAGTCAAGCTTTTGATATTCTTCAGGACTTGGCATCTCTTGTTACTCACGAATCAAACGTGTCAGTGTGTGTAGTAAGGGGTTTGAAATTAAGTTATCCAGACTAACTGGGAAATTTGAGTTTATAAACTTTCTGATTCCACTGGTCTTTGTACCACACTGATCGACTCTTTAACCTAAGGGTAGTATTTCTTAAGATGTAAACCATTCCAGGGATGATTTAGCTCTTCTCCTTCTGCATTAACCAGACGATAAGCATTACCAGGAAAAGCGTGCGATACAACATAAGGTCCTTCCCAGTTGGGTTGGAGCTTAGAACGCGGACCACCAGGTTTTACAAAAATCCTTTTGACGACCATTTCACCGACTTTGAACTTACGTTCAACGACTTTCCTTTGATAAAAACGTGCTAGTCTATTTTGATAAACTTTTGCATGATTAGCAGCTGACCACCTTTTCTCGTCTAAAAGTTCCAATTGAGCAAGAAGTGTTGAACGATGTTCATCAATGGAAAATTCCTTGTTCAATTGTACTCTTAGCGACGGTATAAGGATCTCGTATGGAACTACCGCCTCCATTCCAAATGTTAAGGAATAAGGAGTTTGCCCGGTGGGCGTGCGGGTTGAAGTTCGGTAGGCCCATAGAGCCTCAACCAATTTTTCTGGCCAATCTGCGAATTTGTTAGACTCACACGTCTTTTTGATGATTTTTATCAAAGTCTTATTTGTTGCCTCTGCTTGGCCATTGCCTTGCGGATAATAAGGAGATGAATGATGCAATGCAATTCTATACCTATTGCAGAGGTCCTTCAATTCTTGTGACACGAACTGCGGTCCGTTGTCGGTAACGATGGTGTTTGGAATTCCGAATCTTGTGATGATGTTCTTCATGATGAACTTGCAGACGGTTGATGCTTTGATCTCCGTGTACGCTTCAGCTTCTGCCTACTTGGTGAAGTATTCCGTTGCCGTGAGAATGAAGGATTTTTGCTTGATGCCGGAATCTGGGTTACCAAGAGGTCCAATAATGTCGAAAGCCCACATGGAGAAAGGCCATGGGGAAGAAACAGGATGGAGTGAAGATGCAGGAGAATGAATTCTGTCGGCGTGAAGTTGGCACTTGGCACACCTACGGACATATCCTACACAATCTTCTTCCATGGTTGGCCAATAAAATCCTTGTCTAAGGATTTTCTTTGCTAGCATCTGTCCATTAACATGGCCACCACAAACTCCACTATGAGCTCCTTCCATAACCTTCCAAAGCTCATCTTCGTCTAAACATCTCAGAAGAACTCCATCAAAACCTCTCTTATATAATGCTCCTCCAACTAAGGTGTATCGTTGAGCAACTCTCCTGATAGCTCTTTTCTCCTCAGTTGTAGCTTCCTCAGGATACGATTGATCTTCACAATATTTTGCAATTTCATAATACCATGGCTTTTGTTCCTCATCCATCTCTTCTAATAGCTCCATCAACATGATTTCTCTTTTCTTCACAATACTCCCATCTCTGAATTTCTTCAGCAACTTCTCCTTAGTTCTAAGAAATGAAGGGTCTTTCACGGCAGGTGAAAGACGCCTATGAACTATGATTGATTCGGATTGCTTGCTGATTGGAAAATTAAGAGAAGATGCAAGTGAAGCTAGAGCGTCAGCTAAGATGTTTTGATTTCTAGGGACATGGACAAAGATCAATTTTGTGAAAAGCTTTGAGTATGCAGAAGTAAGTTCTTGATAAGGCTTGAGCTTAGGATCAAGAGTTCGATACTTGGTCATTACTTGGCGAAGAATTAGTTGGCTATCACCCACAATCCTGAGTTTAGTGGCACCATGAAAATGAGCAGCCTCGAGGCCAGCAAGAAGTGCTTCGTATTCAGCTATGTTGTTGGTGACTGGAAAATCAAGCTGAAAGGCTTGTGGAATGGTGACACCTTCAGGTGATAACAGAATGATTCCAATACCCTTTCCATGAGAATTCAGAGCTCCGTCAAAATGCAGAGTCCACATATCATCTCTGATTTGATTTACGGACATCAGTTCCTCATCCGAAAACTCTGATCGCACTGGATCAAATCGAGGAAGGAGATGATGAGCGAGATGTTCTGCTATGGCATAGCCTTTGATCGCTTTCTGCTGAATGTAAATGATATCGAATTGAGATAGAAAGCTTTGCCATCGCGCTAACCTATCAGTAAGAACAGATTTCTCCAGAAGGAATTTGATCGGATTCATCCTAGCGATAAGGTGGACTTCATGAGCCAGAAAATAATGCTTCAATTTCTGCACAACCCAAACTAATGCTGCACATGTTTTCTCCATCGCCGTATATCTCTGCTCAGCGAGGTTGAGAAGTTTAGAGAGATAGTAGGCTGCCCTCTCCTTTCCTTCTTCATCTTCTTGTGCTAGGACTGCCCCCACTGCATCATCCAAGACTGAAATATAAAGTATCAATGGTTTGCCTAGAGATGGTGGCCTCAAAACAGGAGGACTTGCCAAATAGTCCTTTAATCCATCAAATGCCTCCTGACACTTATCGTCCCAATTGAATTTGACTCCTGGCTTGGTAAGCTCGTAGAACGGCTTACACCTCTGTGAGTGCTGGGAGACAAAACGGCGAATAAATTGCAACCTCCCAATTAATCCTCTCAATTCTTTCAAGTTTTTGGGAGGTGGCATTTCTCTGATAGCCTTCGCCTTATTGGGATCGATCTCAATTCCCCGTTTGCTGACAATGAATCCAAGCAATTTTCCTGAAGATACCCCGAAGACACATTTCTTGGGGTTCATCTTTAATTGATACTCTCTCGATCTCTCTAATACCCTTGCCAAAACTTTGGCGTGCTCAGCCTTTGTTTTAGACTTAACCAATAAATCATCCACATACACTTCCAGATCTATATGCATCATGTCATGAAATATTGCCATCATAGCCCTCTGATAAGTGGCTCCAGCATTCTTCAATCCAAATGGCATGACAACATAACAATATGTTCCCCAAGGTGTAGTGAATGAGGTCTTTTCTTGATCCTCTTCTGCCAGCTTAATCTGGTTGTATCCTGAAAATCCATCCATAAACGATAACGTTTCATAGCCAGCAGTGTTATCGATGAGTACATCAATATGAGGCAATGGAAAATCGTCTTTAGGACATGCCCGGTTCAAATCGCGGAAGTCAATGCAAATCCTGACCTTCCCGTCCTTTTTCATAACCGGGACTATATTGGCCACCCATTGTGGATAAAGGACAACTCTAATAAATTTGGCTTTGTGCAATTTATCGACCTCTTCCTTCATCTTTAGAGCCATTTGTGGGTGGAATCGCCTTAATTTCTGCTTGACCGGACTAGCTCCATCTTTTAATGTTAACCTGTGTTCAACTAAAGATGAGTCTAGCCCCGGCATATCTTCATAACTCCAGGCGAAAGTGTCCTTATAGTCCTTAAGTACTTGTACCATTGCCTTCTCATCCTCCGTAGAAAGATTTTTGCTGACGAGGACAACCTTAGGTTCGTCTTCAGTCCCTAAGTTTATTTCTTTGGTGGGCTCTTCTACGGCAGCTGAGGGTTCATCAAATCTCTTCACTCCACTGGCATATACCTCAGCCGCGTCCTCATCATTTTCCTCATTTTCAATAATGGGGTCTTTTCCATACACTAACTCATATACCCCATACCCATCATTAACTGACTCATCGTCTGTACAATCTTCTGGCATCTGAATTGGATCTTCTAAAAGCTGAGGGATTAAAGAGCAAGAAGAACACTTATCAGCTAAGTCCCAAAGGTATCTATCTGGAATTTGCCTACCCTTAGGCTTCCTAGACTTCCTAACCTGACTAACCTGCCTAAAACTGGACTGCCTAACTTCACTAAACTGCCTCTCATAACCTAATGAAGATGAAGCAGGATGAAAATCCTGGGATACAAGTGGAAATACAGGGAAATCCTCCCGTGGGGAGGGACAGAGTAGATCTAAGAGAGAATCTTGACCGACGGACCCGCGCGGTAGGGGGCAATCGGACAAGTAAGATGTTTCCTCGATGAGGATTTGGGAAGAATTTGTTGCTAAATTGGCGTTTTTTTTTGGACCATCGAGGAGTTAAACATAAAGCAAGAATGGATGCAAATGAAAAGAAGATCAGACGGAGGAAGCGGCACCAAGGCCAAAGGATTAGGGGGATCATATAGCAATATGTCCCAGATCAGATCATACATCCTCTCTAGGTCGAGAGGAGGGGATGGAATGAGGTCCCGAGGGGACAGAGTGATCATAACGGGTGGAGCCCGTGGAATATCTTCAGTGATGACCCGCGACCAAGTCGGGGTCAAGAGCAGTGTGCGGAATAGAGTATGGAGCATAAAGATATGGGACGGATATGTCCCCCTCCAGAGCAGATCTGTTGTATAACCAGCTTCATAGGGGTCATCTGGCTCCCCTTCATCGGTTTCTTCCGACAGTAGTATCCGCTTATCAAAGATGGCACCAGGACCTTCAATCAGTTCGTCGATCTGTGGCGGCCACTTGGGTTCTGCAGGATCTAGGAATAATCTGTTCAGTGTTATATAGAGGTCCCTTAGATCGAACCATCTGTACCATTCACATTCGGGGTCATGGAATTTCCTCCTTTTCATAGGCCGCAGAGCCTCCAAGGATTGGTACGTAAGTAGTTCAGAACAATGTCTGGCCAAGTCTCTCCCATATATGTCATGGAGGTCAAAACATGAAGTAATGACCACCATGTTGTCGTGACTAAGTATGGGCCCTTTTACAAAGTGTGTATACAGGGTCCATGTTAAGGGATCTCGGCCTTCTTTGGGTGGTGTAGACATTGTCTCCAGGATTTTTCGACCTTCTTCAATCTCTGCTTGCTGAACCAGATCTTGCTTCAGCCTTCTTGGCCTGTAGCCCAGACCACTTCCAGGTGCTGCTCGGTGATCTTTAACAGGAGTGGTCCTGCCTTGCAATTGTGTGCCCAGACCTCTTCCAGGCTGATAGCCGTTCTTCATCATGATTCTCCATCCTGGAGTACTCATGCACTTCCCCCTTTTGATAGCATTTAATGGGTAAGGAGAAATGGTGGCGGCTTTCAAAGGATCAGCCACTGGACGGTAGACCTGTAATACCGACAGAAAAGGTTGTCGGCCAGGTAAAACCGCAGATTTAGTATTCAATGTATGAGCAGCAGCAAGGATCGGCATGCTCGTCACTTTGATAATTCGTCCTTTGAAAGGGAATTTGAGGCATTGGTGATTCGTAGAAGGAATCGCCTCAAGAGTTTTAATGTAAGGACGTCCTAGAATGGCATTTATAGAAGGGTCAATTTCGAGAATGTGAAATTCAACCTCTGCATGACTTACGGGACCTAGCTCCACTTTTAAATAAACCATTCCCAGAGGGGAACGGGTAGAGTTGTCATATGCTGTAACTGAAATGGGGCTAGGCAGCCACTTCTCCTTGGGCACACCGCACAGCTCTAGGGTCTTCGGGGGTAGAACATTGATTGAAGCCCCCGTGTCAACCAGGCACGCATCCACGGCCTTCTTGCAGATATTGACCGTGATGCTTAGAGCCATACTTCTGGCGGCTAGCGGTGCTAGTTCCGATGTGTGGAATGTAATAGAGGGCTGATCCCCCTGAGGAACTAGTAGTGCTGCAATTTTCTCTACCGGCACGTCTTCATTGACCATCACCTTCTGTAGGTATTCCATTAAGGCTTCTTGGTGAATCTTAGACCTTTTGATCAATTCAAGTACGGTGATCCGTGCCGGTGTTCTGTCCAGATGTTTCAACAAGTCATATTGAGTGCCTGGTGCACTCTCTTCATTATGGGCTTCCTCAGTCGGCCGTGATGGGCCGTCTCTGACTGTGGACTGAGGGAAGACTTTGTTGAAAATCCTTCCACTTCGGAGCGCATGTTCCTCAACCGTGGAGGATCCGGGTGACACCTTAAGTACCGCAAGGTTGGATGGTGCGGATGATGTAGGTGATGGTGTAGGGTTAGGTGGTGATGGCGTAGGGTTAGGTGGTGGTGGCATGGTGCGGATTAAAGGCCTAGATGGTTGGATGGTGGATGGGTAAGTGGTTGGTGAAGTGGGGAATGGGATGCGTAATAGCGGTCTGGATGGTAAGGGCATATCTGGGTAGGTGGTGGTGGTAATGGGCGAAGTAGGGAATGGTACGCGGAGTAATGGCCTAGATGGTAAAACGGGTGCGTAGTTGGTTTGTGGTGGATTATATGGTGGAGGCGTAGTGGTATGGGGCATGATGGGCTTAAGGAAAGCGGGTGGCGGTACTGGGTTATTGGGTGCGGGCGAGTGATATGTGGGTGTCGGTAAAGGGGTGATGGTAATGGGTTGTGGCCTAGGTATGCGGATGGTGCGGCGTGGTGGTTGTTCTGCGGTATTCTGAACGTGACCCGTTGAATAAAGAGAAGAAGAGTCTTCTATCCTCCACTGTTGCCCACGACTAGCCTCAGACTGGCTGTTCGTCAGGATGGGGGAACTTGGTTTTGGTTCTGGTGCTCCGGGAGCGGGTTCTGCACTATGCCCATATTTGGTGGCGGTACTGCCTGTGCTGGTGGTCTTACTTGCTACTGCGGCGGTCTTCTCGCCTTCAGGGCTGATATATACTTTTTCATCTCCTCCCAGTCTATGCCGCCCTGCTCGTTGAGATCATAAATATAATCTCTGAATTGGAAGCAGGTGTCAATGGTATGCCCAGGTTGCCTATGGAAGTAGCAATACCTGGACGTGTCGGCATTTTGAGGCCAGACGGCCTTTTCCCTTGGCAAGACTAAGGCATTAGCTGCCATTAGAGCACTGAAGATATCGGCCAAGGATTCTGGGAGGGTGGGGTATTCCGCCATCTTCGGGCCTGGAGGTCTTCTCGGCTGGTTATAATCACCAGGAGGAGGGACATTGTGGTATGCCGGCGGTGCGCGCGGCTGATATTGCTGCTGTTGGGGATATTGCTGTTGCTGGGGCTGCTGGTACTGCAATTGCCTTTGTGGCGGCTGCTGTGGCTGATGCTGGTTCTGGTTCTGATTCGGCTACTGGGGCCGTTGATACTGTTGCTGATAATGGGGGTTCAGTTGCTGCCTGTACCCCTGCTGGTTCGGCTGCTGTGGCCTCTGGTACTGCTGCTGACTCCTAACGAACTGGGGCGAGTTATTGTTCATGCTACTGACTTGTTCATGAGAGAGCGTGCCCTCAGTAGTCGGACCTGTGCTGGGAGAATTCGGCACTGCAGGCTTCCGAGGTGGAGGCCTGCTAGGTCTGTGAGGATCAAAGACGCTAGAGAATGTAGCGTCCTTAAAAGCATTCTAGCAGTACCGTGCTCTTTCATAGAGCTCTGCCATGTTGGTCAGATTGTTCAAGGAGAGGACTAGCTTGAATTGGGGCGTGGCGTTAGAAATTAACATTTTCACTTGTTCGGACTCGGACAAATGGTCTTTCACCTTTTCGGCCAGGCCCCGCCACCTGTCAGCAAAACTGACAAACTCCTCATCATGTTTCATCTTTTCGGCAATGAGGTCAGTGATGGACAAGGAGGGTGCAACTCTGTCCTGTTATCGTTGGATAAATTTGCGTGAAACGATACCGTAATCCTCTACTTCGGAGGGTTCTAAAGAAAAGAACCACTCGAGGGCTGGTCCCTCTAGAGATCTCCTGAACAAAAAGGCCAACGACCTCTTGTCGTTCTGCCAGAAAGAGGATTCATACATAAACTCCTTCAGATGTGTGAAGGGGTTACCAGTACCGTTGTACTTCCGGTACACTGGCATTTCAGAGGGTGGCAGATGGAAAACTGGCAGGCTGGGTAAGTTGATTTATGGTACAGCTTTGACCCCCATCATCTTCTGGAAGTTGTTAAATTGCTCATCCATACGCTCCATTTTGGCCAGCAATGCTTGTGTGGTCAGATCTGCCTGGGGAGGAGGAGGAGGTGGAGGTACTTGATAGGCCTGCTGCCTAGAGTACGTTGGACATGGGGGACAATAAAGGGGAGGTCCGGCAGAGCTTCCGCCATGCCCGAGGGCATTTTGATAAGCAGGCGTTTGCGGTCTAGCCGGTTGCCTAGAGGATGAAAGCTGCGGCCCAGTTGGCCGAGAAGTAATATGAAGGCCTTCCACGGCCTGATGGATATAAGGAGGAGGAAACGAAGGTTGCTGAGGAACAGCAGGGGGAGCCACAGGGTTCGGCTCGGCAGGCTGCATGGGTGCCTTCCCCTTCATAATCGATTGGATCGCCTCGAACTGCTGAGGGTCCAGTCGGGAGGCAAGAACTCCCAAAGCGTTGACGAGATCCACAGGATCAGAGGATGAGGGATCATTCTGATTCATGTCTCCCTCAAGATCGGGATTAAGAATCGCATATTCATGCGGGGGAGGATCAGGATATCGATCATGGGGACGAAAGAGAGGGGTCCGGACGTTCCCCTCATGTCGATATGGAATGGGGGCAGAATTACGGGAGGCATCAGCATCTCTCCTGTTCTCGTAGTTGTAATCAGAATCCCGAGGGGCATTAGCATCTCCCTCGTAGTTGATGATGGCGTCTTGAGCCATACTCAAGTCCCTGCCTGATCGTAGTAGCATGATGTTAGATTTTTTTCAAAGATTTGTCAAACAAGTTGCACAGAGATTAATCAATCAAGTGGATGCTTAGCGTGATTTTAAGATTCCTTTTTTTGAGTTATTTGGATTCAATTAAACCTCAAATTCTCTCAAGGAAAGGATCCTAGTTTCAGTTCAGTTTCCACCGTTATTCTCTAGGGCTTTCTCTCACAACGCTTTCAGAATCTAACCGGGACTTCAATTGGTACAACCAGCCCGATGATCAAGGAGGAATACCTTGATTTTGGGGACTTATGGAGGTCTCAACGTCAACTTCTCTAGTCTGATCAAGGGACCAACCCAATCAGAGAGAGTCGCTGACGTCAAGTAATGTGTTCCTAAGAAAAGGAGGGTATTCGCCTCAATGCGTATGTCCTACAGCCTGGATGGCCTCTAATGCTTAATAATAATTGGTAGCTAGCACTCAAGCCACAAAAATCTGAAAATTGAAAAATAACTAAGAAACTGTCTGAATCGCGTCGATGGTAGTCGACGCTATTCAAAACAGAACTTAATTTTTCGCAGAAACAGATGCAGACAGCAGAGAAGATATGAAGACTGAAAGGCGTCTAGGTGTGTTGACGCGGTTTGAAACGCGTCAGTGCTCCTGGACGCTTTTCAGTTCGCAGAAACAGTTTTGCAGGAGGATTTTCTGGGTTGAATCCTCCTCAAACAGGTTAAAAGCAGGAAATAATCAGCTCATGTAGATTTTTTTTAGTTCCAAATTTTTAACAGGATAATTTACCAACTAAATAACTAGAAAATCAATCAATCACACATCATTTTCATCACAAAAACAGCTTTTTAAACTAATCAAGGGGAGGGCAAGATCTTGCCACTGGGGTGTGCACGTGGTGCACGAGGGAAATTAATTAAACTAAAACACTCACCAATTGGTGAGGACGTGTCGAAAGACACAAGTGGTGCACCGTGGGTGCCCGGTTGATGACAGTAAGAACAAAAAAAACTTAAAAGATGACGAGACCAAGTCCCACCGTGATCGCCAAAAAAGCTGTGAGTGCTTAGAATGACCGTGTGATTATCATGAAAAATCTAGGTTATTTAGTGTAAAATAAACCTATTAAAAATAGCAACTAAGTGCAGTGATCGCCAGAAACTTTTAACTAAAAAGTTCCAAAAGAAGTTTGATCGCCTACCTGTTTGAACGCGGAAGATATGGAGTCCTTGGTTCCCCTTCCTCAGCCGGCTGAAGAAAGAGAGCCCTTCCTTGCTTTTTGTTCTTGCTGTTGAATTTGAAAATTGAGGTTGAGGTTGAGGTTGAGGATCGTCCAAAAATCCCTTTTATGCTGAGTGCTTGATTTGCTCCTTTTGATTCTCTTATTGTTGTTGTTGAGTGCAGCAGAAAGTATAGAAAGAAAAGGAGATAAAGAAAACAATTATGAGAACTTAAGCAAAAGCAGAATCTATTCTAATCATGGTGCTGAACATGCAACTAAACATCAAACTTACTTTTTGGGATGGCTTTTGAAACCCCTTTATCAAATAGGTTTTTGAAAAGAAAAGGAATGAGGTTGTGGTGTGTGTTGCATAGAGTGATTATGAAGAATGAGATTAATGAAGTGAAAATAAAGATGCAGAAATGAAACACTTATGCCCAATTGGATGAAGCTTTGAATTGGATGAAGAATGGACGCCGACTTCTGGAAACAGCAGCGCTTCGGCGTTCCGACGTCGTTGCTTCGATCTTCAACTCGCTATCGCTCAAGATTACGCTTCACTTCAAATTACGCTTAACTTTTTTACTCTTCAACATGTAAGGTATTTATAGACTTTTTCTGCATTCGCGGATTAACATAGAAAAACTTCGGATTTATCCATCTTAACCGACAGATAATTACTGATTAATTCATCTTTATCTGTAATTATCTAAAACGCGTCCAGTATGGCTGACGCCTTTCAAATTAATTAAGATAAGGATGAACATCCGGAAAAACTTATCTTTATCTTTATCAGGTAAAACGCGTCCACATGTGTAGACGTCTTTTACACTAATTAAGATAAAGATAAACATCCGGAAGAGAAGTTAAAATAGCTTAGGAAACCTAAAACGCGTCAGCTCTCACAGACACCTTTTAGCTAATTAATCAATTGATTAAAATTCAAATTTAAATGTTAAAATAAGAATAAACTCTAAATGGCGTCCACATGGATCGACGTCTTTTATAGTTTTTCATATTTTAACTGAAATTTGAGCTAAAATCAATTCAATTGATTAACTTAAACATGTCTGTTAAACCCGACACTCAAAAATATCAATAAAAATTAATTAATGATTAAATATTAGACCATTCTGAGGCATTATTATGTGATATGAAATCTACTCAAAATGACGTCAAAATTAGTGTGTCTACACTAAGATTTAAAAATCTAATTAATTGAGTTAATTTTGAGTAAACAAACACCACCTAATGTGAAGAAGAAATAACAATTAACTGAATAAATTCTAAACAATATTCTCATTAACCACTAATCATCTAATAGTAAGAGAAAAGAAACAATATTCCCAGTTTTCCTGGTCTTAATCCACTTAAAAGAAGGATGCAATCAACTAAACTAAAAAAAAAATATGACTAAATAAAAGCAAAAGGGGAAGAACAATGCAACAGACAGGGGCACAGGAGATGCTATAGGTGCTGTAGACCATTGAGGGTTGTTGCGGGCGTAATGTGCCTTTGCGGCTGTGAAGAAGACTGCCGGTAGGAGGCACTGGTGGGCTCGGCACAATGTGCCCATGTGCCGTACGAGCTGCAGGCGGGGACTCGCAAGGTAGACACGTTAGGCGTGTACGACGGTGCATGTGGCAGACGCGGAGGGCTGGAGAGGCGCATGCCTGGCAGCACTGGGCGGGAAGCAGGGGCGGCAGGCACGACACGTGGCGCAGGGGTGGTGGCTCTAGCGGCACGGGCAACGACGCTGGGCGGCGCGAATCCGCTCGCTTTGCCACGTGGAGCTCGTGGACCCACCGTGGCTGCTGGGGCGCGGAAAAGAGCGCCACGTGGCGCTGGCCCCTGCCTCGAAACAGGCGGGCGGCGTTGATGATGCGGGACCCTGTGTATGGGGACTACTGCTGGCACTGTTCGAGGCAGCAGAGAGGAGAGAGGCAGAGGGAAAAGAGAGAGAGACGTACAGGGAGACAGGGAGAGAGAGAAAAAGTGAGAGGGAGGCTGTGCGTGAGAGAGAGAGGGTGCATAAGAAAGAGGGAGGTTGAGGCAGAGAAAAAAAAAGGAGAGAGAGATTCTAAAAAGGAAGAAGGGAGACCTTCAGAAAGGAGAATGAAAAAGGCCAGCGATAGAGAGAGAAGGAAAGGACAGAGTCTTTTAAAAAGGGGAGATAGATTTTTAAAATAAAGAAAGTGGAGATAGATTTTTAAAATAAAGAAAATGGGAAAGGAGGTGGCAGCTGCCTCTTAAGCTAGGGTTTCTTGTGTAAAGGGTTAGGGCACCCTTTTTAGGGCAACAAATGACGATTTTGCCCCTCCTTTAACTTCTTCACCAAAATGAAGCTGATTTTTGCTGAGATTCGAACATTGGACCTCCTGCAAATTTCCAGAGATCTTACCAACTACACTGCATCATCTTCATGTCCTGTTCACATAGAATAAATGTAAATTAGGATATTATCATGAATAAAATTACATTTATGTTTAAATAAGTGATTTATCTTGATTTTGCCGAAAAAAAACACAAATGCATGAAATGATGTTATTTTTAACTCGAAATTTAACGAAATTGGTACCCTTGGGATCGTTACAAAATTATCTATCATTTCATGCTATTTTAGACATAAAAATGTGAGTATGATGCATGCGATTGCCCTTTTAAATGATCAAAATTGTCAACTTATCAATCCACACAGACCCTTCATAGTAACAACGTCGTTTCTCCTCCAACCGCACAACACCCAAGACGTCCCACCTCAATAGCCTTCTCTTAGACGGCAGAGATGGGGAAGTGTTTGGGAAGAAACTTTTGGTGCAAGTTTTTTTTTCCAAGAGCAGTTGGTTGTGTTGGAGAGAAAAGGGTTTATATAAAGGAATGGCTTAAACGGCTGTTTGAACCGCCTCTCCTTCGAGTATCTTAATATAGGCATATTTGAGAAATAGGCTAATAATTAGCCTATTTCTCAAATACGCCTAATAATACATATATTACATATATACTTTTAGTATTATTGTACATATACTTTTTAAGCCGTTTATAGATTCTTTTTCCTAAAGAATCTTAGGCTATTGTATATTTATCCATACAATAATACCTTGTTCTGCGAGAATCTTTTATGTATGATCCTCTAGGCCCACAGTCACTCTAATTTTAAGATCTATTAACTTCTAATCTAATTAGAAGTAAACTAAACTAGTTATTCTCAATAACCATTTAATTTAATTCAGACCTTTGATCACATTGGGTCAAGCAAATCCACGTGATCCCAGAGGACATTGGGTTCATCTCCACCCTGTCTAGTACCTGTCAGTCTTCAGTTACCGTATTGCTATAATCCCTCGTTCATTCTATGAGTCTGATACGATTGTGTGGAATGGTTATTATCAAACCATTAGAGATCGTGTCGTCTGACCATGACCTCCTTAATAACTTCAAGTTCGTTCCAAACGAACTAAAACTACCTTGGCCAGAGGTTTAGTAGAGCGTCTATGTCATGACCCATTAACGGTCTTTGCATGTATTCCGATATGGCTAATAATTTGGTATTTCATGACTTATGGATAAAGTCACTTAAGTAAAAAAATCAAACCACACTGGTCCTTACGCAAGACCCAATTAATGTCTCAGGTCAAAGAATCAACGATACAACTGAGACAGATGGATCTTCAGTTAACATTAAGTATAATTAACCATCTAAAGATCCATCAGCGGATCAGTTCAATGGACATCCTCCCAGAATGAACACCCACAAATATGTGTTGGTGTCCCGCACCTGTGACCATGAGATTGATCATCTACACATCATATTTGCCGATTTACGAGTAATCAATCTCCCAAAGTGATTACTCTCCAATCGGGAATAGTTTAACATATGTGTCCATATACGGTCAAACCCACATTCGAGATCCCATCTCGAATTGATTTTACAACCACATATCCTAAGGACAACATAAAGCAATTTACATATTACTAATTTACGCTTTGATTACCACTTTATTATATCAAACAAGATTGTTTGTTATATTGGGCCTACCCGGCCCATAATTTGCTCGTAGGACACCCAAATACTAACAATCTCCCCCTTGTACTACAACCAATTACTCACAGTCTTGAGGCCCATCTTATCCCGATGACACTCAAGCACAATCTGTGACAAAGGCTTAGTTAATGGATCTGTAATATTATCTTTTAATGGTACATGTTCTACCACCATATCTCCCCGTGCAGCAATCTCTCGAATCAGCTGGAAGCATCTCAGAATATGCTTCGACCTCTGGTGAAACCTAGGTTCCTTCGCCTGGGCGATGGCCCCATTATTATCACATAATAATAGGATGGGAGCTGATATGCAAGGAACTACGTCAAGTTCCGAGATGAATTTCTTCATCTAGGCCGCCTCCTTCACAGCTTCAGTCATAGTTATATACTTTGCCTCTGTCGTTGAATCTGCAGTTGTTTCATGTTTGGAACTCCTTCAACTGACTACCCCTCTATTTAGCATGAATGCAAATCCAACTATGGATTTGCTATCGTTAGGATCTGACTGGAAACTAGAGTCTGTATATACTCTCATTTGTAAGTCCTATTCTCCTCCATATAGCAAGAAAAGATCCTTAATCCTTCTCAAGTACTTAACGATGCATTTTACTACTTTTCAGTGCTCCTCGCCTGGATAGCTCTGATATCTACTGGCAATACTTAAAGCATTAGCCACATCAGGGCGAGTACATAGCATGGCATATATGATGGACCCTATCGCTGAAGCATAGGGTACTTGACTAATGTGTGCTACTTCTTCAAGTGTTCTAGGGGCCATGCCCTTAGATAGGTAAATTCCATGCCTTATAGGAATAAGGCCTCTTTTGAAATTTTCCAAGTGGAATTTCCTGAGTATAGTATCTATGTACATGGATTGGAATAATCCCAGCATCTTTTTTGATCTATCATGATAGATCCTAATGCCTAGGATGCTTCTCCCAAATGCTTCATGGAGTAGATCTTGGATAACCAAGACTTTGTTGATGTCAGCATCCCTATATCATTCCTAATGAGTAAGATGTCATCAACATAAAGGACCAAGAAGGTCACTAACCTTCTTGTAAACATAGGTTCGTCTTCATTTCGAATGAAGTTGAAAGATTTGATAGCCTCATCAAATCTTAAATTTCAACTTTGAAATGCCTGCTTCAATCCATAAATGGATTTCTAAATCTTGCATACCTTATTGGGATGCTTCTTAGACGTAAATCCATCTGGTTGTACCATATACACCTCTTTCAACAGATTTCCGTTAAGGAAAGTTGTCTTCACATCCATCTATCAGATCTTATAATCTAGGTACACAACAATGGTAAGGAGGATTCTGATTGACTTTATTATTGCCACTGGTAAAAATGTTTCGTCATAGTCAATTCATTGTCTTTGATGATGCCCCTTTGTCACCAGTTGAGCCTTATAAGTGTCAATTTATCCATCTGCTCCGATATTCCTTTTGAAGACCCATTTGCAGCCGATAGAGACTTTCCCTTTAGGTATGTCAACCAAGTTCCAAACTTTGTTGGTATACATGGATTGGATTTCTGAATCCATAGCCTCTTCCTATTTCTCGGAGTCAAAATTACGAATTGCCTCCTGAAAGGACTGAGGATCATCATCCTCATTTATTTGTACCTTAGACGAACTGTTAGAGACATGTCCAACATACCTGTCAGGTTCTCTAGATCTTCATAATGTCTGTGTTTCAAGGTGAGCAAGTGCCAAAGGTGGTGTCTCATCTAATGAGACTGTGTCCCCAGTTTGTGGTTCATGGACCCAGTCCAATTCTATCTGGCTCCCACTGTTTTTCTAGAGGAGATATTCCTTCTCCAGGAATACAACTCTCTTAGCTACTAAGACCCTTTGCTCTGAGGGGTGATAGAAATAATATCTAAAAGTCTCTTTTGGATATCCTACAAACCTACACTTGTTTGTTCTCGACCCTAGTTTATCTACATCATTCCTTTTTGCATGGGCAGGACACTCCCAAACTTTAATGTGATTAAAGTTTGGTTTCCTTTCCTTCCATATCTCATATAATGTGGAAGGAACTGACTTACTTAAAGCAGTCCCCACAGCTTTAGCAGCAACCAAAGCTCCATTGCCCATCCTAAGTTCAATCTCCTTCTTGTCAAGTCTCCTTTTATTTGTTAGCACCTACAAAGAATTGGAGATATGAGATGTGCATCCAGTATCTAATACTCATGATGCAGATCTCATAAAAGACAAATTTAAGTCAATGACATAAATACCTTCATTCATAATTGCCTTGCAATTCCTTTTCAATTTCAAGTTTATCCACACTGAAAAACATTTGCTTTCTTTTTCATCCTTCTTGCCTTTACCATTGCCTGCCTTGGCGATCTCTTTACCTTTGGTCTATTTCTTTTCCTTCTTGTTGGTGGGTGTCTGGGTGACTTTCCTTTTCTTGTTGGTCTGACCAACAACCATTACAGAGGATGGTTTATCCTTCTGCAGTCCCTTTAGCACTTTTAATATATTTAGAAGTTCTGGTAGAGAAGCTTCAATCCTATTCATGTGAAAATTCATGATGAAGGGAGAAAAAGATTCAGGCAATGATTGAGGAATGAGATTAATGCTAAGTTCAAGGTCCAACTTGAATCCTAGTCCATTGAGTCTCTCAATCCACTCCATCATTTTTAGTACATGAGTCTATACTGAAGCACCCTCAGACATCCTGGTCCTGAAAAGCTTTTCGGAGATCTCTTACCTCTCTATCCTACCCTACTCCCCAAAGAGCTGGCATAGCTGGAGAAGTATAGCTCTACAATTAGTCTTTTCAAATTGCCTCTGTAGCTCATGAGCCATAGAGGCCAATATGTAACATTGAGCAAGGGAAGAATCCTCCGGCCATTTCACGTAATTTATTTAATCGCCCTCCTCAGCATCAATGGGAGGGTCAGGGTGAATTATGTCTAACACATACACAATCCTTTTGGCAATCAAGACTATTCGTAAGTTGTGCAACCAACCTTGATAGTTGGGTCTAGTTAACTTGTTCGTATCCAAGGTGCTACGGAGAGGGTGTAACAACGACATGGTGATCTGGATGAAAATAAAAGACAATATTTTAGCATGCATTCAAGTTTCTAACTTAGATGTGGTTTTCTATCTTAGTTAGCTCTACTATTTTGCGGTTGAACTATATGACCCTCAATCATATAGAACGGGAGATCATGGCAGTCATCCTAGTGGGTCGGAATCCCAACAAGACTGAGGTATGACCTCGTGAAAGGCACAACAAGCTACATCCCATCTCTTGGGCAGTCAACTAGCACTTGCATTCAATGCAATATCCGACTTGTCAGCCCCTGAGCAGTCATCTCCTTTTGGAAAGCACAACAAAGGATACTCCCAGATAGATCGTACTACCATTACTACACAACAATTAGTTTATGACTTAACCTTTGTGGAAAACACAATAAGGACAAGTTCAGTCCCTCATTCTATTGAAGCCAAGCTATAGGACTGAGATCCTGCTATCGGATCATGGACCTTGTGCAAAGCAGAACAAATCTATGAGATAATGACATTCAATAACCCTATAATGGTGGAGGGCCACAACGGCTCCTAGAATCACGTTTAAAATCTAATATTTGGCAAAGAGCGTATTTTATTTTACCTTGGTCTCACCTTAAGTGGTAGAATAAATATATTTGAGATATATATTTACAGTACCTAATAATTTGCATGAAATAAATACATCCAATGCAAATACATAAACCTGGGTGATCATGGACTCTAAATTAAAGCTACAGAGATATCTAATCTACTTCCAAAGCAATAGGATTATCTTTGTAGTTTGTCCTCCATTCTTTCAAGCTCCATCCATGGCATTAATTACAAAAATTACACGACTCGCAGGCAGGGAAAATGAATTACATGCCAATAATTTTCAGAAGCCCTCAAGGGCGAATACATTCATTGGAGGAAGATAGAATTACAAGAATTACATTGAAAATTAGATAGAGAGAGAAGGGAGGCTCGCAAGCCTCAAATGGACTGAGCCAATTTCTAAGTCCATGATCACCCACCATTCTACACAATCACATCAATCAAACAAGGGTTATTTTGAAAATAGCCCTTTATACTTACATGGAAACTATGGGTTGTGCAATACAAAATTTTTAGTCTTTATTAATTTTAAAATCCAAATGGAACATTCAAAATTAATCCAAACATAAACCAAACAAGACATCATCGTGATGATCCACACATAGAATCATTCCAAACATTAAGAGGATTTATAAATGAATTTAAAATTTCGTAATTGAATTCAATTAATTTGGATAATTGAGATAAACATGGAATTTAAATTCAATTAATCATCCAATGATTGTTTATTAAAATCAAATTTAAATGAATGATTATCCTCAATTATTCTTCACTAAAATTCAAACTTTGATTTTGAAAATTATCTAATAATTTTAAAAACAAAAAATTAATTTTAATGACCTCTAAAAAATTAAAAATTCAAATTTTTTGGGCCAGTGAAGTGCACTGCACGTAGAAGTTGGTTTCCTCTGCTGAAGAGGACCGGCACAGTGTGCCCTAAGAGTGGTACCTGACGGTGGACTATCCCGCCATCCATATGGTTATGGATGGCGGCCTAGCCTGCCGTCCACGCCCCTGTGGACAGCGGCCAAGCCCGCCATCCACTCCTGTGGATGACGGCGAAGCCCACCATCCAGGAGTCTGACGGTGGACTTTCCCGCCATTCACTTACAGGCGCTCAACCGACTCCCTACGTCGGTCACAGAGGAATTTGCATCTTCTGGGGCCTAAAATTGAAGAACACATGAATGATTCCAGTACGATGCTAAAACATAGATCATTCATGGCAGTTCCATCGATTAGAGCCTTCAACCTGGCTCTGATACCACTGAAAGGTTCACGTAGAACTCCGGGATCCCATTCATAGCGGAAGAACAAACAGAAATGGGATCCTAAAACCCAGTTCAGGCTCCGATTGATGCAACAAAAATTATCTAACATGATAAACTAAATTCGAGGCCGTACTCCTCGAAGCGTAGAGCCACACAAGTGTATGGCCTCTAGAGTTAGATCCACACGGACCCTTCACAACAACAGTGCCATTTCCCCTCCAACCGCACAACACCTAGGACGTCCCACCTCAAGAGCCTTCTCCTAGATGGAAGAGATGGGGAAGAGTTTGGGAAGAAACTTGTGATGCAAGTTCCTTTTCCAAGAGTTGTTGGTTACGTTGGACAGAAAAGGGTTTATATAAAGGAATGGCTTAAACGGCTACTTGAACCGCCTCTTTCCACCACCTCTCCTTCGAGCATCTTATATATATATATATATATATATATATATATATATATATATATATATATATATATATATAATTAGCCTATTTGTCAAATAAACCTAATAATACATATATTATATAGATGCCCTTAGTATTATTGTATATATACTTTTTAAGCTCCTTATAGATTCTTTTCCTAAAAGAATCTTAGGCTTTTGTATATTTATCCATACAATAATATCCTATTCTGCGAGAATCTTTTGTGTGTGATCCTCTAGGATCATAGTCACTCTGGTTTAAGATCCATTAACTTCTAACCTAATTAAAAGTAAATTAAACTAGTTATTCTTAATAATCGTTTAATTTAATCTTGACCTTTGATTACGTTGGGTCAAGCAAATCCGCATGATCTCGAGGACGTTGGGTTCATCTCCACCTTGTCTGGTACATGTTAGTCTTCAGTTATCGCATCACTATAATCCTTCGCTTATTCTATTGAGTCCAATACGATTGTGTGGTATGATTATTGTCAAACCACTAGAGATCGTGTTGTCTGACCATGACCTCCTTAATACCTTCAAGTTTATTTCAAACGAATCGAAACTACCCTGGCCAGGGGTTTATTGGAGTGTCTATGTCATGACCTATTAACTGTCCGAGATATACCTGACAGTAAGCAATCACCTTCTTGAACATAAACGATCTTCATATGTATTCCGATATGACTAATAATTTAGTGTTTCATGACTTATGGATAAAGTCACTTAACTAAAAAATAAAACCATATTGGTCCTCACGGAAGACCCAATTAATGTCTGCGGTCAAATGATTAATGATACTACTGAGACAGATGGATCTTCAGTTGGCATTAGGTTTAATTAACCATCTGACGATCCATTAGCGGATCAGTTCAGTGGAATCCTCCCAGGATGAACACCCACACATATGTGCTGGTGTCCCGCACCTGTGACCGTGAGATTGATCATCTACACATCATATGTGCCGATTTACGAGTTATCAATGTCCAAGAATAATTACTCTCCAATCGGGAACAATTTAAGGTATATGTCCATGTATAGTTAAACCCACATTCGAGATCCCATCTCGAGTTGACTTTGCAACCACATATCCTAGGGACAACGTAAAGCATTTAATAGATTATTAATTTACGCTATAATTACCACTTTATTATGTCGAACAAGATTGTACATTATATTGGCCCTACCCGGCCCAGAATTGGCCGGTAGGACACACAAATACTAGCACTACCGAGTGATCCTTACATGGCTCCATTTCAAATTCTTCGAATGCTGAGGAGCGAAGTAGTTAAAGTGAAGAGTTGGAGATTTTGGAAATTATTTTTAGTTAATTTCCATTTCAAATGTCAGGTTGTTAGTTTTTTAGTTTAGTTTAATGTAATTTATTTAGTATTCCATGGAGAAAGTTAGTGAATGAATTATTTTCGAACGCAGTTAATGCAACTAATGTGATGAATATTGTTTCGAAAGTCAATGACAATGTTTGTGAAAAAAAGTATGTGTTCAGGTTGTTGATTAATTAATTACGTCTATGCCTGTTTATAGAGTCATTTAATCATTATCCATCTTGGTTAAGCAATAACTATTTTTTCTTCAAATAATGGTCTATAAACAGGCAAATTATGACTTAATCGGTTTACTTGCCCATGTTTGCTATCACGTTATTTAAATTATCACGCTATAAGTTAAAAGAAAATTTTTCATGTGATCATTTACATGCGAATGTTCTATTAATGATAGAATGAATTTGATACATTTTGGCTTGCACAAATATCATGGAATATATTTATATTTTTGTTGAAGATGATTATCAATTAGTAAAATTTAGAGTGTGATAATTGATAGTTGGTATTATTTTCATGATATAAAATATGGATATGCAACTTTTGTTATAGTCTGCTAGAATGAGAGATGTAAGTTGTTCCTCTCATTGTAAAATTTATTTGAAATCATTCTAAAAAAATTGAGTTACTTTAAATTTATCAAGAGATGATTATAGTATCTTAGACCTATATTTTGATCCCGAATATTAAGATAACTTAACACTTATTAGTATGAATTTTTAATGCAATATGATGTGTAAACAATGTCAACTTAGCTCACCATATTCTTTTATGTAGTGATTTAATATGGCTACAAAGAAAGTAATAGCTGATTTGACCAAGGGTGATAAGTTAAACAGTACGAACTATGACATTTGGCACCATAATATCCAATTGCTATTAAATGAGCAGGAGTTGCTTGAGCACCTTACCACCATCATGTCACCGTCTGAAGAGGGCAACACTGCTCAACACCATTGGAACCAAGAGTCCTACTGACAATGATTCAATAAGGATTGTAGAGCACGTTTTACTATACTAAGTAGCATCCAAGATGACCTAATTTGAGAATTCAAGAAATGTCAAACTGCAAATGAAATGTGGGATCAGTTGAGGTTCCAATTTGGTGGAACATAGATTACACAGTTCAAATCTCTAGTACTTAAGTTTGAGACTTACTATAAGGTCTAGTGCCAGCGCATCACTAAACACCTTTAGGTGATGTCAGGCATGATGTGAGACTTGAAGGTAGTAGGCCATGATCTCACTTATAATGACCGCTACCCTTAATTAGGGAACCATTTACTAAATTAATTTTGGATTGTTACGACTAGATCAAACTAGGATAATAAGATAGTATGGAGAATAAGTGATAAACTAAGCTAAATAAGGAACTAAACATTGAACTGTAAAATGAACAATGCTGAAAATGAAAGTTATTACAATCCTACTCAACTCACCAAATAATACATTGTCCACTGAAGGAAAATATAAGTGCATACAAGCCAAAATGAAAATAGTACAACTACATCTGAGAATACCCCGAAACAAAAAGATGCTGACATGCAACTCCATACGACTCCTGAAACTCCTAAGGCTATCGAAAACCCTCACCTGAAAATGTAAGGAGTGAACCATACTAGAAAATGGGCTCAGTAGGGATCTCGTGATCACAACCTCCCACGCACGCAACCACAACACCTCGAAGAGATAGGCAAATCATGTGTTCAATAAAATAATAAATAAAATACACAGCTAGAAAGTAAGCATGCAAGAGCAACTACAAAGCTGCAAATAGTAACCGTCGACCCACTGAGATAGAGAAGCAACCCCTCTTGTAGCCCCGGGCTACTCTGGGCTACGTGGCCCTAGCTGGTTTTGCCTCCGCTCGGCTACAAGAGTGATGATGCTCCACAATGTGCCACTCCCACACCGACACTGTCTACTACTCAGGGTCCACATGGTGACACTCCCCTCGTAGGCATCACCGTACCACTATCACACTGACACAGGGTGTAAAAAACTAACAATACCGTCACTCTAGGTCCATAACCACACAAGCACAAAAATCATGCAAAATAGGAGCACGCGAAAAATTGCACCCCAGTATATGATTTCAAATATGCAATTGTAGAAATTTATATAACCTTTATACAAGAATTAAATCTACATGGTTTATAGGATGATTAATATGAATAGACATATAATACATTTAGTGGATGCAGGAAACAGTGGGTCTCGGGTCTTCAGAAATGGGCATAAATCACGTCAACTCAGGTCGACGCATTTCGCAATTCGCATCTATCTAAGTGGACATGTTTCAACACTCGAGAGTAGCTCATGGAGAACCTCTCATGAATAATTTCAGCAACTCTTCATTCTGGGGCAGTTTCTTCCTGGCATTGGGCTTAGCTAATAAGGCGTTAGGAAAAGATACCCTAGGTTGAAATGAACTTGGGCTTTCATCTATCTTTCCTTTCCCTTTCGGATCCTCCCCTAACTTCTCCATGTTGGGTTCAGCCTCGCTCTTGCTTTCAACTTCATGAGGCCCATTAGTGGGATCTTTGATCAACTCCCCATCTGTTTGTGGGTTCTCTAAACTTTTCCCACTCCTAAGAGCTGAAATGGCTTTAGCCTTTTCAAATTGTGGTCCTTTAGGTTGTGGTAACGGGCTAGGTTGAGGTAAAAGGCCCGATTGTGGTAGAAAATCCGGAGGCTGATTCCTTGGATTGGCAATGGGTTGACTAGGAAGTTGGCCCATATCTCTTCTCATAGTAGCCTCAGCTAATTGCCCCATTTGGCTCTCCAGCTTAGAAATAGATTGTTGCTGGGTCAAGATAAGCTGTTGGAGTTGAGTGAATGTGTCATCAAAGTTGGGCTGAGGAGGTTTTTGGTAAGTGGGTGAAGGATGGTATTGGGTTGGTTACCCTGATTGGAACGATTGATAATAGGCTGGTTGACCTGATTGGAATGATTGGTAGTGGACCAGTTGAGAGAATTGGGCCTGGGATCCCCTAGCCTGAACATTACCATAGAAATTGGACTGATGTTGAAATGAGTTTTGAGGCTTTTGAGCTTGATGCATGGGAGGATTTGACATTTGCAAAGGAGCCTACTGGTTCTTCCATGCAAAATTAGGGTGATTTCTCCAGCTCGGATTGTAAGTATTTGAGAATGGATCGTTATGGGCTTGGAGAATCTCTGGGCAGCCTGAACTTGTTCTTGAATGAATGGTGGTAATTGGGCCGCAGTTGGGCATTCATTCACTTGATGGGTCGGACTTGCGCATAAAGCACAAATGTCATGAGAGATGGAAGATGGGCCTTCATATGGACTAGATGGTGTTAGATAGGTAGGTTCTTGCTTGTTTAAGGCTAAAAGTAGGTATAACTTTTGAGCCAAGATGTCTACCTTATCCAATTTCTGATTGATCATATTGATGTCCATTCTGGATTCGGGCTCATTATGAGCCTTAAGTTCATACATTCCGGCCCGCTTAGATGGCCCAACAGACCTCTCGTAAGATGATAGAGAGGCATGATTGATGGAATTATCACTTAGCATCTCAAATAAATCATAAGCCTCCTCTTCATTTTTCATCATAAATGCCCCTCCACATGAGACATCCACCATTTGTCTGAACTGTTTAGACAATCCTTCATAGAATGCTTGGACAATTTGATAGCCCATGATGAGGGCATTTCATAAGCAATTCTTTCAATATTTCCCAAGATTCATGGATCAATTCCCCGAGAGTTTGGGTAAAACTCGTGATGGCCCTTCTCATGGTATTGGTCCGCCCTATGGGATAGAACTTCTTTAGAAATTCTTTTTTCCCATGTCCTAATGGGCCTACCTATAGTCCCCAACCAATATTTGGCTTTATCTTTCAGAGAAAAGGGGAATAGGGTCAACTTAAGGGCATCATCGGTGAAATTCTGGATTTTCACCGTGGAACAGATTTCTAGAAATTCATCCAGATGCTTATAAGGATCTTCATTTGTATTCCCATAAAAAGATGGGAGCATCTGAATGGTACTTGATTTAATCTCATATTGATTGGCCGGGTTCTGAGGAAGTTGAATACAAGATGAAGGTTGATATTGATTTGGAATGAAATAATCCTTCATTTGCTTCGGCGGCCGCTGATTGTCGGCCATTTGATCTTCAAGTGGGTTTCTTTGGTGGATAATTCTCTCAATTTCAGCAATCGGTCCTAGAAGGTTTGGACTTTGAGATCTCCTACCTTGCATGCACTAGGACGAAGAGAGAGAAGAAGGATTTGATTTTTCTTTTCTTTCACTCTTTTTTTTTATATGCAAACAAATTATCAAACAATCTTAACCTAATGACCTAAGGTTGACCTAGACTTCTATGTGAGTTTTTCTCATAAAGTGAATGGGGTCCACCACAAGTCACAACCACAATCAGTCAACGGCCAGGTAAGAGGTGGGGTAGTGGAAGGCTCCTCCTACTTTCGTAGGGACCTAATTAAGGAACCACTTTCCTGCTTAGGCGTTTGCCTTTTAACCTCTAGCCTAGACACCGTTGCCAAAAATGGAGGCAACCCGAGATTTAAACCACGCACAGTGTGAACCCTAAGGTCTCTTTCGACTTGCTTTTATTAAGTTTAGGAAATGCCAATGCAAGGAAGGTGATTTGTGGCCTAAGGAAGGGTGATGAAATCCCCACCTTATGTTGTTATGGGAATTGCCCTTAAAAGTCTCTTTGAATGCAATGCAAGGCAACCATCAAATCAAGGCAAGGTGGGTTGATGTAATCATAAATGACTTGCTATAATTGAAACACGTATCTTTCCCCTGCAATCTTCAACAAAAATATAGAAATGACTAAAAATAGAACTAATGCATATTTTACTAAAATGATGAATGCCTAGTATGGAAGGTTTCTAATCTTGAGATGAAGATTTTGAATTTGAATTTTTCTTCCTTTTTTTTATGTTAGTGACAACCTATCTAAATTACCAACTACAAAAAGGAAACTAACTAAAATAAGGAAATTGAAAAATAGAAAGTTGGAACATACTTACCAATGATTTCACTTTCCTTTTTTTTTTTTTTTAATATACCTAAAAAAATGAGAAAAAGAAGGTTAGCTAAAGAATAATTACACTAAATCCAAAATAATCAAAATTAAAAATCTAAATCCCCGGCAACGGCGCCAAAAATTGATGTGCGCGCGATACGCATCGTTAAACGCTCACGGCAACCAACTTCTTAAATATTACCGATCTCATAATTTTATTTGAAATTAGAAAGTGATGAGAATCGGGTCGATCCACAGGGAAATAGAATTTTAATTTTGAAAACTTTGAATTTTGATCGTCTAAAACAAGTGAGGATTTGAATGAACTAATTAATACCTATTTAAACAGAAAATAAATTAACTAAAGTAACTAAGATTTTAACAGAAATTTTGAGAATTACTTGTCAATGACCTACTTTAGAATCAAGCCTAATGTGACTATGAGATTTAAGACTTAGAAAACTAACTAAATCAGTACAAGAACTAATCTAAAATTTCACTTAAAACACTTAAGAATACTCCTAAAGTATCACTAGTTAATTAGAAGAATTAGGCAAGACATAGAAATACGATTAAATAACTAAATACCATTATTACACTCAATCTTAACTAACTCAAAATCCACACAATGGGAAAACAAGTATTTACCATAAAAATTAATAACTGTGAAGGTTAACAACTCAAATTCACTGTCAATTAAGAAAACTACACTAAAAATATATAATACAAACAGTATATAGCCTGGCTCAGATGGCTTCTGTAGAGGGGATGCCGGCGCAGTGGTCCGCAGGGCAAGCTTGGCAGGAGGGCACGGGTGATGCGGTGCGGTGCGCCGTCTTCTTGGGTGTGTGGCAGACGCACGCGGGCGCTGCAGGCGAGGCGATAGCACAGCAGACGAGGCAACACGACGGCGCAGGGCGGGAAGGCGCGGCACGGGCGACGATGCCCGTCCGTGCGAACGATGCTGCTTCGCCACGTGTCATGTGGCAGGGGCCGGGACAACGGCTGGCGCAGCGAGGCGCTAACGCGTGGTGATGGTGGGCGGGACCAGCCACGCCCGGCGTGGCACGGACGATGATGCTCGCTCGCGTGAACATGCACGAGGCACCGCGTGGCGCTGGCATTGCTGTGGCGGGGCCCGGGCACGACGGCTATGAGTGAGAGAAAACATAGAGAGGAAAAATGTGGAAGAAAGAGAGAGAGGGTTCTGAGAGAGAGAGAGAGAGAGTGTGGGGAAGAGGGAAAAGTAGAGAGAGGGACAGAGAGAGAAAGAGTGCTGAAGGGAGAGAGAGAAAGATAACAGAAGGGAGAGGACAAGGAAAAGGGAGAGAGAGATGGAGAGAGGGCCTTGGGAAGAGAGAAAGGGTTCTGCGGCATAGAGCAAAAAGAGAGAGAGATAGAAATAGTGGAGAGAGAAAAAGAAAAAGGATCACCGAGAAGAAGGAAAGAAGGCCCTTTAAAAAGGGGAGAGAGAATTTTTAAAATAAAGAAAGGTGAGAAAGGAGGTGACGGCTGCTGCTCTTGCCCTCTTCTTGGCTAAGAATTAGGGCAACTCTTTTTAGGGTAATAAATACCCATTTTACTCCAGCTTTAATCTTTTTGTCAAAGTGAAGTTATTTTTACCGAGATTCAAACACTAGACCTTCTACAAATCTTCAGGAATTTAGCCAACCACGCCAGATCTTCTTCATGTCCTGTTTGCACAAAAATAAATATAAATTAGAGTTTTATCGTGAATAACATTATTATTATGCACAAATAAATTATTTATCATCTCGATTTTGTCGAAAAATCGCAAATGCATTATACTCCATATTCACATGAAATGATGATGTTTTTTACTCGTAATTTTATGAAATTAGAACCGTTGGGATCGGTACAAAATCATCTATCATTTCATGCTCTTTTTCAGATAAAATCGTGAGTTTGATGCGGACGATTGCCCTTAAATGATCATAATTATCAACTTATCAACGCCATCTTAGTAGGAAGTCGTTATAAAAAAAAGGGGGAGATCCGCCCAACAAAATGGCAAAAGAAAAATACAAAAGGCAAAAGCCAAAAGAATCAAAAGGCCCCTCGACATTACAAACACTACATCAAAAGGTCACAAAATCAAATGAAAAGGGAGCGCAAGGTCGATAAATACCCCGCAAGAAGTGAAAATGACCGAAGCCTAACAGATAATAGGGTAAAAAAGGAACATATTTCGGGGTCTCCGAAACCCTCTTGTGGGCTTTCTAGACTAATTCTTTCTTTCCTTCTAAAGACGTACTCCAGACTTGAGGAATGACCTAAGTTGACTATGTTGGGTTTTCTCGGTTTCTCCAGATCGCTCACGCAACGGAAACTAAAATTATTTACAGCGATCCGTTCCCTTTTCGAAATCTAAAATACGATAATCGGATTATCGAAGTTCTCACCGTGTGCGGATTCGAATCCGCAACCGTTTGGTTCCGTCGATGTGACACCGCAAGCCGCGCAAGCGCCCGGCCTCTAGCGAAGTCCACGCGATCCTCCCCGCGACGGATATTGTAACGACCCGCCATCCTATGACCGGAGACCCGATCACTAAATGGATGTCGGCCCATTAACTGCGGGTTCACACCCGGATCTCACACAACACGTCTGGAGGAGTAAGCGTTAAACAAGGCTAAATATATCCTTCTTACGGACTACAAAGATATAACAAGTGCGCAGGAAGGAAGATAACAATGTCCGTATACAGTCCAACAATAATTATATGGTCCAACAAATTAAATAAGTACAGGCAGAAGTAAAGTACAACAACATCGGGGCATACCCCGGAACTGAGACAGCTGCTGGTCCGCACACCAAGAAGACACCACACGCCGCCACACGCCACGAGGTCCACACCTGAAACCGCAGGGAGTGAGCCACACCAGAATTGGGCTCAATAGGGATCATCCGATCCCCTGCCTCCCACTCACACACCCGCAAGTGCAACAATACGGATATATGGCAATTAAGTAAAGCAGTAAACATAGCACCCAAACCTGATATGAAACATATGCATAAGCAGTGTAGCAGGAACAGTTCTAAGTAACCCGAAGAACTCAACACAAAGTCACGTCTCACAGTCAAAGTCCACAAAGCGACTGAACCACACTGTCGACCGAAGTCGAACGTCGCCTCACAACACTACCACCCCTACAGTGTTCCGGGGCACTGTAGGGTGAGGCAGTGAGTCAAACTAGGACTAGCTGGGACCAGTGTACCACCACGGCCCAGCTACGTGTGCACACAAGCAGTCTAGACTACTGTCCTACCGACCGGATTGCCTCCACGCCAGGCCTCAGCGCTTCAGGAGGGCCCTGGAGACCGGCGAACCCCCGTCAAGCCGAAGCTACAGGAACTACCCACAACCCTAACCTCCCGGGCTGCGTCAGGTCAAAGGGCGAAGGGTACCACTCATAACCTTGATCAAAGGTCACATCAGGCCCAGTGGCTACAGAGGTAAAACAACTCCAACAGTACCACAACCAGCTCCACAGCAAGAAACGCGCCGAAAGCTACCACGACAAACAGGGAAAACCTCGACCCGCTGAGACCAAACAGCAACCCCTCGGATAGCACACCGGCTACTCCGGCCCGACGGGCTCAAGGTGGTCCTGCTTCCCTCAGCCAAAGGTAAGACACAACATGTACCCCTCCCCCACCGGTACGGCACAATGCCTCACAGACACCATGGCCCTTCCCTATCGGCCCAAGGTGACATACGTAAACCACAGTTATTCCGATTCCATATTTGCATAAGCACACACACACACAACATGATTCCATTTACACAGTAATCTCCGTCTCAGTATACAACTTAAAGCATGCATTCGAACCATCCAATCGTGAAACATGTGTTAAATAACAGGAGTTAAGCAGTTCTGTCTTGAATCGCGTCGACCGAGGTCGACGCCATTCAAGCCCCTCAAACAGGTTCATTTAAAACAGCTCATGCCTTAAAACACGTCCACCGGGGAAGCCGCCCTTCTAAAACGCATCAGAACCCACAGACGCCATTCACCCCAGAATTTCAGATTTGCAGGAGCCTCAGTCGGGGTGATTTCCTGCCTAAAAGGCGTCATGATGGTCCGACGTCCTTCTAAAAGGCGTCGTCCACGCATGACGTCTTTTAACGCCAGAACCCCGTACAACGAAACCTCGAACAGGGAGGTTTCTGCCCTAAAAGGCGTCGTACTGCCCTGACGTCCTTCTAAAAGGCGTCGACCAGGCACGACGCCGTTTAGCGCCAGAGACCTAGTTCTCTGGTTCGATCCGAGGGTTTCTCCCTTAACCCCAAACACCCCGAAAATGCCCAAAACAGAAGGGGGAGAAAAGGGAAATCAACTACCACAAGCATGCTACAATTCCACAATCCCTAACACGGTCATCCCCACAAGAAAACCCCTAAACATGCTCATTCTAACCCAAAACACATCATGCCACGCCAAGGAAACCATAAACAAGATAATCACGATTCATGCAAGGTTCGTCCCCCTACCGGTTCTTGAACTCCACCAAACTCCGTGCCGCCGACCCGCCGCACCGCAGACTGCCGCCGGTACCCTCGAGGACGCCGCCACTCCGCCGGGACGTCGGCCGCCGTCCGGGGAATGGAACGCCGCGAAGGAAGTGGTGGTGGTAGAGGTGAGAGGTAGGGAGGTGTTGGAGTGATGGAAGAGGAAGAAGAGGAAGGGAAGGGGAAAAGAGGGTCGGAGAGGGCGAAGAGGGCGAAGAGAGAGAAGGTGGAGGCGAAAATGAGGGAAAGAAGGGGAGGCTCACGGGGTCAATCTGAATCTGGCTAAAATGCGTCGATCGAGACAGACGCCAATCAGTCTGACAGGACGGGGCGTACTGACACCGCTCTGAAACGTGTCGCTCACCACGGACGCCGTTCAGACGACAGGACAGGCCGTACTGACAACGCTCTGGCGCCGCACACTGACACCACAGGGGTCGCAGTTTGAATCGCGTCGACCATCATAGACGCCGTTCAGACGATGAGACAGGGGCCATACTCTCGCGGCCCGAAACCCGCCCACGTGGCGCCCACGTGGCACAACAGCAAGCAGACTTAAATGGCGTCCACACAACCTGACGCCTTTTGAAAGGCGTCAAGTAGTGCAGACGTCATTCAGTCAAGACTCTCAAGACCCCTCAGTGTCGAAACCAGGGGATCCGGCCCGAACCCGACCCGAATACTGAGCCCGAAACATCAGTCCTTACAGATATCCTCGAGTTCCTCGTTCTTCGCAGCCCACGAAGCCTCCGCCGGTCGCCGCAATGATCGCCGCAGCACGCGGACGATTTCCCGTCGAACGGGATTCGGAGAAGCGGCGGAGCAGATCTGGATCTGCCTGGACGCCAGAGAAGGACAAAAACTGAGGTGGGGCGGCTAGGGTTAGCAACAGCTTGGCCTACTCAGCCCGTTCGTTATGTTTTATACTAACCGCGCGGTTTTTCATAAAAACCCCCGATTTGTATAAAACCCACTTATTTATCCATCGCCTTGAGAATCATTTACGTGTGACCCTCTAGGCCCAAGTACCAGTCCAGTTAATGGCCCATCAAGCCCAGTAACTCCTCACTGGCTTTATTAATTAATTAATAACCCTTTATTAATCAATTAATCAATCGAATTGATGTCGCACATCGAATTCGACCGGGCCTCCGATCACGTTGGGTGCCAAGCAACACCGCGTGAACCTGGAAGGTATTTGGGGTTAAGTAACCCACTCTTGGAACCTTTCTGCCGATAGTTACCGCGTGGATATAATCCTTCATTCGTACAATGCTCTCGAGTCAACTCAGGGCATGGCGAGTTGTCAAACCCTAACCGGTCGACTCACTTGGATTGGATGCCGCTGATGAATATCGGAAAACTCCTTTCCCGATATTATCGTCCGCCCTGGCCAGGGACTTTCGCGCATCCTTCCTAGAGAATTCTCTCTCTAAGTACCGAGAGCGAATGATTCCTTATTGACACACAATTCCCTTCGACGGTATTCCGTTGTACCCAATCCTTGGTGTATTAGAATCCCATAGCTAGAGATTCGTAAACCAAGGTCAAAGCACAGAAGTCCACCACCAAAGTGTCCTTGGTGTCTCAGGTCCGAGGACCATCCACGCAACTGCGACAATAGAATCAAGCTGGTTGACAGTGAGGTACAATACCATCCAGCGATTCAGTCGGATCAGTTCAGTGAACTCATTCTCCAATGAGCACCTACAGATTCGCCTTAGTGTCTCCACACAAATGACTTATGAGATCAGTCACCCTCATTATATGAGCAGGAGTAATATGCACTAGTCTAACCGGATATCCGATGTCCTTCTCGGATATCCTTCGACTATGAACGATTAAGAATATGTGTGTTTAAGTGATCAGTCTCATTAGTATGATCTCATCATAATATGATCACTATAGCACATATTCACGGACTTCATTATGAAACGATAATTAACGCAATTTACACATAATGAATATTATGCCATTATATTAATAAATGAACGAGATTTACATTGTTAGATTGGCTTGTAGGCCACCTAAAACTAGCAATCTCCCACTTGGACTAAAGCCAATCACCTTTATACAATAAGCCCATAGACTCTAGGTGACGCTCAAACACAATTTGAGCCAACGGCTTTGTCAGTGGATCTACTATATTGTCGACCGATGGAACTCTTTCCACTACTACATCTCCTCTGGATATGATTTCTCTGATAAGGTGAAAGCGCCTCAGAATATATTTCGATTTCTGATGAGACCGTGGCTCTTTCGCTTGCGCAATGGCTCCATTGTTGTCGCACAACAGTGGAACAGGCTCAGAGATGCTGGGAACTACGCCGAGGTCGGTGATGAATTTCTTCAACCACACTGCTTCCTTAGCGGCTTCAGCTGCAGCGATGTACTCAGCTTCAGTCGTCGAATCTGCAGTGGTTACCTGCTTGGAACTCTTCCAGCACACTGCACCTCCGTTCAAAGTAAACACGAATCCAGATGTAGACTTGCTATCATCTGGATCTGACTGGAAACTCGAGTCAGTAAAGCCTCGAAGTTTCAAGTCACCTCTTCCATAGACAAGAAACATATCCTTAGTTCTTCTTAAGTACTTAAGGATACATTTCACTGCCTTCTAGTGCTCTTCGCCTGGATCAGCCTGAAATCTGCTCGTAACACTTAGAGCAAATACAACATCAGGCCGTGTACATAGCATGGCATACATGATAGATCCTATGGCAGAGGCATAGGGTATTCTATCTATGAATGCCCTCTTATCAGGAGTCTTAGGAGACTACTCCTTTGAGAGACTAATTCCATGTCTCATCGGTATGAGACCTCTCTTGGAATTTTCCATGCCAAAACTTTTGACTATGGTGTCTATGTACAAGGATTGGGTCATTCCAAGCATCCTCTTTGATCTTTCTCTATAGATCCGTATTCCTAATACGTAGGATGCTTCTCCCAAATCCTTCATGGAGAAGTTTTTCGACAGCCAGATCTTTACTGATGACATTATAGCTACATCATTCCCAATGAGTAGTGTGTCATCTACGTAAAGAACTAGAAAAGTGACTGCACTCCCACTGGTCTTCTTGTATACACAAAGCTCATCTTCATTCTTAATAAAGTCATAAGACTTGACAGCCTCGTCAAATCTTATGTTCCAGCTCTGGGAAGCTTGCTTCAGTCCATAAATAGACCTCTGAAGCTTGCACACTTTATCTGGAGATTCTTTGGATGTAAAACCTTCTGGTTGTATCATATACACCTCTTCCTCAAGGTTACCATTGAGGAAGGCAGTCTTCACATCCATCTGCCAGATTTCATAATCAAAATGTGCAGCCATGGCGAGCAGAACTCTGATCGACTTTATCATGGCAACTGGTGAGAAAGTCTCGTCATAGTCAATTCCTTGCCTTTAACGATATCCCTTTGCCACCAACCTTGCCTTATAAGTGTCGATCCGTCCATCAGCACCGATCTTTCTCTTAAAGATCCACTTGCAACCGATGGGTACAATACCCTCGGGCAAGTCCTCCAAGTTCCAAACTTGGTTGGTGTACATGGACTGGATTTCTGAATTCATGGCTTCTCGCCATTTCCCGGCTTCTGGGCCTTCTATAGCCTCCTGGTAGGTTTTAGGATCATCATCCTCATTATATTCTACCCTTGACTCACCTTCAGCAATATGTCCCACATATCGTTCGGGTAGTCTAGGTACTCTACCAGATCTACGAGGCTCATCTGTGTGTACTTGAACAGATTCAGGAACTGATATCTCATTTGATGATAATGTAGCTGTTTGGGGTTCTAGAACCTCTTCCAGTACTATTTTACTCCCACTGTCCTCCTGGAGAAGGTATTCCTCTTCCAGGAAGAAAGCTTTCCTGGCGACAAACACCTTTTGTTCACCAGGATGGTAAAAATAGTATTCAAAGGTTTCCTTTGGATATCCAACAAACCTGCATTTATCAGTTCGTGATTCCAGCTTGTCTGGATCATGCCTCTTTATATGAGCAGGACAACCCCAGACTTTAACATGTTTAAATTCTGGTTTCCTGCCTTTCCATATCTCATATGGAGTAGAGGCCACAGGCTTGCTGGGTACTCTGTTCAGTAGGTATGTTGCTGACTCTAGAGCATACCCCCAGAGGGACACTGGTAATCCTGAAAAGCTCATCATGGATCGCACCATGTCCAACAAAGTGCGATTCCTCCTTTTTGATACACCATTCATCTGTGGTGTATATGGAGGGGTCAGCTGAGAAAGGATACCATTATCCTTTAAGAATTGTGTGAAGTTAATACTCAAGTATTCTCCTCCTCGATCTGATCGAATAGCTTTAATACTCTTTCCTAACTGCTTCTCCACCTCATTCTTGAACTCCTTGAACTTCTCAAATGCTTCCGACTTGTACTTCATTAAGTACACATAGCCGAATCTTGAGAAATCATCAGTGAATATGATGAAGTAAGAAAAGCCACCTTTGGCTTGGGTGGACATTGGACCACATACATCCGAATGTATTAGTTCCATAATATCCTTGGCACGTTCTCGATGTCCACTAAATGGAGATTTTGCCATCTTTCCCATAAGGCAGGATTCGCATGTTGCAAACGATTCATAATCAAATGTTGTTAAGTAACCATGCTTGTGCAACTTTTGCAACCTGCTTTTGCCAATGTGCCCAAGTCTACAATGCCACGTGTAGGCTTGGTTCACACAATTCTTGCTATTCTTAAGAGCATTATCAATATGAAGATTGTAATAAGAAACATCTAATAGATATAGACCGTTGACTAAAGATGCTGAAGCTATTGATTTATTACCATAATAAATCGAACAACTTCTATTCTCAATAGTCAACCTATATCCTATCTTGTCCAAACAAGATATTGATATGATGTTCTTTATTATGCTAGGAACATAATAACAATCTTCCAATAGTAAGGTGTCTCCCGATGGAAGCCTGAGGTTTGCTGTCCCAACAGCAATCGCCGCAACTTTTGCGCCGTTTCCTAGCCTCAATTCCACCTCACCTTGTCTCAGCTTGCGCTTACTTGTCAGCATCTGCACATCATGGCAGATATGAGATGCACATCCGGTATCTAATACCCAAGATGTGGAATCTCTAACTGATAAGTTGATATCTATCATATAGATATCTGAAGCTTCATACAGCTTCACTCTTCCATGACCTTTATCATGAAGGAACTCCATGCAGTTCCTCTTCCAGTGACCATACTGCTTATAGTAGAAGCAGTCACTCTTCACTACTCTTTTGCCTTTGTCCTTCGATCTTTTATCGTTAGCTATCATCTTTGCTTCAGGGGCATCCAATGCCGATTCAGCAAGAGGATCAGCTCCAGGGACAAAGTTATTGTGCTCAGATCTAAAGACATTCTTCAGGTTTCTAAGCCAATCTGAGCAGATCAAGTAAGTCAAAAGGGCATCAAGTATGCCACGGAGTGGGTTATTCGACGACATAATTCCCTACAGGAGATGAGTAAAATCTATTTAGCAGATGTTCAATTATTAAAATTTAAAACAAGACATGGTCTTTTGTTCAAGTTTAACTCCCACTAATTTTCGACGGACTGTATAACCCTCAGTTATACAAAACGGGAGACGCCGACAGTCTCCTAGTGGGGATCAAAATCTCAATGACTTGCACTACAGTCTTGTGGATAGCACAACAAACTGTAATACAATCAAAGAGCACCCAACTCATGGGACTTGCAACTCCTTGCAATATCTGATCATGGCTTCAGTCCCCAGAGATTTAATGGCCTTGTGGATAGCACAACAAACCATTAATCCTGATCTAAGCTAACCATCATTACGCGACGAGCATAGATTTGCATGCAGCCCTTATGGATAGCACAACAAAGCTACATGGTTCCTCTACCCCGATCATATAGGCATCTAATGCCATAGCCACAGTTTCTCCTCCCAATTAAGCAGGCCTTGTGGATAGTACAACAAACCTGCCTAAAGTGATTTGAATCCTATGACTATAACGATGGTGGACCACGCGGTAAGTTCTTAACTACTCACGTTACGGCTTAGAGTTTATCTGAGGGTATTTAGATAACTTTTATCTTGGTCTCTCCTAGGTGATAGTATATAAATACATCGTATATATTTACTAAATACTATAACCTGCTTTGATTCATAATCAAAAGAAATCAATGCATCTCATACATGTCATTAGTGTGGTCATGGATATCACAGTGGGTTTGACTGCAGCCAACAGTCAAACGCACACACAATCTAATCATAACATTTACATTAGATAACATGCAAGCACATAGGCAAAATATCTCCATCTTATCGCCTTCCTGGTTGCAACTGTGGATCGTCCTCGCTCCTTCCTCGATTGTCTCGATCATATTACATTTATTCTAGAATTACATGTAATTAGAAGAGGCTCTTATGGCGAGTACAAGAGAGAGAGGGAGGTAGAAATACATCGGAGTATGAGAGAGAGAGGTGCGCAGACCTCTATTTATTAACAATTAATAATCAAACATACATCCACGATCCACACAATCCATTCATCACATGAATAATAAATTAAGTGCATATCCATGACCACGGTGTGTTTTAAACATTCCACACATGATTCAGCGCATCACATGGCTAAAATAAAAAAGTTTTCAAAATATATAATTTTGGCTTTCAAAAAACTGGGATCCAATCAAAATTGGCTTTTGAATTTCGAAAACTCATTTTATTAACTTAACATGCAATTAAATCAAAGTTTAAAAGCATTAAACACACATCACATGCGCACACACTCCGAATTAATAATTTCAGATTATTCCATGCAAATTAGAACAATTCTAATAATCTAACACTTAGATTAAACCCCATTAATAATCTAACAATTAGACTATTTAATGACTAATCTAACTCTTAGACTAGTCCAACAAAATTAATCATTAATTTAACACTTAAATTAATAATTAACTCTAATTTGTAATTATTAACTAATCTAACTCTTAGACTAGTTAGTTAATTAATGTTAATTATCAATTTAACTCTTAAATTTATAATTAACACTAATTTACAATTAACCAGCAATCTAACTTTTAGATTATTGGATTGAAATTAATTATTAGTTTAACTCTTAAACCAATAACTAATTAATCTAAATTAAACCATTAAATTAGTTAGTTAAAATTAGTTGTTAATATAACATTTAAATCAACAACCAATTCTAATTAACTAATGATCATTAATTTAACTCTATTAATCATTTAAAATTAATTATTAATTTAACATTTAAATTAATAATTAACTACAATAATTAACAACAATTTGTTAATAAAATGATTCCAAAATCATTAATGACCCAATTCAATAATATTAAAAAAAAAAAAATTCAAAACAATTTTGAAATATAAATATAAAATCTAATTTTATATCAATTGGGTCAAATTGGCTTAATTAGATCTAAACAGGGATTAAAAAAGGGGGTTAAAAGGGTGGGAAATGGGCCCAGCCCTAAGGGGCAACTGGTTCGAACCCTGGCTCGGCCAGGGGCTCGGACCCGGAGCACCCTGGTCCGAGCCAGGGCGGACCCGATGCGGGTCAGGGACGGTCCGTCCAAGTCCTGGCCCGGCCGGGTCAAGCGTGCGGGGTCCGGTCCGACCGGCCCACCCCCAACGCCCGACGCTCCTCCCCCAACCTGCTGGAAACCCTAGTTGCAGGTTGGGGTTTGTGGGGCGGCGACCACCCATGACGCCGGCTAGTGGCCGGCCACCGGCGGCTGGCCCAGCCACGCCGGCGCCGCTATCATCGCCGGCAACTGCCCTGGCGACGACAGGCTGGCCGGAATCCCCATAACCGCAGGCCGACCTCACCAAATTATCTCAAAAATCTGGTTTTTGAAGAAGAAGATGGGGCTAGCTCTGGCCACCTTGTGCAGCTCATCGGCGTCGGCCACCGGCCCCGTTAATGACCAAAGAGATCCCTGGTCATACCAGGATCTCCAGCCATCACCTCATCGCATGGGAATGTCGGATTGAAGCAGCCGAACTGCGTTGTTCTTTGTCCCACGAAGAACACAAAGAACCCAAAAAAAAAAAAAAATCGAAAAATTTGCAGAAATAAAAATAATCAAATTATTTTAACATTAGTGCCCATCTCATGAACACGGATCCTGCAAAGGGATCGAACTAACGCATGGAATAACACACAGAAAAATTAATTTCGGAATCCGAAACGGGACGAGAAACAGTTGAACCTGGCTCTGATACCACTGTTGGGTTTTCTCGGTTTCTCCAGATTGCTCACGCAGCGGAAACTAAAATTATTTACAGCGATCCGTTCCCGTTTCGAAATCTAAAATACGATAATCGGATTATCGAAGTTCTCACCGTGTGCGGATTCGAATCCGCAACCGTTTGGTTCCGTCGGTGTGACACTGCAAGCCGCGAAAGCGTCCGGCCTCTAGCGAAGTCCACGCGATCCTCCCAGTGACGGATATCCTCGAGTTCCTCGTTCTTCGCAGCCCACGAAGCCTCCGCCGGTCGCCGCAATGATCGCCGCAGCGCGCGGACGATTTCCCGTCGAACGGGATTCGGAGAAGCGGCGGAGCAGATCTGGATCTGCTTGGATGCTAGAGAAGGACAGAAACTGAGGAGGGGCGGCTAGGGTTAGCAGCAGCTTGGCCTGCTCAGCCCGTTCGTTATGTTTTATACTAACCGCGCGGTTTTTCATAAAAACCCCCGGTTTGTATAAAACCCACTTATTTATCCATCGCCTTAAGAATCATTTGCGTGTGACCCTCTAGGCCCAAGTACCAGTCCAGTTAATGGCCCATCAAGCCCAGTGACTCCTCACTGGCTTTATTAATTAATTAATAACCCTTTATTAATCAATTAATCAATCGAATTGATGTCGCACATCGAATTCGACCGGGCCTCCGATCACGTTGGGTGCCAAGCAACACCGCGTGAACCCGGAAGGTATTTGGGGTTAAGTAATCCACTCTTGGAACCTTTCCGCCGATAGTTACCGCGTGGATATAATCCTTCATTCGTACAATGCTCTCGAGTCAACTCAGGGCATGGCGAGCTGTCAAACCCTAACCGGTCGACTCACTTGGATTGGATGCCGCTGATGAATATCGGAAAACTCCTTTCCCGATATTATCGTCCGCCCTGGCCAGGGACTTTCGCGCATCCTTCCTAGAGCATTCTCTCTCTAAGTACCGAGAGCGAATGATTCCTTATTGACACACAATTCCCTTCAACGGTATTCCGTTGTACCCAATCCTTGGTGTATTAGAATCCCATAGCTAGAGATTCGTAAACCAAGGTCAAAGCACAGAAGTCCACCGCCAAGGTGTCCTTGGTGTCTTAGGTCCGAGGACCATCCACGCAACTGCGACAATAGAATCAAGCTGGTTGACAGTGAGGTACAATACCATCCAGCGATTCAGTCAGATCAGTTCAGTGAACTCATTCTCCAATGAGCACCTACAGATTCGCCTTAGTGTCTCCACACAAGTGACTTATGAGATCAGTCACCCTCATCATATGAGCAAGAGTAATCTGCACTAGTCTAACCGGATATCCGATGTCCTTCTCGGATATCCTCCGACTAGGAATGATTAACAATATGTGTGTTTAAGTGATCAGTCTCATTAGTATGATCTCATCATAATATGATCACTATAGCACATATTCACGGACTTCATTATGAAACGATAATTAACGCAATTTACACATAATGAATATTATGCCATTATATTAATAAATGAACGAGATTTACATTGTTAGATTGGCTTGTAGGCCACCTAAAACTAACAGACTATGGTTCAAACCATCGAATGGGATCACGAACATAAACATAACCCAAGCACGATGGGTCTGGATTAGGTCGTCAAAGAATGATTTGGGAATTAAGTTAATAAATAAACATACCCTTTTGATCCAAACACCATGCTGGTCATTAGTTTATTTAGTTGGTGTCTTCTTTCAAAATCACAAAAAAATTACATATTTCAAAACTACCAAAATCAATCAAAAAATTGAAATTCCAAAATCACAAAAAAGTGAATATTTTGAAACAAAAAATTGGATATTTTGAAAATTGTAATTGCAAAACAAAAATATTTCAATTAGCATCTGCTTGTTAGATCATGAGTGTTGCAGGGTTTAATTTTTAGTGAGCATTTGCATGCTTGCATGTTGCATTTTACCATTTATTTCTCTTTAATTGTCTTTATTTGCCTTCATTAAATAAAGGCTTCACCCCTTGACCCTTCTACCGAGGATAGGATCAAGTAGCCAGTTACCTAACTGGGCAAGGGGCTAAGCCAGAACGGATATTTAACTTGTTTGTTCAAGCCATGCGCAGGTATGAAAAGAAAGTCAATATAGAATAGTACAAAGAGAACTCAAATATGAAGAAACTCCCTTCATATATATCAAAAGCGTTCATGTACAAGTGTAAGTCCACTTGCAGGACTTCAAAACAAAAGGAAGATACATCAACATCAGCATCAACCCTCAAGGCTGACTCTCTCCTGTGCCCTCATCATACTGACTCTGCGTTTCATCTGGTACCTCTGGCATCCTGGATGGTGGTGGCGGCGATCCCATTGAGCTCAGTCCAGCCTGGCCTGAAGACACAACAACACTAGCAGTGAAAGTGCTCCCGTGCCCCCGCTCTTGGGTCCGCTGACATGCTCGCCGGTACCGCTCCTCCACACTGCAACGCTCATGCTCAACAATCCCCAACTGGACCCGCAGTGAAGTCATCTCCGCATCCATCCGTTGTCGCTCCTCGCGCTCGTGGTCTTGTTCTTCTACAATGACCTCTAGCCGTGACCGGAGTCATGAAAGCTCCTGAGGAAGATCACCCGTAGAAAGTCGAGCCAACTGCACCTCTAAGTCAAGGACCCGAGCAACGTTAGCCTGTGCCTGAGCAGCCATGCTACGAGCTTGCACCAACTCTACTTCAGCCTTCTGAAGGGCTTCGTAGAGCTCAGAAACCTGCAAGAGAAGACAATGTCAATCAAGTCAACTAAGCAATCAATACTACAACTCAAGAAAGAGAAGTTAAGGATGAAGACTTACTCGGATAGCACTATCTTCCTCGGCTTGAGAAGCCCGGTGGATGGCTTGGACCAATTGACCACGTAGATCAGCAAGGGTGACCTCATGTGCGGCACTAGTGGATGAGGAAGCGCCGGCTGTGGAAGTAGAGGGAGGGGTTGCATGTGTATAAGCAGCGCGCTGTAATAAGAAGGGGACCATCGTCAGTGGATTAGTGTCAAAACAATTAATAATAAAGATATCTTTATGATTCATAACATTCATACTTCATTCATTTCATACTTACCAACTCGTTCAATTCTTTCTGGATTTCCTCTAGTTGGGCCTCCGCGTCTTGGAGTCAGGCCTGGAGGGTGATGATCGTAGCGCCCCGAGCATCCTACACAGTCACACCATGTAATTCATGCATTCACTAACATAAGCAACAAATAATAACAATGAAAGAAGCATGAACATCATACTCACATCGAGAGGATGCAGTAGCTGAAGATGGGCGGCGTAATGAGCCCGGTACTGTTAGAGGTAGCCCTCGCTACTCTCCACTTGTAATATCACTGGGACCCCGTACCAGTGCCAGTCGTCCCGCTGATCCGGGAACTTGGCACTCCAATCGGTGCATGCCTGCTTGCCACACATGGTCCTCCCAATCCCCTCTAGGATCTCCTCCTCTACCCACTCCTGGTGCAAACCTAACGTCCGCATCACCAGCCATAGGCGCAGGATCTCTATTTCGTTCATATAGTGCACCCAAATATGTCGCCCAAATTGACCCCTACCCTGCTTGACCCAAGGTTGTCCTGCATCGTCTATACCGAGGTATGGATGCTAGATAACCTACATTCATATAGGTTAGTTGCATTGCATTTCATATGAAAATAATGACAAATAAATTAACAAAACATTAAACAAGTAATGATAAACCTTTAAATCATCAATCAAATATTAATCAAATGTTTAACAAATAAATGTTAATTTAACAAATATGTAAACATCCTAACAAAACAGTTAATCAATATAACATTTAAATAATGACAAGAAAATAATTTTAAAACTTACCAGCAACTATGGGAAGTCCAAGAATTGACGGCAGAGGGCCGTCAACTGGTGATGTTGTGGCGCCGTGTCCACTATCGGATGCCTCCGTCTAGCCAACGGGACCGCCGCTAGCAGGAGAGAAGGCCTCGCCCGGCCCAAAGGAAAATAATAATATGTCCAGATCTGCACACATGAACATACAGGTTAGAATCATCATATGCATTTCATTGAATAATAATAATAATGAAATGAACTTAAAAACAAATTAAATACCTGAAGAAATGGCGTGAAGCCACTGATGGTGGTCTCCCGGTCCGGCGTAAGCGCGGAGAGGTTGGTGAAAAGATGAGAAGGGCTGCACCCCAGACATATTCGCCTAGTTTATCTAAATCTACAAGGAAACTTAGGAAATGACAGTGAATGTAGTCACCCTTCGTCCCGAAGAGAAGCCGACCAAAGAAAGACACTAAGAATCTCCTAAGATCCCTATCTACTCTAGCCCTATAGAAGGATCCTGGCAGTATACAACACTAGCCCCCCTAGCTAGTCTCTCTCTCAACTTCTCTCGAGACTCATCCGTCTACTGCCTAAACTCTACTAGTCCTAGGGATCTCTCGACGGCCGTCCTCAGGAGAGTCTGAGAGTCTCAGCCCTCAATCCCTATCACTTTTAAGCCTAAGAGATCTAATGCTAATCCTCGATAATCGGGATACATGATCTTGCTAACTGCCCTACCTTCCACCCGAACGCCGGTGATCCTCGCAACATCCTCGAGACTGGGGATCATGTGTCCCAGGGCATTAGGAATGCCCGGCTCTCAACATGCCATCGCTCTCTAAGAACCTGGAGTAGCACTAAATCTATCCAAAATGGCTCTAATTCTAGGATCTCTCTAAATCCCATCTCCACCAGTCTCACCTTTTGGAAGTCCGCGAGACCCCTATAGGCAGCCACCACCAAGTCCCAGGAAATTCTGGTCCTCATCATGCCCTGCGATTTTTAAATAATTGATCAGAATCATCGATAAAACACTAATAATCAATTTTTAAATTAATTTTGAGGTTTGATCACCATTTTTTAATTGCGTCTCGCCAGGCTGACGCGTTTCAAAACACGTCCCTGTCCCCAGATGCTATTCACCATAGGTTCCAAGAACCTGTAGTGGAGCTCCCATTTCCCCCCAAAATTGAAATTTAACATATAAAGGGAGTGTTTCAAGTATTACCAAGTGAGGGCCGGCCTTTTGGGCTTGTGCTGGTGCTGCCGCCGGTTCCTAAGCGGGTTCTTCCGCCTCCATGAAGGCTACAACCGCCTCGAGGACCGTCATCTCCTCATTTCTCCCTTCGGACTCGAGAGGAGGAGTCGCCTGTTGCCACTTGCCACTCAGTTCGCCAGGCTCCATGGAATGAGAGAAAGAAGATGGGATGAAGAAGAGGGGTCGAGGAGTTGTCAAAGGATCGCCAAGGATCGTGGAAGCGTCGGAGAGGAGGAAGAAGGTGAAGAGAGAGAAAGTGAGAAGGAGAATGAGGAGAGAAGGGGGGCGGGATCGAGAACCCCTGTTTGAATTTCCTAAATCGCGTCTGGAAGTAGCGACGCAATTCAGTGGCACACAAACTGAAGCGGCAAGAGAAATTTTTTAAAATTTCTTAAACGCGTCCCACAAGGGCGACGCCTTTTGAAATTTATCGCCTTTTTCGGTCAGGGCCGTACCGTGGAAATACAGAGTAACTAGTGATACGCATCTCTATAGGAGGACGTGATTCAGTGGATTAATTGTTAGAAATCTCTGGGAAATAGGAGAGAGATAGCAAAAGGCGTCTCCCTGCCTAGATGTGATTTTGGACTTTTAAAGGATTAAATTCTTAGTTTCGGAAATTGAATTCGACTAAAACGCGTCCCTAAGTTGACATGATTTGAATTAAATAAACCCGAACCTTGGTATTTTGAGGAAAAATCACATTTTTATTTAAGGAAGAATTCCTAAAAATTGCAAAATATTAAGTAAGGATTTCTACTACATTAAGGAATGAATTCTTCAATGAAAATAAAATCAAAAGTACATCAAGTTGGAAGACAAGATTGAAGAGCTTTCAAGGTCGAATCTTCTTAAGCTCTTTTACATAAGACTTTCACAATTTACAATTGGCTTCATGAGGAGTTTTTACACAACAGGTGAATCTGATGTTCCACAAAGTAGAAATAAGTTATGTCGCTTCAAAGTCTTCGTCAGTTCCTAATGCCCGCTTCTTGATTGGAGAAAGAGAAGATATTTCAGGGAATCCATAGCGCGACATACCAAGTTGAGGATGAGAGTGATGAGGATTATAGAGAACGAATTCGGTCGCCCCGATCAGTCGGAGTTCTATGCCAACACAACGGCGCACTCGAATCGCCTTCTCCATGAGAGCAACTGGCGTGGATTCGAATCAAGTTCTGGGCATAGTCTTGAAATAAGCACACCAGTCAGCTCGAGTCTTGAGGTTGGGCACTTGATTGGTCACGTTGTCATTGAACTTCACGATATTGGAGATATGGAAGATAGGACTTTACTAATACATCTGGGATATCTTTGGAACTTTTTCCTTATTATGGTTGAACTTGAAGTGGAATTCCATTCATAGAGCTAAGAGAAGCATACTTCCATAAGGAGGTTGGCCTGTAGAAGCTGCAGAAAGCCCACTATAGAGGTAGCCTAGAACTACTGTGCTAATTTGCTTTACCTCGAAAATCCTATTGATTGCGCTTATCTGATCATCTTCTAGGACATTGTCCTGAGCAGGGAATAGTAAAACCCTAGCTAAGCACGTAGTGAACGCCTTTATCACGTTCTCTATGTCTTCATCCTTGAGATCTTCAATCTTCTTTAAAGTCCATTCAGCTAATTTAGTAAGATTAATTCCTTTCTTTGTGAAAGAACCTTAAATCTCTTTTGGCTTCTTTATGATCTTTTTCAACAATTGTTGACCCGTGATTCTTTCCCTCACCAGCATCATATCACTCAAATCAGGATCATCAATGTTAATTTTAAGCTTAGGAAAACCCAATACGAGTTCAACTTCTAAGAGGATAGTGGCTTCGAACGTGGCAAAAAGAAAAGTATGAGTCTGAGGATGCCACAACTCGATCAAAGCGCCCATCGCAGCCCAGTCCATGCTTCTGCTCTTGTAATGTTTGGCATGAATAACCAACCCTTAGATATGCCACTTGGATATGTATGATTGCATGGAGAGATGTATCTTGTTAGCTAGCTTTTGAACCCAAGAAAGTGAAGAAAATCTTCTTAGATCAGGAAAGAAAGGATATCCCTAGATGAAGAAAAGAATTTTGAATAGTTCTATCTTGCTTATTGAAGAATTGAGAATTTGGAAAATATAGAACGAGAACTGAAGAATATAACAAACGGATTGATTAGAAGAAAAATTAGCTTACTTGTAAGTTAGGATCTCACCCACTTAGATGATCCTTCACTTCAGAGAGATTTTCAATGGTCTTCCTCATCCTTTTGTTTGAAGAATCTTGTGAAAATTTTGCCATCTTTCCTCCTTGATTTCTTTTTGTTCTTCCTCTCTTGTTCTTGAGTTTTGGAGAGAACCCTTTAGCTTTCCCTCTTGATTGTGTATTGTAATGCTTTGATATAAAAAGAGGGAGGTTTTATAGAGAGATTTATGAGATTGAGAGGCCCTTTTCGAATTGGAAAGGGAATGTGCATTGAAGGAAAGTGGAGTTCGGATTGGAGTCAAAATAGAGAACAATTTCTGAAAGTTAAATGGCGTCTGGACGGGACGACGTCATTTAAATGACGTCCATGAACAGCGACGCCATTTAATGCTTTTCTGTCTTTCTGTTACTTTTCCAAGATTCTATAATCGCATGATATTTAATGCTTATTGATTATTTGCTTGAAATTATTGATAAATTCTGAGTGCAGGAAATTAAAGAAACACTAATGAAGCTGAGAATTTCGATAAAGTCCCACTGTAGGAGTTTTACTTAGTCCCAACCGTGACTAAAAAGACGGTTATCTCTACCCTTGTACCTTGTATTCCTTTATATAATTGATTTGCATCATCATTACTATATAATAAATATTTATTAGATTATATCAATGTCCTTGTGGTTTTGATGAAACTGGAATTTGAGTTCCCCTTCAATAAAAATAGTGATAATTCCAGAGCATCTTAATCGCACGTATAGGCCGTTGGATTGTTAATTGATGGGCACGATGGTTCCACTTTTGTGAAACGATGCGTGGAGAAACGGGCCTCGGCTTAGTACTGAATTGCAAAACTGGTATCTTGACTCATCATTGATAGTTTACCAATATTATCTTTGATTAATTTATATTTTATTTTATTTTAATTTTTATTTTAGCCCAGCTTGCATCATGTAGGATTTTAAAATAATTGTGATAAGAATTAATTTTTGATTATATTTCAGACCATTGTTCAAATAAATCTTAACGTGATGTGAAATATTCCATTCTGAATTGATCTCTCAATTTTCTTTGAGGTTTTTTTGAAAATATCTTTGAAATTTTTTCTTTGCTTGGATTCTTTATCTCAATTTCCTTGTTTCCTTTTAAGATCCATCATGGCTGTACCACATCCACATTGGCTGGTGACCGCTCTCCATGATGAAACCTGCAAGGTTTGCGACCTAGGGTACTTCCCAATCGTGGAAGTTGATCTATTTTATTTTATTTCCTTGTCTCTTTCATCCAGACAGGATTGATTCCATTGATCTCTTTGAGTTATTTTTATTGATCATTCTGAGAAAGATTCTTATCATGTGATGTTGAGAGCATGTCACATCACACTATGGCATCAGCTTTTCAGTACATTCCATTTCATTTCACTCCTTTGCAAATTCAATGTCAAAGTGGGGCAGATGTAGACACGCTAATTTTGACCTTATATTGAGTAAATTTCATGTCATAATGATAAAATAAGAGGGGAGAGTAAGGTTCCCTTTTTGACGTTGAAGAGAGTATTGCTTGGGCACAAGATTGACGGCACATTCTTCCTTCCTAGAGCCTCCAAGAATCCATAGTTGTTTTCTTCCCACTAGCTCCAAAGAAGAGGCCTAATGCTAGACTTTGAAATCACTCTTTTCTCTCTCTTTTGATGTAAAATGGTACTCTCACCCTAGTGAACCCTCTCGGGCCCATTCCCAAGGTGAAGGAGAGCTTAAATAGGCAAAGGAGGTCGAGTTAAAACCTTAGGAAACCTCTGTTTCTTGGGCCAATGGATGAGGATAAAGAAGGTTGGATAGAGATCTCTTCAACAAAATCTAAGCCAAAACCAATCAAAAGTAGACACCCAAACCCTAAATCAACTTCATCTTAATCCATTAGAGTGAGAAAATGTGGAAGATATGATCAAAAATCTGAGAGAAAGGCGTAAAAAAGATTTAGATAATCACGGAAAACCATATCATCATACGGCCAAAGAGGTGGCCGTCTAAAGTATCAAACGACCAACAACCTGGCCGTCTAACCATCAGACGGCCAAACAGGTGGCCATCTGAAAGATGGTTAGACGGCCAACTGTCTGGCCGTCTGACCATCACACGGCCACCAGTCTGGCCGTCTGATGGATCAAACGGCCAGCACTCTGGCCACCTGATGTACTTGACAAAAGTTAATTTTTTTTTAAAAATTCAAATGCATTAAAAATGAAAATAAAACTTTTTGACAAAAAGAAATTAAATTTCAAGGAGCCCAAACGAGCGGGAAACGACAAAGGCCCATTAACACAATAAAGCTCAAATCGGTCTATGGAATGGGCCAAAAATGGGTGTTTACAGCTGCCCCTCCATGGCATCCTATTTGCAGGGGAGCACGGCGAACTGATAAGTGGATGATACGGACACTGCACTCTATTTTGGACCACTCCACCCGAGGTGAAACCTACTAAAAGTCTAACAACAATGGTGATGCAAGCTAAGAATGATGAAGGGAAAGTGTTGTGTACCCATAAACTACAACCCAGGAGGTCCTCTGGCAATTGCCGCGAGTCTACGACACACTATGGGACGCTTGTCCGGTTGAAAGAGTTTAAGGGATGACAATCAAAGGCGCGGAAGGTGTATTCCAAGACTTAATCAAAATATTGCATAGATGATAAAAGATTCCAACATTTGATGATTAAAGCACAGGGCGACAGGGCCTTACTCTCCTCTGCAATGGTATGTTGAAAAAATGAATGATGCGTGCTGGGTTTTAAATAAAAAATCTATCTAATGTAAGACACTGGAGGATTTATTCTAGGCTGTTCAAATAACTTAAGCCTTATAAATCTATCATCATTTTTGTTAAAGGGGAACTCCGGATTTATGTGCCTTAAGTTATTAGCCTCCAGTTTTTCTAAACTAATACAGACTCTTTAATCTTATTCTTCCTGCAAAATTTGATGTTAGAATCATTATATCAGCAATAAAGTAAGAAGCACACATTTTTCTATTTTTTTATATTTTTTAGATTTTTTTTTTTACAATTTTTTTGAAATATTTTGTCAGAAGGCCAAACTGGTGGCCGTCTGATGCATAAGAAGGCCATCTATCTGGCCATTTGATGGTTCCATCAGAAGGCCAGACTGGTGGCCGTCTAATGGTTTTATGTTGTTTTTTGCTTTTTCTTCATTGTCTGTTCCTGCACAACATCACTGAGAAAGAATGTTATTTTCATAGTTTATTTTAGCCCCTTGCTCAAAAAGATGAATACCATTATAGCCTTGGCGACAAGTCAAGGGGCCTTGTCTTGTTAAACAGACATCAGGAAATAAAGAAATATGTGGCATGCTATTATGCATATGCAACTTGTATGTATAAAATGACAAGCATTCATACAGATGAATACGTGTTTTTTTTTTTTTTTTGGATTTTGAAATGTGTGATTTTTTTGAATTTTAAAATATGTGATTTTTTTTAGATTTTGAAATATATGATGAAATATATGATTTTTTTTTAAATATATAATATGTGATTTTTTTTTTGAAATTTTGAAACGTCCCTTGCTGAACTCTCCAGGCGTCCTATGTGCATACCTAAGCCGATTTGGGTCATTAATAGTCCTCGACCAGAACCCACCTAGTTAAGTCTTATGCTGATGACAATACCGTCATGCCATCCTCTGGCTCCCAACTACTCCCGACCAATAGATTCCTCTCAAAAACATATCAACGGTAAATGAATTGCCCGACCCGGGTCTCTTTCCTCACAACTTAGGTAGTAAATGATGGACCACCCTGGAACCCTAATGGCCAACCGTGCGACGTTAACCCGGAATTAGCGGCGTCGTACCATTCGGTAAACTGCTTGCATTGACCTAAGTCCGAAGTCTCAAGGGAAATTGACAGACTCTAAAATCAGCATGGTACACAGATCAAAAGAATTTTCGACTACACTTCACACACCTTTTCTTTTCTAAGGGTTTGGTCTGGGAAAGTGTGACAGTTAAATTTGCCATGTCATTAATTCCATTTAACTTTTGAATCTTAGTTCACTTCAACCTCACTAAGAAAAAGAGAGAACACCCAAAATAAAAAGAATGAATAGATAAGCTGCTTGAGAGGGTTAGGTGACCTCAGGAATTATCCTTCCTCCTCCTGTTGGGATTCGATCTCTTTTCTTTTTCTTTTCTTTTCTTTGTGGCCTTGTTTTGAGATTTGACTTGGTAGGCCTGTTCTTCATTTGCCTCCTTTTATTGACTTGACATTTTGTCTGGAGTCTTTTGCTTCTTTTTGCCTTTGACGTGGCTTTTACTTTTGATTTCTTTGTTTGACTTCCTCCTACTAAGGCGGCAGACGAACTCAGGAGTCCTCTCGTGAGGTTGTGGTCCCACGACTTTGGCCGAATAAGAGGAAAAAATGGTGTTCTATCTCCTTCTAAGCTTGGTTTCCATTCTCTTTGACTCGTCCGTTATTTACTCCTTAATGATAGTCATGAGTGTGTGTAAGGACTTCTCCTTTTCCAAACATCTAAAAGAAACAGAGCCAGTTTATGAAAATCTAACCTTAAGCCCCACTGGTCATAGCACCATGCCGACTATCCTATTCCTATTTGAAACAAAAGATGAATGACCTAAGGATAGAACTTCTTCAGGTAAACACCATTCCATGGATGAGATAACTCTTGCCCCTGCTCATTTACCAACTTATATGCGTTCCCAGGATATACCTCTTTAACCACAAATGGCCCTTCCCAATTTTCAAGCAACTTACTTCTTGATCCAGAAGATTTTATGAATTTTCATTTTAGGACCATCTCTCCCACTTCAAATTTACGTTCAATTACTTTTTTGACATAAAATCTTGCAATTCTTTGACGATAAACTTTAACGTGATCGGTAGCAATCATCCGCTTTTCATCTAAGAGATCCAATTGGGTCAACAAAGCTTCCTGATGTCCATCGGAATCTTAATCCTTACCCAATTATACTCTTAGTGAGGGGATAAGGATCTCATATGGAAGTACCGCCTCTAATCCGAATGTGAGAGCAAAAGGGATTTGACCGGTAGGAGTTTGGATCGAGGTGCGATATACCCATAGAGCATCCACTAAACATTCTGGTCAATCTGTGAAATTATAGGATTTGCAAGTTTTCTTTATGATTCTGATGAGGGTTTTGTCTGTTGCTTCTGCCTAGCCATTACCTTGTGGATAATATGGAGATGAATGATGCAATTGAATGCCGAACTTACTGCACATTTCATGAAATTCCTGGGCAATGAATTGCAGTCCATTGTCAGTGACGATGTCCCTTGGAGTTCTGAACCTGGCCAAAATGTTGCGCCTAATGAACTTGATCACTGTTAAGGCTTTGATCTCGGAGAAGGCTTCTGCTTTACACCATTTTGTGAAGTATTCTGTAGCAGTGAGGATGAAGGACTTCTTCTTGATTTCTCCAGTTCTGTCTTCCAAGGGTCCAACAACATCAAATGCCCACATGGCAAAGGGCCACGGAGCGATCATTGGGTGAAGAGATGAGGAAGGAGTGTGAACTTTGTCGACGTGAAGCTGAAACTTCACACAATGCCGAACGAAGATGTTACAGTCTTCCTCCATGGTGGGCCAGTAATAGAGTTTGAGGAGTTTATGATCTAGTGAGTGGCCATTGACATGGCCGCCACATTCACTAGCATGAGTAGCTTCGATCACTTGTTTAGCCTCTATTTCATCTAAGCAGCGAAGAAATACTCCGCTAAGTGACTTCTTGTACAGCAAACCTCCTAGAATTCTATATCTATGTGCCACCCGACGGATTGTCTTTCGTTCCTGAGATGTGGCATATTCTGGGAAAGACCCATCCTTATAGTAATTCTCAATGTCAAAATACCAAGGGTTCCCATCATCAAAGTCCACCACTGGGTCTGCATAGGACACCTCTAGTACCGAGACTTCTTCATCAGGAGGCTTAAGGAATTGCATGAACCAAGGGCTAGAGAGAGAGGGAAAGTCCATCTTCTAGATCAAGATTGTTTCAGATGATTTGCCTAGTGAAAATTCTAAGGAAGAAGATAGCGACGCAAGTGCATCCGCTAGAATGTTCTGGGATCTTGAGGTATGAACATAGGTGACTTTTCTAAACCGATGGGCTTCACTTTTCACCAACTCTTGATATGGCTTTAACTTGTGATCTTTGGTCCTATACTTGTGAAGAACTGGTCTAAGGATTAGTTGAGAATCACCAATGATGCGCAGCTCTTTGACTCCAAGCATTACTGCTGTCTTCAGTCCTGTTAAGAGTGTTTCATATTCTGTTATATTGTTAGTAGCAAGAAAGGTTAATTGTCGAGACTAAGGGATGCTCACTCCTTCAGGTGACAATAAGACTGCCCCTATTCCCTTACCTTTAGAGTTGAGAGCACTATCGAAATAGAGAACCCAAGATGGACTATCATCCACTAAAGACTTCAATTCTTCATCGGGAAACTCAGTTTCGACAGGAGAAAAGATTAGTAACGGGTGATGTGCCAGATGTTCTACAATGGCTTGTCCCTTGATGGCTTTCTGATTCACATATGTTATATCAAATTGATTTAAGAAACTTTGCCATCTAAGCAAACGATCCGTCAATACCGGCTTTTCCAAGAGATATTTGATCGGATCCATCCTAGCCAGAAGTTTTACCTTATGAGCAAGAAAATAATGCTTGAGCTTCTGAACTACCCAGACGAGAGTTGCATACGTCCTTTCCATGGCAGTGTATTTATTTTCCGCCTTTTCTTTCTTCTCGTCGTCATATTGGGCCAATACTGCTCCAACAGAATCATCAGTAGCAGAAATATAGAGCAATAGGGGATGTCCCGCCACTGGGGGCATCAGGACTGGGGAACTTTGTAAATAGTTTTTTAATTTGTCAAAAGCCTTCTGACATTTCACATTCCAATCAAATTTTGCCCCTCCTTTCAACAGTTCGTAGAATGTCTTGCACCTCTGTGAATGTTGCGAAATAAACCTCCGAATGAATTGCAATCGTCCAACAAGTCCTCGAACTTGTTTCATATTCTTAGGAGGTGGCATTTCAAAAATGGCTTTGGTCTTGTTAGGATCTATCTTTATTCCTCTATTGCTTACAATGAATCCTAATAGCTTTACAGATGATACTCCGAACACACATTTCTTAGGATTCATTTTCAGTTGATTCTCCCTTGACCTTCGCAAGACCTTTCTCAAGATTTTAAAGTGATCCTCTCGAGTCCTTGATTTTATCAAGACACCATCTACATACACCTCCATATCTAGATGCATCATGTCGTGAAAAATGGCCATCATAGCCCTTTGATATGTTGCCCCTATGTTCTTCAACCCAAAAGGCATCACAACATAACAATAAGTTCCCCATAGGGTGGTGAAAGATGTCTTCTCTTGATCTTCCTTAGTTAATCTGATCTGGTTGTATCCTGAAAAGCCATCCATAAATGAAAGCATCTCGTAGCCCGTGGTATCATCTATCAGGACATCTATGTGTGGGAGTGGGAAATCATCCTTCAGACAGGCTTGGTTCAAATCTCTAAAATCTATGCACACCTTGACCCTACCATCCATTTTCATCACTGGGACGATGTTTGCTACCCACTGGGGATAGAGAATAACTCTGATGAATTTTGCTCTGTAGAGTTTATCAACTTCCTCTTTGACTTTCAGAGCCGATTTTAGATGGAGTCTTCTCAATTTTTGTTTAACAGGTTTAGCATCAGATTTTAAGACTAGCCGGTGCTCTACTAAGGATGTATCTATTCCTGACATATCCTTATAAGACCAAGCGAAACCATCCGAATATTCCTTTAACACAGTCGTTATCTTAGCTTCTTCTTTGGCACTCAAATTTGCACTAATAAGGATTATCATAGGATCTTCCTCTGTGCCAAGATTAACTTCCTTGGTTGGTTCATCGACTGCAGCTGTTGGCTCATCAAATCTCTTTGTCCCACTCACATAAGGAGTTATCGAATCCTCTTCATCCTCAAATTCTTCATGCTCATTAATTTTTCCCACTTCTAACAGATATACCTCAAGTCCATCAGATTCCAAACATTCTGCAACTTCCTCATTTTCAATTATATTGATACAATCTTCATGTAAGAATGCAGACTCTTGAATTAAACTTCCACATCTATGTGCCAACTCTAAAACAAAACGTCTAGGAACTTCTCTTCCTTTTCCTTTTTTGTTCTGTGGACCTGAAGAGGTGCCTTCGGAACCTATTCCTATCCCTATTTCTATTCCTAAATTACTATGTACAAGCGGGTGGATGATTGATGAATTCAGCTGATAGGAAAGAGAGGTCCCTTGAACAAGGAAACTCTCTGTACACTCATTCTCCTAGTATGAAGGTTCTTCAAGAGTGATTTGGCATTCTCTCCATTCAAAATGGACGTTTTTTTTTTCATGATTAGAAGTGATGAATGAGACACAGTGTTGGGGAGATTATGGTATTGGAAGAGTAATGAGTGGAGGGACTGAGGGGTGAAACAAGAATGGAATGAAAGTGAGGGGACTAAGATGCTAATTGTAACGACCCGCCACCCTATAATCGGAGATCCGATTACTAAATGGGTACCGAATCATTAGTTTGGAGCCAAACCAAGATCTAGATAAGTCTGGGAAATAAATAATAAACTAAGCTAAACATTCACATCGCATTGAATTAAAAAGGAAATGCAAGAATTAAAAGTTATTACAATGCGACTCGACACAGCAAATAATTACATACTCCAACTGAAAAGAAATAATTAAGCGTACAAGCCAGAAAATAAAATAACAACTACGTTGGGGCATACCCCGGAACAACAACTGCTGGCGCGCAACCCAAAGTAGCACTCTCCTCGCTAAGCCTGCTTGGAACCCTCACCTGAAAACCGCAGGGGTGAGTCTCAACGAAAAGACTCAGTAGGGATCCTTCGATCCCCACCGCCCACTCACACACCCACAAGAGCAGCAACACAAATATAGGTAAATTAGGCAAGTAAAGCAGTAACACAATTCCTAAATTTTGATATAAAACACATACATTCGAAATGTAACACGCCCAACTCTGAAACCATTCTATCAGGGAGCCTACAACCAGCGTCTCGGCAAAACATGCTAGCCACACAGCCGAACGCAGGAAACACCGACCCGCTGAGACCAAACAGTAACCCCTCGAATAGCACGCTAGCTACTCCGGCCCAACTGGCTCTAGGTGGTTCCAGCTTCCCCCACCACGAGTGACACTCCACAGGTACCACTCCTACACCGGTACTAGCTAACCCAGGGGTACACCAGGTGACCCTCTCTCTAGGTGTCACCCCGCCACTCCCACACCGGCGCTGTGTCCCTCCCACACCGACACAGGGTGGCAAGCGCTACAACTGTCACTCTAGGTCCACGGTCGCACGAAACACAACACGGTGCGATCCGGTTACGTAAAAATCCTCATCTTCGAATACGATTTCAAACATGCAATTAACCAAACTATTTAACAGTGTGAAGACATGTCAATAGCATGAATTAATGTGATTCTGTCTTGAATAGCGTCACCCAAGGCCGACGCCATTCAAGTCTCCTAAACTGGTGCATGTGAAATCTGGCCTCGGAAAATAGCCTAAAATGCGTCGTCACATGTAGCCGCCTTTTGAAAGGCGTCGCTGTCCCTCGTCGCCTGATAGCGACAGAAGCAGGGACAGGCTACGGGGTGATTTTCACTAAAATGCGTCGTCTAAGCAAGTCGCCTTTCTAAAAGGCGTCGTTGTCCCTGGACGCTCATCAGTCCAGAGACAGAGTCTGTTATTTGGGCTAAATCGCGTCGTGGTTGGGAGCCGCCTTTCTAAAAGGCGTCGCTGTCCCCCGACGCCATTTAACCCTCACAGACATGTTCTTCCTCCGCATCTCCCGATCCACGGGGTGGGATTTCCTCCCCAAAAATCGTGCTAAAACACGAAAAACGTAGAGAATGGGGAGAAGAACCTAACTACCTATTAAACCACCCAACTTCTCATTTCATGCATTTAGTATTTTCACCCCAAGAACACCCCTAAACATGCTCCAAAGCGGAAAAACATGATTTTTAAACGAAAATACCACGGGAATCGTCACCCTACCAGTTACTCGAACTCCTCCTCGCTCCAAGCCGCCAACCCGCCTCGCCCCATGCCGCCGCCTGTACCGCCGAGGACGTCGTTACTCCACCGGGACGTCGACCGCCGTCCGGAGAGAAAAACGCCGCAGAGGGAATGGTGGTGGTAGTGGTGGGAGTTAGGAGGTCGATGGAGTGGAGGGAGAGATGAAATGGTGGGAGGAAAATAAGGAGAAGGGGGAAAGCGTCGCCGGGTCGCCGGAGGAAGAGAGGAGAGAGAAGAGGAAGGAGAGAATGAGGGAAAGGAGGGAGGGTTCGCGGGGTCAACTAGAAGCTGGGTAAAACGCGTCGTGCACGCCCGACGTCTTTCAGATGACAAGACCGGGCCGTACACTGACAAGCCAGAGTCGTACTCTGAAAGGCGTCGTCCATCCAAGACGCCATTCAGACGATATGACCGGGGCCGTACTCTCGCGACCCAAGGCCAGCCCACGTGGCACCCACGTGGCACAGTCTAAAACGCGTCTACATTGCTGGACACCGTTTAGCCCCATCAGGGCCTGAACTAAGGAATCCGACTTCGAAAACTGACCCGATAACCGGATCCGAAAACCTCAATCCTTACATTCTCCCCCCTTAAAAGAATTACGTCCCCGAAATTTCCTGCTACAATTAACGAGGGCGAAACATAAAAATACAAGCTCACAAGAGAACTTACGAGAAAAGGTAGGAAAACTGCTCCCGCATCTCATCCTCGCGCTCCCAGGTTGCCTCGCCCCCGGAGCGATACTGCCAAATCACCTTAACCAGAGGTACAACCTTGTTCCGAAGGACTTGATCCCTGCGATCCTTAATACGTATTGGAAACTCTGGAAAGGACAAGTCCTCAGCGACTTCCAATTCTGAAAAATCTAAAACATGAGATGGATCCTGAACATATCTCCTCAGTAAGGAAACATGGAACATATCGTGCACCCCTACAAGACTGGGCGGCAAGGCTAGTTGATACGCCGTTTCCCCAATTCGAGCAAGAATGGGAAAGGGCCCAACATATCGCGGACTCAGCTTACCTCGCTTCCCGAATCTCACCACACCTTTGGAGGGTGAGACTCGGAGAAACACGTGGTCCCCAACCTCAAACTCAAGCGGTCTCCTACGGATGTCTGCATAACTCTTCTGTCTGCTCTGAGCTACAATCAATCTCTGCTGCACCACTCTGGCAACCTCAGCACACTGCTGTACCAACTCTGGTCCCGCTATCTGCCTCTCGCCAATCTCAGACCAATTTATAGGAGATCGACACGGCCGCCCGTACAAATGCCTCATAAGGCACCATGCCGATACTAGAATGGTAACTGTTGTTGTAAGTAAACTCCACTATAGACAAGTGCTGCTCCCAAGAACCTCCCCGGTCTAGGCAACATGCCCTGAGCATATCCTCCAGAGTCTGAATGGTCCTCTCCGACTACCCATCAGTCTCGGGATGATAGGCCGAACTGAAGGCCAACTGCGTGCCCAAGGCCTTCTGAAAACTCTTCCAGAACCTAGAAGTAAATCTCGGATCCCGGTCTGACACGATGGATAAGGGCACCCCGTGCAGAGAGATGATCCGATCCACAAACAATTTAGCCAACTTACCGACTGACTAGTCCTTCCTAATAGCTAGGAAGTGTGCCGACTTGGTCAATTGATCAACAATGACCCAGATCGCGTCTCTCCTGCCAGGGGACACAGGTAATCCCATCACAAAGTCCACAGTCACATGCTCCCATTTCCATTCCGAGATCCGCAAAGGCTGCAACAATCCTCCGGGTCTCTGATGTTCTGCCTTAACCTGTTGACAAGTCATGCACCTAGCCACATAATCAGCCACATCCTTCTTCATACCAGGCCACCAAAAGTGCCTCATCAAGCAATGATACATCTTAGTCGTTTCGGGATGCACTGCATATCTAGAACGGTGCGCCTCATCCAGGACACTCCTGCACACATCCTCCTCAGCCAGAACATAGAGTCTGCCTTTAAACCTGACTGTACCATCATCCTACAATTCCACCTCTGGTCTCTGGTGAATCTGCGGTAACTCTACATCTACCCACTGAGCCTCAATTACAACATGGTACACTGCTGGCCTCACAGATAAGCTGGCCAATACAGCTCTATCAGCCTCTCACGGAACCCTAAAGGAAGATTCCACAACCTGCTCAAATAACCTCCATTTTCAAACCATGAGATATGACAAGACCATCTTCTAATTCAAGGCGTCTGCCACCACATTAGCCTTGCCCGGATGATAAGAAAGGTCGAGGTCATAATCCTTGATAAATTCCATCCACCTGCGTTGCCTCAAGTTCAGATCCTTCTGCGTGAATACATACTTCAGGCTCTTATAATTAGTAAAAACCTGAAATTTCTCTCCATACAAATAGTGCCGCCAGATCTTCAGTGCAAATACCACAGCTGCCAACTCTAAGTCATGAGTGGGATAGTTCTCCTCATACTTTTTTAGCTGCCTAGAAGTATAGGCCACAACCTTACCATGTTGCATCAGAACTGCACCCAAACCTCGACGTGATGCATCTGAATAAACCACAAATCCACCGGAACCTGATGGAAGTACCAACACTAGAGCCGAAGTGAGGCGAGTCTTCAATTCAATGAAACTCCGCTCGCACTCCTTGGTCCATATGAAACGAACTCCCTTACGAGTCAACCTCGACAAGGGGGCCGCTATCAAAGAAAAACCCTAGACAAACCGTCTGTAATAACCTGCTAGTCCCAAGAAGCTTCTGATCTCAGTTACTGTTGTTGGTCTGCTCCAATCCATTACTGCCTCGATCTTGGCCGGATCTACTGCAATGCCATCACCAGAAATGACATGCCCCAGGAAGTGCACCTTATTTAGCCAGAACTCACACTTCCCAAACTTGGCATAGAGTTGGTGCTCTCTCAGAACCTGCAATACCACCTGAAGATGTGTGGCATGCTCTTCCTCAGAAGAAGAGTATACCAAAATATCATCTACAAATACCACCACAAACTGATCCAGGTAGGCCCTGAAGACCCGGTTCATCAAATCCATAAAAGCTGCTGGAGCATTGGTCAAGCCAAAAGGCATAACCAAAAACTCATAATGTCCATACCGAGTCCTAAAGGCCGTCTTACTAACATCAACCTCACGGATCCTCATCTGATAATACCCTGATCTCAAGTCAATCTTTGAAAACACCTTTGCAGACTGCAACTGATCCATCAGATCGTCAATCCTCGGAAGTGGTACTTGTTCTTTATCGTCACCTGGTTCAGCTGTCTATAATCAATACACAACCTCATAGAACCATCCTTCTTCCTGACAAATAGAACTGGAGCACCCCACGGAGAAGTACTGGGACAAATGAAACCCTTATCCAGTAATTCCTGTAACTGCGCCTTCAACTCAGCGAGTTCGACCGGCGCCATCTGATACGGGGCTTTAGACAGGGGCGCCGTATCCGGTGCAAGCTCAATAGTAAACTCAACCTCTCGCTGAGGAGGAAGGCCAGGCAACTCTCCAGGAAACACGTCTACAAAGTCACAAACTACAGGCACCTCCCAAGGACTGGGACTACTACTAACATCAGCTAAAATAACAGAGGCAAGAAGGCCTCACAACCACCAACAAGCAACCTCTGGGCCTTAAAGGCAGAAATAAGAATACCTCGAGAAGAGAGCCTAATACCTTGGAAGTAGAAGGTTGGGATGTCCGGAATAGAGAAACGCACCATGTTCCTGTGGCAGTCCACCTCGACATAATAAGCCTCCAACCAGTCCATGCCCAGGATAACATCAAAGTCGCGAATGGCAAGCACAACTAACTGGGCAGGTAACTCATGGCCCTCAATGGTCAAGGGAACTTCACTCAAACAGTTATAAGATAACAAGAAATCCCCAGAAGGAACCTCTACCATCAAGCCATTAGATATCTCTGTAGACACCGATTTTGGACCACCCTTTTGGTCATGAACCCCATCCATCACTAGCCCATCGTCACCAAACCCCTCATCTTAGCCATCTCAGCCCACTAATAACTAGGCCCATAACCAATCCCGACTCTAGCCATCTTTTCGTGGAAGGCCAGCCAGTCCACGTTCCACCACCCTTCGAAGGCCAGCCAGCCTGCCTTCCACCACCCTTCGAAGGCCAGCCAGTCCGCCTTCCACCACCCTTCGAAGGCCAGCCAGCCCGCCTTCCACCACCCTTCGAAGGCCAGCCAGCCCGCCTTCTACCACCCTTCAAAGGCCAGCCAGCCCACCTTCCACCACCCTTCGAAGGCCACCCCTTGCCTTCCACTACCCTTCGAAGGCCAACCGGGCCGCCTTCCACCTCTCCGTAGAAGGCCAGCTACCTGGCCTTCCACGGGATTGGAAGGCATGTTGGCTGGCCGTCCACTCCCCTAACTACCACCTTGACCTCGTCTTCCCCACGATCTCCTCTACTCGCCGCCCTCACCTCCACTACTCCGATCACTCCCCACTCCAGCGGCTGCCGCGCGCACCATCTCCGATCCTTGACCACTTCCCATTGGCTCCAGGATGATTTACGGGGATTTAGACCCCTATTTTCTCCTATTTTCCCCTTCACCTATTTAAACCCCCCATGTCCTCTCGTACAAGGGGGTTAAAAAAAAAAAAGAGTTTTTTGGTTGGAGAGATTCAGAGGAGGTTGGCAAGTGAGTCTGCTTTGAGGAGTCGAGCGGACAAGGAGTCAGAGAGCTTCAGGAGGAGCTTCAAGAGGAACCCTTCGCACTCCAAAATGGGCTTGTCTTCTTAACCCTCTTTTACTTTTCTCCTTTTCACCTCACTGCATTCCCATTTTTCATCCATTCCGTAACATTTCCCTCTCTCATTCTTCTTCGCACTTTCAACGCATCACTTCACTTTTCACACACGGGCACCCCCATCTGCATGCATGCATGTTAGGATAACTTAGCAACCCTTACTCCCCCAGAGGTTTTAAACAAAAAAACGGGAGGTGGGTGGCCATAACATATGGTCACCTTCCCTCCCCACCCTCCCCAAACACTCATCCGGTGCGTCTCCCTCCAATTCTAGTCAATTTTTATATCTTTATGGATAGATTCTACATGTCACAGTTCTAATCGGGTCGTTTTTCTCTCTTGTCTTGTCTTTTCTTTTCAGGGATCCTTACCGCATTTTCATGTGTAGATTGCCGAGCTCTCCTCCTCTGGCCGGCCGGAGGAAGAGAAGGGGAAACAACCATCTCCCGCTCCCTCAGAACGCGATCACTCTTACAATCCTGCGGAGCACAGGGACCGTAAAGTAATGCTCCTGGCGATCACACACTTTGATTTCTAACCCTTCCAAATCGCCGCAGCGCTAAGACGAACGGAGAAAGAAACCCTCTCCTGAAGCCCGCAGCAGCAGCAGGGGACGTTCCGGGTGCCTACAATCTCATCAACGAGTGCAGAAAGAACATCTACGAACTGCTCAAAAATAAAAGAATGTGAAGCACCTGAATCAATTAACACATACGCGGAGTTCCCAAGGACAGAAAGTGTACCTTCCACCAAGTTGGATGCACGAGCCTCCTTCCTGGTGATAGCTAGAACTCTCCTCTGGGTCCTCGGCTTCTTCTGATCACCTGGTCCCTACCCCTGACCATGCCCCTGCGGGCAATACCTCGCCAAATGGCCCTGCTGGCCACAAGTGTAACATCTCCCAGAAAAAGCAGGACACTGAGTCCCACCGTGAGTGCCACCGCAATGCCGACAGGCTGCGGGAAGCCTCTGAGTTGTCTCCTGCTGAGCACTGGACACCGACTGACTCTGCTGGCTCAGCCTGGGTCTGCTGCTACCACTGCTGCCGCTACTGCTGCCACTGCCTCGAAAGAACCTCTTGAATCTGGAGCCGAGTAAAGACGATCCTGATCCGGACGAAGGAGTTGCTGCTGCTACCTTTCCCCTACCACGAACCGGCCCCTGAGTAGTCAGTCCCCTCTCCTGGGCTGACTGATCATGCTGTGCCTCTACTGCCGAGGCACACCGAACTGTCGATGCCAAATCTATACAACAGTGGGACGCCACAAAACTCCTCAGATTGGACCTCAGTCCATCCACAAACCTCTCAGTCCGACGCTCCTCGTCTCCTGAGATAAAAGGCACAAACCTCCCAAGCGACACAAACTTTGCCTGGTATTCAAGTACTGTCATGCTTCCTTGGGTCAGTTCCATAAATTCCCTCTCCTTAGCCCTCTGAACATGCCTAGGGAAGTAATGTGCATTGAATTCCTTCACAAAAGTCTCCCATGGAATCTCCCTGAGACTCCTATCCGCATATGACAAACTCTTCAAAGTGGTCCACCAATCGTAGGCATCATCCTTCAACATGAAGGTAGCCAACGGAGTCCTCTCAACCGCCGCACAATCCATAGTGTCAAAAGTCTTCTCCATCTCCCTCAACCAATGAACAGCCTCATCAGGGTCGGGACGACCAGTGAAATGAGGCGGCCTCAGCTTCAGGAATTTCTCCAGTGTAGCTGAAGACCCTCTCCGAGCACTAGAACTCTCACTAGGGTCTCGGGTATGGTATCTAGCCATCGTGTCCATCATAGCCGTCATGAAATGCTCCATACTCGGCCTACCGGCCTCAGATCCACTAGGGACATCTCCCCGCTCTCTAATAACTGACATCCTCTTCCTAGGAGCCATCTAATCGCCTACAATCACAAAAATCGAAAATTCTAATTAGAATCCTAAAACCTACACTACCGCCGTGCCTGTACGGGATAATGTAATTATTTGCCGGAATTACAATATTTAACCTAGTTATTCATTTATTTGCCAGACCGAATGCTCTGATACTAATTGTAACGACCCGCCACCCTATAATCGGGGATCCGATTACTAAATGGGTACCGAATCATTAGTTTGGAGCCAAACCAGGATCTAGATAAGTCTGAAAAATAAATAATAAACTAAGCTAAACATTCACATCACATTGAATTAAAAAGGAAGTGAATTAAAAGTTATTACAATGCGACTCGACACAGCAAATAATTACATACTCCAACTGAAAAGAAATAATTAAGCGTACAAGCCAGAAAATAAAATAACAACTACGTCGGGGCATACCCCGGAACAACAGCTGCTGGCGCGCAACCCAAAGTAGCACTCTCCTCGCTAAGCCTGCTTGGAACCCTCACCTGAGAACCGCAGGGGTGAGTCTCAACAAAAAGACTCAGTAGGGATCCTTCGATCCCCACCGCCCACTCACACACCAACAAGAGAAACAACACAAATATAGGTAAATTAGGCAAGTAAAGCAGTAACACAATTCCTAAATTTCGATATAAAACACATACATTCGAAATGTAACACGCCCAACTCTGAAACCATCCTACCAGGGAGCCTACAACCAGCATCTCGGCAAAACACGCTAACCACACAACCGAACGCGGGAAACACCGACCCGTTGAGACCAAACTGTAACCCCTCGGATAGCACGCTAGCTACTCCGGCCCAACTGGCTCTAGGTGGTTCTTGCTTCCCTCAACACGAGTGACACTACACAGGTACCATTCCTACACCGGTACTAGCTAACCCCGGGGTACACCAGGTGACCCTCTCTCTAGGCGTCACCCCGCCATTCCCACATCGACGCTGTGTCCCTCCCACACCGACACAGGGTGGCAAGCGCTACAACTGTCACTCTAGGTCTACGGTCGTATGAAACGCAACACGGTGCGATCCGGTCACATAAAAATCCTCATCCTTGAGTACGATTTCAAACATGTAATTAACCAAACTATCTAACAGTGTGAAGACATGTTAATAGCATGAATTAATGTGATTTTGTCTTGAATAGCGTCGCCCAAGGCCGACGCCATTCAAGCCTCCTAAACTGGTGCATGTGAAATCTGGCCTTGAAAAATAGCCTAAAATGCGTCGTCACATGTAGCCGCCTTTTGAAAGGCGTCGTTGTCCCTCGTCGCCTGATAGCGACAGAAGCAGGGACAGGCTACGGAGTGATTTTCACCAAAATGCGTCGTCTAAGCAAGTCGCCTTTCTAAAAGGCGTCGCTGTCCCTGGACGCTCATCAGTCCAAAGACAGAGTCTGTTATTTGGGCTAAATCGCGTCGTGGGTGGGAGCCGCCTTTCTAAAAGGCGTCACTGTCCCCCGACGCCATTAAACCCTCATAGACAAGTTCTTCCTCCACATCTCCCAATCCACAAGGTGGGATTTCCTCTCCAAAAATCGTGCTAAAACACGAAAAACGTGGAGAATGGGGAGAAGAACCTAACTACCTATTAAAACACCCAACTTCTTATTTCATGCATTTGGTATTTTCACCCCAAGAACACCCCTAAACATGCTCCAAAGCGAGAAAACATGGTTTTTAAACGAAAATACCACGGGAATCGTCACCCTACCGATTACTCGAACTCCTCCTCGCTCCAAGCCGCCAACCCGCCTCGCCCCACGCCGCCGCCGATACCACCGAGGACGTCTTTCCTCCACCGAGACGTCGGCCGTCGTCCGGAGAGAAAAACGCCGCGGAGGGAATGGTGGTGGTAGTGGTGGGAGTTAGGAGGTCGATGGAGTGGAGGGAGAGATGAAATGGTGGGAGGAAAATAAGGAGAAGGGGGAAAGCGTCGTCGGGTCGCCAGAGGAAGAGAGGAGAGAGAAGAGGAAGGAGAGAATGAGGGAAAGGAGGGAGGGTTCGCGGGGTCAACCAGAAGCTGGGTAAAACGCGTCGTGCACGTCCGACGTCTTTCAGATGACAAGACCGGGCCGTACACTGACAAGCCAGAGTCGTACTCTGAAAGGCGTCGTCCATCCAAGACGCCATTCAGACGATATGACCGGGGTCGTACTCTCGTGACCCAAGGCGAGCCCACGTGGCACAGTCTAAAACGCGTCTACATTACTGGACGCCGTTTAAACCTCAGGGCCCGAACTAAGGGATCCGACCCCGAAAACTGACCTGATAACCGGATCCGAAAACCTCAATCCTTACACTGATGGGCTAAGAATATACCTATTCCTAGTTGTAAGGGAGACCCTTCCTCTAGAATCTGTAGACAAAATAATGCCTGGAGTCCTAGTTCTTCTTCCACTTCTTCTTTATCACTCTCATTAGATGGATCGTCCCTCACCTGATATATCATCTTCTCTTCTTCTTGAAATCCAGTGGCCCTTGAAGCAAAGTGTTCCTAGAGCATCCAATCCAAGGGTTGCCAATATTCATCTCTGTATAGATACTTCAATCCTACTCCATTGAAATTTTCTTCATCCTCGATGGGCTGTCACATTCCTTACTCTTCCTTTCCTAATCCTTTTCCCGGATAATATCCCATCTTTATCATCATTTGCCAACCCTTTCTTTCCCTATCCACTTTAGTTTTCTTTCTGAGTGGTAATGAAGCAATAGTTGTTCCAACTTGTTTTCCAAATTGGGCCGAATTGACTGTGGATAAAGTTTCTTCATTTTTCCTCTCAATGATAGTCATGGAGGGAAGTTGTTATGTAGTTATCGTCTCTAACATTTCCACTATACGGGTGCTTTTGATCTTCACTATTTTTCCTTTAAATGGGAATTTGTAGCATTGATGTGCTATAGATGGGATTCCTACAGTTGGCTCTATCCAAGGTCTTCCTAAAATTAGCTTGTAGGTTGGCTCAACATCTAAAATGAAGAACTCTGAAGGCATGATTATTGGCCCAACTCCGACTTGGAGAATGATTTTTTCAGGGGAAGTCCGTTTGGAGTTGTCATAGCCTGAAATGGTGGTTGAAACCCTTACCAACTCTTCTTCCTTCACTCCAATTTGTGTCAATGTCTTCATTGGGCACACATTGATGGATGCCCCAGTGTCAATCAAAGTAGAGTCTACCTTTACCCCATTTAGTGTGATGGTAAGTAGTAAGGGTAAAGAACGGTGTTTGGGAGCAGCCAAATCTTCATTAGAGAAAGTGATCATTGGTTCCCCTGAGTGGCAGAAAGAATAGCATGGGAGACATCATTAGCTGGAAAATCCTCACTTACCATGACCTTTTGGAGGAATTTGAGAAGTGTTTCCTAGTGTGAGGGAGATCTTTTGATTAACTCCAAAATAGAGATCCTTGATAGGGTCTTCTCAAGATGTTGGAGAACGTCATATTCTATAGATACGAAGCTTGATTGAGTGTTGGACTCCGCTTGAGTCTCAGGCATCCTAGAAGGTCGTGGGACTATCCTATTTTTGAGTGAAAGATTCATGGTGTTTTCAATGGGAGTACTGACTTCTTTAGGACTTGGTGTGATCAATTGAAGTGGACGGGAGTGATTAGGAGTCATGAGTGAGGATGTGGTTTGAGTCAAGAAATTCAGTGAAGGATCATGACCTGATGGTGTAGTTGGAACATGTTCTTTCTTAGGCCAAAGGAGCACTAAGGGCCTTCCTACTTCCTGGATAACTCCCACACTCATTTCCATCTTTTCACAATGATCCTCTTCATGTTCCCCATATTCTCGGACTAGTAGTTCTCCTTCATACCCCCAAAATTATTCTCTTCGGATCACCTGAGATTTTTGGCCAATTGTGAAGGTGTTGACTTTATCTTCTTGTTCCTATCCTGATGTGGATGGGTCTGTAACATTCTGATGATCTGGGAGAGGGTTCTGAATTATGCCAAGGTACCGATTCCTTCCTTTCAAATTAGAGATAGCAATTTTGACATCTTCCCAATTAATATGCCCCTCATCGTTCTTGTCATAAACTCAATCTCTAAATGCAAAGCAATTGTGAATGACATGCCCAGGAGCTCTGTGATAAGGACAGTATTTGGAGGTATCAACATTGGGAGAAATCCCTTCCCTCTGAGGTGGAAGTTGAATGGCTTTGCAAGCTATAAGAGCAAATAAGATATCACCCAAAGATTCTGGAAGTGGGGGGTAGGAAGTTCTCTTTGGAGCAGGCCTGCCATAACTGTTTGGCGGAGGAACGGCAGAGTACTGCCGAGGATTGCTAGCAGGAGTGGTGGTAGGACCAAGATTGATGGGTTGCCCTTTGGTTGGCTGATTGAAGGCGTTGATATTTTCATTGCTAGTAACCCCTTCAGTGGTTGGCATGGGCGTCACCTTCCGATTTCGAATGGTTTTAAGCTGAGGTGTTGCATTATTCACAATCATGGTAACTGCCTGGGCTTCTGGAATGATAACTTCAGCTCTTGATGCCATCACCCTCCATCTATTGGCAAATTGGGTGAAATCTTCATCCGGTTTCATTTTCTCCGACACTAGATCAAAAAGGATAGGAGCCAGACTAGTCATGTGACTCAAATGACTAATGAATTTTTCAGAGATAGTGTCGAAACTGAGCAGATCTGAAGATGGAAGTGAGGTAAACCAACGCATAGCTTCTCCTTCTAAAGATTTCTGAAAGAGATGGACCAACAACACTTTGTCATATAGCCATTGGTGTGAATCCATAAGAAAACCCGACAGATGGTGATGCAGGTCAGTACTTCCATCATACTTTTGGTACTTCGGAGCCTTAAATTCATGTGGAAAATATGCTGGGGGAAGTTTGCAATATTCAACTAAGGAATACAACTTAGAAATTGTTAATGATTCAGCAAGCAATTTTTTGAGGTAAGGCTCCATTTCTTGCTTAGAAATGTACTCTGGAGATCCAACTGGTTTTGATGAGGTCGGGATTGGAGAGATTGGTTGCCAGGGTGTGGCTGTAATAGGAAAAATGGGTGGAACTGAAGCATTTGGATTAGACTCCAATTGAGTCTTGTAGGGAGCTTTGTTTGAAGATGCCTACTAGGGTGTGCAGGATAGATCTGGAAAGGTAGGATGATTGATTGAAGTCTTGCCTTTTGAGGCGATCTGGATAAGTTGCTCATGTGTGTACCTTGCCAGCACTCTAATTAAGTCAGCATCATCACTAGGATTCTGTGTCGCCGACCTTCCAACTTTGAGACTAACTGGTTCATCCCCTCCATGGGAGGAGACTTCGTCTGGATCCTCATGACGTGAGGCATCCCCTTGATGTGTGTTGAGCATACATACATATGTACTGGCTCTCATGTCTTCCGTCTCAAAAGGAAATTCACCTTGGAACATGAGATTTGAAAACATGTTGTTCATTTTTATTTTTTTTTGCAAACAAATTGAAAATCAAAAAATGTTAATTTAGAGTTCAGGCATGTGTACTTTGTATTTTAAGACTTAGTAGCACACTTTTAAAAAAAGATTTCCTATTGAATGTTCAATTTCAGGCTAAAAATATACACTCGTCTCAATCCCAAGGTTCTAATAGGACTTACTCTAGGTACAACCAGCTCGGTCACTGTGTAGGAATTCACGGAGTACGGAGACTAACGGAGGTTCTCTATTTGAACTACTTTTATGCTCAGGCGGGAATCCCTAAACAGAGAGTTAATCCAACAGAGAGAGTCTTTCCTAGAAAAATGTGCAGAGGCTCTTCCACCAACCCCCAAAAGGAGTATTAAATGTAAATCACATCAAAAATGAACCTCACAACATCAAGGATTTAGAAAAATATCGCTAAAAATAATTCTAAACAGGACCCACCTGGAGGCCAAATCGATGGCCGTCTGACAGATCAGAAGGCCACCTACCTGGCCGTCTGACAGATCAGGCAGCCACCCCCTTAGCTGTCTGTTGCTTCAGAAGGCCAACAGTTTAGCCGTCTGATACTTCAGAAGGCCAACAGTTTGGCCGTCTGATACTTCAGAAGGCCAGCAGTTTGGCCTTCTGATGGCCCTCACTACAACTCACAAAAATCTTAAAAAAATGAAATATTTGCAGGAAATAAATAAAGAAAATAGTGTGATAGGCACAAGTGGTCCCACCGTGATCGCCAGAAGGTTGTAGGCGTCGAAAATGACCTCACACTCAACTGGTGAGCAGAGACCGACCTCCGTGGCTATGAACCCAGAAATAAAGAACAAAGCGACTTGATGAACTAAAACACCAAGAATTAAAATGGTGATCGCTAGGTGTTTTACCTCGACCCAGAGGGACTACCTTGATCGCGAATGACACTCCAAGACCTCTGTGCGTAGCAGAATTTGTAGTCCACACTCCCTCTCCTCGGCCGGTCAAGAAGATGGGGCCTCATGCCTTGATTTCCTGCAAATTAACCATAAATTAAAACACCCATTAGACTATTAATTAGCATATCGTCCGTTCATTAAGCAAAAGAAATATATCAATTAGAGGTGAGCTTACTGAATGTGTGGGTGAGAAGGATGAGTGACCAAGTGTTATGGCCACCCACCTGTTAGTATTAGATGGTCTCAAAGCCAATCCGATACTATGTATTGATTTAGTTTATTAATAAATGGCATTAATTCATTGTGTGTAATTAATTCGATCCATGTTTATCGTATCACGATGAAGTTCATGAACATATGCAATAATCTTCGGATTATGATGAGATCAAAATTACGAGACCAAATACTTATAAACACATGTTCTTAATTGTTCCTAGTCATAGGATGTTTGAGATAGGACATGTAACATCCGGATAGACTAGTATAGGTTACTTCAGCTCATATGATGAGGGTGACTGATCATATAAGTCACTTGTGTGGAGACACTATGCTGGACCTGTAGGTGCTCATTGGAGAATGAGTTCACTGAACTGATCCGACTATGAATCGCTGGATGGTAAATACCTCACTGTTAACCAGCTCGATTCTTTTGTCACGGTTGCGTAGATGATTCTTGGACCTGAGATGCCAAAGATATCTTGTTGGTAGGTTTTTGGACTTTGACCTTGACTAACGAATCCCTAACCATGGGTTTTCCATAAGTCAAGCGATCGGATTCAGGGAAATACCCTCGAAGGTAATTGTGTGTTCAATACGGGATCATTCGCTCTCGATAGTTTGAGAGAGAATGTTCTGGGAATGATGCGCTTAAAGTCCCTGGCCAGGGTGGACTCTGTGTTCGATAAAGAGTTATCATATTCAGCTTAGCGGCATTTGATTCAAGTGAATCGACCGAATAGAGTTTAACAGTAAACCATACTCTAGGTCGATTCGATAACATTGTACGGATGAACAATTATATCTGCGCGCTAACCGATGACGGAAAGGTTCCAATAAAGGGTTGCGATAACCGCAGTGCCATCCAGGATCACGCGATGTTTCTTGGCATCCAACGTGATCGGAAGCCCGTCCGAATTTATTGTGGGACATTAAATTCGACTGATTAATTGAATATAAGGATATTAATTAATTTAGTGGGTCAGTAATGAGTTACTAGGCTTAATGGGCTATTAACTGGACTGGTATTTGGGCCTAGAGGGTCACACGCAAAAGGTTTTCAAGTCGATGGATAATCCAACAGGATTTCGGATAAGTCTGGATTTTTACGAAACACTGCAAATAGACTTATTATAAAAGAACGGATGCTAGGTCGGATAATCCTCTCTACCAGACGCACGACACGAGGCCGGCCATCTGGAGGCTTCGCTTCGGCTCCCGACTGCTCCGCCTTCCGTCCGACAGGAGATTCTGAATCCGCATGTCGTGGCGGATTACGCGAAGCCAGATGGGATCCACGAACATCAATTCGAGCGAGGAGGCGAGGACGATCCATTGCGAGGAGAATCGCATGGATACCGCTAGAGGTCGGGCGCCTGTGCGACTTGCGACATCGCTCCGACGGAACCGGAAAACGAATGCGGATTCGAATCCGCGCAAGGTAAATCTGATTTACTCTGGTATTGTTTTAATGATCGAAACGGGATGGATCCGATCCCGAAATAATTTATTCCGCTGCATTTTCGGTCGGATCTCGACACAGCGATCCCAACAGTGGTATCAAAGCCAGGTTATCACTGTGTTCTTCGCCATTTCGAATTCCGAAATCTAAATTTCTAATTATATTCCATGCATCTTATACGATTCGATTCAAGAAATAATATTCATAAGATGAATCGAGTTAATATGATTAATTCTTTTTCTACAAAATCGTATTTTCTATTGGGTCTCCTGTGCTCTTCGTCCCACTATGCTTGTGGGGTGATGTTCGGCTTATCACATGTGATGCAAGGCTTCTGGGAAGGGTTTTGGTGTGACTGAAAAATCCCACCGGCCACCGCCAACATCATTTTTGGCTCCGACATGGGCTAGTCGACGATGACCGGCCGACAATAGTCTCTTTTTCCTCCCTCGGTTGCACACATGGAATGGGGGGTTCGGGGCCCCCTTATTGGGGAATAGTTGGGTCGATGGCACCGTCTAGCACCGGAGGCATGACCGGCGACCGTCCGGTGCCCTCCCGGCACCGGGGCAGTCGCCGGCCAAGGGCCTTCCCCCACGACTTCCTATCCAGCACCGCCGAAGCTAGAAGGGAAAAGGGGGGGTCAGGCCCGTGCGGCTAGGGTTCCCTAGCCGCCCGGTCCGACCGGGCCGGGGGCCGGGCTTAGACCGGGTCTGAGCCCACAGACCTCCCCTGGCCCGAGCCAGGCGCCCTGGCTCGAGCCAAGCGCCCTGTCCGAGCCCATGGCTCAATTGGGCTGAGCCACGATTCGGCCAGGTAGTAGGCAGAGCCACCACAACCCCGTTTAATTTTATTTATTTTTAAATTGTTTAAAAATAATTTTGAAATTGAAGTTTTATTCAATTTTATTTTCTGGAAACTCATAACAAATTTTATTATTATCCTGATTAACAAATGTTGTTAATAGTTATGGTTAATTATTGATTTAAATGTTAAATAGTTAATTAACTTTAACTTTATGATCTAATTGTTAGACTCACTTGAGATAATAGTAAATGACATATGTTAATTAATCTAATTGTTAGATTAATTTGTAATTAGCATGGAATATTTTAGAAAGTTATATTTTGGAATTTTAATGTGCATTTGATGTATGTTGACTACTTGTTTAAATTCGATTTAAATTAGCATGTTTTAATTGTAAAATATTTTCGAAAAATTTCAAAATCCAATTTTGATTGGTTCCTGGTTTTATGAAACCAAAATATTTATTTTCGAAAATTTATTTAGCCATTTGATGAGTTGATTCTTGTGTGGTTTGTTTTAACTAAAAACTACACGGTGGTCATGGAATAGCACTCTTATTGTTGTGGATGTGAATGTGATTGTGTGGTTTACTGTTTATTAGTAAATAGAGGTCTGTGAATCTCTCCGTATAATATTTCATTGTAATTCTACCTCCCTTCCTTTATATTCGCCTTAAAACTTCCTCCATTTAAATTATCTTGTAATTGTGAATTATGATGTAATTTGATCGAGGCAACTGTGCATGGAACGAGGATGATCCACAACTGCGACCAAGAAGGATAAGAAAGTGTTCTTTAAGCCTATGAGTTTGCAGACTCATAATATAAATGTTGTATTATGTGTGTGTGTGCGTTTGACTGTCTGGCTCAAGTCAAACCACTGTGCTATCCGTGACCACCACTCGACATGTATGAGATGCGTGTGTTTTTATTTTTGATTATAAATCAAATTAACTAGGCTATTAGTATATACACATATATTCGATAATCTTATACTATCACCTAGGATGAGACCAAACTAATTAAAGTAAAACTTTCGTAACAAATTCTAAGCCGTAGCGCGAGTCATTGAGAATGCACCGTGTGACTCTCCATCAATATGATTAATAGAACTTAATACAGTAATGGCAAATACTATGTGTTTACCCGAGGTTTGCCATCATCTGTTGAGAGGACTATTGATCACGGCATTAGATGCCTTTGGATAAGAATAGTGGAACGATGTAGTTATCCACGTATTTATCCGGGAACTATATTTCTACTCTACTCTATCACGTATTGATGGTAATGCTTAGACCGAGGATAGTGGTCTACTGTGTTTACCCGGGACCATTAAATACCTGGGGGCCGAAATATGATCGGATATTGCAAAGAGTTGCAATTATCATGAGATGATTGCTCTAAGATAGCGATATGATACTACGTGTTTATCCGGGGTCATACTGTGATGCTTGGAGATTCTAATCCCCACTAGGAGATAGTCGGCATCTCCCGTTCTGTATATCCGAAGGTTATATAGTCCAACGAAAATTAGTGGGAGTAAAACTAGATAATAAAAGACCATATCTTGTTTTTATAAATCTGAATACCTGCTAATTATGTTTTGATTATCTCCTGTAGGCTAGAATGTCGCACCATAACCCGTTGCGAGACATACTCGATGCCAACCGTTTTACAGGCACCAACTATTCAGACTGGCTCAGGAACCTAAAGATTGTCCTCAGGTCTAAGCAGATTGCTTATGTCTTGGATAATGAACCTCCTACTGAACCAGCATTAGATGCCCCAGAGGGGGAAATGATCGCATATGAAAAGTAGAAGGAAGATTCCACTATGACCCAATGCTACATGTTAGCCTTTATGAGCAATGAGTTGCAGAGGCAATATGAGGAGATGGATGCTAGATCCATCATGCTCCATTTGAAGGAGCTGTTTGGTGAGCAGAGCAAAATCGAACGATATGAGATATCTAAGAATCTGTTCAAGGCTCAGATGGCAGAGGGAACTTCAGTACAGACTCATGTATTGAAGATGATTGAATGGGTGGAGAGGCTAGATGCTCTTGGGGTTACACTTCCCAACGAGATGCATATTGACCTCGTGTTATCTTCCCTTCCACAATCTTATGCTCAGTTCATTGTTAACTTTAACATGAACAAGATCCAGACCACCTTAGCTGAATTACTGAATATGTTAAAAACTGCATAAGGGAACCTTGTGAAGGATAAACCCCAAATCCTCATGGTTGGTAAGACCAACAAAAAGAGACTTGTAGTCCAAGCCTTTTGGAAAGGTAAGAACAAAGTTCAGAGAAAGCAAAAGGTTGTCAAGAAAGACAAAGGTAAAAATGCTGAGAAAGGTGATTGCTTCTACTGTTACCAAAATGGCCACTGGAAGAGGAATTGCAAAGAATACCTCAAGGACAAGGCTCAAAGAACTGTGAAGCAGCAGGACGCTTCAGGTATCTATATGATAGATGTAAACTTGTCAATAAGAGATTATACATCATGTGCATTAGATACTGGATGTGTATCTCACATCTGCAATTCTGTGTAGGCACTGACGAGAAGACGTTAGCTGAGGACCGACAAGGTGGGACTGAGGCTAGGTAACGACGCAAGAGTTGTGGCGATCGCTGTGGGGACAATGAAGCTCAAGCTACCATCCGGAGACACATTTTTATTACATGAATGTTAGTATGTACCTAGCATAATAAGAAATATTATTTCTATTTCATGTTTAGATAGAAATGGATACAATTTAAATTTTGGGAACAATAGTTGTTCAATTTCTTTTTGAAATAAATTAATAGCTTCTACTATATTATCCAATAGTTTGTATCTATTAAATGTGTCTCATGAAAATTTACACATCGGTTCTTCAATTAAAAGAAGTCAGTATGAAATGAACAAAGCCTACTTATGGCATTATAGGCTTGGACACATTGGTGAAAACAGACTCCAAAGGATGAATAAAGATGGATACTTAGATCCATTTGATTATCAATCATATGCAACATGTGAGTCATGTTTAATGGGTAAAATGGCTAAGTCTCTATTTAGTAGAACTGGAGAACGAGCCAAAGACATACTAGAACTTATACATTCAGATTTATGTGGTCCTATGTCTACCCAAGCCATTGGTGGTTTCTCATACTTCATTACATTCACTGATGATTACTCAAGATTTGGATACATATACTTATTGAAGTATAAATCTGAAGCCTTTGAGAAATTTAGATAATTTAAGAATGAAGTAGAGAAACAAACAGGAAAGAGTATAAAAACCATCCGATCCGATCGAGGTGGTGAATACCTAAGTACTGAGTTCATTAAATACTTAAAGGATAATGGTATTCTTTCTCAGCTTACACCTCCTTATACACCTCTGATGAATGGTGTATCAGAAAGGAGAAATCGCACATTAATAGAAATGGTACGATCCATGATGAGCATATCCAAATTACCAGTGTCTTTATGGGGATATGCACTTAGCTCGGCTATGTATATCCTGAACAAGGTATCCAGCAAATCTGTTGAAACCACTCCATATGAAATATGAAATGGAAGGAAACCAAACCTTAAACATGTTAAAGTCTGGGGATGTTCTGCTCATGTTAAAAGACATGACACAGATTAGCTGGAGTCCAGAACTGACAAATGCAGATTTGTAGGATATCCAAAGGAAACTTATGGATATTACTTTTATCATCCTGGCGAACAAAGGATGTTTGTGGCCAGGAGAGTTGTCTTTCTGAAAGAAGATTATATTCTCTAGAAGGACAGTGGGAGTAAAGTAATTCTGGAAGAAATTCCAAACCCACAAACTGGTAATGGTCCATCAGATGAACCATCAGTTTCTGAACCTATTTAAAATGATACATAGGAACCTCGTAAGTCTGAAAGAGTACCTAAATAACCAAAAAGATATGTGGGACATTAATTTGGATGGTTCAAGGATACTCTATAATGAGGATGATAATCCTAAGACTTACCAGGAGGCCATTGAATGTCGGCCGGGAAATGGTGGGAAGCCATAAATTCTGAAATACAGTCCATGTACATCAACCAAGTTTGGAACTTGGAAGATTTACCCGATGGTATAGTACCTATCGGCTGCAAATTGATCTTTAAAAGAAAGATCGGTGCAAATGGACGTATTGAGACTTATAAAGCTGTGAAATGCATCTTTAAGTACTTGAGAAGGACTAAGGATCTATTTCTAGTCTATGGAGGAGGAGACTTAAAGATGTAAGGATACACTGACTCGAGTTTTCAGTTTCATCATGATGACAGCAAGTCAACATCAGGTTTTGTTTTCACATTCAACGGAGGAGCAGTGAGCTGGAAAAGTTCCAAGCAGGAAACCACTGCTTATTCGACAATGGAAGCCGAGTATATTGCTGCTGCTGAAGCTGCCAAGGAAGCTGTATGGATGAAAAAATTCATCGGCGATCTTGGTGTGGTGGAAAACATATTTGGTCCCGTTCTACTGCTGTGTGACAACAATGAGGCGATTGCTCAAGCAAAAGAGCCGAGTTTTCATCAGAAGTCGAAGCACATTCTGCGGTGCTTTCATCTGATCAGAGAGATTATAGCTCGAGGAGATGTCGTGATGGAAAGAGTTCCTTCAGCCGACAACATAGCAGATCCACTAACAAAGCCTTTGTCTCAAAATGTCTTTGAGCGTCACTTAGAGAATATGGGTATTCTGTATAGAAGTGAGCTTTAGTCCAACTGAGAGATTGTTAGTATTAGATGGTCTCAAAGCCAATCCGATACTATGTATTGATTCAAGTTATTAATAAATGACATTAATTCATTGTGTGTAATTAATTCGATCCATGTTTATCGTATCACGATGAAGTCCATGAACATGTGCAATAATCTTTGGATTATGATGAGATCATAATTACGGGACCAAAAACTTATAAACACATGTTCTTAATTGTTCTTAGTCATAGGATGTTTGAGATAGGGCATCAAACATCTGGATAGACTAGTATAGGTTACTTCAACTCATATGATAAGGGTGACTGATCCTATAAGTCACTTGTGTGGAGACACTATGCTGGACCTATAAGTGCTCATTGGCGAATGAATTCACTGAACTAATCCGACTATGAATCGCTGGATGGTAGGCACCTCACTGTTAACCAACTCGATTCTTTCGTTACGCTTGCGTAGATAATCCTTGGACCTGAGACGTCAAAGATATCTTGTTGGTATGTTTTTGGACTTTGACCTTGACTAACGAATCCCTAACCATGGGTTATCAATAAGTCAAGCTATCGGGTTCAAGGACCACAAAGGTAATTGTGTGTTCAATACGGGATCATCTGCTCTCGGTAGTTTGAGAGAGAATGTTCTGGGAATGATGCGCTTAAAGTCCCTGACCGGGGCGGACTCTGTGTTCGATAAGGAGTTATCGGATTCAGATTAGCGGCATCTGATTCAAGTGAATCGACCGAATAGGGTTTAACAGTAAACCATACTCTAGGTCGATTCGAGAACATTGTACGGATGAAGGATTATGTATGCGTGCTAACCGATGTTGGAAAGGTTTCAATAGAGGGTTGCAATAACCCAGTGCCATCTAGGATCACGCGATGTTGCTTGGCATCTAACGTGATCGGAAGCTCGTCCGAATTTATTATGGGACATTAAATTCGACTGATTAATTGAATATAAGGATATTGATTAATTTAGTGGGTCAGTAATGAGTTATTGGGCTTAATGGGCTATTAACTGGACTGGTATTTGGGCCTAGAGGGTCACACACAAAATGTTTTCAAGTCGATGGATAATCCGACAGGATTTCGTATAAGTCTGGATTTTTACGAAAAACCGCAAATAAACTTATTATAAAAGAACGGACGCTAGGTCGGGGGCCAGCAACCCTAACCTAGCCGTCATTCTTTCTCTCTCCTCTCTACCAGATGCACGACACTAGGCCGGCCCTCTGGATGCTCCGCTTCGGCTCCCGACTACTCTGCCTTTCGTCCGACAGGAGATTCTGAATCCGCATGTCGCAGCGGATTACGCGAAGCCAGACGGGATCCACGAACGTCGATTCGAGCGAGGAGGCGAGGACAATCCATCATGAGGAGAACTGCGTGGATACCGCTAGAGGTCAGGCACCTGCGCGACTTGCGGCATCGCTCCGACGGAATCGGAAAACAAACGCGGATTCGAATCCGCGCAAGGTAAATCCGATTTACTCCGGTATTGTTCTAATGATCGAAACGGGATGGATCCGATTTCGAAACAATTTATTCCACTACGTTTTCGGTCAGATCTCGACACAGAGATCCCAACACCAACTTCCTGTTTTTTGGTGTTTTAAATCAAAATAAACCCCTTAGCAAGGATCTAAGGTACCTAATCGTAAGTGCATGTGTGTGCAAATGGAATCTAAACATGGACAAAATCTTAGATAGGTGCATGCATGTATGGGACTATGAAGAGAATGATAAAAATGATAAAATAAGGGAGGAGAGTAAGATTCCCTTTTTGACGTTGAAGAAGGTATTGCATGGGCACAAGATTGACGGCACATTCTTCCTTCCTAGAGCCTCCAAGAATCCATAGATGTTTTCTTCCCACGAGTTCTAAAGAAGAGGCCTAATGCTTGACTTTGAAATCACTCTTTTCTCTCCCTTTTGATGTAAAATGGTACCCTCACCCTAGTGAACCCTCCCGGGCCCATTCCAAAGGTGAAGGAGAGCTTAAATAGGCAAAGGAGGTCGATAGAGTTCTCTTCAACAAAATCTAAGCCAAAACCAATCAAAAGTTGACACCTAAGCCCAAAATCAACTTCATCTTAATCCATTAGGGTGAGAAAATGCAGAAGATATGGTCAAAAACCTGAGAGAAACGCGTAAAAAAGATTTAGATAATCACGGAAAACTATATCATCAGACGGCCAAAGAGGTGGTCATCTAAAGTATCAGACGGCCAGCAACCTAGCCGTCTGACCATCAGACAGCTAGACAAGTGACAGACGGTCACCTGTCTGGCCGTCTGATGGATCAGATGGCCAGTACTCTGGCCACCTGATGGACTTGACAAAAGTTAAAAAAAAGTTTAAAATCCAAATGCATTAAAAATGAAAATAAAAAGTTTTGAAATCATGTACTTTTTTTTTTTTTGAAAAATAAACATTTTGCGACAAAACTTTTTGACAAAAAGAAATTAAATTTCAAGGAGCCCAAATGAGTGGGAAACGACAATGGCCCGTTAACACAATAAAGCTCAAATCGGTCTATGGAATGGGCCAAAAATGGGTGTCCATAGGAGGGCGGAAGGGGGATCCTGTCTACGAGTGCTAAATGGTGTCTAGGGACAGCAACACTATTTTTAATGGTGGTTGCCACCCAAGACGTGATTTAGCCCAGCTTGTTTCATTCTGTCTCTGTACTTAATGGCGTCTAGGGATAGCGACACCATTTTAAATGGCGGCTGCCAGAGGCGACGCGATTTGGGCCATCTTCCGAGGCCAGTTTTCATATGAACCAGTTTAGAGGTCTTGAATGACGTCGGCTACGGGCGACGCAATTCAAGACAGAACCTCATTAATCCATGCAATTAACATGTATTTACATTGTTAGATAGTTTGGTTAAATGCATGCTTGAAAACGTACTCGAGGACGAGGATTTCTACGTGATCGGATTGCATTGTGTTGTGTTTCATGCGACCGTGGACCTAGAGTGACAGTTGTTAGTGCTTAGGCACCCTGTGTCGGTGTAGGAGTGACATGGCGCCGGTGTGGGAGTGGTGGGGTGACACCTAGAGAGAGGGCCACCTAGTGTACCCCGGGGTATAGCTAGTACCGGTGTGGGAGTGGTGCATTCGGAGTGTCACTCGTGCTGGGGGAAACAGAACCACCTAGAGCTAGACAGGCCGGAGTAGCCAGCATGCTATCCTAGGGGTTGATGTTTGGTCCCAGCGGGTTAGTCTTTTCCGCGTTCGACCGCATGATTTCTGTGTTTAGCCGAAACGCTGGTTGTGGACTCCGTGGTGGAGTGGTTTCAGAGTTTTGTATGTTACATTTATGAATGCATGTGTTTTATATCAGAATTTGGGAATCTGTGGTAGTTGTGTTTACTACTTTGTTTATTTAAATTGCCTATATTTGTGTTGTTGCACTTGTGGGTGTGTGAGTAGGTGTTAGGGATCGAAGGATCCCTACTGAGTCCATTTCAATGAGACTCACCCCTGCGGTTTTCAGGTGAGGATTCCAGGCAGGCGTAGCATGGAGTATGTTGTCTCAGGTTGCGCACCAGCAGCCACTGTTCCGGGGTATGCCCCAATGTAGTTGTTATTTTCCTTTCAGGCCTATATGCTTAATTACTTTTTTTAGTTGGAATATGTAATTATTTGCTGAGTCAAGTCGAATTGTAATAATTTTTAATTCATGTACTTCCTTTACAATTCAATGTGATGTGGGATGTTTAGCTTAGTTTATTATTTATTTTCCAAACTTATCGAGATCCTGGTTTAGCTTTAAATTTTAATAATTCAGCACCCATTTAGTAATCGGATCTCCGATTATTAGGTGGCGGGTCATTACAGTTGGTATCAGAGCATTTGGTCTGGCAAATAGATGAATAACTAGGTTAAATACCGTAATTTCAGCAAATGAATGCATTATCCCGTACAGGTACGGCGGTAGTGTAGGTTTTGGATTCTAATTAGAAATTTTTTATTGTTATGACTGTAGGCGATTAGATGGCTCCTAAGAAGAGAGTGCCAGTTATTAGGGAGCAAGGAGATGTTCCTAGTGGGTCTAAGGCTGGTAGACCAAATATGGAACGTTTTATGGAGGCTATGATGGACACGATGACTAGATATCAGACTTGAGTCCCTAGTGAGAGTTCTAGTGCTCGGGGAGGGCTTTCAGCTGCTCTGGAGAGATTCCTGAAGCTGAAGCCGCCTCATTTTACTGGTCGTCCCAATCCTGATGAGGCTGTTCATTGGCTGAAGGAGTTAGAGATGACTTTTGATACTATAGATTGTGCGGCAGTTGAGAGGACTCCGTTGGCTACCTTCATGTTGAAGGATGATGCCTATGACTGGTGGACGACTTTGAGGAGTTTGTCTTATGCAGATAGGAATCTCAGGGAGATTCCATAGGAAACATTTGTGAAGCAATTCAACGAGCAATACTTTCCTCGGCATGTCTAGAAGGCAAAGGAGAGGGAATTTATGGAATTGACCCAAGGGAGCATGACAGTGTTCGAGTATCAGATGAAATTTGTTTCACTTGGGAGGTTTGTGCCCTTCATTTCGGGAGATGAAGAGCGTCGGGCTGAGAGGTTCGTGGATGGACTGAGGTCCAACTGGAGGAGTTTTGTGGCATCCCACTATTGTATGGACTTGGCATCAACATTTAAGTGTGCAGAGGCACTAGAGGCACAACACGATCAATCGGCTTGGGAGAGGGGACTGGCTACTCAGGGGCCAGCTTACGGCAAGGGGAAGATAGCAGCAGCAGTAGCAGCTCTTTCGTCTTGATCAGGATCGTCTTCACTCGGCTCCAGATTCGGGAGGTTCTTTCGAGGTGGTGGTGGCAGCAGTGGTAGTAGCAGACCTAGGCAGACCCAAGAGAGTTAGTCAGTGTCCAGTGCTCAGTAGGAGGCAGCTCAGAGACTTCCAGCAGCTTGTCACCATTGTGGTGGTACTCACGGTGGGACTCAGTGTCCTGCATTTTCTGGGAGGTGTTATACTTGTGGCTAGTAGAGCCATTTGGCAAGGTATTGCCCGCAGGGGCATGGTCAGGGGCAGGGATCGGGTGATCAGAAGAAGCCGAGGACCCAGGGGAGAGTTCTCGCTATCACTAGGAAGGAGACTCATGCATCCAACTTGGTGGAAGGTACATTTTCTGTCCTTGGGAACTCCGCGCATGTGTTGATTGATTCGGGTGCTTTGCATTCCTTTATTTTTGAGCAGTTCATAGATGTTCTTTCTACACCCGTTGATAAGTTATCTGATAGACTGATGGTTGAGGTTCCTTCTGGGGATTTCATGTTGACTTATAACTGTTTGAGTGAAGTTCCCTTGACCATTGAGGGTCATCAATTACCTGCCCAGTTAGTTGTGCTTGCCATTCGTGACTTTGATGTCATCTTGGGCATGGATTGATTGGAGGCTTATTATGCCTAGGTGGACTGCCACAGGAAGAGGGTGCGTTTCTCCATTCCGGGCATCCCGGCCTTCTACTTCCAAGGTATTAGGCTCTCTTCTCGTGGTATTCTTATTTCTGCTTTTAAGGCCTAGAGGTTACTTGTTGGTGGTTGTGAGGCTTTTCTCGCCTCGGTAGTTGTAGCTGGTGTTAGTAATGGCTCCAGTCCTTGGGAGGTGCCTGTGACTTTGTTGATGTGTTCCTTGAGGAGTTGCCTGGCCTTCCTCCTTAGCGGGAGGTTGAGTTCACTATTGAGCTTGCACCGGGTACAACACCCTTGTCTAAGGCCCCGTATCGAATGGCTCTAGCCGAACTCGCTGAGTTGAAGGCGTAGTTGCAGGGATTGCTGGATAAGGGTTTTATTCGTCCCAGTACTTCTCCGTAGGGTGCTCCAATTCTGTTTGTCAGGAAGAAGGATGGTTCTCTGAGGCTGTGCATTGATTATAGACAGCTGAACCAGGTGACAGTAAAGAACAAGTACCACTTCCGAGAATCGATGATCTGATGGATCAGTTGTAGTCTGCTAAGGTATTCTCGAAGATTGACTTAAGGTCAGGGTATTACCAGATGAGGATCCGTGAGGTTGATGTGAGTAAGACGGCTTTTAGGACTCGGTACGGACATTTTAAGTTTTTGGTTATGCCTTTCGGCTTGACCAATGCTCTGGCAGCTTTTATGGATTTGATGAATCGGGTCTTCAGGGCCTACCTGGATCAGTTTGTGGTGGTGTTTGTAGATGATATTTTGGTATATTCTTCTTCTAAGGAAGAGCATGCCACGCATCTTCAGGTGGTGTTGCAGGTTTTGAGAGAGCACCAACGCTATGCCATGTTTAGCAAGTGTGAATTCCGGCTAGATAAGGTGCACTTCCTGGGGTATGTCATTTCCAGTGATGGCATTATTGTAAATCCAGCCAAGATTGAGGCAGTGATAGATTGGGGTAGACCGATGACTGTAATTGAGATCAGGAGCTTCCTGGGGTTAGCATGGTATTACAGATGGTTTGTCTAGGATTTTTCTTCCTTAGCAGACCCCTTGTCGAGATTAACTCGTAAGGGTGTTCGTTTTGTGTGGAGCGATGAGTGCGAGCAGAGTTTTGTCGAATTGAAGGCTCGTCTCACTTCGGCTCTAGTTCTGGTACTTCCATCAGGTTCAGGTGGATTCGTGGTCTACTCAGATGCATCTCATCGAGATTTGGGTGCAATTCATATGTAGCATGGTAAGGTTGTAGCCTATGCTTCTAGGCAGTTGAAGAAGCATGAGAAGAACTATCCCACTCACAACTTAGAGTTGGCAGCTGTAGTATTTGCATGAAGATCTGGCAGCACTATTTATATGGAGAGAAGTTTCAGGTTTTTACTGATCACAAGAGTCTGAAGTATGTATTCACACAGAAGGATCTGAACTTGAGATAGCGCAGGTGGATGGAGTTTATCAAGGATTATGATCTCGACCTTTCTTATCATCCGGGCAAGGCGAACGTGGTGGTGAACGCCTTGAGTCGAAAAACGGTCGTATCACATCTTATGATTAAGGAATGGAGATTATATGAATAGGTTGTGGAATCTTCCTTTAGGATTCCTCGAGATGCTGAAAGAGCCGTGTTGGCCAGCTTGACGGTGAGGCCAACAGTGTACCATGCAGTAATCGAGGCTCAGAGGGCGGATGCAGATCTACCGCAAATTCTCCAGATATCAGAGGTGGAGTTGTGGGATGATGGCACGGTCAGATTTACAGGCAGACTCTATGTTCCAGCTGATGAAGAGGTACGTAGGAGTGTCCTAGATGAGGCGCACCATTCTAGATATGCAGGGCATCCTGGAATGACTAAGATGTATCATTGTTTGAGGAGGCACTTTTGGTGGCTAGTATGAAGAAGGACGTGGCCGAATATGTGGCAAGGTGCTTGACTTGTTAGCAGGTTAAGGCAGAGCACCAGAGACCAGGAGGGTTGTTGCAGCCGTTACCGATCTCAGAATGGAAATGGGAACACGTGACTATAGACTTTGTGACGGGATTGCTCGTGTCACCCGGCAGGAGAGACACGATCTGGGTCATTGTGATCGATTGACCAAGTCAGTAAACTTTCTAGCTATTAGGAAGGACTGGTCAATCGACAAGTTGGCTAGGTTGTTTGTGGACCAAATCATCTCTTTGCATGGGATGTCCTTGTCCATCATGTCAGATCGAGATCCGAGGTTTACTTCTAGATTTTGGAGGAGTTTTCAGAAGGCCTTGGGTATGCAGCTAGCCTTCAGCTCGGCTTACCATCCCGAGACTAATGGGCTGTTACAGAGGGCCATTCAGACATTGGAAGATATGCTCAGGGCATGTTGCCTAGATTGGGGAGGTTCTTGGGAACAACACTTGTCTACGGTGGAGTTTGCTTACAACAACAGTTATCATTCTAGTATCGGCATAGCGCCATATGAAGCATTGTACGGACGGTTGTGTCGATCTCCTGTGAATTGGTCTGAGATTAGGGAGAGGCAGATAGCAGGGCTAGAGTTGGTACAACAGTGTGCTGAGGTTACCCGAGTGGTGCAGCATAGGTTGACTACAGCTCAGAGCAGGCAGAAGAGTTATATAGATATCCGCAGGAGACCGCTTGTGTAACGACCCGCCATCCTATGACCGGAGACCCGGTCACTAAATGGACGTCGGCCCATTAACTGCGGGTTCACACCCGGATCTCACACAACACATCTGGAGGAGTAAGTGCTAAACAAGGCTAAATATGACAATCACACAGACTACAAAGGTATAACAAGTGCGCAGCAAGGAAAGTAATAATGTCCGTATACAGTCCAACAATAATTACATGTCCAACAATTAAATAAGTACAGGTAGAAGGAAAGTACAACAACATCGGGGCATACCCCGGAACTAAGACAGCTGCTGGTCCGCACACCAAGAAGACACCACGCTTCCGCTCGCCACGAGGTCCACACCTGAAACCGCAGGGAGTGAGCCACACCAGAAATGGGCTCAGTAGGGATCATCCGATCCCCCGCCTCCCACTCACACACCCACAAGTGCAACAACAGGAATATATGGCAATTAAGTAAAGCAGTAAACATAGCACTCAACCTGATAGGAACCGTACGATAAGCAGTGTAACAAGAACAGTACCAAGTAACCCGAAGAACCCAACACAAAGTCACGTCTCACAGTCAAAGTCCACGAAGCGACTGAACCAAACTGTCGACCGAAGTCAAACGTCGCCTCTCAACACTACCACCACTGCTCACGCCTGTCCACCCCTACAGTGTTCCGGGGTACTGTAGGGTGAGGCAGTGAGCCAAACTAGGACTAGCTGGACTCAGTGTACCGCCACTGCCAGCTACGTGTGCACACAAGCAGTCTAGACTACTGTCCTACCACCGGATTGCCTCCACGCTAGGCCTCAGCGCTTCCAGGAGGGCCCTCGGGACCGGCGAACCCCCGTCAAGCCGAAGCTACAGGAACTACCCACAAACCCAACTCTCCCGGGCTGCGTCAGGCCAAAGGGCTAAGGGTACCACTCGTAACCTTGATCAAAGGTCACATCAGGCCCGATGGCTAAAGGGTAAACCAACTCCCACCAGTAACACCACCAGCTCCACAGCAAGAAACACGCCAGAAGCTGTCACGACAACTAAAGGAAACCCCGACCCGCTGAGACCAAACAGCAACCCCTCGGATAGCACACCAGCTACTCCGGCCCGACGGGCTCAAGGTGGTTCTGCTTCCCTCAGCCAAAGGTAAAACACAACAAGCACCCCTCCTCACAGACACCATGGCCCTTCTCCCATCAGCCCATGGTGACAAACGGAAACCACAGTCATTCCGAATCCATATTCGTACAAGCACACACACACAACATGATTCCATTCGTACAGTAAACCTCCGTCTCACCGTACAGTTGAAGCACACACACATAGATGATGAAATCTCATTCATGCAGAAGTCCTCAGTCTCAGTATACAACTCAAAGCATGCATCTGAACCATCCCCCCGTGAAATATACATGAAATGACAGGATTTAAGCATTTCTGTCTTGAATCACGTCGACCAAGGTCGACGCCATTCAAGACCCTCATACAGGTTTATTAAAAGCCAGATTATCCCTTAAAACGCGTCCACCAGTGAAGCCGTCGTTTAGAACGCGTCAGGGTCGCCAGACGCCATTCAACCCAGAAATCCAGATTGCAGAACCCTTAGACGGGGGCATTTCCTGCCTAAATGGCGTCATGATGTCCCGACGTCCTTCCGAAAGGCGTCGTCCATCCATGACGTCATTTAGTGCCAGAGCCTCTAATTCAGGAAACCTCGAACAGGGAGGTTTCTGCCCTAAAACGCGTCGTACTGACCCGACGTCTTTCGGAAAGGCGTCGACCAGGTACGACGCCATTTAGCGCCAGAAACCAGGTTTCCTGGTTCAACCCGAGGGTTTCTCCCTTGATCCCAAGCACCCCGAAAAGCCCCAAAACCAAAGGGGGAGGAAGAGAAACCCAACCATCATAAGCATGCTACAAAACCACGTTTACAAGCACCGCCATTCCCACAAGGAATCCCCCTAAACATGCTCAATCTAGCCCCAAACACGTCACGTCACGCCAAGAAACATACGAGCAACACATGCAAGGTTCGTCCCCCTACCGGTTCTTGAACTCCTCCAAGCTCCTCGCCGTCGACCCGCCGCACCGCAGACCGCCGCCGGTACCCTCGAGGACGCCGCCACTCCGCCGGGACGTCGGCCGCCGTCCGGAGAAGGGAACGCCGCGAAGGAGGTGGTGGAGGTAGAGGTGAGAGGTAAGGAGGCTATGGAGTGGTTGGAAGAGGAAGAAGAGGAAGGGAAGGGGAAGAAGAGCGTCGGAGAGGGCGGAGAGGGCGAGGAGAGAGAGAGTGAAGGTGAGAATGAGGGAAAGAAGGGGAGGCTCGCGGGGTCAATCCGAAACCAGCTGAAACGCGTCGATCGAGGCAGACGCCTATCAGTCTAACAGGACGGCCGTACTGACAGCAGTCTGAAACGCGTCACCCTCCACGGACGCCGTTCAGACGACAGGACAGGCCGTACTGACAACGCTCTGGCGCCGCATCCTGACATCGCAGAGGTCACAGTCTGAATCGCGTCGACCAACATGGACGCCGTTCAGACGATGTGACCGGGGCCGTACTCTCGCGGCCCGAAACCCGCCCACGTGGCGCACACGTGGCACAACACCCAGCAGACCTAAATGGCGTCCACACAACCTGACGCCTTTTGAAAGGCGTCGAGCAGTGCTGACGCCATTTAGCCAGAAACCTCAAGACCCCTCCAGGGTCCAAACCAGGGGATCCTGCCCGAACCCGACCCGAACACAGAACCCGAAACCTCAGTCCTTACAGCTTGAATTCGAAGTTGGGGACCATGTGTTTCTCCGAGTCTCACCCTCTAAGGGTGTGATGAGATTCGGGAAGCGAGGTAAGCTGAGTCCGCGATATATTGGGCATTTTCCCATTCTTGCTCGAATTGGGGAAATGGCGTATCAGCTAGCCTTGCCACCTGGACGGTTAGGGGGACGCATTTTAGAATGTGCAATGTGGGCTGGTTTTGGGATGCGAGAGTATGGCCCTGGTCTTATCGTCTTAATGGCGTCTTGCATGGTCGATGCCATTCAGAGTACGGCCCTGATCTGTCAGTGTACGACCCCGTCTTGTCGTTTGATTGGCGTCGGTCTTGGACAACGTGTTTTAGCGAATTTCGGTTGATGCTCCGAAGCCCTCCTTCCTTTCCCTCATTTCTCTCATTCTCTTCTCTCTCCTCCCTCCCCTCCGAACCTCCAACGCCCCCTTCCCCTTCTCCTTGCTTTTCTCTCCCCATTCCTCCTCTCCCTCCACTCCATCAATCCCCTAACTTCCACCATTACCACCACCATCTCTTCTGCGGCGCATCTCTCTCCGGACGGTGGCCGACGTCCCGGTGGAGTGACGGCGTCCACGGCGGTACTGGTGACGGCTTATGGCGTGATGGTTCGACGGCTAGGAGCACGGAGGAGTTCGAGTAACTGGTAGGGTGACGATCCTCACGGTGTTTTGTTTAAAACCATGATTTTTCTCGCTTTGAAGTATGCAATATGTGTGGGTGCATTTGGGGTAGAAAGCATGTTCTAAGGGGTTGTTTATGAAAATGATTAGGCTTCTCCCTTACCTTCTCCATTTTTTGATGTTTTATACGATTTGGAGGAGAAATCCTACTTTGTGACTCGGGGGAGACAGGAAGGGGGAAATTGTCTGCGAGTGCTACATGGCGTCTGGGGACAGCGACGCCATTTTAAATGGTGGCTGCCACCCAAGATGTGATTTAGCACAACTTGTTCGATTCTGTCTCTATACTTAATGACGTTTGGGGACAGCGATGCCATTTTAAATGGCGGCTGCCAGAGGCGACACGATTTGGGCTATCTTCAGAGGCCAGTTTTCGTATGAACAAGTTTAGGGGTCTTGAATGACGTCGGCTACGGGCGACACAATTCAAGACAGAACCTCATTAATCCATGCAATTAACATGTGTTTATATTGTTAGATACGTACTTAAGGATGAGGATTTCTACGTAATCGGATCGCACTGTGTTGTGTTTTGTACGACCGTGGATCTAGAGTGACAGTTGTTAGCATTTAGTCACTTGTGTCAGTTTGGGAATGACATAGCGCCGGTGTGGGAGTGGTGGGGTGACACCTAGAGAGAGGGTCACCTAGTGTACCCCGGGATATAGCTAGTACCGGTGTGGGAGTGGTACATTCGGAGTGTCACTCGTTCTGGGGGAAGTAGAACCACCTAGAGCTAGACAGGCCGGAGTAGCCAGCGTGCTATCCAAGCGGTTGCTGTTTGGTCCCAGCGGATCGGAGTTTTCCGCTTTTGACCGTGTGGTTTGTGTGTTAAGCCGACACACTGGTTGTGGACTCTGTGGTGGAGTGGTTTCAGAGTTGTGCATGTTACATTTATTAATGTATGTGTTTTATATCGAAATTTGGGAATCTTTGGGAGTTGTGTTTACTGCTTTATTTATTTAAATTGCCTATATTTGTGTTGTTGCACTTGTGGGTGCGTGAGTGGGTGGTTGGGATCGAAGGATCCCTACTGAGTCCATTTCAATGAGACACACCCCTGCTGTTTTCAGGTGAGGATTCTAGGCAAGCGTAGCATGGAGGGTGTTGCCTCGGGTTGCGCGCCAACTGCCACTATTCCGGGGTATGCCCCGATATAGTTGTTATTTTCCTTTCAGGCCTATACGCTTAATTACTTATTTCAGTTAGAATATGTAATTATTTGCTGAGTCAAGTCGAATTGTAATAATTTTTAATTTCTGTACTTCCTTTACAATTCGATGTAATGTGGGATGTTTGGCTTAGTGTATCATTTATTTCCCAGACTTATCGAGATCCTCGTTTAGCTCCAAATTTTAATGATTCGGCACCCATTTAGTAATCGGATCCCCGATTATTAGGTGGGGGGTCGTTACAATGGCTATGGAGGGGCCAACCAATAAACTTTCCCTTTGATTTCTTCACTTGATTTCATTGATTTCTATAGTTTTTATTCATTATTTTCATATAGTTTTTAATCACATCACTTCATAATTCACACACCGACATCATACTTTACCAAACCTATGTTCATGATAGTGTAGACATACTAATTTTGACATCATTTTGAGTAAATTTCATATCATATAATAATGTTCCAAAGTGGTCTGATATTTAATCATTAATTGATCTTTCATTTAATTTTCTGGAATAAATGTTTCTCTAAATGACGTCGTCCAAGAAAGATGCCATTTAAGTTTATTAATGAAATTGATTTTAACTTAGATTTTCAATCAAATATGAAATTATCCTAAAAGACGTCGTCCAATAGAGACGCCATTTAGGATTTTAATCCTATTTTGATTTTTAATTTGATTTTTAATTAATTTATTAATTGACTAAAAGACGTCCGTCCATCACAACGCCATTTAGGTTTCCTAAATATTTCTGTTTCTTCTTCTGAGTTTATCTTTATCTTAATTAAGCTAAAAGACGTCTCCTTTGGGCGACGCATTTTAGCTGATTACAGATAATGATGAATTAGCTTATGTTTATCTTGTTTCTTCGGTTGGATTTGTTTAAAATTCTTTCATATTGATCCATAAGTGGCCGCGAATACGCGTGAGAGCCTTAAACTCAACTCTATATAAACCATATCCTTGGTCAGAAAATTAAGAGAGAGACGACGTCCAAAGGTAAAAAACATTCAAGCATTGAAGGATCGAGGCGCTACGCGACTACTTATAGGAAAGAGAAAGCTTCATCATCGTCATCCCTTCCTCATCCTTCAAGATCATTCGAGAACTAAGGCTTTTAGGGGCCATTCAACTTAGTCTTCTCAATTAATTCCTCTTTAATCTCTGCATTTTTTTTTTTCTTTCACTGATTTCATCGTATTAGTTTCATAGTTCTGTTCATCACATCACTTCATGCTATTCATACAACACTAACATATTTTTCTAACTCACATGCTAAGGGGTTTTAAAGACCACAAAACAAGTGAGTTCATCTTATTTGAATTGCATTATTAGAATTCTCATTAGAATAGATACTACATCCATTTAGTTCTTATTAGTCTTTCTCCTCTTTTCATCTCATTCTTTGCAAGGTACAAAGGAGTATCAGAAGATCAAGAGGAGGGATATCAACAAAGAAGATCTGGACGATCCTTAAAGTCCAATCAACATTCAAAGTAAGAACAAGATTAAAACGGCTCTTTTTCTTCGGCCGGCTGAAGAGAAGGAATCAACAACTTCAACATCTCCCACGTCTGAAACAGGTAAGCAATCATCCTTTTATCTTTTGAAGCATTTTAGTCAAAAGCTTTCTAGCGATCACACTTAGTTTTAATAGATTTCATTGTCATATAATCAACATGAAATTCATGATTTCACACATCACAATTTGAACACTCACAGCTTTTTGGCGATTACGATGGGACTTGGTCTCGCCGTCTTTTAAATCATTTTGTTCTTGCTTTTATCAATTGGGCACCCACAGTGCACCACATGTGTCCCTCGGGCACGTTCTCACCAATCGATGAGTTTTCAATTTGATTGTTATCTGCGCACTATGTGCACACCCCTGCGGCAAAATTTTGCTCCCCGTTGATTGTTTGAATGTTGTGATTGTGATAGGAAAGAGTGTGATTGAGTGAATCTTAGTTGTTGCATGATAATAATTATGTTAAAATTTTAAAACTCAAGATCTGTTAATTCCTGTTTTACATTGAAATCTGGCAGAGATTGCCATTGGTTCCTATTTTTGTTATTGTTTATGTGCCTTGAATAGCGTCTGGGAATAGCGACGCATTTCAGAATCGCGTCGCACTTAGCAAACGCCATTCAGGCTAATTTCCTTGTTGTTTGCTGCCTGGAGTTCTGTGAGCGGATTAAAACTATGTTTGGAATAGCGTCAGGTTACAACGACGCGATTTGACCAGAGTTTTGTTTTGTTCTTCAGTCTTTAGATCTTTGATTTGATTGCTATCTACCTATTATGTATTAAGCATTAGAGGTCATCCCGGCCACAGGTCATACGCACTAGGTCTAACCCCCCCTCTTATAGGAACACATTTCTTGACGTCTTTACCTCTCTCTGATTGGGTCGGTCCCTCGATCAGACAAGAGTGGTTGATGTTAAAGACCTCCGTAAGTCCCCAAAAGCAAGGTATTCCTCCTTGTTCATCAGGTTGGTTGTACCAATTGAAGTCCTAATTAGATTTTCATATCGTTGTGAGGAAAAGCCATAGAAGATAACGGTGGAAACCAAATTGAAACTACGATCCTACCTGTTGAGTGAATTTATGGTTAAAAGAATCAAAATAATCTAACAAGGAATCCTAAATCAACGTTAAACATCCACTTGTTTATCTAATCTTTGCACAACTTGTCTGAATTAGTTGCCAAAAATCTAATACCATGTTGCTTCGATCAGGTAGAGATTTGAGCATGACTTCAGGTGCTCTGGTTAACTACGAGTGAGATGCTAATGCTCCTCAGGAATCTTATTATCATTATGAGAACAGGGGAGATGCTAATGCCCCCCGTGATCCCCATTCCTACTTATCTGAGCATGAGGGAAACCTCCATATCCCTCCACCTTTCATTCACGGTCAATACAATTTTGGCGTTGATCTTCCTTCGCATGTGCATGCGATGTCTAATCCTATCTTTGAGGGAGCTCTAGACCCAAAGGAACTCTCATCCACCAATCCCTCTGATCTAGTTACCACTTTGGGAGTCCTGGCCTCCCATCTGGATCCTCAACAGCTCGAGGCAATCCAATTCATCCTGAAGGTAAAGAAGCCCTTACGTTCTGCTAAATCGAATCCCACGGTTCCCCCTGTTGGTCCTCAACCTCCTCCTCACCATACTTCCTCTATTCATCAGGCCATGGAAGGCCTTCATGTTTCAACCTCTCGGCCATCTGGACCGCAATTGTCCTCTTCAAGGCAACCGGCTAGACCGCCAACGCCAACTTACCAAAATGCCCTCGGGCATGGCACAAGCGCTGCCAGACCACAGCCTTATTATCCACCTTGCCCCACCTATTCCAAGAGGCAAGCTTATCATGCACCACCATCTCCTCCTCCCCAAGTTGATTCGGTAACCTAGGCTCTGCTAGCAAAGATGAACCGCATGGACGAACAATTCAACAACTTTCAAAAGATGATGGGAGTCAAGGCGGTGTTCGAAATCAATCTTCCTAGTCTGCTAGTATTCCACTTGAAGTGTACAGGAAATACAATCAACCCCAGTTTATGAGAAATCAGCAATAGCCCGTAGGGCAAAGACCGCCGAACCAACAGGGTTTACAGGCCACCTCAGCAGCAATACCAGCCAACCTACAATCAGCCACCACAGCAATACCCACCAAATCAGCAGTATCAGCCTCGGCCACCTCTGGCATATCACAATGTACCCCCTCCAGGCGATTACAGCCAGCAAAGAAACCCTCCAGGCCCGAAGAGGGCATCATACCCTGCTCTCCCCAAGTCTTTACTAGACATCTTCAATGCCTTATGGCAGCCAATGCATTGGTTCTGCCTAGGGAGAAACCCGTATGAACACAAAACACCAATGCCTCTAGGTATTGTATCTTCTATAGACAACCGGAGCATACGGTGGATGTATGTTTCCAATTCCGGGATTACATCTAGGACCTCAATGAACAGGGAGGCATTGATTAGGATGAAATGAGGAAATATATAGCCGCTTTGAAAGCGATGAGACCTCAGCAGCAACAACATCGACAACAACAACAACCACAACCACAATAGCAACAGCAGCAACAGCAACAGAGAGCACCGGCCCAGGTAGCAGCACCATCGAATATGGGTATAGTACAGAACCTGCTGCCGGAGCATCAACATCATAATCAGATTGCCCCATTTTGACAAATAGCCAGTCTGAGGCTAGTAGAGGGCAATAGTGGAAGGTAGACGAATCTTCCTCTATCTATTCAACAGGCCACATCCCAAGCACCGTCGAGCAGCCACCTCGCCGCATCCTATGCATACCCAAACCGCAACCCATCACCAATTAACCCATTACACCATCCACCACTACACCTTCATTAAACAACCATCTGCAAACCAACTATGCACCCCTCATGCCATCTAAACCACTATTCTATATACCATTCCCTACGTCACCTACAACAACCAATTACCCCAGTACCATACAACCATCTAAGCCACTCATCCGCACAATACCTTCACCAAATAATCCACCACCATCACCTGTTTATCCACCCATACAACCCTCCAAATCACTCATCCGAGTTCCGGAACAGAAGAATCTTCAACAAAGTCTTTTTCCAATCCACAGCCAGAGACGGCCCATCACAGCCGCCAGAGGAAGCACAGAATGAAGAGAGTGTACCAGGCACTCAATATGACTTGTTAAAGCAACTAGACAGGACACCGGCACAGATCCCCATGCTTGAATTAATCAAAAAATCAAAGACCCATCAAGAAGCCCTGATGGAGTACTTACAGAAGGTAATGGTCAATGAAGACGTGTTGGTGGAGAAAATAACTACACTGCTAGTTCCACAGGGGGGTCAGCCCTCTATAACCTTCCATACATCAGAACTAGCATCACACGCAGCTAGGAGTATGGCTTTGAGCATTACTGTCAACATATGTAAAAAGGTCATAGATACTTGTCTAGTTGATACTGGGGCTTCTATAAATGTACTATCACCAAAAACTCTAGAATCTTGTGGCATACCCAGAGAGAAGTGGCTGCCGTCTCCAATTTCTGTCACGGCCTATGATAACTCTACTCGTTCCCCTCTGGGAATGGTTTACTTGAAAGTAGAGTTAGGCCCCATTTGCCATGCTGAGGTCGAATTTCACATCTTAGAGATCGACCCATATTTGAAAGGCATTCTCGGCCGTCCTTACATTAAGTCCCATGAGGCGATATCCTCTACAAACCATCAATGCCTTAAATTTCCATACAAGGGACACATAATTAAAGTTACGAGCATGCCAATCCTTGCTGCTACTCATTCATTAAACATCAGACCAACTCCCTTACCTGACTGACAACCCAGTCTGTCGGTATTACAGGTCTATTCTCCTTTGGCTGATCCTTTAAGAGCCACCACACTAGTTTCGTGTCTAGTCAATGCTGTAAAGCGGGTGAAGTGCATAAGTACCCCCGGTTGGAACATTATGATGAAAGGCAGCTATCAACCTGGAAGAGGTCTAGGCTCGCAACTACAGGGCAAAACAAAACCCGTTGAAGATAATAGAAGAGCATTTGGTAATGGCCTGGGCTATAGGCCAAGAAGAGTAAAGTATAACATGATCCAGCAGCACGAAGATGAAAATGGCCAGAAGATATGGAAGGCAATGGCCACACCGTATAAAAAAAACTAGGATCCCCTGACCTGGACCTTGTCCACTCATTTTGTTAAAGGACCCGTGATCAATCATAATAACGACAACACGGTGATAATCACTTCCCACTTTGACCTTCATGATATATACGGAAGAGATCTGGCTAGACACTGTTCTGAACTACTGACATACTAGTCCTTAGAGGCTTTACGGCTGATGAAAAGGAAAAAATTTCAAGACCTAGAATGTGAATGGAATCGGTGGTTCGACTTGAGGGATTTGTACATAGCACTGAACAGATTATTCCTTGATCCCTCGGAGCCGAAGTGGCCGCCGCTGATAGACGAGTTGATAGAGAGCCCTGAGGCTATATTTGATAAGAGAATTCTGCTGCATGAAGAAACTGATGAATGGGAGCCGAATGACCCTTATGAAACCGGATTCACTACTGATCTTCTTTGGAGAGGAACCTATGCCTCTCATATCTTCACCCTCCACACTTTGTTCCGCACCCTACTCTTGACCCCGACTTGGTCGTAGGTCATCACTGAAGGCATCCCATAGGCTCCGCCCATTATTGTTACTCTGTCCTCACGAAACCTTATTGCTCAGTCTCCTCTCAATCTGGAGAGGATTTATGATCTAATTTGGGATATACTATTGTATGATCCCCCAATCCCTTGGCTTTAGTGCCGTTATCACCACCACTTCATTCTCTCCCTATTCACATCCATTCTTTCTCTATGATAAACACAAATAATTCCAAAAAAAAAAATGCCAATTCGGCAATTTCTTCCTCCCAAATCCTCGTAGAGGAAACCTCATACTTGTCCGACTGTACCCCATTGCGTGGGTCGTTCGAGAAAGATTCTTTTCTAAATCTACTTTGTCCCTCCTCTCGGGAGGATTCTCCTATATTTCTTCATGTACTCCATGATTTTTATCCTTCTTCGTCCTCATTAGGTCAGGATAAGGAGTTTAGTGAAGTTAGGGAGTCTAGTTCTAGGCAGGTTAATCAGGTTAGGAAGTCTAAGGATATACAAATCCAAATAGATACCTCCAGGATCTAGCTTTCAAATGCCTTTCTTGTTCTCAAATTCCTCAGCTGTTAGAAAATCCCATTCAGATGCTAAAAGATTGTGAAGTTGATGAGTCGGTCAATGATAGATATGGGGTGTATGGATTGATACACGAGAAAGACCCCATTACTAAAGATGAGGAAGATGACGAGGATGCGGCTGAAGCGTATGTTAGTGGAGTGAAAAGATTTGATGAACCCTCAGCTATCGTAGAAGAGCCTACCAAAGAGATTATAATCTAGGAACTATAGACGAACCTAAGGTTGTCCTCGTTAGTAAAAATCTTTATGAAATAGATGAGGAGGTAGTGGTCCAAGTTCTCAAAGACTATAAGGACACCTTTGCCTGGAGCTATGAGGATATGCCAGGGTTAGACTCATCACTAGTGGAACATCGATTGACATTAAAGGATGGAGCTAGCCCGGTTAAACAAAAGTTAAGGCGATTCCAGCCACAAATGGCTTTAAAAATGAAGGAAGAGGTCGATAAGCTGTATAAAGCCAAGTTTATTAGACTTGTCTTCTATCCGCAATGGGTGGCCAATATAGTCATGGTTATGAAAAAGGATGGGAAGATCAGAATCTGTATTGACTTCCGAGATCTAAATCAGGCATGTCCTAAGAATGATTTTCCGCTGCCTCACATAGACGTACTCATTGACAACACGGCTGGCTATGAAACATTGTCATTTATGGATAGATTCTCAAGGTATAATCAAATTAAGTTGGCAGAGGAGGATCAAGAGAAAATGCCATTCACTACACCTTGGGGAACATATTGTTATATCGTTATGCCTTTTGGATTGAAGAACGCTGGAGCCACTTATCAAAGGGCTATAATAGTAATATTCCATGACATGATGCATATTGATTTAGAAGTGTATGTAGATGATATGTTAGTGAAATCTAAAACTAGGGCTGAACATGCCAAAGTTTTGGCGAGAGTTCTGGAAAGATCAAGAGAATATCAGTTGAAGATGAATCCCAATAAATACATATTCGGGGTATCGTCGGGAAAATTATTGGGATTTATTGTCAGTAAATGGGGCATTGAGATCTATCCCAACAAGGCAAAAGCTATCAGAGAAATGCCACCTCCCCTTGAAAGAGTTGAGAGGATTAATTGGGAAGTTGCAGTTTATTTGCCAATTTGTCTCCTAGCATTCGCAAAGGTGTAAGCCATTTTGCAAGCTTACTAAGCTAGGAGTCAAATTTGATTGGGACGATAAGTGTCAGGAGGCATTTAATGGATTGAAGACATATTTGACAAGTCCACCTTCCATGAGACCACCATCTCTGGACAAACCTTTGATTCTATATATTTCTGTCATAGATGATGCAGTGGGGGCTATCTTAGCACAAGAAGATGAAGAAAGGAAGGAGAGGGCAGCCTATTATCTCTCTAAACTTCTCAACCCTGCAAAACAAAGATACACGGCGATGGAGAAAACATATACAGCACTTGTATGGGTAGTTCAGAAATTGAAACACTATTTTCTGGCTCATGAAGTTCATCTAATCGCTAGGATGAATCCTATTAAGTTTCTCCTTGAGAAATCCTTCCTCACTGATAGGTTTGCACGTTGGCAGAGCTTTCTATCTCAATTTGATATTATCTACATTCAACAGAAAGCAATCAAAGGCTATGCCATAGCAAAACATCTTGCTCATTATCCCCTTCTTCGTTTTGATCTAGTCCGATCGGAGTTTCTAGATGAGGAACCGATGTCCATAGACAGAATCAAAGATGATATGTAGACTCTGCATTTTGACGGAGCTCTGAACTCTCATGGTAAGGGTATTGGCATTGTTCTGCTATCACCTGAAGGTGTCACCATTCTACAAGCCTTTCAGCTTGACTTTCCAGTCATTAACAACATAGCTGAATACGAGACACTCCTTGCTGGCCTCGAGGCTGCTCATCTCCATGGTGCTACCAAACTCAGAATTGTGGGTGATAGCCAATTGATTCTTTGCCAAGTGCTAACCAAATATCGAACTCTTGATCCTAAACTCAAGTCTTATCAAGAACTTACTTCGACTTATGCTAAGCTTTTCACTAAATTAATCTTTGTCCATGTTCCTCGAAATCATAACATCTTAGCTGACGCTTTAGCTTCCCTCCCATCATCCCACGATTTTCCAATTAGCAGACAATCTGAATCGATCATTGTTCATAGGCGTCTCTCACCCGCCGTGAAAGACCCTTCCTTCCTTAGGACTAAGGAGAAGTTGCTGAAGAAGGTCAGGGATGGAGATATTGTGGAGAAGTGAGATATAATGTTATTGGAATTACAGGAAGAGATGAATGGTGAAGAGAAGCCATAGTACTATGAAATTGCCAGATACTGTGAAGATCAATCATATCCTAAAGAAATCACAGCTGAGGAAAAAAGGGCTATCAAGAGAGTTGCTCAGAGGTACACTCTAGTTGGAGGAGCACTTTATAAAAGAGGTTTTGATGGAGTTCTCTTGAGATGCTTAGACGAGGATGAGCTTTGAAAGATCATGGAAGGAGCTCATGCTAGAGTTTGTGGTGGCCATGTTAATGGACAAATGCTATCAAAGAAGATCCTTAAACAAGGATTCTATTGGCCAACCATGGAAGAAGTTTGTGTAGGTGATCGTTTCGAATTGTGCGTCGTTAAACACTCATGAAAACGTTCAATCTAAATTTATCCGACTCACTCAAATCAAATTTTGGAAATTTAATAATGGTGAGTCCGAGTCGATCCAAAGGGAGTTAAGATTTTAACTTTGAAAACTTTGGAATTTAATTAATCTAAAAATAAGTGGGACTTTAAGTAAACTAATTACTTATTTAAACTAGAATTAAGTTAACTAATGTTACCTAAAATTATAATTATCTAAATTAAACAAATCTTTTTTTTTTCTTTTCTTTTTCAGAAATTAAACACAAGCACATATAAAAAAAAACTAAACACAACTAAAAATTATAACAAATACGTTGAAATTTAACTATGTGGAACTCATTAATTATCTAAAGATTACGAAACAAATTACAAAGTTTAATGGTTTAATAAACTTAAACTAAATAAACAAAATATTAAATAACAACTAACTAATCCTAATTAAATAACCAACTATTATACTAATGGGGGAAATAGAAAGAACAACACAATATCAGCAATCTTATGTGGGTTGCCGGCTGATGGTTGTTGCTAGTGCGTGGAAGACTTCAAGTTGTTGTCACTGGTGTACGTGGCTGCATGCTGGAGCAAGCTTGGGACGTGGCTGCTGCAGGTTGCTGTGGAGAGAAGGAAGCTGCTGCAGGTTGCTGGATGCGCTGGCAGCGTATGGAGGTGCTTGGCTCAGCTGGGACAGCATGCACGTGGAGAAGATGGAGGACTTGCCGTAGGGGTTGCTAGAGCTTGTCGGCATGCATGGGCTACGCAGGTGGTGCTTGATGCATGCGCTGGGGTGCTTCAGGCTGGGAGGAGGAGGTGCGTTGGATTCTGCAGGTTGTGCTGGTGGCTTCGCGTAGAGAAGCTGGGCCTCGCGTGGACGTGCATGGAGGGTAGGAGGAAGCTGTGGAGAGTTGGAGTTGCACCGTGCAGGAGGAAGCCGTGGAGAGCTGGAGTTGCAACAAGGGCCTCACCGCAGCTGGCCGTGCAAGCTTCAACGTGGAGACCGGCGCTGTGGGTTCACCGCACATGGACGTGGTTGCATGCAGGCAGCGTGGAGGATAGGAGGAAACCGTGAAGTTGCTGCTGGGGCTTCACCGGGTTCTGGATCTGGACAGGAGTTTGAGGAGGTTGCCGACGCGTGGAGGGGAAATCGGGAGAGAGAACAGAGGGAGAGAAAGAGAGAAAACGTGGGAGAGAAAGAAAAACCGAGGAGGGAGATCTGTGGAGGGATAGAAAGAGGGAGAATCCGAGAGAGAAGGAGGGCTGCTGGGAATTTGGAGAGAAAGCAGGAGAGAGGGTGCGGAGGGAGGTTGTGTGGAGGAGAAAGAGAGAGAGAATCTGCTGGTGGAGGTGAGAGAGGAGAGAGTGCTGGAAATAGAGAGCAGGGGTACGGGAGAGAGGAAGAGAGAGCTGCGGGGAGAGAGTTTGGAAAGGAAGAGCCGGCGAATCTGGGAGAGAGAGGGAATTTATAGGAGAAATTGGAAGAGGAGAAGGAACGTGGAAGGCTTGGAGGAGGGACAGGATTCGGATTTGGAGAGGAAGAGAAAACTGGAGAAGAAAGAGGATTCAAATTTCTAAAACGAGAGAGAGAGGATTTTTAAAATAAAGGAAGGGATGTGGTTGGGAAATTGGAGAGAAAGAAGGAAATAGAGGGTTTTGGAAAACTCCAGAGAAAGAAGGAATTCGAGCAATATTAGGACATCAAATTGCATTTTTACCCCTGCTTTAGTTGAAATCCGAACATTAGACCTCCCCCAAATTTCCGGAAACTCCACCAGCTGCACTGCATCATCGGCATGTCCTATTCACATAAAATAAATATAAATTAGCGCATTATCATAAAAATATCATCATATTTATTCATTTCGTCTCGATTTTGCCGAAAAACCGCAAATGCGCTATACTCTTTTAATCACATGAAATGACGATGCTTTTAAGTCAGAATTTGATGAAATTTGTACCGTTGGACTTGTTACACAATTATCTATCATTTAATGCTATTTTGTAGATAAAAACATGAGTATGATGCATATGATTGCCCTTAAATGATCAATTTAACACTTTATCAGTAGGATATGTTCGTAGCTGTGCCAAGTGTCAACTTCACGCCGACAAGATCCACTCTCCCGCATCTTTACTCCATCATGTTTCCTCCCCATGGCCTTTCACTATGTGAGCTTTTGACGTCATTGGACCCCTTGGTAATCCTGACTCCGGCAGTAAGCAAAAATCCTTCATTCTCACGGCAACGGAGTATTTCACCAAGCGGACAGAAGCCGAAGCTTACACGGAAGTCAAAGCGTCAACCCTCTGCAAATTCATCATGAAGAACATCATCACAAGATTCAGAATTCTATGCACCATCGTCACCGACAATGGATCACAATTTGTATCACAGGAGCTGAAGGACCTCTGCAACAGGTATAAAAATTGCATTGCATCATTCATCCCCATATTATCCGCAAGGCAATGGCCAAGCAGAGGCAACTAATAAGACTTTGATAAAAATTATCAAAAAGACGTGCAAATCTAATAAATTCACAAACTGGCTAGAGAAACTGATTGAGGCTCTATGGGCATAACGAACTTCAATCCGCACTCCCACTGGGCAGACTCTGTATTCCTTAACATTTGGAATAGAAGCGGTAGTTCCATACGAAATCTTCATACCGTCATTAAGAGTACAATTGAATAAGAAACTATTTATTAATGAGCATCGCTCAGCACTCCTCGCTCAATTGGAATTCTTAGACGAGAGAAGATGGTCAACAGTTAATCATACACGAGTATATCAAAATAGATTAGCACATTTTTATCAAAAGAAAGTCATTGAACGGAAGTTTAAAGTTGGTGAAATGGTCGTCAAAAGAATCTTTATAAAACCTGATGGTCCGCATTCTAAGCTCCAACCCAATTGGGAAGGACCATATTGTAGACACCGATTTTGGACCCCCCTTTTGGTCATAAACCCCCTCCATCATTAGCCCATCATCACCAAACCCCTCATCTTAGCCATCTCAGCCTACTAATAATTAGGCCCATTAACCAAATCTCGACTCTAGCCACCTTTTTCGTCGAAGGCCAGCCAGTCCGCCTTCCACCACTCTTCGAAGGCCACCCCTCGCCTTCCACCACCCTTGAAAGGCCAGCCACCTTGCCTTCCACCTCTTGGCCACCTTTTTCACTTTTTACCACCTTTTCGTGGAAGGCCAGCCAGTCTGCCTTCCACCACCCTTCGAAGGTCACCCCTTGCCTTCCACCTCCTTCGAAGGCCACCCCTTGCCTTCCACCCCCTTCGAAGGCCAGCCGGGCCGCCTTCCACCACTTCGTGGAAGGCCAGCTATCTGGCCTTCCACGGGAGTGGAAGGCATGTTGCCTGGCCGTCCACTCCCTAACCACCCCCTTGACCTCGTCTTCCCCACGATCTCCTCTACTCGCCGCCCTCGTCCCCACTTCTCCGACCACTCCCCACTCCGGCGACTGCCGCGCGCACCACCTCCGACCCTTGACCACTTCCTATTGGCTGTAGGTTGATTTACGGGGATTTAGACCCCTGTTTTCCCCTATTTTTCCTTCACCTATTTAAACCCCCCACATCCTCTCGAGCAGGGGGTTGAAAGAAGGAGTTTTTGGTGAGAGGTTCGGAGAGGTTAACGAGGAGTTTTATGGAGGGAAGGCTCATACGAGGTTGGAAAGTGAGTCCGTTTTGAGGAGTCGAGCAGACAAGGAGTTAGCTTCAAGGGGAACCCTCCGCACTCCGCAATGGGCTTGTCTTCTTAACCTCCTTTCACTTTTTCTTGTTCATTTCATTGCATCCTCATTTCCATCCATGCCGTAACATTCTCTCTCCCTCTCACTTTTGACATATTACTTCACTTTCCACACACACGATCACCCTCATTTGCATGCATGCATGTTAAGATGACCTAGCAATCCTTACCCACCAGAAGTTTCTAACAAAAAAAAATGGGAGGTGGGTGGCCATAACATATGGTCACCTTCCCTCCCCACCACTCATCCGGTGTGTTTCCCTCCGATTTTAACTAGTTTTTACATCTTCATGAATAGATTCTGCATATTATAGTTCTAATCGGGTTGTTCTCTGTCTTGTCTTTTCTTTCTAGGGATCCTTACAACATTTCCGCGTGCAGAATTTCGGGCTCTCCTCCTCTGGCCGGCCGGAGGAAGAGAAGGAGGAACCATCATCTCCCGCTCCCACAGAACGCGCGATCCCCTCACACTCCTGCGGAGCACAGAGACCGAAAGGTAATGCTCCTGGCGATCACACCTCAATTTCTAACTCCCCTTAAATCGCCACAGTGCTGAGACGAACGGAGGAACCCTCGATTCTGAGGCCCGCAACCGCTGCGGGGGACGTTCCGGGCGCCTACAGCCCTCTGGCGATCACGGTGGGACACCTATAGCCCGCTGCACGCGTTGCGATCAAAGGAAAAGAAGGTAAGGATCCTGGACGGCCATTGACCCCTGGACGGCCATCCCCTGGCCGTCGGACCCTGGACGGCCAACCCCCGGCCATCGGACCCCCTGGAAGGCCGCCCTCCTAGCCGTCCATTGACCCTTGGACGGCCAACCCCTGGCCGTCGGACCCTTTGGACGGCCAGCACCTGGCCGTCGACCCATTGGACGGCCAACACCTGGCCGTCCGACCCCTTGGACGGCCAGCCCCTGGCCGTCTCCCCCTCCCCGGTTCTCTTGGACGGCCAACGACCAGGCCGTCAACTACATTGGACGGCTGGTCTCCTGGCCGCCGTCCCTAGCCTAACGGCCAAAACTTTGGCCGTCCACTGCCTTTGACGGCAGAACATCTGGCCATCCTTTTCTACTTGCTATTGTTGTTCATGTATGATGTGCTACTGCCTGTTTTGTTGAATTGTTAGATGTTCTGACCTGCAACTTGTTAACTTTCTGGATTTTTTTGGGGTGTTCTACGCAGGGGTTTTAAGGAAGAGCCGGCATCACATCTTTAGTCACATCTCCCGCAGGATTTGACTCACCACCTGATGATTCTCACTCGGGTGTGACTGGTCCTATCCTGTTGGGAACCTCCGCCAGTCTCCGCGAGCCAGGGATTCCCACTTGGCCGCTGAGCAGGTTGTACCTGAAACCACCCTGTAGGAACCTCGGGTTTGTATGAGAAATTAATTCAACCTTCCCATATACAACCATCCACCTATAGGTGTCACTGAGAGAATTGTTTCAAAATTTAAAGACACCTAATTAAACCTTGGTGGAACAAGCTTTGAAAAGTGAAGGGTCGTTAAGGTTTAAACTTGATTTGTTAGAAACCAACTCTCATAATACATTGTTAACATTTCAAGTGAAATATAAAATCATTTAGGGTCTGTGTTTCATAATGAACCGAATGTATGTTAACGCTGTGTATGATGACATAGACCAGTTTGGTAACAATGTTATACACAATCCTTTGTTCGAAATTGAAGAGGATCCACAACAGACCTTCATAGGAATGCTCCAAGCATCCAGAGAAGGCCTTCAGAGGAAGGATTCTGATGAATCTTCTACCTCACAGGGAGAAGATGAGCCAGTAATTTCCAGTAAGACATTCCAAAACCCTAGAGAAGATCCAGAACTCATTGTTGTGCTATCACGCTATACTCCGGATCAACTCATCCAGTTGGTTTCTCGTGGCAAAATTCAGGATGCCACTCCTCGAAAAACACAATTCCAAGGATCTTCTAGCAGACCCCAGGCAAGTCAAGCTATGCCCACTCACACAATCCCATTCAATCCCATCAACCAGGTCACACCTCCCAAGCTGGAGGAGTTCATTTATAAGAATGAGGTTGAGACTTGTGTACGGCAACTCATGGCCGAAAATCTCAACCTTAGGCAGCCTCATTCTCTCTTGAGCTACTGTAAGCTCCCCCCAGCCTATTTTCCACCAGGGTTTAAAGTACCTAAGTACAGGAAGTACGATGGTACTACTGACCCCCATCATCATTTGTTCGGGTTCCTCATGGATTCCCACCAGTGGCTCTTCGATAGGGTCCTCCTTGTCCACCTTTTTTAGAAGTCTCTCGAGGGAGAGGCCTTGAGGTGGTTCTCTTCTCTACCAGCCACTAACCTGATCAACTTTGATATGGTCTCTGAGAGGTTTATTACCCACTTCAACCACATGGCAGCCTTGCCCCCCACCTTGTTTGATCTGGTAATAGAAAAAATGAAGTCCGATGAAGACTTCACTCATTTTGCTAATAGGTGGAGAGCTATGGCTTCTAGAGCGGAGGTCGTTATCCCTGAAGCACAAGCAGTCACCATGCTTGTTAACAACGCTACCCCCCAGCTTCGAGCAATCCTCATGTTTAGCGAACTTCAGACATTCGCTCAGCTGTACAATCGAGCTAGGGTAGTTCAGTCCCAAATCCGAGACTCCACTCTGCCTTCATTCTTTGAAAACAGAAACAGGAACAAGAAAACCACACCAGCTCCTACCACAGAAGGAGTTACCATCAATGAACAGGTCAGCATGCTGGCACCGCCAACCAGGGTTCCCAATCCTCATCCTAAGTCTGACACTCAGCCCAACCAGAAGCAATATGCAGTAGTTCCTCCCCCGACTAATTACAGTCGTCCTATGGCTAAGCGAGCTTCATATCCACCTCTGCCGGAATCATTGGCAGACATCTTTTATGCCTTGCTAGCCTGTAACGCCATCCAACTCCCACCTCAAAGAGAAAGTGTCCCGCGCAATATGGACACATCCAGGTATTGCCCCTACCATAGGATCACGGGAGACACAATCTACAATTGCTTCACCTTCAGGGTCTGGGTATATGACTTGAACGATGAAGGGTGGATAAACTGGGAAGACATGAGAAAAGCCATTGATGCTTTGAAGGCAAAGAAGGAGCTGGGAATTGTGAAGGACCCGTTACCTTCTCATCAAGTAGATCAAGATTCATTCAGCTCTCAAGGAAAGGTCAACACTTTTGTAAGGATCGAGACTTTCGGATCCGGTTTTCGGGGTCGGATCCTGTAGTTCTGGTCCTAGTGGGGTCTGGGGCTCTGTGATGTTTCGCGTCGAGCGGGCTCGACGCGGTTTAAACGGCGTCCACCGTTGCATACGCGTTTTAGGTTCTGCCACGTAGGTGCCACGTGGGCTGGCTTCGGGCCGCGAGAGTACGGCCCTGTCGCGTCGTCTGAACGGCGTCCGCGTGGGACGACGCCTTTCAGACTGCGACACTGGGTGTGTCAGAGTACGGCCCTGACAAGTGTTCTAAACGGCGTTTGTGTAGAACAACGCGTTTTAGAGTCTTGTCAGAACGGCCGTCGTGTCACCTGATAGACGTCCGTGGATGTCGACGCGTTTTAGCCAGTCTCTGGTTAACCCCGCGAGCCCTCCTTCTTTCCCTCATTTTCTCCTTCTCTCTTTCTCTCCTTCCCCTCCGGCGAACTCGGCGGCGATCCCTCCTCCTCCCTCTTTTTCTCCCACCGTTTCATCTCTCCCTCCACTCCATCCTCTACCTAGCTCCTACCACTACCACCTCCACTTCCACTGCGGCGTTCTACTCTCCGGACGGCGGCCGACGTCACGGTGGAGTAAGGACGACCACGGCGGTACCGGCGGCGGCGTAGGGCGAGACGGGTGGACGGCTTGAAGCTCGGAGGCGTTCAAGTATCCGGTAGGGTGACGGTTCCCATGGTATTGTGTTTAAACCATGTTTTACCCCGTTTAAGCATGTTATGGATCTTTGGTTTTGGGGGGTAGAACAAGCATGTTTAGGAATTCTTCTTGTTGATATGGGGGATTTTCATGATGTGATTTCCTGTTGATTGAATTGCTCCTCTTTCCCCTCCGTTTTTGGGTGATTTTGGGGTTGTTTGGGTTGAAAAGGGAGCCCTCGGACTCATGGGAGACTCTGGTTCCTGGGGTTGAAAGACGTCGTGCATGGACACGCCTTTTTGAAGGGCGTCGGGCCATCACGACGCCTTTTAGACAGGAATCGCCTGACTGAGAGTCTGCCAGTTCGGGGATTCTGGGACTAAAAGACGTCATGGGTGGGTGACGCGTTTTGAATAGCGTCGGGTAGCCATGACGCCTTTTAAGGCAGAAATCCCCTGAGTAAGGCCTTTGGAATTCCTGGTTTTCTGTGCTAAATGGCGTCTGAGGATGTCGACGCCTTTCAAAAGGCGACCACTGGTGTCGAGGCCTTTTAAGGCCTTATTCTGAAGACAGTGTTTTACATAAACCAGTACATGGAGCTTGAATGGCGTCGGCCTTGGGCGACGCGATTCAAGACAGAACCTCACTAATTCATGCCAGTAAAATGTGTTCATACTGCTAGATAGATGGTTAGTGCATGTTTTGATGTACGCGGTAGAGATGGATTCTGCATGATCGAGTGATACTATTGTGTGTGTTATACGATCGCGGACTTTTCACGTGACCGGATCGTACTGTGCTGGGTTTTATGTTACTATGGACCTGGAGTGACATTGTAGCGCTTTATCACTCTGTGCTGGTGGGGGTGTGAGCACAGCGCCGGTGGGGGCGTGGGCGGGGTGACGCCTAGTGAGAGAGGGTCACCTGGTGAACCCCGGAGTCAGCTAGTACCGGTGTCGGAGTGGTACATTCGGAGAGTCACTCGTGCTGAGGGAAGGAGTAACCACCTGAGCCAGTTGGGCCGAAGTAGCTAGAGTGCTATCCGAGGGGTTACTGCTTGGTCTCAGCGGGTCGAGGTTTTTCCCACCGTTGTTTGTGTGGTTGGCGTGTTCTATCGAGGCGGCAGTTGTGGGTTCCCTTGTCGGTTAGTTTAGATATATGCACGTTTAATACACTTCGACTGCATGTGATTTCACGTTGAGAATTAGGAATTGTACCTACTACTGTGTTTGTTACTTTACCGTTAGCTGTATTTTGCACTTGTGGGTGTGTGCGTGGGCAGTGGGGATCGAAGGATCCCTACTGAGTCTTGTCTTGAGACTCACCCCTGCGGTTTTCAGGTGAGGACTCCCAGCAGACCTAGAGCGGCGTGTGCGGCCGTGTGTTGAGCGTTTTCAGCGGTTGTTCCGGGGTATGCCCCGATGTAGTTGTTATTTATTTCTGGCCTGTATGTTTAATTATTTCTTTCAGTTGGAATATGTAATTATTTGCTGTATCGAGTCGCATTGTAATAATTTTAATTCCTGCACTTTCATTTCAATTCAATGCGATGTGAATGTTTAGCTTAGTTTATTATTTATTTCCCAGACTTACTAGATCCTGGTTTGGTTCCAAATTAATGATTCGGTACCCATTTAGTAATCAGATCCCCGATTATAGGGTGGCGGGTCGTTACAACTTTGATCAAAGACTTGGAACCCGTAACGGTTCGCAGGGAACAATACTGGGAGTACGAAAGGTTCGGGATAAGACACTAAGATCCCACTTGGTCGCGTGAAACTAAAGGAGTTAATCCGGAAGTCTCCACGCTTTCCCCTAATGAGCCTTTGGTCCTAATCCGGCCCAAAGAGCAACCGGCAACCCTCAAGCCGGTCACTCTCATTCAGATCCCTCCGATCACAGCTGAGGGGCCCACCCTATCTATCTTCTGTCCAACCAGGAATCAGGGTTCAATGATTGGCTTCAATCCCATTAGGTCACCATTGGAAGCAGATCCAATTTCGGTAGGGGTAACGCTCAGGAATCGCATCATTCCTCCGAGCTAGCCCTTGGACTCTCAAGGTAATTCACTCCCTACCATGGGGAATGCCTAGTCTGAGTATGACATCCTCCAGCACTTAAAGAAGACCCCCGCTAAGATCTCTATCCTCGAGCTTATCCGGAAGTATCCCACACACAGGGAGACGTTGTTTAATTTCCTACAACAAATCACGGTCAATGAGGATCTTCCTAGTGGTGGAGTCACTAATGCTATCCTCTCAGTTACTCAGACTCCCATGATCTCCTTCCCGGAAAAGGATCTAGCTCCCCCTGAGTGCCAATCCCTTCCTCTGTGCTTAACCGCCATCCTCAATGGTCATTCAGTAGATTCCATTCTACTGGATACCGGTGCCTCCATCAATGTTTGTCCCCTTAATACCCTCAAAAGGATAGGGATAGACCCAAAGAAGGTTGAGTCAACCCTCTATGATGGTCTCAGCTTATGACAATTCCCAGAGACCAGCAGATGGGAAGATCTTCCTGCAACTAGAAATCGGCTCGGTATCCATGATCTCGGAATTCTACATTCTGGACGTTAAGCCAATCTACAATGCCATTCTAGGGAGACCGTGGATGGACCAAACTTTGGGAGTCCCATCCACCAACCACCAGTGCTATAAGTTCCCGTATAACGGGAAGATTGTGAAGGTCAAAAGCACTCCCTACATTGAGTCATTGGACTCAGTGACAGCAGAGCAAATTCCATCCATGATAACTTCCAGGAAAGGCAAAGAGCATGTTCTTTCATCAGTGAATTCTCACCTAAGGCCTAGGTCGGGCATAGGTTGGCAGCTCATGAGTAAGATGGGATATAGCTCAGGCTCCGGGTTAGGGAAAGAAGAACAAGGCATTCGTGACCCATCTCAGAGAACCCTGTCAGTGGGGGATGTGGCCTGGGTTATAAGTTTACTGAACCACCAAAAGAAGCAAAGGGATGGTCCCTCATGAATCATTTTGTAAGAAAGAGGCAGGAATTGCCCAGGATAGAGGAGGAAGTGCAAGAATATCATAAGGGTAGTCAAGAGGAAGACTTTGGCATATCATCCTTGTTTTGTGAATCAAGCAGCCCGCCGAGAGGGCTTTTCTTGGCCAGGAATGAACCAGCTCCGGCTACATTCATTCCTTTCTTGTTCCACCCACCTTCCGTCCCGATGCTCTCAGCTCCGATCGACGCTATTTCTTCTGAATGTTTCATGTTACAGGCGTTCGGTCACGAAAAAAAAAGTTCAATTCCCATCCCGAGGGAGGGGAAGTCACTTTCGAGGAGCTCGCGTGCTGGGGCAACCCCGCCGTCACTAAATCTTTGTCCCATGGGTCTACCCTTGTCCCATCCGGGACAGAATTGACCCGTTCTCCAAGCCGTGTACATAGCAGTTTAGAAATTAGGATAGCTTCCTCCATGTCTAGAAATTGTAGGACTAAGCAAGTTCCTTCATTCTTAATTCAGAAATTAGCAAATAGGTGCAAAGGTCTGAAAAAGTCGGATAAGTTTCTTCAGACAGGGGTCATCTCCGAACCATTTGAGTTAGTGAAAGACAAGTCTTGCAGTGATGGTCTGGGAGTATTTGAGCTTAGTGAAGAGGAAGAGGTGGATGACTTGGTCGAACCACTTGTGAGTGGGATGAGACGGTTTGATGAACCTTCATCAGCTATCGACGAACCCACTAAAGAAGTCAACCTTGGAACAGAGGAGGATCCGAAGATAGTGCTAATTAGTGCCCATTTGAGTCCAGAAGAAGAAGGGTCCATAATAGCCATGCTCCAAGAATACCGTGATGGGTTCGCTTGGTCATACGAGGACATGCCCGGATTAAACACTGAACTGGTGGAACATCGGCTAATCCTCAAACCTGACGCCAAACCCGTGAAACAAAAGTTGAGACAGCTACAACCGGAATTAGCACTTAAAGTAAAAGAAGAGGTTGACAAATTACACAAGGCCAAGTTCATCCAGGTAGTGCTCTACCCTAAGTAGGTAGCTAATATCGTCCCCGTAGCAAAAAAGGACGGAAAGGTTAGAGTTTGCATAGACTTTCGCAACCTCAATCAAGCCTACCCAAAGGATGATTTCCCACTACCTCATATAGACTTGCTGGTTGATAACACGGCTGGATTTGAGATGTTATCTTTCATGGATGGTTTTTCGGGGTATAATCAAATCAAGCTAGCTGAGGAAGACCAGGAGAAAACATCTTTCATAACCCCATGGGGAACTTATTGCTACATGGTCATGCCATTTGGGCTTAAGAATGCTGGAGCCACCTACCAGAGGGCTATGATGGCAATCTTTCATGATATGATTCACATTGACTTGGAGGTTTATGTGGATGATATCTTGGTGAAATCTAAAACCAGGAAGCAACATGCTCAAATCCTTAGGGCTGTAATGCAGAGATCAAGGGAGCACCAACTGAAAATGAACCTAAAAAAGTGCGTATTTGGTGTTTCTTCTAGAAAGTTGCTAGGATTCATGGTAAGCAGAAGGGGGATTGAGGTTGATCCAGACAAAGTGAAGGCGATAGTGGAAATGCCCCCACCTAAGAATGTCAGGGATATAAAGGGTCTCATCGGCCGTTTGCAATTCATCAGACGGTTCATATCTCAACACTCTGTGAGATGCAAACCCTTTTACGATCTATTGAAAGGAGGGGCAAAGTTCATTTGGAGCGATAAGTGTCAAAAGGCCTTCGATGAATTGAAGAGCTATCTCCTCAATCCACCAGTCCTCATAACTCCTATCCCGGGGCGGCCTCTATTGCTATATGTCTCCACCACTGAAGAATCAGCTGAAGCAGTATTGGCCCAACTTGACGACGAGAAGAAAGAAAGAGCAGTGTACTATCTTTCCAAGCTTTTCAACGATGCCGAAAAGCTATACACTGCCATGGAAAGGACATGTGCGGCCGTCGTCTGGGTAGTGCAGAAATTGAAGTACTACTTCTTCGCCCACGAGGTCAAACTTCTAGCAAGAATGGACCCGATCAAATATTTGCTAGAGCGGCCAGTTGTAACAGATAGGCTGGTGTGATGGCAGACCTTCTTGAACCAATTTGACATCACCTATGTAAATCAGAAGGCTGTGAAGGGGTAAGCAATTGCCGAGCACCTAGCTCATCACCCACTGCCCACATTTTCACCCGTCAACGAGGAATTCCCGGATGAGGAGTTGGGTCCAATAGTGGATGATACTCCATCCTGGGTCCTTCATTTCGACGGGGCACTTAATTCTCAAGGCAGTGGGATAGGAGTGGTCCTCGTATCTCCAGAAGGGGTAAGTATTCCGCATGCTTGCCAACTCTCCTTCTTAGTGACCAACAATGTCGCTGAATATGAGGCTCTCCTAGCTGGCTTAAAATTGGCACTGGTTCTTAATGTCTTGGAATTGAGGATAATTGGAGACTCTCAACTAATCCTCCGCCAAACCGTGGGCAAGTACCAAACCCGGGATTCGAAATTGAAGCCATATCAGGAGTTAGTGAAGTCGCTAACCTGGCATTTCAGAAGGATCACCTATGTGCATGTGCCTAGGTCTCAGAATATCCTAGCAGATGCCCTGGCTTCCCTATCTTCAGCATTAGAGATTCCTGTCACCAAAGGTTCAGACACCATCACTCTGCACAAGCAAGACTCGCCCTCCTTCCGGGACCTCTGGTTCCAGCAATTCCTCCGCTCATCTGAGCACATCCCTGCTATCACGGATGAACTCACCCCCGATTGGGATGATGGGAATCCGTGGTATTTTGATATCATGAACTATCTCCGCGATGGGTCATTCCCATCTTATGCCATATCTTCTGACCGTAAGGCTATCCGCCGTGCATCTCAACGATACCTTATCTTAGGCGGCCGCCTTTTAAGGAGATCCTTTAGTGGAGTGCTTCTTCGGTGTCTAGATGATGCCGAAATTCATCATGTCATAGAAGCAGCTCATGCCAGTGATTGTGGCGGTCATATTTATGGTCGTGCCCTAGTTCAGAAACTCCTCATGTCCTACTATTGGCCTTTAATGGAGGCTGATTGTTCCATATTTGTTTAGAGGTGTTTGAAATGCCAGTTACATGCTAACAAGGTTCATGCACCTTCATCATCTCTCAATTCCGTCATTTCCCCGTGGCCCTTCGCCATGTGGGCATTCGACCTTATAGGACCTATAGAGGATCGATCAGGAAAAATAAAAAGGAAATCATTTATCCTAACCGCCACTGAATATTCCACTAAATGGGCTGAAGCGGAAGCATTTGCAGAAATCAAAGCATCCACGGTGGTGAAGTTCATCAAGCGCAACATCCTCGCCAGGTTCGGGACACCGCGCGATCTCATCACTGACAATGGACCACAATTCATCTCCCAAGAGCTCCAGGACATGTGCAGTAAGTATGGCATTAATTTGCACCATTCTTCGCCTTACTACCCACAAGGAAATGGTCAGACTGAAGCCACCAATAAAACTCTCATTCGAATCATTAAAAGAACTTGCAGATCACATAATTATTCAGACTGGCCGGATCGCCTAGTAGAAGCTCTTTGGGCATACCGTACTTCCGTCCGAACCCCCACCGGACAAACACCTTATTCACTAACATTCGGAACAGATGCGGTACTTCCATATGAGATTCTCTTCCCTTCTCTAAGAGTGCAGTTGGACAATGGAATTAGCGACGCCGAGCGTCGTAAGACCATATTAACCCAACTGGAACTATTAGACGAAAAAAGGATGATGGCGGCAAATCATGCTCAAGTTTACAGAAATAGGATCGCAAGATTCTATGCAAAGAAGGTTCTCGAAAGAAAGTTTGAAATTGGGGAAATGGTACTCAAAAGAAAAATGATCAAAATTCCTGGTCCCAGGAGCAAATTGCAAGAAAATTGGGAAGGTCCATTTGTAATCAAGGAGGCATATTCAGGTAATGCATACCGCTTAATCAATGAGAAAGGAGAGGAATTGCCCCACCCATGGAATGGGGTGTATCTGAAGAAGTTTTATCCGTGAAAACCCAAAAAAATCAAAAATCAAAAATCTCAAAAAAAATCAAATATCCAAAAAAGCATCAAAAATATTTGTAAATATGTACATACTCCAATGAAAATGACAAAAAAAATCAGAAAAGACACAAAATCCAACTGTCTTGTGACTGCCATGTAACACCCTGTCTAGGTCTAGTTGCATGATAGATTGGGTTAACATTAAGGTTTGGCTAAGATTTTGGTCCACCAGAACCATGGACGTGTCTACTTTACTTTCATATGGATCCCTATGATCATCCTGAGATGCACACACTTACACGTTTTTTAAAAAAAAAGGAACCCTTTAAAATGAGTTCCAAGTCTTTAGTATACTGTAAAATGCAACCTTTGCTCTTCGTCTCTCGACCGATCAGGACAGGTGACGCACTTAAACGGTTGAGCTCAGCAAATTGTGGTTCCTCCACAACCCGATAGATGTAACCCCTCAAAAGGGCCCAAAATTGAAATGTAAAAGACCAGAGCATGTGAAGAGGGCAGTGTCCCCGCAGGCGGAATATCAAATAACCCCAAAAATGTCAAGAGTGGAAAAGAAATACAAAAAAAGAAAAGGGGGTTCAAGCAATCGTGAAAAAAGCCTGGTCGTGACCGTGCCTGGCCATGAAATCTAATAAAGGCCTGAAAAGTCAAAATAGGGGCATCTAGGAGGTCAAAAGGAGTCCGTTTTGTCACAGCTCGTCCTTTTAACGGTTTTGTCAATCCTCCTGTGAGGTTTATCTCCAAAATTTCTTCACTTTTTTCCCCCTCAAGGTTTAGCACGAGATAGCTATCTAAAGACCGAACATCATTTTAAAATGGTTCGTTTTTCAAAAATCGTCACATGCTCACATGATCACAGGAGTCTAAAATGGGTGAAGAGTAATGTCGATGCTTCTGGTGAACTAATTTCTTAACCATAATCTCAATGTGTACTCTCGAAAACTTCGGGCTTAGGTCAATGCATGCGCGTCACCAATCGGTGCGACGGCGTCTGATTCCGGGTCAGCGTCGCGTGGTTGACCGTTAGGGTTCCAAGGTGTTCCATCATATACCTTCTAGATTGTGAGGAAAGAGACCCGGGTCGGGCAAATTATTTACCTCGAAAACTTTTTGGGCAAACTTGGTGGTCGGAAGCAGCTGGGAGCCTAAGCATGACATGACGGTATTGTCATCAGTATGAGTCTTAGCCGGTCAAGGTTAGTTTGAGGAGTCTAGAGGCCCAAATCAATCTAGATGCGTGCTTAGGATACCTGGGAAGTTGAGTGTGCATTTCCCTTTCATCATTCGATTAGGCCAAGTCTGGGCAGTCACCAGGTAGATGGAATAAAAAACATGTTTTTTCATCACACATCTCATTTGTTAATATCTACCAGCATTTGCATATTTACTTGCCGCATTAGTTTCAACATTCTTCCATTTGTCTAGTTAGTAGGACACGGCCCCTGGACCCTATGCGAAGGCTAGGGAAAAGGTAGTTGCTCTTTTTGGGTAAGGGGCCGAAAACAGATACTACTAACAATTTCCCCAATGTTGTGCATGCAGGAACAACAGGTACGGACAGAAAGCAGAACAAAGAAGTGCCCAGATATAAATAGTGAAATATGCAAGTATAACATCATAATCATACATCATCACGACACAAGGGCATACCCCTGCATCAGTTCCCAATCCTTCTTCCTCTCAATCCTTCCTCCTTCCCTCCGCATCGTCATCTCTCCTATCTCGAGAGGGGGGCCTCATCTGGCTCTCAGCATCATCCTCACGAGCACGGCGATGCCCTGACGCCGGTCGCATAGACCCCGATGAGCCAGCGGGTCGCAATGCTCTCCATGCATCCTCAGCTAGAAGGGAGTCGAGGTCTCTGAAGACCGAGCTCCCAGCAGGAGCATGGCCAGTTGACGGGACAGGAATGGGGGGACGAGCTCCTGGACTCTGCGTGCTGGATCTCGTAGCTCGCTCTCGCCCCTTCTTCATCACTCGGTCCCACAGGGTTCAGTACTTGAAATCAAGCTCCCGCACCTCTGTCTGCGACCTCGTCAGCTCCTCCCGTATGCCAGCCATCTTACCCTCCCAATACACGTCCGGGTCGGATCCTTCTCTCGCCCTGGCCTGAGCTGTCCGCTCCTCTAAGACCTGGTCTCTCAACTGCTGATTAAGGCTCTCCAACTCTTGCGCCCTCGCTAAGGCGGTCTCCAACTCCTGGCTCTACAAAGGAACTCAGGGTCAAACATGCTCAATCATTATAACACAGGAGCAGAACAAGTCTCACCTGTTGTGCCAAATCCGCCTCTCGGGCCTCCGCACGGCGGAGAGCGTCTTGCAATCTCACCTCCCAATCAGCAGGGGCAGCTGGCCCCTGGGATGACGAGCCCGCACCTGGATCCCCTCGAAGCCCGTGACAGGCTAGCGCCTCTCTCTGCGTCACAAGAGTTTTTCACAAAGATAAGATGGACAATCTCACACCCTAATTTAGAAATCAGACTTCTTACCAATTCCCTAATCTGGAGAAGCAGATCATGTTGAAAATCCTCGACCGTGGAGGATCCTTGTTGAAAATCCTCGACCTTGTTGAAAATCCTTCCACTCCGGAGCACATGTTCCTCGACCGTGGAGGATCCGGGTGACACCTTGAGTACTGCAGAGTCGGGTGGCGTAAGCGGTGCGGAGGGTTGATGCGTAGGTGGTGGAGTTGGGTTAGGTGGTGATGGCGCGGTGCGGATTAAAGGCCTAGAGGGTTGAATGGTAGATGGGTAAGTGGTTGGCGAAGTGGGGAATGGTACGCGTAGTAACGGTTTGGATGGTTGGGGCATATCTGGGTAGGTGGTAGTGGTAGCGGGTGAAGTAGGAAATGGTACGCGTAATAATGGCCTAGATGGTAAAAGGGGTGCGTTATTGGTTTGCGGTGGGGTATATGATGGAGGCGTAGGAGTGCGGGGCGCAATGGGTCTAAGGAAGGTGGGTAGTGGTAGTGGGTTATTGGATGCGGGCGAATGATATGTGGGTGTGGGTAGAGGGGTGATGGTGACGGGTTGTGGTCTGGGTATGTGGATGGTGCGGCGTGGTAGTCGCTCTGCGGTACTTTGAACGTGACCCGTTGAGTAGAGAGAGGAAGAGTCCTCTATCCTCCATTGTTGCCCACGACCAGCCTCAGACTGGCTGTTCGTTAGAATGGGAGCAACCTGGTTCTGATTCTGGTGCTCCGGGAGCGGATTCTGCACTATGCCCATGTTGGGTGGTGCTGCTGCTTGTGCTGGTGGTCTTGCTTGCTGCTGCTGCTGCTGCTGTTGCGGTCTCCTTGCCTTCAGGGCTGTTATGTATTTCTTCATTTCCTCCCAGTCTATGCCGCCCTGCTCATTGAGATCATGAATATAATCTCTGAATTGGAAGCAGGTGTCAATGGTATGCCCAGGTTGCCTATGGAAGTAGCAATATCTGGACGTATCGGCATTTTGAGGCCAGACGGCCTTTTCCCTTGGCAAAACTAAGGCGTTAGCTGCCATTAAAGCACTGAAGATATCGGCCAAGGATTCTGGGAGAGCCGGGTATTCTGCCCTCTTCGGGCCTGGAGGTCTCCTCTGCTGGTTGTAGTCACCAGGAGGAGGGACATTGTGGTACGCCGGCGGTGCGCGCGGCTGGTACTGTGGCTGTTGCTGGTGCTGATACTGCTGTTGCCGTTGCGGCTGTTGCTGTAGCTGTTGCTGGTTCTGATTCTGATTCGGCTGCTGGGGCCGTTGATACTGCTGTTGGTACTGGGAGTTCTGCTGCTGTCTGTACCCTTGCTGCTGTGGCCTCTGGTACTGCTGCTGACTCCTCACGAACTGGGGCGAGTTATTGTTCATGGTACTCACTTGCTCATGAGAGAGCGTGCCCTCAGTAGTCGGACCTATGCTGGGAGAGTTCGGCACTGCAGGCTTCCGAGGCGGAGGTCTGCTAGGTCTATGAGGATCAAAGACGCTAGAGAATGTAGCGTCCTTGAAAGCATTCTGGCAGTACCGTGCTCTTTCATAGAGCTCTGCCATGTTAGTCAAATTGTTCAAGGAGAGGACGAGCTTGAACTGGGGCGTGGCATTAGAAATTAACATTTTCACTTGTTCAGATTCGGACAAGTGATCCTTCACCTTTTCAGCCAGACCCCGCCACCTGTCAGCAAAACTGACAAACTCCTCATCAGGTTTCATCTTTTCTGTAATGAGGTCCGTGATAGACAAGGAGGGTGCAACTCTGTCCTGGTATCGTTGAATAAATTTGCGTGAAACGATACCGTAATCCTCTACTTCTGAGGGTTCCAGGGAAAAGAACCACTCGAGGGCTGGTCCCTCTAGAGATCTCCTGAACAAGAAGGCCAACGACCTCTTATCATTCTGCCAGAAAGAGGATTCATACATGAACTCCTTCAGGTGTGTGAAGGGGTTACCAGTACCGTTGTACTTTCGGTACACTGGCATCTCAGAGGGTGGCAGATGGAATACTGGCAAGCTCGGTAGACTGATCTCTGGCACAGCTTTGACCCCCATCATTTTCTGGAGGTTATTAAATTGCTCATCCATACGCTCCATTTTGGCTAACAGCGTTTGTGTGGTCAGATCTGCTTGAGGAGGAAGAGGAGGAGGTACTTGGTAGGCCTGCTGCCTAGAGTACGTTGGACAGGGTGGACAATAGAGGGGAGGTCCGGCAGCGCTTCCGCCATGCCCGAGGGCATTTTGATAAGTAGGCGTTTGCGGTCTAGCCGGTTGCCTAGATGATGAAAGCTGCGGCCCAGCTGGCCGAGAAGTAATATGAAGGCCCTCCAAGGCCTGATGGATATAAGGAGGAGGAAAAGAAGGTTGCTGAGGAACAGCAGGGGGAGCCACAGGGTTCGGCTCGGCAGGCTGCATAGGTGCCTTCCCCTTCAAAATAGATTGGATCGCCTCGAACTGCTGAGGGTCCAGTCGGGAGGCAAGAACTCCCAGAGCATTGATGAGATCCGTAGGATCAGAGGATGAGGGATCATTCTGATTCATGTCCCCCTCAAGATCAGGATTAGGGATCGCATATTCATGCGGAAGAGGATCAGGATATTGATCACGTGGAGGCAAAAGAGGTGTCCGAACATTCCCATCTAGACGATACGGAATGGGGATAGAACTACGGGAGGCATCAGCATCTCTCCCACTCTCATAGTTGTACTCAGAATCCCGAGGGGCATTAGCATCTCCCTCGTAATTAACCATGGCGTCTGGAGCCACACTCAAGTCCCTACCTGATCGTAGCAACATGATGTTAGATTCCCTTTTCAAAAATTTAATCAAACAAGTTGTACAGAGATTAATCAAACAAGTGGATGCTTAACGTGATTTTAGGATTCCTTGTTGAGTTATTTGGATTGGATTAAACCACAATTTCGCTCAGGGAAAGGATCCTAGTTTCAGTTCGATTTCCACCGTTATTCTCTAGGGCTTTCTCTCACAACGCTTTCAGAATCTAACCGGGACTTCAATTGGTACAACCAGCCCGATGATCAAGGAGGAATACCTTGATTTTGGGGACTTATGGAGGTCTCAACGTCAACTTCTCTAGTCTGATCAAGGGACCAACCCAATCAGAGAGAGTTGCTGACGTCGAGTAATGTGTTCTTAAGAAGAGGAGGGATTAGCCTCAATGCGTATGTCCTGTGGCCTGGACGGCCTCTAATGCTTAGTAAGTAATAGGTAGCTAGCACTCAAAACACAGAAATCTGGAAACTGAAAAAAATTAAGAAACTGTCTGAATAGCGTCGATGGTAGTCGACGCTATTCAAAACAGAACTTAATTTTTCGCAGAAGCAGATGCAGACAGCAGAGAAGCTGTGAAGCCTGAAAGGCGTCTGGGTAGGTTGACGCGGTTTTGAAACGCGTCAGCTATCCTGGACGCTTTTCAGTTCGCAGAAACAGTTTTCCAAGAGGATTTTCTGGGTTGAATCCTCCTCAAACAAGGTAAAAAGCAGTAAACAATCGACTCATGCAAATTTTTTTAGTTCCAGATTTTAAACAGGATGATTTACTAACTAAACAACTAGAAAAACATTCAATCACACATCATTTTTATCACAAAAACAGCTTTTTGAGTTAATTAAGGGGGGGGGCAAGATCTTGCCACTGGGGTGTGCACGTGGTGCACGAGGGAAATCAATTAAACTAAACACTCACCAATTGGTGAGGACGTGTCCAGAGACACAAATGGTGCACCGTGGGTGCCCGATATGATGATAGCAAGAACAAAAAGAAACTAAAAGATGGCGAGACCAAGTCCCACCGTGATCGCCAAAAAAGCTGTAGGTGCTTAGAATGACCGTGTGATTAACATGAAATATCTATGTTGTTTAGTGTAAACTAACCTATTAAAAACAGCAACTAAAGTGCAGTGATCGCCAGAAACTTTTAACTTAAAAGTTTCAAAAGAGAATATGATCGCCTACCTTTCAAAACGCGGAAGATTGAGTCCTTGGTTCCCCTTCCTCAGCCGGCTGAAGAAAGAGAGCCCTTTCTTTGCTTCTTTGTTCTTGCTGTGGAATTTGAGGTTGAGGATCGTCCAGAAGTTATGCTTGATTTCCCCTTTTTGATCTCTTGTTGTTGTTGTTGAGTGCAGCAGAGACAGAAACAGAAAATGAAGAACTATGATGATAATTTAAGTAGAAGTAGTATCTGAACTAATCGTGATTTTAAGCATATTTAAAACAGCAAACTTACTTTTTTAATGGCTTTGAAACCCCTTAGATTAAGTAGGTTTTTGAAAGATTATGCTGTGGTGTGTGTTTGCATGAAGTGAATGAAGAATAAAACTAATGAAATGAATGCAGTAATGAAAAACTTATGCCCAATCGGTTGAAGCTTTGAAAAGATGAAGATCTTGAAAGGATGCCGACTTCTGGAAATGGCAGCGCTCCGGCGTTACGACGTTGCTTCGATCTTCAACTCGCTATAATGCTATGGCTCAACTCAACTCAATTCTGTTCTCTCTCTCTTAACTCTTCAACATGCAGAGTATTTATAGGCATTTCTTGCGTTCAAGATTAACATTTGAAAAACTCCGAATTTATCCATCTTAACCGACAGATAATTACTGATTAATTCATCTTTATCTGTAATTATCTAAAACGCGTCCACCTTGGATGACGCCTTTCAGATTAATTAAGATAAGGATAAATATCCGGGAAAACTTATCTTTATCTTTATTAGGTAAAAAGCGTCCACCTGTGTAGACGTCTTTTACACTAATTAAGATAAGGATAAACATCCGGAGGGGAAGTTAAAATCACTTAGGAAACTTAAAACGCGTCGACCTTCACAGACGCCTTTTAGTTAATTAATCAATTGATTAAAATTCAAATTTAATCGTTAAAATAAAAATAAAGTCTAAATGGCGTCCACTTGGGTCGACGTCTTTTAGAATTCTTCATATTTTAACTCAAATTTGAGCTAAAATCAATTCAATTGATTAACTTAAACACATCTGTTAAACCCGACACTTAAAAAGATTAATAAAAATTAATTAATGATTAATTATCAGATCATTATGAGGCATTATCATATGATATGAAATTTACTCGAAATGACGTCAAAATTAGCGTGTCTACAGCTGCCTCACCTTGGCATCGTCTTTGCAAGGGAGTGAAATGAAATGGAATGTACTGAAAAGGTGATGCCAATGTGTGATGAGACACGCTCTTAACATCACATGACTGGAATTTTTCTCGAAATCATCAATGAAGATAGCTCAAGGAAATCAATGGAATTAATCCTGTCTGGATGAAGTAGACAAGGAAATAAAATAAGGTCGATCAACCTCCTCGGAGTGGGAAGTACCCCAGGTCGTAGACACTGTAGGTTTCATCATGGGGAGCGTTTGCCAGCCAATGTGGACGTGCTACAGCCATGACGGATCTTAAAAGAAAACAAGAAATATCAGATAAAGAATCCAATCAAGGCTAGAATTCCAAGGATATCTTCAAGCGAACCTCAAAGATAATCAAGATACTCAATTCGTAATGGAATATTTCATATCATGTTTAAATTATTTGATTTAATGGTCTGAAACTTAATCAGTAATTAATTCTTATCACAATGATTTCAAAGTCCTACATGATGCATGATGGGCTAAAAGAAAAATATAAAGTCAAATAAAATATAAATTAATCAAGGATAATATTGCTAAATTGCCATTAATGAGTCAAGATACCAATTCTTGTAATCCAGTGCTAAGCCGAAGCTCGTTTATCCATGCACCATTTTACAAAAGGGGAACCATCGTCCCCACTAATTAACAATCCAACGGCCTATCCGTGCGATTAAGAATTCTCTGGAATTATCACTGTTTTTGTTGTAGGGAACTCAAATTCCAGTTTCATCAAAAACACAAGGTCCTTGATATAGTCTAATAAATATTTAATATATAGTAATGCGAATGCAAAGTAATTACATGGAAGAGTACAAGGGTAGAAATAACCGTCTTTTTAGCCACGGTCGAGACTTCTTGACTTCCACAATATGATCTTCTTGATATTTCCAGCTTTACTTCTTTGAATTTATGAAACGCGTCGTGTAGTGTTGACGCCATTCACATGAACAACAACACGTCGCTTTTTAACGACGCTTTTCAATAGCAGAAACATGTTCTGGCTGTCTTCAATCCGTATTCCAACTCTTTCATGCCTTGTGTCCTGTATATGACTTGAACAAACAGGTTAAGCATCTATTCAGGCTTAGCCCCTTGCCTGACCAAATAAATGGTCGATCAATCTTTTCCTTGAATAAATAGTCAAGGGGCATAGCCTTTATTAGCAAAGGTAATAAGAGTAATCAGAATTAAGCAAAATGCTACATACAAGCAAACATATGCCCACTGAAAATAAAATGAATGAAGCACACTAAATGCCACAAGCAAATGCTAATTGAAATATTTTTGTTTTGAAATATTCATTTTTGTTTGGGTTTTGAAATATGTATTTTTTTTAGATTTTGAAAAATGTATATTTTTTTGAATTTTTGACTATGCAATTTTTTTTGAATTTTATATATTTTTTTTGAATTTTTGACATATACATTTTTTTTGAATTTTGACATATACATTTTTTTTGAATTTTGCCATATACATTTTTTTTGAATTTTGACATATACATTTTTTTTTTACTAAAAGACCAGTATGGTACTTAGATCAAAAGATCATATTCATTTATTAACTTAATTTCCAAATTGTTCTTTAACAACTTAACTTAAAACCCATCGTGTTTGAACTTGTGTTTCCATTCGTGATCCCATTTGATGATTTGACCCTTAGTCAATCTAAGCCATTCTTTAAGCTTGAAGTACACCTCTTTAGAAAGAAAAGAAGAACAGATTTAGAAAGCCCATGAGAAGGTTTCGGAGACTTAAAAAGATGTCCCTTTCCAACCCTAATATCTGTTGGGGTTCGGTCATTTTCTTTCCGGGGTATTTATCGACCTTGCGTTCCCTTTTGTTTCATTTCATGGCCTTGATGTAACGTTTGTAGTGTAATGGCCTTTTGATTTTGAATTTGGCTTTTTGCCTTGCTTTTGCTTGTCTATCCTTTTCTTTTTCTTTTTCTTTGCTTTGGAACGGATCTCCCCCATTTTTTTTATGACGGCCTCCTACTAAGATGGCGGGTATTCTTGGTAGTCTATTTTAAGCCTCGTTCCGACATCATGGGCCGAGTGTAAAACAGAATTTTATTTAAAAGGAATGATTTGTACTTTATACTTTTAGTCAAGCTTTTGATATTCTTAAGGACTTGGCATCTCTTGTTACTCACGAATCAAACGTGTCAGTGTGTGCGGTAATGGGTTTGAAGTTAAATTATTAAGACTAACAAAGAAATTTGAGTTTATAAATTTTCTGATTCCACTGGTCTTTGTACCATACTGATCGACTCTTTAACTTAAGGGTAGTATTTCTTAAGATGTAAACCATTCCAAGGATGATTTAGCTCTTCTCCATCTGCATTAACCAAACGATAAGCATTACCAAGATAAGCGTGCGATACAACATAAGGTCCTTCCCAGTTGGGTTGGAGCTTAGAACGCGGACCACCAGGTTTTACAAAAATTCTTTTAACAACCATTTCACCGACTTTGAACTTTCGTTCAATGACTTTCTTTTGATAAAAACGTGCTAATCTGTTTTGATAAACTTTTGCATGATTAGCAGCTGACCATCTTTTCTCGTCTAAAAGTTCCAATTGAGCAAGAAGTGCTGAACGATGTTCATCAATGGAAAATTCCTTATTCAATTGTACTCTTAATGACGGTATAAGGATCTCATATGGAACTACCGCCTCCATTCCAAATGTTAAGGAATAAGGAGTTTGCCCAGTAGGCGTGCGGATTGAAGTTCGGTAGGCCCATAGAGCCTCAACCAATTTTTCTGGCCAGTCTGCGAATTTGTTAGATTTACACGTCTTTTTGATAATTTTTATCAAAGTCTTATTAGTTGCCTCTGCTTGGCCATTGCCTTGCGGATAATAAGGAGATGAATGATGCAATGCAATTTTATACCTGTTGCAGAGGTCCTTCAATTCCTGTGACACGAACTGTGGTCCGTTGTCGGTGACGATGGTACTTGGAATTCCGAATCTTGTGATGATGTTCCTCATGATGAATTTGCAGACGGTTGATGTTTTGATCTCCACGTATGCTTCAGCTTCTGCCCACTTGGTGAAGTATTCCGTTGCCGTGAGAATGAAAGATTTTTGCTTGATGCCGGAATCTGGGTTACCAAGAGGTCCAATAATGTCGAAAGCCCACATGGAGAAAGGCCATGGGGAAGAAACAGGATGGAGTGAAGATGCAGGAGAATGAATTTTGTCGGCGTGAAGTTGACACTTGGCACACCTACGGACATATCCTACGCAGTCTTCTTCCATGGTTGGCCAATAAAATCCTTGTCTAAGGATCTTCTTTGCTAGCATCTGTCCATTGACATGGCCACCACAAACTCCACTATGAGCTCCTTCCATAACCTTCCAAAGCTCATCTTCGTCTAAACATCTCAGAAGAACTCCATCAAAACCTCTTTTATATAATGCTCCCCCAACTAGGGTGTATCGTTGAGCAACTCTCCTGATAGCTCTTTTCTCCTCAGTTGTAGCTTCTTCAGGATACGATTGATCTTCACAATATTTTGCAATTTCATGATACCATGGCTTCTGTTCATCATCCATCTCTTCTAACAGCTCCATCAACATGATTTCTCTTTTCTCCACAATACTTCCATCTTTGAATTTCTTCAGCAACTTCTCCTTAGTTCTAAGAAATGAAGGATCTTTCACGGCGGGTGAAAGACGCCTATGAACTATGATCGATTCAGTTTGTTTGCTGATAGGAAAATCAAGGGAAGATGCAAGTGAAGCTAGAGCGTCAGCTAAGATGTTTTGATTTCTAGGGACATGGACAAAGATCAATTTCGTGAAAAGCTTCGAGTAAGCAGAAGTAAGTTCTTGATATGGTTTAAGCTTGGGATCAAGAGTTCGATACTTGGTCAGCACTTGGCGAAGAATTAATTGGCTATCACCTACAATCCTGAGTTTGGTGGCACCATGGAAATGAGCAGCCTCGAGGCCAGCAAGAAGTGCCTCGTATTCAGCTATGTTATTGGTGACTGGAAAATCAAGCTGAAAGGCTTGTGGAATGGTGACACCTTCAGGTGATAACAGAACGATTCCGATCCCCTTTCCATGAGAATTCAGAGCTCCGTCAAAATGCAGAGTCCACATATCATCTCTGATTTGATTTACGGACATCAGTTCCTCATCCGGAAACTCTGATCGCACTGGATCAAATCGAGGAAGGGGATGATGAGCGAGATGTTCTGCTATGGCATAGCCCTTGATTGCTTTCTGTTGAATATAAATGATATCGAATTGGGATAAAAAGCTTTGCCATCGCGCTAACCTATCAGTAAGAACAGATTTCTCCAGAAGGAATTTAATCGGATTCATCCTAGCGATGAGGTGGACTTCATGGGCCAGAAAATAATGCTTTAATTTCTGCACAACCCAAACTAATGCTGCACATGTTTTCTCCATCGCCGTGTATCTCTGTTCAGCGGGGTTGAGAAGTTTAGAGAGATAGTAGGCTGCCCTCTCTTTTCTTTCTTCATCTTCTTGTGCTAGGACAGCCCCCACTGCATCATCCAGGACAGAAATATAAAGTATCAATGGTCTGCCTGGAGATGGTGGTCTCAAAACAGGAGGACTTGCCAAATAGTCCTTTAGTCCATCAAATGCCTCCTGACACTTATCGTCCCAATTGAATTTGACTCCTGGCTTGGTAAGCTCGTAAAACGGCTTACACCTTTGTGAGTGCTGGGAGACAAAACGGCGAATAAATTGTAACCTCCCGATTAATCCTCTTAACTCTTTCAAGTTTTTGGGAGGTGGCATTTCTCTGATAGCCTTCGCCTTATTGGGATCGATCTCAATTCCCCGTTTGCTGACAATGAATCCAAGCAATTTCCCTGAAGATACCCCGAATACACATTTCTTGGGGTTCATCTTCAACTGATATTCTCTCGATCTCTCTAATACCCTTGCCAAAACTTTGGCGTGCTCAGCCTTCGTTTTAGACTTAACCAATAAATCATCCACATACACTTCCAAATCTATATGCATCATGTCATGAAATATTGCCATCATAGCCCTTTGATAAGTGGCTCCAGCGTTCTTCAATCCAAATGGCATGACGACATAACAATATGTTCCCCAAGGTGTAGTGAATGAAGTCTTCTCTTGATCCTCTTCTGCCAGCTTAATCTGGTTGTATCCTGAAAATCCATCCATAAATGATAATGTCTCATAGCCAGCAGTGTTATCGATGAGTACATCAATATGAGGCAATGGAAAATCATCTTTAGGACATGCCCGGTTCAGATCGCGGAAGTCAATGCAAATTCTGACCTTCCCGTCCTTTTTCATAACCGGGACTATGTTGGCTACCCATTGTGGATAAAGGACAACTCTAATGAATTTGGCTTTATGTAATTTATCGACTTCTTCCTTCATCTTTAGAGCCATTTGTGGGTGGAATCGCCTTAATTTCTGCTTGACCGGATTAGCTCCTTCCTTTAATGTTAACCTGTGTTCAACTAAAGATGAGTCTAACCCTGGCATATCCTCATAACTCCAGGCGAAAGTGTCCTTATAATCCTTAAGTACTTGTACCATTGCCTTTTCATCCTCTGCAGAAAGATTTTTACTGACGAGGACAACCTTAGGTTCGTCTTCAGTCCCTAAGTTTATTTCTTTTGTGGGCTCTTCGACGGCAGCTGAAGGTTCATCAAATCTCTTCACTCCACTGGCATACGCCTCAGCTGCGTCCTCATCATCTTCCTCATCCTCAACAATGGGGTCCTTTTCATGTACTAACTCATATACCCCGTACCCATCATTGACTGACTCATCATCTGTACAATCTTCTGGTATCTGGATTGGATCTTCTAAAAGCTGAGGGATTAAAGAGCAAAAGGAACATTTATCAGCCAAATCCTGGAGGTATCTTTCTGGAATTTGCCTACCCTTAGGCTTCCTAGACTTCCTAAACTGACTAACCTGCCTAAAACTGGACTCCCTAACTTTACTAAACTGCCTATCATAACCTAATGAAGATGAAACAGGATGAAAATCCTGGGATACAAATGGAAATACAGGGGAATCCTCCCGTGGGGAGGGACAGAGTAGATCTAGGAGAGAATCTTGACCGACGGACCCGTGCGATGGGGTGTAATCGGACAAGTAAGATGTTTCCTCGATAATGATTTGGGAAGAATTTGTTGCCAAATTGGCGTTTTTTTTTGGACAATGAAAGAATTAAACACAAAGCAAGAATGAATACAAATGGGAGGAGAATCGGACGGAGGAAGCGGCACCAAGGCCAGAGGATTAGGGGGATCATATAGCAATATGTCCCAGATTAGATCATACATCCTCTCTAGGTCGAGAGGAGGTTGTGGAATAAAGTCCCGAGGGGACAGAGTTATCATAACGGGCGGAGCCCGTGGAATATCTTCAATTATGACCCGCGACCAAGTCGGGGTCAAGAGTAGTGTACGAAAAAGAGTATGGAGCATTAGGACATGTGAAGGATATGTCCCCCTCCATAGCAGATCTGTTGTGTAACCAGCTTCATAGGGGTCATCTGGCTCCCCTTCATCAGTTTGTTCGGACAGCAGTATCCGCTTGTCAAAGATTGTGCCAGGGCTCTCAATTAGCTCGTCAATCTGCGGTGACCACTTGGGTTCTGCAGGATCCAGGAATAGTCTGTTCAGCGCTATGTATAGGTCCCTCAGGTCGAACCATCTGTACCATTCGCATTCAGGGTCATGGAATTTCCTCCTCTTCATAGGCCGCAGAGCCTCCAAGGATTGGTACGTAAGTAGTTCGGAACAATGTCTGGCCAAGTCCCTCCCATATATGTCATGGAAGTCAAAACAGGAAGTAATGACCACCATGTTGTCGTGACTAAGTATGGGCCCTTTCACAAAGTGAGTATATAGAGTCCATGTTAAGGGATCCCGGCCTTCTTTCAGTGGTGTAGACATTGTTTCCAAGATTTCTTGACCATCTTCTTGCTGAACCCTGTCTTGCTTCAGTTTCCTCGGCCTATAGCCCAGACCGCTTCCAGGTGCTGCCCGATGATCTTTAACAGGAGTGGTCCTGCCTTGCAACTGTGTGCCCAGACCTTTCCCAGGCTCGTAGCCGTTCTTCATCATGATTCTCCATCCCGGGGTACTCATGCACTTCCCCCTTTTGATAGCATTTAATGGGTATGGAGAAATAGTAGTGGCTTTCAAAGGATCAGCCACTGGACGGTAGACCTGTAATACCGACAGAAAAGGTTGTCGGCCAGGTAAAACAGCAGACTTAATATTCAATGTATGAGCAGCAGCAAGGATCGGCATGCTCGTCACTTTAATAATTCGTCCTTTATAAGGGAATTTGAGGCATTGGTGATTCGTAGAAGGAATCGCCTCAAGAGTTTTAATATAAGGACGTCCCAGAATGGCATTTATGGAAGGGTCGATTTCTAGAATATGAAATTCGACCTCTGCATGACTTACTGGACCTAACTCTACCTTTAAATAAACCATTCCCAGAGGGGAACGGGTAGAATTGTCATATGCCGTAACTGAGATGGGGCTAGGCAGCCATTTCTCCTTGGGCACACCGCATAGCTCCAGGGTCTTCGGAGGTAAAACGTTAATTGAAGCCCCTGTATCAACCAGGCATGCATCCACGGCCTTTTTGCAGATATTGACCGTGATGCTCAGAGCCATGCTTCTAGCGGCTGGCGGTGCTAGTTCCGATGTGTGAAAGGTAATTGAGGGCTGATCCCCCTGAGGAACTAGTAGTGCTGCAATTTTCTCTACCGGCACGTCTTCATTGACCATCACCTTCTGTAGGTATTCCATTAAAGCTTCTTGGTGAATCTTGGACCTTTTAATCAATTCCAGTACAGTGATCCGTGCCGGTGTTCTGTCCAGATGTTTCAACAAGTCATATTGAGTGCCTGGTGCACTCTCTTCATTATGGGCTTCCTCAGTCGGCTGTGATGGACCGTCTCTGACTGTGGACTGAGGAAAGACCTTGTTGAAAATCCTTCCACTCCGGAGCGCATGTTCCTCGACCGTGGAGGATCCGGGTGACACCTTGAGTACTGCAGAGTCGGGTGGCGTAAGCGGTGCGGAGGGTTGATGCGTAGGTGGTGGAGTTGGGTTAGGTGGTGATGGCGCGGTGCGGATTAAAGGCCTAGAGGGTTGAATGGTAGATGGGTAAGTGGTTGGCGAAGTGGGGAATGGTACGCGTAGTAACGGTTTGGATGGTTGGGGCATATCTGGGTAGGTGGTAGTGGTAGCGGGTGAAGTAGGAAATGGTACGCGTAATAATGGCCTAGATGGTAAAAGGGGTGCGTTATTGGTTTGCGGTGGGGTATATGATGGAGGCGTAGGAGTGCGGGGCGCAATGGGTCTAAGGAAGGTGGGTAGTGGTAGTGGGTTATTGGATGCGGGCGAATGATATGTGGGTGTGGGTAGAGGGGTGATGGTGACGGGTTGTGGTCTGGGTATGTGGATGGTGCGGCGTAGTAGTCGCTCTGCGGTACTTTGAACGTGACCCGTTGAGTAGAGAGAGGAAGAGTCCTCTATCCTCCATTGTTGCCCACGACCAGCCTCAGACTGGCTGTTCGTTAGAATGGGAGCAACCTGGTTCTGATTCTGGTGCTCCGGGAGCGGATTCTGCACTATGCCCATGTTGGGTGGTGCTGCTGCTTGTGCTGGTGGTCTTGCTTGCTGCTGCTGCTGCTGCTGTTGCGGTCTCCTTGCCTTCAGGGCTGTTATGTATTTCTTCATTTCCTCCCAGTCTATGCCGCCCTGCTCATTGAGATCATGAATATAATCTCTGAATTGGAAGCAGGTGTCAATGGTATGCCCAGGTTGCCTATGGAAGTAGCAATATCTGGACGTATCGGCATTTTGAGGCCAGACGGCCTTTTCCCTTGGCAAAACTAAGGCGTTAGCTGCCATTAAAGCACTGAAGATATCGGCCAAGGATTCTGGGAGAGCCGGGTATTCTGCCCTCTTCGGGCCTGGAGGTCTCCTCTGCTGGTTGTAGTCACCAGGAGGAGGGACATTGTGGTACGCCGGCGGTGCGCGCGGCTGGTACTGTGGCTGTTGCTGGTGCTGATACTGCTGTTGCCGTTGCGGCTGTTGCTGTAGCTGTTGCTGGTTCTGATTCTGATTCGGCTGCTGGGGCCGTTGATACTGCTGTTGGTACTGGGAGTTCTGCTGCTGTCTGTACCCTTGCTGCTGTGGCCTCTGGTACTGCTGCTGACTCCTCACGAACTGGGGCGAGTTATTGTTCATGGTACTCACTTGCTCATGAGAGAGCGTGCCCTCAGTAGTCGGACCTATGCTGGGAGAGTTCGGCACTGCAGGCTTCCGAGGCGGAGGTCTGCTAGGTCTATGAGGATCAAAGACGCTAGAGAATGTAGCGTCCTTGAAAGCATTCTGGCAGTACCGTGCTCTTTCATAGAGCTCTGCCATGTTAGTCAAATTGTTCAAGGAGAGGACGAGCTTGAACTGGGGCGTGGCATTAGAAATTAACATTTTCACTTGTTCAGATTCGGACAAGTGATCCTTCACCTTTTCAGCCAGACCCCGCCACCTGTCAGCAAAACTGACAAACTCCTCATCAGGTTTCATCTTTTCTGTAATGAGGTCCGTGATAGACAAGGAGGGTGCAACTCTGTCCTGGTATCGTTGAATAAATTTGCGTGAAACGATACCGTAATCCTCTACTTCTGAGGGTTCCAGGGAAAAGAACCACTCGAGGGCTGGTCCCTCTAGAGATCTCCTGAACAAGAAGGCCAACGACCTCTTATCATTCTGCCAGAAAGAGGATTCATACATGAACTCCTTCAGGTGTGTGAAGGGGTTACCAGTACCGTTGTACTTTCGGTACACTGGCATCTCAGAGGGTGGCAGATGGAATACTGGCAAGCTCGGTAGACTGATCTCTGGCACAGCTTTGACCCCCATCATTTTCTGGAGGTTATTAAATTGCTCATCCATACGCTCCATTTTGGCTAACAGCGTTTGTGTGGTCAGATCTGCTTGAGGAGGAAGAGGAGGAGGTACTTGGTAGGCCTGCTGCCTAGAGTACGTTGGACAGGGTGGACAATAGAGGGGAGGTCCGGCAGCGCTTCCGCCATGCCCGAGGGCATTTTGATAAGTAGGCGTTTGCGGTCTAGCCGGTTGCCTAGATGATGAAAGCTGCGGCCCAGCTGGCCGAGAAGTAATATGAAGGCCCTCCAAGGCCTGATGGATATAAGGAGGAGGAAAAGAAGGTTGCTGAGGAACAGCAGGGGGAGCCACAGGGTTCGGCTCGGCAGGCTGCATAGGTGCCTTCCCCTTCAAAATAGATTGGATCGCCTCGAACTGCTGAGGGTCCAGTCGGGAGGCAAGAACTCCCAGAGCATTGATGAGATCCGTAGGATCAGAGGATGAGGGATCATTCTGATTCATGTCCCCCTCAAGATCAGGATTAGGGATCGCATATTCATGCGGAAGAGGATCAGGATATTGATCACGTGGAGGCAAAAGAGGTGTCCGAACATTCCCATCTAGACGATACGGAATGGGGATAGAACTACGGGAGGCATCAGCATCTCTCCCACTCTCATAGTTGTACTCAGAATCCCGAGGGGCATTAGCATCTCCCTCGTAATTAACCATGGCGTCTGGAGCCACACTCAAGTCCCTACCTGATCGTAGCAACATGATGTTAGATTCCCTTTTCAAAAATTTAATCAAACAAGTTGTACAGAGATTAATCAAACAAGTGGATGCTTAACGTGATTTTAGGATTCCTTGTTGAGTTATTTGGATTGGATTAAACCACAATTTCGCTCAGGGAAAGGATCCTAGTTTCAGTTCGATTTCCACCGTTATTCTCTAGGGCTTTCTCTCACAACGCTTTCAGAATCTAACCGGGACTTCAATTGGTACAACCAGCCCGATGATCAAGGAGGAATACCTTGATTTTGGGGACTTATGGAGGTCTCAACGTCAACTTCTCTAGTCTGATCAAGGGACCAACCCAATCAGAGAGAGTTGCTGACGTCGAGTAATGTGTTCTTAAGAAGAGGAGGGATTAGCCTCAATGCGTATGTCCTGTGGCCTGGACGGCCTCTAATGCTTAGTAAGTAATAGGTAGCTAGCACTCAAAACACAGAAATCTGGAAACTGAAAAAAATTAAGAAACTGTCTGAATAGCGTCGATGGTAGTCGACGCTATTCAAAACAGAACTTAATTTTTCGCAGAAGCAGATGCAGACAGCAGAGAAGCTGTGAAGCCTGAAAGGCGTCTGGGTAGGTTGACGCGGTTTTGAAACGCGTCAGCTATCCTGGACGCTTTTCAGTTCGCAGAAACAGTTTTCCAGGAGGATTTTCTGGGTTGAATCCTCCTCAAACAAGGTAAAAAGCAGTAAACAATCGACTCATGCAAATTTTTTTAGTTCCAGATTTTAAACAGGATGATTTACTAACTAAACAACTAGAAAAACATTCAATCACACATCATTTTTATCACAAAAACAGCTTTTTGAGTTAATTAAGGGGGGGGGCAAGATCTTGCCACTGGGGTGTGCACGTGGTGCACGAGGGAAATCAATTAAACTAAACACTCACCAATTGGTGAGGACGTGTCCAGAGACACAAATGGTGCACCGTGGGTGCCCGATATGATGATAGCAAGAACAAAAAGAAACTAAAAGATGGCGAGACCAAGTCCCACCGTGATCGCCAAAAAAGCTGTAGGTGCTTAGAATGACCGTGTGATTAACATGAAATATCTATGTTGTTTAGTGTAAACTAACCTATTAAAAACAGCAACTAAAGTGCAGTGATCGCCAGAAACTTTTAACTTAATAGTTTCAAAAGAGAATATGATCGCCTACCTTTCAAAACGCGGAAGATTGAGTCCTTGGTTCCCCTTCCTCAGCCGGCTGAAGAAAGAGAGCCCTTTCTTTGCTTCTTTGTTCTTGCTGCGGAATTTGAGGTTGAGGATCGTCCAGAAGTTATGCTTGATTTCCCCTTTTTGATCTCTTGTTGTTGTTGTTGAGTGCAGCAGAGACAGAAACAGAAAATGAAGAACTATGATGATAATTTAAGTAGAAGTAGTATCTGAACTAATCGTGATTTTAAGCATATTTAAAACAGCAAACTTACTTTTTTAATGGCTTTGAAACCCCTTAGATTAAGTAGGTTTTTGAAAGATTATGCTGTGGTGTGTGTTTGCATGAAGTGAATGAAGAATAAAACTAATGAAATGAATGCAGTAATGAAAAACTTATGCCCAATCGGTTGAAGCTTTGAAAGGATGAAGATCTTGAAAGGATGCCGACTTCTGGAAATGGCAGCGCTCCGGCGTTACGACGTTGCTTCGATCTTCAACTCGCTATAATGCTATGGCTCAACTCAACTCAATTCTGTTCTCTCTCTCTTAACTCTTCAACATGCAGGGTATTTATAGGCATTTCTTGCGTTCGAGATTAACATTTGAAAAACTCCGAATTTATCCATCTTAACCGACAGATAATTACTGATTAATTCATCTTTATCTGTAATTATCTAAAACGCGTCCACCTTGGATGACGCCTTTCAGATTAATTAAGATAAGGATAAATATCCGGGAAAACTTATCTTTATCTTTATTAGGTAAAAAGCGTCCACCTGTGTAGACGTCTTTTACACTAATTAAGATAAGGATAAACATCCGGAGGGGAAGTTAAAATCACTTAGGAAACTTAAAACGCGTCGACCTTCACAGACGCCTTTTAGTTAATTAATCAATTGATTAAAATTCAAATTTAATCGTTAAAATAAAAATAAAGTCTAAATGGCGTCCACTTGGGTCGACGTCTTTTAGAATTCTTCATATTTTAACTCAAATTTGAGCTAAAATCAATTCAATTGATTAACTTAAACACATCTGTTAAACCCGACACTTAAAAAGATTAATAAAAATTAATTAATGATTAATTATCAGACCATTATGAGGCATTATCATATGATATGAAATTTACTCGAAATGACGTCAAAATTAGCGTGTCTACATCAGCTCCGTCATCCTCCTCTTCATCTTCCTCTCCGTTGCCACCCCCTTCTCCATCACCTTCTTCTTCTTCTTCCTCTCCGCCGAGATTCTCCTTGCCGCCGCCGCGAAGAGTCTCCTCGCCGTCGCCGCCTCCGCCGCAGACGCCGACGTCCACCCCGTCGCCGCCGTTGCCGCCGCCACCGCCACTGGAGCTTGCTCCATCGCCACCGCCGGTCCTCCTCCTCCTAAGGGAACGGGGAAGCCAAACTCTTGCCATGGATGGAAGGGTGGGAAGATTTTGGAAACAGAGAAGAAGAAGAACAGGGGTAGGAGTGGAGGACAAAGGAAACCCGGGACCTCTTCGCCCGCTTGACCCATGGCGTGGACGGCCACGCACCTGGCCGCCCGCCGGCATGGACAGCCAGCCTCCTGGCCGTCCGCCACGTGGACGGCCAGCGTGCTGGCCGTCCTCCAGCGTGGATGGCCACGGTCGTGGCCGTCCCATGCGTTCGCCAATAGGGGCAGTTTGCATACATTCTTGAAGGGGAATTTCAAAAATAAAATTGGTATTATTCATTAAAAATTGAATGGATACATTATTCCAATGCTCTACGGCCCATGAAAAAGGCGCAGACAGCAGGTTGTACATTGGTTAAATAGTCTACATATCTTTTGACTTCCTCTGAAGTCTCTGCTACATCAAGATGGGCTTTGGTGAACCTGAAGTGACGGCGCCACGCACGTCGAAACCGCTCTATTGCTTGCGCCTCTCTCACATACCCTGTGTGTCTCGGCACGATCAGTGTGTCATGCAAGGCGGGGAGCGGTACCTGTCTGGGAACTCCGATCTGAAGATGGCAACGATGTCCTTGGTACACAGCCAACTCGTCAGGGCCAATTAGCCACAACTCACGCTCACGAGAAGACCTTGTGGTGAACTCCATGTCTCGAAGGATCATCGGGACAAAGATAAAGTTCTCCACGGGCAGGAAGTTCAGGTAATCACTCTAGTCGTCCCTCGTCTTGAGATGAGCCGTGAGACACCTGACTTGATCTTCGGGGCCAAGAAGCGAGCGTGCAGGATACCATGTGCTGTGCTGAAAAATCCTGGAGGCAGACGTTACCTTTTCATCAAATACATGCATCTCCATCCACAATTGTAAGGTGAACAAGCTTCCCCTCACAGATCGCCCCATGCTCATGTGGTTGAGCCCTCCATACAGGTGTGACAAGATCACCGGGGCAAGAGAATGGCCCCTCCACAGCAAGCTCAGCACGCTCACATACTCCCTCTCTAGCACCGAGCCTATAGTGGGAAACCATAATACTCCCCTAAGAACTAGGCATAAGCCTCGCATCAGCCTCTCAGATTCGACCGCCTTGCGCTTAATCTCCCGGATCAACCAGTACGCAAGGCGATCGACGAGGATTTCTCGACTGTTAGTCATACGGCATACCTCCCGTTTGTCCTGCACAATATCAACAAAGATTTCCTCCCATGCAGGCAAACCAGAGGGATCACCGGTGGCTAGGCCCTCCCAGCCATAGAAGGTCTCTACCTCCTCTAGCAAAACCATTGCCTCGAACTCTCGGAACACGAACGTGTGTGTTTCCGGATGCCACAGCTCGAGCAGTGCACCCAGTCCTTCCCAATGCCAGTGGATGAAAGCGAACCACTTTGCAAATACAATGGAACGGGTCAAATTCCATCGATGCATATATACCCTCATGCCCAGGGTAATCACGTCTAGCAGGGCCGCAAGCCATGCATACTTGCGGGTATGCCTAGCGTCAGGGAATTTGGGAAGAGGCTGCAGGATAACCAAAAGTCAAGAAAGAGGAGAGAGAGTCGAGACGGACAACACAAAGGTTCGAGCATACCTGTCCGTGGGCCACCAGGTTGCTGAGGTGGCCTTCCACATCGGATAGAACTTGAGGCTCTTTGGCAGTAGCGTGAGCAGAAGATGAAACCATCTTTTCATAGAAAACTGGAGTTCTGGAAGAAAGCCCCGCGACAACCCTCTCCTTTTAAGGCCACGGGATAACTACAAACTTTTCCACATCCCATAAGAGACGGAAGGGCATGCATATCCTTCTCTTTTCCCCTCTTATGGACGGCATGCCCCTTGGCCTTCCACCACTTCATGGAAGGCATGCTAGTTGGCCTTCCACCTTTTCGTAGAAGGCAAGCCAGCTGGCCTTCGACCACTTTAGAAAAAAGCCCATCCACAAGAGGGTAAAGTGCCCTTCTCCCTTCTCTACCTCGAGGAGGTAACCTCACCCCAGGGTTAAGAGGCCACCTTGATCAATATCAACAAATTAATGGCTCTTCCTGGAATTCAAGTCGAAGCCATATCGGATTGGCATTCTACCAATAGAATAGCCATATCTTCCATATCGGCTTCGACTCGAAACTAAACATTTGCTTCTCAACCTCCTGCAGTTTAATGTTTAATGTCGTGATCATTGAATATGTGAACGTTGCTAATGTGTGTTTTTGCAGCTGCAAGAAATCGGAGGCAAATAAGACTGAAGACACAGGAGGCTAATAACTTCGGGCGTATAGACTCTGAGTTCCTCTTTAAACAAAACAATGAGGAGTCTATATTCCCTAAGTTATTTGATTGGCCAATAAATCCCTCCTGTTTGCATTAGGAATTTCTTTTCTAATTTTTAAACCAGCATGTATTTGCATAAGCATCCACCCTCGCCCTAGGGGCAATGACCATAATTTATCACTCTGCTTGACCCATTGTTGATTTATGAGTTTGGCGATTGTTCGTCTGTTAGTCCTTTGAATCGCAAGACCTCTTCCTTTTTTTCAATACGTGTGCTTAAGATTCTCTCACTTGGCGATCCCATGATGCGCCAGGCCACCGCGCGCCCGTTGTGTCGAGAGTTCTTCAAGTCACACTCCTACACCTTTCATACTTGAGATCCCCTTGGGCCAGATCGTTGCATCCTGGTGCGCCAAGGCCTCACGGTTCCAGCACCCGAGGGTCGCACGGACTGTGATTCTCTAGTACTGAACTTTGTCCCTTTTCTCAAACCACTCTTGCAACTCAAATAGCTAGCTTTCAGGCATTTGCCGCACTCTCATACCATCTTTGGATATAGCTCATCCCTTCTCCGGGCTGTCCAAAATCTGGTTCGATTTATGGAACACCTATTTATCATTCCGTTCCACTCCACTGCAAAACAAGTGTCCCAGAGGGGCATTTGTAGACACCGATTTTGGACCCCCCTTTTGGTCATAAACCCCCTCCATCATTAGCCCATCATCACCAAACCCCTCATCTTAGCCATCTCAGCCTACTAATAATTAGACCCATTAACCAAATCTCGACTCTAGCCACCTTTTTCGTCGAAGGCCAGCCGGTCCGCCTTCCACCACTCTTCGAAGGCCACCCCTCGCCCTCCACCACCCTTGGAAGGCCAGCCACCTTGCCTTCCACCTCTTGGCAAGCTTTTTCACTTTTTACCACATTTTCGTGGAAGGCCAGCCAGTCAGCCTTCCACCACCCTTCGAAGGCCACCCCTTGCCTTACACCTCCTTCGAAGGCCACCCCTTGCCTTCCACCTCCTTCGAAGTCCACCCCTTGCCTTCCACCTCCTTCGAAGGCCACCCCTTGCCTTCCACCCCCTTCGAAGGCCAGCCGGGCCGCCTTCCACCACTTCGTGGAAGGCCAGCTACCAGGCCTTCCACGGGAGTGGAAGGCATGTTGCCTGGCCGTCCACTCCCTAACCACCCCCTTGACCTCGTCTTCCCTACGATCTCCTCTACTCGCTGCCCTCGTCTCCACAACTCCAACCACTCCCCACTCAGGCGACTGCCGCGCGCACCACCTCCCACCCTTGACCACTTCCTATTGGCTGTGGGTTGATTTACAGAGATTTAGACCCCTGTTTTCCCTTATTTTCCCTTCACCTATTTAAACCCCCCACATCCTCTCGAGCAGGGGGTTGAAAGAAGGAGTTTTTGGTGAGAGGTTCGGAGAGGTTAACGAGGAGTTTTCTGGAGGGAAGGCTCATACAAGGTTGGCAAGTGAGTCCGTTTTGAGGAGTCGAGCAGACAAGGAGTTAGCTTCAAGGGGAACCCTCCGCACTCCGCAATGAACTTGTCTTCTTAACCTCCTTTCACTTTTTCTTGTTCATTTCATTGCATCCTCATTTCCATCCATGCCGTAGCATTCTCTCTCCCTCTCACTTTTGACACATTACTTCACTTTCCACACACACGGTCACCCTCATTTGCATGCATGCATGTTAAGATGACCTAGCAATCCTTACCCACCAGAGGTTTCTAAAAAAAAAAAACGGAAGGTGGGTGGCCATAACATATGGTCACCTTCCCTCCCCACCACTCATCCGGTGCGTTTCCCTCCGATTTTAACTAGTTTTTACATCTTCATGAATAGATTCTGCATATTATAGTTCTAATCGGGTTGTTCTCTGTCTTGTCTTTTCTTTCCAGGGATCCTTACCACATTTCCGCATGCAGAATTCCGGGCTCTCCTCCTCTGGACGGCCGGAGGAAGAGAAGGAGGAACCATCATCTCCCGCTTCCACAGAACGCGCGATCACCTCACACTCCTGCGGAGCATAGGGACCGAAAGTTAATGCTCCTGGCGATCACACCTCAATTTCTAACTCCCCTTAAATCGCCACAGTGCTGAGACGAACGGAGGAACCCTCGATTCGGAGGCCCGCAGCCGCGGCGGGGGACGTTCCGGGTGCCTACACATATGTCATATCGCATGCCTTTCCTGGTAACGCATATTGCTTAGTTAATGCAGAAGGACAAGAGTTAACTCACCCCTGGAACGGTTTGTATCTTAAGAAATACTATCCTTAGGTTAGAATGTTGATCAGCATGGTGCAAAGACTTGTGGAATCAGAAAATTTGGAAACTCAAATTCCCTTATTAGTCTGGATAATTTAATTCAAACACATTACTACACATACTGACATGTTTAGATCGTGAGTAACAAGAGATGTGAAGTCTAAAGGAATAGCAAAAGCTTGACTAAGAGTATAAAGTACAATTCGCTCTTTTTTTCGGTCCACGATGTCGGAACGAGGCTTAGAATAGACTATCAAAAATACCCGCCATCTTAGTAGGAGGCCGTCATAAAAAAAGGAGGGAGACCCTGATGTGCACGCGATACGCATCGTTAAATGCTCACGGCAACCAACTTCAAATATTACCGGTCTCATAATTTTTATTTGAAATTAGAAAGTGGTGAGAATCGGGTCGATCCACAGGGAAATAAATTCTTAACTTTGAAAACTTTGGATTTTTTTATTGATCTAGAGAGAGAATTGATGATTTACATTAACTAAGTAGGTATTTAATCACACAACAACCTAATTAACTAAAACAACCAAGACTACAACAAAAACAACTAACTAGGTAAACTAATTTAAGAAAATACACACACTTCTGTGAAAAAGAAATACAAATTAGATGAAGAAACTCTAAACAATATTATTATTAACCATTACCCATCTAACAAAGAATAACCTCACAAACTTTTCTGGAAAAAAAAAATCAATATCCAAATAACTAAACATAAACCAAACAACTAAATAAACTAAAAAAAATGAGAACAATTGCCAAACAGTGGCAGTATGGCTCCTATGAGCGTTGGGCGCAGTGAACCGGGCTCGGTGGAGCCAACAGGCGGGCTTGAAGGGGGCGGCATAGTGGTCCGCTAGGGTGCAACAGTAGAGGGGCGAAGGCGCTTCTGTGTGTAGGGCGGCGCACTGGACCGGCCGTAGGGGTGCGCAGCACACTGCATCGAGCGTGGGCCCGTACGTCAGGCTCGGCAGCGGAGGGGCGGCACGTGGCGGAGGCGCCTGCAGCTGGGGCGACGTGGCATGCTCGAGTGCCTCGTGCACGGCATGGGCGACGAGGCCTGGCGGCACGAACGCGCGCCGGCTGCCATGTGGCGGCGGCAGAGCGGGAACGCCCGCTCGAGCGGGCACGGGCAACGATGTCGCCGACTGCGTAATATGCAGGGGCAACACGTAGCACGAGCGGGGCCCGGGCCTGGTGACTGATGTCCGTGGCTGCAGGCGCGTAGCGAGGCGGGCCCGCCTTCGTTGCTGCGGCTGACATAGAGAGAGAGAGAGAGAGAGAGAGACGTAAAGAAAGGGGAAGGGAGACGGGGTCTGACAGAGAAAGAGAGAAAAAGTGAGAGAGGGAGCGACAGGGCGTCTGAGAGAGAGAGAAATGGTGAAAGAGAGAGAGAGTGTCTGACAAAAAGAGGGAGATGGAGAGAGAGAGAGAGAAGAAACATAGCAGAGAGAAAGAGAGGGAGAAAGAGAGAGCAAGAAGGGTGCGGCTCCAAGAGAGAGAGGTAAAGAAAGAGAGAAAAGTGCGAGGGAGAGGATGCAGAAGAGAGAAGAAAAAGCAAGAGAGAGCAAAAAGAGAGAGAGAGAGAGAGAGAGAGAGAGAGTTTTTTCGAGAGAGAGAGAGCCCCCAAAGAAGGGAAGAGATGTCTTTAAAAAGGGGAGAAAATTTTCAAAATAGAGAAAGGAGGGAGAGGAGGTGACGGCTGCTCTTCTTGCCCCCTTCTTGGGTAAGAATTAGGGCAACTCTTTTTCGGGTAATAAATACCCATTTTACCCTTGCTTTGATCTTTTTGCCAAAATGAAGCTATTTTTGCCGAGATTCGAACTCATGTCCTCCCCACAAGTCTCTAGGGCTTTAACCATTACGCCACCTTGCCTTCATGTCCTGTTATCATAAAAATAAATGTTAGTTAAGTATTTATCCTGAATATCACATTTATTAATTTATTTAATATCCCGATTTAGCTGAAAAACCGCAAATGCACTATAACTCCTTGATTCATATGAAATGACGATGTTTTTAAGTCAGAATTTGACAAAATCGGTACCGTTGGAATTGGTACGAAATTATCTATCATTTCATGCTATTTTTCAGATAAAATTGTGAGTATGATGCGTGTGCTTGCCCTTAAATGATCAACATTATCAACTTATCACACCTCCCAACTTACTCATTGCTAGTCCCTTAGCAATGCAAATAGAGAAAAAATTAGGACAACAATGAATTATCATGCTTCATTTGCAATTATCTTTTCACCAACAATTTAAGTGGTAGCCGATTGGTTCAGCTAAAGTTCTCATTTCCCACAATACTTTGATTCGCGACAGGTGATCATGCATGTAAATTGGCATGCTTAGAACTCGTTTCTGCCCTTTCCATTATATCCTTGCCTTTACTAACCCTTTAGATAAGACTACCTGGGGAAGATAAGAGAGCAAGGGATTTCCCGATCAGTCAGCGAAGATAGTTTTTCAGCTCCCGCCCCGACTCAGCACTTTTTACGACTTGGTCATATTTCTGGTATGAAGGACTTTTTAACGCGGCTTTTTTTCATTTATTTGCGCATTTGCCTTTGAGAGTGCTTAATTTTTGCTACTCTCTTTAGTTTGCTTGAGGGGAGGTGCGTACTTTTTGCCACCTACCTTCCTTTAGCTCTTTTGACACCTTTTATAGCATTTATTATTTACAACTGTCCATTTTAAATGACCGCCTCTTTAGAGTGCTGAGTGGGACGGTCCCCTATTACGGGTCCTAATGTTCCTTTCGTTCAACCGAAAAGAAAAAAATTGACTAGGTAGTCCTATCCTTAAAGCTAATTCCAGTAATTCAATACTTTTAAGGTCATTCATTCATTCTAAGTGGCCGTGTGTGTGAAAATCATCCTGCCGTGAATTCTTGTGAAGTGGGATATTCTATACTTTTGAAGACTTTTTCCAATGTGGCTAACAAAAATTGGTTTGTTTAAGATTTTTCTTAATGAAACATGTTTTCATGCAACTTCCGTGGGGTGTGAAGAGAAGTTTTTGAAAGAAAGTTTTAAAATTTTGATCATTTTTTTTATTATTTTTTTATTTTTTTCAGTGAAAGATATCAATTTTCTTCAAAAGATTTTTAAAATTTTGATCATTTTTTTTATTTTACTTTTTTTCAGTGAAAGATATCAGTTTTCTTCAAAAGATTTTTAAATAAATGCATATTATACTGATTGCCCCCACCCCCTAACTTGATTGACATTGTCCTCAATGGCATAAAAGATAGGAAAAACATGCCAGCCATAAGAGAATTGTGAAGGAGAGAAACAACCTGTGATGAAAAGGATGTGACTTACCAAAGCCGACTGCTGCTCAAAGACCTAAAAAAATGAAAAGAAATACAAAAGCTGAATTAAAATATTGGGTTGCCTCTTGACAAGCGGTAAGTTTAACGTCTTCAGCCAAACGAAAGTTCAGTTAATGCGGATCACTCAGCTCAATGGATTCCGATGGCTCATTTTGAAGGTTTTCAATAAATGGTTTCAACCGTTGACCATTAACGGTGAAAGTATTCCCATTCTTAGGATTCATGATTTTAACAGCTCCATGATCGAAGGTTTTAATGACTAAGAATGGTCCATCCCACCTAGATTTTAGTTTTTCTGGAAATAGGCGAAGCCTAGAGTTAAATAGCCAAACTTTGTGATTTGGAAGAAAAGATTTTCTCACAATATGTTTACCATGGAAAGTTTTAGTTTTGACTTTATAGATCTCGGAGTTCTCATAGGCCTCATTGCGCAACTCTTCGAGCTCACTCAGTTGTAATGTTCGGCGGGAACCTGCTTAGGCTACATCCAGATTTACCTGTTTAATAGCCCAATATGCCCTATGTTCCAATTCCACTGGAAGGTGGTACGCTTTTCCAAAAACCAGGCGATAAGGAGACATGCCAATAGGAGTTTTGTAAGCACTCTGATAGGCCCATAAGGCATCATCTAATCTTTCATACCAATCTTTTCTATCGGGCCTAATGGACTTTTGCAGAATATTCTTAATCTCTCTATTGGAAACATCCACTTGGCCACTGGTTTGGGGATGATAAGAAGTAACCATCTTGTGATTAATCCCATATTTCTTAAGCAAAGCTCGAAACTAGTAATTCGTGAAATGTGTTCCCCCATCACTTATAATAGCTTTAGGCCACCCGAATCGAGAAAAGATGTTTCTCTGGATGAATTTCATGACCACTTTATGATCATTGGTCCGGGTGGCTATTGCTTCAATCCACTTAGAGACATAATCCACTGCCACTAAGATATATTCATGTCCAAACGAAGGTGGAAAAGGTCCCATAAAGTCTATTCCCCAAACATCAAAGACCTCAACCACTAAGATTGGGTTGAGTGGCATCATATCCCTTTTTGACATATTTCCTACAGTTTGGCATCAGAGGCAAGTTTTGCTGAACTCATGGGCATCCTTAAATAGAGTGGGCCAATAAAAATCACTTTGTAGGATCTTGGCTGCAGTTTTCTTTCCCGAGAAATGGCCCCCACAAGAAAGACTGTGACAGAAGTTCAACACACTTTGATGTTCTTCCTCAGGAACACATCGCCGGATGATTTGATCAGGATAGAATTTGAATAGCTCAAGATCTTCCCAGAAATAATACTTTTCCTAAGAGAAGAATCTGTCCTTCTCACTTTTAGTCCAACCTACTGGAAGTTGATTGGCCACCTTATAATTGACAATATGAGCATACTAAGGTGCAATGGTGTGAGAAATTGCCAATAGATGCTCATCAGGGAATGAATCAGTCATTGGTTCACTTTCAGAAATCAAAATTCGGGATAGGTGGTCAGCTACCACGTTCTCAGAACCCTTTTTATCCCGAATTTCCAAATCAAATTCATGGAGTAATAATATCCATCGGATGAGTCTAGGCTTAGCATCCTTCTTCGTCAACAGGTATTTCATGCTGAGTGATCAGAATAAATTATGACTTTTGTCCTTAAAAGATAAGATTGGAATTTCTCAAGGGCAAAAACCACAGCCAATAATTCCTTTTCCATAATGGTATAATTCATTTGAGCATCTGCAAGGGTGCGACTTGCATAATAGATCACCACGGGACACTTGTTGATTCGTTGTCCTAGAACCGCACCGATAGCATAGTCAGAGGCATCACACATGATCTCGAAGGGCAAAAACCAATCAGGAGATTGAAGAATCGGGGCTTTGGTCAACGCATCCTTCAAAGAATTGAATGCCTTTATACATGGTTCATCCATGTAGAATGGGACATCTTTGGCTAGGAGAAGAGTCAGAGGTCGGACAGTTTGAGAGAAATTTTGGATAAACCGGCGATAGAAACCGTCATGGCCAAGAAATGAACGGATTTGTCTGACCGAGGTGGGAGGAGGAAGATTAGATATGAGATCGATCTTAGCTTTATCTACCTATATCCCCCTTTTAGATATAATATGACCTAGAACAATGCCCTCTCGAACCATAAAATGGCTATTCTCCCAGCTAAGTATCAGGTTGGTTTTTATGCATCTCGCTAGCACCTGTTTCAGATTTTCTAAGCAATTTTCAAAAGAATCCCCGAAGATTGAAAAATCATCTATGAAAACTTCGTGGAACTCTCCCACCATGTCAGAGAATATAGCCATCATGCACCGTTGAAATGTGGCTGGTGCGTTGCATAATCCAAATGACATTCTCCTGAAAGCAAATGTGCCATAAGGGCACGTAAAAGTGGTCTTTTCTTGATTTCTTGGGTATATAGCCACTTGATTATACCCGGAGTACCCATTTAAGAAGCAAAAGTACTTCCGGCCCGATAACTTTTCCAAAATACGGTCTATGAATGGGAGTGGAAAGTGGTCCTTCTTAGTTATGAGATTCAGCTTTTTGTAATCAATGCACACTCTCCATCCCGTGGTGAGCCTAGTAGGTACCTCCTCCCCCTGCTCATTTTTTATAACCGTCACTCCGGACTTCTTTGGTACCACTTGGGTGGGACTGACCCATTTACTATCCGATATGGGGTAAATGATATCCGCATCCAGCCATTTCACAACCTCTTTCTTAACCACCTCTTTCATGTTTGGGTTAAGCCACCTTTGCATCTCCCGATTGGGCTTAGAATTCTCTTCCATATAGATGTGATGCATGCAAATGGACGGGCTAATTCCCTTTAAATCGGCCACCGACCATCCAATGGCACCCTTGTGGTCTTTGAGGACCTCGGTTAATTGGGCCTCCTGTGGCGAGGTGAGATTTGCCGCAATGATGACTGGGAGAGTTTGGTCTGGGCCCAAGAAGATATACTTGAGAGACTCAGGTAATGGCTTGAGTTCAAGCTTAGGAGGGTCCTCTAATGATGGCAAAGCGGGCTCAGATTGCAAGCCTGGTAAAGGTTCAACCTTGGGCCAAGATGTTAATGGGGCAGGAGAATCTTTTAAGGCATTGGCATCCTCTAAAAGGTCATGCGTAAACATCACATTTTCTTCAACCAAATTATCCAAGATATCGATAGTATGGCATTCTTCTTCATGATCTGGATATTGGGATGCTTTAAAGACATTAATCTTAACTTTTTGACCCCCAAAGGATATGTCCATCATGCCGGTTTCACAATTTATATTAGCTTTGGCAGTGGCTAAAAATGGACGTCCTAGGATGATTGGGGTGTGAATGATTTCTTCAGGAGATGCCATATCCAGAATAAGAAAATCCACGGGAAAATAACAATTATGGACTTTTACGATAACATCCTCAATTAATCCCCGTAGAGTCTTCACAAACCTATCAGCTAACTGCAAGATGATGGATGTGGGCTTTAATTCTCCAATATCAAATTTCTCATAAACGGCTGTTGGCAAGAGGTTCACACTGGCACCTAGGTCCAATAAAGCTCTATCAAATGTGACTCCACCTAAGTCACATGAGATCAAAGGTGCCCCAGGATCTTTCAATTTCTTGGGAAGATAGTTCATTACAATGGCACTCACATCCTCCGATAGCCTAACCTTTTCAGGTGCCATTCTAGATTCTCCTCGTGGTGTGCACAATTCCTTAAGAAACTTAGCATAAGCTGGCACATGCTTGATGGCATCGAGGAGTGGAATATTAATCTGGACTTGTTTGAATAATTCCAGCAACTCCTCATTCTAGGCCAGTTTCTTCCTGGCATTGGGCTTAGCTAATAAGGCATTAGGAAAAGGCACCCTAGGTTGATATAAACTTGGGCCTTCATCTATCTTCCCTTTTCCTTTCAGATCCTCCCCCAACTTCTCCATGTTGGGTTCAGCCTCGCTCTTGCTTTCAACTTCATGAGGCCCATTAGTGGGATCTTTGATCAACTCCCCATCTGTCTGTGGGTTCTCTAAACTTTTCCCACTCCTAAGGGCTGAAATGGCTTTAGCATTTTCAAATTGTGGTCCTTTAGGTTGTGGTAAAGGGCTAGGTTGAGGTAAAAGGTCCGATTGTGGTGAAAAACCCGAAGGCTGATTCCTTGGATTGGCAATGAGTTGACTAGGAAGTTGGCCCATTTCTCTTCTCATAGTAGCCTCAGCTAATTGGCCCATTTGACTCTCCAACTTAGAGATAGACTGTTGTTGTGTCAAAATAAGTTGTTGGAGCTGTGTGAATTTATCATCAAAGTTGAGCTGAGGAGGTGGTTGATAAGAGGGTGGAGGATGGTATTGGGTTGGTTGCCCTGATTGGAACGATTGAAAATGGGTTGGTTGAGAGAATTGGGTTTGAGAGAAGTGGCCCTGTGGTCCCCTAGCCTGTACATTTCTATATAAATTAGATTAATGTTGAAATGAATTCTCTGGCTTTTGGGCTTGATGCATGGAAGGATTAGAAATTTGTAAAGGGGCCTGCTGGTTCTTTCACGAAAAATTAGGATGATTTCTCCAGCCCGGATTGTATGTATTAGAGAATGGATCATTATTGGGTCCGGAGAATCCCTGGGCAGCTTGCACTTGTTCTTGAATGAATTGTGGTAATTGGGCCGCAGTTGGACATTCATTCACTTGATGGGCCGGGCTTGCGCACAAAGCACAAATGTCATGAGAGATGGAAGATAGGCCTTCATATGGACTATATGGTGTCGGATAGGTAGGTTTTTGCTTGTTTAAGGCTAAAAGTTGGTCTAACTTTTGGGCCAAGATGTCTACCTTATCCAATTTCTGATTGATCAGACTGATGTCTACTCTAGATTCGGGCTCCCCACGAGCCTTAAGTTCATACATTCCGGCCCACTTAGATGGCCCAACAGACCTCTCGTAAGATGATAGAGAGGCATGATTAATGGAATTATCACTTAGCATCTCAAATAAATCATAAACCTCCTCTTCATTTTTCATCATAAATACCCCTCCACATGAGGCATCCACCATTTGTCTGAACTATTCAGACAATCCTTCATAGAATGCTTGGACAATTTGCCACTTTGATAGCCCATGATGAGGGCAGTTCCTAAGCAATTCTTTCATTCTTTTCCAAGATTCATGGATCAATTCCCCGGGAGTTTGGGTAAAACCTGTGATGGCCCTTCTCATGGTATTGGTCTGCCCGATGGGATAGAACTTCTTGAGAAATTCTTTTTACATTTCTTCCCATGTCCTAATGGGCCTACCTATAGTCCCCAACCAATATTTGGCTTTATCTTTCAGAGAAAAGGGGAATAGGGACAACTTAATGGCATCATCGGTAAAATTCTGGATTTTCACCGTAGAACAGATTTCTAGAAATTCATCCAGATGCTTATAAGGATCTTCATTTGTATTCCCATAAAAAGATGGGAGCATCTGAATGGTACTTGATTTAATCTCATATTGATTGGCGAGATTCTGAGGAAGGTGAATACAAGATGAAGGTTGATATTTATTTGGAATGAAATAATCCTTCATTTGCTTCGGTGGTTGCTGATTATCGGCCATTTAATCTTGAAGTGGGTTTCTTTGATGGATAATTCTCTCAATTTCAGCAATCGGTCCTAGAAGGTTTGGACTTTGAGATCTCCTACCTTACATCCACTAGGACGAAGAGAGAGAAGAAGGATTTGATTTTTCTTTTCTTTCACTCTTTTTTTTTATTTTATATGCAAACAATCTTAACCTAATGACCTAAGGTTGACCTAGACTTCTATGTGAATTTTTTTCACAAAGTGAATGGGGTCCACCATATGTCACAACCACAATCAGTCAACGGCCACGTAAAAGGTGGGGTAGTAGGAGGCTCCCCCTACTTTCGTAGGGACCTAATTAAGGAACCACTTTCCTGCTTAGGCGTTTGCCTTTTAACCTCTAGCCTAGACACCGTTGCCAAAAATAGAGGCAAGCCGAGATTTAAACCACTCACAGTGTGAACCCTAGGGTCCCTTTCTACTTGCTTTTATTAAGTTTAGGAAATGCCATGCAAGGAAGGTGATTTGTGGGCTAAGGAAGCGTGATGAAATCCCCACCTTATGTTATTAAAGGTATTGCCCTTAAAAGTCCTTTTTTTTTTTTTTCAATGCAATGCAACAATCCAATCAAGCAAGGGGTTTTGATGCAATCATGAATGACTTGCTAAAATTGAAACACGTACCTTTCCTCTGCAATCTTCAACAAAGAATGGAAATGACTATGAAAGGAAGCTAACTCATGATTTCCTAGAATGATGAATGCCTAGTATGGAAGGTTTCTAATCTGGAAATGAAGATTTTTAAATTTGAATGTTCTTCTTTTTGTTCTTTTTTAGTTAATGGAAACCTATCTAAATTAGAAACTACAAAAATTGAAACTAACTAAAATAAGAAAATTGAAAAAGTTGGAACACACTTACCAATGGTTCATTTTCCTTTTTTTTTATGCACCTACAAAAATAAGAAAAAGAAAGTTAGTTAAGGAATAATTATACTAAATCCAAAATAATCAAAATTAAAAATCTACTTCCTCGGCAACGGCGCCAAAAATTGATGTGCACGCGATACGTGTCGTTAAATGCTCACGGCAACCAACTTCAAATATTACCGATCTCACATTTTTTATTTAAAATTAGAAAGTGGTGAGAATCGGGTCGATCCACAGCGAAATAAATTCCTAACTTTGAAAACCTTGGATTTTTTTATTGATCTAGAGAGAGAATTGATGATTTACATTAACTAATTAGGTATTTAATCACACAACAACCTAATTAACTAAAACAACCAAGACTACAACAAAAACAACTAACTAGGTAAACTAATTTAAGAAAATACACACACTTTTGTGAAAAAGAAATACAAATTAGATGAAGAAACTCTAAACAATATTATTATTAACCATTACCCATCTAACAAAGAATAACCTCACAAACTTTTCTGGAAAAAAAAATCAATATTCAAATAACTAAACATAAACAAAACAACTAAATAAACTATAAAAAATGAGAATAGTTGCCAAACAGTGGCAGTATGGCTCCTGTGAGCGCTGGGCGCAGTGAACCGGGCTCGGTAGCGGAGGGGTGGAGGCGCTTCTGTGTGTAGGGCGGCGCACTGGACCGGCCGCAGGGGTGCGCGGCACACTGCACCGAGCGTGGGCCCGTACAGCGGGCGCGGTAGCGGAGGGGCGGCACGTGGTGGAGGTGCCTAGCGGCTGGGGCGACGTGGCGTGCTCGAGTGCCTCATGCACGGCACGGGCGACGAGGCCTAGCGGCATGAACGCGGGCCGGTTGCCGCGTGGCGGCGGCGGAGCGGGAACACCCGTTCGAGTGGGCACGGGCGACGATGTCGCCGACTGCGTAATACGCAGGGGCGACACGTAGCGCAAGCGGGGCTCGGGCCCGGCTGCTGATGTCCGCAGCTGCAGGCGCGTGGCGAGGTGGGCCCGCCTTCGTTGCTGCGATTGACACAGAGAGAGAGAGAGAGAGAGAGAGAGAGATGCAAAGAAAGGGGAAGGGAGACGGGGTCTGACAGAGAGAGAGGGAGCGACAGGGCGTCTGAGGGAGAGAGAGAAAAGGTGAAAGAGAGAGAGAGTGTCTGACAGAAAAAGGGAGAGAGAGAGAGAGTAAAGAAACGCAGCAGAGAGAAAGAGAGGGAGAAAGAGAGAGTAAGAAGGGTGCGGCTCCAAGAGAGAGAGGTAAAGAAAGAGAGAAAAGTGCGAGGGAGAGGATGCAGAAGAGAGAAGAAAAAGCAAGAGAGAATGAAGATGCGTGCAGAGAGCAAAAAGAGAGAGAGAGAGTTTTTTTTTTTTCGAGAGAGAGAGCCCCGAAAGAAGGGAAGAGATGTCTTTAAAAAGGGGAGAAATTTTTCAAAATAGAGAAAGGAGGGAGAGGAGGTGATGGCTGCTCTTCTTGCCCCCTTCTTGGGTAAGAATTAGGGCAACCTTTTTAGGGTAATAAATACCCATTTTACCCCTGCTTTGATATTTTTCCCAAAATGAAGCTATTTTTGCTGAGATTCGAACTCATGTCCTCCCCACAAGTCTCCAGAGCTTTAACCAATGCGCCACCTTGCCTTAATGTCATGTTATCATAAAAATAAATGTTAGTTAAGTATTTATCCTGAATATCACATTTATTAATTTATTTAATATCCTGGTTTAGCTGAAAAACCGCAAATGCACTATACTCCTTGATTCACATGAAATGACAATGTTTTTAAGTCGGAATTTGACAAAATCAGTACCATTGGAATTGGTAAGAAATTATCTATCATTTCATGCTATTTTTCAGATAAAATTGTGAGTATGATGCGTGTGCTTGCCTTTAAATGATCAATATTATCAACTTATCAGACCCGGTCCACAAAAGTAAGAGGAAAAGAGGCAAAAAGCCGATACAAAATCAAAGGCCATCACATTACAAATGTTACACCGAAAGGCCACAAAATCAAAATAAAGAGAAGCGCAAGATCGTTAAATACCCCATAAAGTGAAAATGACCGAACCCCAACGGATATTATGGTAAAGAAGGGATATCTTTTTGGGTCTCCGGAACCCTCTCATGGGCTTTCTAGACAAATTCTTCTTTTCTTTCTACAAAGGCGTACTCCAAAACTTAAGGGATGACTTAGATTGACTAAGGGTCAGACCATCGAATGGGATGACGAATGAAAGCACAAGCTTAAGCACGATGAGTCTAAGTTAGATTATTGAAGAATAATTTGGGAATTAAGTTAATAAGTGAATATGCTCTTTTGATCTAAGTACCATGCTGGTCTTTTAGTTTGCACATTATTTCAAAATCCAAAAAAATAGATATTTCAAAATCCAAAAAAAATAGATATTTCAAAATAAATAAAAAATAGATATTCAAAACAAAAAAAAATATTTCAAAATCAGATATTTCAAATATTTTGAAAATTGCAATTGCAAAGCTGAAAAAAGATTTCAGTTAGCATCTGCTTGTCGCATTTGTTGTGTTTCATTCCTTTTATTTTCAGCGAGCATCTACATGCTTGAATGTTGCATAATTCCATTTCCTTTGATGGTTATTATTACCTTGATTAATAAAGGCTTCGCCCCTTGACTCTTTTACCAAGGAAAGAACTGATTAATCGGTTACTTAACTGGGCAAGGGGCTAAGCCTGAACAGATACTTAACCTGTTTGTTAAGTGATGAACAGGGCATGATTGAAGAAGGATGCACACAGAGCACAAAAGTTTCATGTATATTATCAAAAGGTGTTTTGTACAAGACTTCAACAACAAAAAGAAGAAAAGTACATGATAACAACCATCAAGGCTGACTCTCCCCAGCACCCTCTTATTGGCTCGTCGCCTCATCGGGTCCCTCTAGCCTATGAGTCGGAGGCGGTGGTGGTCCTATGGCGCTTGGCCTGCCTGGCCAAACGATACGGCGATACTCGCAGTGAAGGCACTCGCCTGGCCACAGTCGATCGCTCTCTGTCGAGCACGCTAGTACCGCTCCTCCACCATCCGTCACTCATGCTCCACTACAGAGAGACGTCCCTATAGGCTCCCCATCCTTGCCTGGTCGCGATCCCTCTCCTCCGTCCGTCAAGATGTCCAGACGAATATGGAGTCATGCAATGTCACCGGTGGAGAGGCGCGCCACCTAAGCCTCCAACTTAGCGATCCGGGCAGCCAAACTCCGAGCCTGTGCTAGCTCGGCATCCCTCTGCTCGAGAGCTTGCTGAAGCTCTTGAACCTGCAACAAAAGTTCTCACAGTCAGATCAATCAATCCAAATTGAAGCAAATGCATTATGTAAAGGTGAATAAAGTTGAAGACTTACCCGGGCCATCGCATCCTTCTCAGCCTAGGAGGCCCGGTAGATGGCAGAAGCGAGCTGACCCTGAAGATCAGCAAGAGTAGCCTCATGAGTAGCTGCGGAAGAAGATGAAGCCCTGGCCGAAGTAGAGGAAGGAGCCACTTGCGTGTAAATGGCCCGCTGAACAAAGAGAATGACTGTCAGTGGTTAAACGTCAAAACAAATTAACTAATCAAAATATTCATGCATAGCATTCATACATACCAGGTCGAATAACTCTTTCTGAACTTGTTCCAACTAGGCCTCTGCATCCTGCAGGCGGGCCCGGAGATCAATGATCGTTACATCCCGCGCATCCTGCATATCATGCATATACACATACATTCACAAATTTAAATCAAGATAATAATAAAATGGAAGACACATAAATCATACTTAAATCTAGAGGTCGTGAGTCCGATACTGCTGGAGGTAGGCCATGCTGTCCTCCGCATGGGACTCTACTCGCACCCCCTAGTGGTACCAATCTTCATATTGCTCGAAGAACTTGGCTCGCCAATCGGTGAGGGCCTGCTTCCCCCTCATCGAACGCCCAATCCCCTCTGATACCTCCTCGTCCACCCACTCATAGTGGAGTCCGAGGGTCCTCATCACGAGGCGGAGGCAGAGACCACAATTGGCCTGCCTCGCCCATGCCCATGTATGGGCGCCATATCACCTGCATGCACATAGGTTAGATGATTCATAATAATAAATTGCATGTAATCAATGAAAGATTGAATTTAATAAACAACTAAATATAACTCACCAGAAGCTCCGGGTAGTCCAAGAACTGGTTGCAGAGGGCCGTCAGCTAATGGTGCTGATGTAGCCGAAGCTATCACGTTCGGATTCCGAGACTAGAATCCGAAGATGGGACCCGAAGCTGGATCGGATCGGTGAAGAGGACCGACGGGGATCCGGAGCGAGGCGAGGGCGGAAACGGGGCTGAGGATCCGAAGTCGAGAGGTGCCCGGGCGAGAGCTCGCAGGGAGCGAAGCCGAGACTTCCTCGGACGATGCGGACCGGCCGTCGCAGGGCGAGGCCGAGGCTTCTTCGGACGAGGCGGACCGGCCTGCGGGAGTTGTGACCAAGACTCCTTTGGGCGAGGCGGACCAGCCGGCGAATGGCGTCGAGACCGGAGGGAGAAGACCCGAGGTCGGCGGCCGAAACCGACTCAGAGAGGTCAGCGAAGATTCAAACCGAAGCCCCTGCAGAAGGAGGAAAAGAAGAAGAAGAACCAGTCAGTAGGAGTCCCGGGCTTCGGCCCTAAGGAACCCCCTCCGACGACTAAGTTAGCTTCTGAAGAAGATTCGATTCATAAGTCAGGGAAGAAGAAATAGCTTTAATGCTTTTTGGACTGTAGTCCTTGGGTCTCGAAGACATACCTTTGGTAATAAATAGCCGTGTATTTATAGCGGAGGATAGAGGTTGCTTAGTGGTGGCAACCGATATAGGACTATGTTTTGGTTTACTGATAAACCGCCATAGCGCCTATCCCTCCCACCGGAGTGGGCCGGGTACGGCTACTGGGCCGAAGGGGGTTGGGCTGCTGATGGGCCTGATGCCGCTTAGTGGGCTGAAGCCTACCGGGCCGAGGGCCGCTGGGCCGCTAACGGGCCGAAGGTCGTTGGGCCGCTGATGGGCCGAAGGTTGCTGGGCCGCTGACGGGCCAAAGGTTGTTGGGCCGCCGATGGGCCGAAGGCTGTTGGGCCGCCGATGGGCCGAGGACCACTGGGCTGCTTACTGGGCCGAGGGCTGTTGGGCTGCTAATGGGCCGAAGGCTGCCAGTGGGCCTTTTACTACTGCTGTTGGACTGGTCTTAGTGTTGAGTTTGTTTTAATGGGCCGAATCGGATTCTGCCTCATCACATAGCCCCCCACTCTTGTCGTCCTCATTTTCATGAGATGGCGAGAGTAAAGTCCGAAGCCTTTTTTGGGAGAGTAATATGGTATGGGCTTCGTCTGAAACCATTGCTTTGTTTGTAAAGAGCTGCCTTAGGTCGGCCGAAGGCTAGTGACAAACAGCCTTGTGGCCGGGACCATGTTATTGCTACCTTCATCTCAGGCCGAGACTTGGTGATGGATGCCGAGAGCTAGTCCGGGGGCTTGTCCCGGTCTTTTGTTGCTTTTTAAGACGCCGTGACTAGGTGTATGGCCTACTTTTGTACTTGTCTATATATGGAAGGTATTCTGCTTTACTTGCATTTGCCTCTGCTTTACTTGCATTTGCCTCAGTGTCTGAATGAATAACTGAGTCTGGTTCTTTTTGTGGCCGAAGCCACTCCCGGTACGGTTTGCACGGGCTTAGAGAATAATGCCGCTCCCGATACGGTTTGTATGGCCGAAGCCACTCCCGGTACGGTTTGCACGGGCTTAGAAAACCATGCTGCTCCCGATACGGTTTGCATGGCCGAAGCCACTCCCTGTACGGTTTGCACGGGCTTAGAAAACCATGCCGCTGCCGATATGGTTTGCATGGCCGAAGCCACTCCCGGTACGGTTTGCACGGGCTTAGAAAACCATGCCGCGGCCGATATGGTTTGCATGGCCGAAGCCACTCCCGGTACGGTTTGCACGGGCTTAGAAAACCATGCTGCTCCCGATACGGTTTGCATGGCCGAAGCCACTCCCGGTACGGTTTACAGGGACTTAGAGAATAATGCCGCTCCCGATACTGTTTGCATGGCCGAAGCCACTCCCGGTACGGTTTGCACGAACTTAGAGAATAATGCCGCTCCCGATATGGTTTGCATGGCCGAAGCCACTCCCGGTACGGTTTGCACGGGCTTAGAAAACCATGCCACTCCCGATACAGTTTGCATGGCCGAAGCCACTCCCGGTACGGTTTACACGGACTTAGAGAATAATGCCGCTCCCGATACGGTTTGCATGGCCGAAGCCACTCCCGATACGGTTTACACGGACTTAGAGAATAATGCCGCTCCCGATACGGTTTGCATGGCCGAAGCCACTCCCGGTACGGTTTGCACGGGCTTAGAAAACCATGCCGCTCCCAATGCAGTTTGCATGGCCGAAGCCACTCCCGGTACGGTTTACACGGACTTAGAGAATAATGCCGCTCCCGATACGGTTTGCATGGCCAAAGCCACTCCCGGTACGGTTTGCACGGGCTTAGAAAACCATGCCGCTCCCGATACGGTTTGCATGGCCGAATCCACTCCCGGTACGGTTTACACGGACTTAGAGAATAATGCCGCTCCCGATACGGTTTGCATGGCCGAAGCCACTCCCGATATGGTTTACACGGACTTAGAGAATAATGCCGCTCCCGATACGGTTTGCATGGCCGAAGCCACTCCCGGTACGGTTTACACGGACTTAGAGAATAATGCCGCTCCCGATATGGTTTGCATGGCCGAAGCCACTCCCGGTACGGTTTGCACGGGCTTAGAAAACCATGCCGCTCCCGATACGGTTTGCGTGGCCGAAGCCACTCCTGGTACGGTTTACACAGACTTAGAGAATAATGCCGCTCCCGATACGATTTGCATGGCCGAAGCTACTCCCGATACGGTTTGCACGGACTTAGAGAATAATGCCGCTCCCGATACGGTTTGAATGGCCGAAGCCACTCCCGGTACGATTTGCACGGACTTAGAGAATAATGCCGCTCCCGATACAGTTTGCATGGCCGAAGCCACTCCCGGTACGGTTTGCACGGGCTTAAAAAACCATGCCACTCCCGATACGGTTTGCATGGCCGAAGCCACTCCCGGTACGGTTTACACAGACTTAGAGAATAATGCCGCTCTCGATACGGTTTCAATGGCCGAAGCCACTCCCGGTACGGTTTGCACGGGCTTAAAAAACCATGCCACTCCCGATACGGTTTGCATGGCCGAAGCCACTCCCGGTACGGTTTACACAGACTTACAGAATAATGCCGCTCTCGATAAGGTTTCAATGGCCGAAGCCACTCCCGGTACGGTTTGCACGGGCTTAGAGAATAATGCCGCTCCCGATACGGTTTGCATGGCCGAAGCCACTCCCGGTACGGTTTGCACGGGCTTAGAAAACCATGCTGCTCCCGATACGGTTTGCATGGCCGAAGCCACTCCCAGTACGGTTTACACGGACTTAGAGAATAATACCGCTCCCGATACGGTTTGCATGGCCGAAGCCACTCCCGGTACGGTTTGCACGGGCTTAGAAAACCATGCCGCTGCCGATACGGTTTGCATGGCCGAAGCCACTCCCGGTACGGTTTACACGGACTTAGAGAATAATGCCGCTCCCGATACGGTTTGCATGGCCGAAGCCACTCCCGGTACGGTTTGCACGGGCTTAGAAAACCATGCCGCTCCCGATACGGTTTGCGTGGCCGAAGCCACTCCTGGTACGGTTTACACAGACTTAGAGAATAATGCCGCTCCCGATACGATTTGCATGGCCGAAGCTACTCCCGATACGGTTTGCACGGACTTAGAGAATAATGCCGCTCCCGATACGGTTTGAATGGCCGAAGCCACTCCCGGTACGATTTGCACGGACTTAGAGAATAATGCCGCTCCCGATACAGTTTGCATGGCCGAAGCCACTCCCGGTACGGTTTGCACGGGTTTAAAAAACCATGCCACTCCCGATATGGTTTGCATGGCCGAAGCCACTCCCGGTACGGTTTACACAGACTTAGAGAATAATGCCGCTCTCGATACGGTTTCAATGGCCGAAGCCACTCCCGGTACGGTTTGCACGGGCTTAGAGAATAATGCCGCTCCCGATACGGTTTGCATGGCCGAAGCCACTCCCGGTACGGTTTGCACGGGCTTAGAAAACCATGCTGCTCCCGATACGGTTTGCATGGCTGAAGCCACTCCCAGTACGGTTTACACGGACTTAGAGAATAATACCGCTCCCGATACGGTTTGCATGGCCGAAGCCACTCCCGGTACGGTTTGCACGGGCTTAGAAAACCATGCCGCTGCCGATACGGTTTGCATGGCCGAAGCCACTCCCGGTACGGTTTACACGGACTTAGAGAATAATGCCGCTCCCGATACGGTTTGCATGGCCGAAGCCACTCCCGGTACGGTTTGCACGGGCTTAGAAAACCATGCCGCTCCCGATACGGTTTGCATGGCAGAAGCCACTCCCGATACGGTTTACACGGACTTAGAGAATAATGCCGCTCCCGATACGGTTGCATGGCCAAAGCCACTCCCGGTATGGTTTGCACGGGCTTAGATAACCATGCCACTCCCGATACAGTTTGTATGGCCGAAGCCACTCCCGGTACTGTTTACACGGATTTAGAGAATAATGTCGGACCTGTCGGCGTAAAGTTGCTATTCATGCGCCGACGAAGGAGCCGAAGCGGATTCGGCTTCAGTAGTAGCTCTGACTTCCGGCTGAGGGGACGAGGGTGCATCGGGAGTGAGTTTAGCAATAAAGTCAGCCAAGACTTGAGCTTTCACCGCGGTTCAAGGCCCATAAGGGATGTCGAACTCTCCTAGTTCGATCACCCACTTCGCTAGCCTCCCGGACACCTCTGGCCGAGAGAGGACTTGCCTTAAAGGTTTGATCTGTGAAGAGCTTTATTGAGTGCGCGAGAAAGTTGGGCCGGAGCCTCCTAGCAGAAGCGACGAGGGCCAAGGCCAGCTTCTCAAGAGCCGGATACCGAAGCTCTGCTCCGTGGAGGGCTCGGCTTATATAACAAACTGGCCTTCGAACACCACCTTCTTCTCGGACGAGGACGGTGCTGATAGCTGCTTCTGATGCGGCGAGGTATACGAACAACTGTTCTCCTCGGACTGGCTTAGATAAGATAGGAACATCGGGGAGATAAGCTTTCAGCTGAGGCGATCTCGGATGAGTTTAGATAAGACGGTCTTCTCGGACGAGGCGATCAATCTCCTCCAGAAGGTGCCGGCATTCGTCAGTCGAATGGCCGGTTTCCCGATGGTACTCGCAGTACTTGCGGGAGTCCCTTCGGCGGGAATCAGTCTTGATGCGCTCAGGCTGCCGAAGCATACCCTTCACCTCCATGAGCATCTGGGAGGGTGGAGCAGGTAGTGGCAGATAACGCCGCTGCGGATCCCGGTGCTAGTCTCGGTCCTATTCTTCCTCCCGGTATCGCTTGCGAGAGGGTTCTTGATCTTCTGGACGAGGGCGAACTGTTGGAGGGGTAGCCGCCGATACTGCCTCGGCAGTACTCTTGCCCTTGGACATCATCAGGGCTTCCCGGTTGATGTACTTGTGGGCCTGAGCCACCAGGTCCTGGAAGGTGGGAGGATGGCGTTTCCCGATAGAGCTGAGAAGCCCTTCGTCCGTGCATCCACTGATCACGGCCGAGACCGCGATCGAACCGTCCAGGTTTGGAATTTGGGCGGCTTCGGCCTGAAATCTAGTGAAATACTCTTAAAGGGTCTCAGTCGGTCGTTGCTGGATGGCGAATAGACTGACCGAGGTTTTACATTGCCGAGTGGCATCATAGAATTGGTCGATGAACAATTGGCCCAACTGGACTGGAGAGTGGATGGAATTGGGGGCCAATGTCTCGAACCAAGTCAAGGCTGTCTTTTCGAGAGTGAGGAGGAAGAGACGGCAGCGGACTGCCTCAGAAACCCCTCGGACAGAGAGATAGGTATTGAACCTCTGGAAGTGGTAGAGCGGATCTGTCATTCCATCTTAGAGAGGGCCTTTCAGCAGTTTAAAGTTGGGAGGTACCTTGGTGGCCAGAAGCCCTGGCGAGAACGGAATTTGCTCCAGAATGGTGCTGGCGAGAGGCGCTCCGTATGGCCGAGATACCATCTGCTGCATCTCTTTCCTCATTGCTGTCAGCCGCCGGTCCAGGTCCGGGGCAGTTGAAGTAGTGACCGATCGTCCTTCGGCCCAGGTTGGATGTGATAGAATTGGATGGCCTCAAAGCCAATCATTGTACATTCTAGTTCAGATTATTAATAAAGGCAATTATTTCTTCATTTACAGTTCTTGCAAATTAACTATCGTAATGAAGGTCCGTAGACAAATGTATGGGATATTGAATCATGATGAGATCGTGATAGTGAGATGAATATCCTTAGTCACTTGTCTTAAACAGTTCTCGATCATAGGATATTTGAGATGGACATTAAATATCCGATAAGATCGACACAAGTTATGTCTGCTCATGTGATGAGGGTGAATGATCTCACATTCACTCGTGTGGTGACACTAAGACAAACTTGTGGGTGCTCATTAGAGAATGAGTTCACTGAACATACCCAAATAAGAATTCCTAGATGGTAATTATACCTATTAGTCAACCAGGGAATTCAATCGTTGCAGTAGCACAGTTGGTCCTTTGACCTGAGTCACCAATGATACCTTGTTTGTAGACCATTGTGTCTTGATTCTCTAACTTGTGGACTTTAACCATTAAGCCCACGATAGTCGGTCTCTCAGATACAGTGGAAAGCTTGCGAAGGTAATTGAGTGAACAACAAGGGATCACTCACTCTTAGTATAAGACTGGAGAGAGAATGTCCTATGGATGTGTACACAGAAATCCCTGGCCAGGGTCAAATGAAAGAGATGTCTTTCTAGAAATTAACTGAGTACTAGAATCCATCTAAATAATGCGATAGAGGGTTTGACTATAAAACCATACCCTTGCATTATTGGGACATTGGATGAGTGAAGGATTTTATCTGTGCGGAATCTGCAGACGGAAAGGTTCAAATAAAGGGAACAGTATCCCTTATATCTTCTGGGATCATGAGGTAGTGTTTGGTACTGTTCATGATCAGAAGGCCAAGTGAATTAATCATCAGATGATAAACCACTTGTTTATTAAATTAATCATTTAACATATGATGTTTAAATGTTAATTAATAAATATTAAACTTTAGAATTAGTTCTAAGTTTAATAGGCCTGAAACCGGACTAATATATGGGCCTAGAGGGTCACACACATAAGAGTTCTCGTCAGACGGTGAGAGACGTTAAATTTCATGCTTATCTGGGTTTTTATGAAAAGCCGCAGGATAAACATGAATATTTAATGAAGATTTATCCAAGGCCAAACTCTTGGATAATCATGAGGATTAATCCTTGTGCTTATCCTTATTTCTTATATAAGGAGGCCAAGGGGAGGGGTAAAAGAAGTTGGACGAATTACACACCCCAAGATTCTCTATCTCCTCTCTCTCTCTCCTTCTCTCTCTTGGAGTAGATCTTTCTCTTTCCGCGCATGGTAGATTTGAGATCTAGTCGGAGCACTCAAGTCGAGGAGGAAAATGCGTCTGCAGCGGGAACTCGTGTGGATACCTCTAGAGATCATGCGCGTGCGCGATTACCGAGTCGGAATCATCCACGGGAGATTCGAAACCCCGCAAAGGTGAAGAACCGTTCTTCCCGCATTTATTTTATTGTCCGTTTTACGATCCCAGCAGCCGATATATAGGAATCGATTTATCTTTCCGCTGCGTTCTAGGCGATTCCTTACAGTGGTATCAGAGCCAAGTTGCTGGTTCGATTGTAAAACGGCTTCGTTTTGCATGATAATTTCTCGTTATGCGTGAAGAACCTGTATTGTACATGTTCTTGGGCTAAAATTTATTTAAAAATCTGGGAATCGTTCCCGTGTTTTTAGAATGTCTAAAATTATTGGGATATGATCCCGGAATTAAATAGGGTCTTTCTTGGGGCTGCTCCGTATGGGTAGAACATTATCATGATATTATTATTATTTTTTGGGGAAGCCACAGGGATGATCCCTGGTTTCTATGGCTGTCTGGTTCAACCAGATACATCTCCGATGATAACCGGAGATTCCCCATCACAGGCGGCAGTTGGGGTTATCCTTCCCTAGGCCATGCACTATAGGCCGCGTTCGGAACCGGCCTGCAAATACATGTAGGAAGTTCGTGATAACCACTGGGGACTACTACCGGCATATACGGCGCTGTATGGCCTATCCTCCCCTTTTTAACTGGTTCCTTCCTCTCTCATTCCGATGGCATGCAAATAGCAACGTGAGTACAGAGAGGTACGTACAGGGAGAAACCTTACGTCCGGCGACGCTCGACGCCGTCGACGACGTCCACCGGCGCTGTGGGGACCGGCCGAAACCCCGCCCCCCATCGGCTGGGCCGGTGGGGGGGAAAACCTCCTCGTTATCATGATAAACTGCAGCATGCAGGCTTGAGGGGAGGACCGGTGAAGCACGAGGACGTCCGGGGCGCCGCCGGCGACATCCACCGGCGCCGTTATGGCCGGCCGGAGCCCCGCCGCCGGTCGCCTAGGCCGGCGGCGACCCGCCCTCGCCGGTCGGGGGTGGACCAGGCGCGCGCGCCTCACCCCAAACCCTAACGAGCGGCGGGGGTGAAGCGGCGCGTGGGCCAACGGGCCGGCCCGCCCGACCCGCTGACCCGCGCCAGATCCGGACCGGGTCCGGACCCGGCCGGCCCAGCAGGCTACCCGAACCCCTTTTAAAACCCCCTTTTAACCCCTTTTTAGCCCATTTTAAATCCTTTTTAACCCATTTTAAAATTGTTTTAAGATAGAAAAATTATAGGGATAATTAATAACTATTATTAATTATTCTTATTATTATTAACATATTATTAAACTGTTTAATAACTGTTAATTCATTTAAAGGGTTTTATTGATTATAGGGTATTGGTTAATTATTTAAAATTGTTTTAGATAATTAACTTCCCTATTAAATCAATTAAGTTTAAAATTGTTTTAAACTTATTTTATGCATAACTTGATTTTATTTATCTGTTCAAAATGTTTGAATAAGTATTTAGATTAACTGAATGGTTTAATTATTTCATTAGTCAATAATGTTTTGAATATTATTGATAATATTGAAATAAATGTTAATTCGAAAAGTTATTGGTATTATAATTTTATATTTATAAAATTTAATACCAACAGTAATTATGTGATAATTATGATGCATGTGATGTGTTTTATGGTGGGATGATCATAGACTTAGTTTTATCATGTGATGATTGATGTGAATGAATGCGATGCATGATCGTTTCGAATTGTGCGTCGTTAAACACATGAAAACGTTCAATCTAAATTTATTCGGCTCATTCAAATCAAATTTTGGAAATTGATAGTGGTGAGTCCGAGTCGATCCACAGGGAGATAGAATTTTACTTTTGAAAACTTTGGACTTTAGTTAATCTAAAAAAATAAATGAAAATTTAAAGAAACTAATTACTTAATTAAACTAAAACTTAAGTTAACTAATATTACTTAAAAATAGGATTACTCTAATTAAACAAATCTTTTCTTTTCTTTTTTTTTTCAGAAATTAAACACAAACATAATTAAAAAAATAAGCACGACTAAAAAAAATTAACAAGGAAACTGCTATTTAACTAGGTGTAAATTACTAATTAACTAAAAATCATAAGACAAATTACAAAATTTAATATCCTAAATAACAAATCATTAAATAACAACTGACTAATCCTAATTCAATAACCAACTATTATACGAATGGGGGAAGGGAAAGAATAGAAGTAATCTGTGTGGGACTTTGTGGGTGGCTGCCGTGAACACTTGCAGAAGCAGCTGCGTGGAAGAGCTTGTTGTGAAGCTTTGCCGCGTGGGAGCTCGCAGGCTTCAAGTGCTGGAACCGCTGGGATGCAGTTGGGCATGCAAGGCTATGTGCGTTCAGGAGATGAAGGCTTCAAGCCCGTGGGCACGTGGAGCTGCTGGTATTTGCTGGCTGGGGCGTTGGTGACTTCTGGGAAGAAGCTTCAGGCGCAGCAGGTGGAGGTGTTGCTGGTTGGCTACGTGGAGATGCAGCCGGCATGCATGCTGGGAACTTGACGTGGAGACCAGCTAGGTGGTGTGCAGGCTGGTTCACGCAGGAGAGGGAGGCTGGTGCTGGATGTTACTGCTGATGCTGGGCACACCGGCTTGGTGTGCTGGTGCTGCGGCTGAGAGGAGGAGGCTGTGAACGCAGCAAGCTGGGCAGGAGGAAGACGGGATGCTCACAGCCGGCTACGTAGAGAAGCATGGACGTGGAGGAGCTGCTGGATGCTAGAGGCCGACAATTGCTGGCGCTGCTTGACGCACATGCTGGTGGTGCGTGGAGGCCGGCTTCACCAAGCGCGCGTGTGCATGGGCTTCAGCGGACGTGGAGCTGTAGGGAGCAACTTGACAACGCCGGGTGCTGGAGGTGCGCTGCTGGCTTGGACGTGGAGCTGCAGGGAGTGGGGATCTTGCAGAGAGAAACCGAGGGAGAGGGAAGGAGATGCTGAGAAGAGGAAGAGAAAACCGGAGCGAGAGAAAGAGAGAACGAGAGAGAGAAAGAACTGTGGAGGGAAAGAGAGACCGAGAGAGAGAGGGATTCGGGGGTTTGAGAGGGATGCTGGAATAAAAACGAGAGAGGGAGAAAACAGAGGGAGAGAAAGAGAAACCGCAGAGAGGGAGAGAAGATGCTGCTGAAAAAAATAAAACGGAGAGAGAACCGGGGGAGAGAGGATGCTGTGCGTGGGAGGTTTTATAGAGAGGAGGCCGGAATATGCTGCTGGAGAGGCGTTGGAAAAGGAGAAGAAAAGGGATATATAGAGAGGAAGAGAGGCGTGGGAAGGAAACTGGAGAAGAAGTCGGACTGCGGTTTAGGAAATTGGAGAGAAGGAAGGAAATAGTGGGTTTTGGGAAACTCCAGCGAAGGAAGGAATCAAATTGTATTTTTATCCATGTTTTAGTTGAAATCCGCACATTAGACCTCCCCCAAATTTCCGGAAACTCCACCAGCTGCACTGCATCATCGGCATGTCCTGTTCACACAAAATAAATATAAATTAACGCATTATCATAAAAATATCATCATATTTATTCATTTCGCCTCGGTTTTGTCAAAAAACCGCAACTGTGCTATACTCCTTTAATCAGATGAAATGACGATGTTTTTAAGTCAGAATTTGATGAAATTGGTACCGTTGGACTTGTTACAAAATTATCTATCATTTCATGCTATTTTGCAGATAAAAACATGAGTATGATGCATATGACTGCCCTTAAATGATCAATTTAACACTTTATCAATGCATATTTCATTTGGTATTTTCAATAGGACCTGCGTGTCCTCCTCTCTCTTAATCTAAATGTACTCTCTATCTTCCTATAAGATTGTACTCCCCTTGATAAGATCAAGATTTCTTATTATTTAAATGTACATTTAAGGACCTGCGAGTCCTAAATCTCATATTTAAATGTTACGGATTAAGTTTAGAGGACGGGATCTTCTGAAGACATCTCTGGAGGAAGGACTCACATCAAATGGAACCGGTGCTGCTGTTTTCACAATAGGATTCTATTATGGATCATCGTTTGGCTCCGATGATTCCATAGTAGATTAAGCAGTCCATGATCATCCCTATTTATTTTTCTGCATATATGTGATATTTGTGGACTATGCTATCATTTATATATTTCTATTAAGTATTATGATACTTCAAATCGAAATACTATTGATAGCACGATTTTTATAAATCAACTCAAAAACCCCTCTTTTAAAATTTAAGTTGTAAACGTGAGATATTCAGAATAATCCACGTAACCCACCATCATTATAGATCTAAGGATAATTCTTATCTCAAATGGATTTGTTGTGCTACCACAAGGTCTATTTGATTTAGAAATTAACCTAGGTCTACGACATGTGATGTCATTAAGATGAATGGACATAATAGTGTAGTTTTGTTGTGCTACCACAAGGATTGCACTATGAATTCATGTCATCTAAGTAATGATGGATAAACTTAACTGAATCATTTGATTTGTTGTGCTACCACAAGGTCATTCTGATTCAGGGGTTAAATTGATCGGATATTGCAAAATGTTGCAATTGTCAAGAGTTGACTGCCTAAGGGACTTGATGTGATTTGTTGTGCTACCACAAGATCACATGCATGATGCCCAAAGGATTCTGATCCCCACTAGGAGATCACCGAAATCTCCCGTTCTGTATATTAGAGGGTCATACAGATCGCCGAAAAATAGTAGGAGCCTAAATCTAGATTAAAAGTCATAAATCTGATTTTAAGAACTATCTGCTTATTTTTTATATTTCTTTGTAGGTCGCTTTGTCGTCACCTAACCCCCTTCGTTGCATACTTGATGCAAACAAACTCACGGGACCTAATTACATTGACTGGTTACGCAACCTGAAGATTGTCCTCAGTTGTGAAAAGCTAGCCTATGTCCTGGATCAACCAGATCCAGAACAACCAGGTGAAAATGCTAACGAGGATGAATTAATGATGTTTTAAAACTGGAAGGAGGACTCTATCAAAGTCCAGTGTTATATGCTTGGTTCAATGAACAATGAACTACAACGACAGCATGATAACATGGAACCTAAGTCCATTCTGAATCACCTACAAGAGTTGTTTGGTGAACAATCCAGAACAGAAAGATATGAGATATCTAAGAAACTGTTCAGGACCAGAATGAGCGAGAGCACATCTGTGCAAACTCATATGCTCAAGATGATAGAATGGATTGAGAGGCTTGCAGTGCTTGGCTTTGTTATAAACAATGACCTAAGCATCGACTTAATCCTACAGTCCCTTCCAGATTCATTTTCACAATTCATTATCAACTTCAATATGAACAAAATTGAACTTACACTGGCTGAGCTGCTCAACATGTTGAAGACAGCAGAAGGCACTATCCAGAAAGATAAGCCACATGTAATGCTTATTGGTAAGACCAATAAGAAAAGAAAAGCTTGACAGACCTTTAAGAAAGGTAAGCCTAAGAAGCTAGTGAAAAGCAAACCGGCGGTTCAAAAGGACAAAGCTAATGTCAATGACAAAGGTCAGTGTTTCCACTGCCATAAAGAAGGTCATTGGAAGAGAAACTGCAAGATTTATCTAGCAGAAAAAGCAAAGGAGAAGCTTGGTGAAGCTTCAGGTATACTCAAGATCGATCTTAACTTATCTTATAGAGAATCAACATCTTGGGTATTAGATACTGGATGTGTTTCTCATATCTGTAATAACTTGCAGGTGTTAACAAGTAAAAGAAGATTGAACCGCGGAGACGTAGATCTGAGACTTGGGAATGGAGCAAAAGTTACTGCGTTAGCTGTAGGGACAGCAAGACTTCAGATGCCATTAGGAGACTCATTGGAACTAATAGATTGTTATTATGTTCCAACCATTATTAGGAATATCATATCTATTTCATGTTTGGATAAACAAGGATATTCTATGAAACTTGAGAATAAAAGTTGTTCCATTTATCAAGGAGACAAATTGTTTGCTTCTGGATATTTATTGAATGGATTATATTTACTTGATATTTCATATGATGTTTGTCTAGTAAATAAATCTATTGAACGAGTAAATAAGGATGTGAACAAATCATACCTATGGCATTGTAGGCTCGGACATATAAATGAGAACAGGATCATTAGGTTGCAAAAGAATGGATATCTTGATCCATTTGATTATGAATCATTTGCAACTTGTGAAGCTTGTCTCATGGGAAAAATGACCAAGGCTCCGTTTTCAGGACATAGAGAAAGAGCTAAGGACTTATTGGAACTAATACATAGTGATGTATGTGGTCCAATGTCCACTCATGCTATGGGTGGTTACTCATACTTCGTTTCATTTACAGATAATTTCTCAAGATATGGTTACATATATTTAATGAAATATAAGTCAGAAGTCTTTGAGAAATTTAAAGAGTTTAAAAATGAAGTTGAGAACCAGACTGGAAAGAGTATCAAAATTCTTCGATCAGATCGAGGGGGTGAATACTTAAGTACATAATTCACACAATATCTTAGGAATAATGGTATTTTGTCTCAGTAGACTCCTCCCTATACACCACAATTAAATGGTGTATCGGAAAGTAGAAATCGTACTCGATTAGATATGGTACGATCAATGATGAGTTATGCTAAACTTCCAATCTCTTTTTGGGGATATGCACTATTGATTGCTGCATATCTGTTGAACAAAGTTCCCAGCAAGTCAGTATCTTCCACTCCATATGAGTTATGGAAAGAAAAGAAACCAGACTTTAAGCATGTTAGAGTCTGGGGTTGTCCTGCACATGTCAAAAGACATGATCCAGACAAACTGGATTCCAGGACAGAAAAATGTAGATTTGTGGGATATCCAAAAGAGACTTTTGGATATTATTTCTATCAGCCCAGCGATCAAAGGGTGTTTGTCGCAAAAAGAGCTGTCTTCTTAGAGAAAGAATATCTTTCAAAAGAAGACAGTGGGAGCAAGATAGAACTGGAAGAAATTCTAGACTCACAAATCAACACTAGTTCATCTACTGAACCATTGACTCAAGAACTTGTTCAAGATGATACACAAAAGGTTCGCAGGTCAGGTAGAGTGCCTAAGCAGCCTGAAAGATATGTTGGACATATCGATGATGGCAAACCAAAAGTACACTTAAATGAGGATGATGATCTTCAAACTTACCAAGAAGCCATGAATAGTCAAGAATCAGAGAAATGGCAAGAGGCAATAAATTCTGAAATTCAGTCCATGTATGCCAACCAAGTTTGGAACTTGGTTAATCTGCCAGAAGGTATAGTACCTATTGGGAGTAAATGGATCTTTAAAAGAAAGATCGGGGCAGATGGACAGATTGACACATACAAGGCAAGGCTGGTAGCAAAAGGATATCGTCAAAGGCAAGGCATTGACTATGACGAAACCTTTTCTCCAGTTGCCATGATTAAGTCAATCAGAATACTTATTGCTACCGCCGCATTCTATGATTATGAAATATGGCAAATGGATGTGAAAACAACATTCCTTAACAGGAACCTTCAAGAAGAGGTGTATATGATACAACCTGAAGGATTCACTTCCAAAGAGCATTCAAGTAAGGTATGCAAGCTGCAAAGATCCATTTATAGATTAAAGCAGGCATCCCGAACTTAGAACTTAAGATTTGATGAAGCAATCAAATCTTATGACTTCATTAAGAATGAAGATGAACCTTGTGTATACAAAAAGACTAGTGGGAGCGCAGTTACCTTTTTGGTACTTTACGTTGATGACATTCTACTCATTGGGAATGATGTAGGAATGTTGTCATCAGTAAAGACTTAGTTATCTAAAAACTTCTCCATAAAAGATTTGGGAGAAGCATCCTATATTCTGTGAATAAGGATCTATAGAGATAGGTCCAAAAGGATGCTTGGCTTATCCCAATCTATGTACATAGATACCATAGTCAAAAGGTTTGGCATGGAAAATTCCAAGAGAGGCCTCATTCCAATGAGGCATGGAATTTATCTCTCTAAAGAAATGTCTCCCAAGACACCTGAAGAGAAAGCATACATGGATAGTGTAACGACCCGCCATCCTATGACCGGAGACCCGGTCACTAAATGGATGTCGGCCCATTAACTGCGGGTTCACATCCGGATCTCACACAACACATCTGGAGGAGTAAGTGCTAAACAAGGCTAAATATAACAATCGCACGGACTACAAAGGTAAACGAGTGCGCAGAAGGGAAAATAATAATGTCCGTATACAGTCCAACAATAATTACATGTCCAACAAGTTAAATAAGTACAGGCAGAAGGAAAGTACAACAACATCGGGGCATACCCCGTGAACTAAGGCAGCTGCTGGTCCGCACACCAAGAAGACACCACGCTTCCGCTCGCCACGAGGTCCACACCTGAAACCGCAGGGAGTGAGCCACACCAGAATTGGGCTCAGTAGGGATCATCCGATCCCCTGCCTCCCACTCACACACCCACAAGTGCAACAACAGGAATATCTGGCAATTAAGTAAAGCAGTAAACATAGCACTCAACCTGATAGGAACCGTACGATAAGCAGTGTAACAAGAACAGTACCAAGTAACCCGAAAAGCCCAACACAAAGTCACGTCTCACAGTCAAAGTCCACGAAGCGACTGAACCACACTGTCGACCGAAGTCAAACGTCGCCTCCCAACACTACCACCACTGCTCACGCCTGTCCACCCCTACAGTGTTCCGGGACACTGTAGGGTGAGGCAGTGAGCCAAACTAGGACTAGCTGGAACCAGTGTACCGCCACTGCCAGCTACGTGTGCACACAAGCAGTCTAGACTACTGTCCTACCACCGGATTGCCTCCACGCTAGGCCTCAGCGCTTCCAGGAGGGCCCTGGGGACCGGCGAACCCCCGTCAAGCCGAAGCTACAGGAACTACCCACAAACCCAACTCTCCCGGGTTGCGTCAGGCCAAAGGGCTAAGGGTACCACTTGTAACCTTGATCAAAGGTCACATCAGGCCCAGTGGCTAAAGGGTAAACCAACTCCCACCAGTACCAGCTCCACAGCAAGAAACGCGTCAGAAGCTGTCACGACAAATAGGGAAACCCCGACCCGCTGAGGCCAAGCAGCAACCCCTCGGATAGCGCACCAGCTACTCCGGCCCGACGGGCTCAAGGTGGTTCTGCTTCCCTCAGCTAAAGGTAAACCACAACATGTACCCCTTCTCCCACCGGTACGGCACAATGCCTCACAGACACCATGACCCTGTCCCCATCGGTCCATGGTGACAAACATAAACCACAGTCCTATCGATCCACAGTCGTGTAAGCACACACACACACATAACATGATGCCATTCCACACACACAGAAGTCCTCAGTCTCAGCGTACAATGTAAAACATGCCTTAGAACCGCCAACAGTGAAACATATGTTTAAAAACCAGGGTTAAGACAGTTCTGTCTTGAATCGCGTCGACCGAGGTCGACGCCATTCAAGTCCCTTAGACGAGTTCAGTTAAAAGCCAGATTATCCCTTAAAACGCGTCCACCAGTGAAGCCGCCGTTTAAACGCGTCAGGGTCGCCAGACGCCATTCAACCCAGAGATCCAGATCGCAGAATACTCAAACGGGGGCATTGCCTACCTAAATGGCGTCATGATGGCCCGACGTCCTTCTGAAAGGCGTCGTCCATCCATGACGTCATTTAGCGCCAGAACCCCTAACTCAGGAAACCTCGAACAGGGAGGTTTCTGCCCTAAAACGCGTCGTACTGACCCGACGTCTTTTGGAAAGGCGTCGACCAGGCACGACGCCATTTAGCGCCAGAAACCAGGTTTCCTGGTTCGACCCGAGGGTCTCACCCTTAATCCCAAGCATCCCGAAAAGCCCCAAAACCAAAGGGGGAAGAAGAGAAATCCAACCATCACAAGCATGCTACGAAACCACGTTCGCAAGCACCGCCATTCCCACAAGGAATCCCCCTAAACATGCTCAATCTAACCCCAAACACGTCACGTCACGCCAAGAAACATACGAGCAACACATGCAAGGTTCGTCCCCCTACCGGTTCTTGAACTCCGCCAAGCTCCGTGCCACCGTCCCGCCGCACCGCACACCGCCGCCGGTACCCTCGAGGACGCCGCCACTCCGCCGGGACGTCGGCCGCCGTCCGGAGAAGGGAACGCCGCGAAGGAGGTGGTGGAGGTAGAGGTGAGAGGTAAGGAGGCTATGGAGTGGTTGGAAGAGGAAGAAGAGGAAGGGAAGGGGAAGAAGAGCGTCGGAGAGGGCGGAGAGGGCGAGGAGAGAGAGAGTGAAGGCGAGAATGAGGGAAAGAAGGGGAGGCTCGCGGGGTCAATCCGAAACCAGCTGAAACGCATCGATCGAGGCGGACGCCTATCAGTCTGACAGGACGGCCGTACTGACAGCGGTCTGAAACGCGTCACCCTCCACGGACGTCGTTCAGACGACAGGACAGGCCGTACTGACAACGCTCTGGCGCCGCACCTAGACATCGCAGAGGTCACAGTCTGAATCGCGTCGACCGACATGGACGCCGTTCAGTCGATGTGACCGGGGCCGTACTATCGCGGCCCGAAACCCGCCCACGTGGCGCACACGTGGCACAACACCCAGCAGACCTAAATGGCGTCCACACACCCTGACGCCTTTTGAAAGGCGTCGACAAGTGCTGACGCCATTCAGCCAGAAATCTCAAGACCCCACAGGGTCAAAACCAGGGGATCCGGCCCGAACCCGACCCGAATACAGAACCCGAAACCTCAGTCCTTACAGATAGAGTTCCTTATGCCTCGGCAATAGGATCTATCATGTATGCAATGCTATGTACTAGGCCTGATGTAGGGACTGAGGTTTCGGGTCGGTTTCGGGCCGGATCCCCTGGTTTGGACCCTGAGGGGTCTTGAGAGTTTCTTCTGAATGACGTCTACACTTCACGACGCCTTTCAAACGGCGTCTTGCAAGGTGGACGCCATTTAGATCTGTTGCTATTGTGCCACGTGGGCGCCACGTGGGCGGGTTTCGGGCCGCGAGAGTGCGGCCCCTGTCTTGTCGTCTGAACGGCGTCCATGATGGACGACGCCATTCAGACTGCGACCCTGCGATGTCAGTATACGGTGCCGGTCTTGTCGTCTGAACGGCGTCGGTGGCGAGCGACGCGTTTCAGAGCTTCTGTCAGAACGGCCCGTCCTGTCATCTGATAGGCGTCTGTCTCCGTCGACGCATTTTACCCTGTTTCGGATTGACCCCGCGAGCCTCCCTTTCTTTCCCTCATTCTCACCCTCTCACTCTCTCTCCTCCCCCTCTCCGCCTCCTACGACCCCTCTCTTCCCCTTTCCCTTTCTCTTCTTCCTCTTCCACCACTCCAACGCCTCTCTACCTCTCACCACTACCACCACCACTTCCTTCGCGGCGTTCCATTCTCCGGACGGCGGCCGACGTCCCGGCGGAGTGGCGACGTCCTCGGGGGTACCGGCGGCGGTCTGCGGTGCGGCGGTTCGGCGGCACGGAGCCAGGAGGAGTTCAAGTAACCGGTAGGGGGACGAACCTTGCGTGGATTGTACACGTTTCATCCGCAGTTTCCATGTGATGCATGATGTGTTTGGGGGTAGAACTAGCATGTTTAGGAGCTTTTCTTGATGGAGATGAGGGTTTCTGTGAATGAGGATTTGTGATGATTTAGCTTGCCCCTCTTCCTCCTCTGTTTGGTTTGATTTTGGGGCATTTGGGGGTGAAAAGGGAGCCATCGGGCTGAGTACAGAACCTGGTTTCTGGCACTAAAAGACGTCGTACCTGGAATACGCCATTTAGAATGGCGCCGGGCCAGTACGACGCCTTTCAAGCAGAAATCTTCCTGTTTGACTTCTCACGTGACCGGATCGCACTGTGCCGGGTTTTGTGTTACTGTGGACCTAGAGTGACAGTTGTAGCGCTTTATCACCCTGTGCTGGTGTGGGTGGAGCACAGTGGTGGGGGCGTGGGCGGGGTGACGCCTAGTGAGAGAGGGTCACCTGGTGAACCCCGGGGTTAGCTAGTACCGGTGTGGGTGTGGTACCTTTGGAGTGTCACTCGTGCTGGGGGAAGGAGTAACCACCTGAGCCAGTTGGGCCGGAGTAGCCAACGTGCTATCCGAGGGGTTACTGTTTGGTCTCAGTGGGTCGGTGTTTCCCACTTTCGGTTGTGTGGTCGGTGTTTCCCACTTTCGGAGGCGTGGTTGGCATGTTTTGCCGAGACGCGAGTTGTAGGCTCCTTAATAGAATGATTCTAGAGATATGCATGTTACATTTCGAATGCATGTGGTTCATATCGAGATTTAGGAGTAGTGTGTTACAGCTTTACTTGCCTTATTCACCTATATCTTTGTTATTGCACTTGTGGGTGTGTGAGTGGGAGGCAGGGGATCGGATGATCCCTACTGAGCCCAATTCTGGTGTAGCTCACTCCCTGCGATTTCAAGTGTGGACCTTGTGGCGTGGGGCGGCGTATGGTGCCTCCTTGGTGTACGGACCAGCAGCTATCTCAGTTCCGGGGTATGCCCCGATGTTGTTGTACTTTGTTTCTGCCTGTACTTATTTAATTTCTTGGGCTATGTAATTATTGTTGGACTGTGTACGGACATTATTAATTTACTTCCTGCGCACTGTACTTCCTTGTGGTCCGTGTGAATGTTATATTTAATCTTGTTTAACGCTTACTCCTCCAGATGTGTGTATAAGATCCGGGTGTGAGACCGTTGGATAATGATTCGACACCCATTTAGTGAGCAGGTCTCCGATCATAGGGTGGCGGGTCGTTATAATTGGTATCAGAGCTCAGTCTGGTCGAGTATGTGGTAAACTGGGTTAGATATCGTAGTCCAACAATAAGTACGAGTTTGTACAGGCGATGGCTGCTAGTGTAGATTGATAGGTTTTGACGCGTTTGTGTTGATTTTCGCATTCGTGGGGTAGTGATGGCACCGAGGAAGAGAGTTCCGTTGGCTCGTGGTACGAGATCAGACGATGGTAGTTCGGGGGCAGAAGGGCATAATATGGACCATTTCGTGGAGGCTATGATTGGAGCTATGGCTAGATACCAGCAGGGAGACGGTGGTGAGGGACCCAATTCCTGAGGTGACCATTCCACAATATTGGAGCGATTCTTGAAGTTGGAGACCCCTTCTTTCACGGGTCGACCAGTCCCAGACGAGGCAACTCGTTGGATTAAGAAAGTAGAGAAGGCGTTTGATGTTCTTGAATGTGCTGAGAGTGACAAGACCTTGTTGGCAACCTATTTGTTGAAGGACAATGCATACGAGTGGTGGGTTACCATCAAGACAATGATGTTTGCAGATAGATCCTTGAGAGAGATCCCTTGGGAGGTGTTTGTGAGAGAATTCAGTGGACAGTACTTTCCGAGGCTTGTCCAGAAGGCCAAGGAAAGAGAGTTTATGGAATTGGTGCAGAATGACATGTCAGTTCTAGAATATCATACGAAGTTTGTGGCTCTTGGAAGATTCGTTCCACACTTATCTGAGCATGAGAGATATAGAACAGAGAGATTTGTAGATGGACTCTGGTATGATCTGAGGACAATGGTGGCACCTCAATGTTGTAGAGATCTGGCGTCAGCGGTTCGATGCGCGGCAGCGGTGGTGACTCAATTTCAACAAATGGCGAAAGAGTTGGAGCGATCGGCACGAGGGAAGCAGCAAGGCAAGAGCAAATCAACGATCCTTTCGTCAAGCGGTTCGAGTTCCTTTGAGTTCGGATCCCAAGAGACGTCACGTGATGAAGATGAGGACGGTTCGGCCCAGCAGATGCAGACTGTGGCTAGCAGGCAGCAGGGAACGAGACGGGATGCGGCAGATTTTTGTCCCCATTGTAGTAGGTATCATGGCAATCGGATATGTCCATTGGTCACTGGTAGATGTTTTGGCTGTGGCAGGAAGGGACATCTTGCGAGGAACTGTCAACAGAAGAATAAGACAAGTCAGAAGCCGAGTGGTCAGTAAGAGCCCGGTACCTTATGTGGTGTTGTGTGTTCTTTCAGTGGAGATCCGAGATGCAGGGATAGATGAACACTCTTATCTTGTCTTATTAGGTAGGAGTTGTGAACTCTTATGGCACTCTTTAGGTATTTTTGGGTCATGGTGGTGATTCGATATTGTAATGTGTACTTTGTAAGGTTATTATATAATGATGATGGTCTATCAATTTTGGCGGAATTGTGGAACATAATTAACTTAGTAATGATTTGATTGACCGATTGTGTGTGGGGAGCCCTGTGTAAGAGTGTGATCGGTGAGGGCTTAGCAGGATTTTACCAACGGTTGGTCCAGGGGTTTTCTTCGATAGCGACCCCCCTTGTTGAGGTTGACTCGTAGGGGAGTTCGTTTCATGTGGACCGAGGAGTGTGAGCGGAGTTTCATTAAGTTGAAGACTCGCCTCACTTTGGCTCCAGTGTTGGTACTTCTATCAGGTTCCGGTGGATTTGTAGGGTATTCAGTTACATCACATCGAGGTTTGGGTGCGTTTCTGATGCAACTTGGTAAGATTGTCGCCTTTAGGCAGTTGAAGAAGCTTGAGGAGAACTATCCATTTAAGACTTAGAGGACAGATGCAGAGTTACCGCAGATTCTCCAGAGTTCAGAGGTGGAATTGTGGGGCAATAGTACAATCAGGTTAGAGGTAGACTTTGTGATTTGACCGTGGAGGACGTACACAGGTGTGTCCTTATTGAGGCGCACTGTTCTAGATAAATAGTGCTTCCCGGATCAAGTAAGACGTATCATTGTTGAGGTGGTCCAGTAGGAAGAAGGATAGGGCTGATTCTGTGGTTGAGTGCTTGAATTGTCGACATGTTAGGGTGGAGCATCAGAGTGGGGCAGCGGAAGCGTGGTTGCAGCCCTTGCCGATCCCGGTATGGAACGAGTGCTTGTGACTTTGGACTTGTGTTGGGATTGTTTTATCCCCTGGTGGTGGGAGCGTGATCTGGGTTACCGTTAAGCAATTGACCATGTCAGCACACTTCCTGGCTATCAGGAAGGACTGGTCAGTCGGTAAGTTGGCTGAGTTGTTTGTGAGTCGGATTATCTCTTTCTGCTCGATGTACCCTTATCCATCATGTCGGATCGGGCTTTGAGATTTACTTCTAGGTCGTGGGAAGAGTTTTTGGAAGGCCTTGGGTACGCAGTTAGCCTTCAGCCCGGCCTATCATCCTGAGGCTGATGGGAGATCGGAGAGGGCCATTCAGATTTTGGAGGTTTTGGTCGGGGCATGTTGCCTAGACTGAGAAGGTTCTTGGGAGCAGCGTTTGTTTACAGTGGAGTTTTGCGTACTATAATAGTTACCCTTCTAGCATTGGCATGGTGCCTTATGAGGCATTGTTCAGATGGCCGTGTCGACTCTCTGTGATTTGGTCTGAGATTGGCAAGAGACAGTTAGCAAGATCAGGGTTGGTATAGCAGTGTGCTGAGGTTGCCAGAGTAGTGCAGTGGAATTTAATTATAGATCGGACAAACAGAAGAGTTGTGCTATCATTGGTGGGATATGGACGATATGGACGATATCAAATCCATGTCTGGATTTGTGTTCATGTTAAATGGAGGTGCAATAAGCTGGAAAAGTTCCAAACAAGAAACAACTGCAGATTCGACGACCGAAGCAGAATACATTGCTGCGGCTGAAGCGGCCAAGGAGGCGGTTTGGATGAAGAAGTTCATCTCTGCATTTGGAGTAGTTCCAAGCATTTCAGATCCTATTCCATTATTGTGTGACAACAATGGAGCTATAGCTCAAGCGAAGGAGCCAAGATCACATCAGAAGTCAAAGCACATTCTGAGACGATTTCATCTGATTCGTGAGATTATCACCCGAGGAGATATAGTAGTTGAGAAAGTCTCATCTGAAGATAATGTAGCAGATCCCTTGACTAAGCCATTGTCTCAAAACAATTTAGAACGTCACCTTAAGTCTATGGGACTTAGACACATGGGTGATGGGCTATAGTCCAAGTGGGAGAATGATAGAATTGGATGGCCTCAAAGCCAATCATTGTACATTTTAGTTCAGATTATTAATAAAGGCAATTATTTCTTCATTTACAGTTCTTGCAAATTAACTATCGTAATGAAGGTCCGTAGATAAATGTATGGGATATTGAATCATGATGAGATCGTGATAGTGAGATCAATATCCTTAGTCACTTGTCTTAAACAGTTCTCGATCATAGGATATTTGAGATGGACATTAAATATCCGATAAGATCGACACAAGTCACATTCACTCGTGTGGTGACACTAAGACAAACTTGTGGATGCTCATTAGAGAATGAGTTCACTGAACATACCCAAATAAGAATTCCTAGATGGTAATTATACCTATTAGTCAACCAGGGAATTCAATCATTGCAGTAGCACAGTTGGTCCTTTGACCTGAGTCACCAATGATACCTTGTTTGTAGACCATTGTGTCTTGATTCTCTAACTTGTGGACTTTAACCATTAAGCCCACGATAGTCGGTCTCTCAGATACAGTGGAAAGCTTGCGAAGGTAATTGAGTGAACAACAAGGGATCACTCACTCTTGATATAAGACTGGAGAGAGAATGTCCTATGGATGTGTACACAGAAATCCCTGGCTAGGGTCAAATGAAAGAGATGTCTTGCTAGAAATTAACTAAGTACTAGAATCCATCTAAATAATGCGATAGAGGGTTTGACTATAAAACCATACCCTTGCATTATTGGGACATTGGATGAGTGAAGGATTTTATCTGTGCGGAATCTGCAAACGGAAAGGTTCAAATAAAGGGAACAGTATCCCTTACATCTTCTGGGATCATGAGGTAGTGTTTGGTACCGTTCATGATCAGAAGGCCAAGTGAATTAATCATCAAATGATAAACCACTTGTTTATTAAATTAATCATTTAACATATGATGTTTAAATGTTAATTAATAAATATTAAACTTTAGAATTAGTTCTAAGTTTAATGGGCCTGAAATCGGACTGATATATGGGCCTAGAGGGTCACACACATAAGAGTTCTCGTCAGACGGTGAGAGACGTTAAATTTCATGCTTATCTGGGTTTTTATGAAAAGCCGCAGGATAAACATGAATATTTAATGGAGATTTATCCAAGGCCAAACTCTTGGATAATCATGAGGATTAATCCTTGTGCTTATCCTTATTTCTTATATAAGGAGGCCAAGAGGAGGGGTAAAAGAAGTTGAACGAATTGGAGTAGATCTTTCTCTTTCCGCGCATGGTGGATTTGAGATCTGGTCGGAACACTCAAGTCGAGGAGGAAAACGCGTCTGCAGCGGAAGCTCGTGTGGATACCTCTAGAGATCGTGCGCGTGCGCGATTACCGAGTCGGAATCATCCACGGGAGATTCGAAACCCCGCAAAGGTGAAGAACCGTTCTTCCCGCATTTATTTTATTGTCCGTTTTATGATCCCAGCAGCCGATACATAGGAATCGATTTATCTTTCTGCTGTGTTCTAGGCGATTCCTTACAGGAGGAAACTCGGATGAAGCATAGTCTTGCTCCGTTATGATGTGGCCGGCGCGAGGGACTCGGGCAGGCGGTGCTAAGGGCTCGCTGCGTGCCGTCGCGGCCTCGTCAGGGAAGACCTGCGAGGGCGTTGGCCGAAGCCTTGCATCTTGGACAGGGCAGAATGGAGGAGGCGGTACTCGTTGTGGGAGCTGGCCCAGCAACCCCATGCGCTGGGCGATGGCGGATACCATATCTCGCAGGGGCGCCAAAGAAGTAACGGTGGCGGCTAGTGTTGCCACCTGTTGTTGAAGTTCCTCCATCCGATTGTCTCCAGGAGTGAGGGACTCTGGTATGACAGGAAGGGCAGAGCCTTGTGGAGGAACAGACGGGGCACCTTCGGAGTGAAGCGGCTGCGCTGAAGTTGCCCGCGTCTCTACCTCGTCTTGTCCGGATCGTCTGGTCACTGGACGATGAGACATGACTGGAATCCGAAGATGGGACCCGAAGCTGGATCGGATCGGTGAAGAGGACCGACGGGGATCCGGAGCGAGGCGAGGGCAGAAACGGGGCCGAGGATCCGAAGCCGAGAGGTGCCCGGGCGAGAGCTCGCAGGGAGCGAAGCCGAGACTTCCTCGGAAGATGCGGACCGGCCGTCGCAGGGCGAGGCCGAGGCTTCTTCGGACGAGGCGGACCGGCCTGCGGGAGTTGTGACCGAGACTCCTTTGGGCGAGGCGGACCAGCCGGCGAATGGCGTCGAGACCAGAGGAAGAAGACTCGAGGTCGGCGGCCGAGACCGACTCGGAGAGGTCGGCGAAGATTCAAACCGAAGCCCCTGCAGAAGGAGGAAAAGAAGAAGAAGAACCAGTCAGTAGGAGTCCCGGGCTTCGGCCCTAAGGAACCCCCTCCGACGGCTAAGTTAGCTTCTGAAGAAGATTCGATTCAGAAGTCAAGGAAGAAGAAATAGCTTTAATGCTTTTTGGACTGTAGTCCTTGGGTCTCGAAGACATACCTTTGGTAATAAATAGCCGTGTATTTATAACGGAGGATAGAGGTTGCTTAGTGGTGGCAACCGATATAGGACTATGTTTTGGTTTACTGATAAATCGCCATAGCGCCTATCCCTCCCACCGGAGTGGGCCGGGTACGGCTACTAGGCCAAAGGGGGTTGGGCCGCTGATGGGCCTGATGCCACTTAGTGGGCTGAAGCCTACCGGGCCGAGGGCCGCTGGGCCGCTAACGGGCCGAAGGCTGTTGGGCCGCTGATGGGCCGAAGGTTGCTGGGCCGCTGACGGGCCGAAGGTTGTTGGGACGCCGATGGGCCGAAGTCTGATGGGCCGCCGATGGGCCGAGGACCACTGGACTGCTTACTGGGCCGAGGGCTGTTGGGCCGCTAATGGGCCGAAGGCTGCTAGTGGGCCTTTCACTACTGCTGTTGGACTGGTCTTAGTGTTGGGTTTGTTTTAATGGGCCGAATCGGATTCTGCCTCATCAGGTGCTGTTGAGCCGTATCCATGATTGGTTGCCAACGGCGAGCCAACGGGATGGCATCCGACCTCACGATCCACGCTCGGCCGAGCGGGAAGTAATAATAAGTCCAAATCTGCATACATAAACATATAAGTTAGAAATCATCATATCATTTCATATCATTTCAAATTGCATAAACAAATAATTGAAATATCTTATACCTGAAGGAACGGCGAGAAGCCGCTGATAGTCGTCTCGCGGTCTGGCGTAACTATGGAAAGGTCGCAAACAGGTGGGCCAAGAGGGCCGCACCCCACACATACTTATGGATATGGTCGAGGTCATCTAGCAACAAGAGAAATCAGCAGTGGATATGGTCGTCCTTCGTGCCAAAAAGCAACCTACCAAAGAAGAAGAAAAAAAAAATCCTAAGCTGACGGTCTACTAATTCCTCATGACGAGGATCACTACAATAGATGGCAGAAGATGATCTGGCTAACCTAGCCCTAAAAGCCTCCCAGGTCTCATCAGGTCGACGTCGGGGCTCAACTAGACCTAGGGCAGCCTCTACGTCTACCCGGGGAACCGTCCTAGACTCCCTACTCAGCCCATCAGAGACCTCTATCCCTAACAGGCTCTCGGCTAGACCTAGGTAATCCGGGTAGGTCACCCTGCTTATAGCTCGCCCATCTACTCTAAGGCCAGTAATCCTAGCGACATCCTCTAAACTCGGGACCATATGGCCCCAGGGCATTAGGAATGCCCGACTCTATGCATGCCAACGCTCTCTCAGCGCCTGCAACAGTACCAAGTCAAGCCAGAAAGGCTCAATCTCCAAAATCTCACCGAATCCCATGTAGCAAAGCCGCGCCTTCTGGAAATCCGGTAGGCCTCGATAGGCACTAATGACTAGGTCCCACGAGATCCTAGCCCTCATTGTCCCCTGCAATCAATTCCATTAAATCATCAGTCAAGGGTATAAACAAAAATCAATTTCTAAAATTATTTTGAAAACAACTCATCCTGTCGGAATGGCGTCGGCCCAGGTGGACGCTTTTGAAAGGTGTCGCCCAGACTTGACGTCATTCAAACTTTTTTTTTAATCATTTAAAAATAACTTTTCTTGGTTGAATGGCGTCAGACCAGGTGGACACCCTTTGAAAGGCATCACCTGGTGTGGACGCCATTCAAACCCAATTTCGGACTTTTGAAAAGTCCCTTTCCTTATCCATTCTCATACCAAAACCAATCACATAAAGACTTACCATGTGGAGGCCGCCCTCCATCGCTTCCTCTTCATCACCCACAGCCACGAGAGGGATTTCTTCGCCGAGGATTGCTTCCGCCACCTCAAGCGCCATGGCGTCCGCGAGAGGAACTTCTTCGGGCCTCACCACGTGAACGGCTCGCCGGTGTTTTCCCGGGCCACTCGAGCCCTCGCCTTGCTCCATCGCTTAGAGAAAGTTGGAAGAGGTGAGAGTTCGAAGGATGAGGTCGGATGAGAGGGAGCCCGAGAGTGAGAGTGGAGTAGAGAAGGATGACAAGGGAATGAAATGGAGAGTTGGTCGTAGCACCGATGATCGTCAGAGGTGACGGTGATGATTGGAAAAGCAGGAGATGGCCGGAGAAAAGAGTGAGGTTCACCGGAATCGTAAGAAGGAATGAGGAAGAGAGCCCCCTGGCTCGAACTACCCCCCTTTAGAGAACTTAAAACGCGTCGTGCTATAGGGACGCTATTCAAGCGCATTAATTAAGGCAGTAAGTTGGAATTTTGAAAGAAAATGTGAAAGGCGTCTTTTAAGGGAGACGCCATTTATGGTTAAACCACCATTTTCTGGTCAGGGCCGTACCAGGATAATGATTATACGCATCAGGGCAGGATGACGCGTTTAAGTGGATTAATTACGGGATTAATGGCGTCTGTCAGAGAAGCCGCGGTTTAAGGAAATTTAATGCTAGAAATTTCTGAAAAAAATAGGAGAGAGACTTGAATGGCGTCCTCCCTTAAAGATGCGGTTTAGAGAAAATTCGGGTTTTAAGGATTTAATGTTTGAATTTTTGAAAAATGATTTTTAGCTTAAAGGTGTCTTTCTGAGAGGACGCTATTTACACCCGAAACTTATATTTTGAGGAAACATCAAGTTTTATTTCAAGAAAAAATTCTAAATAAATTATAAAGTATTAAGGATAGATTTTCATGACATCTAGGAACGATTCTTTATTAAAGATACATTCTTTATTACATCAACGGGATAAATGAGAGCTTTCAAGGAAGAATTTCCTGAAGCCCCATTACATATGGATATGCTAATCCTCTGTGAGCTTTATGTGAAGATTTTACATGATGAATGAAGCTGATGTTACACAATGTAACTATGAGCTCAGTTACTTCAAAGTCTTCATCAGCTTCCAATACACGCTTCTTGATTGAAGAGACGTTGGAAAACTCTGGAAACTCATGGCGAGGCATGTTGAGTTGAGTATAGCAGCGATGAGGATTATACAATATGAACTCAATTGCCCCAATCAGTCAGAGCTCTGCACCAGCTACACGGCGTACTCGGATCGTCTTCCTTACAAGAGCAAGTGGTGAAGAATCGAACCCGTACGATGGCATTCTCTTCAGATATGCACGCTAATCAACTCGAGTCTTGAGTTTAGGCACTTAGCTGATCATTCTCTCATTGAATTTCATGATATTGGAAATATAGAAGATTGGACTATTTTGATATATCTTAGATGGTCTTGCAGAATTTCTACTATAGTATTCGAACTTGAGATGCAACTCTACCCACAGAGCGAAGAGGAGCAAGCAACCATAAGGAGGTTGACCTATAGATGTTGTAGAAAGTCCACTGTAGAGATAGGCTAGGATCGTCGTGCCAATCTGTTTCCCTTCAAAGATCCCACAAACTACACTGACTTGATCATCTTCCAGAATATTGTCCTGGGCAGGAAAGAATAGAGATCCAGCCAGGCATGTGGTGAATGCCTTCATCACGTTCTCTGTATCTTCTACTTGGAGATCTTTAATCTCATTTAAGGTCCACTCTGCCAGCTTTGTAAGGTTAATCTCTTTTTTCGCGAGATATCCTTGGACTTCCTTTGGATCCTTCATGATCTTTATCAATAGTTGTTGGCCTGTGATCTTTTCCCTCATTAGTGCCATCTTATTCAAGATCAGTTCATCATTGTTCAGCTTGATCTTAGAAAGGCCCAGTAGGAGCTCGGCCTCTTCAAGGAGTATGGTAGCTTCGAACTTGGCAAAGAGAAAAGTGTAGGATTGTGGATGCCACAACTCAATTAAGGCTCCCATCGTTGCCCAATCTACGTTTGAGCTCTTGTTGTATTTTGCATGGACAACTAAGCCTTGGATATTCCACTTAGAAACATAAGATTACATGGAGATAGTAATGTTTTTCGCATGCTTCCGAATCTAAGGAAGAGAAGTGAATTTTCTTGGACCGGGGAAAAAAGGATGCCCCTAGAAGATGAATAGAAAAGAGAAAATTGATTCTAACAAGAAGAACATGTAAAGATAATTGAAGCACATGAAGAAGAAAAAGTTTAGGAAGGATTCAACTTATTTGCAGGTTAGGATCTCGTCTGCTCAGATGATCTTTCACGTCTGAAAGCTTCTTGAGCGTCTTCTTCATCTTTTTGTTTGAAGAATCCATCTTGTTCTTGGGCATTTTCCTCCTGAAACTTTGATTACTCTTGAGATTTGAAAAGAATCCCTTGCTTTGATCTCTTGCTTAAGCTTTGATATGAGTTGAGGAAGGTTATCTATAGTGATTTGCAATTCTGAGGAGCCCTTTCCGCATTGAAGAAGAGATAAGTATGAAGAGAGTTGGAGTTCGGATAGAACACAGCAAGAACCTCTCTCTGGCTTAAATGGCGTCGGGTGACAGGGACGTTATTCAAAAGGCGTCGGCTCGACACGACGCGATTCATAGTTTATTTGTTATTTTCCAAAATTGCATGTTTATCCATAATTGATGTTTAATTAATATATTTTCTTGAAATTACTGATGATTTCTAAGTGCAGAAAATTCATGGAGATTCAAGAAAATTCAAATGAAGCTGGAATTTCAACAAAGGTCCCATTGTGGGAATTCATGAGTCCCGACCATGGCTAAAATGATGGTTATCTTTATCTCTATCCTTGTATTATTTCATTTAATTGATTTGCATAATCATCATTACTATATGATAAATATTTATTAGATTATATCAACGACCTTGTGGTTCTGATGAAACTGGAATTTGAGTTCCCCTTCATTAAAAACAGTGATAATTCCAGAAGATTCTTAATCGCATGAATAGGCCGTTGATTGTTAATTATGAGGATGATGGTTTCGCTTTTGTGAAACAGTGCGTGGATAAACGAGCTTCGATTTAGCACTGAATTACAAAATTTGTATCTTGACTCATTAATGACAATTTAACAATATTATCTTTGATTAATTTATATTTTATTTATTTTTATATTTTTCTTTTAGCCAGCATGCATCATATAGGACTTTAATATAATTGTGATAAGCATTAATTCTTGATTAAACTTCAGACCATTGATTAAATAAATCCCGACATGATATAAAATATTCCATTATGAATTGAGTATCTTGATTATCTTTGAGATTCACTTGAAGATATCCTTAGAATTCTATCCTTTCTTGGACTCTTTATCCAACATTTCTTGTTTCCTTTAAGATCCATCATAGTTGCAGCACTTTCACATTGGCTGGTAACCGCTCCCCATAACGAAACCTGTAAGGTTTGTGACCTAGGGTACTTTCCAATCGTGGAGGTTGATCGACCTTATTTTGTTTCATTTATTTCCTTCATCCAGACATAACTGATTCCATTGATCTCTTTGAGTTATCTTCACGGATTGTTTTGAGAAAAATTCCCATCATGTGATGTTGAGAGCGTGTCTCATCACACCTTGGCATCACCTTTTCAGTACATTCCATTTCATTTCACTCATTTGCAAAGTCAATGCCAAGGTGGGGCAGCTGTAGACACGCTAATTTTGACATCATTTTGAGTAAATTTCATATCATATAATAATGCCCCAAAGTTGTATGATATTTAATCATTAATTGATCTTTTATTTAATTTTATGGAATAATTGTTTCTCTAAATGGCGTCGTCCAAGAAAGACGCCATTTAAGTTTATTAATGAAATTGATTTTAACATAAATTTTTAATCGAATATGAAATTATCCTAAAAGATGTCACCCAACAGAGACGCCATTTAGGATTTTAATCTTATTTTGATTTTTAATTAATTTATTAATTGACTGAAAGACGTCTATCCAGCACGACGCCATTTAGGTTTCCTAAGTATTTCTGTTTCTTCTTCCCGAATTTATCCTTATCTTAATTAAGCTAAAAGATGTCTCCTTTGGGCGACGTGTTGTAGCTGATTACAGAAAATAATGAATTAGCTTGTGTTTATCTTATTTCTTCAGTTGGATTAGTTTAAAATTCTTTCATGTTGATCTATAAGTGGCCGCGAATGTGCGTGAAAGCCTTAAACTCAACTCTATATAAATCATATCCTTGGTCAAAAAATTAAGAGAGAGACGACGTCCAAAGGCAAAAAGCATTCAAGCATTGAATGATCGAGGCGCTATGCGACTACTTCTAGGAAAGAGAAAGCTTCATCATCTTCATCCCTTCTTCATCCTTCAAAATTATTCAAGAAGCAAGGCTTTCAGAGGCTTTTCAACTTAGTCTTCTCAATTAATTCCTCATTAATCTCTGCATATATATATATATATATTTTTTTCTTTCATTGATTTCATCATATTAGTTTCATAGTTCTGTTCATCACATCACTTCATGCTATTCACACAACACTAGCATATTTTTCTAACTCACATGCTAAAAGATTTTAAAGACCACAAAACAAGTGAGTTCATCTTGTTTGAATTGCATGATTAGAATTCTCATTAGAATAGGTACTACCTCTATTTAGTTCTTATTAGTCTTTCTCCTCTTTTCATCCCATTCTTTGCAAGGTACAAAGGAGTATCAGAAGATCAAGAGGAGGGATATCAACAAAGAAGATTTGGACGATCCTCAAAATCCAATCAGCATTCAAAGTAAGAACAATATTAAAACGGTTCTTTTTCTTCGGCCGGCTGAAGAGAAGGAATCAAGAACTTTAACATCTCCCACGTCTGAAACAGGTAAGCGATCATCCTTTTATCTTTTGAAGCTTTTTAGTCAAAAGCTTTCTGGCGATCACACTTAGTTTTAATAGGTTTCATTGTCATATAATCAACATGAAATTCATGATTTCACACATCACAATTTTAGCACTCACAGATAGGGGTTTAAAAGAAACATAAAAGTGAGTGATTTTAGTTTCGTTGCATTTTTAAATCAATCTTTAAATAGTTACTCTACTTTCATAGCTCTAATTCGTTTTTCTTTCTTTTCTTCATTTGATCTTTTGCAAGATTTGAAGAAGAAGAGAGGCTTTGAAGAAAAAAACAACACGAAAAGAACACAAAAGCAAGAACAAGAACGAAAAGGGCTCCCTTTCTTTGGCCAGCCAAAGGAAGAAGATTAAGGACTTAACAACTCCCAAGTTTGAAAAGGTAAGCAATCAATCTTTTTTTTATAGTTTAACAGTTTCTCGTGATCATGTTTTCTTTAATTTTAATAGTTTTATTCATCATATAAATAACATGAAATTCATGAATATCACAAACATGATTTGAGCACCTACAAAGCTCACTTGGACATGGCGGGAACCTCTTCGTGCCACCCTCCAAGCCTCCCCACGAGTGCGAAGAACCTTGCGATCAACTCCCGTTCCTGCTGTAAATCTTTCTCTCTTCCTCTTTTCTCTCTTTCTCTCTTTCTTTCTACCTCCCTCTCTCTCTTTTTCTCCACTCTCTCTCTCTAAAACGTGGGCAAAGAGGGAGGAGAAGAGATGGGGAGATGAAAGGGGCTACCTCCCTATTTATAGGGGATGGCTTTGCTTAGGATGGGGACAAATGTCCCTTTTAAGAACCCTTATATGCGGGACTTGTATCCCTTTAGGATAGGGATTAGCTAGGTTGTGACAAGTTTCTAATGAGGTGGCATGGGGGTAACTTGGGGGCCAAGAAATCTTACCATTATCCTTTACCAGTATCCTCATCCTTTAGCAGTATCCTTTAGTACTTTTATATTTAAGTCCCTGTATCTTTTATAATTGGCTTTATACCCTCATTCACCACTTTTTCACCGAATTTAACTTTTTGTTGGTGATTTGAGGACACTTCTAGAAGTCTTACAAATTACACTTAAGACCTTATGAAAATCATATAATGCAGCATAGGACATGAACTTTTTGAAATTGCGTTTATACTTTTTTGGTATTTGTGAATATACCCTTTTTCATAATTATGTACATGTTAGTACGTAACTATAATCTTGTGGGTCCTTATATCTTCTCCCCCTTAAACAAAATTCGTCCTCGAATTTTAAATCTAACTGAATAAATTGCTTAATATAGTGAGGATCTTACTGAAAAGATGTAGATACTTGTTCCTCATTTCATCTTCCATTTCCCATATAGCTTCTTCTGTTGACTGGTTTCTCCATAGAACTTTCACTAAAGGAATTGTCTTATTTATAAGCTCCTTTATTTTGAAGTCCAAAATTTACACTGATTGTTCTTCATAATTTAGATTTGGCTGGATCTAGAACTTGCCATATTCTATGACATGGGATGGGTCATGAAGATATTTCTTAAGCATGGAGACATGAAAAGTGTTGTGAACTCCTTCTAGGACAGGTGGTAGAGCTAGCTGGTACGCTACGTCTCCAATCTTCTACAGAATTTCGAATAGACCAATATAGCGAGGTGCCAATTTGCTTCGCTTTCCGAATTCGACAACTCTTTTTTATGGAAAAACCTTCAGAAAAACATGGTCCCCGACTTCAAAAGAAATATCCTTTCCTTTTTGATCGGCATAACTCTTTTGTCGATTCTGTACAGCTATCATTGGTAGATAAGTTGAATGTTCTCTATACTGGCCTACACAATGTCTGGGCCTATCAATTGTCTCTCTCCAAACTATTCCTAACATACAGGTGATCTACAAGGTCTCCCATATAGAGCTTCAAAAGGAAATATTTTAATACTGGCATGAAAGCTATTGTTATAGGCAAACTCGACCAATGGTAGATTTTTATCTCAATCTCCTTTCCAATTCAGACTACATGCTCTAAGCATATCTTCTAGTGTCTAGATAGTTCTTTTTAACTAGCCGTCAGTCTAAGGATGAAAGACAATATTAAATTTTAATTGAGTGCCTAAAGCTTCCTAGAGACTCTTCCATATTCTGGAAGTGAAACTAGAGTCTCTATCGGAGATAATTAACTTGGGAACCCCATGTAGCTTACTGATATTGTCTATATATAGCTTGATCAAACTTCCTACATATTGTGAAATCTTAATTGGCAAGACATGGGTAGATTTTATGATTCTATCGACGATTACCGAGATGGCATCCACATACTGATCGGGGAAGACCTATGATAAAGTCTATAGTGATATGCTCCCATTTCTAGTCTGAAATTTCTATCTTTTGAAGTAGTCCAGAAGGTCTCTGATGTTCTGCCTTAACCTGCTTATAGACTACGCATTTAAAAACAAAATCAGCAATATCTTTCTTCATACCTGGCCACCAGAAAGTACGCTTCATATCTTGTTACATCTTGGTACTTCAAGGATGAATAGTGAACTTTGACCTATGAGCTTCGATCAAAAGATCCTTTCTTAATTATTGGTGCTCGGGAACACATAATCTGCCCCGAAAATATATCACCCCACGATCATTTGTTTTAAATCCAGGCTTATCAGTTAGTTCTTGCAACTTATGACCGCTGAGCTTCAGAGATTTTCTCCACAATTGCAGATTGAATGGATAATTGAGATAAGGAGGCAATAACTTCCTCGATCATCTTCCAATCTCTGATCATCATCAGTCGCTTCCTGCTGAGGGCATCGACTACAATATTTGTCTTGCCTGGGTTATAATTCAATTTAAAATCATAATCTTTTAGGAATCCTATCCAACACCTTTGTCTAAGATTTAGCTCTTTTTGAGAGAAAATATATTTAAGGCTCTGATGATCTGTAAAGACTTGAAATTGCACTCCATATAAATAATGCCTCCATATGTTAAGTGCATGAACTACTATTGCTAATTCAAGATCATAGGTCGAATAATTTAGCTAATGATCATTTAGTGGGCAGGATGCATAAACAATTACCTTACCATGCTACATGAGCACACAACCGATACCTTGTCTTGAGGCATCAGTATAGATGACAAAACCTTCAGTTCTACTAGGCAGGACAAGGACTGGAGCTGTAGTTAATCTTTTCTTTAACTCCTAGAAGCTCCTCTCACATTCTTCTGTCCACAAAAATCTTACCCCTTTTTGGGTTAGCTTAGTAAGAGAGGTTGCTAGAGTAGTAAACCTTTTTATAAAGCATCAATAGTATCCAGCTAGACCTAGAAAACTCCGAACTTCAGTTGGAGTCTTAGATGCTTCCCAATTAAGTATAGCTTGAATCTTGACTGGATCAACAATTACACCTTCTTTAAAAATAATATGGCCGTAAAATTGAATTTGTCGTAACAAGAACTCACACTTACTGAATTTGACATATAGTTTGTGAGTTCTGAGAGTTTTCATAATAATCTTCAGGTGTTCCTTATGTACTTCCTCAGTAGGAGAATATATTAGGACATCAACTATAAATACTACTACAAAATGATCCCAGTACAGTTTGAATACCCGGTTATTAAATCCATAAAAGTTGTAGGGGCATTGGTTAAAACAAAAGGCATGACTATAAATTCATAGTGTCTGTACCTAGTTCGAAATGCTGTTTTAGGAATGTCTTCTTCTTTAATCCTTAATTGATGATATCTTGATCGAAAATCTATCTTTAAAAATATGGTGGCTCCTTGTAATTGATCAAATAGATAATCAATTCGCGACAGTGGATATCGATTCATGATAGTAACTTGACAGAGCCGTAGAGATCCATTCTTCTTCCTAACAAATAAAACAAGAGCACCCCATGCAGACACACTAGGACGAATAAATCCCTTGTCTATTGTGAAGATCAGTCCTACCCTGAATAAGCCACTGCTGAAGAAAAGAGGGCTATCAGGAGAATTGCTCAGAGATACACCCTAGTTGGAGGCGAGTTATATAGACGTAGATTTGATGGTGTTCTTCTGAGCTTAGACGAAGATGAGGTTTGGAAGATCATGGAAGGAGCACATGCTGGAGTTTGTGGTGGCCATGTTAATGGACAAATGTTATCGAATAAAATCCTTAAACAAGGATATTATTGGTTGAGCATGGAAGAAGATTGTGTAGGGTTTGTACGTAAGAGTGCTAAGTGTCAACTTCATGCCGACAAGATCCATTCCCCCGCATCTTCACTCCATCATGTTTCCTCCCTATGGCCTTTCTCCGTGTGGGCTTTCGACATCGTTGGACCTCTCGGTGATCTTAATTCCGGCATTAAGCAGAAATCCTTCATTCTCACTGCAACAGAGTACGTCGTCACCAAGTGGGCAAAAGCTGAAGCTTACACAGAAGTCAAAGCGCCAACAATCTGCAAGTTTATCATGAAGAATATCATCACAAGGTTCAGAATTCCAAGCATCATCATCACTAATAATGGACCGCAGTTCATCTCACAAGAGATGAAGGACCTCTGCAATAGGTATAAAATTGCATTGCATCATTCATCTCCTTATTATCCGCAAGGCAATGGCCAAGCAGAGGCAACTAATAACACCTTGATAAAATCATCAAGAAAACGTGTAAATCTAACCGATACACAGACTGTCTAGAGAAATTTATTGAGGTTCTATGGGCATACCGAACTTCAATCCGCACGCCCACTGGGCATACTCCATATTCCTTAACATTTGGAATGGAAGCGGTAGTTCCATACGAAATCCTCATCCCGTCATTAAGAGTACAATTGAATAAGGAGTTTTCCATTGATGAGCATCGCTCTGCACTCCTCGCTCAATTAGAACTTCTAGACGAGAAAAGATGGTCAACGACTAATCATTCACAAGTATATCAAAATAGATTAGCACGTTTTTATCAAAAGAAGGTCATTGAACGTAAATTCAAAGTTGGTGAAATGGTGGTTAAAAGAATTTTCATAAAACCTGGTGGTCCACATTCTAAACTCCAACCCAATTGGGAAGGACCTTATGTTATCTCAAGTGTTTTTCCTGGTAATGCCTACAAACTAGTTAATGCAGAAGGTGAAGAACTATCTCATCCCTAGAACGGTTTGTATCTTAAGTAATATTACCCGTAAATTAGGAGTGTCGATCGGCATGGTGCTAAGACTAGTGGAGTCAGAAAATTTGAAGTCCCAAATTCCCTTGTTAGTCTTCGATCGTCTAATTCAGGTGCATTATTCACTCACAAACACACTTTGTCCTCGAGTAACAAGAGATGTAAAGTCCAAGGAAGATTGACAGGTTGACCGAGAGTATAAAAGTACAACCCATTTTGGCTTTATTACTCCTTTTTATATTCGGCTCGCGATGTCAGAACGAGCTCAAGATAGACTACTGAAAATACTCGCCGTCTTAGTAGGAGGCTGTCATAAAAAAAATGGAAAAAGATATGCACCATAAAAGAAAAATCAGAAGGGCAAAAGCCAAATCTAGTACAAAAGGCTACAAATGTCAAATCAAAAGGCCACAAATATCCAAACGAAAGGGAGTGCAAGGTCAAAAATATCCCGCAAAGTGAAAATGACCGAACCTCAACGGACAATAGGGTAGAGGATGGACATCTTCCTAGGTCTTCGGAACCCTCTGGGGAGCTTTCTAGACCATTTCTTCCTTTCCCTCTAAGGGGCGTGCTCCAAGCTTAAAGAATGGCCTAAGTTGACTGAGGGTCGGATCATCAAATGCGATTGAGGATATAAGCACAATAGAAGCACGATGAACCCGGATTAGGGTATTAAAGAATGATTAACGATTAGGGAATTAAGATGACGAATAAGTAAAACTCTTTTGATCCATGTACCATGTTGGTCTTCAGGAATAAATGGATATTTGAAAATTACAAAAAAAAAAGGATATTTCAAAATTAAAAAAAATAAATATTTCAAAACGACAAAAAAATTGAATATTGCAAAACCACAAAGAAAATAGATATTCCAAAACAACAAAAAATAGATATTTTAAAATAACAAAAAATTGGATATTTCAAAACCAAAAAAATTAGATATTCCGAAAATTGCAATTGCAAAACAAAAATATTTCAATTAGTATTTGCTTGTTATTCATGAGTGTTGCACGGTTTAAATTTCAGTGAGCATTTGCATGCTTGTAAGTTGCATTTTACCATTTATTTCCCCTTTAATCATCTTTACTTGCCTTCATTAAATAAAGACTTTGCCCCTTGAACCTTCTACCAAGGATAGGATCAAGTAGCCAGTTACTTAATATGTTTGTCAAGCCATGCACATGACACATGTATCAAAGGAAAATCAACAGAAGAATCAAGTATGAAAGGATTCCATTCATATATGCCAAAAGTTTTGTACACAAGATGAGAAGTCCATCAGCAAGACTTCAAAACAAAAAAAGAAGATACAACTAAGCAGCCCTCATAGCTGACTCTCTCCTGCACCTTCATCATATTGGCTTTGCGCTTCGTTTGGTCCCTCTTGCATCTTGGAAGGTGGTAGCGATGGTCCCATTAAGCTCGGCCCGACCTGGCCCGAAGATATGGCAACCTAGCGGTGAAAGCGCTCCTGTGTCCCCGCTCTTGAGCCCGCTGACGTGCTCGCCGGTACCGTTCCTCCACACTGCGGCGCTCGTGCTCAGCAATGCCCAGCTGGACCCACAGCGAAGTCATCTTCGTATCCATCTGATGTCGCTCCTCGCGCTCGCGGTCCCGTTCCTCTACAATGACCTTCAGCCGTGATTGGAGGCGTGAAAGCTCCTGAGGCAGGTCACCTGTGGAGAGCCTCACCAGCTGCTCCTCCAGTTCAATGACACGGGCCGCTCTACCTCGAGCCTCCTCGAGAGCCTGACAGAACTCTTGAACCTGCAACAGAAGACACTGTCAGTCAACTAATCAAGCAAGCAGAGAATACCATGTAGAAATGAAGAAAGCAAGTTGAAGACTCACCCAGACAGTGGCATCATCCTCAGCCTGAACGACTTTTCGGATGGCTAGGGTCAACTGACTCCGCAGGTCAGTGATGGTGGCCTCGTGAGCAACACTGGAAGAAGAAGCGCCGGTAGAAGATGAGGGTGGAGCCGTGTAAGGACTGAGGTTTCGGATCCGGTTATCAGGTCAGTCTCAGGGTCGGATTCCCTGGTTTGGGCCCTGATGGGACTGGGGAGTGCCATCTAAATGACGTCTACGATGCATGACGCCTTTTGAACGGCGTCTTGATGGGTGGACGCCATTTAGTTTGATTGCCGATGTGCCACGTGGGCGGGCTTTGAGCCGCGAGAGTACGGCCCTGTCGTGTCGTCTGAACGGCGTCCGCGATGGACGACGCCATTCAGACTGCGACCCTAGGTTGTCAATGTACGGTGCCGGTCTTGTCGTCTGAACGGCGTCTTGGGCACGCGACGCGTTTCAGACTCTGTCAGTACGGCCCGTCATGTCAACAGATAGGCGTCCGTGCAGCTCAACGCGTTTTAGCCAGTTTTTGGTTAACCTCGCGAACCCTCCTTCCTTTCCCTCATTTTTCTCCTCCCTCTTCTCTCTCCTCTCTTCCCCGGCGGCTCCGGCGATTCTTCCTTCCCCTCCTTCTTTTCCTCCCACCATTACATCTCTCCCTCCACTCCATCGACCTCCTAACTCCATTACATCTCTCCCTCCACTCCATCGACCTCCTAACTCCCACCACTACCACCACCACCTCCTCCGCGGCGTTTTCTCTCCGGACGGCGGCCGACGTCCCGGTGGAGTAACGACGACCTCGGCGGTACCGGCGGCGACGTGGAGCGAGACGGGTGGGCAGCTTGGAGCTTGGAGGAGTTCATGTAACCGGTAGGGTGACGATTCCCAGTGCATTTCGTTTGAAACCATGTTTTCCCGCGTTTGAAGCATGTTTTAGGGGTATTTTTGGGGTGAAAACGCTAAGTGCATGTATGAGAAATTGGGTATTCTAAAGGGTAGTTAGGTTCTCCTCCTTCCCCTTTATGTTTTGTGCCCTTTTCTATGCGTTTTGGGGGAGAAATCCCATCTCGTGGATCGGGGGAAACGAGAGGGAGAACCTGTCTGTCGGGACTAAATGGCGTCGAGGTGAAGCGACGCCTTTTAGAAAGGCGGCGCCCACCCACGACGCTATTCAGCCCCATTTACAGACTCTGTCTCTGGACTGTTGAGCGTCCAAGGACAGCGACGCCTTTTTAAAAGGCGACTTGCGTGAACGACGCATTTTAGTGGAAATCACTCCATGGCCTGTTCCTATTTTCGGTCGCTAACAGGCGACGAAGGACAGCGACGCCTTTCAAAAGGAGACTACCTGTGGCGACGCGTTTTACGCCAGGTTTTGAGGGCGAGTTTTCTATGAACCAGTTTAGGAGGCTTGAATGGCGTCGATTTTGGGCGACGCGATTCAAGAAAGAATCACACTAATCCATACCATTAAAATATGTTTACACTATTAGACAGTTGGTTAGTTGGTTAAATGCATGCTTTAAATTATACTCGATGATGATGGATTCCTTGTAACTGGATCGCACCGCGTTGTGTTTCGTGCGACCGTGGACTTCTTACTGTGCTGTATTTTGTGCTATTGTGGACCTAGAGTGACAGTTGTAGCGCTTTATCACCCTGTGCTGGTGTGGGTGGAGCACAGCGCCGGTGTGGGTGTGGCGGGGTGACGCCTAGTGAGAGAGGGTCACCTGGTGAACCCCGGGGTTAGCTAGTACCGGTGTGGGTGTGGTACCTGTGAAGTGTCACTCGTGCTAGGGGAAGGAGTAACCACCTGAGCCAGTTGGGCTGGAGTAGCTAGCGTGCTATCCGAGGGGTTACTGTTTGGTCTCAGCGGGTCGGTGTTTTTCCCACCTTCGTTTGTGTGGTTGGCGTGTTTCACCGAGACATTGGTTGTGGACTCCGTGGTAGACTGGTTTTAGAGATATGCATGTTATATACTTCGAATGCATGTAATTCGTATCGAGATTTAGGAGTAGTAATTACTGCTGTACTTGTCACTTTACCTTCAGCTGTGTTTTGCACTTGTGGGTGTGTGAGTGGGCAGTGGGGATCGAAGGATCCCTACCGAGTCTTTTCGTTGAGACGGTTTTCAGATGAGAGTTCCAGGCAGACTTAGCGAGGAGAGTGCTGCTGTGAGTTGCGCGCCGTCAGCTGTTGTTCCGGAGTATGCCCTGATGTAGTTGTTATTTTATTTTATGGCCTGTACGCTTAATTATTTCTTTTCAGTCGGAGTATGTAATTATTTGCTGTGTCGAGTCGCATTGTAATAACTTTTAATCCCTGCACTTTCCTTTCAATTCAATGCGATGTGAATGTTTAGCTTGATTTATTATTTATTTCCCAGACTTATCTAGATCCTAGTTTGATTCCAAATTAATGATTCGGTACCCATTTAGTAATCGGATCCCCGATTATAGGATGGCGGGTCATTACAAGCCGCGTGAGTGTAAATGGCCCGCTATAATAGAAAGAGACCATCGTCAGTGGATTAGTGTCAAAATAATTAATAATAATAAAAAAAAGTATTTATAATTCATACTTCATCCATGCACGTCATACTTACAAGTTTTTTCAATTCCTTCTGCACCTGCTCTAGCTGGGCCTCTGCATCTTGGAGGTGGCCCCGTAGGGTTATGATGGTGGCATCCCGCGCATCCTGCATATTCATACCATATCATGTCATACATTCACAAAAATAAGTAAGATAATTAATAAAATGAAAGAAGCATTCATGTCATGCACATCATGATACTTACATCGAGAGGACGGAGTAACTGGAGGTGGACACCATAGTGGGTCCGGTAGTGCTGAAGATAAGCATCGCTGCTTACCGCCTGCCACTCTATCGATATCCCATATCGGTGCTAGTCGTCCCACTGATCCAGGAACTTGGCGCTCCAGTTAGTGTGGGCTTGCTTGCCCCGCATGGTCCTCCCAATCCCCTCTGGGATCTCCTCCTCCACCCACTCTTGATGCAGCCCAAGTGTCCGCATCACCAACCTCAGGCGCAGGACGGCTACCTCGTTCATGCAATGGAGCCACACCTGGCACCCGAACCAACCCCGTCCCTGCTCTACCCAGGACTGTCCTGCATCGTCCATACCAAGGTACGGACACCAAATAACTTACATTTACGTAGGTTAGTCGCATGGCATATCACATATAAGAAAAATTAATAAAATAAATCAATAAACTGTGTCATGTTCAAAGCAATAAACATCTAATGAGATGTAAATTCAAATATTCAATCACTTAACATTTAACTAAGCCAATTAAATATCAAACAGACATGTTAATAAAAAAATTAATTAAAGTAATTAAACATGCTAATAAATTTAAACACCATACAATGCATTCTAATAAAATGTTTAATAATTGAAAGAAAAGAAGTAAAATTCACCAGCAGCTTTAGGTAGTCGAGGAACTGACGGCGGAGGGCCGTTAGTTGGTGATGCTGTGGCGCCGTGTCCACTATCGGACGCCATTCTCGGGCCAACGGTACTGCTGCTGGCTAGACAGAAGGCCTCGCCCGGCCCAGAGGAAAGTAATAATAGGACCAGATCTGCATATAAGAACATATAGGTTAGAATCATATGCATTGCATCATAAGCATTTAATGAAATGAACATATTTAAAACAAGTTAAGTACCTGAAGGAATGACACGAAGCCGCTGATGGTGGTCTCTCGATCATACGTAACTGTGGAGAGGTCGGTGAAGAGGTGGGCCAGAAGGGCCGCACTCCAGGCATACTCGCCTAGCTTATCAAGATCAGAAAGGAGACTCAGGAAACGACAATGGATGTAGTCGCCCTTCGTCCCGAAGAGAAGCCTATCAAAGAAAAACACTAAGAATCTCCTAAGATCCCTATCTACACTAGCCCTATCACTCGGATCCTAGCAGTAGACTGCACTAGCCACCCTAACTAGTCTCTCTCTCAACTTTTCTCGAGACTCATCTGTTTGCTGCCTAAGCTCAACTAATCCTAAGGATCTCTCGATGGCTGTCCTCAGGAGAGTCCGAGACTCTCGGCCCTCAATCCATGTCACCTCTAATCCTAGGAGCTCTAATGCTAACTCTCAATAATTGGGATATGTAATCCCGCTAACTGCCCGACCTTTCACACGAAGGCCGGTGATCCTAATGACATCCTCTAGATTGGAGATCATGTGTCCCCAAGGCATCAGATATGCCCGACTCTCAGCGTGCCATCGCTCTTTAAGCACTTGTAGCAACACTAAATCTATCCAAAATAGCTCTATCTCTAAGATCTCCCTAAAGTCCATCTCCGCTAGTCGCGCCTTTTGGATGTCTGGGAGACCCCTGTAAGTAGCCACCACCAGGTCCCATAAGATCCTGGTCCTCATCGTGTCCTGCATTGTCCAGATAGTTGATTAAAATCATTGTCAGAATATTAATAATCAATTTTTAAGATAAACAGCAAACTCTTTTGAAAGCCGTCGGATTAGGCGAACGCGTTTCAAAAGGCGTTGCTGACCCCAGACGCCATTTACCATAGGTTCCGAGAACCTGTGGCGGAGCTTCCTTTTCCCCCCAAATTTGAAACTCTAACATATAAAAATGGGTTTTTGAGGTTTACCAAATGTAGACTGGCTTCCTCGGCCGGTGCAGTCACCGCTTTGACTTCTTGGGCCACTAGTGGGGCATCCTCAGCTTCCATAAAAGTCGCCACCTCTGCAAGTCCCGTCGCCGCTTTGCCAGCCGTTTCAGGAGCTTCCTCGCCCTTGGGAAATTCTACCACCTTGATGGCGGTGACACGGCATCGCTTCCCGCCTACCCCTCTAGGTCTACCAGATTCCATGGGATTCGAAAGAGAGTTAAAGAGAGAGAGAGCTCAAAGGAGTTAGAAAGAGCTCGAGAGAGTGAGAGAGAGCGTAGAGGTGAAAGAGGGTGGTCAGAGAAGCTCGCCGGAGCTAGAAAAGCTCGCTGGAGTTAAGGGAGATGGCCGAAACAAGGGGGAATCGCTGGTGATCGCTAGAGAAGGAGAGGAAGGGAAGAGAGAGAAAGTAAAAGAGAGAATGAGGAAGAAAGGGGCTCGAGCTTGCGCGACCCTGTTTAAATTTCCTAACTCTCATCTAGGAACAACGACGAGATTCAGTGGCGCACAAATTAAGGCGGCAAACAGAAAATTTTTGAAATTTGTTAAACGCGTCCCCCCATAGGTGACGCCTTTTGGAATTTACCGCCTTTTTCGGTCAAGGCTATACCACGGAAACATGGAGTAATCAGGGATACGTGTCTCTCAAGGAGGATGCGATTCAATGGATTAATTGTTAGAAATATCTGGAAAATAGGAGAGAGAAAGGATTAAAGGATTAAATTCTTATTTTCGGAAATTGAATTTGACTGAAATGCGTCTCCCGAGTCGACGCGATTTGAATTAAATATGCCAGAACCTTGGTATTTTGAGGAAAAAATCACAGTTATTCAGAAAAAATTTCAAAATTGCACGACATTAATGAATGATTTTTATTGTAATAAAGGAATGATTTCTTCATTGGAAATATAGCAAAATACATCAAGTTGGATAGAACGATTAAGAGCTTTCAAGGTTGAATTTTCTTAATATGTTTTTCATAATTCTCGATTGGCTTCATGAGGAGTTTTTCCACAACGGGTGAATCTGATATTCCATAGAGTTGCAATGAGTTCTATCGCCTCAAAGTCTTCGTCAATTCTTAAAGCCTGCTTCTTGATTGGAGAAAGATAAAATATTTTTGGAAATTCGTAGCGAGGCATACCAAGTTGAGGATGACAGCGATGTGGATTATAGAGAACGAACTCGGTTGCCCCAATCAGTCGGAGTTATGTGCCAGCACCACAGCGAACTCGTACTTAAAGGTGACTGGCTTTAGTCCAAGTGGGAGATTCTTAGTCTTATGTGGCCTACAAGCTAGTATGACAATGTATAATCTCGTTCATTTATTAATAATATGGCATTATTTCATTATGTGTAATTCATATTGTTATCATCCTATAATGAAGTCCGTGGATTTGTACGATAGTGATCAGATTATGATGAGATCATACTAATGAGATTGATTACTTATATACACATATTCTTAATTGTTCATAGTCAGAAGATATCTGAGAAGGACATCAGATATCCGATTAGACCAATATAGATTACTCATGCTCATATGATGATGGTGATTGATCTCATAGTCACTTGTGTGGCGACACTAAGGCGAATCTGTAGGTGCTCATTAGAGAATGAGTTGACTAAACTGATCCACTGAATCGCTAGAAGGCATTATACCTAATTGTCAACCAGCTTGATTCTATTGTCACAGTTACGTAGATGGTCATCGGACTTGAGACACCAAGGACACCTTGTCGGTGGACTTCTGTACTTTGACTTTGGTTTGCGGATCTCTATTCACAGGATTCTAAACAGTCAAGGAACGGATACAGTGGAATACCGTCAAAGGGAATTAAGTGTTCAATAAGAAATCATTTGCTCTTGGTACTAAGAGAGAGAATACTCTAGGAAGGATACACAGGAGTCCCTGGCCAGGACGGACAATAATATCAGGAAAGGAGTTTTCTAATATTATATGGCAGTATCCGATCCAAGTGAGTCGACCAGTTAGGGTTTGACGGTTCACCATACCCTGAGTTGACTCCAGAGCATTATACGAATGAAGGACCAACATGGTAACGGTCGGCGGAAAGATTCCAAAAGTGGGTTGCTTAACTCCAAAACCTTCCGGGTTCACGTAGTGTTACTTGGCACCCAAAGTGATCGGAAGCCCGACCGAAGTTAATGTGCAACATTAATCGGTTGATTAATTAATTAATATGAGTTATTAATTGATTAATTAAGTCAGTGAGGAGTCACTGGGCTTAATGGGCCATTAACTGGACTGATAACTGGGCCTAGAGGGTCACACACAAAAGATTCTCAAGGCAATGGGTTAAAAGTGGGTTTTTTATTATTCCAGGGATTTTTATGAAAAATTGCGCGGTTAATATAAATTGTAGCGAACGGGCTGAGCAGGCCTACTACTCAACCCTGACTGCCTCCTCCTCTCTCCCTCTCTCTCTCTCTGGCGCCCCAGACCGGCCATCCTCCCTGGGCCTGCTCTGCCGTCTTCTCCAACTCCCGTTTGACAGGAAATCGACTAAGTGTTGCGGCGAATGGCGAATCGTTCGTAGGCTGCATGGAACGATGATCATGAGGAAATCCGTCACGAGGAGGATCGCCTGGACTTCGCTAGAGGCCGAGCGTTTGCGCAGCTAGCGGTATTATACCAACGGGACCGTTCGGACGCGGATTCGATTTTGCTCGAGGTGATAATCGATCACTGTCCTTTTTTATTTTTCTTTCTCGAAACGGATAGGGATCGCAAATTTTATTTTTATTTAATTATGTTGTGTTTGCATTCTCGAGAAAACCGAGAACCTAACATAAACATCTTAAGTCCTAAACATGTTCCTTTAAAACATTTGCGTCAAGGATAAGTGCATTGTCTTTCATACCAATCTACTTGCAACTTTAAAACATGGATAATATTGATTCTTAAGCATTTAAGCATGGATCATCATCATGCATCGAATATCGTAGTAATACATCATATTAACCATTCAAAATCACGCATCATCTTATCGCTTTATAAAAGGACATGCATCCAACCACATCATTAGGAGTCATGGTTCATTTTATTCATTATCATTGTCACCTAGTGGTAAGGCAAAGCCCACTAGATATTCAGGTGCACATTCAGGAGATCGACATATCCCATCCAGGGTCGCTGTACCCGCAAACAAGTACACTTCCAGGAGTTTTACTCGTTGTCTCGAGTCCTTTTACATCTTATTATTAGTCTTCTCACACAAGGACGCGATTCTGGGTTAGACACGTAACGTCCAATGGTGGCATTGTCCATAACATTAATCATCTTAAACATGCATGCCATAGGCTCTGTGATAGTGCCGATAACAATAGTGCATAAATAGAAATTTAAACATGTTGTGCATAATAAAAACACCATGCATCAGACCTGCAACAAGCTAAATCGCATCAAAGAGAAGTGACGCCAATATCAAATTGCATCAGGGTACTATGACATCATTAAGATAGTCCTAGTAGGTTTTAGAATCAATTTTATACATTTACAGATTTAACATAAATGATCTTCTTTGTATTAAACAAGCTAATCACTATTTCTGCATGGGTTTGGATAAGATCTACAACTCATAAGAGCTTGGATTCATGTATAAAATAGTGAGTTCTCATAGGAGAATAAACATGCAATAGGGCCTTCTTCATACATCTAGTGAGTAGCATTAGAATAATGCTTTGATCTGTTAACGGGAATCAATCCATACTTCAAAACCAAATAGAACAAAACACGCATCATGGTCTATTAAGAAGTTTAATCGCGTCATAGTCCTTGACATGAATTCAAATTTGAGTCAAGGTCCTGTAACACGTTTAAGCTTGTAGACTAGGGTTTCTGAATACATTTTAGGGTTTCATTCAACGCACGTGGATTAAGAATAAGGGATCATGCATGGGGGGATTCTATCACATACACAAAATACAAAATCATCCCTTTTTCATCCCATTATCATCGTAGTAAGAAAATAGCTTGAAAATACGATTTTCCCTACGTAAAAATAGCTATGAACCAATGAATATTCGTCATCACTTGCCTCTAGAACGCAGGACAACCACCACAAGGCCGCCTAAGTAAGGCAACCATACTCCCATAGACACTACAGCACTGCAACGTTGCCACCTCACTCCTCGTGCAAAAAGAACATGAAGAACGCCACCTCTCCGCTCCGAGGAACACACCTGATCCTTCTCTCACGGACAAACTAGGGTTTAGAACACAAGAACCCTCTCTCGTGCAGTCAAGAGATCTATAAATAGCCCTAAAATCGATCCCCACTCAAAAACAAACAGCATAGAAGGAAAGAACTTAAGACAGTTTGTATCACAGTCGGACTGTGTATTCGCATCAGTTAAGATATCTCTTAGCCTAGTATAACGTGAATAAGCTCTCTTAGCTGGGCTATAAAATTGCTCACTCACACTCCTCGAAAAGGCTATCTAGGCTATTAATGGGCGACTTCTAACCTGCTAAATGGGCAAGGTATTATAATATGAATCTATAGAGATAGATTGAAAAAGATGCTTAGCTTGACCCAATCTATGTACATAAACACCATTGTCAAAAGGTTTGACATGAAAAATTCTAAGAGAGATCTTATACCGGTAAGACATGAAATTTATTTCTCTAAGAAACAGTATCCTAAGACTTCCAAAGAAAGGGTATTCATGGATAGAGTACCCTATTCCTCTATTATAGGATCTACCATGTATGCCATGCTATGCACGAGGCATGATGTGGCATATGCTCTAAGTGTTATGAGCAGATATCAGGCAGATCCAGGTTTATGCACACTGAAAGGCAGTGAAATGTATTCTAAAGGATGTCAGAAGAACTATGGATATGTTTCTAGTCAATGGAAGAGGTGACTTGAAGCTGTGAGGGTACACCGACTCAAGCTTACAGTCTAACTCAGATGATAGCAAGTCTACTTCTAGATTTATGTTCACCTTGAACGGAGATGTTGTGAGCTGGAAGAGTTCCAAATAGAAAATCACTATAGATTCAATGATACTTTACTGTACCTGAAGCTGCCAAAGAAGCAGTCTGGATGAAAACCCAATCTTGGTGTAATGCCAAGTTTAATGCCCCGAACCTCGTGCCCAGTCATATTCGACTTTCGGTAGAACTCAGAGACAGTACAAGTACAGAACATAGCTCATACATAATTGAAACGAGAGAATAAGAGCACACAAGGAAATGACAAATAGCCATCCATCATACAAATATAAATAATAATAAACCAACACAATTCACAAAATATCTGACAATAACAATTGTCCCTGAATTACATAAACAATCTCTTACAACTTCCTAAGATCTCTCAAATTCAATAACATACTCAAATACTTCCTATTACAATCGATCTACTAAAAATGAAAAAACTCAAATTACTACAACTAATCTTGAATCCAATAAGCTCCAAGAAATACCTAATCCTCGTAGTTAGAGTCAAAGTCTAACTCTCTAGCTACCTCTTTAAAAAATTAGTTAGCAAACTTAAATTAGTTAGCAAACTTAATGAGTACAACTCAATAGGCATCATCCCCTCCACAAGCTAAACATATAATAATTGAAATTCACATATAAATCAACTAAGAGAATAATACAAAACAAGAACTCACGTACATCATATCGAATCAAATGTGTTTTCTAATAATCTGAAATAAACATGTTAATTCATAATACTCATCACATATATCAAACTTCTTTGCACTTGAAAATAAACTACTAGTCATTAACATATTACACAAATCCTCCAACACATAAAGAGGCACATATCATATGGCATATGACTCATAGTTACAACTAGTAGCATGTGATCAAGTTTAATTATCTATATTTCAAATATAAAGGAATTTCACATGATTAAATTAGATTTTAAATGACTCAAAATAGATCTAAATCAAACTCATTATGCATTAACTTATCATACTTCACATATTAAACAGAGAACCATCCTAATTACAACATAAAAGGCCACATACACACATATATCGGGTACTTAGGCAATAAGACCAAATCGTAGCTACCGCAGAACCAGGGATCACACGTATCCTACCACTACAAAGTAGGTTTCATGGATTTTTACGTATTCCCCTTAGGTCTCATAATACCCTATCCAACAGGGATACTTACATTGGAATCAAATCACATAATCCCCTTAAGATGGCATTGTCCACATCACACATATTAAATTTAGTGGCACACGTCTTATAGATATTAGACTTTAATAAAAATCGGTTATTAACATTAATCACATAGCCAGTGATATACATATAGAAAAATAATATATTTTCCATTAAAACAAAGTATTTTAAAGACTACACAAGGTTCTATTGTGTAATTTCAAATAAAATTGGTTCCAACAGGTCAAACATGCATTATCAATAGTACTAGGAATTTTTTAAAATTTTCGGAACATGCTTCGTAATTTTCACATATCAAAACCTACTTTTCAAAGCTGAAAATTTATTAAATAGGTCAATTAATAGTAAACATATTCAAAATTTCATCAAACTAGTAAAACATGGTAGTTAGGCCATAAGCAAGGTGCTTGCTAAATTTTACTAGATTTAGAGAACAAATGAGTGGTGTGCTTGCAAAATTTTACTAGATTTAGAGAACAAATGAGTGGTTTCAAAGTTCAAATGGTGAGTTTAAAATTTGAGTCAAATTTAAATAAAATAAATAAATAGCAATAAAATAAAAAATAAATTTTTGAAAATTATAAAACTTTTGAGGCAATTATATTTCATCATGACAGTCATGTGGTCAAAATTTTAGATGATTTAAATAAGCATTCACGGAATTATGGCCGATCAAAGTTGAACTAGATTTATAAACCAATAGCAGGGACACACTTCCAGAAATCAAACTTGACTACTTCTGAAAATCAAAACAAAGTTTTTCATATTAATTCAAAATAATCTATACTTTGGAAAATTATCACCTACCTCTTATGAACAAACCGAACTTCCCCAACAAATTCTTTCAATCCTACCACGAATCTAGAAACTTCTAACCTTCCTTCTCAATTTCTACGCCTCCTAGAACATGCCAAAAATATGAAATCATTAGTCCATAAGTCATAAACCACTTCTTCTTTATTCTTTAAGAACAAGAGCAAAACACCACCTTCTTCAATGGAGAACGATGGCTAGGGTTAGTCACACCTTCAAGCCACTATAAAATATACTAATCCCTAAAATTTTAGTCTCACATGACCTCCACATTCCTTCTTTGAGTCGAATTAACTACCCTTCTACGAATTAGAGAGAATCCTACTTTGAATCATACTCCTCTCACGCATCAAAACTTATCATATCTGAAGATCTGATTTTTCGACTTAGTAAATGAAAGAATTTGCAAAAGTGATCTTCTACAAAGTCGTAGATCCACTCAAGCTCTTTCCAATGGTATCAACCACGTCAAAATCCAAGTTATACACTAAGTGCCACTTTGATAGTTGAATAAGAGGAGAATAAGACTCCCTATTCTTAAAATAAGGCAGATTCCAATTTGATATGCGGAATTAGTTATACCGCATCAGAATTACTTATTCCCTGAGTAAGGTGGCTAAGTATTTCCAACTTAGACCTAAAAATTGCTTATTTCGCCTAATTCTGCTTAGAAATTCACTCCGCTATCAAAGTGAACCACTTCTTATTCTTGGATAAGTAATCCAGAATACCTAATCCCATTGTAACTCACTCTACTATCAAAGTAGCTCTAAGAGTTATCACCAAATTACTAACCTCTTGTCGTAGGTACCCTAACCTAGAAATTTTCCCCAACTTAATGGGCTAAACTACCTATAAATATAAGTTAATAGGCTTACTCAAATAACTAAATTACACTCCATTTGTCTTTTTAATTATTATCATTATTTATTATTTATTATTATTTCTATTCAAAAAAATATCAGGTATTACATTCCATTTCCCTTATAGAAATTTCATCCTCAAAGTTTGTAATGCAAGGTGAAGTATATAATCACTTACCAAACAACTCCAGATATATGTTCTTAATATCTTCTTCCACCTCCCAAGTCGCCTCTTCCATAGAGTAAAGCTTCTAAAGAAGCTTGACCATAGGAATTATCTTAGGCCTCAGCACTTGCTCCTTGTGATCTAGAATGCAAACAAGCTTCTCTTCATACGATACATCCAGCTGAACTTCCAATAACTTATAATCCAGAACATGAGATGAATCAGCAACATACTTCCTTGACATGAAATACCGAATGAACACCAGACAGATCTAATGACAAAGCAAGCTTGTAAGCAATCTGTCCAACACCCTCTAAAATCTCGAATGGACCAATCTACTTTAGACTCAACTTTTTTTTTCTTGCCAAACCTTATGACTCACTTGGTTGGTAAAACCTTCAGAAAAACATGATCTCCCACTTCAAATACCAAATCTCTTCTTTTATGATCATCATAGCTCTTCTATCGATTATGAGCAGTCAAAAGCCACTTCCGGATGATATCAATCATATATGAGCAATCTCGTACAAGCTGTGGACCAATCAACCTCCTCTCACTAACTTCTCCCAACATAAAGATGATCGACATGGCCTATCATACAATGCCTCATATAGTGCCATACCAATACTAGCATGATAAATGTTATTGTAAACAAACTCAATCAACTTCAGATGAACATCCCAATTACCTTTTCATTCAATGCTATAAGCTCTCAGCATATCCTCAAGTATCTGAATCATTCTCTCTAACTGGTCATCTGTCAGCAGGTGGAAGGCCAAGCTGAACTTCAATTATGGACCCAAGGCTACTTGAAGACCCTTCCAGAACCTCATTGTAAAAGTGGTATCGTGATATGAAATAATAGCAATGGAACTCCATGCAATCTCACAATCTCCTTAATATACATCCGAGTTAACTCTTCCGAAGAAGTCTTCTTATGCATAACTAGGGAATGAGCAGACATAGTTAATCTATCGACAATCACACAAATAGAATCATGCTTCTTCCTGGTCAATGGCTATCCTGTCACAAAATCTATAGTAATGTGTTCCCACTTTGAGTCTGGAGTATCCATAGTTTACATCAGTCCTCCTAGCCTTTGAAGCTCAATATTCATCTACTGACAAATAAGGCACTTAGAAATAAACTTTGCAATATCTTTCTTCATGCCAGACTACAAAAATTCCTCTTCATACCTTCATAGATTTTGGTACTCCCTGCATGAATAGAAAATTGAGACTTATAAGCCTCATTTAACAATTCCCTTCACAACGCATCATCATATGGAACACACAATCTACCTCAAAATCTAATATCTCCATCTTCACTCTGAGAAATATCAGCTTTGCCCATCAACTCTTACATCTTAGGATCTTGCCATTGAGTTTTCATAACTTTCTCCACAATCACAGGTCTCGCAACCAACTGAGCTAGAAAACACTGCTCACTCTTGACTTCTAGTTTACAAGCAACAGTAACCTCAAGAATATCACAATCTCTGTGCAAAGACAAGGCCATAAGCTTTCTGCTCAAAGCATTAACAACCACATTGGCCTTACTAGGATGATAATATCAGTGCAAACTTATAATCCTCCAGAAATTCAATGCATCTTCTCTACCTCAAATTAAGCTTCCTCTGAGAGAAAATATATCTCAAGCTCTAATGATCAGTAAAAATCTCAAACTACACTTCATAAAGATAGTATTTCCAAATTCTCAGTACATGAACAATAGCAACCAACTCCAAATCATGTGCCAAGTAATTCTTCTCATGATCCTTCAACGGACGCAAAGCATAAGCAACAACCTTTCCATTCTGCATCAGCACACAACCCAAACATTTCTTAGAAGCATCTGTGTAGATAACAAAATCATCTAGCTCACTAGGCAAAGTCAAAATTGGGACAGTGGTATGTCTTCTATTCAACTCCTGAGAACTCTTCTCGCACTCTTCAAACCATATGAACTTGACACCCTTCTTGCTAAGCTTGGTCATCGGACCAGCAATAGTTAGAAAATCCTCAATAAAGTGCCTATGATATCCCACCAAACCTAGAAAACTCCTGATCTCTACGACATTCTTAGGCGTCTCCCAAGAAAGCATGGTCTTAACCTTAGCCGGGTCTACAGATATACTATCCTTAGAAATCACATGGCTAAGTAAAGAAACTTGCTCAAATTAGAACTCGCACTTGCTAAATTTAACATATAATTGATTCTACCTCAACAATTCCAAAACAATCCACAAATGCTCCCTGTGTGCCTCAATACTCAGAGAGTAAATCAACACATCATTAATAAGTAACATCACAAATCGGTCCAAATATAATTGGAACGTCCTGTTCATCAAATCCATAAAAGCAATAGGGGCATTCGTCAGTTCAGAAGGCATAACGACAAACTCATAATGCACATACCTGGGTCTGTAAAGCAATCTTAGGTATATCCTCATCCTGGATCTGCAACTGATGATACCCTAACTAAAGATCAACGTTAGAAAAGACTTTGGCCGACTACAGCTAGTCAAATAGATCATCAATCCTGGGCAAAGGATATCCGTTCTTGATAGTTACCTGATTAAGCCAATAGTAATCGATACACAATCTCATACATCCATCCTTCTTGCACACATAAAGCATTGGGCTCCCCAAGGTGACACATAGGGCCGAATGAAACCCTTATCAAGCAACTTATGCAATTGTTTATTCAATTCTGCTAACGCTGGAGTCATACAATACAAAGCCTCATAAATAGGAGATCTCCCTGGCATAAGGTCAATAACAAAATTGATCTCCTGTGAAGGAGGCAACTAGGACAGATCACCTGGAAAAATATCAGGGAACTTCCGAATGACATCAATATCAGCAATAGATCTCTCACTAGTACCATCTGATGGAATAACCAGCATACTATTTCGCTACACTAGATCCTTGACTATATAGGATCCCATACATAGAAATCTATTTGCCAAGGTCAAAGTACAGAAGTCCACCAACAAGGTCCTTGGTGTTTCAGGTCTAAGGATCATCTACGCAACTATGACAATTGAATAAAATTAGTTAACAGTTAAGTATATTACCATCCAGTGATTCAAGTTAAATCAGTTCAATGTACTCATTCTCCAATAAATACTTACAGATCAACCTTAGTGTCTCCATGCAAGTGACTATGAGATCAGCCACCCTCATTAGATGAGCCGGAGTAATCTGTACTAGTCTAACCTAATGTCTGATGTCTTGTCTCAGAGATTTTGCGACTAGGAACAATTTAAAATATATATTTACAATTGATTAGTCTCATTACTATGTTCTCATTATAATCCGATCACTATTGTATACATTCATTGACTTCATTATGTTGTGAACGTAATTAGATTATACATAATGAAAAAGTCAATTTTATTAATAACTGAACAAGATTATATAATGTTTGATTGGCCTGTAGACCTCCTAAGACTAATAATTTACTCCTAAGTTAGCAGTCTATAGATAGGAACTAATCAAGGATGGCCTTAATTGTAAGTTATTTTTTATACTACTAATTATCATCACTTTTAGCTATAGGAGCTTTTACTATTATTGCATTAGATATAGATGGTTTCTTATAAATGGGCATTCTTTTTATGCGGTTGGTTATGCTCCTGTGGAGCTATTTAATGTAGTTTTAACAGATCCAGATAGTGTTCCACCAAACTGAAGTCATGCTGTGTAAGGACCTACAAGATTACCGTTACATGCCAATATATACACAATTATAAAAAGGATATATTCGTAAATACCGAAAAAGTATAAACACAATTATGAAAAGTTTGAGATTAATAATGTGATTGATGATTTTTGGAAGATCTTAAATATAATTTTTAAGATCTCTAGAAGTGTCCTCAAATCACCAAAAAGAAGTTAAATTCGGTGACAAACTATTGAATAAGGGTATAAATGCAATTATAAAAAATATATGGACTAAAGTGTAAAAGTACTAAAGGATACCACTGAAGCATAAAGGATACTGGTAAGGTTTTTTGGCCATCAAGTAACCCAACCCTAGTTAATCTAACCAAGTTTCTGGGCCATCAAGTAACTTAACCCTTAAGTAACCCAACCCTAGTTAATCTAACCTCCAAGTAACCCTCCTTTAACCCTCCCCTCTCCTTCTATAAATAAGAGGGTGGTTCTCCCATTTCTTCCCAGCCCATTCCCTTCCTTCCCACCTTACCCTTCTTCCTCCTTGTCCACATACAAGAGAGAGAGAGAGAGAGAGAGAGAGAGAGAGAGAGAGAGAGAGAGAGAGAGAGAGAGAGAGAGAGAGAGAGAGAGAGATTTAGAGTGGAAGTGGGAGCTATTTGCGGGGTTCTTCGTACGTATAGGAGGAGGTTACTGCTTTGTTCAAGAGAGCTCCTGATTTAAAGGCAAGTACATGGCTCTTTCTGCATGGTTATTTTCCTATTACGAATGGCCTGTTTTCAAATATGTATTTTCCTACAAATTTAAGAAAATGCTACTAAGCCGTTATGCTGCCGAAATGGACACCCAACCCATGCCTAAATCCCATTTCTATAAGTCTCCCATACTAAAATCGAACATGCTACGAACAATGCCACCTTAGGAGTCCATGCGTCCGAATCATACAAGCATCCGTGTGAGGCGGACATAATTAAAAGATGCAACCCGAGGCAAACGGGTAAATCTTGGGTGCGGTTCTCCCGGTCTAGGTGGGACGGGTGGGTCCCCCTACTGCACAGAAGAAGCGCCAATGGGCATTTGCCTTACCACTAGCTGCACGTCATGCAAACCTCCTCATGTTGTGGTTTGGATGCATGTCCGTTAAATAAGTGGAAAGATTCATGCTATTTATATGCTATAATTATTTATGACTTTATGCTATTCCATGATCTTTTAACCATGCCATAATGCTATGTCATGCCTCTATTATGCTTATACTCATGCCATGCCATGCCATCTTTAAGTCAAGTCATGCCATGATGTCATGCCATGATTTTTACATATATACTCACACCATGCCATACTATGCCATGATTTCTATGATACTCACGCCACGCTATGATACCACACTATGTTGCCATGCCTTGTTACACCATGATCTTTCGACCATGCCATGATTGCCATGATCCCTATGCTAACTAAAGTTTTCTATATTATATTCTATCATGATATGATTATATGGTATTATCATATTGTCTTTTAAAGTTTATATATATGATAAGCCATGTAGTGGTATCATGTGTTTGCTGAGTCGGTAAACTCACCCACACTATTTAACCTCCTTTCAGGAGAGGGCCTTCCTGGGGCAACCGAGGAATCTCTACAAGCTTAATTTAGTTGAACAGGGGTTGTTTTTTTGTAAGTCCAGTCCCTATGTAACTTACATGTTGTATCCTTGGACTTGATGTACTATAACATCAATACGAAGTGTTTTGTTTATTTACATGCAAAGTGCTCAACCTTAACTCTACAAGTCATGTTCGGATTGTTCCCACTGTTAACAGGTCCCTTCGGTTAGTAGTAAGCCGGCATGATTGAACCGGCCGACAGGGGGTCGTTACAGTTTGTGGTAGCAGAGCAAGGTTAAGGACGAGCACTAAAAGCATGTACAACAAGTTCAGGAGAAGTAGAATTAGGAGACCAAACTTAGATAAACTCAGACTAACCTATGACTTCTCCTATAGGTCATGGCGACTAACAGACGAGGGAGGATGCCTAGGGCCGGAAGGGGTAGTCCAGAGCCCCAGAATGCTACACCTGTTCCTTGACCATCATCCCTAGATATGGGAGCCATTGTTCATATTTTTCAAGGATTTCCCCATGCCACCCAACAACACCAGAACTCTGTAGACCAGGGAGGTTAGGCAGGAGCCATCGCTATGGAGCGATTTAAGAAGATGGGACCTCCTATTTTTAAGGGGGAGAGCGACCTCCTAATAGCTGAAAGTTGGATACGGGAGATCGAAAAGATCTTTCGTGCCATCCGTTGCCCAGATATTGATAAAGTAAATATGGGAAGTTACATGCTACAGGATCGGGCAGACACATGGTGGTCTTCTATCCTCCGCACAAAGTTTGCTGGAAGAGAAGGAGAGTGGTAACGTGCGAAGAATTTTTGACAACCTTCAGCGCTAAGTTCTTTTCACAGCACATTCAAGATAAAATGATGCAGGATTTTCTGTCCCTGACCCAAGGCACTAGGTCAGTTATAGAGTATGAAGCTAGATTTTCTGAATTGGCCAAATTCGCACCTCACATATGCCTTGATGAACGTTGGAAGCTACACAAATTTCTGATGGGGTAAAACCCATATTACGCACTAAGCTAGTAGCACACAAATTTAGCTCTATGGAAGAGGTGGTGGAAGTTGCGTGCAGGTAAGAAGCTAAGCATGAGATTTATTTAGAAGAATGTAAGGTAGATCTCAAAAGACAGGCATCTTCCTTTATGCAGACGCAAGCATCATCATCTATGCCCAAGAAGAGGAAGATTGAATCCCCAAAGATGCCAGTAATGACTGCTACTCCATCTGCTCGAGTTCCTTCTTATCTTTTGTGTCAAAAATGTGGGAAAAGACATGAAGGTAGTGAATGCCTGAGGGGATCCAGCCGATGTTTTGGTTGTGGGGAGACCGGACACATTATGAAGAATTGTCCCAAGGTTAGAACCGCTCAAATGCCAGCACCAGCATCAGTGCAGTCCACGGTTCCTGCCAAATCACGAACGCCAGCTCGTGTTTTTGCTTTGACTCGAGAGGATATGGGGGTTGTTGAGAACGTCACTGAAGGTACGGTTCTTATAGCCGATACTTATGCTCGAGTTTTGTTTGATATTGGTGCTATGCATTCCTTCATTTCAGAAGAATTTATACAGTCATTACCTGATAAGATAGATTTGGTTGAAACTCCAGTTCTTATGACTGTTTTCACCCCTAGGGGAATTCTCCAATCCCAAAAGTATATTACCTCTCTTAAAATAGAGATTGAAGGTAGACAACTCTCCACACAATTACATTTGCTTAAGATGAAAGACTTTGATGTCATTCTAGGGATGGACTGGTTAGAACAACACCATGCTATGCTAGATTGCCGAAGGAAAAAAATTCTTTTTAGAATCCTAGGGGAAGAAGAGTTCTCTCTTAAACTCCTCAAACTTGGAAAGCAAATCATCTCAGCACATAATGCATGACACTGCATTGACAAGGGTTGTACTGCTTACCTAGTCAGTGTAGTTTCTATCCCAAAAGAAAAGAAAGCCCTCTCTATCTCTGATATTGAGGTAGTTAGAGAATATCTAGATGTTTTTCCTGATGAATTACAAGGCCTACCACCAGTAAGGGAGATCAAATTCTCAATTGAGTTTCTCCCAGGCACAGTACCCATTTCCAAAGTTCCCTATCATATGGCACCTGCTGAGTTGGCAGAATTAAAGAAGTATCTTCAAGAACTATTAGACAAGGGATTTATTCGCCCTAGTGTGTCTCCATGGGGTGCTCCTATTTTATTTGTTCGGAAGAAGGATGGATCTCTACGGCTCTGTGTGGATTATCGGAAGCTGAATCAAGTTACTATCAAGAATCGATATCCACTTCTGCGAATTGATGATCTATTTGATCAATTACAAGGAGCCACTGTATTTTCAAAGATAGATCTTCGATCAGGATATCATCAGTTGATGATTAAAGATAGATCTTCGAACCAGGTACGGGTACTATGAATTTCATGTCATGCCTTTTGGTTTAACCAATGTCCCTGCAACTTTTATGGATTTAATGAACCGAGTATTCAAACCGTAGTTGGATCATTTTGTAGAAATATTTATAGATGATGTTACGATATATTCTCCTACTGAGGAAGCACATAAGGAACACCTGAAGATTATTCTAGAAACTCTAAAAACTCACAAACTATATGTCAAATTCAACAAGTGTGAGTTATGGTTACAACAAATTCAATTCTTTGGCCATATTATTTCTAAGGAAGGTGTAGCTGTTGATCCGGCCAAGATTCAAGTTATACTTAATTGAGAAGCACCCAAGACTCCAACTGAAGTTCGGAGTTTTCTGGGTCTAGCTGGATACTATCGACGCTTCATAGAAGGGTTTGCTACTCTAGCTACTCCTCTTATTAAGTTAACCTGGAAAGGGGTAAGATTTTTGTGAATAGAAGAATGTGAAAGGAGTTTCCAAGAGCTAAAGAAAGGATTAACTATAGCTCCAGTCCTTACCCTGCCTAGTGGAACCGAAAGCTTTGTCATCTATACTGATGCCTCAAGACAAGGCATTGGTTGTGTGCTCATACAGCATGGTAGGGTAATTGCTTATGCATCCCGCCAATTAAAAGATCATGAGCTAAATTATCCCACCCATGATCTTGAATTAGCAGCAGTAGTTCATGCTCTCAAAATATGGAGGCATTATTTATATAGAGTGCAATTTCAAGTCTTTACAGACCATCAGAGCCTTAAATATATTTTCTCTCAGAAGGAGCTCAATCTTAGACAAAGACGTTGGATAGAATTCTTAAAAGATTATGATTTTGAATTGAATTATCACCCAGGCAAGACAAATATTATGGCCGATGCTCTCAGCAGGAAGCGGCTGATGATGATCAGAGATTGGAAGATGACTGATGGAGTTATTGCATCCCTATCTCAGTTATCCATCCAAGCTGCCACTGTGGAAAGGATTTCTGAAGCTCAACAAAATGATCATAAGTTGCAAGAACTTACTGGTAAACCTGGCTTTAAAATAAATGATCGTGGGGTAGTATATTTTCAAGGCAGATTATGTGTTCCAGAGGACCAAAAATTAAGAAAGGAACTTTTGACGGAAGCTCACAAGTCAAAGTTCACTATTCATCCTGGCAGTACCAAGATGTTCCGAGACATGAAGCGTACTTTCTAGTGGCCAGATATGAAGAAAGATATTGTTGATTTTGTTTCTAAATGCCTAGTTTGTCAACAGGTTAAGACAGAACATTAAAGGCCCTCTGGACTTCTGCAAAAGATAGAAATTCCAGAGTGGAAATGGGAACATAACACTATGGACTTTATCGTGGCTCTTCCTCGATTAGCACGTGGAAAAGATGCCATATGGGTAATCATAGATAGATTTACAAAATCTATCCATTTCTTGCCAATTAAAATTTCATAATCAGTAGAAAGTTTGATCAAGCTGTACATAGATAATATCATTAAGCTACATGGGGTTCCCAAGTCAATTATCTCGGATAGAGATTCTAGATTTACCTCTAGAATATGGAAGAGTCTCCAGGAAGCTCTAGGCACTCAATTAAAATTCAGTACTGCCTTTCATCCTCAAACTGATGGTCAATCAGAAAGAACTATCCAAACACTAGAAGATATGCTTAGAGCATGTAGTTTGGATTAGAAAGGAGATTGGGATAAAAACCTACCATTAGTCGAGTTCGCCTATAATAATAGCTTCCATGCCAGTATTAAAATGGCCCCTTTTGAAGCTTTATATGGGAGACCCTGTAGATTACCTATATGTTGGGAAGAGTCCGAAGAGAGACAAATGATAGGCCCAGATATACAGGCTAGTACAGAGAATATTCAACTTATCCATCAAAGGTTGATAATTGTACAAAATCGACAAAAGAGTTATGTCGATCGGAGAAGAAAAGATGTCTCTTTTGAAGTTGGGGATCATGTTTTCTAAAAATTTCTCTATCAAAAAGAGTTATCATATTTGGAAAACGAAGCAAGCTGGCACCTCACTATATTGGTCTATTTGAAATCTTGCAGAAGATTGGAGATGCAGCATATCAGTTAGCTCTACCACCTACTCTGGAAGGAATTCACAACATTTTTCATGTCTCTATGCTTAAGAAGTATCTTTATGATCTATCTCATGTCATAGATTATGGTGAACTTTAGATCCAGCCAAATCTGAGCTATGAAGAACAGCCAGTGCAAATCTTGGACTTCAAGACAAAAGAGCTCAGAAACAAGACAATTCCTTTAGTAAAAGTTTTATGGAGGAACCAGTCAACAGAGGAAGCAACCTGGGAAATGGAAGAAGAAATGAGGAGAAAGTACCCACATCTTTTTGGTAAGATCTTCACTATAATCAAGTAAATTATTCGGTTAGATTTAAAATTTGAGGACGAATTTTGTGTAAGGGGGAGATGATGTAAGAACCTACAAGATTACAGTTACATGCCAATATATACATAATTATAAAAAGGGTATATTCGTAAATACCGAAAAAATATAAACGCAATTATAAAAAGTTTAAGGTTAATAATGTGATTGATGATTTTTAGAAGGTCTCAAGTATAATTTTTAAGGTCTTTAGAAGTGTCCTCAAATCACCAAAAAGAAGTTAAATTCGATGACAAACTACTGAATAAGGGTATAAATACAATTATAAAAAATATAGGGACTAAAGTATAAAAGTACTTAAGGATACCACTAAAGCATAAAGGATACTGATAAGGTTTCTTGGCCATCAAGTAACCCAACCCTAGTTAATCTAACCAAGTTTCTTGGCCATCAAGTAACTTAACCCTTACGTAACCCAACCCTAGTTAATCTAACCCCTAAATAACCCCCCTTTAACCCTCCATTCTCCTTCTATAAATAGGAGGGTGGTTCTCCCATTTCTCCCCATCCCATTCCCTTCCTTCCCACCTTCCCCTTCTTCCTCCTTGCCCACATCCGAGAGAGAGAGAGAGAGAGAGAGAGAGAGAGAGAGAGAGAGAGAGAGAGAGAGAGCGGAAGTGGGAGCTGTTCATAGGGTTCTTCGCACGTATAGGAGGAGGTTACTGCTGTGTCCAAGAGAGCTCCTGGTTTAAAAGCAAGTACATGGTTCTTTCTGCATAGTTATTTTTCTATTGCGAATGGTATGTTTTCAAATATATATATTTCCTACAAATTTAAGAAGATGCTACTAAGCCGTTATGCTGCCGAAATGGACATCCAACCTATGCCTAAATCCCATTTCTATAAGTCTCCCATACTAAAATCAAACATGCTACGGACAATACCACCTTAGGAGTCCATGCGTCCGAATCATACAAGCATTGTGAGGTGGACATAATTAAAAGACGCAACCCGAGGCAAACGGATAAATCTTGGGTACGGTTCTTCCGGTTCATGTGGGACGGGTCGGTCCCTCTGCTGCGCAGTGGAAGCGCTAGTGGGCATTTGCCTTACCATTGGCTGTACGTCACGCAAACCTCCTCATATTGTGGTTTAGATGCATGTCCGTTAAATAAGTGGAAAGATTCATGCTATTTGTATGTTATAATTATTTATGACTTCATGCTATTCCATGATCTTTTAACCATGCCATAATACTATGTCACGTCTCTATTATGCTTATACTCATGCCATGTCATGCCATGTTTAAGTCAAGTCATTCCATGATGTCATGCCATGATCTGTACATATATACTCACACCATACCATACTATGCCATGATTTCTATGATACTCATGCCACGCTATGATGCCACACTATGTTGCCATGCCATGTTACACCATGATCTTTCGACCATGCCATGATTTGCCATGATCCCTATGCTAGCTGAAGTTTTCTATATTATATTCTATCATGATATGATTATATGGTATTATCATATTGTCTTTTAAAGTTTATATATATGATAAGCCATGTAGTGGTATCATGTATTTGCTGAGTCGGTAAACTCACCCACACTATTTAACCTCCTTTCAGGAGAGGACCTTCCTGGGGCAACCGAGGAATCTCTACGAGCTTAGTTTACTTGAACATAGGTTATTTTTTTGTAAGTCCAGTCCCTATGTAACTTACATGTATCCCTGGACTTGATGTATTATAACATCAATATGAAGTTTTTTGTTTATTTACATACAAAGTGCTCAACCTTAATTGTACAAGTCATGTTCGGATTGTTCCGCTGTTAACGGATCCCTTCGGTTCGTAGTAAGCCAGCATGACTGAACTGGCCGACAGGGGGTCGTTATATTATGTGGATTAGGAGAAGGCGGATGTTGTTTCATTGACAAGCTTTGAATATAGTAACCCAAATTTAAGTCTGCAGTCAACATCTCTATTTGGTTTGTCCCAATACTGACAATTATATATGTGTGCATTTCTCATCAATAGTTTAGATCTCTAGGAATCCACTTAGGTCTTGATGAAGCTTGCCTAAATTAATTAAGCAGTCATTAATAGTCTTGAATCTAGTATGATGCATGTACTTTGAGTCTTCAAATCTCTAGGCATTGTATACACCCAGGTCTTACACAGATTACATCAATTTTGGGCACACAGATTTCTTCTACAGTCCTCGAATTAGTATATTACTAACCAAAAGTGGACTAGATTTGGCCTATGGGATCAGCCAATAGACTGTGCCACCCAAGTCTGTTTCACATTCTCAATTTTGTTTTCATTTTGTTTAGTTTATCTTCGTATAGTGACTTTGTCTCATTTACTTTTGGCTTATATTTAAGAAGTCTCAATTTTTCCTTGTGTTATAAAATATGTGAAAAAAAACATACATGAACACTTTCTAATAGCAAATTTTCTGCAGGGAATATGTGCTCAAGGGTGGATAAGGTTTCAGAAAACATGGTAGGAATGAAGGAATGGAGGCTAATATTTTGTTGTTTGCAATACCAAGTCCATGAGGAATGGAGGCTACGAAGTCAGGCACAATGAGTATGCTTGTTTATATGATTATTTTATTTTGGGATATGTTGTCTTTAAGAATGACTATGTACTACTAGTTTGAAAAGTACGAGTGTTTGTTCAAACTATTTTATTTGGGGATATGTATCTACGGATCATTATGGACAGAGGGTCGGTGTTGTGGACTATTTTTTACTGTGAAATTACATTATGTTCTAGCTAATGTATCTTTTATTTTAACAAGAGAAAAGTTTGCTGCACCGAAAATGGTATTACGCTGTCAGATGGTGTTTTTGACTTGGAAAAAGTTATTTTTTGAAATTTTTTAGCAAACCCCCCCTACCTAACGAAATGGGAACATTTGGACCCAATTCTTTGGACCTCTTTGTGCTCTCAAATACATCAAATGGAGGGTGAATGAGTCATTTACTTGTGAAGTGATAGGGCAAAACAAGTACACTCCCATTGGATGTGTACGAGGGTACAAAGATGCCTAGAGAAGTGGATCTAGACAATCTCGTTTCCTTTAAGACCGTACAATCCAATTCCCAATTGAAAAATTCAACAGAAGTTGCAAAAAATGAGCACAAGTTATTTTACTGTTCATTAGGGTTTGTTTTTTATTTTTCATTTTTTTTGGTCATCCGATTGGAAATTGAATTGTATGGCCATGTAGGTTTAATGGGCCCTCTTAAAAAAAAATTCAAAAGAAAAGCAAAATAACTTGGGAACCACTTTTTGCAGTGCTAGCAGATGTTATAAATAATTTTCTTGTATTGAAATATATTAAAAAGATCAGACGTAAAAAAAGCAAGGTTTTTTTTGCTATTATAAGTAGCTCTAAAATCTTTATCAATTTTTTTATAAACAGGCCTACGTTAGGTGTCACGGGCTTGATATGTCTAACAGTTTAGATGTTAAAGGGCAAGGGTTTTTTGTTATTATTTCTAATTCTAAGTTTGCCAAGTAATTTTACATAAACGGGCTGCTGGGGGCTCTTACGGGTTTGATTAGCGTTGACTTTTCCCAGTTGCAAGCCGCCGGGCTCGGGCTGGATCTGGGCTGGGCCGGAATGAACTCGGGCCGGGCTGGGCTTCGGCCGTGCTGGCCCAAGCCCGGCCCGTTGATAGACGACCCTCTTTTGTTCCCCCTCCTGGATCTCGTCTTCTTCTTACTCTTCCCCCGTCCCATTCGCTTCCTATTTCTAGTTTTCTACGCACGGCAACTGCTCTCCCAATCCTTCCCCCCGGTATCGCTCACACCAGCAGGATCCTGCCGGCGCGGAGGGCACATTCTGAGGCAGATCCGGGCTTCCTGGTCTGATTGGCGGCGGCCAAGTCTCCGCCGCCACTCTGCTGGGCGCCGCGAGGAAGGACTGGGAGATGCCGCCGCGACGAATTGCGCCGCTAGATAGAGAAGGCAAGAGGTAGGGTTGCGTGTGCTCTTTGTGGGTTAGGAGGCAGAGATGGGGATCGAGTGGGCGACGGTGCAGCACCTGGATCTGAGGCACGTCGGCCGGGGGCCGAAGTCCCTGCAGCCACACGCCGCGGCGTTCCACCCCACCCAGGCCATCATCGCCATTGCCGTCGGCACCCATATCATCGGTACGTCTCCTTCTCAATTGGCTTGTGTTCTTCCGCGGGGCAGAATTGCGACGATGCTCTACTCTGGGAATGTGCCGCGCGTTCTGTTTTTTGAACATTGTTGTTGTGGTTTATGATTTTGGTGGGATCGTGAAAAGCTCTGGAATTTGTAGTTAGTGGACTTGGGGACAGTTTCGACATGGGGTGTCATGATTCCGCGGTTTCGTTCCATCTGGCTTCCTAGGTACTTGTACTTCTGATGCTTGTTGGTGAATTTTGGTGCTGTGCCTTCTAAAGAAGGCAACTTTTTGACGTACTGCTAATAATGCGATATACTAGATGACTAAACTCTGGTTTCATTATCACTGGGAACCACGAAGTCTGACAGTCGAGCGGCACATATGTTGAAGTGGAAATGATCGATCTTATAAGCATTTCCTAGACTTTTTAATTGCAGTTTTTTTCATTTCCTTGTTCCTCTTTGTTGGAGTGTGGAAGCGTGATCCTAACTGCCAAAAGCAAGTAGATAACCTGTCTATATATCAGTATGGCCAGGCCACATGCTTCCTCCTTTTCAGACATGCTATAACCAAGCTGGAAAACACAAGATGGGCTTGGATCAGTCGGCCAAAAACTGATCAGATTGGTCTTTCTCGACACTAGGCCAGGATCAGTCCTATTTTTAGCATTAAAAAATAAATAAATGCAAAACTACAAAAATATAAAAAAAACATGCAGAATTTGGGAATCACCACAAGCATGGATTTGAAGTAAAAACAAGTTGAAGACTTGGTTTTATTGCAGGACATCGTTATATATAGGTTCTATACACATACCATGTATGATCCATCCATGACATACAGTAAGCATATATTTGTTGGTAATTTGTAAGGTAGTGCTTATAATCATGAATGTTAATATAAATGACCGCAACTAGTAATAAGATCCTCTTGTCAAGTTTCGAGTATTGTGGATAATGATAATGTCCCCTTAAGTAGCTTGAGATAATTGAATGTTGAGGGAAAGCATAATAGTTGCTGGGATGGGCATATTCTTCAAGTGAGCCGGAGATGATACATCCAAGTGCTTAAGTAGAGATGACTACTTTGTTCTCTCTCTCTCTCTCCCTTTTGTATTTCTCCTCTTATAATGAACGATGTTCAGAATGTAGCCTGGCTTGTCATTATGCACCTTTTTTTATGTTGGCAATTTCTCCCTGTCTTTGTTCATGGAGGTGGATGGAGTCAGCTCCTTCCCTTGTCTACTTGCAAGGGTAAAGTTTTGCTCTTCTTCAAAGAAAATTGAAGTGCGACCTTGTGATGCAAGAGGTCGCATGCTACTACCATGTTCACATTGGAATTATTGATGCTAGTTGATGTAGCCGAAGCTATCATGATCGGATTCTGAGACTGGAATCTGATGATGGAACCCGAAGCTGGATCGGATCGGTGAAGAGGACCGACGGGGATCCGGAACGAGGCGAGGGCGGAAACGGGGCCGAGGATCCGAAGCCGAGAGGTGCCCGGGCGAGGCCGAGGCTCCTTCGGGCGAGGCGGACCAGCCGGCGCTGGGCGAGGCCGAGGCTCCTTCAGGCGAGGCGGACCAGCCGGCGCTGGGCGAGGCCGAGGCTCCTTCAGGCGAGGCGGACCAGCCGGCGCTGGGCGAGGCCGAGGCTCCTTCGGGCGAGGCGGACTAGCCGGCGAAGGGCGAGGCCGAGGCTCCTTCGGGCGAGGCGGACCAGCCGGCGAAAGGCGTCGAGACCGGGGGGAGAAGACCTGAGGTCGGCGGCCGAGACCGACTCGGAGAGGTCGGCGAAGATTCAAACCGAAGCCCCTGCAGAAGGAGGAAGAGAAGAAGAAGAACCGGTTAGTAGGAGTCCCGGGCTTCGGCCCTAAGAAACCCCCTCCGACGGCTAAGTTAGCTTCTGAAGAAGATTCGATTCAGAAGAGAAGGAAAAAGAAGCAGTTTTAATGCTTTTTGGACTGTAGTACTTGGGTCGAGAAGACATACCTTTGGTAATAAATAACCGTGTATTTATAGCGGAGGATACATGTTGCTTAATGGTGGCAACCGATATAGGACTATGTTTTTGTTTACTGATAAACCGCCATAAAGCCTAACCCTCCCACCGGAGTGGGATGGATACGGCTATTGGGCCGAAGGGGGAGGGGCCGCTGATGGGCCTGATGCCGCTTAGTGGGCTGAAGCCTACTGGGCCGAGGGCTGCTGGGCCGCTGGTGGGCCGAAAGTTGTTGGGCCGCTGATGGGCCGAGGACTACTGGGCTGCTTACTGGGCCGAGGGCTGCTGGGCCGCTAATGGGCCGAAGGCTGCCAGTGGGTCTTTTACTGCTGCTGTTGGACTGATCTTAGTGTTGGACTTGTTTTAATGGGCCGAATCGGATTCTGCCTCATCACTAGTGGTACAGGTTGAATCATTTGAGGTCATATAGACCACATTGTCACTAGGCGTGTCTTCATCCTCTTCTACAATTTCCAAGTCTGCAAGATCCATTGTATTGGCTGATGTCTTCTGTCTCTTGGCTGTTGTCCAACTCATAGTTAGTTAAATATGGCATGCGTATTATACAGGGACAATATGTTCTGACATAGTTAGGTTTAAATTTTGAATGAGACAGTCCAAATTTTGATCAAACAATCAAAAGGATGAAAGAAGCTTCAGCAAGATACACATAATTTTTTTAATCGAGGTTTTTGGAAATTAAACTAAAGCTATACGCATATAATAGGTAGTTAGTAACCAAGTTATGAATTTTTGTCAATAAAGGGTGAGTTTTGTATCATATAATGTCATGTCTTATGTCCTGAAGGTCTTACTTTAATTCAATCATGTAGTGTATTGGATGAGAAGTATTAAACATTTTTATATTGTACATGGATAAAGTGGCTTGTGTAGTGGAGTCAAAAACTGAGTATTTTCCCTATCTTTCAGTTTGGTGTGGCATACGGGAGTTTTATTTAGAAATTCATACGTATGTGAATGATACATTTATAATAGTGTATTTAACAAACTATGATCCAACTCTCATTTTGCTCATTGCTGATTATTGGTCAAAGATCAGTGGACTAGGTGCTTGTGCATATGTCTATTTGTTGAATGGTTCCTCTTCATCAAAGGCAACATTTAAGTCTATTGGTTCCTCTTTGCTTGCCTTTTTTTTGGTGAGATACCCTGCATTCTCTCCTCTTTCTCGTCTTTGTAGATTTTGCATGTTGTTCAACTTTTCCTATCTGGTCAACATTGAGGAACAACGGAAAGAAGATGCCATCTGAAAGAAGAACCATCCTTTAGAGATTCTTCAAATGTACCTATAAAGACAGATAGATAAGGAACACTGAGGGAAAATTAAGGTAAGAAGATTAGAGGGTAATTTTTGGGAATGTAGGTTGCACCTAATATTTATAGGGGAAAGATGGGATGGTTGTGTGTGAACCAGCCAGGTAGGGGGTTCAGGGTGGTTATGGGTGTGAACTAGGGGAAGGATGGCATGATATAGACTCTTGCATCAAGATGCTTGTGTGAACATATTTGAATGGCCATAAGTTCAAGGCTGTGGAGAAATGAAGATCAGTAAACATTTGATCACTTTGCTAATTTTGTTTGTGACCTTCCTTTTCCAGTCCTTTGGACATTGTTACCAGATGTAATGAAATGGGCCATGCTGATGGAGCTGAATTGCACCCCTAGGCCATCGCAAATATTTTGAAGCTATGTTCTGACTGTAACAAAGGTGTTTGATAGAGTTTGCCTTTTCTGACCTCAGTATGTAGGTCAATGATCAAGAGACATCATTTTACGAATCTATAAGACCTGTATTTAAGCCACCCATCTAGGGAAACATTGCTCGGATTTGCAATTGTAGAAATATATCTTGACTTCTTTCTTTGATCTTTTCGGGATAGTATTTTTCTTTGAGGATGGCAATTAAATGATTTATAAATGCATTGAACAAGGATATCATGTGGGCTTTGTGTGCCTGGTTTTTATGCTCAAAAGTTTGAAGGTTGTCAAGTTATGCAATTTGGTTCTAGATTTTATGTTACATGCTTCTAATTCAATCTAGTTTTAATTCTCTGTAAGCCTCACTATGCAGAATTCGATGCATTTACCGGAAGTAAGATTTGTTCCATCGATGTTGGTGCACGTGTTGTCCGTATGTCATACAGTCCTACAAGTGGGCATGCTGTAATTTCTATTCTTGAGGTTGGTTGATCACTGCCATTGTTATGTTGTACTGAATGAGCTGATAACAGTTTTAAGGATCACATTTGCTGATCATTTATTTCATATTTTTCATATGTGATACAATTTTAATTTTGATTATACAATTTTTTTTGGCTTATGATACATGGTCCAGCTACTTTTCGGAAAGAATAGTTTCAAATGTTGAGTTGCTATTTTCAGAGATTTCACTTTGTCACATTGTTCCAGCTTTTACATGCACTGCCTATTTAAAGTGTTTGGGGTTACTTGCATCTTTTCCAGATTCTGGGGGAGCTAATTCAATTTCTATACTCTCACCTTTAATAGTCTTTCAACTCCCATGACTGACATGATTCTGTCTGATAGTTAATGTTCATTTTATGTTCCCCTTGATAAATACCAGTCAATGTTAGAAGGTGAAAAGACTTTAGGATGTTGTTGGAAAGGATCAACAAGCAAGTTTGTTCTTTGTCATCCTGAAATCTCCTTTGATAATTTATGAACCTGTGTCTTAATTCAATTGGTTGATCTCTTTGAATACCTATTTGGCCCTATATATAAAGTCTATCTTCTTATTCACATTGGACTACAAAGTTTTTCCCCCCAACAAAAAAAAGAAAGAAATGCCTAACTAAAGTTAAAAGCCAGTAGGCTACTGTTTTACTTAGCTCCTATTCTAATTAGAACTCACTAATTTTAGAAAGACAACTGGGGAAACCCCGATCCTTAAACAGTCTCATTTTGAGCAAGTCGTGGATTTTTGCATCTTCCCAATTGATCAAGAAATTGTACACTACAACAGTTGTGATGGAACACCATATTTTTTTTTTGAAAGTGGTTGATATCATGGAATATATTAAATAAAAAGAGGGTTTACATCTATAGGGAAAGAAGGCTCCCAAAAAGACCCTGGCCAAAATACACCAAGAGATGTAATCTCAGCAGCCTGCCCCAAGAAGACAAAAAGAGGATTGGGATGGGTTAATGTTACACAAAACCTTCCCTCACTCTAAAACTCTGTCCAAAATAAAAGACAAAAAAACAGAATATGGGGTCTTCAACTCCCTGTTGAAGATCTAGCATTACACTCTCCCCACAGAACCCATAGAGTAGCATGCAAAATGGTCCACCAAATCTCATTACACCTCTGGACATCTCATGCCATTCCCACCCTTGCAACAATTCCTGAACGGAAGTGGTGCATAATATGTGTCCTCTCCAGGACTTTCTCCCAAACCTTTGAGGCGAAGGAGCAAGAGAGAAAGAGATGGTCCATAGTCTCGTCCACTACCCCACACATGCTGCGCAATCTGTTCCCATAAAGCAACATAGAGTGTTTTGGACAATAAATTCTCTTAAAGTTACATTAAGAACGAAAGAGATGCCCGTAGTTGTCAAGGTGACCCAAGGCATCCATAGAATGCCTAAGAGCCTAGGGGCACCTGGGTGGCAGCCTTACAAAAACCAAGGCATAATATCACTACAATAAAAAACTCATGGAAAGTATAATCTCAATTTACCAGCTAGTGTTATTTGGATAGTAAATCCTCTTATGTTCACATATGGCATTATCCCATAACTTAATTCTTATATCCTTCCTAATAATTTGGAAAGATAAAGATAAGAATAAAGATAAGTCTTCCCTTAAATGATAAGGATAGGCCTACCATCCATCTCCTTTTAATCCATAGCATAGTTTGTCGGATTATCCTATCTCGATCCAGATTAGCTGATTTGGAATGGGAGCAGCCTTTGCCAACCTGATTTCAATGGGGGAGGGAAATCAACCCCTATTTCAACAAGGAAGAAGAAAGAAGGCCGATTAATTTGGATTGGCTAGAATCGGTCAAACATTGGCTCATTTCCATCTGATTTTTTTGCAGATCCCACGTCCAATTTGGACTGGATTGGGCCTGGCCAATTTGGGGTCCCAGTCCACTTCCACAGTCCTTTATCCTTAGTTGTATGCCCATAGACCCCCATTTTGATCTGCAAAGTTTGGCCTCCCTGTATCCCATCTTCTTCTCCCTCTTCTTGTACCTTTCTGCATCCACCTTCCCAGCACTGCATACCCGCTGCTTTTGTCCTCCCTCTTGATCACCAGCTTGAGCAGCACCCCATGAGCTTAGAGCGAGTGTTTGGTGGAAAATCTGGGCTCTCCATTCTGTAGATCACAGTGAAGGCTTAGCTGCTGTTCCCAAGGAATTCTGGCTCGGGTCGGGACCGGGAATCGGGACCTGGCGATCCCGACCCGACCCGATCTGGATCGGCCGAGTCGGCCGATCCAGACTCAGTCCGGCCGGTCCGACTCGGCCGGATTTTTTTTTTTAAAAAAAAATCAGAAAAAATAGAAAAAAATAAGGAAAAAATCAGAAAAAATTAAAAAAAATCAGAAAAAATTATATACATATTATTCAATTGATGTACAATAAGAATGAATGCAATTCATGTACATCCATAAAAAAATAAACATTAAAGACAACTAACTAACTAATAATTTTTGTTGTGCATTAATTAAAAAAGATATTGTTGTTGAAAAATACCTTAGAAAGATCACATTTGTGATCCTTCATCATCCGGTTCATAAGTTTGAGTAGGCGGGCCATAATCTGCCGGTGCATATCCATAGCCAAACAAGGAACTAGCGAGGTCTTCGAATCCTCTTTGAATACCTCTAGGTGTGTAAGCTTGTTGGCTTGAACTTTCTCCTGATTGTATTGGAGGGACAAAAATGCCGTACTGTATAGGTGAAGGTCCAGAGTACCCTTCAGTAGTGCTGCTGATGTCTGAATATGGCAGTGTAGGGGGATGAAAAATGGGCGGATAAGAAGGTGCATCTTCCCATGGTGGCCAATCACATCCTGCCTGTCGCTGTTGGCCTTCAAATCCCCTTTGTTGTCCTTGTCTCTGACCTTGAGTTCCTTCAGAATGACTCGGAGGTGCGGAGTAATCATCGTATCCTGTGTAACTGCTCCCAAGTGCAGAACCTCCTGATAGTCCAGCAGCAGCAGCGCCATCACCATCTCCATCATCATCATCATCATCAGTGGATGAAAATCCCCTCCTTTTGCTCGATATCTCAAAAAAAAAAAGAAAAGAGAGAGAAAAAGAGAGAGAGAGAGAGAGAGGGCCGGCGGCAGCGGGCTGGCGGCGGCGGCAGGCCGGCGGCGAGCGGCGGCGAGCCGGGGAGGGGCTGGGGAGTGGGGAAGGGCCGGGCGCCAGCAGCAGAAACGCTGCTGGCGTCTGGTTCCCGATCCCCCCTTAAGGGGGAGATCGGGACCGGCCCGAACTGGACCAGATCGGGTCCGGACCGGCCGATCTGGCCGGTCCGGACCCGATTTGGTCCGGTTCGGGCTGATTTCTGCCGTTTTTTTTTTTTTTTTTTAAATCGGTGGGGGGAACAGTAATTTCCCCCCCAACTCGGCTCGGAACCCGCCGATTCCGACTCGAATCGGCCGATTCGAGTCGGAATCGGCCGATTCCGCAATCCATGGCTGTTCCAAGCTTCTCTGCTGGACCAGACAAGGAAGGACTTGGAATGTCATTACTGGTGAATTGCATCTCTAGATGGCGAGGCAAGAGCTAGCACCCAATGAGGAAGAGGTGCTGGTAGCGATGTGAGTGAGATGGGGGTGGAGTAGGTGATGGTGCGTAACCAAGATCTGAGGCATGTCAACCATGGGCTGAAGGTATGGTATTCCACCCTGCCCCGGATTGCTGTCGGCACCCACCCTATCACTACATTTGCTTATCTATCAGCTAGTGTCTTTCATATGGGAAGACTAAGATCACATGGCAGGCGGTTTGAGATTTAGTTTGCCATGGGTTGAATGCCTGCTGTTGGAGAGCATGCATCTGTATAGGTTGGATTGTTGTGCAGAATTGCACCAATTCTTGTTTTTAAGGATGTGCTATGCATTCTGCTTTTGATCTAAGGATGGATAGTTATGCTTGTGAACCAGGGATGGGGGTCAAGCTCAGGTGTGGTTGTGAGAGAGATGGATGGTGTGCACTCTTGCATTGCAGGAATGGTTTGCTTGTACTGTCATAGTTGAAAGGTCATAAGTTCAAGGCTGTGAAGAAATGGGGATCGATAATGTACATTTGTTCACTTCACTAATTTTGTTTGTGACCTTTCTTTTCCAGTCCTCTTGATTTTGTTAATAGTCATGTCTAATTATAGTTTAATGAAATGGGCCATGGTAATGGAGGTGAATTGAACTCTTGTTGTGAGGGTTTAGATATTACTTCTCCCCTATGCCCTAGCCAATGCTTTAAAGTCATCTTCTGAGAGGAAGGGGTTTCTTGTGTGGGGCCGATGGAGGTCTTCAGCCTTTTCATTCACCAGGCGGCTTTGATTGATATGGTTACTAACAATGCATTTTACACTTAGTCTAATCGCAGGAGGAACCTAATATGCTCTAGGCTAGATAGGTTTCTGGTGACGATTGAGTGGTAAAGCCACTTCCCTAATTTTAATGCCTCGTGTTTGCAGAGGCATGTGTCTGATCACAAGCCGATTATGTTGGACTTGAATCATCATTTCCGACGTATAGGTCTTTATTCAAGATGGAAAAATCTTGGATAAAGGAGGAGGGGTTCCTGGATATTGTGGCATAGGCATGGGGTTCCAGGAGTCAATATGGGTCGGCCATGGCTACTTTAATGGGAAATCTCAAGGCAATGGCTCAAGCTTTGAAAGTTTGGAGTTCAAAAAGGAAGATTGCAGAGGAAGCAAAAATGAAGCATCTTCTGGAGCAGCTAGAGGCTCTGGATGCATTAGAGGCGGCAGGGCTTTTGGATGAGGGGGATTGTGCTAGCAGGGAGCAGGTGAACTAAAGGTATCAAGATCTTCTAGCAAAAGAGAAGATGTAATGAAAGCAGAGGTCTAGGGAGAGGTTCTTTTACAGGATTGCCTCTGGTAGGAGGATGAAGAATCATATTTCTGTACTCAGCTCGGGTGATCAGATGCTGGCTAGTAGAGAGGAGATTCTTGACCACACTTTTCGTCTTTACTCTTAGCTGTTTTCAGAGGAGGACCAGACTAGACCGGGCTTCTTTGGTGGCTTCCAGGTGGCTCTGACAGAGGATGAGAGGGGAGGCCTTGAGGTCCCTTTCACCTTGGCCGAGTTAAGGAGTGTTGTTTTTTCTCTTGCAAGAGATAAAGCTCCAGATCCAGATGGTTTCTCGCTGTTGTTCTTTCAGCACTGCTGGGAGATTGTCTATCCTTTACTTCTTCAGGCCATGTTGGATTTTCAGGAGGGGAGAGCCCATTTGAGAGGTATTAACAAGACTTTCATTGTCCTTATCCCCAAGAAGGAGGGTGCTAGGGCTCTATCAGATTTAGACCCATCAGTCTACTGAATGGGGTCTATAAGGTCATTTCTAAGGTGCTGGCTGTTCGGTTGAAGAAGGTGATTGGCAGGCTGATTAGTGTTAATCAAAGTGTTTTTATTGGAGGCAGGCAAATTCATGAAGGATTCTTGGTGACTTAGGAATGCCTACATTCTTTAAAGATGCAGAGAAGAAGTGGACTTGTGATCAAGCTTGATTTTGAAAAGGCCTATGATAGAGTTAATTGGACTTACCTCCTTGATGCAAGGGCTAAGATGGATTTTGGTGAGAAGTGGATCTCCTGGATTAGAGCCTGTATCTCCTTTGTCTCCTTTGCCATCTTAGTTAATGGGGAGCCTACTCCCTCTTTCCTTAGTGGGAGAGGGCTTAGATAAGGGGATCCTCTCTCCACTGCCTTTTGTGTTGGTGGCCCAGATCCTAAGTTGTATGTGGGATAGAGCTGAGTCAGCAAGACTCATTTCAGGCTTCCAGGAATGTTCTCAGGTCCGGTCCATTACACACCTTCAATTTGCAGATGACATGAGTTTATTCTGTTTGGGAGGGGAAGAACAGATTTACACCATCAGATTGATGCTTGAGTTCCTGGATGAGGTGCCAGGACTTGAGAGTGAATTTTTTGAAATACTGTTTATGGGATTAACATGCTTGATGAGTCTATGGAGAGGGCGGCCACGATTCTTGGTTGTCAGGTAGGGACATTTCCTATTACCTACTAGAGATTGCCATTATCCTCGTGGTAGATTAGGTGCAGTGATGCAGTCTGTAGTTTAGAAGTTCCAGTCCATACTGGCTGGATGGAAGGGTCATCTGCTGTCTTATGGTGGGAGGATGACACTTTGCCAGGCAGTTCTTGGCAGCTTACCTATTTATTATCTGTCTTTGTTTAGAATCCCTAAGTTAGTGGCTAGGCAGCTTGAAGGTATCAGAAGCAGATGCTTTTGGGGTGGTGACTTGGACAACCCCAAGAAGGGCTCTCATGATATATGATGGGGCAGAGTTTGTAAGAGTAAGCTGAATGGGGGTTTGGGCATCAAAAATCCTAGAGATTCAATTTGGCTCTCTTGGCAAACATGGATTTGGAAGGTTGGTCAGAACCACAGTGCATTATAGAGGGAGGTTATTTTGGAGAAGTACTACTCGAGAAGTAGAGCTTGGGATTTTCGGCTATGTGGAGTCAGCATAATGTTTCTTTTGTGTGGAAGGGCATTGTGGAAGTGGCAGATGTAGTTGTGGCGGCCACACGCTTTGCTCTGGGTGATGGTAGATCTTGCTTTGAGACGAAACTATGCGGATTTGGTCCAAAGTGGACCATACCTCACAATGGTCAAATCAATCGTTACAATTTTTGAGGAATTATCAATTCATGTTGTCATTATAGAAGGATTGTGAAAGCAATTGTGCTTTTTTCCCTATTTGTAAGGGAATATTATCTAAAATTAGCAGCTTGGCTGGGGGAAGGGGTGATAATAAAGACATGAAGTGGATTACTCCCTTCTTCTGTGAAGATCAGCACATTTATAGTTACAGCTTAGAGGATAGATTCTCCAACCTTTTGCCTTGGCCTCAGACAAATGGCAGCTGGGCCAGGGCATTTAGCAATTGGAGGGCAGAAGCATCCAATGGTGTCCTTAAAGATGACTTAATGATAATGAAGTTGAAGTGCATATGAATCTGTTACAATTAGAGATATGGTGACTTGATTTTTGATCTATCCTTTTCCTTTTGAAAAGGATTTAAAAGATTTAGATTTTCAAAAGAATCTCTTTTTTTTGTTTTGAGTGTAGACTTTGGGAACTTAGGATTAGCTCTCAGGGAGCCTAGGATTTTGGATTAGACAAATGGATCCGTAAATATGACCTCTCCCCACTGACCTCGATTAGTGTTAATTACGCCAACTACTGATTGGCAACCCTTGATTAATCGTCTGTTAATGCCCTTGAAATAATAACGCACTAAAGTTTGGAGTACTAAATCACACCATAAATCAAACACATCATTTGATTGATCTTTGTATTAAACACCTTCGAATACTTAAATGATGTCACTTCACATGGCGTGCATATGAACTTGAGACCCTTAAAGGATACCAAGAGGACATGCCTTAGGCAAGATTCTTCTTAAAACCCTTAAATGATACATTTGGTTTGATAGTATCCTTTAATTATCCTTCATGAAACTCCAAGGGTTCATGAGAATTATTTAAGTTCCAAAAATATGCTTTTTCTTTATTTTATCTTTTTGAAGATTTGAAAGAAAGATATTTGAACAATGGGGCGTGATGGCCACCACTTAACCAAGACAATTCCTTAAAATAATGGCCCTCCAACCAATATGAAATGATTGAACTTAATTAACTTCAAATCTGATTAAATCAATTAATAATTTGAGCAAACACATGAAATAGTCAAATTGAACACATCCACAGGTCATGCACAATTTCATTAAGCATGTTCCTCACAATTACACTTTGGTCATTATTACATTTGGTCAAATCTTCGGTCATCCCACCGATGGGAATGAACTATAAATTTACAAGACTATGGCCATACCAACATTGGAAATGGAGCAGGAAAAAGACTTTAGTTACTCCAACAGTAGGAGTAAACCGAGATTTAAACTTTGGTCACCTTAACAATACGAGTGAACTAAGAACTTTATGGCCATTCTAACAGTAGGAATGGACCATGACATAAACTTTGGTCATCCCAACCATAGCGATGAACCAAGAACTTTATGGCCATTCCAATGGTAGGAATGAACCAAACTTGAGGCCATTCTAATGGTAAGAATGGGCCAAGAATTAAGTTTTAGTCACCCTAACAATAAGAGTGAACCAAGAAAACTTATGGTCAATATGAAGATAGGAATGGATTAAGAATTTTATTAAACTTATGGCCATTCTAATAATAAGAATGGATCATCATTTTATTCTTTATTGTACAAAGGGTGTGTGTCCATCTTCAGCGCTTGGTGTCGGAGCTTCAATTCTGTCCGCAGGCAGAGCTTGAGTGTTTCCTCCCTTTCTTCTTTAGAAAAAAGGCTCTTAAAAATCCTCCATGGTCTCCCCCAAAAGCCTCTCTTTCGGCCTCCTGCAGCAGCCCCCCAAGGGGGTATTTATAGGGTGAGAGAAGATGGAGAGGTGTGAGAAAGAGAGAGAGGGGGTGTGGTAGCACCCCCACCGGTGGGTGCCACTGGTGGCACCCCTTATCGGTGGGTACCACCAGTTGGGGCACCCTCCGGTGGCACCCCCCACCGGTTGGGGGGGGGGGGGAGCCACCAGTGGCTCCCCTCTCCCTCTCTCTTCTTTTTTTTTGTCCCCTTCTCTTTTTTCATAACAAAACTATTCAACAAGATAATACATTCATTTAGGGAGGGACAATGGTGTCTTTTCATCCTAGTCACATGTAATTTAATAGAATGTGAACACTTTCTTACCACAAAAGTATGGAGAGGTTTGAAGTGTCAGGTTTCCAATCAAATTCAGACATTTTTGTTGCTGTTTGATAAAAAGAACGATCCCCAAAATGTGCAAGAGAAAATGGTGCAGATGTAATATATGCTCACATGGGATGCATAATCGACCGATTTGGATCGGGATTGGTACTAGTTGATCTGATTCTAGGGTGTAAAGTACCCAAAACATAATAAAAAATGGTCCGGATCGGCCTGGATATATGCATTTAGAGGTAAGAGGCGAGCGAGGTGACCATGGGTTCACTTTAGCCTCAAATGCCTAGGTGATCGCCTAGGCATTTGAGGCGACGTGTTCTCTCATAAATCACCATGAAGAAAGAAAATGACAATATAAGGAAAATACAGAAAACATCCATGATAGTCATATGTAAGACTTTGAGAAATATTAATCATGTTCAACATGTAATGTCTTTAAGATCATCTACTACCCATATGTGTATGGCCTTGGGTATCATTAAAAATAAGAAAACATGTGACAACATGCAAGAGAAAAATGGTACTGGACATTGTTAAAAGGCATTAGCCACTTTGGAATAATTAAGAATAAGAAAAAACAATGCCACATAATTAAAAAAGAAACAAGCATTTGGACAAGTGAGTGAGGTGAATGTGAGGCAAGGCGAGGCGTTTTGACTCGCCTCAACCAACTTCATCGCCTAGGTGAGCGCCTCTGATAACATAGGCGTACATTGCTCTAGATCGGGCTGGAATAGGCTGAATTGTTCGATTCGGATAAGCTGAATTGCCCGATCTGGCCTGATCTAGGGGAGCTGATCGTGCCAAAAGGGTGGTTTTAAGTCCCTTTTCTCCTGCTGTCTGCTGTGTTTTCACAGCAGACAGGAGAGGGGGTGCCCCCCTCCCAAACTGGCTGTTGCCACCAGCCATCGGAATTCGGCCAAGTTTGCTGTTTTTCTAAGGTATTCTGTTCTGTTATTTATTTATTTTTCAATTGATTTGCATGGAAAGTTTTTTTTTGAAAATTTCCTGATTTTCCTATTTTTTATTTTAACTATTTTTCATTTTTTAAATTAGGCTGATCCTGAATCCTCCTTTCTTCCCTTGGATTGGCCCGACTTGTCTGATCCGGAGCGGAACTGGTCAATCCTGGAAGCCAATCCGATCCTGTAATCCATGTGCTCACCATGTGGACTTACCGTTGAAGATGTAGATCATTTGAAGATCAACTGTAGCATTAGTCAGAAAGGAACTTGGATTGAGGAGATCTGGTTTTATTTTTGGAATGAGAAGCTGAAGACTGGAAAATGGATGTGCATTTTCCACTCTTGAGCTTCTCATTCTCAAAATAAAACCACATCTCTCTTTCTCTCTCTCCATATATATATATATATGGAGGGAGAGACAGATGTGGTTTTAGAGAGAGAGAGAGGTAAGGGAGTAGATCCTATGTTGAAAACGTTTGTTTTAGGACTTTGACTGTCTTATACAGCTGGAGTTGGTATATCCTTAATATCTCATTTGATGCTCGGAAAAGGGGGAGATCTGCTCGTACTCCTTACTTGGTAACGTAGTTTCATTGGGTTGGAGTAGAGGTTCCTCTCCTCTGGCCTATTGACTGTACCGCCACTCTTTATTATTAATAAAATTGGTGCTGCAATCTACATCTTTTCTCAACAAAAAAAAAAGAAAAGGAAAAAGAAAAAGAACAGAAAAGGTTAGCAAGTTGAAAATCATTTGCCTTTATAGCCTGTTTTTTGCCAGTTTAAGTCTACACAGGAATTGTGAAGTTTATCTTTATAATTTAAAGTTGCGTAGCAGTACAAAATCCAAGTTCTACTTCTTACTCCTCATGCCATATGTTGGAGCCTACAGAGAGAATGCAATAAGGGAAGCACATTTATGTTGAGAAAGATTTGCATTAGAGCTTTATCATTCCTTCATAATTGGAGTAGGTTTATTCTTAGAATTCACTTAAGAGGTGGCATAAAGCAGTGAAGGGTCTGTAACTGTCACAGTGTTATGGGTGCTTATAGAGTTGTTGTGTAGGTGGTAGTTGAAGATTTTCATGGTAACATGGCTGAGGAAAAGAAGGGAGGAGAAGGAAAAACAGAGAAAAAGATTGTGGATGAGAGTTTGCGGCAGCATGCTGTAGGCTGCGCCCGTCTCATCCCTCTTATTAGGTTAACCAATCAAGAGAATGACAGAAACACCCCTGTTACATAACTTAAACCATGGATATTTCTGGAAAAAACCAAGGTAGGCCAACTCGGGGGTCGGACTCGGATCGGTCCGGTCCTGACCGAGTGGATCGGTCGATCCGATCCGATCCCAAACCGGTCCGGACCGAGCCGGACCGGTTTGGCCGATCCAATTTATAAAAAGGGGAAAAAATAGAAGAAAATAGGGAAAAAATAGAAAAACAAGTCCAAAAAATAAGAAAAAAATTCAAAAAATCAGGAAAAATTATATTTACCCAAAACTTATCTAGGACCTTGGGTAAGCCCTTGAATTTTTATTAACTTTGAAAAAAACTTGAATACAATACATGGGGGGGACATAAAACCTTACCCCTAAGTATTACATGATAATAAAAAAAAAACACTCACACAAAGTGACAGAACAAGTAGACATACATTTATTCTAGCCTTACATTGTAGGTGCATATTCCTGTACAAATCGGCCCAAGACATATAAGCTTGGTAACATTGTTCATATTCCTGTACAAATCGGTTATACTCATCTGTGAATGGGTAGATTATTGTCACCGGTATCCATCCTTGTGTCTTTGGCTCATGATAAGATCCTTCTGAGGTTGAGGATTGATAAGAGGAAATATCTGAAGTTGGAGGATAAGTGGGATATCCTCCTAAGTAACTCGATGCATCATAGGGTGGTGGATGTTGATAATATGTACCTGGATATCCATAAGGACTATAACCATCTAATGGAACTTGAGAGGATGCATCAGACGAATGCTCTTGAGAGGATGTTCTCTTTAGGAGCTCTTGTTGTTGTTTCCCTTTGCCTTTATTTGTTGCTGATGTGCCCTTAGCCAACCTACTGGAGTGGTCATCATCCTGCGTAGCATGCGTAAATTCTTGCTCTCCTGTGAAAATCATTGGAGGAGCTTCACCATGTTGACTTGATCCTCCACGTCCTCGAGATGACCGTTGTTGCAAGGATCCACCTTGACTTCCATGTTGATCATCATCGTCATCGTCAGGGGTAGTCGTTGCCGAAGTAGAGTCGTCTGAAGTTTGGTAAACGACCTTGTCGCTCGGCTCTGGTGTCTCGTCTGACTCATCTTCTTGTACAGTTTCTAAATCTGCAATATCAACATCCATTAGTTTGCCTTTACCCTTACCTGAACTTTGTGGGGTGGATTTCTTTTGCCGTTTTGAAGGAGGTGGAAGTTGAAACTCAACGGACAAGGGGACACCATCTAATTGTCCTTCTGCCCATGACCGATCGTTTGGATCGAATTCTGATGGACTCGAAACATTCCTTGCATCCACCCATGCATTCAATGGGTTCTGCTCCTCAAATATCTCGTCCAGATCGATTGGTTCCTCAACTTGTTGTTCTGCTTGCACCGGTCTTCCAGCAACTTCATCTCTCCATCGTTCTTCTTCTCTTTAGTTCTCTTGAATTTTTTGAAGATTCTTTAATTTCAAGCGCATGTTGTAGTGGCAAAAGACCAATTGCTCTAATCTCGCTGAGCTTAATCGGTTCCTTTGCTTGGTGTGTATCAAGCTAAATGTAGACCAGTTCCTCTCACAGCCAGAAGAGGAGGTGGTTTGGCTCAATACACGGATAGCAACATAAGCAAGATCTTCATAACCTGGAGCCTTCCCATGATCCATCCACCAATCAGCTGTAATTCCATAATGATCAAACTAACAATTAGTATTGTAATTTGTAAAGCCTATGCATGATAAGTTGATAACAATTTTTTGAAAGTATTAGTTATGTGTAAAATTCTAAATACCTGGTGAAAGCAACATGACTGCCCGTTGAGCACGATGAGTACCAAAATGTAATGTCCGGAGCCTATAGTGATGCATTTTGTTGCATGCTATGATAGCTCGATCCTCATCATGTAACAAACGCCGAATTACATTTTGAGTCCCACGGAGTACTTCTTCATCATTGGGCGCATGTTGAGTAGCAGAGCTATATTGGTATCTTGGGTTGAAGAAATGACCTAAAGAATTGAAAAATAAATTAAAAATGAAATAAAACTTATAGGAAATAAAATGGCGACCAATATGGATTGACTTATTTTGTTACCTGCCGCATGCAAGTCATGGTGGAGTGTCTTATCCCATCTTGCATCTATAATATCCCACCACTTTCTGTATGTATTTTGGTTGGCCCTAGCAATGTCTTCCTTTGCACGGTCCATAGCTTCATATAAATATCCCATTGTGGCCTTCTTATCTCCATCCACCATCCTCAGAACCCGCACAAGAGGTTCAACTACGCTTAAGATCATCTTTATATCCTTCCAATACTCTCGGCTCTCAATCAAGTCCTCAACCTGCTTCCCCTTGTCTCTAGCATCATGCTTCGCGTGCCTTGTCATCCAATCCTCCCATCCTTTACTTGAAATCATCTGCTTCAAGGGGCGTTTTTGTGATTGTATACTCTCCAAGGAAATGTATGTGGAGGCGAAACGAGTTACCCCAGGACGTAGTAACTCCCTCTGTCCAGTGTGTTCACGCATCAACGTGAGCACATAGTTATGGTTGTAGATATAGGATGTGATGAATTGGGCTGACTTCACTGTTTCAGTAATTTTGACATCTTTCCCAATATCTTCTAGCATCAAATCTAGAGAATGAGCAGAGCAAGGAAGCCAATATAGATGTGGCCTCTTCTCCATTAACATATGGCCAGCAGCTTTATATGAAGCTGCATTATCTGTTACAACTTGGACAACCCGATCTTCTCCCACCTGTTCCACAATGTCATCAATTAACTTGAAAAGATATTCAGCATTCTTTACCTTTCCACTAGCATCTACGGACTTCCAAAATACAGTCCCAGCTTGACAGTATATAAGGAAGTTAATCATACTTCTTCTCGTAATTCCTATTCAAATAATGTTATAGATGTTAGCGAATGTCTAAATTAACTAAAAATATAATATGTTAATCTAAGATTCTAATTTCTAAATATGTTAAACTAATTCAATGTACTCACCTGTCCAGCCATCTGTCATTATTGTGCATCCTCTTTCATCCCAAATTCGCTCAAACGACTTGATATACTCCTGGAGATCACTTACCTCTTGAGGAAGATAAGTGTTGTATATCTCCTTGGAGGTTGGTCCAGGAATACCCTTACCCACATCTCCAATAGTCTCAATCATGTCCTCCCAATAAGGACCCTTTGCAGCATTGGCAGGTACACTGTTATAAACAAACCATCTCGAAACAGCACGGCCAATCTTCTCCTTGCATACCTTCAGGTTCTTCATAGCAGCTGTGATTGATGGTTGTCTACCTCTCCGTCTTGTTAGGAAAGCATCTATAGGACCCACTCTAGGATCATTGTCCCTAGTCAAGTCATGAATTTCCTCCTCGTTGGATCCATGTCCGGATCCACTCCCTTGCCCAACGTGTCGACCGGTGCGTCTATACACATCCTCATCAGCAAAAGATCGTCTACTTTCGTCTATGGCTCGACGTATATCATCTTTAAATTAAAATAGATGATTAGACTAATTTAATCGAGATGAAGTATAAAGAAGTAAATAATTAATTGAAAATTTTAAATCAAATAATACCTCGAGAGAAGTCTTCAAATGCAGTAGATCTCCTTCTGGTAGGGTCTATGTCTCCCTCCCGAGATCTATCTCCCGGAGGGTGAATATGAATACCTTGACCTGAGGGCCGTGTCATTTCTTCCCTAATTTGGCATCTCATCGTTGATGTTGCTCCTTTTTCCAACTCTCTTTGTCGTAGGTAATTTTTGAATTGATTTTTTACCTCTAGTGGTGCAGCAGTACAAGCCTTCACTTCTCCTTTGACACCCCCAATATGTTGTTTTAGACGAAAAACTCCACCCGAAATAATCCGACTGCAGTAGTTGCATTTGACTTTGCGTGAAGCCATGTCTACGACGGTGCAGTGGTTCCATCCCGGGTCACCACGAGAGGTGACAGATGTGGCCTCATTATGCTCAGAAGTCGACATCTTTAAAAATAAAAAATATATTAATAGGGAAAGAGATAATTAGTAATTAACTAATTACATAAAGAGAAATGGTGAGAAATAAGAAAAAACATAGAGAAAGAGAGTGAGATTTCATATCATACTTCGAGGGAGAGTGAGAGACAATGAGAAATAAAGCTACAAAGACAAAAAGAGGTTAGAGAGAAAAATTAAAATGCAATAAAAATAATATGATGAAAAAAATTTGATGTAGTCCGTCGGTCCGTCCTTTAGAGTTTAGAACTCTAGGGAGCTTTGGAAGTTTGGAGAGAAAGAAGTTAAGAGAGCTTTGAGTCTTTGAGAGAGTATGAGAGCTTAGAGAGAGAGAGAGAGAAGTTTTAGAGAGAGAGAGAAATGAGAATTTGTGTGAATGAGGGAGAGAAGGGTAGGAGGGGGTTTTATAGGGACTTGGGGGGGGACTTGGAGGGGCTTAGAAGCCCCTCCTAACCGTTGGGAACCCATTCAATGGGTTCCCAACGGCTACCCAACGGCTAGTTCAGAACTAGCCGTTGGGTGGCCGGGTCGGCCGGACCGGTCCGACCCAGACCGACCCGGGTTGGGGTCGGCCGACCCGGCCGACCCCAACCCGATCCCAGCGATCCCGGCTGGGATCGTTGGGTCGGGGCTCGGGGTCGGGTCGGACCGCTCCGATTCCGAGCGGACCGGGCGATCCGATCCGACCCGGTCCGACCCGGCCGACCATGGAAAAAACACTACATAAGACTTAAGTTAAACGGATACAAGCTATTGGGTCTGGGAATGAACCTACACAAAAGCACATCTAATAAACCCTAAACCAGGCCGCTATGGCCATGAACCTGGCTTATTCACAACAGGAGTGAAACCTCTCTTTTTCACTTGGTTGCCTACTTCTATTATAAGGTTGGTGGTGCTATCCACAATTGCTTTAAAAAAATTGCCTTTCTTGACATCCACTTTCATATATCTGCTTTCTTAGCTTTCATTTCCAGTGTTGAAGTCCAAATATGATGGCACCCTTATATTTTCTTAGATGTATGCTTCATTTTTTCCCTGTAGGATTGCACAATTAGGTCGTGCGACTTTGATACTGAACAGACCTTTGTGCTACATTCCCCCGAGAAGAGAACAGATCGTATTTCATCTGACACAGAAGTCCATCTTGCATTGACTCCTCTCCAGCCTGTTGTATTCTTTGGCTTCCACAAGCGGATGAGTGTGACAGGTTCCCTTTTGTTATTGACGTTGTAACATGGCTTTGGAGTTTCATTCACAGGATAGCGACTTAAAATTGTGAGTTCCTTTTTGCATGAAGTTGTTGGAACTGTTGAAGGAGGCAGGGCACCTACAAAAATAAAGACTGATCTTAAGAAACCTATTGTCAACCTTGCTTGCCATCCTCGTCTACCTGTCTTGGTAATATTCTCGTCCCTAGGTAGATTCTTTTCCATATTGACATTATTATTTGATCAATAACTTTTGCTATTGTGCTTTCCAGTATGTGGCTTATGCTGATGGTTTGATTCGAGCTTACAACATCCATACTTATGCCGTTCATTATACACTACAGCGTATGCTGCTGCTTAGAGTTCCGGTGCTTTCTGTTTCTCATTCATGCACACACTGCTGACTGTGTATTGTCTAAAGGAAGCTCAGTTACCTATCGTGTTTTCCTGAACCAGTTGATAATACAATCAAGCTCATTGGTGCGGGTGCTTTTGCGTTTCATCCAACACTGGAGTGGATTTTTGTTGGTGATAGGAGCGGCACACTTTTGGCATGGGATGTATCAACTGAAAGGCCAAACATGATTGGAATGTAAGTTCATATCGTACTAAACATGTCTGACATTTGCATGACCTGTTATCTTTTCCTGATGTGCTTTCTGATGTCTTCTGTCAGAATTCTTCTCATCCTTTTCATTTTCTCTATGCTATGTCCTTGATTTTAACTATATAACCATGTGGTCTGATTCAAAAAGCATTGTTTTCTGTTTGTAAATTCAGTACTCAGGTTGGTTCCCATCCAATAATATCTATCTCCTGGATGCCAATGCTACGACTTCTTGTCACAGTGTCAAGGGACGGGGTACTTCAAGTCTGGAAAACTCGTGTTGTAACAAATCCAAATAAACAGCCAATGCAAGCAAACTTCTTTGAACATGCAGGTTTTATATCTTTCCACTACAATTCTTAAAATCCATACAGTGGTTTCTTTTTCTTCTCATTTTTACAGCTGTGGAAAACATACTTTTTCTAAAGGAAATAACTATATATCCGGTGACATGAGATGCCACAAGCAAAATAGAGTAGAAATAAATGCATCAGGAGTCACTTTTAGAATTTTCTCCTTATGATTTGCCTGGCACTGACAAAGGCATCCTTATTTTTTTAGGGTGGTTAACAAAATGGATTATTGAATGTCTCTGGTGTATATAACTTCAAAATAAATACTTCCACATGGGCTTTTTTGGTTTCTTTTGGGAGGCTATAGAATGGTGGCAAAAACTTCAACATATCACCATTAGAAGTAAATCCTGGTGTATTTGTGGAATCTGATTGGGGAGAGATACAAGACTTCTCAACGAGATGTGTTCTTGTTGTCCCGGATGTGTTGCAGAATTTTGTTTACCCTTTTAGCACCTACAGCTACAATCCTTTTGTACATTTAAAAAAAGTTTTGTTTGTTTATTCTTTATTTTAAGTATGACTCTCTTTAGAAACTTGTCTCCTGATGTCATTGGTATCTCCTTTGTCCTTAAAGTGTCTGCTGAAAATTGTTCTATTACATACATTGATTCATGAATATAGTCGATGATTCCATGTTTAACATCTAGCCTAAAAAGTACATTACCTGTCTTCTTGGCAGTGTCTCAACATTGGTTATGCTATGCATTTAGTTCATTGTTGAAATGGTTATAGCATCATCATTTAGGAAAAAAAAAATGCCAGCTAAAATTTGTTTCATTTTGCACAACAGGTTTCATGAATATACTCAGTATTTCTATGATTAGATGCTAAATCCAATGCCTTTCTCAAACAACAACATCTAATCAGTGTCAGCAGTTTTTTTTTTTCTTTTTTTTTTTTGCGGAAGGTGACAAAGTTCACAATTAATTACCAAATTGTGAAAAGGTACAAACATGGCAGAGCCAGAGGAAAGAAAAAAAGATATAACTTGGCCTCCAAAACATATGGAGGCAAAACCCAACTCCACCACAAAAGCAAAAGAACCCCATTTTATCTAGCAGATAAAAGAGAGAAGAATATAGACTAAGAGAACAGCTACAACTTGACTCTCAGGTTGCGAGGTTTCTCCACTGCCTGGCCTTATGTATGAGGGATGACGACCCCGCCTTGACTGTAATGCCCCGGCTTTTTATGGATCTCCGGCAGGTGCACAAGAGCAAAACAAAATAATAAGAAGTAAAGTTCTAAGAAAATCCTAGACAATTCATGTCCATCATATAACAAAAATGTAATGAAACAAACATATCCCAATAATTTTTATACAAACTGGCCATACTTGGAAATGTTTTTCTTCTTTATTTGCTGGAATTATCTTCCAATCTTTCCTTTCATCACGGCCTCTGAAAATTATATATTAAATAACTAATATGAGAACTCGTGAAATTGACTTCTCAGTAGGGATCATTTACATCCCTACTGATATCCTTTCTTAAAACATATTTCTTTGGTTATTTGTTCATTACTTTCTCATCCTATATTTTTAATGATCAATATCACGATCAATAGTCAAAATATATTGATCCGTAACAGTTGACAGGCTTCTTTCTTTATCATTATTCTTGAAATTTTTCTGTGATGTATGCGTCTAAATGTACTTCTGATTGCCTGACCCATAATGAAGTGATGCAATGAATGCTCATGTCACTGTGTGTCATCCAATATTCACGTTCATGTTCTATGATGAGAACTCTTCATTGTAGTCTTTTATTCCAATAAAACAACATGTGGATCACGAGGAGAAACAGCGAAAGTAACACGCAAACATGCATATGGTACATGAGAGATGCAAGTCAACTTCTCGTGAATAATACTCTTTTTGTCACACAAAAAATTCAGCAAGGTCTTTAACACATACCACTTCCATTCAAGCATTCAACATAAACATGCCCTTAATTATGCATTATGCGTATTCACCAGTGTCTTATTTAAATCGTAATTCAATTGTCCCTATTTTCCTAGGTTTATAATAATCTTCAGATATCATCGGATCTTTACATAATCTTCTCTTTTTCAATTATTCTACCATATAATTATTAAAAATTCCACCATATAATTATTAGAGAGCGAATCAAGTATCCATTTACACTTGAAAACTTTATTATAAAATTCTCTTCTTTTATTTATTTCTTTCTTATTATAAACCTTCATTATAAACTTCATCCTTACATTTATTTTCTGAATTAATAATTGCAAATAACATTGAATATTTATATTTATTTTCAGAATTGATCAATCATCATGAATAGCATTTAAACAACTATATTTATTTTCAAAACTACTAATCACCACTTAATTTTATTTTCAAAACCACTACTCACCACTTAATTTAAACAGTTATATTTATTTTCAAAATTTAATAAACACAAATAATATTTAATCATAATTTTCCAATTTGTTTCTAATTAAACAGCATTAAATAATTATTTATCTAATTATGTTTGAATAATTCATAAATGACATTAACATTTAAAAATAATTTTTGAAATTAATATTCAGAATAAAATATTTAATATCCCATCATTTTCTTTTATTTAACTAAATAACCAAATTATCATTTTCTTTTATTTAACTAAATAACCAAACTTTCATCGATAATTTAATTTAAAATACAAGAAATATTAAATAGAGAGTATCACCCTACCTTAAACCGCCGACCGCCGCCGAAGCGCCGCCGGAACCACCTTCTCTCTCTCTCTCTCTCTCTCTCTCTCTCTCTCTTTCTCTCTCTCTTTCTCTTTCTCTCTCCCTTTCTCTCTCTCCTTCTCCTCCCCTTGCTGCCGCCCATGGCAGCCCCCTTCCCCTCTATTTATAGTGGAAGAGACGGTGGAGAGGGGGCAGCCCCCCTTAATGGGGCGGTGGCCTCATATGGGCCACTGCTGGCCCACTAGAACCAGGCCCAATGAGCCCTCGTTCAGCCCATTTTGGGGCTTTATTTTGGCCCATTTAGGCCTCTTAAATATGGCCCATTTAGGCCTTGTAATTTCAGTCCATTCAAGCCTCTAATTAGGCTCATTAACCCCCTTTAATTCGGGTCCATTTAGGCCCAATTAGTCATTAAATTTTAAAATGACACTTTTACATTTAAGTCCCTGGACTAATATTAATTATGTATATGTCCTCATTTCTTCCATAAGCAACCGATAATGAATCTTTTTTACTGTTTTTGATATGCCTTTAGGGCCTTGTATAATTTTATTTAAGACCCTATAAAAATTATCTTTGACACAAACTCTTAAACTTTTCCTAATTGTGTTTATACTTTTTAGGGATTTACATATACGCTCCTGAATTTTTTGTGGGGTGTTACATTGACCTTTGCAGCTGTGCCTTAATCAATCACCCAAATGGTAGCTCTATCCAGAATATGAAATAGACTGTTAAAATCATCGCTAAATCTTCTTTTATTCCACTCTTGCCAAACTGCCAACATCAGAGCTGGTAAAAACAAGAACCAAACCTCTCTTTGGATGAGTTAGGACAACTGAGGGAATACACATTCTGAGGTTCTGTCCATTGAACATGAGATATTTTGCATAAAGAAGTCCACTGCACATTATAATGCTACATTAGTAGAACAGATGATCAATGTTTGAACAGACGATCAATGTTTTCTTCAAACAGTACACAAAAAATGCACTTGCAGTTTTTAATATGCAAAATATCTTTAATCCTATCACTTGTTGGGAATCTCCTCAACGCCACTTTCCACAGGAACAACTTGATCTTATTCGGTAATAATTTAGACCAAGCGATGCCTTTCCACCAGACTCTCAAGCCTCCATCATATAACAGTTTTGCGAGAATGTTAACAGAAAATGCACCTTTGTTATTTAATATCCATCTCCTTCTAGCTTCCTGGTTCACATTCAGATTAATCCAGCTGATGATTCTCAAGACTGTAAACAGTTCATCCATCTTTGCTTCTGTAGGTTCCCTTCTGAGATTAATGTTCCAACGGAATGTGTCACTGCTGATTGTGTCATGCATTTATTTCATTTCATCTCTTTACATTTGATTTGATGTGTTGACGATTCTTTCAATTTGATTTTGCAGCCATTGGATCAATTGATGTTACCCAAATTTTATCGCTTGGTGGTGGAGAGGCTATTTATCCTTTACCACGGATTAGAAGCTTAACTGTTCACCAAAAGTTGAATTTAGCGGCACTTTTGTTTGCTGTTAAGTGGAGCTAGAAGGGAATCCTTTTTCTGTGAATTGCATGGTACTTTTTGATCTGAGTTATGCAATCCTCATTTGCAACAGGATATGACTGGTGGGGACAATTTAAAAAATAGGGCTACATACACAAGGGAAGGAAGAAAACAACTCTTTGCAGTCCTTCAGAATGCAAGAGGATCCACAGGTGATTGGTCTAACCTTAGCTGAGTATTCAAGCTGATCAAATTTTGCTATCTCTTTGTGCTGAACTAATTGGATAAATCTTTTCAACTATGAGCTTAAGTTTCTGTTGAAGGCACTGATACAGATAGATTGATATCTCCGAGCGTTTTTCTGCTTATGGAGCTTGACTACTTTCGCAAGCAAGACTATATTTTGATTGTTTTTTCTTAAAGCATGAGATCATCCTCCCTTCAGGAAAGTGTCTATTGATCAATGTGGTCTTTGAAAAGACATATCGTAACAGCCTGTTAACCACTTTGGTGGCATGGTTGGGAGAGCGGCAGTGGCTGGGGTTCCTCCCCTGTCTGGAGCTAACTGGATGCCCATCAGGGGTTGGAAGGTCTCGTGCCATGACTGGTGGTCAGGTTTTGCATGCATGGAGTGCTAAGTCATCAGAGCAGCTGGTGCACAGGAAATCAATGCCCCTTCTATGATGTAAGTCCAGGATCCTTTGTGCACCCTCTAGGTAATGCAGAAGCAAGACTTAATCTATTGGGGGAACAACTGTGTGAGAGCTGTCATCTTCGAGTACTCTTGGCAGAAAGATGGTCATGGATGCATGTGTGTTGGTGGTGGTGTTGGAGAGGAAGGGGGACTTAGTGATCATTTGGCAGGCTTTAACCAAGAAACATGGTGGAGCAGGGATGTGGGATTTTAGTGGCTTCCTAATGTTACTGGCTTGGTGGTTTGCTGTACAGCAGTGGTGGCTGCACAGGTGGTCAAGGTTCGCATGTTCGTTGATGGCGGCCTAGTCATCTGGATGCTACAGTGGTAATTCTATGCAGGCACCTACCTTAACCCCTAACTAGTTAAGGGTGAGGGTTGTGCTTCTTTACTGATTCTACTCTCTAAGGAGAGATTGTGGAGATTACGCCTCCATTGGCCTTCTTGGTCTAGGTTGTCAATCTTGTTTTCACTAGAGGGAGCTTCTCAATCCTCCTTTCCCTCCAAGTAATTGGCATTGGTGTGGCACATGCTTGTTTGGCCCTCTAGTGCCTCTCCTGTATGGACCCTCCACCATACAATAGCTCCAGGATCGCTTCACTTATGTCTCCAACAATAGTAGGCTTCATTTGAACGAAGTGTTTTGTAGGTGATGCTCTTTGCACTCTTTCAACTAGGCCAATCTTGTTTGTGCAAGAATCGGGCAGTAGAAATAAGAATGCCGTGGAAACGACAGTTAAAATTTTGTCCCGTTCTTGATCCGTTTTGATAGAATAAAAACAAGGAACGAGGTGATCGGACATCACTTTGCACGGATTCGAATATGCGTCAGTGTGGTTCTGACAGAGTGACGTCGCCAGCCACGTAGGTGTCCGGTCTCTAGCAGTATTCAAACGATCCTCCTCTTGATAGATTGTCCTCTCTTCCTCGCTCGTTTGGCATGCGCACCAGCTTTCCTTCTTTGCGACGGTGCCCGCGGCATGTGGGTGGACACCTCCGACAAGCGGGAGGTGAAAGCGGCGGAGAGAGCCAAAGGGGGCGCCCTCTATTAGGGGCGTACACTAGAGAGAGAGAGGCGGGCGGCCAGAGAAGGGAGACTAGAGCTTGGCGTAAGGTTCTCTTTTTAACGTTTATTTATATATTAATTTAATGACGACTTTTCTCAACACTTTCGAAATTAATATAAATCCCACTTGTCGACCATCAACTGAGAATCTTTGTGCGTGTGACCCTCCAAGCCCAAGTACCAGTCCGATTTTCGGTCTAATAAGGTCAGTAACACCTTTTTGACTTAAAATAATTTATTTAATATCTTATATTAAATAATTAATTCACCAAATTAATATTGTTCATATTAACTGGTCGACTTCCGATCAAGTTAGGTGTCAACCGAGAACGCATGATCCCGAAGATACTGGGTTCAACAATCCGTTCAAGGAACCTTTCTGTCATCTATTATTGTATGGCTATGACCCTTCATCCGCACAATGCTCTCAAGTCAAGCTAGGGTATGATTAACTGTCAACCTTTAACCGGTTAACTCACTTAGATTAGATGTCGTTGTACAATATCAGAAAACTCATTTTTTGATAAAGTGTTCGTCCTGTCCAAGGACTTCTGCGCATCATTTTCAGAGTATTCTCTCTCTTATTGCCGAGAGCGAATGATCTCATATTGAACACACAATCACCTTCGCTTGCTAAATCCTATCCCTTGACTGATTAGGGCCCTATGGTTAGAGATCTATTAGTCAAGGTTAAAGTCCAGAAGTTTACGGACAAGGTGTCTTTGGCGTCTCAGGTCTGAGGACCAGCCACGCAATTGTGACATTGAATCACGCTGGTTGACAATCAGGTAAATTACTATCTAACGATTCAAGTCAGATAAGTTTAGTGAACTCATTCACTAATGAACACCTACATGTTCACCTTAGTGTCTCCACACAAGTGACTATGAGATGAGTCACCCTCATCACATGAACAGGAGTAACCTGTAATAGTCTCGTTGGATATTTGATGTCCTTTTCAAATATCCTCTGACTAGGAACTGTTAGTAATGTGTGTTTATAAGTTTTTTGTCTCATTATTATGATCTCATCATAATTTGACATCCATTGCACACATTCTCGAACTTTACTAAGAAATAGATAATTAACAATCACGATTTACACATAATGAATATATATATTGCTATTAACCTAAATAACTGAACAAGACTGTACAATATACATGATTGACTTGTAGGACGCATATAATGCTAGCAATCTCCCATTTAGATTTAAGTCAATCACCTTTGTGCTATATATCCATAGATCCTAGGTAACGCTCAAACATAATTTGAGATAGTGGCTTCGTCAGTGGATCTGCTATGCTGTCAGGCGACGGAACTCTTTTTACGATGATATCTCTTTTGGCGATGATCTCTCTGATCAAGTGAAAGCGCTCCAGAATGTTCTTTGACTTCTGATGAGACCGCTGTTCTTTTAACTTGTACAATAGTTACATTGTTGTTACATAGCAACGGGATGGGATCAGAGATGCTCGGCAACACGTCAAGGTCAGTGATGAACTTCTTTATTTAGACTACTTCCTTGACTGCTTCAATTGCAGCGATGTACTCTTCTTCTATTGTCGAATCTACAGTGATTTTCTGCTTGGCACTCTTCTAGCTTATTGCCTCATCGTTAAAGGTGAACAAGAATCCGGAAGTAGACTTGCTATCATTTAGATCAGACTGGAAGCTTGAGTCAGTGAAACCTTGCAGCTTCAAGTCACCTCCTTCATAGACCAGAAGCATATCTTTAATCTTTCTCAAGTACTTAAGAATATATTTTAAAGCTTTCTAGTGTGCATCACCTGGATCTGCCTAATATATGTTCGTAAGGTTTAAAGCATATGTCACGTCAGGCCTTGTACACAACATGACATATATGATAGCTCCTATGGCAGAGGCATAAGGAACTCTATCTATGAATGCCCTCTCTTCATGAGTCTTAAAAGACTGTCCCTTAGAGAGATAAATTTTGTGTCTCATCAGAATGAGACTTATCTTATAATTCTCTATGCCAAACCTTTTGACAATGGTGTCCATGTATATGGATTGGGTCAACCTAAGTACTCTATTTAATCTATCCCTATAGATCTGTAGTTCCAATATGTTGGATGTTTTTCCCAAATCCTTTATGGAGAAGTTTTTAAACATTTAAACCTTTACTGATGGTAACATCGTTACATCATTCCCAATGAGTAGGATGTCATCAACCCGAAGGACTAGAAAAGTGACTGCACTCTTATTAGTCTTCTTGTACACATCGGGCTCATCTTCGTTCTTAATGAAGTCATAAGATTTGATGAGATCATCAAATCTTATATTCTATCTCCGGAAGGCCTACTTGAGTCCATAAATAGACCTTTGAAACTTGTACATTTTATCTAGAAATTCCTTGGATGTGTAACATTCCGGTTGTATCATATACACCTCTTCATCAAGGTTTCCGTTAACGAAGACAGTTTTCATATTTTTCTGCTAGATCTCATAATCATGCGTGCGGCGATTGCGAGAAGAACTCTGATCAACTTTATCATAGTAATTAGTGAGAAAGTCTCGTCATGGACAATTCATTATCTTTGACGATATCCCTTTGCCACCAATCTTATCTTATAAATGTCGATTTGTCCATCTACACCGATCTTTCTCTTAAAGATCTACTTATATTTGATGGGTAAAATATCCTCGGATAAGTCTTCCAAGTTTCAAACTTGGTTGGTGTACATGAACTGTATCTCAAAGTTCATGGCTTATCGCCATTTCCTTACTTTGGGCCTTTAATGGACTCCTGATAGGTCTTTGGATCATTATCCTCATTGTCGGGTATACCTGAGTCACCCTTATTGATATGTCCAACATATCTTTCGGGTTGTGTCGGTACCCTAGCAGACCTATGTAGTCCTTGTGCATGGTCTTGAACATGTTTGGGAACCGTTAGCTCATCTAATGAATCCATATTGACTGTGGATCTGGAATATCTTTCAGAATTACTTTACTCTCACTGTCCTCTTGAAGGAGGTATTCTTCTTCTAAGAAGACAACTCTCCTGACGACAAATACTTTTTGTTCGTCATGATGGTAAAAGTAGTACTCAAAAGTCTCTTTTAAGTATCTCACAAATCTACATTTGTCGGTTCGTGATTCGAGCTTATCTGGATCATGTCTCTTCACATGAGTAGCACAATTCTAGACTTTAACATGTTTAAAGTCAGACTTTCTGCCCTTCCATATCTCATATAGAGTAGAAGTGATAGACTTGCTCGGAACCTTGTTCAGTAGATTCATCGATGACTCTAGTGCATATCCCTAGAGAGATATTGGTAACCTAAAAAAACTCATCATCGGATGTACCATGTCTAACAGGGTGCGGTTCTCCTTTTCAGAGACACCATTCATTTGAAGTGTATAAAAATGAGTCTACTAAGAAAGGATACTATTATCTTTTAAGAATTGTGTGAACTCTGTACTTAAATATTCACTCCCTCTATTTGATCAAAGAGTTTTAATACTCTTTCCAGTTTGCTTCTCCACTTCATTCTTAAATTCCTTGAACTTCTTAAAAGTTTTCGACTTGTATTTCATTAAGTACACATAGCGGAATCTAGATAAGTCATTGGTAAAAAAATAATAAAGTAAGAGAAACCACTTTTAGTCTGGATAGACATTGTACTACATATGACATAATGTACTAATTCCAATGTCCTTAGCCCTCTCTCTATGTCCAATAAATGGAGAATTAGCCAACTTACCCATTAAACATGACTTATAAGTCGCAAACGGTTCATAATCGAATGGATCTTAATATCCATCTTTATGCAACTTCTGAAACCTATTCTCGCCAATGTGTTTAAGTCTACAATGCCATAAATAGGCTTGTTTCACATAATTCTTGTTCTTCTTAGGAGTTATACCAAGGTGAAGAGAAACAAAAGAAAACATTCAATATGTACAAATCATTAATTAAATGAACTAAAACATATAATTTATTTCTAAAATAAACTGAACAACAATAATTCTCAATGCTTATTCTGTACCCTATTATGTCCAAATAAGAAATAGAAATGATGTTCTTTATTATGTTAGGAACAAAATAACAATCATCTAAAGTGATTCTCTATCCGAATAGAAGCTTGAGGTCGACTGTCCTTATAGTGAGTGCCGCAACTTTTAGTCTCAAGTCCACCTCACTTTTCCTCATTGTCCGTTTATTTGTCAGCACCTGCACATCGTTGCAAATATGAAAAGCACATTCAATATCTCATATAGATATATGAAGCTTCTCCAAGCTTCGGCTTTTCTTAGCTTTCTCCTTGAGGTACTCTTTGCAGTTTCTTTTCCGGTGACCGTTCTAGTGGTAGTGGAAGCATTCACTCTTTTTTACTCTCTTGCCTTTGCCCTTCTTTGCTGCTGGCTTCGACTTTGTTCTGCTTCTTTCCTTTGCCTTTCCTGAAGGCTTGGACTGTCTTTCCTTTTTTGTTAGTCCTATTAACTATAAGGACATCATGCTTCTCTTTCTGAAGGTTGCCCTCTGCAGTCTTCAGCATGTTAAGCAGCTCTACCAGTGTGGCCTGAGTTTTGTCATATTGAAGTTAACAATGAACTGAGAATATGAATATGGAAGTGAGCTGAGAATAAGGTCAGTGTACATCTTCTTAGGCAACTCAACTCCGAGCACAGTCAACCTTTCAATCCACTCAATCATCTTCAGTACACGAGTTTGCATTGAAGATCCCTCTGCCATTGGAACTCTGAACATGCTCTTATATATCTTATATCTTTTGATCCTCTACTATGCTCCTCAAATAACTCCTCAAGCGTTACCATCATTACTTAACAGACATATTAAGATGTAGCTTTTGTTGATAGCACAACATAGCTACATCGTGACTCTATCCCGTTTAAAGGCATCATCATGCTATAGTTTTAGTTTGTCATCAGAATTTGATGTGCCTTGTAGATAGCACAACAAACCACATCAAGTATGATTTTCAATACTAAAATTATAATGATGGAGGGCTACGCGGTATGTTCTCAACGACTGCACTACGCTTTAAAATTTTAGAACGATGGATTTAATTAAAGTTTTATCTTAGTCTCATCCTAGGTGATAAGTAAATAAATACATTGGATATGTTTGGGTATTTACCAGGTTTAGATAATATCATTTGATTCAGAATCAAATAAAGATACATACATCAAATATACATGTTAATTATGTGGTTATGAACAACACGATGATTAAACTGGAGCCATACAGTTAATCACCACTTAACTAATATAACAACTTATATTAATTTAAGACATTTAATCACATAGGCGGGGACCACATCTCCATGGCCTTTTTAGTTGCACTTGTAGATCATCCTCGCTCCTCGTCCATCTATCGCGATCAATTACATAATGATAATTTGATACAATTATTAAATATACATTAATAAAAGAAAGTCTTATGGTAGAGTACAAAATTTGAGGGAGGTAGAAGTACATTAGAATGAGAGATAGGGGCCTAATTAATAACCACCGTTCGAAAAGTGATCCATAAATAACATCATCACATGACATTAGATTTTAAAGTGTATATTATGACCACAGTTAACTTTTAACCATTTACACATGCTAGAGCACATCACATTAGGGTTGAATTTTTTTGAAAATAAGTAATTTTGGTTTTCTTAAAACTTAGGTTCTAATCAAAATTGGAATAATTTGAATTTTCAAAAACTCATTTTCCAAGCATGTTTTTAATTCTAAATTATAAAGCAATTAACAACACATTATATGTACACACAACTGAATTTAATCTCTAGAAGGATTCTATGCACAATATAGAATGATTCTAAATTAAAATTTTATCTAACTCTTAGATAAAAACATGTTTCAATGACAAGCATTATTAATTGAAATAATCTCCAAATTTGATCTATAAGTGGGCATTAAAATAAAATTTAATGAATGAAATTTATTTTTTTTAAAATAAAAATTTATTTTAAATGCCCCTATGGCATGGGCCCAATGGGCCATGGGGCTTGGGCGCAACCTGACATGGTCGGGTGCAACCCGACGCTTGGCCTGGGACGCCTGACCCCCCTCCTGTGTGTGGACTAAGGAAACCCTAGCTGGCATGTAGGAGGATTTTGGCGCCATCAGGCGGCACCCCTAGCACTGTCGGTCTCACCAGTGGTGGTCGGGGCGGCCCGACTCCCCTTTCTCTCCTCCTCCACCATAACATAAAGAGGAGGGCTGGCACCGTTGGGCCCTGTTGCTCCTATTGGGGCCAGCTAGGGTTCTAGCGTTGGCTGGCGATGCACGGGTTGCAGAAGGCCCCTATCCTCATGCCTAAAAATTGCGAAGAACATGGTGATCGCCATCACAAATTCGGAACGGTTTCGAACCGTTCATCACGAACAATAACAAATTTTAATTTTTCCTTTCCAGATTCATCACATGAACAGAAAAATAGATAGATCGATATGCCGCGTAGAATTAATCTAAAGATCGAATTCAAATAGATCGAAACGAATCAAAGTGGAAAGCTGGTTCTGATACCACTGTAAAGATTGGGCGGGAAAAATAAGAACATAGCAGAAACGACAATTAAAATTTCCTTCCGCTGTTCCCGATCTATTTCGATAGAATAAAAACAAAGAACGAGATGATCAAACATCACCTTGCACCGATTCGAATTCACGACCGTGTGGTTCCAACAGAGCGACACCGACAACTACGCAGGTGCCCAACCTTTAGTGGTATCCACGCGATCCTGCTCTTAATGGATTGTCTTCGCTTCCTCGCTCGGTTCGGCTTGTGCAACAACGTTCCTTTTCGGTGATGGTGCCCGTAGCATGCGGACAGACACCTACGGTAAGCAAGAGGCGGAAGCAGTGGAGAGAGTCAAAGGGGGCGCCCTCTGCTAGGGGAGCATACTAGAGAGAGAGAGAGAGAGAGCGAGAGAGGGCGGCCAGAGAAGGAAGACTGAAGCTTGGCTCAGGTTCCCCTCTCAACGTTTATTTATATTAATTTAATAGCAACTTTTACAAAAGTTTCTAAATTAATATAAATCCCACTTGTCGACCATCAACTAAGAATCTTTATACGTGTGATCCTCCAGGCTCACCAGTCCAATTAGTGCAGAAGAAGAAGAAGAAGAGGAGGAGGGTGGCTGGTTACTATTCACCGCAAACAGTACCCGTGGGCATGGTTTAAAAAACCGGCTGCTCTGGATTTGAACTGGGTGAACCGGATTGGAACCGGACAGAATCGGTCCGGCTCACCCCCTTTTCAACTCGGATCGGACAGTTCAAATAAAAAATGAAAAACCGGTTGTGAACCGGCTTGGAGCCTGCCAGAACCGGCTGAAACAGGCATGGATCGGGTTTGTCTGGTTCAAACAGGAACTGGCTGGTTCTGGCCAGTTCCGCTGTCTTTAAAGGACAGCTACCTGCTGTCATGGGTGGACAGATTCCATCCCGTGACGTGACAGCAGCTGGAGGAGAGCCTCCCAGGTTAGTGTATCTGGTGGATGGGAGGACATGGCCTCGGCTTTATTTTCATATACTTTCCGCCACAACATTCATCTACGGGATATGGAGAGCCACATGATGAGGAAGAAGGTCCTTCTCCCACACATTCACACTACTTATGGGATTCATAATTGTGTTCAAGGAATCATGGTATGTATGATACTTTAAGTGATTTTTTGTATCATTTGACTCGTTAGCTATTTAGTATCTACTTATGGAAATTTTATTTCACATTTTAACGTGTTTATCAATGCACTATTCATTGTTAGAAGAATCTATTTCATGTGTTTTTCATCTTTTTTTCAAATTTTCAATTCCTTGTCAAACATTTTGCTTTTTTATAGTGTTAATGGCCATGAAAGGATGGTATATACTTTTCCAATGTTGGAACCGGCTTGAACCGGTCTAAACCAGCCAGTTCCATGGATGGCAGTACTGGCCAATACCTCTACGTACCGGTATCGGCCGGCACCGGTACCGTGGGTACCGACCGGTACCGGGCCGGTACCGGCCGGTACCGGACTGGTTTTGGGCCGGTACCGACCGGTACCGGGCCGATACCGGCCGGTACCAGACCGGTACGTACCGGTACCGGACCAGTACGTACCGGTACCGGTACCCACCGATACCGGTACCGGTACTGGTACTGCCATCCTTGGCCAGTTCTGGTTCAGAACCGGAACCAGGATCAGAATCGGACTGATCCGGTTCTGGTTTAAAATTCATTTTTTTGAACCATGTCCACGGGTATTGTACCGGCGAATAGTACTGCAGGAAAGATAGAATAGAGGGAGAGAGTGCACTATAGAGAGAGAGAGAGAGAGGTTTTGTGGGTTACTATTCACTGTGAAAACTATATGCGGGTGCGGTGAACAATACTGCAAGAAAGAGAGGAAAAAGAGAGAAGGAAGATGAATGATGGGGTGGTATTGCAGCGCAGCCATGGGGAGAACAGAATGACAATGTGTTATGGGTCGAGGTTTGCTTTGATCCTGCGGACCAATTTGTGGCATCTCACGTTGAGATACTTGGGCATCTCACTCGGCCCCGTCGCAGGGCTTTTACGACCTGTCTCAGGGTCATCTTTTACGTCTCAGAGAGGAACTCAAGAAAATAGCAGAAATTTGCAATGAAATTTTCTAGTAATTTGAAAAGAATATCACAATACTATTTAAAGATAAACAAAGCTTAAAGGCTCCTTAAACTTGACTCAACCTGAAAAATTATTGCAAAAATCACATAGAAAAGTATTGTAAAATAGAAAAAGGCCTAAATGAGCCCCAAATGGGGCAAACGAAATATCTATGTGCTTGTAGTTCAAAATCCTATGCATTATACACACTCTAGTGAGTCTTCGAGCCACAGGAAAGCTGATGCAGCCCTCCAATGCGAATAGGCGCGCCATCTTGTGTAACGCATTGGTTATATTGGTGCATTGATTCCGGATCCTGATCACTTAAGGGTTTTTATTTTAAACTCTACTCTTAATAAGGTTGGAGACATTGAACTGTAATTATTGGTATATTTGTGGTATAAATTTCTTGGGTGCATCTTATTTTTCCCCTACTTTAATAAAATTGGTGCTGCTTCCCATCTCTTCCTCCTGAAGTCTTACTTTTATGCAGCCACGTCAATTATGGTTTGGTCTTTCCTGCAATTGGTTGTTTTCTGTCCTAAATTAAGGTTTACTACTTCACTCTCTAGCAAACCAATGTGGTTTTAACTTGCTCAGCCAAGTTAGGGCCATCACACTGGCCAGTTGAATGACCATGCAGCATTGTTAATCTATCTTTGGAATATTCTACGTGCATACCATAATGCCTCTCTTGCTTCCAGAGTAGAATTATATGGATATCTTGTTCCACGTTCTGCTACTGAATGAAATGGTTCTAACTCATATATTTGGACATTTGGGAGCAATTCTGGAACAAGAAAAGATTCAGATAATCAGCTTTTAGAAGATCTATTTTTTCCTTTTTTTTTCTGTAATACAATTTTATATGTTGGTTTATGACTAAATCCATGATAAGGTTTATGGTAAAATCAGCTTTTTAATTTCAGTTTGGAACTGATTACAGTTATCAGCTTTCTGTGACAGTTGCTAATGGGAGCTTTGTATATAACCATGAGTAGATGTCTAGTTTTCTGGTGTCAAAGAGCTAGATTTGACTAAGCAACCATGATTCAGGGTGTTGATCTTCAGCGTCATAGTTAAAAAGTGCTAATGGCATGTTTAAAAGTGTTGCATATGTATTCTAATATAGGCTATTAGGAATGCCATGGTGCTTATTAGATGTCCTTTTGCTTTTTCATATTTAGTATTATTTATTTGCTTTCATAATAATCTTCCGAGTCTTAGTTGCAGATTTGCTGAGAGTTACTTTTTTGCTCTGTCATCATGTTGGTACACACATGCTTTCTCTATTGGAAACTTGGTATCTTTGATGTATTTCCATACCTTTTAACTGGTGTTATTGCCATCCAGCTGTGGCTTTGAAGGAGAAGCTTGCATCTTTAGGATCATCAGGGATCTTGGCTGACCATCAACTTCAGATGCAGCTGCAAGAACATCACTTGAAGGGGTAGGTTAATACCACGGTTTGCCATAATCATGTCTTCAAAATGAGTAATATGTTAATATTTGATGAATATTTTGCAGTATAAACATTGTTATTGAAGAGCATTTTGCTATTCAAGCATGATTTTTGGACAACAATTTCTTTTCAAATTCCCTGAATTGCGATGTGTTTCTTTCTTCTGATGCACTCTTTCAATGAGTTTGATATGCTTACAATGGATGGAAAGTACTTAGAATGGTTATCATACGCTATGCTTTTTCCTTTTATTGAAGAACATTTTGCTATTCCAGCATAAATTTGGCGAACAATTTCTTTTCAAATTCCCTGAATTGCAATGGTTTCTTTTTTCTGATAAATTTTTTCAGTGAGTTTGAGATGCTTACAATAGATGGGAAGTACTTAGAATGTTTATCATACACTATGTTTTTTTTCCTTTCATTGCTCTTATAACTTATCAATTTTTATGATGTTTCTCTTGTCACGAATCTGTACCACTAATTACCATCAAATGTATGACATGAATATGTTAGTTGTAAATTATACTGCATAATGCATAATAATGATGTGACCTATTTTCCTAACAACTTTCTTTGCACACTTCTCTTGTCTTACCACCTCTATCAATGCCCAAGGATCCAAATAATTGTACTCCTAATTTTGAGGCTTGTACTGCATTAAATGGTACTGAATTGATCTGGCTGGAATAAAGGGATTTATTTTATGAACTTGCCACATAAGTCAGGCCATTGTCCAGGGGCTCTGGAGGATTGTTTGGAAGAAGGGGTCTCCCCCCATGCCCTTTTGGAGGCTCATGGAAATGGCATGCAGAAGGGGCCTCTGAGCCCACCCCTCTTCAGGTCTTTGAGGGTCCCACTCTGTTGTGGGCTCCTCAGTCTCCCTCGAGCCACACCCTGCCTCCAGAGGATCCTTGCTTTCCAGTTGTTGACCCAAAAAAATTTCATGCGCAATGACATTGTTCAAAGCATGCATATGCACATGATTGTGCGACAGAAAATATATATATACATGGCATATACTCACAATGATATGAGTTTATGTTATGGAAAATATGCATGGCATGGCATATGTGCATATTAACATGAGCCTATATTATGTAAAAAAAAATGATGAAGAAATAAACAAGCATGCACCAATGATATGGAGGTCCATGTTAAATGAAGACCTTTCCTATATGCATGCGAATACATAGGCCTATATGCACGCATTAGGGAGGCAATGGAGCAAAAGATATACCTAGACCAAGATGTCTTGATCGGGGGTCCTGTAAGAAGCCTAAAACAGCCCCAGAATCGCTTCTATACGCTGTTCAAAAACAGCCCTGGAAGCTCCTATATCCTACCTCTTGAGCGGCTCGATGACTTCAATGAATGGACCCAATAGGAAGCCCCAAAATACAACAACAAAAATACTTCCAATGCTGTGAAATGGGAGCTCAAAAGAGTCTCGAAATGGGCTTAAAACAGTCCCGAAATAGGCCCAAAACAGTCCCAATGGAGGCCTAATTGCAAGATGTGTAGGCCCAATAAGAGGCCCAATGAGGGACCCAATATGAAGGCCCAATAAGAGGTCCAAATGGGCTCAAAAATAAGTTCCACAGGGCTCACAAATCTGCAATCCAAAGAGGGAAAAAATTCTCCAAAGGCCAAAGAAAAAAATCCCAAGTTTCCCAAAGTGGAAAGAGGCCAAGTGGTCCCCTCTCTCTCTCTCCCTTTATTTAAATAAAGAAGAGGGAGGGAGGAGAGAGAGGGGATGAACCGGTGGGGGGTCCTCTCCTCTCTTTCAAATTTTCAAAATAAAATAAAAGGGGGGAGGGGGAGATTAATTAGGGGACAAGGCCATTTAATGGTCCTTAAGCACTTCCCAAGATAGTGGAGCCTCCACTAAACCCCATTAATTTTCCACTAAGAGAGAGCCCATCTCACCGCCATTCACACTAAGAAACCAAAAAAGAGGGTGATTAATGAGCAAGGCTCATTAACTAAAAAAGGAAACAAGAAAATGAGGAGAGAAGGAGAGGGGAACCCCCACCGGTTTGCTCCCAAAACCGGTGGGGGGACCCCCCCCACCGGTTCCCAACTTGTGGGGGGTCCAAGGCTGTTGGCTCCTCCACCGGTTGGAACCGGTGGGGGTACCCATCGGACCCCCCCACTCTCTTACTCTCTCTCTTCTCTCACCCTTCTAAAATAAAAAAAAAAGAAAAGAAGAGGGGAGAGAGAAGTGAACCGGTGGGTACCCCCTCACCACGGGCTTCCCCAGTGGCACCCCCAACCGGGCCCAAATTGAAGCCTATAAATAGGGTCCAAAGCCCTCAATTGAACATACACACCCCACTCTATATACTCTAAAGTGGGAAAATTCTAAGGGGAGATTCTGCTGCGTTGAAGACCGAACCCGGTGTCTTTGCTCGGGTTTGCTGCATTTTGGAGGATTTTTCTCGTCTCGGAGGGTTCTCCTCTTAAGGTTCTTCCTAAGGGGAAGCCCTGCCGATTTGTTTGTTGTAAAAGCCTTCTTCATAAGGCGGAACTCTGCCGAAATAATAAAAGGACTCTTTTATGTCAAATTGTATGCATGTGTGTGTGTCATAAAATTAAATAATTAATATCATGTATTATTTCTTTTAATACGCATAATTAATTTTCTAATTACTTTAAAATCTGATTAAAAGAATCTATGAATCCTCATAATCTAATCTTGGTCTCATTCCTAAACATGAGAGAGATAATTAGATTCTAAACATAAATATATGACATAGACTAACTAATTTTTCTGAAAATTAATTAATTAATTTAAATTAATTATTGAAAAGTGCAATAATTAATAAAAATCTGTAAATAAAATCAGAAAATACAGTGATAATTAATAAAAATCAATAAAAAATAGAAAGTTAATAAATAAAATATTTAGCCATAAAAGATATTTACCCACTTAATAAATTGATATAATAAATATAGAAATTGGTTAAAAACAGTTAAAAACAGAAAGAAAATAAAAAATACAAATTCTGAAATGACCAAAATGACCTCAGGACTTAACCTAATTACTAACATGCCCCTCCTACATGATAAAAATCTGCAAAAATTAAGAAAATCCTAAAAAAATCCTATATTTAAAATACCCTTCGAGACCTAATAAGAAGGGTAAAAATCACCAAGATACTCCTAATATGATGAAAATCCCAATGTAGACCCTAAGTCTAAATAAACCCGATTCGAGGAAAAAATTACTAAAATAACCCTGCAGCATAAGTATGTTCAAAAAAATTTCAAAATTTATCCTAAGGGTTTTCAAACCCTACATGAGATAATGAAGACCTAAGAAGACTTCAATAACCCTAAAGCAACCCAATAACCTTAAGGGTTTTAGATACCCCAAAATCAATGAATCCTAAATACTTAAAAGCCTTGGAACAAATCCGAATATTCTAAAAAGACTTGGGTGAAATCAAGGATTTAAAAGCTATCTTTCACTTGCATGTATGTTGGGTGGTAATATAGATGGTTTCAAGGTGTTTGCGGGGGATTTATTTCCTAAACCCCTCCGGTCTGGACCTGACCTAGGCATATCTCTCCTATGTCGGATTATTCGGAAATCCATTTTTCTTTGTTTATCTAGAGGAATATAGGTCGGTTTTATATTTTATCGGACTATGAGAGCTTGGGATTAGCCCTCAGGGAATCCGGGACTTCGAATCAAACGAAGATTCGAGTATATGACCTCTCTCCACTGACCTCGGTCAGTGTTAATTACGCTGAGCAACTACTCGGCAACCCTTGATTAACCGTCCGTATGATGCCCTTAATTATGCAAAACTACTACTACAGGCAGCGCATGCGTATGAGTATGAAGGCATATTTTAGGTTGAACCCTTAGCCTCACCCCGGTTTGGGGACGATTTTTATGTGATTTAGGATTGATTCCCAGTTATTAGGATTGATTCCAAGTTAGGTGGATTAATTCCAAGTTATGTGGATTAATTCTGAATTTTTAATCCCACAGGGTTTTTTTTGCAATTATACACCTTTTAGGGGTTTTTTATGAATTATATGGATTTTATGAAAGTATTGTAGGCTCATTAATGAGCTGGTTTCTTTTCAGATTTGGGGGTTTAGGCCAATGTGAAAGGGGTTTAGCCCCATTAATTTCATGTCTTGGCCTCATGTGAAAGGGGTTTAGGATGGGTTTTAAAGGGGGTTTCACATGGGATTCTTAACCCATGTGTGAATGGGGTTAAGACTCCCCATTAAATCCACCCCCCCCCCCCTCCTCCCCCCCCCCCCCCCCCCCCCCCATTTTTTGAATTTTGAAATCTGCAGAGATAGAGGGAGGACTCCTCCCCTCCCCACCGGTTTCCCTCTTGGAACCGGTGGGGGGTTCCCCAACCGGTGGGGGGGGGGCCCACCGGTTCCCCCTCTCTCTCCTCCACCCCCCCATTCCTATTTAAATAAAGGGGGAAGAGAGAGGGGGGTCCACATGCCCTCTTGCTATTTTGGGAAGGTTTGGAGATTTTTTCTCCTTGTTTTGCAGATTTAGTATCCTTGTGGGGGCTGATTTTGGGCCTCTTAGAGGTGCTTATTGGGCCTCATATTGGGCTCCCCCATAGGGCCACTTATTGGGCCTATCTCTCCCATTATTGGGCCTCCATTTTGGGGCTGATTTGGGTGAGTTCTAAGACTGGTTTCACCCTATTTCGGGACAGATTTCGGTCCACTTTGGGGACTGATTTTGGGCCTATTTGGGGTGCTTATTGGGCCTCATATTGGGCTCCCCCATAGGGCCATTTATTGGGCCTATCTCTCCCATTATTGGGCCTCCATTTTGGGGCTGATTTGGGTGAATTCTAAGACTGGTTTCACCCTATTTCGGGACAGATTTCAGTCCACTTTGGGACTGAATTTAACCCACTTAGGGACTGATTTTGACCTCTGTTTTGCAGCATTCGGTGCCCCGCTTATTGCTGCACTTAGGGTCTCCTTTCGGGTCTCGCTGTCGAGGGCGGTAAAGATGGTTCGGGAATTGATCTCGGAAGCCGAAGCAAGCGACTTGGGGCTGCCTTAGGCTCCCTTAAAGATCTGATCAAGGCCTTTTTGGCCTAGGTATGTTCCCTACTCTATTGCCCTCGTAATGCGAGCCCATGGCTCTACGCATTTTTGATATTCGTCCATATCATAGGCATACATTTTATTTGTTGGCATAACATGGTTCTTTATGAACATGCCACTATGCGTATGCATATGTATTTTCTTATGGAAATCTCACATCGATGTGAGTATGAGTCGTATGCACATGCATGCCCATTCATATGGTGCAAATCTGCGAATCTGCACATAAGATTATTTTTTGGGTTCAACAAATGCCCCCCACGGGATGCTCGCCGGAGACGAAGTCAAAGGCGGGTGTCCCGTGCATTTTTCCATACGTATATGCATGTGTTTATGTGTATGTATACGTATATGTATATGCCTTTGGGCTGATCCCGATGGGCCATATTCATGCCATATATGCGCTGACGTTGTTTTGCTAAACCTTTCCACCCTGCTCCATATGACTTGAGTGTATATTGTTTTTTTTTTTTTTTTTCCAGAAAGGTAGCAACGCTGTCCCGTATTCCTTGCACAATTAATTGCCCAATTTGCTTTTTGTGGGTTCGGACACCCTATGTATTTTGGTACTTGAGTGTTCCAACGTCACTCCAAGGAGTCTTGTCTTTATGACTTTGCGGCTTTCTGGGGACGTTCGGAGTTATGAAATTTCCTTTATATTCGGATCCTCTTGGCCTTTGTGACTTGGAGGGTCCTTATAAGATTGACATCATCCGAATTGTTCGACACGTTGCTCGGTCTCGGACATCTATTGGCCTTTGTGACTTGGAGATTGGTTGGGAGCATAGAGCGGGTCACTCAATTCTGATAATGCCATTCCTATTCAAAGGATATTAGTACCTTATTTCGGCATTTTCAGGAGCTCGATGCGAGGCATTCCGAATTGGCCTAGTGTCCGCCACTAAGGCAATGTATACACATATATGAGGGCATGATATGGATGTCGTGCTAGTATTAGCACTTCATCATTTTTATTGTCTAGGCATTTCCAGGAGCTCTACGTGAGACATTCTGGATTGGCCATATTTTTGCCATTTATTGGCGACATGAGTATTATCGCATTATCCTGACTTTCTGTCGGGATTTAGCTGTATCCTTTGCTTTGTGCATCGTTTTGATGTATATATGTCTTTTTTGTCCTTTCACAGGTTGATATTCCCGCTTCTGCATTATCATGGCCGCACTCGGCGATTTTCCCCACGAGGGGCTTCAGGAGGAGGGTATTGCTTACCCGGATGCGGGGTTCCGCTGGGTGGCTCAGCCACATTTGCGGGTTACCATTGAGGATGCTATCCCTATTTGGCATGAGAGCATCTACAGAGACGGGGAGTTCTTTTATTTTATGTGAGGCGAGACCGCCCGGCATCTCCCTTCGGATGTCTCCATCTACGAGCTGCTCCAATCGTATACTTCCGTTGAAGATGGGGTCGAGAGACCGCTATCTCCTGCAGAGCGCCGCGATCTGGAGCGTGCTATCTTATTAGAACGCGATAATATGGAGGGGCTCCTCCCCTTTTCATATCCGGCTTTTCCTCTTGCCGTTGATCGGTTGTGGGAGTTTCCTACTCCCGAGCAGATGGGGTCCATCCGGGCTATTCTTCGGGTCCATGACATCAGTAGGACCTACCAGCCGGCCATGTGGACGAGAGCAGGAAGTCGTCCTCTTGAGGCCGCCTGACACCCTCAGGGGTTGTTTCTGACCGAGGCGGAAGAAGGTTCCACCCACGACCCGTCCGATTTCAGCCTATTGCTATCGGACATATGTCGGGGCGTTCGCCCCGCATGGGATGTCCGTCTTCAGATCAGGAGTTCTCATGTTGTTTCTCGCTTGGGGGCTACAGAGTGGCTCCTGCATATTTTGAAGAATCATCGGCCGATTCTTGACAGGGCTGGTATTTATGAGGCCGTTGCAGCGGCCCAATATGACTATCCTTGCCACCAAGGTTTTATTCAGGCAATTGCAGAACGGTATATTCGCGATACCAATACTATCGCGACTGCAGAGGGCGAGACCGCCATTGACCTCTGGGCCTTACATCGGATTTCGGGCTTGCCGATTGTAGGGGAACCCTATGAAGAGGGAGTATTGGATGAGTTCTACCGCAGCACTACCGACGGCGCGGGGAACTATGCTACTCCCTATTGCTATAGATACTTGCTGAAGATATGGCGGGACTTGTCCAAAGCCAAGCGTGCTGTCTCATCCTCTACTGGGGGGAGTTTTTCCGGCCCGGGGAAAGTATCGCCAGCTGCCTGGGTCAGATTTTTCTTTGGAGGGCCCTTCCGTTACCATCGAGGCTTTGCCAGCATCTTCGATGAACGGGTCCCTTCTATCCTGTCACACAGGGACATCTCCCGCAGAGGCATTATTATTGCACCGGAGTACCAATCTGAGAATCCCTGGGGCCTCGATGATATTACTTATGTGGCTGCTTATCTAGCCTATTGGCTAGTCACTTTTGCTGTCCCATACGGGGACGAGGGGCCTTTGCGGCCCGAGGTTTTGCTAGCGGCCTCCAGACTTGCAGCGGGGACTCGTCTCGCTATCGCGCCGGCGGCACTTGCCAGTATATATCACTCTTTTGGGGCCCTTTGCAGCTCAGCTACCCCAAATTCATGTTCAGTGGTTATGGCCACTCATGTTCAGTGGAGGGACTCGGGGAAGCATTCTTCTTCTTCTGCCTCCTGTTGGACGAGGAAACATGGGATGCAGTAATGGTATTGGTGGTGTAGACGACTTGTCTTTTCCCACCCTCATCGGCCCCCTTCGCGCGGGAGGTGCGCTTCTTCTCCTGTGCAGGAGCTGGCTCAGGTACTGGGATTACTCCCAGGAAGTATGGCGACCCCACGACTGCAGGGAAATTGCCGAAGCTGGTTGGCACCGTGAGATACCCACACTGAACGTGGGCTGCCACGGCGAGGGGGCCATAAGTGACCCTTGCTGCCATTGTTGTTCCGACGGGTGGAAGACTTAACCACCTGCATAAGACATGGCAAAGTTAGTAGTAGAGTTATGGTGAGGGCATCACTGGACGGAGAGATGAAGGGAAAGAGAGTGTCCCACCGGGCGTGCCATCTCTGTTTGCGGGGGATCTATTTCCTAAACCGCTCCGGTCTGGGGACCTGACCTAGGCATATCTCTCCTCCTATGTCGGATTATTCGGAAATCCATTTTTCTTTGTTTATCTAGAGGAATATAGGTCGGTTTTATATTTTATCGGACTATGAGAGCTTGGGATTAACCCTCAGGGAATCTGGGACTTCGAATCAAGCGAAGATTCGAGTATATGACCTCTCTCCACTGACCTCGGTCAGTGTTAATTACGCTGAGCAACTGCTCGGCAACCCTTGATTAACCGTCCGTATGATGCCCTTAATCATGCAAAACTACTACTACAGGTAGCGCATGCGTATGAGTATGAAGGCATATTTTAGGTTGAACCCTTAGCCTCACCCCGATTTGGGGACGATTTTTATGTGATTTAGGATTGATTCCCAGTTATTAGGATTGATTCCAAGTTAGGTGGATTAATTCCAAGTTATGTGGATTAATTCCGAATTTTTAATCCCACAGGGTTTTTTTTGCAATTATATACCTTTTAGGGGTTTTTTATGAATTATATGGATTTTATGAAAGTATTGTAGTTTATAGGTATGTGGGAGTGAGTTTTAAAGGGTTTCGAACCTTATGGGAGTTATGAAATCAATTTTTAAATGTATGAGGATTTTTTAGTACTTTTACCCTAAACCGGATTATTAGGTCTAGGGTTTATATTTTAATGATATTCTGATTATATGGAGAGAAATTCCATTCATGGTATGAGTTTAATATTTTCGGGGTTATATATGTAAATATTATACATAGGGGTATTTTTGTAATTTTGTATTAAGTCTTATGTGCATCATTGATTTTATATTCTTTCAGATTTTTTAATTCTCTGATTTTTTTATTAATCTTATTAATTTTATTCATTTTTATGATTAATTTGATTAATTTAATCAATTAATTAATTAATTAAATATACGGGGGGTATTTGGAGTTATTATAATTTTTATACCATATTTCAGATTTTTACTGTTTTCTTACTGATTTTACTGATTTTTCCTGGTTTTTTCCTGGTTTTTAATTAATTTTATGAATTTTTATTAATTAATTAATTATAGATTATTTTAGACTTCAGTATGATCTTTATTAAAATTTCTGAACTTATATTTAATTTATTTATGGGGTGAGGTTAAGGTTAGGTTGAAGGTGTACGCAGATTTTTTAGTTTTATGAAATTAGATATATACATATATTACCTTTAAAATATGATGGTAATTATATAATTTTAATGACACACATAAGCACACAAATTCAGATTTCATTTCGACAGCAATTCGCCTTGTAATAAGGCATTTTTACAAAAAAATCCGGCAGAGCTTCCCCTTAGGATTGAACCTTAGGAGAGAGGGCTCTCCGGGACGAAAGAAAGAACTCCCAAAATCGCAGCAAATCGGGGTTTTGAAAACCCGTATTTGGTCTTCAAATGGGCAACACCCTCTCTCACAATCCCACACTTGAATTTGGGGCCAAGTGTGAATGCCCTTGTGTGTACCTCTGTTGGTCTGTTTGATTTAGGGGCCAAGGGGTCCTATTTATAGGCCCAAATTCTCAACCCGGTGGGGGGTGCCACCGGATGAAGCAAGGTGGGGGGTGCCACCGGTTAGAGCCTCTCTCCTCCCCTCCTTTTATTTTTTTATTTCACATTGGCCAATGGATGGCAAGGGGGGTGAGAGAGAGAGAGCAAACAAAGGAGAGAGGGGGGGTTCGGTGGGCACCCCCACCGGTTCCAACCGGTGGAGGGGGTGCCACCGGTTGGGCCCCCCCACCGGTTGGGAACCGGTGGGGGGTCTCCCCACCGGTTTTGGGAAACCGGTGGGGGGTCTCCCCTTCCATTTCCTTCTCCTTTAGTCCCTTTGTAGGCTCATTAATGAGCTGGCTTCTTTTCAGATTTGGGGGTTTAGGCCAATGTGAAAGGGGTTTAGCCCCATTAATTTCATGTCTTGGCCTCATGTGAAAGGGGTTTAGGATGGGTTTTAAAGGGGGTTTCACATGGGATTCTTAACCCATGTGTGAATGGGGTTAAGACTCCTCATTAAATCCTCCCATTAAACACCACCCCCCCCCCCCCCCCCCCCCCCCATTTTTTGAATTTTGAAATCTGCAGAGATAGTGGGAGGACTCCTCCCCCCCCACCGGTTCCCCCTCTCTCTCCTCCACCCCCCCCATTCCTATTTAAATGAAGGGGGAAGAGAGAGGGGGGTCCACATGCCCTCTTGCTATTTTGGGAAGGTTTAGAGATTTTTTCTCCCTGTTTTGCAGATTTAGTACCCTTGTGGGGGCTGATTTTGGGCCTGTTAGAGGTGCTTATTGGGCCTCATATTGGGCTCCCCCATAGGGCCACTTATTGGGCCTATCTCTCCCATTATTGGGCCTCCATTTTGGGGCTGATTTGGGTGAGTTCTAAGATTGGTTTCACCCTATTTCGGGACAGATTTCGGTCCACTTTGGGGACTGATTTTGGGCCTATTTGGGGTGCTTATTGGGCCTCATATTGGGCTCCCCCATAGGGCCACTTATTGGGCCTATCTCTCCCATTATTGGGCCTCCATTTTGGAGCTGATTTGGGTGAGTTCTAAGACTGGTTTCACCCTATTTCGGGACAGATTTCAGTCCACTTTGGGACTGAATTTAACCCACTTAGGGACTGATTTTGACCTCTGTTTTGCAGCATTCGGTGCCCCGCTTATTGCTGCACTTAGGGTCTCCTTTCGGGTCTCGCTGTCGAGGGCGGTAAAGATGGTTCGGGAATTGATCTCGGAAGCCGAAGCAAGCGACTTGGGGCTGCCTTAGGCTCCCTTAAAGATCTGATCAAGGCCTTTTTGGCCTAGGTATGTTCCCTACTCTATTGCCCTCGTAATGCGAGCCCATGGCTCTACGCATTTTTGATATTTGTCCATATCATAGGCATACATTTTATTTGTTGGCATAACATGGTTCTTTATGAACATGCCACTATGCGTATGCATATGTATTTTCTTATGGAAATCTCACATCGATGTGAGTATGAGTTGTATGCACATGCATGCCTATTCATATGGTGCAAATCTGCGAATATGCACATAAGATTATTTTTTGGGTTCAACACAAGGGTATCATACGGACGGTTAATCAAGGGTTGTTGAGTGGTTGCTTGACGTAATTAACACTGACCGATGTCAGTGGAGAGAGGTCATATACTCGGATCTTCGTCTAATCCGAAGTCCCGGACTCCCTGAGGGCTAATTCTAAGCTCTTATAGTCCAATAAATAAAATAAATAAAACCGACCTATATTTCTCCAAAAAAAGACCAAAACGACAGGATCCTCTAAATCCGATAGGAGAGATAGTTAGGTTAGGTCCTGCAAACAGAGATGGCACGTACGGTGGGACATCTCAATTACAAAAGGATCCCCTTTGGTCTGAAGAATGCAGGTGCTACCTACCAAAGGGCCATGACGAAAATATTCAATGAAATGCTGCATGATTTGGTCAAATGTTATGTTGATGACCTTGTTGTGAAATCTGCAAAGAAAGACGACCATCTCAGAGACTTGCGCAAAGTGTTCGAAAGACTTCGTCAATATCAACTCAAAATGAACCCCATGAAGTGCACTTTTGGCGTCTCTAGTGGAAATTCTTAGGTTTCATAGTCAGATATCGGGGAATCGAGATCGACCCCGACAAAATCAAGGTAATCAGGTAGTTGCCTCTTCCCAGAACTCTAACTGAGCTCAGATCCTTACAAGACAGATTAGCCTATATTAGGAGATTTATCTCCAATTTATCTGGAAGGTGCAGGCCCTTCTCAAAATTGACAAAGAAATGGGCCCCATTCATTTGGGATGAAGAATGTCACAAGGCTCTTGATGACGTAAAAGAATATCTTCTCAAGCCGCCAGTGCTGGGGGCACCCATAAAGGGTAAACCACTCATCCTCTATATCGCAGCCTTAGATGGTTCTTTGGGAGCTTTATCGGCACAAGAGAATGAGGATGGAAAAGAGTAGCCGCTCTATTACCTCAGCAGGATGTTGGTGGGTCCTGAACACCGATATACTCCAACGGAGAAGATGTGCCTGGCGCTTGTATTCGCTGCAAAGAAGTTGAGGCATTATTTGCTAGCACACGAAATCAAACTAATATCGCGGTTTGATTTGCTAAAATTCCTGCTTCGCCAGCCTGTACTGTTTGGGAGAAAAGGAAAATGGGCATTACTTCTTATAGAGTTTGATATTACTTTTGTCCCTCAGAGGGCAATAAAAGGACAGGGTATGGCCAAATTTCTAGCGGCGCATCTGATTCCAGAAACTTCCCATTTGAATAATGAATTGCCTGATGAAGAGGTCTTGCCTGCACAGAAAATATTGGATGCGCAGCAGGCATAAATAAAAATATGGCAGCTATATTTTGATGGGGCCTCGAGAACCATCATAAAGCCGAATGGCACATCAACCATAAAGGCAGGAGTCGGCTCGTTCCTGGTGTTGAACCCAAAAACAATCCTATATGCAGATTTGCACTATGTGAATATACATGCATACATATACGACACATGCTCACATCGATGTGGGATTTCCATAGGAAAACACATATACATGGACATGACGATATGTTCATAAAAGACCATGCTAGGCAAAAAAATATATATATGCCTATGATATGGATGAACATCAAAATGCATGAAGTCACGGGCTCGCATTACGAGGGCAATGGGGTAAGGAACATACCTAGGCCAAGAAGGCCTTAATCAGATTTTTTTAGGAAATCAGATTTTTTTAGGAGCCTAAGACAGCCCCAAGTCTTTCGCTTCGGCTCCCAAGGTCAATTCCCGAACCGCCGTTGCAACCTTCGATAACGAGACCCGGAAGGAGACCCTAAGTGCAGCGACAAGTGGGACACCAAATGCTGCAAAACAGAGGTCAAAATCAGTCCCTAAGCGGGTTAAGTTCAGTCCCAAAGTGGGCTGAAATCTGTCCCGGAATGGGATGTAATTGGTCCTAGAACTCGCCCAAAATGGCCCCGGAAGGGAGGCCCAATAATGGGAGAGGCAGGCCCATTAAGTGGCCCAATGGGGGAACACGAAATGAGGCCCATTAAGCCCCCCAAATAGGCCCAAATTCAGTCCCGAAGCGGACTGAAATCTGTCCCGAAATAAGGTGAAACCAGTATTGGAACTCACCTAAATCAGCCCCAAAACGGGGGCCCAATGATGGGAGAGATAGGCCCAATAAATGGCCCAATGGGGGAGCCCAAAATAGGGCCCAATAGGCACCTCTAACAGGCCCAAAAAATCAGTCCCACAAGGGTATTAAACCTGCAAACTAGAGAGAAGAAAACCTCCAAAAAAAATTCCCCAAAACAGCAAAGAGCATGTGGACCCCCTCTCTCTTCCCCCCTTATTTAAATAGGAATGAGGGGGGTGGAGGAGAGAGAGGGGGAACCGGTGGGGGCCCCCCCCCACTGGTTGGGGAACCCCCCTACCGGTTCCAAGAGGGAAACCGGTGGGGGGGAGGAGGTTCTCCCTCCACTCTTCAGGTTTTTAAATTTTAAAAAATGGGGGGGGGGTGTTTAATGGGAGGATTTAATGGGGGATCTTAACCCCATTCACACATGGGTTAAGAATCCCATGTGGAACCTTCTTTAAATCCCATCCTTAACCCCTTTCACATGAGGCCAAGCCATAGAATTAATGGGGCTAAACCCCTTTCACATTGGCCTAAAACCCCTAAAATCCCAAAATCTGAAAATCCCCCATTAATGGGCCTTGGAAAGAGAAAAAGGAAGGGAGAATGGGGAGGGGAAAACCCCCCCACCGGTTTTCCAAAACCGGTGGGGAGACCCCCCACCGGTTCCCAACCGGTGGGGGGGGGGGGGGGGCAACCGGTGGCACCCCCTCCACCGGTTGGAACCGGTGGGGGTGCCCACCGAATCCCCCCCTCCTCTCCTTTGTTTGCCCTCTCTCTCATCCCTCTTGCCATGCATTGGCCAATGGGAAATAAAAAAAATAAAAAAAGGGGAGGAGAGAGCCTATAACCGGTGGCACCCCCCCACCTTGCTCCATCCGGTGGCACCCCCCACCGGGTTGAGAATTTGGGCCTATAAATAGGACCCCGGGGCTCTCTAAATGAACACACAAGGCATATACATGCATACATAGAGAAAAGCCCATATACAAGGGTGAAATTGTGAGAGAGGGTGCTGCCCATTTGAAGACCAAATCCGGGTTTTTAAACCCGGATTTGCTGCGATTTTGGGAGATCTTCTTTCGCCCTGGGGAGCCCTCTCTCCTAAGGTTCAATCATAAGAGGAAGCTCTGCCGGATTTTCCTTGTAAAAATGTCTTATTATAAGGCGAATTGCTGTCGAAATGAAATCTGAATTTGTGTGCCTATGTGTGTCATTTAAATTATATAATTACCATCATATTTTAAAATAATATGCATATATATCTAATTTCCTAAAACTAAAAAAAAATCTGTGTACACTCTCAACTTAACCTTAACCTCACCCCATAAATAAGTTAAATATAAGTTCAGAAATCCTAATAAAATCATACTTATGTCTGAAATAATCTATAAAAAAATCTATAATTAATTAATTAGTAAAAATTCATAAAGTTAATTAAAAATCAGGAAAAACCAGGAAAAATCAGTAAAATCTGTAAAAAAACAGTAAAAATCTGAAATATGGTATAAAAATTATAATAAGTCTAAATAACCTTATAGGCTTAATTAATTAATTAAATTGATCAAATTAATCATAAAAAAAAATGAATAAAATTAATAAAGTTAATAAAAAATCAGAGAATTAAAAATCTGAAAGAATGTAGGTCATTAATGATATACATGATACATAGATACAAAATTACAAAAATACCCCTATGTGTAATATTTACATATATAACCCCGAAAATATTGAAACTTATATCATGAGTGGAATTTCTCCCCATATAATCTGAATATCATTAGATACGAATCCTAAAACATAACAACTCGGTTTAGAGTAAAATTACTAAAAAAACCCTCATACCTTTAAAAATGGATTTCATAACTCCCATGAGGTTCGAAACCCTTTAAAACTTACCCCTATATACATAAGCTATTATACTTTCGTAAAACCCCCATAATTCATAAAAAAACCCAAAAGATGCATAATTGCAAGAAACCTCCTGTGGAATTAAAAATTCGGAATTAATCCATATAACTTGGGATTAATCCACCTAACTTGAAGTCAGTCCAAATGACAGGGAATCAATCCTAAGTCACATAAAAATTGTCCCTAAACCGAGGTGAGGCTAAGGATCCAACCTAAAACATGCCTTCATATCCATATGCATGCGCTGCCTGTAGTAGTAGTTTTGCATGATTAAGGGCGTCATACGGACGGTTAATCAAGGGTTGCCGAGCAGTTGCTCAGCGTAATTAACACTGACCGAGGTCAGTGGAGAGAGGTCATATACTCGAATCTTCGCTTGATTCGAAGTCCCGGATTCCCTGAGGGCTAATCCCAAGCTCTCATAATCCGTTAAAATATAAAACCGACCTATATTCCTCTAGATAAACAAAAAAAATGGATTTCCGAATAATCCGACATAGGGAGGAGAGATTAATGTCTAGGTCAGGTCCAGACCGGAGGGGTCCGGGAAACGGATCCCCCGCAAACACCTGGTTACTCCAGAAGGCGGGATATTACATCACTCGTGTCCTGATGGAATCCCTAACAAATAATGAGACAGAATACGAAGTTCTAATTGTGGGGCTAGAAGTTGCCTTGGAATTAGGTGTCAGATGCATCCAGGTGTATGGGGATTCCCTCTTGGTCATCCGGCAAATCCTCGGCATATTCGAGGTCAAGAAGACATAATTGATAGCTTATCATACAGTGGCTGTCCGGCTAAGTGAAAGGTTTTATACTTTCACAATAGAGCATATAAGAAGAGGCTGGAATGTTCAAGCCGACGCATTAGCTAAATTGGCCGCGGCTCTGAAATTATCTCTTGCAGGAGAAGCAGAAATAACTGTGAGGGATAGGAGGCTTTTCCCCACCTCAATAAATGAAGAAGATGATCTGACGGTGTTTGAGATCAATATGTCGGAAGACCATAACATCCAAGAGGAAGATGATTGGCGTATCCCTTTCATCAAGATAAAGAATGCCTGGCTCCCTAATAATAAGGTCAAAAGAACCCAGTTGTTGTGAAGGGCAACTTCATATCAGTTGATAGATGGCGTACTATATCGCCTGGTCTCACAAGACAAAAATGCGATTTTGCTCTGGTGTTTTTCCCCGAGAGAAGCCCGCAAAATAATGAAAGAAGTCCATGCTGGGATGTGTGGAGCCCATCAGTCCGACGTAAAGTTGATAATCAACATTAAAATTAAAGGCTTCTTCTGGCCGACTATTTTTGCGGATTGCGAGAAAATGGTAGAAAGCTGCCCCTAATGTCAAGCCTACGGGTCCGTGCTTAGGCGACCTCCCAATAAGTTGCACCCAACGGCCCCCACATGGCCTTTCGCCCATTGGGGAATGGATGTTGTGGGTCCATTGACACTGTCATCCCGAGGGTGTAAATATATTCTTGCCGCAACGGAATATTTTACCTGTTGGGCAGAAGCCATTCCTTTAAAGGAGGTGACCGGCGAGGCAGTGTCACGCTTCATCGGGTACAATATCATATATCGATTCGGGACTCCTAATCGGATCACATCAGATAATGGGCACGCCATTCAAAAATCAGACAATATACAAAATGACGGCTAAATTTCATATAGATTGGAATGTGTCTTCAATATATTATCCCCAAGCCAACAGGATGGCAGAAGCTTTCAATAAGACCCTATGCAAACTTCTGGTAAAGATCAACGGAGGGCGAAAGGGAGATTGGGATGAGAAGATGTATGAAACATTATGGGCCTATTGCACAGTCTATAAAACCCCAACGGGGTGCTTCCCATACTCTTTAGTTTATAGAGCAGAAGTCGAAATCCCGATAGAAGTAGAACTCGCATTTTATAGGATCGCTCTGCATTATGGAGTGCAAGAGGGCGACATGAGCGAGATTCAAAGGCGTTATGAGGAATTATCAGACCTCGAGGGCGAAAGACTGCAAGCATATCAACGCCTGCAAATATACCAAGCCCGAATGTCTCGAGGATTCGATAAATTGGTGAAAGAGAGAACCTTCAAGAAAGGAGATCTGCTAATGGTCAAGCATAAAGATGTTATGGCCTCTTGGCCTAAAATAAGTTCAAGCCAAACTTAGGTTGGACCATTCATAGTAAGCAAAGTCTACGAGGGCGGTGCTTACAGGCTGGTGGACGGAAAAGGGAATCTGGCCTTCCTGCCGCTAAATGACCGGCATATGAAGTTGTATTACTCTCCGGTGCATGAGCCTTCTGAGCGACAACAGTAACAACATGAGCTGGTGTCATAAAACCCAATATATCGAAGACAAAGATGATGATCCGACAACCCATCGGGGAATGACGCACAAAAACCATCTGTGCCAAGAAAGTTCAATAATGTTCGTACGTGAAAACATAGGCTCATAAAGCCGTATAGCTGTTCCTCGGCGGGGGGAAGACTCTCTCGGCCTGCTGAAGGCAGAGATCGAGTTTTCCCACATCTTTACCTAGGGAGCATATTAGAGTCGCCAATGACGAATAAACCCTTGGTATTACATTAGTAGTATAATAGTCTTCCCATCAAGGGCTACGGCTGAGGTGATGACGACGATGTCCTCCCGACTCGGTAAGGAAGTGGGAAACTCGATCTTCTGCTCGATGTAGTATAAGAGGGTATCCCCATTCTTATTACACCAAGTGTAAATATGTAGGTGTACTTTTGAAAGATGTTACGCCATCAAAGGAGATTTACCCCCGTAAAATCCCACTGGAAATATACGAAATGAAAATTTTCCATTCTTGCCTTGAGGAGGCGTTGTATCATGAAATTTTCCCCATTACCGCCCCGGGGAGACATTGTATCCCAAAATCTCCATTTTCGTCCCAAAGAGGCATTGTATCCTAAAATCTTTATTTCCTCCCTAAGGAGGCATTATATCTTAAAATCCCCATTACCGCCCCAAGGAGGCGTATCTTGAAATTTTTTTCATTCTTGTTCTGAGGAGGCGTTGTATCCTAAAATTTCTATTGCCGCGCCAATGAAGTGTTACATCCCGAAAATTTTGCCCAAAAGAGGCATTATATCCTAAAATTTTCCTACTCGCTCCTAGGAGGCAATACAAAAAACTTCCTTGCGTCCTTGGGAGCATTATACCTCAAAATTCTCCTCATATATTATAGTCCCATCAGTGTGCCGTAACGAGTCGAATCCTCCCCGAGGAGGCGTTGTATCCAAAAAATTACCCCTGGTATACACCAGTCTTACTGGTGTGCTGTGATGGGTCGGAATTCATATTCGCTTACGGGAAGTTTTAAATCCCGTAATTCATATTCGCCTACGGGAGGCTTTAAATCTCAGAGTTTATATTCTCCTGGAAATTTATATTCACCTACGAGAGGTTTTAAATCCTGAAATTCATATTCGCCTACGGGAGGCATTAAACTCCGGAATTCGCCTACGGGAGGCATTAAATCCCGAAATTTATATTCGCCTACGGGAGGCTTTAAATCCTGAAATTCATATTCGCCTACATGATACGTTAAACCCCGAAATTCACATGTCGCCTACGGGAGGCATTAAACTCCAGAGTTCGCCTACGGGAGGCTTTAAATCCTGAAATTTATATTCGCCTACGGGAGGCTTTAAATCTCGGAATTTATATTCGCCTACGGGAGGCGTTGAACCTCGGAATTCATATTTCGCCTACGGGAGTTTTTAAATCCTGAAATTCATACTCGCCTACGGGAGGCATTAAACTCCAGAATTCGCTTACGGGAGGCTTTAAATCCTGAAATTCATATTTCTCTTACGGGAGGTTTTAAATCTCGGAATTTATATTCGCCTACGGGAGGTTTTAAATCTCGAAATTTATATTTGCCTACGAGAAGCTTTAAATCTCGGAATTTATATTCCTCTACGAGGGGCTTTAAATCTTGGAATTCATATTCGTCTACGGGAGGGTTTAAATCCCGGAATTTATATTCGCCTACGAGAGACTTTAAATCTCGGAATTTATATTCGCGGCAGGCATTAAATCTCGAAATTCACCTACGGGAGGTTTTAAATCCCGAAATTTATATTCGCCTATGGGAGACATTAAATCCCGAAATTTATATTCGCCTACGGGAGGCATTAAATCCCGGAATTCCCCTACGGGAGGCATTAAATCCAGAAATCTATATTCGCCTATAGGAGGCTTTAAATCTTGAAATTCATGTTCACCTACGGGAGGCGTTAAACCCCGAAATTCGCTTACGGGAGGCTTAAATCCTGAAATTCATATTCGCCTACTAGAGGCTTTAAATCCCGGAATTCATGTTCGCCTACGGGAGGCTTTAAATCTCGGAATTTATATTCGCCTACGGGAGGCTTTAAATCCCGAAATTTATATTCGCCTACGGGAGGCTTTAAATCCCGAAATTTATATTCGTCTACGGGAGGCATTAAATCCTGAAATTCATATTTGCCTACGGGAGGCATTAAACCAATTCGCCTACCGGAGGCTTTTAATCCTGAAATTCATATTCGCCTACGTGAGGCTTTAAATCCCGAAATTCATATTCGCCTACGGGAGGCTTTAAATCTTGAAATTTATATTCGCCTACAGAAGGCTTTAAATCTTGAAATTTATTTCATATTCGCCTACGTGAGGCTTTAAATCCCGGAATTCATATTCGCCTACGGGAGGCACTAAATCTCATAATTCGCCTATGGGAGGCTTTAAATCTTGAAATTTATATTCGCCTACGGGAAGCTTTAAATCCTGATATTCATATTCGCCTACGTGAGGCTTTAAATCTCGGAATTCATATTCGCCTATGGGAGGCTTTAAATCCCGAATACATTCATATTCGCCTACGAGAGGCTTTAAATCTCGGAATTTATATTCGCCTACGGGAGGCATTAAACCCTCGAATTCATATTTCGCTTACGGGAGGTGTTGAACCCCGAAATTCATATTTCACCCACGTGAGGTGTTAAACTCCGGAATTTTACCTACATGGGGGCGTTAAACTCCAAAATTTCGCCCGCTCGGGAGGCTGATATATCCAAAAACTTAGTTCTTTCGCTTGTGGGAAGTATTTCATCCCAAAACTTTACTAATATTTTCCCTTCACCCCTGCGGAGTATGTCGCATCTCGGAAATCTTTTCGTCCCTCTAAATGACAACAAATTCTCATGTTTCAATCCCTAATGTTTGCTAGCCTGGCCATGCTGTGTACTTAATGGCGGTCAGGGTTATCTTTCTTTAAAAAATATATATATAAAAAAATGAGGTTTAAAAATGAGGTTCCCTGACGGACTTAATTGGTCTCATTTTTAAGGATCAAATTAAAGGTAAAAATGTCTTATATTCAGCTAAGGGCGCCTTAGACAAAATCGGGTAACTCTGCTGCATGAAAATCCGTAAAGACGTGCAGGCAAAAGTAAGAGGGGGCTAATGTTGGTGAAAATCCGAAAGGGCGCTAAACATTAGTTAAAAAAAATAAAGAAGAAGAAGAAGAAGAAATATAAAAAAAAGAGGATGGAGGATGGTGAAGAATAGACACCATTTGACCAAAATTCTTTTTGTATAAATAGCCGCGAAGGAGGAGCCCGAGACATGCCCTCAGGGTAACTTAAAAAGGGACTTCAAATTGAAGCAATATCACAAGTCCCATAAGGTCAAAAAAGAGGAGAGAAACTCTCGAAAGCTAATCCGGAGTCGGACTCGGCTTGCGAACCACTAAAGCCTGTAAGGCATCCAACAGCAGACAAAGGGCCTCGACCCTCTGGACCGACTTGTCCCGCTCTTAGGTGAGCTCGTCTAGACGACGATCAAGAGTCGCCACCTGCTCGACGCCTTTCTTTAAGTCCTTTTCCAGCTCCTCCAGCTGCACACAAAGAGCGGCCACTTGCGACTTTGCTTCTGCGATACTGGAACTCATTGCTTCCCGGTGCGGTCGAAGTTCAAAAACCTCGGTGGTTCGCGCCGCGACATCTCTAATGGCAGACTCCAACTCGGTCCGCAAGGAGACTTGCTGGGCGGCGTAGGCATCAGAGTTATTTTGGTCTTCACTCTCTGTCGAGCAAAAAGAGGGGAGAGTTATATAAGACCAAAATGGAGGAAATAATGTCAGCAGAAAAAAAATAATAGAATAAGACAAAATTGTTACCTAACTTCTCGGCCTTCCCTGAGTCGGGAGTGCCCACTTCTCCATCTTCTTTAGGAGAAGGAAGAAGTGGCTCAGTGTCTCCCGAAAGACATGAAAAAGTAGAAGACTGTAATTTGATAGTAAAGCCCCTCCAAATTGGCGAATTTGCTTTGCATTCAGGAGCGAATGGGCAAGCGACTTCAGGCTCCCCCTCATTCTCTGAGAAGGCTAACAACTCAATGGAAGTATGATCCAACTCTTCGGTTCTGGACGCCCTGGGATTCTTTCCCGAATGGGAAAGACGGATAGTATCCCTCGAATGAGTTGGGGAATCAGGACACATGTCTCTCCGAGCTGCGGAGCACGGAAGAAATGGATAAACAAAAGAGTCAACATCCGGCAATAATCAACAAAATACGGGGGTAAGGAAGCCTCATACCTTCTAACAAATCAATACCGCCAAGAGTTGCAATTCGGTGGGAGCAAGCAAGAACCGACATTGCCCTCGCGTGTATGGCGGATGTAGCCAATCTTTCAATGTCTCTCAAAAGGATGCCAGGGGCTGATCTGACCTCGTCCCGACGCTGCCACCTTTGAGTAGACACGGGGACGATATCTAGCCAAGAAATAGAGAAAGGCAGCCAAGGACAAGACAGAATCAGAAAGCGAAAAATATAGTATGCACTGCTCTGAGCATAGAGAAAGAAATGAGTCTACCTGGTGTTGAGGTGATATGCTCCTCCTGGGTGACCTCAACTTCCCTAGGCTCATCCTCTACCCACAGGAGGCGTGGTCGAATCATCTTCCAAAGGAAGAGCAACAGAAGGGGAGGTAGTTGCCATAGGTGCCACTTCAACAAGCTCTATAAAAAGCTCGATGTCAATTACTAAAGAAGATAGGGTGGCTGAGATGAAATGTTAGAAGAATTAAAAAAAAGAACGGGTGGCTTACTCTCAGCTGGGGGACTATCCATTGTAGGGGCAGTTGCCGAGTCCCCGACAAGGGTCCTCATGAATGAAGAGCCCAAATGGCTAGATGTTGACCGCATCAGTTCTTCAAAAGTAAAATCTACGCAAAAAGAAAAAAAAGAGAGAGAATCAGGTTCTATGTAAGAAAAAAAAAGGAGCTGCAATATGGCAGTGGAAGATCACTAAAACGACCGTTGTTGTCCAAAAGTTCATGATACAATTGGTCAACCAAAGAGACGTTTGAACGATAAGGCTCATAATCGGCCCGATTAAGGTCCCCAAGTTCCTCTTTGTTGCCTGGGGCGACGTTGGTGGCTACGCCAATATTATCCTGCGTAAAGCAAAGGAAAATGATTGAAATTAGGACCACTCTCAGCAAGGGATAAATGGATTCACCAAAAAATATGTACCTCAGCTATAGTAGGCAATTCCGCTTGAGTGGGGTCCTGAGTAGGTGGCTCGGGAACATAGGCCTCTGAAAAGCAGGAATAATAAGAGGTCAGAACCCCATAAATAAAAAGAAGTCAAAGAAGAGGAATGAGAAAAGGGGTTTAGTTAGTGAGTTCTACCTACCAAAATGGGAAGCTCACTAACAGTAGGCCATACGACAGCCCGAGGAATATCCTCGCCTATAAGTTCGCCTTTCTCTGTTAAAGAGAAGCGAGAATAAAGAAGAGTCAAAATACAAAGCCTAGCTAGCAAAAGGGGAATTAATCCTCAAATAAAAAACTGATAAGGTTGTTACCTATAGGCGAAGATGGCCTTCGGGCAATTGCCGGACTCGGTGAGGAAGGGCCAGTCGGGGTCGAACTGACCTACATCCCGCCTCTTCTTCTGCTGCCCGCTTCTTCCGAGCTGCTTGTTTTGCTGCGGCTACTAAGAGTTGCATTTCTGAAGGTGGGCAGTCCTGGCAGGAGGCACCGTAGCGGCAATGGCTGGAATTTGAGGATCCCCCTCAGAAATATGGATCGCGGAAGGTCCCCCAGGCGCCATAGGCGGTAGAGAGACGATATCTCCTATGAATTTAGAGGGAGCAGAGTCAAGGCAAATGTTTGCGTATATAGGAATATAACAAAAGAGGGAGATGAAAATATAAATACCTTGTGCGGCAAAAGTCCTCAGGGGTTTGGGGATTAGGGAGTCAAAAGACATCTCTAGTTAGGTCGCTGCTTGACCCATCACTCGCCATACATCATTGACGGTTTCGACCCTCAATATCAAGAATGTCTCTCGGCGAGGGCCGAAGGAGAAAAGCATGTGGCCGAGGTAGTGCAGCCAGTCTCTTGCGAGATCCCCATTAAAATTGGTAGTAGGCAGTCGGGCATTTTGCTCAGGCTTTTTTGGAAGTTTGCAGTTTGCCAAAAAGTGTTGTGCCCACATATACCTTGGAGCGGCAAGTCCGTAAAAATCATCATCTTTGCTGCTCCTTTTCTTCTTTGCCTTTGGTACAGGCGGACCAGCTTGACCCTTATAAGTATATCGGCCAAGTCCTTTATCGGGCTTAGTCGAAGAAGAATCTCTGGCTTGCTCAGAATATGGTCTCAACCGCGGCACTCCCTGGTTTTTATGCCACCAGGCAGCGAAAGGAACAGTCATACCCCTTTCATGTGTAGGGGAATGCACTACTACTTGACCAAACATATTTTGATGTTGAAAATAATTCTACCATAAGCGGGCAACTAGATGACTCTTCTGCTTCTGATAAATCCGAGGTATCTCAGTAAAAGTAAGGCCGGAAGGAATCATCTGATCGTACCTGAAGTTCCGCGCGAAGCGGTTTGAATAATAAGGCTCCAGGATTACATTTTTGTCCTTCTTCAATATAAGCAAGTTTGGACGAGTGCTCAGAGCCCACCTGTCCAATATAGCACTATTATGACCCATATGGCCTGTACACGGGTCAAATCAAGCGCGATCGATAGCTCCTTCTTTGTCAAAATATGGCTGAAAATTCCGCAAGGAATGGTCAAAATCTAGCTTTCAGTAAGAACTGAAAGGAATGAAGCTCAAGGCAGAACGGACATAGGAGAGTTGACCCGTCCCTTTGCTGACTGGCTGGTTGGCTAGCCGAAGGATGGTGGGCAGTGATGGAACCATCTCTCCGCCAATAGGGGAATAGCCTGGAAGCAAAAGCCCAGTCCAGGCACTGACATAATGTGTGGCCATAACCACTGAGCAAGTATTGGGAGTTCCCGAACTGCAGAGGGTCCCAAAAGAATGATTTATACTGGCAAGCGCAGCTGGTGCAATGCGAGGCGCGTTCCCACGGTAAGTCTCGAGGCCGCTAGCAAAACCTCAGGCTGCAACGCTTCCTCGTCCCCATACGAGACAACAAAAGTCACTAGCCAATAGGCTAGATAAGCAGCCACATATGTTGTGTCATCAAGACCCCAGGGATTTTTTGTCTGATGCTTGGGTACGATGATGACGCCTCGGCGTGAAATGTCTCAGTGTGACAATATCGAGGGAACCCGTTTATCGAATATGCTAGCAAAACCTCGATGATAGCGAAAGGGTCCTCTAAAAAAGAATTTGACCCAGGCTGCTGGAGATGCCTTGCCTGGGCCGGAAAGATTCCCCTCGCTAGAGGAGGAGGCGACGCGCTTCGCCTTGGACAAGTCGCGTCATACTTTCAACAAATATCTGTAGCAATAGGGTTTGGTGTAGCTCCCGGCGCCGTCTGTAGTGCTACGATGAAATTCATCCAACACTCTTTCATATGGTTCTCCTACAATTGGAAGACATGAAATTCGATGCAAGGACTAGAGATCAATCGCAGTTTCACCCTCTGAAGTTGCAATGGTATTGGTATCGTGAATATAGCGTTCGGCTATCGCCTGGATGAAGCCATGATGGCAAGGGTAATCATATTGAGCCGTTGCAACGGCCTCATAAACGTCCGCCCTGTCGAGGATTGGCCGATAGTTCTTCAAAACATATAGGAGCCATTCTGTAGCTCTAAGGCGAAAAATATGCGAGCTATGAACTTGGAGGCGAGTATCCCAAGCTGGACGAACGCCTCGACATATGTCTGATAATAATATGCTGAAATCAGAAGGATCATGTATTGAACCCTCTTCAGCCCCAGTCAAAAATAGCCCCTGCAGACGTCTGGCATCTTCGCGAGGACGACTGCCCGCTCGCGTCCACATAGCCGACTGATAGGTCTTAGTCATGTCATGGATCCGAAGTATGGCCTGAATAGGCCCCACCTGATTGATGGAAGGAAATTCCCATAACCGATCAACAAAGGAAGGGAAGGCTGGATATGAAAAAGGGAGAAATCCCTCCATGTTATCTCAGTCCAGCAAAATAGCACGCTCCAAATCGCGACGCTTTAAAGGAAGCAATGGTCTTTCGACCCCATCTTCAACATGAGCATACGCGTGGAGTAGCTCGCATATCGAGGCGTCTGAAGGAAGATGCCGAGCTGTCTCGCCTCGTAGAAAATAAAAGAACTCGTCGTCTCTGTAGGTGCTCTCCCGATTGATAGGGACAACGTCCTCGATAGTAATCCGTAGGTGTGGCTGAGCCACCCAGCAAAAGCCCGCATCCGGGCATACGACAATCTCCTCCTGAGATCCCCCGGCGAGGATGTCCCCAATATTGGCCATAATAATGCAAAGGAAGAAATACTAACCTGCAAAAGAGAAACATCGGCAAAAATACATCTCGAAAATGATGTACAAAATGCAGGATATTGGTTGAGTCCCGATAGCAAGTCGGGACGATGCAAAGATGTTTGTATATTGCCTATATGGTGAAAGCTTGGCCAATCTAGAATGTCTCACATTGAGCTCCTGGAGATGCCTAAGTGGAATAGGGTGCTAACACTTGTATAATACCTATATCATGCCTACAAATCTCTTATATATATATATATATATATATATATATATTACCAAAGTGGCAGACACTTGGCCAATCTAGAATGTCTCAGATTGAGCTCATGAATATGCCAAAACAAGGTACTAATATCTCTTAAATAGGAATGATGCCACAAGAATTGAGTGACCCGCTCTATGTTCTCAACGAGTCTCCAAGTCGTGAAGGCCAAGAGACATCTGGGACCGAGCAATGTGTCGAACAATTTAGATGGCACCAATCCTATAGGACCCTCCGTGTCAAGAAGGCCAAGAGGATCCACAATATAAAGGGAATCGAATATTTCCAAACACCCCCGGGAAGCCGCAAAGTCATGAAGACGAGGTTTGCAGGAGCGTTTCTGGAATGTTCAAGTACAAAAAATGAAGGGTGTTCGAACCCACAAGCTCCGTAGGAGCATATACATGGCAAACTGCGCAATTGACTGCACGGGAAATATGGGGCAACATTTCTATTTTCCCAAAAAAAATTCATATATGCTCAAACAACAATGGAATATAAGGAAATTAGTAAGCTTGCGCCAATATATGGCATGAAAAGAATCCCTCGGGACATACAAAAAAAGGGAAAGGCAGGGAAAATACATATATGAAATGATGCACGGGACACCCGCCTCCGACTTCGTTTTCGGCGCGCATCCTGTGGGGGGCATTTGTTGACGCGAAAATTTTTCATGCGCAATGACATTGTTCAAAGCATGCATATGCACATGATTGTGTGACAGAAAATATATACATATATATATATATATATATATATATATATATATGTATATATATATATATATATATATATATATGTATATATATATATATATATATATATATATATGTATATATATATATATATATATATATATATATATGTATATATATATATATATATATATATATATATATATATATATATATATATATACACACACATATACATGACATATACTCATAATGATATGAGTTTATGTTATGAAAAATATGCATGGCATGGCATATGTGCATATTAACATGAGCCTATGTTTTGTAAAAAAATGATGAAGAAATAAACAAGCATGCATCAATGAGATGGAGGTCCATGTTAAATGAAGACCTTTCCTATATGCATGCGAATACATTGGCCTATCTGCACGCATTAGGAAGGCAATGGAGCAAAAGATATACCTAGGCCAAGATGCCTTGATCGGGGCTCCTGTAAGAAGCCTAAAATAGCCCCGGAATTGCTCCTATACGCTGTCCAAAAACAGCCCCGGAAGCTCCTATATCCTGCCCCTTGAGAGGCTCGATGGCTTCAATGAATGGGTCCAATAAGGAGCCCCAAAATGAAGGAACAAAAATACTCCCAATGCTGCAAAATGGGAGCTCAAAACAGTCCCGAAATGGGCTTGAAACAGTCCCGAAATAGATCCAAAACAGCCCCAATGGAGGCCTAATTGCAAGATGTGTAGGCCCAATAAGAGGCCCAATGAGGAACCCAATATGAAGGCTCAATAAGAGGTCCAAATGGGCCCAAAAATCAGTTCCATAGGGCTCACAAATCTGCAATCCAAAGAGGAAAAAAATTCTCCAAAGGCCAAAGAAAAAAATCCCAAGTTTCCCAAAGTGAAAAGAGGCCAAGTGGTCCCCTCTCTCTCTCTCCCTTTATTTAAATAAAGAAGAGGGAGGGAGGAGAGAGAGGGGACAAACCGGTAGGGGGGACCCCCACCGGTTCCAAGGGAGGAACCGGTAGGGAATCCTCCTCTCCCTCTCTCTTTCAAATTTCCAAAATAAAATAAAAGGGGGGAGGGGAAGATTAATTAGGGGATAAGGCCATTTAATGGTCCGTAAGCACTACCTAGGATAGTGAAGCCTCCACTAAACCCCATTAATTTTCCACTAAGAGCGAGCTCATCTCACCTCCATTCACACTAAGAAACCAAAAAGGAGGGTGATTAATGAGTAAGGCTCATTAAATAAAAAAAGAAACAAGAAAAGGAGGAGACAAGGAGAGGGGAACCCCCACCGGTTTTGGAGCAAACCGGTGGGGGGTCCAAGGCTGGTGGCTCCCCCACTGGTTGGAACCGGTGGGGGTACCCACCGGACGCCCCCCCCCCCCCCCCCCCCCCCCCCCCCCGACTCTCTCACTCTCTCTCCTCTCACCCTTCTAAAATAAAAAAAAAAGAAAAGAAGAGGGGTGAGAGGAGTGAACCGGTGGGTACCCCCCACTACGGGCTTCCCCGGTGGCACCCCCCATCAGGCTCAAATTGAAGCCTATAAATAGGGCCCAAAACCCTCAATTGAACACACACCCCACTCCGTATACTCTAAAGTGGGAAAATTCTAAGGGGAGATTCTGCTGCGTTGAAGATCAAATCCGGTGTCTTTGCCCGGGTTTGCTGCATTTTGGAGGTTTTTTCTCGTCCCGGAAGGTTCTCCTCTTAAGGTTCTTCCTAAGGAGAAGTCTTGCCGATTTGTTTGTTGTAAAAGCCTTCTTCATAAGGCGGAATTCTGCCGAAATAATAAAATGACTCTTGTATGTCAAATTGTATGTATGTGTGTGTCATAAAATTAAATAATTAATATCATGTATTATTTTTTTTAATATATGTAATTAATTTTCTAATTATTTTAAAATCTGATTAAAAGAATCTATGAATTCTCATAATCTAATCTTGGTCTCATTCCTAAACATAGGAGGGATAATTAAATTCTAAACATAAATATATGACATGGACTAATTAATTTTCTCTGAAAATTAGTTAATTAATCTAAATTAATTACTGAAAAGTGCAATAATTAATAAAAATATGTAAATAAAATCAGAAAATACAGTGATAGTTAATAAAAACTAATAAAAAACAGAAAGTTAATAAATAAAATATTTAGCCATAAAAGATATTTACCTATTTAAGAAATTGATATAATAAATATAGAAATTGGTTAAAAACAGTTAAAAACAGAAAGAAAATAAAAAATACAAATTCTGAAATGACCAAAATGACCCCAGGACTTAGCCTAATTACCAACATGCCCCTCTTATATGATAAAAATCTGCAAAAATCATAAGAAAATTCTAAAAAATAAAAAGATAATTCCTATATCTAAAATACCCTCCGAGACATAATAAGAAGGGTAAAAATCATTAAGATACTCCTAATATGATGAAAATCCTAATGTGGACCCTAAGTCTAAATAAACCCGATTTGAGGAAAAATTACTAAAATACCCCTGCAGCATAAGTATGTTCAAAAGAATTTTAAAATATACCCTAAGGGTTTTCAAACCCTAAATGAGATAATGAAGACCTAAGAAGACTTCAATAACCCTAAAGAAACCCAATAACCTTAAGGGTTTTAAATATCCTGAAATCAATGAATCCTAAATACTTAAAAGCCTTGGAACAAATCTGAATATTCTAAAAAGACTTGGGTGAGATCAAGGATTTAAAAGTTATCTTTCACTTGCATGCATGTTGTGTGGTAATATAGATGGTTTCAAGGGTATCATACGGACGGTTAATGAAGGGTTGTTGAGTGGTTGCTCGACGTAATTAACACTGACCGAGGTCAGTGGAGAGAGGTCATATACTCGGATCTTCGCCTAGTCCGAAGTTCTGGACTTCCTGAGAGTTAATCCCAAACTCTCATAGTCTAATAAATAAATAAATAAAACCGACATATATTTCTTCAAATAAAGACCAAAACGACAGGATCCTTTAAATCCGATAGGAGAGATAGCTAGGTCAGGCCCCGTAAACACCAGTCCTCTGGTCACGTGGATGGTCTAGTAGGGGGGGGGCATGATCAAGACCGTCTGCATCCATTTGTACCTGGTCCTTTGTGGTTCCTGCTCCGTCTGCCTTTGTGACTAAGGATTGCATACACCCCACTTTTTAAGATGCCCTTGTCAGCTTTTGAAGTGGAGACAAATGAAGCTTTGTTCACCTGTTGAGGGTGTTGTGATAGATAGCCTTATCTTAGAGAATGGAGGGGACGAGGAAGAGTGAGGGAAGGAGGAAGTTAAAGAATTCCTTGCAAAGGTAGGTTGTAGAGGGTCAAGCGAGGGAGGTGGTAAGGAAGGTAGGGTTCTCTTTTGAGGGGTTGACAAAGACATCTGGGTGCCCTTTCACAAGATCCTTAACAGATGGCAACTCAGATTAGCTTGAGATGCTAGGAGGAGGAAGTTGGATAGGGGATAGGGTAGCCAGGAGGGGGTAAGGAAGTGAGGGTGACAGAGGGTGAGGGGGATAGGGAGGTCCTTTTGTTAACTCAATGAAGAGATTCTTAGGGAGATGATGTGTAGGTGTAAAACAGACATGTTATGTATTTAGGAGACCCAAGTGCGGGGAAGGGTGGGACTTTCTATAGAGGGAGATAGGGGGTCAAAGGCTATCTAAGGGTATTTATTATTTGGCTGTGGGTAATTTAGGAGGCATTATCGTTCTTTGGAATGAGTTCGAGGTTAAGGATGTGGCAAGAGGTATGTTGCTAGATGTGTAGTGTCCCTTACCTTTAGGAGTGTGTCAGATGGTGTTTGGAAGTACTCGGGGGCTTATGGTCCCCATGGTAGAGGGGAGAAGTAGGCCTTGTGGAGAGACTTGCTTGACCTCCACAGGTGGTCGAACAAGTCTTTGTGTGGTTGGTGACCTTAATGCGACGGCTTCCTTGGGAGAGCATTTTGACCAGCTCTCTTCCTTTAGGATCATGTAGGATTTTTAGGAGTTCATTTTTGAAGTGGCTTTTGTAGATGTCCTATTCATAGTGCTATGCTCACCTGGTCTAATCTCAAGGTGGACTCCTGCTCCAAGCTGGACAGTCGTCTCTGTGGATTGAGAAGACCACATTCCTCATCTATAGTCTCATTGTCTTCATCGACCACTATCTGATTACAAACCCATCGGACTCGAGACTAGTTCGCTTACAAGGGTACCTGGGTAAAGAAGATCTTTGGGATGGAGAAGTTTTGGTTGAGGGATTATGTAGTTAGTTGTGAGGCGACCGAGGTGACTTGCCTCATCCTTAAACGTCTAGGTGCTGGCCTACGCATTTGAGGCGACATTTTATTAAAAAATATAAAAAAATTAGTTATTTAAATATATATGTCAAAAGTACATATAAAAATCTAATAAAGTGACTTATTCCTCTAGTCAAATATGACCAAATAACTTTAAAATCTACCAAATTGAAATAAAATCTAATTAAATCAAGATGTAATCAACAAATTCATATGGATTTTGGTGTTAAATACATACAAAATTCGTACAATTTTAAACTCACCATATATGAAAATACGTCAATTATCAAATGGTGCAACTTGAATGCTCTTTAGCCCTATGCATATGTCACTAAGAGAGAGAGAGAGAGAGAGAGAGAGAGAGAGAGAGCAAGGTTTAAAAACTCAGTACGGATCAGTACAGATCGGCTGATCCGGACCGGTTTTGGGTTGGCCGTGTTGGATTGACCGATCCGGGCCCTAACGGCGTTGGCTTTCAAACTAGCCATTGCTGGCCGTTTCCAAATGGTCAGCAATGGCTAGTTTGGGCCTTGGGGGTCTATTTAACCCCCCCACCAAGGCCCTCCTAACCCTCCATAAGTGCCCTTTAAGCTTCCTAACACTCTTGCTGTCTCTCTCACTCTCTCGATCATAGAATTCTCTCTCGGTCTTTCCTACGAGGCCACAACTACAAGCTCCGCGATCTCTCATCTTCTTCTAAATTCTTTTACTTTTGTTTATCATTTTTTTCTTTTTATATTATTATTTTCAACATCTCTATTTGCCCTTTGGTAGTCGACGTGCTGTGAAGGGTGAACTGCTCAACTGCCTAAGGAATGGCATTTCAAAGTACTGCTGAGCGGTCCTCTGGGAACCCTCCTAGCGTTGATCCTGCTCGGGTTCATTGCACGCCGGTGGATATGGGTCAGAGAAAGGTACAATGTAAATATTGCAACCGGATTGTCTCTGGCGAGATCTACCGATTCAAACATCTTGTTGGAATAGAAGGTGAAGTCGCATCATGTGCTCGAGTTCCTTTAGAGGTTTTGATCCGCTTTCGAACTTATATGAAGGAGAATGGATTAAGTAAAGCAAGTACTGTCAAAAGAAGACATGAAATTCGAGAGTTGTCTGAACTAACGCAATGGTCTGATACTGGAGTTTGGTTTGGTGGAAGTAGTCAACCTATAAATGTGGATGATTGGGAGTACAAGTTTATTATTTAACTTATTTTCATGTTCTTCAATTAACGTTTTCAGACAAAAAGTTATAGTGGATTACATTTTTTCTTTTACATTTTAAAATGAATTGCAACGTGCAATGGAGGCAAGCCGACAGTCCCTTGCAGATGAGGACTTATTGCGACACACTGGAAGATATGCAGGACAAGGAAGTGGCTCCGCACCTTCTGGACAATAGAGTACTAGTGCCGGCATGAGTAGTAATGTATGCAAAGAGTTACATCAAAAGTTCACCAGAGATGGAGATCCTAGAGTAGGTCCGATAGATCCCTTCCTCACCAAGAAGAAGGATAAACAACCTTCTTTTGCTGCTGCATTCAAGAACATAAAACTTTGTAAGGAGAAGATAGGGAGAGCTACATCTAGGTGATTTTTTTTTATAACAATGTCCCTGCTAAGGCTGTCAAGGGGCGATATTATGATTCAATGATCCAAACTATACAAGAAGTTGGCAAATAGGTAAAGGGGCCTACCCCATATGAGATATACAACAAGTACTTAGACTTAGAAGTTGACGACATCCGCACATATGTTGCATCTTTTGAAAGGATATGGGATGAGTACGGATGTTTTTTAATGTGCGATGGATGGACAGGTACGTAAGCCTTATCTTCTTCATATTTTTTTTCTTAAATACGAGTACGTCTCTTTCTAGTTTCTTATCACCTGTGGAACTTCATAGGGATAACAAGAAGAAGTATGATCAACTCTTAATTTATTGCAAAGTCGGAACTGTGTTTTGGAAGTTTATTGATGCATCTGAAAAGGTGAAGAATGCCTAATACCTATTCCAATTAATGGATCAAATGGTATAAGAGGTGGGAGAAAAAAAAGGATTGTCCAAGTCGTTACGGACAATGTAGCGGCGTTCAAGTTAGCTGGACAAATGTTGATGCAGAAAAGACAATATCTATACTGGATTTCCTGTTCTGCTCATTGTATTGACTTGATGTTAGAAGACATTCGCTCTGATTCAATGGTGGATAGAGAGTGGTTAAGAGTGCTTGATTTATCACCACATTCATTTACAACCATAACAACATTTTGGATATCATATATACACATACTCATGGAAGAGAGTTGCTGTTGGAACCATTTTTTTAAAAGCAAAAGGGAGGGGGCGAAGCCCCCCACCGGTTAGGGAACCCCCCCACTGGTTCCAAGAGGGAAATCGGTGGGGGGGGGGGGGGGAGGAGGATCCCTCCCTTCTCTCCCATTTTAAAATTCAAAGAAAAAGAGGGGGGGATTAATTAGGATGGAGGGAGTTAATGGGGAGTCTTAACCCCATTCACACATGGGTTAAGAATCCCATGTGAACCCCATTTAATACTCATCCTAAAACCCCCTTTCACATGGAGCCAAATCTGGATTTAATGGGTCTAAACCTTTTTTACATTGGCTAAACCCCCCAAATCTGAAAACTAAGGCTCATTAATGAGCCCCAAAAGCAGAAAAAGAAGGAAGAAATGGGGAGGGAACCCCCCCACCGGGTTCCTAAAACCGGTGGGGAAACCCCCCACCGGTTCCCAACTGGTGGGGGGTCCATCCGGTGGCACCCCCTCCACCGGTTGGAACCGGTGGGGGTGCCAACCGGTCCCCCCCTCCCTCTCTCTCTCTCTCCCTTTTTTTTATGCTCTCTCCCACTCTCTCCTCTCACCCTTATTAAATAAAAAAAAGGAAGAGGGAGGAGAGAGAAGCCAACCAGTGGGTACCCCCCACCTCAAGCCAACAGGTGGGTACCCCCCACCTCAAGCATTCCGGTGGGTACTCCCACCGGTTAAGGCTTTGAAGCCTATAAATACCCCCCAAGGGGTAAGAAGAAGCCCCATGCCCATTTGGCCCAAAAATTCCTAGGGGAAACTCTGCCCATTTGAAGACCAAATCCGGTACTCTTGCCCGGGTTTGCTGCGTTTGGAGGAGATATTTTCTTAGAGGGCTCTCTTCCTAAGGTTTATTCCTAAGGGGAAGCTTTGCCAAATTTATGTTGTAAAATCACCGTTCTATAAGACGGGATTATGCCGAAATAATGGATGAAATGCCCATGTTGTTCTTTGAGCATATGTGTGTGCATGTGTGTTCATGGATCTACTATTTAAGTAACATTATGTTACTATATTTTCACATGTATAATAATTAGTTTTATAACTAATTAAAATACATAAAATGTATAATTAAATATTTTAAAATACCCTTGGCCTCATCCCATACATAATTAAATCTAGACTCATAATTAAAACTCAATAATGAAACTTAGACTCATAAAATAATATACTTAAGTTAAAAATGACTTAAATACCTCCATTCTTAATTAATTAATAAAATCTGCAAAAATTATTTAAAATCAGTAAAATAGATATAAAAATCAGAAAAATTCTGTAAAAACCAGTAATACTCAGTAAAAATCAGAAAACTAAATCCGGAAATTACATAGACCCAAAAATATGACTTAAATATCCTTCATATATCTAATTAATTAATAAAAATCAGCAAAATTAATAAAAAATCAGTAAAATTCAGTGAAAAACCAGTAAAAAATAGAGAACCAAATCTGAAAACATATAAAATTCTGAAATGACTAAAATGCCCCTAGAACTTAATACAAATTACAAAAATACCCTCAAACATGATAAAAATCTGTAAAAGTCACAGAAAATTCTTGAAAATATCAAAAATCTCTCTTATGCCCAAAATACCCTCCAAACCTCAATAAAATGGATAAAATTACCAAAATACCCTCAATATGATAAAAAAAATAAATAAAAATCTCAGAAAAATATAAAAATAGACTCCAAGTCTAATAAATCCAATTCAGGTAAAATTATCAAAATACCCCTATAACTTAAATATGTCTAAAATAATCCTAAAATACATCCTAAGGGTTTTCAAGTCTCCCTAAAATGTTAAAAAACCTAAAGTGACAATAATACCCCTATACCCTCCAACTTGGCATAATTACAAAAATACCCTTATAGATCTAAAATACTTGGAGTCAATCCAATATACTTGGAATTTATCCAGATAACTTGGAATCAATTCAAAATCATATAAACCCATCATAAATTTGGGTGAGGCCAAGAGCTTAACCTAAAATATACCTTCATATGCATGTGCTGCCTGTAGTAGTAGTGTTGCATGTTATAAGGGCATCAACGGACGGTTAATCAAGGGTTGTCGAGCGGTTGCTTGATGTAATTAACACTGACTGAGGTCAGTGGAGAGAGGTCATATACTCGGATCTTCGCCTGATCCGAAGTCCCGGACTCCCTGAGGGCTAATCCCAAGCTCTCATAGTCCTATAAATAAAATACATAAAACCGACCTATATTTCTCCAGATAAAAACAAAAATAAAATGGATTTTCTTAAATAATCCGAATAGGAGAGACATGCCTAGGTCAGGTTCCAAACAGTTGCTTAACCCGAGAGCCACTAGGTTTGCATCTCAATATATCTCTCTAGATAGTTTAAGTCAACAAAAGAGTAACTTGATTAGGATGGTGCCGTTTGAAGAATGAGAGAATAATATGTTGCGGCATGCACCAACCAAGGTCAAAGAGAAAGGTAAGAAAGTGGCTGATCTAATTCAGTTTAGGTCTTTCTGGAGGGAAGTGCAAGCATTGTTAAATATTAGAACCGTTTGTCCGTGTCTTGTGATCTTGTGATAGAGAAAGAAGATCAGATATAGGATATTTATATGAGGCTGTGGACAGAGCTAGGGAGCTCATTCAACTTAACAATCTAATAACTTATATGAAGTGGTGGGACATAATAGACAGACGTTGGAGACACTTTACATCATGCAGCTGGTAAACAAGTAACTTCTGTATTTATTAATTTATATACATATTTATCATAAATAATAACTAATTTCTACTTCTTTATTTAGGTTATTTTTTCAACCCTCAGTATATATATAGAACTGATGGGAAGAAGGATAACTATGACAACAACTCAAAAGTGTTGATGGGGATTAAGAATGTTATTAGGTGCATGTTTGAAAATGAGGACAAAGCAATAATAGCATGCAAGCAAATGTATGACTATAAACTCATGTTATACCACTTTGGGACAAGTACTGCTCAAAGAGCTGCAAATATTTTGAATTCGGATTTGAAAACTATTAATTAGATGTTCTACTTAAATTTTAATTACCGCTTGCATATTGTTGACATGTAAAATTTTCTATTCATAACTGACTAGTAGCTAGATCATAGAAAAACATATGGGTGAAGATCTAGCCTATGTAGCAATTCGGGTCCTAAGTCAAACAACCTCTGCATCAGGTTGTGGGAGAAAATGGAGCACCTTTGGCTTGATTCACACTAAGCAAAGGAATAGATTAAAGTCGACCCGTCTAGAAAAGCTAATGTTCTGCCATTATAATATGAGGTTGAAGCTAAAAATTCTCGAGTTTATATAGAACCTTCAGAGGCAGGAGAAGGAGAGAATTTTCGGATAAGGCACGGAGGAGATAAATGTAGCAGAACCCATAGACTTTGATGAGCTGTTCGAGGAGCAACTTCTACTAAATGCATGGGTCGATGCAAGCACTTCAAATAAGTCTGAGTTCGATCCAAATAATCGGAAATGGGCGGAAGGTGAGTTAGATGGTGAGCCACTACTTACTGATTTTCAACCTCCTCCTTCAAAACATTAGAAGAAGAGTAAAAAGTGAGAACTAAGTAAAAAGAAGAGTGCTACTGGAATCGACATTGTCAGTGCCCCACCCCCACCAATTCAATTCACTGGAGAACAAGATTAGACACATGATCAAGATGAGCATTATAGTAGTAGAGTAGGATCGGAAGAAACTATCACTCAAACATTCAGCTGATCAAGGAAAAATGACAAATGAAAAGCTCCTCAGCGTGCAGAACAACTCATGAGGGAGAGAGAATGTCAGGAGCAACTATCAGATGCATCATCGTATTCTCCATACGAAGGGTATGGTCGTCCTACTAGATATGTAGTTTATCGTCAACACTGTGATACATCCGACTATTCAGGGGGTTATCGACAATATCTACAAATTTTAGAGCCGCCCTCCCAATCCGATCAAACACATAGCTTATATCAACTGCCAGATATCTCTGGATATACACTGCTTATAGTCATCTATACCAATACAGATGACTATAGCCGATATGTGATGCAATATGAGCAATACTATTAGAGTTGTATGTCATGGTCCGAGTATGTAAACCATATATTCATTCAATATAATGTACGTTTGGAATAAATGTAAGTTCATGATAATATATATAAGTCTATTCAAGTTTTTTTTGTCCAACAACATCTTATATGCTTCAAATCAATGTATTTCAACACAACTATATATTAGACTTCTGTTTTATATTTTTTAAAAAGTTTCTGATTTTTTCTATTTTTTTTTTTGCTATCCAATCCAGCCAACCCTGGTTAGCCAGGATCAGCCCAGATTGGTTCCGGATCGGCCGATCCAATCGGTTTTGGGCCGACCGATCCGGAACCCGATCTTGGGTTTCTTAACTGTGAGAGAGAGAGAGAGAGAGAGAGAGAGAGAGAGAGAGAGAGAGAGAGAGAGAGAGAGAGAATGTTAAGGTGGATGCGCAGTAACTTAATACACCATTGTAGAGAGTAGAATCGAGATGAGGAGAGAGAATGTTAAGGTGGATGCGCATGCATATAGGCTAGATAAAATTCATAATGAGTGTAATGAAAAGGTGGGAGTGGTATCAATGAGATGGTTTGTGTATGTTAGGTCTAGACCTAAGGAGGCTCCAGTTAGAAAAGTGGAGCATATTAGGATAGAAGAAGAGAACAGAGGAAGGGGTAGACCTATATTAACTTGAGAGATGATAGTACAATATGAGTTGGAAGATTTAAACCTTTTAGAAGAGATAACCCAAAACCGTTTAGAGTGGGCAAGGATTATAGGGTTGTTAGGGTTCGTTTGGCCAGTGTTAACTGGAGAAATGAATGGCCCACTAGGATTAGGCTCTTCATGTGGAAGTTGATTCAAAATAGGTTACCAACGATGGATATAGTTAAGAAATTTAAACCCAATATCCATGACAAATGCTTTTTCTAGGGCATGTTTTCAGGGACCTATGAACATCTCTTTATGCATTGTGGCATTGTCACCGCCAAGGTTAAGAAACCCGGGATCGGGTCCCGGATCGGCCGGTCCAAAACCGATCGGATCGGCCGATTCCGATCCGAGTTAGTCCGATCCCGGCCGATCCTGGCTGAGTCAGGCTCGGCTGGTTCGGATAGCAGAAAAAAATAGAAAAAAATATGAAAAAATGTGGAAAAAATATAAAACACAAGTCTAATGCATAATTGTGTTGAAATACATTGATTTGAAGTACATAAGATGTTGTTGGACAAAAAAACCTTGAATAAACTTACATATATGATTATGAACTTACATTTATTCCAAACGTACATTATACTGAATGAACATATGGCTAACATACTCAGCCCATGACATATAGCTCTGGTAGTATTGTTCATACTGCATCACATACCGGCTATAGTCATCCGTATTGGTATAAATGACTGAAAATTGTGGATATTCTAGACAACCCCCTGAATAGTCGGATGTATCAGAATGTTGAGGAGGGTAAACTACATATCCAATAGGCTGACTATATGATGATGCATCTGATAGTTGCTCCTGATATTCCTGAGGAGCTTTACCTTTGTCCTTCCTCCTTGATCTGCTGAATGTTTGAATGGAAGATTCTTCACGTCTTCCTCTGCTACCATGATGTTCATCTTGGGTAGCATGTGTGAATTCTTCTTCTCCAGTGAATTGAATTGGTGGAGCTGGGGCTGGGGCACTGGTAGCATCTCCGCCATCCTCAGAACTGTCGGAGCTCGTCTTTGATGTCGAGTCATTTGAGGTTTGATATTGGACCTCATCACTTGGTTCTGGCGTTTCATCATCTTCCTCGATAGTCTCCAGATCAGCAATTTGAATTCCAGTACCACTCTTCCTTTTGCTTGGTACTTGTTTTTTGCTCTTCTTCTGACGTTTTGGAGAAGGAGGTTGAAAATTAGTAAGTTATGGAACATTATCTAACTCACCTTCCGCCCATTCCCGATCATTTGGGTTGAATTCAGGCTCATTTGAGGTGCTTGCATCAACCCATGCATTTAGTGGATGTTGCTCCTCGAACAGCTCATCCAAGTCTATGGGTTCTTCTGCATGTGTCGTCTCTGTGGCTTGTCCGGAAATTCTCTCTTTCTCCTGCCTTTGAAGGTTCCTTATGAGCTCCAGATTCTTTAGCTTCAACCTCATGTTATAATGACAGAATACTAGCTTCTCTAGACGGCTCGACTTCAATCTGTTCCTTTGCTTGGTGTGAATCAAGCCAAAGGTGCTCCAGTTTCTCTCACAGCCTGATGAAGAGGTTGTTTGACTTAAGACCCGAATTGCAACATAGGCTAGATCTTCATACCCATATGTTTTTCCATGATCTAGCCACCAGTCAGCTGTAAATAGAAAATTGGCCATGTCAACAATGTGCAAGCTATAATTAAAATTTAAGTAGAACATCTAGTTAATAATTTTCAAACCTGGACTCAAAATTTTGGCAGCTCTTTGAGCAGTACTTGTCCCAAAGTGGTATAACATCATTCTGTAATCATGCATTTGCTTGCATGCCAATATTGCTCTGTCCTCATCTGCAAGCATACGCTTAATAACAGACTTAGCCCCCATCAACACTTCCGAACAACTATCATAGCTATCCTTCTTCCCATCAGTTCTAAACATGTACTGAGGGTTGAAAAAATAACCTAAATAAATAAGTCGAAGTTAGTTATTACTTAAGAAAAATGTGTATATAAATAATACATATAGAAAGTTAGTAGCTTACCAGCTGCATGAAGATCGTGATGTAAAGTGTGTTCCCAACGTCTGTCTATTATGTCCCACCACTTCACAAAGGTTGTTGGGTTGTTCAGTTGAATGAGCTCCTTAGCTCTGTCCATAGCTTCATATAAAAAACCCATATCCGATCTTCTTTCTCCATCACAAGATCGCAAGACACGGACAAGCGGTTCTACAACATTTAACACCGCTTGCACCCCCCTCCAGAAGGGTCTAGACTGAATTAGATCAGCCACTTTCTTACCTTTCTCTCTGACCTTAGTTGGTACATGCCGCAATATGTGATTCTCCCAATCTTCCGATGCCACCATCCTAATCAAGTTGTTCTTTTGTTGACTTAAACTATCTAGAGAGATATATTGAGATGCAAACCTGGTGGCTCCCGGACGAAGCAACTCTCTTCCATGAGTATGTGTGCGCATGATATCCAGAATGTTGTTGTGATCGTAGATGAATGTGGTGATAAATCGACCACTCTTGACCACTCCATCTACCATCGGATCAGAGCAAATGTCTTCCAACATCAAGTCAATACAATGAGCAGAACAAGGAACCCAGTATAAATGTTCTCTCTTCTGCATCAACATTTGTCCAGCTAATTTGAACGCCACTGCATTGTCCGTAACGACTTGGACAATCCTTTTTTCGCCCACTTCTTCCACCATTTGATCCATTAATTCACACAGGTACTGGGCATTCTTTATTTTTCCAGATGCATCAATGGACTTCCAAAATACGGTTCCAGCTTTACAGTAAATTAAGAAGTTGATCATACTTCTTCTTGTTATCCCTGTAAAATTCCAAACGTGATAAGAAATCAGAAAGAGACCCATTCTGATTAAGAAAAAATGAAGATAAGATAAGAAACTGAATATAAGATTTATGTACCTGTCCATCTATCGCACATTAAAGTGCATCCATACTCATCCCAGATCCTTTCAAATGATTTAATGTATGTTCGGATGTCATCAACTTCCATATCCAAGTACTTGTTGTATATCTCATATGGAGAAGGTCCCTCAACCCCTTTGCCAACTTCTTGTATGGTCTCGATCATGGACTCATAATATGGCCCCTTGGCCGCATTAGCAGGGATACTGTTATAGAAAAACCACCTAGATGTAGCTCTCCCTATCTTCTCCTTACAAAGTTTTAAGTTCTTGAATGCAGCACTAATAGAAGGTTGTTTATCCCTCTTCTTGGTGAGCAAGGGATCTATTGGACCTACTCTAGGATCTCCAGCTCTAGTGAACTCCTGAGGCAGCTCCTCGCATACATTAGTGCTCATGCCGGCGCTAGTGCTCCCTTGTGCAGAAGGTGTGGAGCCACTTCCTTGTCCTCCATATCTTCCAGTGTGCCGAAATAAGTCCTCATCTGCAAAGGACCGCCGGCTTGCTTCCATTGCACGTCGCAATTCAGCTTTAAATGTAAAAGAAAAAAAATTAATCTACTATAACTATTTGTCTGAAAACGTTAAATGAAGAACATGAAAATAAGTTAAATAAGAAACTTACTTGTATCCCAATCATCAACATTTATAGGTTGATTACTTCCACCAAGCCGGACTCCAGCATCAGACCTTCGCGCTGGTTCAGTCAATTCCTCTCGAATTTCCTGTCTTCTTCTGGCAGTACTTGCTTTGCTTGATTCCTTCTCCTTCATGTAAGTTCGAAATTGGATCCTAACCTCTGAAGGAACTCGAGCACATGCTGCAACTTCACCTTTTATTCCAGCAAGATGTTGTTTGAATCGGTAGACCCCGCCAGAGACAACCCGGTTGCAATATTTGCATTGTACCTTTCTTTGGCCCATGTCCACCGGTGTGCAATGACCCCAAGCAGGATCAGCACTAGGAGGATTCCCAGATGACCGCTCAGCAGCACCTTGAGATGCCATTCCTTCACAGCACAAGAAGATGAGAGATCGCGGAGCTTGTAGTAGACTAGAAGTGACCTCGTGGGAGAGATGGAGAGAGAATTCTATGAGAGAGAGAGAGCAAGAATGTTAGGAGGCTCAAAGGGCAATTGTGGAGCCTTAGGAGGGCCTTGGGGGGGTTTAAATAGACCCCCAAGGCCCAAACTAGCCGTTGCTGGCCGTTTGGGAACGGCCAGCAACGGCTAGTTTGACCCCCAACGGCTAGTCAAACTAGCCGTTGGGGGCCGGGTCGGGCCGATCCGAGCCGACCCGGCCCGATCCGGTCCCGGATCGCCCGATCCGGCTCGGACCGGCCGATCCGAGTCCTGGACTCGGCCAGGTTACTCGGGATCGGCACGGTCGGCCCAAAACCGCTCCGACTCGGCCGATCCGTGCCGATCCGAGCCGAGTTTTTGAACCTTGGTCACCGCTATGTGGGAACTTTTTTTTGCTTGCTTTGGAATGAGATGGACACACCCCTGTTCACTACAAGATCTGATTTTATCATGGGAAGGACTTAACAGATTTAAGGGTGAGAGGCATACTTGACTTTTGCTTGTGGCAACTTTCTTATGGGTTACTTAGAAAGAACGAAACTCCAGATGCTTCAAGAAAGAGTGCTCACCTTTTAACATCATTAATAACTCCATCCACCTGATCAAGAATTGGGAAATTTGCTAGCACAAGAGCTTACTTGACTCTATTCTCGTCTCTGATGCACAATTGGAAGGCTTTTCTCATGTAATGGAGCCTATTTTGTTTCCTTTGTGGGTCTTTTCTAGGTTCTTGGCTGTGCCTACCTGTTTGGTTACTTTCTTAGTAGCTTTGCACATCTTTTTTTTCCTCCTCTGTTTGGCAGTTTGCCATCCTTGTACTCTTTACTTTTTTGGAATGAATCATTACTTTGTCATGTTCAATATATATATATATATACATATATATATATATAGATAGATAGATAGATAGATAGATAGATAGATAGATAGAGAGAGAGAGAGAGAGAGAGAGAGAGGCCTACCTTGTAGAGGAAGATGACCATTGGAGTCATTACAAGATGCACAGAAGAACGATGGTAAAGGCCATTAGAGTCGGAGTTGCCGTTGCCTTCATCGGAGGATGTAGAAGGGGGTGTTAGCGCTTAGAGTGGAAGAGGCATATATGTTTTGAATAGGGGTGTGTGTGCGTGTATGGTGTGTGTGTGTGGGGGGGGGGGGGGTGGTATATAGAAATGGGCCGAGCAAATGGGCCTTCTTAACCTTCCGATGGATGGAGTATCTGGGCAAGGTGAGCTGGCAGTAAAGACAAGAGAAGTGTGCCTGGGTGACTGCCTTACTTAAGGCAATTATAGCAATCGCCTAGGTGCCAAGGACTAATGTGAGTCATCTTACCACTGCCTCGCCTTGCCTTGTCACCTAGGTAGTCGCCTAGATTGCCTTTGATAATATAACTGAAAGAGGATTGTTTTCTTGGACATTGTCACTAGTGTGTGGAATGAAGGAAGGTAGGGAAGGTCGGCTATTGCCATGTTGATTCCAAGGTTGAAAGCCTTCACTTGCTCCTATTTGTTGGGGGAGCTTGTACACCCCATCTGTTAGACGAGCCAAGGAAATGCTCCTTAATCACGTCAACGGATTGGATGACTGGGAGGAGGTGGATCTTGATGCGGAGGATAGAGTTTTGAGGGACATCCTAAAAAAGGAGGATGAGGAGATTCTTATCAAGGAAGAGATCTACTAGAGTAGAGATCTAGGTAAAGGATTAGAAAAGGTGATAGGAGTACGTTGTACTTCTAGAAGTTGGCTTTTGGGAGACGAAGAGTTAACCATATTTAGAGCCTTAGGGCTGGAGAACACCTCCTTACTCAGACTAAGGTGGCTAGGAGGCATCTTCAAAGCTTCTATTCCACACTTTTCATAGAGAACACTTGGAGACACTGACCATATGTTTGGAACCTCACCTAGCTCTCTCCAAAAAATATTTTATTCTTAATTCTTTGTTATTTGTTTTATTTGGAGAAAATATATGTTAATTTTATTTGTTTCATTTCTTGGACTATGAGAGCTTGAGATTAGCCCTCAGGGAGTCCGGGACTTCGGATCAGTCGAAGATTTGAGTATATGACCTCTCTCCACTGACTTAGGTTAGTGTTAATTACATCGAACAACTACTTGACAACCCTTGATTAACCGTCCAGATGATGTCCTTTAAACCCTCTATATTACTATATGACATGCACATATGTGAAGGCAGTTTTTATATTAAGTCCTTGGCCTTTCCTAAGTCTTTAGAGTATTTGGCTTTGTTCCAATGTATTAGGATGAACTCGTAAGTGTTTAAATTCACTTTTAAGTGTTTTGGAATTGACTCCCAATATTTTAGGATTCATTCCAAGCACCTAGGACCCATAGGGGAATTTATGTAATTATGTCAAGTTAGGGGTATAAGGTTATTATAGTTATTTTAAGTTGTAAGATATATTTTAGCATTTTAGGAAGGCTTCGAAACCCTAGGAGACACTTTAGGGTTATTTTAAGCATATTCCGGTTATATGGGTATTTTGATAATTCTATGTCAAATCGGGTTTCCGACCTTATATCCTGTTTTTATATTTTTTCTGAAATTTTCAGATATTTTTATAATTCGAGGGCATTATAGTAATTTTACCAATTTTTGAGGTTTGGAGGGTATTTTTGGCATATGGGGGGTTTTGGCATTTTTTAGGAATTTTCTATGATTTTGATAGATTTTTATCATGAGGGAGGATATTTTAGTAATTTTATTAAGTTTTGTGGGTATTTAGGTCATTTCGGGAATTGTTATATTTTTTACATTTTGTTTTCTGTTTTTACTGATTTTTACTGATTTTTTTACTGGCTTTTATTAATTTTTATTAATTTTACTAGTTTTTTTTATTAATGTTCACGGATTTTCTTATTAATTAATTAGGTGTGATGGGTATTTTGGTCTTTTTAACTTTAGTGCATTATTTAGTGTATTTAAGTCTTGGACATTAATCTAGACTTAGTTATATATAGGGGTGAGGCAAGGGCATTTAGTTATGCATATTCTTAAGTGTGTATTTTGTTGATTATCGGGTTAATTAATTAATTATGTATATATGTAAACACACTAACATAGTGTTATATAAATATAAGTTCATTGTATGAAGATGAGCATACACACATGTATACAAATCATACATTAATATTTCATTCAAAATTTCAACATGATTTTGCCTCATAGAAGGACGATCTTACAAAGAAAATTCGGCAGGGCTTCCCCTAGGAAAATCTTAGGAAAGGACTCCAAAATGAAGCCTCCTCCACGCGCGTTTTGAACTTGTGCGAAAGCACCAAGTTCAGTCTTCAGAACTGCAGCACTTCCCCTTGGAGTTTTTTAAGCCAAGGAGGCGAGATGTGTATATGTTTTTTTCTTGAGCTTCCATGAGGGGGAATTTATAGGCCTCAAGGGCCATATCCAGTGGGGGTACCCACTGTAACAAAATTTCAGGTGGGGGGTGCCACTGTGAGATTTTTTGAGAGAGAGAGTGAGAGAAATTAGAGAGGGAGGAGAGAGGAGGGGCCCGGTGGGCACCCCCACCGGTTGGGTACTAGTGGGCGGGTGCCACTGGTTTGGACCCCCCACCGGTTGAGCAGCTGGTGGGGGGTGCCACCGGTGTGACAAACCGGAGACCCCTCCCCCCTTTTTCTATTTTTCCTCCCCTTCTCTGGCAATTAATGAGGAGATCCTCATTAAATCCTCCACTTTCCTCTCTTCTCTTTTAATCATGTGTGAAAATGGTTTTCCAATGATTGGGTCCCTTTTAAAATTGTGTGAATGGAGTGTCCACTAACTTGGGGGGCAGAATTAAGCTTTAAAAGGCCCCATTAATAAGGCTTAAACCCCATTAATCCCCTCCCTTTTTTTTTTTTTTTTTTTTTGAATTTGAATGAGAGGCAACCGGTTCCTCCCTTGAAGGGAACTGGTGAGGACCCCCACCAGCCCCCTCTTCCCTCTCTCCTCCTAATATTTAAAGAAAGGGTGAGAGAGGGCAGGGGACCACTTGGCCATTGGCTCTTTTTGGAATTTCTGGCTTGCTGTCCTTTTCTGCTGTGGAGACTTTTTGGCTAAGTTTTTTGGGCTCCCTTTTGGACTTCTGATTGGGCCTATTTGGGCCACCCCTTGGACTCCATATTGGGTGCCCGGCCTGTTATTGGGCCTTCTTTTGGGCTGTCCTAGGCCCTATATTGAGGAGTATTCGAGCTGTATTTGGGCCTTTATTTCGCAGCCCTTTGAGCCATATTGCTGCAGCATTGTGGGCTATTCAATGGGCCCATTTAGCGAGCTTGCGAAGCCACCTTTAGGGCAACATATTGAAGGCTTCCGGGGCTGTTTTAGACAGCATTTTGGAGGCACTTCGGGGCTGTTTTGGACAGCATATTGAGGCGTCTCGGGCCTATGTTGGACTAAGGTATATCGCCCGCCCTTTGTCCTCTTTTATGTGTGCATGCACATCTATGTAGTCAGAGGCGAGAGGCGACCGGGGGGCGCCTCAGCCTCAAACGCCAAGGCGATGGCCTAGGCGTTTGAGGCAACATTTAAAAAAAAAATATTTATAATTTACTTATTATACAAAATAGCAAAAACACAAATATAATCATACATAATGACATATTTATTCACTCAAATTATCAAATATAACCAAATAATTTTAAATCAAAGTAATTGAAATAAATTTTAATCACTCAAAGATGTAATCAACAAATTCATAGACATTTTGCTACTAATTAAATCCAGCATAATAAAAATTTATCAATGAAATGCTAAGCAAGCACAATATAAATGTACAAATGTAAGCTAAATAAGTCTATTACAACATTCAAATGTTCCTTAAGAAAATAAGTAGCCAACATTTCCAAATAAGGCTAGCAAGCCTATGAATACATTCCTTCACAACTCTCAAGCCTCACTCATTCATCACTCTCAGAATCCTCATCTTGCTCAAGTGGAAGTTCACCCTCAGAGTCCTCCATTGTATCATCATACCCAACTTCAAGCTCATCAATAGACTCTAATGTGGAACTTGTTGCAACTGCTTTCCCCTTCCCTAAACAACGTTTCTTTGATGTTGTCTTTGTATGTGGACCTTCTTCTTCACCAATCTCTGTAGCAATCTCAACATCTAACCATGTGAGGTATTATCCTCATGTACAACATCTTCATTATCATGGGGATATGCTATCCACTCATTACAATCATCAATATCTTCTAAGCTTATAGGGTCAAGTTCACTTTGTTGGAAATGTAAAAAGCGATCTTGAAGGCGTTGGTTGTATTACACAAACACGAGATCATTCAACTTCTTTTACTCCAACCTATTCCTTTTCTTAGTGTGCACCTAGAAAAATATCATTATTAGATTAATATAGAATAAAAAAACATAACATGTATTATTCAATAAAAGTTAATAAAAATCAAAACCTGTTCAAATGTACTCCAATCGCGTTCACAGCTAGATGCACTTCAAGTGAGGCGTAAGATGCGAATGGCCATCTTTTACAGATTAGGATTTTTACTTCCAAAATCGACCCACCAATTAACTACATAAGACATCCAAATAGTATTTAATTTTCACATCAAAAAGAATTTAATGAATAAATGTACTAGTAGTCCATATAGAAATATACCAAGATTAGATGTAGTACGTTGCCTTATGGCCATTTCTCTCCCAAAGAAACCCATAGCATTCTTATAACACGCCAATTCCTTGGTAATCTCATCTTGTGCATTAGGATCAAGAACTAACTTCTCAATGACGTCAAATAGTCCTTGCTTCACTTCATCATCTGAATCAATCTCTAGATTTGCATAATAGAATTGAGGGTTAAGGTAGTATCTAGCTGCATGTAAAGGACAATGAAGTTGAAAATCCCATCTCCTATCAATGATCTCTCAAAGTGGACCATACTTGTCCACTTTTCCATCTAGAGCATTATTGATACTTTCCTTGGTGCATTCCATGGCTTCATAAATGTAACCCATTGATGGCTTCTCTCCATCAACCAAACGCAGAACTATGACAAGAGGCTTGAATATCTTTAGTGCATAAATAACTCCCTTCCAAAACTGAGTCTTCAAAATTATATCTTGTGCTTTCTTTCCTTCAGTTTTTTCTTGCCCACTTATTATTACTTGTCCATTCACTCGATGTAAACATTCTTCTCAAACCATCTTTACAATCTAGCAAACTTTGTAGATTCAAATAATTTGTGGCAAAGCGGGTCACAGCTGCAGGGACAAGATTCTTTTCATTTGTATGCTTCCTCATTATAGCAAGCACCCTTGTGTGTGCATAAATAAATGTAGTAACCATCCTTGCCCTCTGAATGGTTGACTTGATTGGAGACACCTTGGAAATGTCCTCCAATATCAAGTCTAGGCAGTGGGCAGCAAATGGTGTCTAAAATAAGTGACGATGGGCTGCCATCAACATTTTTCCTGCAACAACATAGCTTGCTTCATTATCCGTGACAAGCTGTATCACGTTCTCTACACCAACCTCTATAACTATCTTGTTCAATAAGTCAGCCAACAACTTTGCATCTTCGACATATTGAGATGTATCAATAGACTTCAAAAACACAGTTCCAGTAGGACAGTAGGTGAATTGACCAGAAAATTTATCAAAGTACGGCCTTTCCCATCTGTACGTGCATCAGACATCATAGTACAACCAAACTTCACCCAACTGGCTTTTGGTAAATCTACTATTTCTTGAGTCTTTTGAATCTCCTTTTGGAGAAGGGTCTCACGAACTTCATGGTAGCTAGGGCCTTTCAATCCCGGACCGAATTGTCCTATAGCTTCTTACATTGTTGGGAAACTATTTAGACGCACGGTATTGAATGAAATTCCAGCTTGATACATCCACCTAGTTATGTATTGGATGGCCCTTTCTCATGCTTCCTTCTCATGCTTCTTATCCTTGATAGATTTGCCTTTTGAATCTTCAGGATTAGGAGTACAAAATCTATCTAAAGGACCCTTCATCCGAGGAGCCTTTGCAAGAATGCCGTCAACTTGATTCACCTTAAAGGATGAATCTTTGGAAATTGAATCTCTAAAAATATCATCTCCACTTTACGCTTCCCTAATCAAACATTTCTTTTCAATCCTTGCTTGTTTTGATTGCTCCATATATTGTTTAATTTCTTCTTTTGCCTCTGATGTCACCTTTAAGCAAACTGTCACATTTGTAGAAGTACCTGCTAGATGTTGTTTCAACCGGTGGATCCCTCCTTTACGTTCTTTCTGACAAAAGTTGCATTTTTCCCAGTCCCTATTATTTGGATTCACCAAAGTACCATATTTCCAGCCTGGATCTTTATTTCTCCCCTTCCCTTCGGTAGGCCCTTGATTAGACGAATGAGATGAACCTCTGGTTGGTGTGGTCATCTTAAAAAATTAAATCAATGTCCACAGTCCACCTGTAAACAGTAAAGACAAAGAGCAAGAGAGAGTGAGCGAGAGTGAGAGAGATAGGCAGAAAGAGAGAGTGAGAGAGATAGACAAAGATACAGAGAGAGACAGACATAGAGACAGAGTAGGGGTCGGGGGAGGGGAGAGACAGAGAGTAAGAGAGAGAAGGACAGAGAGAGTGGGGGCCGAGGAGGGGAGAGACAGACAAAGATAGATTGAGAGAGACAGAGACAGACAGAGAGATAGAGAGCAAGAGAGACAGAGTGGGGATCGGGGGAGGGGAGAGACAAAGAGGTGGGGGTCGGGGGAGGGGAGAGACAGAGACAGACAGAGAGAGATTAAGAGAGACAGTGCATGAGAGAGATAGAGAGCAAGAGAGTGAAAGAGAAAGACAGAGAGCGTGGGGTTGGGGGAGGGGAGAGATAGAGAGACAGAGTGGGGGTCGGGGGAGGGGAGAGACAGAGAGACAGAGAGCAAGATAGAGTGAGGGAGAAGGACAGAGAGAGTGGGGCTCGGGGAGGGGAAAGACAGACAAAGAGAGATTGAGAGAGACAGAGAGACAGACAGAGAGCAAGAGAAACATAGTGGGGGTTGGGGGAGGGGAGAGACAGAGAGATAGAGTGAGGGTCGGGGGAGGGGAGAGACAGAGACAGACATATTGAGAGAGGCAGAGAGTAGTGGGGGTGGGGGGAGGGGGAGGGGAGAGAGATAGACAAAGAGCAAGAGAGAGTGATAGGTTCGGGGGAGGCAGAGAGAGAGAGGGAGTGGGAGGAGGGGAGTGTGCATGAGACAGTGAGAGAGGGGTGATGAGTGAGAGAGAGAGAGAGGGACGAAGAGACGCTTACCTGCCACGGCCGTCGCCATCGCCGTCGCCGGAGAAGTAGGCCGCTGCCGTTGGAAACGCTTCCCGCCGCTACCGTTGCCGCCAGAGACGCTTCTCGCTGCACTCGTGTCGGGGGGCTTGGGATGTAAGGAGAGTTAGGGTTCGATGGACAAGAGGGGAAAGGTTACATAGGCTGGGCCGTTCGTATGGGCCGGTTTAAGCCCGAAACAAACGAGGCGTATTGGGCTCGGTATGGGCTTAGGTTTCTAAGTTGGGCCTGTTAAGGCGCCTGAAGTGTTGAAGGCGTCAAAGGCGCGCCTAGGCGAACGCTTGGGCGAACGAGGCGTTTCCCGTGATCGCCTAGGCGAAAAGCGGGAACGCAAGGTGCCATACCAGCGCCTCGCTTCGCCTCGTCGCCTAGGCGTTCGCCTCGGGCACCTTTGATAACACATGCACATGACATAGGCTCGCATACATATGAACATATGTTTTCTTTTCATGTTAACATAGGCTCGCATACATATCAGCATATGTTTTATTTTCATATCGCATGACTACATGTATATGCATATTAGATAATTTTCATCATGCATAAAAATATTTTGGACCAACACCATATCAAATGACCCACTTCTTTAGCTTATAGAGGAGGAGAGGTGAGATCTCTTTGCTCCCTTCTTTGAGGAGAAGATTAGACATGCAATTTTCTCTCTCTCAGGGGACAAGGCCTGCAGGCCCGATGGCTTTTTGCTATTGTTCGTCCAACACTGTTGGAACATTGTTAAAGATCTTCTGTATAGGATAGTGCTAGAGTTTTAAAAGGGGATAGCTTACTCAGGGGAATCAACAATACCTTCTTTGTACTCACCCGAAGGAAAGGGTTGATTGTCTCACTGATTATAAGCTCATCAGTTTGCTGAATGGGGTTTATAAAATCATTACCAAGATAGGGTAGTCTCTTACTACCAAGGTGCATTCATCAAGAGGAGGTAAATCCAAGAGAACTTCCTAATGATAAATGAGTGTATCCATGCTTTGAAAAGCCAAAAGAAAAAGAGGCTTTGTGCTCAAGTTGGACTTCATGAAGGCATATGATAGCATCAACTGGGAGCTTGGTTGGTAGTATTGGTCGATATGTATCGGTGCCAATTTGTACCAATATTGATAGGGGGGTTACACTGATACCGATCATTTACATTTAGCAATATAATAAAAAACTTATATTAGTGGGTGCTAGGATGAAATGGGCCAAAAATGCCCGATATCGGTACTGGTACGTCTTGGTACCAGTACTAACATAGGTACTGCCATCCTTGACTGGGAGTGTACTTTTCAAGTTTTAAGGAAGATGGGTTTTTGGTAGGCTTGGGTAGGTTGGATCAGGACATGCATTTTGTCTGCCAGATTTTCCATCCTCATTAATGGGGAACACCCCATTTTTCTATGGTGGTTAGGGTGTTCGCTAGGGTGATCCTCTTTCCCCTCTTTTGTGTTGGTGGCTCACATCCTAAGCAGACTGTAGGAGGGGGCAGAGGCTATTGCCATGATTTTAGGCTTCAAGCTCTCTCCCCAAGGAAGATAGCTTACCCACTTACAAAATTCACAAATGACATAATTCTTTTCTTATTTGATGGTGAAGATCACTTGTTTAATGCTATACCTATTTTTTAATGGTTGGATGAGGGGTCAAACCTTTGCGTGAACTTTCATAAGAGTCAGCTTATCGGAGTGAATATGGATGATAGATTGCTTTAGAGGACTGCGCTTATTTTGGGTTATTAGATAGGAGAGTTTCCTTATTACCTATGTGGGCTTACCCAAGGGCTTTGAGGTGTGGAGACTAGCAGACCATGATCCAAAAGTTTGAAGCTTGATTGGTAGGGTGGAAAGGAAGACTTCTCTCTTATGTGGGGGCATATGGTTTTCTATAATTCAGTATTGTACAGTCTCCTGATATTTCTTATCTATCTTCACGGCGCAAAGAGGAGTTCTTAACAAGGTTGACTCTATTTGTAGTTTCTCCTCCTAGAGACGAAGTGGAGAAACAAGGAAGGGTGATCATGATATTTGCTGGGGTGGGGTTTGTAAGAGTAGGGATAACGGTAGCTTGGAGGTCAAAAGTCTGGATGAAGTCAACATTGCCCTCCACACAAAATGGTTTTGGAAGTTTGGAATGGCCGAGTCAGGTTTGTGGAGTGGGCACCATGCACTAGCTATATCATCCTGGGGTCAGAATGTGCGATGTTAGGCAGACTTTTTCCCACAACTTCTCTCATGTGTGGAAGGGCATTCTATGATGTCGTGCAGGCTGGTATTTAGATTGCTTGGAGATGGTCAGAGGTGCTTATTCTGGATAGATAGGTGGTGTAATGGCTCTCCTTTGTGTGATAGATTCCCTAGATTAGTTGCCATCGCTGTGTAGCCTATGGCGGTAGTTGCAGATGTTTTTGGCCTTGATCAGCCTAAGGGTGTGTGGGCCCCTGCATTTAAGAGATAGTGTGGGCAGGAGAGGGTGGATGACCTTGCACGTATCCTCCTCCTCTAGGACTTTGTGCCTACTTCCTCTTCCTAAGATAGGTGGCTTTGGAGATGGGAGGCTAATGGGAGCTTTTCTATTCAATCTTTTATTTTAAATGAACCACTTGGAATATAAAATTGAAAAGGCGTGGGTGTACAAATCTTTTTTCTCTGTTCAATATAAACACTGGGCTATTGCTCTTGGAAGTTTTAGGCATTCTCTGGCGAAGTAAGGTCTGATTGCCCAAGTCAACTCTGAAGGTCAAGGTCCTCACGTGGTGAGTTAGCCACGGAAGTCCCCCTACTCGTGATAGGTTGGCCCGATTTATGGATGGTCTGGGTACTACTTGTCCACTGTGTGGCAATCAGGACGAGGATCGAGATGGTGGACCACCTCTTCGCTTGCTGCTCTTTCACTAGGGAGGTTTGGCAGATGGTCTTCAACAAGTTGAGGCTGCAGGCTCCTCAGCTGGTTTCGACTATTTGTCTCCTCTTCTGGGAGAGGCGATAACTGCCTAAAGAGGATCACCATATTTTTTGGCTTATCCTTCAGGCAGCTGCTTGGGTGATCTGGGGTGAGAGAAATAGTAGAATCTTCAAGAATCAAGCCTTTTGTCCCCAAGAGAGTGGCAAAGTTATGTGTTAGGGTGAGGCAATGAGCTTTAGCTTTTTGTAAAGAAGTTTCTGGGAACTCGTCCTTTTTGTTTTATTGAGGGACAAGTGATTGATGCATCCTCTTGGTGTATTTTTTATATGGGAGTCCTTTTTGTCTAATAATACATCTGTAGTACCATCCAGTTAAAAATAAAATAAAACAAAAAAATAAAATCAGACCATCTTCTGGATCTTGGTCAGTATATATTAGCTTGTGCAAACTTGCTAACTTTTTGACCTTTATGGCACCTATTCTAAACTAGACAATATATACTAGTGCATCATGCCTCAAAACCATGCATCCCAAAAAAAATAGTGGCCTTATTACTGATGTACAGCAATTAAATGGGCATTAGTTGATACTACTATTCTCTAGACATCTTCCTAATTTTCTGGAGTTACATGTGAATTTGCAGTGAAGGGGTTGGTTGTGGCTGCCTTGGCTGGTCTTGGGCAAAAACCTGTGAATGTATGATTTAGGGGTATACTTAATCATGCTCTTTCAGGATATAATTTCAGAATTTCTAACTGGATTTACTTTGGTTGGAATTATTCTGAATAGCAATTTAAAATTAGTACTTCTACCTGGATTTCCATTGTGCAACTGATTCAGAGTTCTCATCAGGGCAGTAGATTTAACTGGTCAAGGGAGAGATTTTATATCCTCGTAGCTATTTACATTGGATCTAGAATTTAATTTCCCTGGAGTAAAACAAAATTTGGAAAGTGTGATGGTGATACAGGGCAAGGGAAAGAAACATGTTTCTCCTGTAACTTGCTTGTGAGATATTTCCAACTCCTTTTGGAATTGGTTTGAGAAAGAAATATTGCCAACATTTGAAGGGAAACAATGGCTATGGCAGTCCTCGTAGATGACACTATTGCTGTGTCTAGAACCTTGTGAGATGTTAGTGGATAATACTAGCTGCTATTGCTTACACATGCACACACACGAATGGGCAACCATGCCATCATTTGCAGGATCAGCCAGATTGGATTACGACTGGCCATCCAGATTGGGATCTGGACTGGCCAATCGCAAAAAAATTAGGGGAATCACTGGTGGTCACTATCTTCTAGGATCGTCTGAAATTAGCCAGGATTGATGGGATGAGGGTAACGATTGGAATCAGAATCAGCCTATTCCAGCTATTTTAACTTTTATTAGTGTAGAATAAACAGGGGAGAGATAGGGCAGAACAGGAGGCAGCGGCAACAGCCCACATGCCTCTCCTCTCTCTCTTTTATAGCATGAGTTAAAGGGTTATAAATAGTGGTCAAGGGCAAGAATACCCCTTGCTCCAATAAAACACATAGTAAACCCCGTAAATCCACACATAAAGACGAAAAAGAGAGAATAAAAACATAATAACCAACTAGACAAAATTACCCCTGACTGCACTCCCCGTCAAGTTGAGCATATATGTCAAAAATGCACATCTTGGACAAAAAGAGACAAAAACTTCCTTAGACCGCCCTTTAGTAAAAACATCAGACAGTTGATCAGTTGAGTGAACATAAAAGGGACATATCTCCGCATTATCTAACTTCTCGTGAATGAAATGACGATCAATTTCAATATGTTTAGTGCGATCATGCTGAACCGAGTTATTAGCAATGTTGATGGCAACTTTGTTGTCACAATCATGGATGACAGTACCGGTACCGGTACCCGTATTGGTGGGTACCGGTACCGGTACGTACCGGCCGGTACCGGTCCAGTATCGGCCGGTATCGGCCAATACCCTTTACAGGTATCGGGTACCGGTGCCGGCCGGTACGTACCGGTATCGGCCAGTACTGCCATCCATGGTCACAATACATGTGCATGGGTGTGTGACCTTGAACACCAAGATCTTGAAGAAAAAGCTTAAGCCATAACATCTCTGTAACATCATATACCATAGCTCGATATTCATCTTCTACACTAGAACGAGCACAAACATTTTGTTTCTTATTGCGCCAAGTAACAAGGTTTCCACTCAGAAACAAACAATAACCAATGGCTGACCTCCTATCATCACGAGAACATACCCAATCTGTATTAGTATAAGCATCAATGTTCACATTAGGAGCCTGAGTGTACAACAAGCCTCTACCTGGACAAGATTTGACCTAATGCAAAATTCTCTCCACAGCCCGCATATGTGGAGACCGGAGAGCATGCATAAACTGACTAACAATGTTAACTGCATAGGCAATGTCTGGTCAGATGAGAGATGAGTACAAGAATTTTTCGAGAAGGCGTTGGTAGGGATCTTTATCTGACTCAGACAGGAGCTCCCCACCTTTCTCAGATTAGTCTCTATAGGGGTATGAGTTGGTTTACACTCTAGCTTCCTAGTTTCTTGAAGTAGATCAAGAGCATATTTTTGTTGACAAACATAGAGACCTTGTTGAGACTTGGCCACCTCAACGTCAAGAAAATATTTCAGCTACCCAAGATCCTTATGTCAAACTCGTGTGCCAGACTATCTTTAAGCTTCTTTATCTTTGTGGTATGATTCCCAGTGATAATCATATCATTTACATGCACAAGAAGTACTACGACACGACCATCCACCCATTTGGTAAATAGAGTATGATCAGAGTTCTCCTGTTGGTAGTCAAGTTATACCATAGCATATATGAACTTGTCAAACTAAGTCCTTGGAGACTGTTTCAAACCATACAATGCCTTCTTGAGCTGACATACTCTCCCCCTGGCTACATTGTTCATACCCCTATAGAGATGAATCATAGATTGTCTGAGAAAGAACCAAGAGCATCCTTCTCCTTACTAGAGGTCTGAGGGGCAAAATATTTGAGGACATATTTTTTCCCTCTTTTTAAGATCAAAACATTTGTACCATTTATGAGTGGGAGAGTAACCCAAAAAGATGCCACGGATGGCACGAGGATCCAGTTTTGTAGAACCTAGAGTCAAATAGTGAATAAAGCACACACTATCAAAGACCTGGGGTTGTAAAACAAACAGGGGATAGTCAGGACATAGTATCTGGATAGGGGGCATAGTCAAGTGTCCGAGAAGGCATATAGTTAGGACAACTTCTGCTCAGAATTTGTTAGGCAATTGATGTTGTAAAAGGAGAGCTCGAGAGGTCTCAAGTAAATGTCTATTCTTCCTTTCAGCCACCCCATTTTGTTGGGACGAGTAAGCACAAAAAGATTCATGAATGATATCTTCATTTTCCATAAAAATATTGAGTGTCCTCTCAAAGTACTCTTTTACATGTCAGATCTGAACACCTTAACCTGCTTTTCAAATTGGTTCTTAACTATTTTGCAGAACACCTGAATAATCTGGAGTACTTCTTTACGGGATTTCATGAGACAAATCCAGTAAGAATGGGAAAAATCATCAATAAAACTAATGAAGTAACAGTGACCATCCACAGAGGGAACATGAGATGACCTCCAAACATCAGAGTGAACAAGTTGGAAAGGATAAACACTCTTATTCATAGAGACTTGAAAATTGGTTCTACAATATTTGGCAAGTTGACATACTTGACACTTAAGAATCTCGACTTTTATTGATTTGAACAATGAAGGAAACAAGACCTTAAGAGACCTAAAAGACAAGTGTCCTAAACGATAGTGCCACAAATAGATCACTTCATGTTTTTTCTCCATGCTACCACCAATACTGGATTGAAATGCAGCTCTACCGCCATGCTTCAAATGATATAGGCTTACCCACTTCATGACTAGTCTTAATCGTCTGCTTATGTTTCAGGTCCTGAAAAATACAATGTATAGAAAAAAAAGTTGCTAAACATTGAAGTGATTTGGTTAAGTTCCTAACAAATAAAAGATTAATGGGTAGGGTAGGAACATGAAGTGCAGAGGACAGAGGTAGGTATGAGACTTGTTGAACTTTTACCCATCACTGACCACTGTGGCATGGGTACCATCTGAAATGGTGACCTTCTCCTGTCCATAACTCGATGAATATGAAGTAAAGAGAAAGAGGTGCCAGTCATATGATCTATAGTACTTGAGTCAATGACTCAAGGATTATTGAGGAAAGCAGAGTAAGTCACACTCAAGGCTGCCCTAGCAGTGCATGGTGTGGAGGTGGTGGATGAAGACCTGTCAAGTCGAGAGAGGATTCGCTGAAGGTGCAAAATATCACTAGAAGAGAGAGTAGACACCTGAGGAGTAGTGAACCCACCATCTAGAGAGGGTTTGGAAGGGTCATCTGGGCCCTTGATTGAAGGCTACATTACTCTTTGGCTGCTGTCCACTCTTAAAATTTTTGAATTTCAGCGGCTTCTTATTAGGGTAAAGGTCCCAACACTTGTCCACATTGTGGTTGTCTCACATAGTGTGAGCAGTGTCTTCTTTTCTTTCCTTTTTCCTTTCCCTGACCACTATCACTCTTTGCATGCTTAGAATAGGCACTAGTAAGTGTAGTCGACTCCACTACGTCTCAGTTACTGGCTATGACAATAGTACCATTCATTGCCTTCTTTCCCCCCTCCTCTCGCAGCACCTTGTGATACACTTGTTCAAGTGATGGTAGAGGGTCAATACTAAGTATATGAGCTCTTAAGCTCTCATATTCTGAGGTGAGACCAGTAAGAAACTTGAAGATGCATTTCCACTCCACATGTTGCAAATAGATCCTCTGATCTTCGGTACAAGCCCAACTGTATGCAGAGTAGTAGTCTAATTCCTCCCACTTACTTTTTAGCAAATCAAAGTAAGTGGTTACACCAACACTATTCTATTTCAACTCCTGTATATCAATTGTCAACTGATGTATGTGCGAGACATCTTGCTTTTGGCCATACATCAAGTTCATAATATCGCACATCTCCCTTGTTGTCCTCTTCATCATGATCAACTGTTAGATCTCTGGACTTACGGAGTTGAGAATCCACCCGATAACCAAGTTTTTTCTTACTCCCACCGGGCATAGGTGGGATCTCATGTGCTGGTTCCTTGGTTCTACCATCAATATAATATATTTTTTCTCGTTCTCGAAGGAAAATATGGGTAGAGACAGACATAGTTGGTAATTGGTCTCCGTACGTTTCATTGTAGTCGTTAGCATAGCAAGCAGGTGGTGCTCAATAGATGAAGAGCCAGTAGAGTGCATCAAGGAGGAATTAACTTCAGCACCGCTGGTCGTAGAAGACTCTATGACAGCCACACACAAGATAACATGAGGTGTAGGTGACTCCCAAACACCTAGCAAGATCTCCCCCAAGGCAACCGGCCTGCTCCTAGGGCAAGATAGGAGCATAGAGCACAGTGTACTGTGTAAGGCTGCGATAAGGCCCAGCCCTACCTACACCAGAAACAAACACTCGGCCCAGCCCTACCTGCACAGGGTGGACCGAGTCAGCTGTAGGAAGGGGGTCCTTCTCAAGCTCCAAACAGAGCACCGGCTTGTCCTTGTCTACACAAGGTTGGCCGGACCAACAGAAGGAGGGGGGCGGTCCCTTCTCACCACCAAACTGAGCACCCGGGAAGGGGAAAAAATAGAGCACCGTTGGTCTAGGAACCCCTAGAACCACTAGACAGGGCAAGAGGAGGGACCGACCTCCTCTTGGGTGCCCTAGGACCACCAACCGAGTAGAGGAGAGAGTTGGCCAGGCTTTGGGTGCCCTAGATCATCAAAAAAGGGCAAAAGAGATAACCGGCCAGGTCTTGGGTGCCCTAGAGACACCGGACAGGGCAGGGAAGATGACTGGTCTGCAGTAGGATGCCCCTGAGAGGACCAAACAGGGCATAGGAAGCCCTAGGCAGGATCGGCCTGCTCTGGTACCGTGTAGAATAAACAGGGGAGATATAGGGCAGAATAGGAGACAGCGGTAACAGCCTACAGGCTGCTCCTCTCTCTCTTTTGTAGCATGAGTTAGGATTACAAATAGTGGGCAAGGACAAAAATGCCCCTTGCTCCAATAAAACATATAATAAACCCCATAAACCCACACATAAAGAAGAAAAAGGGAGAATAAAAACATAATAACCAACTAGACAGAATTACCCCTAACTACAATTAGAAAAATCTTTCCCCCGCAATTTGGCTGATTTGAACTGGTTCGTGTGGATCAGAATCTTTCCCCCCCCAATCATCTAGTTCACTGTTCAAAGTTCCCTTGGGAGTAGGAGTGGGAACAGGGAGCAGGAGTGCTTTTGGGAGAGGGAATGATGGGAAAATGAATTAATCCTGCTAGCTAGGGGGAATTGACAGTGACGGACTTCATTGCAAGTCAGATTTAAACTGTGCAATTTCACTGTTAAAAAATAGATAATTTGCAAGCTGAGTGATAGCATTGTCTCTCTTTAGTAGGGTGATGTGAAAAAGATGGGTAAGTTCATAATGCACAACTATAGAAGCAAGTTTCCTATTATCGATAATGCTTCCACTGTTAAATTCCCGTTAAAATTAGAACATTGTGGAAAAATGCCATTAAGGTCATTTACTATTGATTGATGCTTGATCTTGGTCCAAATCCATAATAGAATGCCAAACCTATTAATGGATCAAATTCTATAAACTAACAGCTGGTGTCATAGAGAAGTAGAGAAAACCGCAGAGTCCTGATCAATTCTGAAGATTATTTAATGTAGTTGAAATAACTGACTGAAGGGCTATTGGTAAAGTATTGGGAACGCAATAGAATTTATAATCGTCAAAATGTGATATATTTCTTCCTGTTCATTTACTATTTGACTATTCAGCAGGTGAGAGCATTTCAATGGTTCTTTCTTCTATGCCAAAGCTGATCCAAAATTTGTGTTGAATACACAAATTAAAGCTTCTATAAATCTGGCTGCAACAAATACTTTCAATCTCATTGCCCATGGATAAAGGAAAGACTTTAAACATTAAGAACTTTGAGAAAATGACCGAGCATGTTACAGTGTGTTCAGAATTGTACCCAAGACTTCGTGTGGTTCGGTACCAGATTCATAACTGGGGAACTCTGATCCTTCCCTAGCTGGGGTCAAAACACCAGAAATGATGAATGCTAGGGTAGGAATAAGTTATGATGCTAGTGGAAATACCAAAGAGAAAGCATATTCATGAAACAGAAAGATAGGTTGCTCGTCCTAATGTGCAATACATTGAGGTGCGTGATTTAAGATGGACTTGTCATTTAACTTCTTAAGTTTAATGAGCATTTTTTATTCTTAGATTTATTTGCAGCTTATAATAACTAATTAAAAGTCCTTGGGTTTCTGGTATGTTTACGTGTTTTTTGGAAATTAAGTTTTGGGTCTTCTTTGGAGTTGATCTTTTTAAGCAAATGCCATCCCGTGAGATCTCCCCAAATGCTTTGCCTCTTTAGCATCCCAGACAGAATCAAGGTTGAGACTAGGAAGAAGGGGTATGATGATGGTTGAGGACAAGGACAAACAGGAGAGGAGGAGGGAGGTGATCAAGAGGAGGAGGATAGACAGAAAGGGCAACAAGGAGCAGGAGTATAAGAGGGGAAGCAATGGCAGGAGGAAGTTATTTTTTGCTAAGCACGCTAAGCAGGAGTATAAGAGGGGAAGCAATGGCAGGAGGAAGTTATTTTTTGCTAAGCACGCTAACAAATTAGCAAACAGCTAAGCTGACATAAAATCCAAAGTGAAGGAAGTCAATACTGATTGAGAGTACTTTTCCATCTCTCTCCAGGAATTGTATGAATCAACCTACTCTAAGTACGGCTGGTGAGGGCTCTAAATCAAATATTTTCTATGAAAACAAGAGTATCATAAATTGTCTTTTGTCCCTTTTAAGTAGGCATCTTTGCCATCCGATCCTCTGAGGTGGTGCAGAGCTCTGAATCCTAAATATATGTGATGTTTTGAAAGTACTTGCTGGGCCTGGCATATCTCTCTCCCTGCTCCCCATGCTCATGGTTTTGAACTTTTGATCGTTCCAGTTGCTCATCTTCAGGTGCTAGATTTTTCCTAATTGCCATATCTCTTTGTTTTTTCCTTGTTGCTTATCCTCATCCCTGTAGATTTTTCTTTAGTGTGCTGTTTTGAACATTTTCCTTTCTTTTTTTTTCCAGACAAAGTCAGCTTACAATATCAGATATTGCAAGGAAGGCATTTCTTCATAGTGTATGTTCTTCTCTTGACTATGCTGTTAGTCTTTCTACTATGCATACATGTTTTTTATATGGCTGCATGGTATTTTATTGTATTATGTTATTTATGCAAAAAAAATGTCATGATGGCTACTTGATATGTGCGTATTCGGAAAGGGATTTGTTTATCTTGCTGTGTTGTGTATTTTATATTTCACATTGTCAAAATCAAGGTTTGCCGACTCATGGATCTGGATCAGATTGGGTCCAGCCAGATATGAGTCAGATCCGATCTGACTCGGGCTGACTCGCACGAGTCGGGCCAGTTAAGGCCGGTTCAGGTCAGTTTTTTATTTTTTTTGGGACAGATCTCTCATTTATTTGAATAAATATGTAATTTTAGACGTCCCACTTGACGTCCATGATTATCGTGAATGATTACAAGGCACATTTAAGAGGAAAACTTCAATTTTGTGGATTCAAATTGCTAATTGAGAGGAATGTAGTCTAGGGATCTCAATTTGTAAAAGAAAGTAGTACACCACATCTTATCATCAAGGTCAATTTCCAAAACAAAATAATACAAGTACAACTACGACTACTCTTATAGACTCATACAAACATCAAAGCTAACAATATAGATGACACATATTTAGTACATAAGAGATGAAACTCAATCATCCTCATCAAAGTCATCGGAAGAAAAAAAAAAATCCCTCATTTGCTTCACTAAAATCCAACTCAATCTGGGTGGGAGGTGGGACATGTGATTATCTCTGAATGGATCTAACAATCAAAATAACAAATGGTGTGTGCAGATCAGTAGATGGAACATGAAACTCTAGAAAAAAATGCTTGCACAACATCTACGATCTCCACCCTAGATCCTCCCACTATGTAGATGAAGAGGGACGAGTCGACGATGTAGGTGGCTTAGCTGTCAGCTATCTACGTACCATGTTAGATGATCCTTGCTTCTGGTGTAGAAATTTTTAGAACTATGCATGTACATCAGGAGGTATTGAATGACGTGAGATGCTATCTCTGCTTATCTCGGCAAAATGCTCTGTAGATGGTGGATCTCGCTAATAAGGCATCCATAGTAAAGACAATGGATCCATGGATGGGATTGTGTATCCATGGTCCCATACTAGATTACGTCGCTCGTGCGGCATCTACAAAAGAAGAATTAACGGAATTATTTAAGAACATGATGTTGAATTCAAATATACTAGTATAAGAGTATAATAATAGTAAAGAATCAAATATCAATAACGGCCCCAGTATAGATATTGAGTAGGCATGTCATATGTGCTTGTCGAAGCATCTCTTAGTTATTGAACATGATATGTGGGCAACACATGTCTGATATTAGCTCCAAGTTATATAAGAGCTATATCTCTACTGGTAATATGCAGAATATTGTTGATATGCATTTGAACTCGGTGTGTACATCACTGGTTACAGTGCTGCCGGTACATAAGGTACACTAAAATCATAACCACGATAAGGATATGTACTTAAAGTTGAGTATCCATATGGAGTGGATGTAGGTGCTGGTAGCCTGAGACTGAATGATCATCACCAGAAGAAGACATACTCTCATATCTTGTCTGCGACTGTCGATAAAAGTTTGATACATCAAAACTACGGTGTCCAGTAGTTGAGCTTCTGTCATCTTGTGTACTCATCCTATCAAGCTCTCCGAATGTGGTGCAGCCTGTAGTCATATATTATGGTGCTAGGCTTAGGAGTATAAAAATGCTCATCATTTGATGAGGAGTCAGTGTACATCCTGTTTGGCATGTCTCCCTGCTCCCCCTTCGACTATATGGAACTTTTATTAGAGCCCGATGTATGAAAAATAAAATTTAATATCTTTTTATGTGCACTACAAATTATATCAACATATAACCCTTTTAGTATAGTATATAACCTTTTAATGAGTTTATAGATTATTAAATTGAACATAAACATTAGATTAACTCAATTTAATTACATTAAAGGTAAAAGTTAATGAGAATTATAAAAAAGACATAGATCTAAAGTTGTCATGCTTAAATTGGTATTTTGACAATTGATAAATTATTTTATATTTACTTAATAATTTAAAAAATATAATAACAAAATATTCAGCATGCAAGATTTTGAATCAAAATTTCATCAAAACAAGTGGAAATGATAGAGCTATGTCATATCACACAAGTGGCTCATTTATTTTTTATTTTTTATTTGTCTATATTTTGTAAAATTCTTCACCAAAAGCCGTGAATCATCCACAAATTTGATCGAATCTTAGTTTTTTATACTAAACTAAGAGCAAATGATAGACCAACCTATTATTCATATTTTAATAACCTAAACAACATCAAACAACAACCAAAGAAGAAAGAAAATAATCTTTAGGGTTCGGATAGATACCTTGCTTCCAAGCCTTCAAACCAGATGGAAACGCTTGAAAACGCCTTCTTCTTCAATAAAATCACCTCTAAAATGGGATCAGTGTGTACTGGGCCTGATCGCAAGGACTCGAGTTGAACTGCGACTGGCTCGCATTGGATCGCAGCGGCTCGAGTCCGTATCGTTCGATCCGGCACGAGTTGGCCTGATACGCTACAACTCGAGTCCGTATCGTGTGATCCAGCATAAGTTGGCCCTATACGCTACGAGTCGATTCGATCTACAAATGGTTCAAAAATGTATTGGGCGAGTAAAGCGTGCCAGTGGATCGAGTCGGCCCAGCACGAGAAGGCTCGATCTGGTACGATACGGCAAACTCTGGTTAAATATAATGCTAGCGTTGATGCACATTTTTGTACCATTTCTTTTGGTTTTCACATATGATGCATTCAACCCACTTTCCTTCATCCTTGAGACTGAGCAATATCAGACTAGATAGGCTAAATGAACCACCATAGAAGGTGGGTCGTATGAAGGATTTATCGCATTTTCCAATATTTGGCAAGTAATGTGGGCATGAAGGATTTATCGCATTTTCCAGTGACATTTATTTTGCTTTGTGTTTTCTGTTGCAAGCATTGGATCTTTAAAAGTTGGTGTGTAACACCTTAACCACTTGGATGTATCACCTCTGTTTTTTGTTTAATAAAACTGGTGTTAAATCTCCCCTGCCTCTCGAAAAGGTGAAAAATACAATATAAATAAAATATGTATTACATGAAACGATGTGTAGTTGGATCTCCCTAATAGCTACATCCTTTTCTACACACACACAAAAGCACACACACATGGAGAGAGAGAGAGAGAGAGAGTAATCACATGTACGGACATAGATAGAGACAGACAAAAGCATTGTTTTCAAGGTGTTGCCTAGATGACACCTAGGCAACAAGGGGCTCCCTCATGCCCAAGGTGACCTGGTGCCTAGGTGAGCAGCCCATTAAGGTGCTTGCCTATGCTGCCTAGGGGCGCCCAGCATGGAATGCAGAATCGACCGATCCCGATCCCGACCAATTCTGGCCAATTTCAGCCGATTTCGGCCGATCCGATCCCGATTCGGATCGGGATAGGTGGGTCCTGTTCCGGCCTCCTGATCCGTGCCGGAATTCCATGGCGCCCAGCCCACTTAAGGGTCTGCCTTGTCCACCTTGTTGCAGAAACAACCAGCCTTCTGTTATGTATAGTTTAGTCATTAAAGAAGTTGAAGGGTATTTTTGTATAATTGACCATATTTACGTCAAAAAGGGGAAATAAATGATCAGCCTTCCCACACCAGCGGGTTTCCTTTCCTTTCCTTTCCTCCTCTCAAATTTAGACCAGTCACTATATTTAACAGTTGATAAGTAGAGGTATTTTTCATTTGTCTTTCTTTCTTTACATGGCATGATTATCTTACTAGTAAATTTCAAGTTGGGTTGTTTTTTTCCATCTTGATTGATGTACTCCATAGTTCTCATTTGTTTTTTCCTTATTCATATGTTAATATTTGTCATTTATTCTATTTTTTAACACTATAAGTATATGTTAAATATTGTGAATGCCATCTTTTTATACAAATAAAAATAGAATTTTATATGGTGGAAAATGTAGATAGTAATTCTCTTAAAACACACTAGCTTATGTAAAGTTATAAACTAGGCTTCGCCTAGGCACCTAAGTAGTGAGGTGGTAGGCCATTGCCTTACTCGCCTTGGACGCCTTGACAACTATGGCACACATGCGCAACAACATCAACCCCCTCCCCCACATGCAACCCCACCCTAAACCCCTCCACCGCCATAACTGTCATTAGAATTACTCTTTTATGTGGAGGTGTCGATTTCTATTTGAAAAGTGCAATCAAGTCGTCACCTCTTTTGCTCTCTTCACTCAAGTAAACTTGGGTTTTTTAGTTGCCAAGTTTACTCTGATGAAGTTGAGAAAGAGATGGCCAGTTTCTGTTTAGAAATTAACTCAAAATGGGGGTCTCCTCACTGATTCTGGTGAGGCAATTTAGACAAAGAATCCACAAGGCATCTGACACCCATGCAGGCACCCTCGGATGACTATTTATGTAAATATGGTTATAAGAAACATGTAATATTGAAGGAAGCTCATGACTGTGTTCAAAATTGACACATAACAGGTATTTATGACAACAAGGTAACTGTCAAAGATACATGTGATAGTAGTATCTGTGATATCCAAGTAACTGTTGAAGATATATTCAATTAGCATATAAGCAAGTGGTGAGCATATAAGCAAGCAGCGGCTACTTTTTGGCATATATACAATTGTAGCATGAGAAAGTTGGAACTTGTTTTTATGTTTAGGACTTAATGGTTCTATTGTTGGAATTTATCTTATTTTGAATCTTCGTACTGTAGCACTTCATGGAAGGGCATGCAAAGAATGCACCAATAACTCGTTTGCCTCTTATTACTATCTCAGATAGTGAACATAGACTGAGGGATATCCCTGTTTGTCAGGTATTCTAGGAAATGTTTATTCATTTGATTGTTTATATTTTTGTATGGACTTTGTTGTATAACTATTCTCAGTTTGTCTCTTCAGCCATTCCATTTAGAGCTGAATTTTTTCAATAAGGAGACCCGAGTTCTTCAATACCCTGTCCGAGCATTTTATCTCGATGGTGTGAACCTCATGTCATATAATCTTTCATCAGGAGTGGATAATTTATACAAGAAGCTTTACTCCTCGGTAGCTTTGAAACACATCTATTTTTCTCACTGTCGAATTTTGGTAATATTTGATACACTGTCAAGAAGTTTGGCATTAATTTCATGGTTTGTACCAATCATATCTTTTCCAGATCCCTGGAAACGTTGAATGCCATCCCAAAAGCATGCTTTACAGCTCGAAGCAGCACTTGTTTCTCATTGTCTTTGAAATAAGTGGTGCCAGTGGCTCTATCCATGAAGTTATACTCTATTGGGAACAGACTGATCCTCAGGCAGTTAATAACAAAGGAGGCACAATCAAAGGTCCGAATATCATTGTAAAGTGTATGCTATGAACCCATTTCTGCCAATTACTCATCTGTTGACCTTATTTCTTTCCCTGCTTTTGTAGGAAGAGATGCAGCATTTGTGGGCCCCAATGAAAATCAATATGCCGTTCTTGATGAGGATAAGACTGGCCTATCTTTATATCTTTTGCCATCGTTAGCTATGAAAGAGACTCTGGAAAATAATGGAGCACTTGATGCTAAATCATTTTCTGAGGCTAAACATGGTGCAAATCGTGGTCCTTTGCATTTTGTTTTTGAAACAGATGTTGACCACATATTTTCTACACCACTAGGTAGATTAAGCAGGCTCATTTCTCTTGTCGGCAATGTTTTGCCTGTTCAACATATTGCTTGTTTTTACTAGAATTCACTAATTTCTAGTGCTCATGATTCCATCTGTTGTAGAGTCAACCATCTTGTATGCGATTTCTGGAAATCATATTGGAATAGCGAATTTGCTTCAGTCATACAATCTGTCAGCTGATGGAGGGCAATGTATATCAACAAAAACTGAAGGGAGAAAATCAATCAAGTTGAAAGCAAATGAGATTGTACTTCAGGTAACTAGTTATGTTAATCCTATTAGATGAATGCTTAGAGAAGATGCTAGCTACTAAATTATTTTATACTATTTTATTTATTTCTGGTAGTTTTTATTATTCTTTTTTATCTACATGCTTTAAGTGTTTTCTTTCTACTGTTTGCTTTTCTGTCCTAGCTCTTACATTAAATTCCCTGATCAACACTGATACACTTCTGATGGATACTAGACAGTGGTTTCTGTTTGCATGCCATGCTGTTTTGTCATAGTTATGATTGTCCTCTCAATTTCTATGACAACTGGTCAGGTGCGAAGTTTGCCTTGATCAGATGCAGAATTACAGATACAAGATGCTTATGGATCAGAATGAATGTGTCCCCCCCCCCCCCTCTTTCAAATGATGGCCTTTAGAAAAAGCCAAAAAGCCAAAGAATGATGCCATGGAGACTCTGGAAATAAAAATAGATATTTGCCAATCCGGTGACTTGGTCTTTTCTTTTGTTACCATGCCCTTGGTTAATGTATTTTCTTTTTGATTATATGAAAGTAGATGTATATAACATATTTATGGATTGATTTTAGACAAGGGACTTCCATGTATTTGGACTTTATCACTCTTCTTGTCACATTGCTGTTCTTCATTAACTAAGAAAACCACATATCTGCGAATGCTGATATGAACTCTTATTTTAGAGGTGCTTTGCAAAATTCCCCAAAGAAACTTACATGCATGGAGAAGGCTCTAGAATTTGTATGAAAATACCCTAAATGACAATTAAACATGTATCACACACATATTGTCATACTTTCCATACAGAAAAGTCTGTAAAGATTTAATTTTCTAAGTGTTTTTTCCATACATGTAGTAAAGTTTAAAACATCAGGGGACTTTCACCAAATATATGCTTAATGCTCCCTTTCCCAACCATTTTTATTTAGTAATGCTAGAGTGCATCTTGGATTATGTTTATTACAATGTTGTGGCTGGTAAAATTGCCCAGTTGCCTTGCCTTTCAACTATACATGAATTGGAAACTTTCCTGCTGCTCTTATACTGTTAGCATCAAATTGGGAAGGGGCACATGTTATGGCAAGCCATGGCCGAGCACTTGGATTTCTGGTTTGCTTTGAACTTTTTATTTTTACCGGTGCTTAAACATGAAACTTAATGGACAATTAAGGCCTAGATCTTACAGGACAGGTTCAGGTATGATTTATGATCTAAATTCTGATCTTGCATGATTGGTGGGTCAATCCTTTGAAGTTTGTAGTTTACATTTCTTTATTCATATTAACCACTATAGTTAGGTTGATCGTGATCAAATTAGTGGGTCACAATCTGATCCAAAAAATCATTTTCCCTGTATTTCTTATCTGCTGATGTTTCAAAACCAGGTTGAAGTATTTGCAAAGTGTACATCCAAAGTTGGGTCAAACAGAAACTCATGGTGTTGACATATGGATATAAAAAGGCAAAGTTGTAAATAATAGATGATTACCAAAATAGCAGAAGATATAAATGAATGAATTTATCCATAGTATTATGCAGACCCGAAGCACAGATATGTATTCTGATATATAGTGGCAAGCTTCTCGATAAAGAACTGATGCATTGTCCCTTCTGGTTACTTGGGCTTGTCGAAGTTATTTCGACGAAAAAATTGGACCTTCCACATGGCATTGGCAGTTTTCTTCTTTATTAAGCCATGTATGTTCAGTTAGCACTTCAGTGTGGCCCTGTATGTCTGTTAGCACTTTACTGTGTAATGCAATTGTGACTCATGTAGGACAGCAAGAAAAATGTTTATTTTTCTCCTAACCCCACAAATAAAACTCTGCCTCAGATTGTTAAAATGCTTTTACACCTATCCACCATTATTGGTTTGTTCTTCATGTAGCCATACAGCTTGATCCAATGATCATGGTTTTTCTTGAACTACATACAACATCGTGCTAGTGCTCACTTAAAAATTCATGCTACTAATGTTAAAAACAAATCCTTCATTCCCCCCTTTCTTTTACAGGTCCAATGGCAAGAGACTCTCAGAGGTCATGTTGCAGGAATATTGACCAGTCAAAGAGTGTTGATTGTTTCAAAAGATCTGGACATCCTTTCTAGCAGTTCTTCCTGTTTTGACAAAGGAGTCCCTTCCATATCCTATCATAAAATTTGCTTTTTAGATTATGTTTTCTCATTTATAGATTTTCCTAGTAATCGTGCTGTTGAAACACTTAACTTCCTTGCACTTCCGATCACTTCTGTGGGTTGGACCTGCACTTCTGTTCTCAAGTGCGAGTGCGGTAAGTGTGCTTGGATGGGATAGCAAGGTTCGGACAGTTCTTTCTGTTAGTATGCCTTGTTCTGGTATGTGCTCTTTTGGCTTTATGTTCTCTGTGATTTACAACAAGATTATATGAAGACCTTGTAATTAAATTTTTACCATTTTGATCCCAGTTGTTTGTTATCTGTTTTGCCTTGTCAAATGCAGCACTAGTTGGTGCTTTGAATGATAGGCTCCTATTTGTCAACCCAACCGATATAAATCCTAGACAGAAGAAAGGAGTTGATGTTCGAAGTTGTCTTGTGGGCCTTCTTGAACCTCTTCTCATTGGGTTTGCAACCATGCAGCAACAGTTTGAGCAGAAAGTTGACCTTCCAGAGATATTATACCAGATAACGTCAAGGTGTTGGCCTTCTCATGCAGGATTATTTGCTAGAGGAGCTACTATGTGCTTTTGCTCTCTGATTTAACTTTTGGTGCCTGTTATGTTTCATTGTCATTGATTAGAATGCTTTTTTAGTTCAACAGTGATATGGAAAGTTATTGTTCATCTTGAAGCATATGCAATTATGTGCCATTCACATTGTTTCCTCCTGCTAAGCTATATTATCTCTTGAATTTAGGTTTGACAGCTTGCGTATCACTCCAAGATCTCTTGATATTCTGTCAAAAGGCTCTCCCGTGTGTGGGGATCTAGCTGTGTCTTTATCCCAAGCAGGTCCTCAGTTCACTCAGGTATTTTCAAGTTCTATCTTATGGATCCTTACTCTATTATTATTCTTGTGTGGGAACACAGTTCCTGATTTGTATTATGGGCTTCAGGTTCTTCGGTGCATTTATGCAATCAAAGCTCTCCGTTTCTCAACTGCTTTGTCAATCTTGAAAGATGAATTCCTGCGTTCAAGGGATTATCCCCAGTGCCCTCCTACTTCTCATTTGTTTCACCGCTTTCGACAACTAGGTTATGCATGCATCAAGTATGTCAATGTCAACCTTAATATATTTTTCATCGTATTGGTTATTTTTTATGAGGTGTTTTGGTAGCGGTTTTATTCTGGGAAGAATGCACTATAATTTGGTTGTGTTGGATAGAAAATTTATTTTATAGAGTGGCCTCTGGCCTTCTATAATTGTAAGACCCTCTGAAATACCTGCTTCTGATGTATGAAAATATTCTGGAAGCTAAATGGTGTAAGACAGGTTAGTCTGATACCAATCTGATGAAACAAATGGCTGGGCGAACCGTCAAGGCAATGAGCTGAAAGTAGACGGCCTAAAGCTGATGGTGGATTTGACTTGGTATAGTATTGGCTAGGTTATGAAGTAGGTGCAATCACGGCTTGCAAACTTGGTGCAACTCGTTATGACTTGTATGAGTTGTAGATGCGGGTTGACTTGCCAAGCCATCCAAGACCCTCTTAAGGATCAAACTAACTTGAGCCGACTTGTAATCTCACATCCTGACTTGTAATGACTCGTAACCGAGTCAAGCCAAGTTGTAACCAACTTCAGCCAACTCTTAATGAATCAAAACCCCCACTCTGAGTTAGAGTTTGGCGGACCTTTTGGGAGATACTTTGTTTCTTCTAATGAGTTTGATTAAGATGATTGAAATTGCCATGCATTATATGTAATGAGTTTGGACTCATTATTGTACTTCTTATGTTCATGTTGAATTTGTATCAAAGCTGACTTGGTATAATGTTAAGTTCATTCTATTTACATATAAAAAAGATGATTTTTATGTGAATTATTACACTTTCACAATCATTAATACGGTTGAAACGTACTAAGTTTGTTTTAAAGTGATGTCATCACTAAAATACCTGCATTATAAGTTCAATTTATTTGATAACTAATCATAAAATTGAAGAATCTAAAAAAAAAGTCTAATTTCATAAGAAACTGGCCCAAATTGGAATGACTCATGTGACTTGTGCAAGTCGTATTGAGTTCGACCAATACAACCAGTTCTCAGAGAATTTGAGTCATACTGTTCCTCCGATGTGACCAACCTTGGGTGCATTTGACTTTGGAAGAAAAAAAGTGTTAAATAATAAAAAAAAGTTTTTTCTATATAAAAGGTCAGGGGATCGAACTTTGGGCTCATAAAACTGTGATGAAGGTTTGGATGGGCCTGCTCCAACATGAATTTGATCACCCTGCTGCATTTTGTTTCATGGTTCTATGTTCATGGTCTTGTATTTGGTGTGTTCAAGCATGAACATTCTATCGCACCAGTTGGGTCAACTATGGGACTGGTATCAATGCTAAAAATGGGTAAAGCTTGTGTGTGTTTAGAAGGGGTCTCTTCCTGAGCATTCGGTTGGATGAAAAGGGATTGCCCTTTTTTGTTTTTTTTTTGGGGGGGGGATGCTGTGCATCTTTTTGGTTCAAATAGAAAAACTGAACCAAAGCAACAAAAAAAAATATTATACATAGTTAGTTCAGTTTTCACACTCCTGTAGACCAAACCAAATTGAAAAACCTAGTTATTTGTAAAAATGTTCCTAATAAGATCTGAACATGAGGTACATTGATCCATAGTTGAGCATGTGTCCAACTAAGCCTCATAGGCTCATAGCTAGTTGAATAATGTCCAAGGAATGCAAGAAGGCCAAAGAGAGGAGATCTCATAGAGATTGGCAATCATCAAATATCATGATGGGAAATAAATTTTAATCTTATTATCTAGTCATTTAGTGTGTTGAAATTAACAAATAATAATAAGCATAATGCAAAAACACATTTATGGTGTCCACTTAATGGATGGAGCAGGTGATGAATGCCCAAGGGAAATGACAGTATGGCAACTGAAGTCCTTGCCAAGCTTTGGGCCATTTGGATGTAAAGAAATGTGAGGATCTTTAGAAGAGATGCCAAGAAGTCAGACAGAGTTGTCTCCTTTTTGGCTTGTTTGGGGGGCTAGCAACTTATTAGTATTCTTTTGTAAAGAGGAATGTTTGAGAGTTTACACATACTATACTTGTACATTCCCTTACATCTCATTAACAAAACTGCAGTACTATCCATGTCCATTTAATGATTACTTTCTTTGGTCCAAGTACCATACTAATACTCAAGAGCAGAGATCCCAAAAAAGACCTTGGGGATATCAAGAGAAACCCCCCTCCCCCTCTTGTTGTAGCCCTCCTACTCCTCCTTCCCCTATTTTTGATCTCAGTAAAGATTTCATCTTGGACCCTTGAGGAGACGGAGATCTTGGGGGATTCATGATTATTGCTAGAACCTTCTGTAACTGCAGTGGATGCACAGCAAACACAAATCAGATGCTATTGCTGCTGCTGGGAGGGCTCAGTTAGTCTGGTTGCCAAATGGAGAGTGAGTCAGGTTGCCAAATGGAGCCTGCTGCTGTTCCTTTCTTTCCCTATTTCTCATCAGAAAATGAACCAAAAATCACTGCTGCCAATTCATTGCTAGGAGACTTGACCTGCCATCTTGTTTCTGAGGACCTTTCAGAATCTCAGATGTCCCTTCCTCTCTGCCATATTCACTATCTGCAGCTTCTCTCATTCCTCCTCTATACACCTCTCAGAATCTCAGATGTCCCTTCCTCTCTGCCATATTCACTATCTGCAGCTTCTCTCATTCCTCCTCTATACACCTCTGCCAGCCCACCAGTGTAAGCAAATAAGAAGAGAGCTTTTAAAACCCAAGACTTGCCTTGTCTATCTTCGTACACGTACGACTTGAGGCCTGTGAGCCCTGTCAAACATGCCTGTAACTTTGGAAAAGATTATAATTAATTTTATTAATGAACAAAATTAGAGTATATATACCTAGGTACACATAAGTTATACCCAAGGTACACAATAATACCACAATAACAAACATACCAAAAAACAATACCTATTCTAACACTCCCCCTCACGTTGGAGCATATATGTCACACATGCCTAGCTTGCTACACAAAACATCAAACCGACCAACCCCAAGTGCCTTGGTAAAAAGATGTGCAAGTTGATCCTCTGTAGGAGTGAACATAGTACTAATCTTCTGAGGCATAACTGCATCTCGAACAAAATGACAATCAATTTCGATAGGTTTTGTGCGCTTATGAAATACAGGATTCTTTGCAATATGTATAGCAGCCTGATTGTCACATCTCATCACCATAGGACCACAATGAGTTACACCAAAGTCTTCCAACAAGGATTTCAGCCACATCATCTCATATGCTGTCTGGGCCATCGCCCTATATTCTACTTCAGCATTGGACCTAGCAACAACATTCTGCTTCTTACTTCTCCAAGTTACAAGATTACCACGCATATAAGTGCAAAAACCTGAGGTGGATCGTCTGTCCATTCGAGATCCTGCATAATCAGCATCAGAAAAGGCCTCAATAGACATATGACCATGTTTCTTATATAGGAGATCCTTTCCAAGGGATCCCTTTATGTAGTGTAGGATCTTCAAAGCTGCTGTCCAATGACATAATTTTGGCTTCTGCATGAACTGGCTGACCATTGACACAACAAAGGCAATATCAGGATGAGTTACCGTTAGATGTATCAGTTTACCACAAAGCCTCCTATACTGAGTAACATCAGAAAACTCTGGACTATCCTCAACATCAAGATCAGATTGAGAGACTGTTGGTGTATCAGCAGGTCTACATCCAAGCAATCCTATCTCCTGTAACAGGTCCAAAGCATATTTTCTTTGTGACAAAGAAACACCATCAGGACTATATGCAATCTCAACTCCAAGAAAGTAGCGTGGTTTCCCAATATTTTTAGTAACAAAGTGACTTTCGAGATATTTATGAACCTCCTGAATACCATCAATGTCACTTCATGTTAAAAGCATATCATCAACATAAACAATCAAAATCACTATACCAGCCCCTGTACATCGAACAAATTGAATGATCAGCTTGACTTCTTTTCAACCCAATTCCAGATGCCACCTGACTGAATTTATCAAACCATGCTCGTGGACTCTGTTTCAAGCCATATATTGCTTTTTGCAATTTGCATATCATCTCCCCCTGAGTAACATACCCAGGAGGTTGCTCCATATATACTTCTTCTTTAAGATCACCATACAAAAAGGTATTCTTCGCATCCATCTGAAGCATGGTCCAACCCTGAATAATAGCAAGAGAAAACAAAACTCGAACAGAGTTAAAACGTGCAACTGGAGAAAAAGTCTCAAAGTAATCAACCCCATATATTTGGGTGAATCCTTTTGCTACAAGTCTGGCTTTGTATTTGCCAACAGAACCATTCGGAGTGTATTTCACGGTGAACACCCATTGACAGGAAACAGGAGTAACATCAACCGACCGAGGTACAAGGGTCCAGGTACTACGAGATAATAAGGCAGACATTTCCTCATCTATAGCAGCTTTCCACTTAGGATTTACCAATGCTTCTGAGACATTCCTGGGAATAGAGATTGTAGAAATAGACAAGGCAAAGCAACGAAAAGTTGGAGACCAAGTATGATACGAAATGAAATCTTCAAGAGGATGTTTAGTGCATGATCGTTTTCCTTTACGAAGAGCAATAGGAAGATCCAGATCATCAGGAGCAGAAATCTCACCAACTAGAGGAGCCTCTACAGACGAAGATGACGGCGGCAATGTAGTGGCCGACGTACTGTGAGACCTTCGTTGATAAACCTGTCCAAATCTGAGATCCTCAACACTTTGATTAACACCACAATCAGGGGCAGTGGTAGGCTCATCCAGATAAATAATATCAAGAAGCACAGGGGAGGAAGAGGTTTGTACTGGAGGAGTCTGTGGAAGATAGGAGGAAGCATAAAGTGGCACTGACTCAAAGAAACTCACATCAGCCACCACAAACGACTTCTTGGACCGAGGGTCAAAGCAATGATACCCTTTCTGGGTTCGAGAATATCCCAGAAAAATACAAGGAACAGATCTGAGAAACAACTTATCATGACCTAGCCCAAAAGTATGAGCAAAGCACTTACATCCAAAGACACGAGGAGTAAGAGGAAAAGGACTGTTATTTGGATACAAGCAACAAAAGGACTTTTTCCATCAAGCACCCTACTCGATATGCGATTAAGAAGATAACACGAGGTAAGAACGACATCACCCCAATAATATTTAGGAACTTTCATGTGAAACATGAGGGTACGAGTAATATCAAGCAAATGTCGGTTCTTTCTTTCAGCAACACCATTTCATTGAGATGTATAAGAGCAAGATGTTTGATGAATAATGCCATTCATAGAACAAAAAGCGGCAAAAGAATGCTGAACATATTCCTTGGCATTGTTAGTGCGCAGAATTTTAATAGAGGTAGATAATTGAGTTTTTATTTTTGAATAAAAGGATTTGAATACATCAAACACCTAATTTGGCTTTCAAAAGGAATAGCCAGGTCATCCGAGAAAATTCATCAATAAAAGTGACAAAGTAACAAAATCCTAATTTGGAGGTAACCGGAGACGGCCCCCATATATCAAAGTGCACAAGATGAAATGGAGCAGTGATCCTCTTATTTTCACTGGAAGGAAAATGAACCCTATGATGTTTCCCAAGCTCACAAGCCTCATATTGAAAATTAGTCATTGAGGAAGAAATAGGAACAAAATCCCACAGCCTAGAAAGAGACGGATGCCCTAGTCGATAGTGCCACTAAAAGGAAGTGTCAAGAGGAGAGGACGCCTGGTGTTTTTGGAAAGGCCCATCAACTAAGTAGTACAATCCGCCTGACTCATGACCGCCATCAATCTGCTTCTTCGTCTGTAGATCCTAAAACATACAATAGTAAGGATAGAATGTCACTGAACAATTCAAAGAGCGACTTAAAGAACTAATGGGTAACAAACCAATAGGAAATTTTTGGACATAAAGAACATCTTGTAGAGTCAGAGACTGGGTATGAACAGTCCCTTTCCCTGCAACAGAAGTGTAGGAGCCATCTGCCACAACCACTGGAGAATGTGTATTAGACAGGTGTAGAGAAGAGAAAACAGAATGACTATCTGTCATGTGAGAAGAAGCTCCAGAGTCTACAGTCCAGGAAGAATTATTGTAAACTGCAGAAGCACTACCTAATATGGTGGCATGAAAAGATGAAGTAGATGCTGAGGAGCCTTTTAGTAGACGCTGGAATGCCTCATACTCCTCAACCAACAATGTAACTCCTTTTCTCAGATGATGGTCCCGTAGGTTGCAGATGCACTGGCTGTTGTATAGACTCTGTAGCAGATGATCGAGACTCACTAGAGGCTCCAAGATTAGCAGTAGGATGCAGACGTGAACCACCTTTACCATACTTCTTCCAACATAAATCAGATTCATGTCTGGTCTTTTTACAATAAATACATGGTGACCCATGACCCCGGCCACGACCACGACTGCGACCTCTAGCGGCAAGAGTAGAACTATTGCCAGACTCTCCCGTCTCACTAGGAGTGGTTCCATTCAGGTTCAATTTGTACTCGCTCGAAGAATACGAGAATAGGTACCTGCCAAACTAGGAAACTGAGTATCAGCAAGCAAATTATCTCGAACGTGTCCGAGACTATCATCCATTCTAGACAAAAATTTTGCAACAATAAACTCTTCTGCTTTTCCAATTGCGCAGCATCAACTACAAGGTTGGTATACCTTCAATTCATTCCATAGACCTTGAACTTTAGCAAAATATTGAGAGATGGTTCTTCCTTCCTGCTTGAGATTAAACAATCTGGAACATATATTGTAAATATGAGATATTATGCTCAGCAGAATATATTTTCCGGAGTGTATCCCACATCTCCTTAGCAATCTCCAAAAAAACAATAGTATTAAAAATACTCTGTTCACAGCTGTTATTCAAAATTGAAATCACCATTCCATCATCAACTTCCCAAGCATCATATGCCTTCTTGTCCTCTTTGGTAGGTGGATCTTGTTCAATATGTTGAAGCTTCTGTAAAGATAGTAGCAAGAGGCAAAATGACCTCATCTATTGGAGTTAATTAGTCTCATTCAACTTTGTGGAAGTAGCCAAAATATGGTATAGCTTTCCGTAGGAGGTTAGAACGGGAGCGGAGTTTGTCGATTCCGCGATTGTAACAATTAAAAAAAAAAAATCAAAGCCTCTGCTGCAAGCAAACACAAACCGACCAGACACTTGCACCGCAACAAACCGACCAGACAGTCTCAGTGCATAGGAAAAAAAAAGGACAGACAAACTCATAAACAAGTCTATTCTGACCATACTAGGATTGCAACCGCCATACCACTCACTACACGCCAATAAACCAACCACGCGGCGGCACAAACCAGACGAGGCACGAACCAGGAAAGCTGTTGTTTTACGGCCTTCTGCGCCAGCGAAGATGTCAACAGGGTCGAAACGAAGTGCTTGGCCACGAACGAAGGATCATGGCCTTCTGCGCCAGCGAAGATGTCAACAGGGTCGAAACGAAGTGCTTGGCCACGAACGAAGGATCATGCGTTCGTCCGTCTTGGTTAAGGGAACCCGACGGGGCGTCAACAGGGTCGAAACCCCCGGTCCAGGCCACGAACGAGCGTCCACGTGAACCCCCTGTCCAGGCCACGAACAAGGGCCCACGCGCCCCAGCAACCTCACCGGCTAACCAGGGGCGTCAACAGGGTTGAAACCCTCTATCCACGGCACGAACGAGCGCCCACGTGCCCTAGCAACCTTCCCGACGAACCAGGCGCCCACGCGCAGGAGCGCAACCCTACCCCCTTCACGGCACGAGCCAGGCGAAGAGAGAGAGAGAGAGAAAGAGAGAGAAAGAGAGAGAGGTTGAGAGTGGCTGGGACGAAGAGCGCCAGAGACAGGAAGAACGGCGGTGGGCAGTGGCGGAGGCGGTGGCGACAGATTCACGCCCTAACCCATTGGTTAGGCTCTGATACCGTGTAACTTTGGAAAATATTATAACTAATTTTATTAATGAACAAAATTAGAGTATATATACCTGGGTACACATATACCCAAGGTACACAATAACAAACATACCCAAAAACAATACCTATTCTAACAATGCCCAATCAGACTTCTCTGCTTCCCATTGGCATCTCCAAATCTGGTCATATTCATCCTGTGCCAATAAACCCAGCGAATATAAAGCCTTGTCAACAGCAAACACACTGCAGGATCTTTGGTCTCCACAAAACATGATGTGATTGACAATGTTAAAAATAATGTTAGTGAAGGGGTAAATCTAATTTCTACATCAATTATAAAGTGGAACTGATTATAGAACTGCAGTTAGCTTAATTCTTCCTGGATTCTTTTTTTTGAAATTGGGTAGTACCCAAGGTTCAAAAACTCGGCTCGGATCGGCACGGATCGGCCGAGTCGGAGCGGTTTTGGGCCGACCGTGCCGATCCCGAGTAACCTGGCCGAGTCCAGGACTCGGATCGGCCGGTCCGAGCCAGATCGGGCGATCCGGGACCGTATCGGGCCGGGTCGGCTCGGATCGGCCCGACCCGGCCCCCAACGGCTAGTTTGACTAGCCGTTGGGGGTCAAACTAGCCGTTGCTGGCCGTTCCCAAACGGCCAGCAACGGCTAGTTTGGGCCTTGGGGGTCTATTTAAACCCCCCCAAGGCCCTCCTAAGGCTCCACAATTGCCCTTTGAGCCTCCTAACATTCTTGCTCTCTCTCTCTCATAGAATTCTCTCTCCATCTCTCCCACGAGGTCACTTCTAGTCTACTACAAGCTCCGCGATCTCTCATCTTCTTGTGCTGTGAAGGAATGGCATCTCAAGGTGCTGCTGAGCGGTCATCTGGGAATCCTCCTAGTGCTGATCCTGCTTGGGGTCATTGCACACCGGTGGACATGGGCCAAAGAAAGGTACAATGCAAATATTGCAACCGGGTTGTCTCTGGCGGGGTCTACCGATTCAAACAACATCTTGCTGGAATAAAAGGTGAAGTTGCAGCATGTGCTCGAGTTCCTTCAGAGGTTAGGATCCAATTTCGAACTTACATGAAGGAGAAGGAATCAAGCAAAGCAAGTACTGCCAGAAGAAGACAGGAAATTCGAGAGGAATTGACTGAACCAGCGCAAAGGTCTGATGCTGGAGTCCGGCTTGGTGGAAGTAATCAACCTATAAATGTTGATGATTGGGATACAAGTAAGTTTCTTATTTAACTTATTTTCATGTTCTTCATTTAACGTTTTCAGACAAATAGTTATAGTAGATTAATTTTTTTTCTTTTACATTTAAAGCTGAATTGCGACGTGCAATGGAAGCAAGCCGGCGGTCCTTTGCAGATGAGGACTTATTTCGGCACACTGGAAGATATGGAGGACAAGGAAGTGGCTCCACACCTTCTGCACAAGGGAGCACTAGCGCCGGCATGAGCACTAATGTATGCGAGGAGCTGCCTCAGGAGTTCACTAGAGCTGGAGATCCTAGAGTAGGTCCAATAGATCCCTTGCTCACCAAGAAGAGGGATAAACAACCTTCTATTAGTGCTGCATTCAAGAACTTAAAACTTTGTAAGGAGAAGATAGGGAGAGCTACATCTAGGTGGTTTTTCTATAACAGTATTCCTGCTAATGCGGCCAAGGGGCCATATTATGAGTCCATGATCGAGACCATACAAGAAGTTGGCAAAGGGGTTGAGGGACCTTCTCCATATGAGATATACAACAAGTACTTGGATATGGAAGTTGATGACATCCGAACATACATTAAATCATTTGAAAGGATCTGGGATGAGTATGGATGCACTTTAATGTGCGATGGATGGACAGGTACATAAATCTTATATTCAGTTTCTTATCTTATCTTCATTTTTTCTTAATCAGAATGGGTCTCTTTCTGATTTCTTATCACGTTTGGAATTTTACAGGGATAACAAGAAGAAGTATGATCAACTTCTTAATTTACTGTAAAGCTGGAACCGTATTTTGGAAGTCCATTGATGCATCTGGAAAAATAAAGAATGCCCAGTACCTGTGTGAATTAATGGATCAAATGGTGGAAGAAGTGGGCGAAAAAAGGATTGTCCAAGTCGTTACGGACAATGCAGCGGCGTTCAAATTAGCTGGACAAATGTTGATGCAGAAGAGAGAACATTTATACTGGGTTCCTTGTTCTGCTCATTGTATTGACTTGATGTTGGAAGACATTTGCTCTGATCCGATGGTAGATGGAGTGGTCAAGAGTGGTCGATTTATCACCACATTCATCTACGATCACAACAACATTCTGGATATCATGCGCACACATACTCATGGAAGAGAGTTGCTTCGTCCGGGAGCCACCAGGTTTGCATCTCAATATATCTCTCTAGATAGTTTAAGTCAACAAAAGAACAACTTGATTAGGATGGTGGCATCGGAAGATTGGGAGAATCACATATTGCGGCATGTACCAACTAAGGTCAGAGAGAAAGGTAAGAAAGTGGCTGATCTAATTCAGTCTAGACCCTTCTGGAGGGGGGTGCAAGCGGTGTTAAATGTTGTAGAACCGCTTGTCCGTGTCTTGCGATCTTGTGATGGAGAAAGAAGATCGGATATGGGTTTTTTATATGAAGCTATGGACAGAGCTAAGGAGCTCATTCAACTGAACAACCCAACAACCTTTGTGAAGTGGTGGGACATAATAGACAGACGTTGGGAACACACTTTACATCACGATCTTCATGCAGCTGGTAAGCTACTAACTTTCTATATGTATTATTTATATACACATTTTTCTTAAGTAATAACTAATTTCGACTTATTTATTTAGGTTATTTTTTCAACCCTCAGTACATGTTTAGAACTGATGGGAAGAAGGATAGCTATGATAGTTGTTCGGAAGTGTTGATGGGGGCTAAGTCTGTTATTAAGCGTATGCTTGCAGATGAGGACAGAGCAATATTGGCATGCAAGCAAATGCATGATTACAGAATGATGTTATACCACTCTGGGACAAGTACTGCTCAAAGAGCTGCCAAAATTTTGAGTCCAGGTTTGAAAATTATTAACTAGATGTTCTACTTAAATTTTAATTATAGCTTGCACATTGTTGACATGGCCAATTTTCTATTTACAGCTGACTGGTGGCTAGATCATGGAAAAACATATGGGTATGAAGATCTAGCCTATGTTGCAATTCGGGTCTTAAGTCAAACAACCTCTTCATCAGGCTGTGAGAGAAACTGGAGCACCTTTGGCTTGATTCACACCAAGCAAAGGAACAGATTGAAGTCGAGCCGTCTAGAGAAGCTAGTATTCTGTCATTATAACATGAGGTTGAAGCTAAAGAATCTGGAGCTCATAAGGAACCTTCAAAGGCAGGAGAAAGAGAGAATTTCTGGACAAGCCACAGAGACGAGACATGCAGAAGAACCCATAGACTTGGATGAGCTGTTCGAGGAGCAACATCCACTAAATGCATGGGTTGATGCAAGCACCTCAAATGAGCCTGAATTCAACCCAAATGATCGGGAATGGGCGGAAGGTGAGTTAGATAATGTTCCATAACTTACTAATTTTCAACCTCCTTCTCCAAAACGTCAGAAGAAGAGCAAAAAACAAGTACCAAGCAAAAGGAAGAGTGGTACTGGAATTCAAATTGCTGATCTGGAGACTATCGAGGAAGATGATGAAACGCCAGAACCAAGTGATGAGGTCCAATATCAAACCTCAAATGACTCGACATCAAAGACGAGCTCCGACAGTTCTGAGGATGGCGGAGATGTTACCAGTGCCCCAGCCCCAGCTCCACCAATTCAATTCACTGGAGAAGAAGAATTCACACATGCTACCCAAGATGAACATCATGGTAGCAGAGGAGGACGTGAAGAATCTTCCATTCAAACATTCAGCAGATCAAGGAGGAAGGACAAAGGTAAAGCTCCTCAGGAATATCAGGAGCAACTATCAGATGCATCATCATATAGTCAGCCTATTGGATATGTAGTTTACCCTCCTCAACATTCTGATACATCCGACTATTCAGGGGGTTGTCTAGAATATCCACAATTTTCAGTCATTTATACCAATACGGATGACTATAGCCGGTATGTGATGCAGTATGAACAATACTACCAGAGCTATATGTCATGGGCTGAGTATGTTAGCCATATATTCATTCAGTATAAGGTACGTTTGGAATAAATGTAAGTTCATAATCATATATGTAAGTTTATTCAAGGTTTTTTTGTCCAACAACATCTTATGTACTTCAAATCAATGTATTTCAACACAATTATGCATTAGACTTGTGTTTTATATTTTTTCCACATTTTTTCATATTTTTTTCTATTTTTTTCTGCTATCCGAACCAGCCGAGCCTGACTCAGCCAGGATCGGCCGGGATCGGACTGACTCGGATCGGAATCGGCCGATCCGATCGGTTTTGGACCGGCCGATCCGGGACCTGATCCCGGGTTTCTTAACCTTGGTAGTACCACATATATAATAGAAAAGAGAGCATATACAAAAAAGGGAGAATGCACAACAAAAAATCTCCCAAAAGAAAAGCACCAAGCCTGTACAACTATCAACTATCACCCAAAAGACAAAAGAGAGTGGAGTTTGTATGATCCACTTCACAAAAAAATCCTCACCCATTCCTTCACATGACGACAAATAAAATAAATAACATAATCGGTGGAGCAGGCCTACCTCCTAAAAGCTATGTTGTTGCGCTCAATCCATAGTGCTCATATGGTAGCATAAAGGATCAGCCACTATACAAAATAATCACCAATGTCAAGATATCTCCCATTTACAGAAGAGATGGTCCATTGAGTCCTAAGCGTAGAAAGAACACTACATTCTACCTCATCATGTCCCAAACCTCACAGGAGTAGGAGCAAGTGAAGAACATGTGATCCCTTCACTTTTCCTCTGCTCCACATAGGCTGCACTTATTGACTAAACCTGGTATGAAGTGGACCAGTCTTTCACAAGTAAGGAGCCTGTTGAGTGAAGTATGGCAAAGGAAGATCTGCACCTTGGACAGGCTTTTAGTCTTCCATACTGCGAAGATGAAGGGATATCTAAGACACCTATCTACCATGAAGGAGTAAGCCAGTTTAACAGAGAAAGTGATGGGGATCTAGAAGCGGCTGGAATGGAGTCTAAGGTCCAATGTGCAGTTCATTTGGCCCATTAGGGGCCCATTGGGAGTCTTTTAATTTATCTGCAATTTTCACATGTTTTTTTTAGTTATTTTCGGAGTCCTAGGGGTAGTTTAGTAATTTTCCTATTCGGGTTTCTTTGAGGAGTCTATACATTGTCCTGTATCTCCTCGTGGGAAAGTATTGAAGAAGATTTTTGAAATGAAGAGCCGCCGCTGCGTGTTTTCTCCCGAGACGGGACGGGAATCCTAGTCTTCTTCTCCTCCAACCCCCTCTCTTCTCCTACTTCCGGTTTACCCCCCCCCCCCCCCCCCTCCTGTCCCGCATCAACTTGGTATCAGAGCCCAAGCTCGATCCCTGCCATGGATGCCTACATGTGTGCTTCGGGCATGAAGCCTTCCCCTCCCCCTTGTCTTTTGCATCCTCTCTCTCTTTGTGCGTGATCCCTCTCAGCGTGGCCCTTCCCTACAACCCAGGCCCGACGGCCATCCGCAGGTACCCTCCCCATCGGCAACAGACCACCGGTCCTATTCGCGGCAACCCCGCGCGACGTGGACCCCACGCGGTCTTCCCCCCCACCCCAGCGGGTCCTCCAGCGAGCCGCCCGCCGCAGTCGATCCCGACCGGCGACTCCCCGCGAGCTCCTGCAGCACCGCAGCATCCCGGCCTGAACGGCCTTCCCGAGGTGCCCTCCCGTAGTGCCCTCGCCGTCGGCCCTCTTCACGGCCTGGCCGGGCCTCCTCGCCTGCCCCCACTACTCCACGAACGTGACGAGGCTTGCCCGGAATCTCCGCACCACCCCCGCGAGTTTCGTCCGCGGCACACACAGAACCTGGTTGGAATCCCCGCGTGCTCCTCCGCAGGCCACTGCTGGAGCCACCCGAGCCTTCCACCTCCGCCGAAGCCGCCGTCGTCGGGCCCCGTCACCGTCGTCGACGTCGCCGCCGGCCACCGGAGCCGCTCCGCCCCGCTATCGCCACCGCCTTATCCGCCCGCTGGAACCCCGGCCCTTGCAGCCGCCGCCTGGTTCGCGTGTAAGAGCGAAAAGAAGAAGAAGAAGAAGAAGGGGCACGTGCCGCCTTCAAAGTGGCTACCTGGTTTAACCAGGTTGTATTCCGGATGAGTCCGAACCAGCCTGTTCCTGGTCCGAGCCTGAACCTGGTCCGGTTCGAACCATACCCTTTAGAAAATTCAATTGGGGCTCAATTTAACACCTGGTTCGACCAGGTTCTAAGAAGATCAGAGGTTCAAGCCACCGGGTCAGTTAGGGTTCGAATCAAGAGTGCAACAGGGATCCAATCAGATCCGTGCTGGTTCACGGGTGGTGCAAATTGCAATCTTATTGCACCGCCAGTGCCACAGACTCATCGGTGCTCCGATTTGCGAGCCGCTAGCGCCGTTGGGTTCGTATTGGCGAGGCCGACCTCGCTGTACGTTCCGCCTGACAGCAACGTCTCGTTTTGCGTGCCGCACTTGTACGCTTTACGAGGGCACTCGAGCTCGCCGTTCGTGGTCTTTCCAGACTCCGATTTGTGCACCGTTCGCGCCGTCGGATCCGTCTCGACGAGGCCAACTCGGATCCAGTGTGTTGTTCCCAGATTTTCCTCGTTTTGCATCCTACTTGTGCACGCATACCGAGGACCCTGATCGTGCATCCTAAGGCCAACCCAAGTTGCCTCGATTTGCGTGCCAGCATGCCAGCGCACAGATTTTGCAGCAGCTAGTGCCCACTTACCTCGTTTTGCGTGTCACTTTTGCACGCATATCGAGGATGATGATTTGAGCTCCGATTCTTGTGCCGATCGTACCGTTGTCATCCTTGCAGTGAGGCGGACCTCGTCCATCATTTCTTTGGCCAGTGGTACGTTTTATCATCATGAATTTTAGCTTTGAGGTAGAGCTACTCAATTCTGTGAAAACTAGGATGTATCTTGAGGCAACTTCGTTCGGCAATGTTATTTCACAATCTATTGTGGATTCTATCTCCCACACGGACTACGTAATGGTCTCTGGAAACCGAGTCTATGTGCCATTTTTCCATCTCTTAAAGAGCAGCAGTACTTCCTGATCCGTCAGGTATTATGATGATGCATGGTGCAAGATCATATCCCATGGCTCATATATCGGTTTGGGTAGAGAATGGATCGATGAGCGGCAAGTTGTGATTGATCAGACTGGACGAGATTGTCTTATACGACCTGAGGGATACCAGGCACCCTTTCTTATTCTCAATGCCACTTATCAGGATCGCGAGAGGTCCCAGATGAGGAGTGAACTTCAGAAGATTTCTACCATGCTTGCCAAGCTGACCAAGCCAAAAGATGTTGTCTATGAGGCCGACCCAACGATGATCAAGGAGTATGAAAATCAAATGAAGGAGGTGCACTATGTGGCCGATCCAGCCCTAGAAGATGAATATTTGGGGGAGGTCGAATCAATGACGCCTATAGCAGATAATGACCTCTTCCCCACTAAAGGGAACGAGCCGAGGACAGAACCACTACTGGGAGATGTAGTCGATCAGCCGAAGGTCGTTAAAGATGTTATCAGTTTGCATGATTTTGATCACATATGGAGCGACGTCGAGGCACAATTTTCTCCTCAGGTTGGAGTATTCATGCGCGCGATGATTCATGGGTCATCGGTGTTGTTTTCCGAGCATGCTACCATCATTCCCCCATGGATATTGACTCATTTTAAAATTCGAGGACGAATTTTTTCGAACCAGGGGAGAATGATGGGGATCCAGGAGCGGCTGGAATGGAGTCTAAGGTCCAATGTGTAGTTCATTTGGCCCATTAGGGGCCCATTGGGAGTCTTTTAATTTATCTGCAATTTTCACATGTTTTTTTTAGTTATTTTCGGAGTCCTAGGGGTAGTTTAGTAATTTTTCTATTAGGGTTTCTTTGAGGAGTCTATATATTGTCCTGTATCCCCTCATTGGAAAGCATTGAAGAAGATTTTTAAAATGAAGAGCCGCCGCTGCGTGTTTTCTCCCGAGACGGGACGGGAACCCTAGTCTTCTTCTCCTCCAACCCCCTCTCTTCTCCTACTTCCGGTTTACCCCCCCCCCCCCCCCCCCCCCCCCCCCCCCCTTTTCTGTCCCGCATCAGAAAGCCTTCTTAGAATCTCACTTCCACATCCACTGATCCTTAGCTATCAGATCCAGTTGGAAAGCTTCTAACAAGTCAAGGAGCTGCACCAGCTCACTCACTTCCTCATCAATCATATTTCTTTTGAAAGTGTGCCTCCAGTACTGAGTAGATGCATCCACGTCGCTGAACTAGTTGACAAAGGCATAGGGTTCACTCACTGGCAATGGCAAAAAGCCTTGGGAACAAGTGGCATAGGGGTTGGTGAGTACACCGAACGTCATACCAAAGATGGGTACAACAGCCATCACAAGACACCCACCCTGATCTGGGATCCAGCAATAAAAAGGTCCACGGAATGAAGAACCCTTTTCCACAGCCACAAGTGATTATAGCTGGTAGCAGGGACCACCTCCTACACTCTGGAGCTGCCATAATAGTTCTGCTTGGGGATCTCTCACCAAAGGTTGGACTTATAGGTGACCAACTTCCATAGGCATTTAGAAAGCATGGCCAGTTTTAAATTGGTAATATCATTATGACCCAGACCTTCATTCTCCATACTACAGATCCTGACCCAATTGGCATCATATCCGCCTCTCTTAGGGTCCCCACTGTCATGCCAGAAAAATCTAGCTTGAATGGAATTAACTTGTTAGCAATGGCTCTGCGGATCGCGAAAGTAGAAAGGAAGTAGATGGGAAGACAAGTAAGAACCGAGCTGCAGGGGGTCAATCTACCTCCATACAAAAGAAGCCTCCCTTTCCACCTACCTAGCCTTTTTCCAAATCTCTGTACAACTTGGCTCCCGTATCTTCATCTAAGGGTACCTGGAGTTAGAGGCATCACAAGTTAAGTAATAGGGAACTCCCTTACAGGACACCCCAATCTCAAAGAAGCTTTGCTCATCTCCTTGGCTCCCATATTAAATACCAATGCTTTGACTCTTCAAGAAGTTCATCTTCAAACCCGCCACCTTCTCAAGTAACTCAAGGAGAAATTTGGCCACAAATAGCTGATCTTCATATAAAAGAAGTCTCCCTATCCACCTAGCTAGCCTTTTTCCAAATCTTTGTACAACTTGGCTCTAGTCTTTACATCTAAGGGCCCCTAGAGTCAGAGGCACTCCAAGATAAGTAATAGGAACTTCCTTATAAGACACCCTAATATTAAAGAAGCTCTGCTCATCTCCCCTGGCTCTCATATTAATACCTATGATTTGACTCTTCAAGAAGTTCACCTTCAAACCCGCCACCTCCTCAAGTAACTTAAAGAGGAACCTGGCCACAAATAGTTGATCTTTAGTCAAAGGTTAGGTAAAAATAGCCATGTCTGGAGCGCAGAGAGGGGAGAGTGAGAGAGGTGTGAGGGCTGTTCTTTGGAGTTCCGGGTCAGGTCCGGGCAGTGAGAGGGATTGGCTGCCTGCACAGGTAAAGGATACTTCTACTGTCCCTCGGAAGAAGGCCTCGGCTGGATTTCCAGTGGACAGAGACGTCTGTATTCGCTGTCTAGGCAAGGGTCACCACGCGGTGAGTTGCAGAGATGCGGTACGGTGTCTCCATTGCAGAGGTGTTGGGCATAGAAGAGTCAATTGTCCGGCCTTCCGGCTCTCTACCAGAAAACCGGTGCAGGTTGGCAGTCAGGTGTTCACTGGTAAGTTTGTTATCTCCTAAATTTGATCCGTTACTAGGATCCTTCCTAGAGTGCTGGAGTTACCATGGTCACCAGAGGTTGGTCTTGCAAAAGCCTCTCTGGAACAATGCGTTGTGACCTCGTTCCGGGAGGATCTTCTCCAACATGAAGTGGACTGTGATGAGGTGAAGGGTTGTCTGCAAGTTCTTTGGTCGGAGGTGTAGAATTGGAGTATCCGCAGAGTGGGGCGGTACTCCTTCCTTATTCATGCTGATTTAGAGTTGTAGAGGAACTTGCTCTAGAGGGCGTGTAGGGATCAATAAGGGTGTTATACATTTCTCAACATGGAAGGTAGATACATGGACTATTCTGGTGAAGGATGTGATTGAAGTTTGGTGTACCCTGAGGGGGATCCCTCTCCACCTCTGGAACATGACGATTTTTCAAGCCATTTGCTCCAGGTTTGGCAGACTCAGAGAGGTGGATGGGAAAGGGATCAGGGGAGTTGATGTTTTAGCTGCGCGTGTTAAAATTGCCATTGATAAGATGGAAGATATTCTGGAGACGTTGAAAGTTTCTATGGGAGGTGGTGTTTTTTGGGTCTCTTTCAACGTGGAAGTAGCCGGTGAGGTTGATCCTTCTAGGTAGGCTTAGTTGTGGGCGGAGGTTGTTGTTGGGTATAGGAAATTCAAGGAAAATAGAACAAAGGGCTCTGTAATAGGGGCGTCGGAAGTGTCCAAATTGCTAGCACAAGGTGAGCCTAGTTCTGAGTCAGGCCAAGTATGCATGACCATGAACTCGGTGGAGCTGAGTTGTGTGGAGATGAACAGGCATGGAGGGACTTTCGCAGACAGTATCACTAATGACTTTGTGTTTCTGAGGTCGCATGGAGAGAAAGGCATTTTAGGGGCACTCCCAGAGTCTTTGAAGGGCAGGAAGAAGCCCGCTTTGGGTGTTGGGAAGGGCATTCCTTCTTATCGAGGAGCTCTGGAGGCTACGCCGGTGGTTCCCGAGACGGCTGTGGTGGTAGGCGTTAACGTGTAGGGTGGAAAGGTATTATCGGGCAGGGGAGATGAACAATGCGGGGTTTTAGACAAGGAGGATCTAATTTCTGGTGGGGATCCGATGCTTTGGGATCTTGTTGTTTCGGATCGTGACTTAACTTTGAACTGGGTTCTTTCGAGTCGGTGCAGCTCTTAGTGACTTTTTCCAAGTCCGGTTTAGGTAGCCGATGGTGGACCGCTCTTGAACCGTCGTCTTCTTCGTCGAGGATCTAGTTCGGGTGTCAGTTATGAACTATAGAACTCCGATAGGAGTTTTTCGGAGCTCAATGGAGGATTGTCCTCCTTTTTTAATTCTCATGGTTTCGATACTCATAGCTCTGGGAATTATCAGAATGATGGAGGGTTGATGTTCTCTGAGGATGGTAGTGAGGGATGGATAGAGGCCAGAGGACTCTTCGTAATAAGGTTACTACGGATGGTGCGGATTCCACAAGTATGGAAGATCGATTGCAGAATGAGGATCTTATGTTCAATGCGATAGATGCCCAGGATGATCCGAAAGGGCTTGGCTTGTATCAGGCAGTGGATATGGAATGCCGTCACAGTGAAAACCAGCATGCTCAGATTATTCCTTTCAAAGATGGGCTTGAGCCATTGGCGGTGAAACAGGTTCTTGATGATGACACTTGGTCAAAGGAAATTTTACACTTCGGTCAGCAAATAGGAGTTTCTTTTTTGGGCAGAGAGGAGATTTTGAAATTTCTAAAGAAGTTGAAAAGGAATGATGTGCTGCAACAATCAACTAAAAGAAAGGGTACGAGAGGAGGTATCAAGATAGGAAAGAGATAAGCAGACTTTGTGAAGAATAATATCCTTGTTGACAGTCTAAGAGGCAAGAAGATAAAGGAGGGGGGGGGGCTTCATATTATTTCATCATGAATATAGTTTCATGGAATATTAGGGGGCTTAACGTAGACTTCAAGGTCAGAGCTGTGAAAGATCTTGTTAATTCCCTTCATCTAGACTGCATTTGTCTGCAAGAGACAAAGATGTCTAACTTTGATGATTATTCCTTATCAAGACTGGGTGGGTGATGCGGGACAGGGGGGGGGGTAGATCGGAAGTAGATAGAAGAGAGGGGTTGGAGGAGAAGAAGACTAGGGTTCCCGTCCCGTCTCGGGAGAAAACACGCAGCGGCGGCTCTTCATTTCAAAATTCTTCTTCAATGTTTTCCCACGGGGGGGATACAGGACAATATATAGACTCTTCAAAGAAACCCTAATATGAAAATTACCAAACTATCCCTAGGACTCCGAAAATAACTAAAAAAACATGGGAAAATTACATATAAATTAAAAGACTCCAAATGGGCCCCTAATGGGTCAAATGAACTGCACATTGGACCTTGGACTCCATTCCAGCTGCTCCTGGATCCCCATCATTCTCCCCTGGTTCGAAAAAATTCGTCCTCGAATTTTAAAATGAGTCAATATCCATGGGGGAACGATGGTAGCATGCTCGGAAAACAACACCGATGACCCATGAATCATCGCGCGCATGAATGCTCCAACCTGAGGAGAAAATTGTGCCTCTACGTCGCTCCATATGTGGTCAAAATCATGCAAACTGATGACATCTTTAACGACCTTCGGCTGATCGACTACATCTTCCAGTAGCGGTTCTGTCTTCGGCCCATTCCCTTTAGTGGGGAAGAGGTCATTATCTGCTATAGGCGTCACTGATTCAACCTCCCCCAAATATTCATCTTCTAGGGCTGGATCGGCCACATAGTGCACCTCCTTCATTTGATTTTCATACTCCTCGCTCATCGTTGGGTCGGCCTCATAGATAACATCTTTTGGCTTGGTCAGCTCGGCAAGCATGGCAGAAATCTTCTGAAGTTCACTCCTCATCTGGGACTTCTCACGCTCCCTATCATCTGCTTGTTGAAACCTCTCTCGATCTTGATAAGTGGCATTGAGAATAAGAAAGGGTGCCTGGTATTCCTCAGGTTGTATTAGACAATCTCGTCCAGTATGATCAATCACAACTTGCCGCTCGTCTATCCATTCTCTACCCAAACCGATATACGAGCCATTGGGTATAATCTTGCACCATGCATCATCATAATACCTGACGGCTCGGGAAGTACTGCTGCTCCTTAAGAGATGGAAAAATGGCACATAGACTCGATTTCCAGAGACCCTTACGTAGTCCGTGTGGGAGATAGAATCCACAATAGATTGTGAAATAACATTGCCGAACGACGTTGCCTCAAGATACACTCGAGTTTTCACGGAATTGGGTAGCTCTACCTCAAAACTAAAATCCATGATGATAAAACGTACCACTGGCTCACTGCAAGGATGCCAACGGTACGATCGGCACAAGAATCGGAGCTCCAATCACCATCCTCGATATGCGTGCAAAAAGTGGCACACAAAACGAGGTAAGCGGGCACTAGCTACTGCGAATATGTGCGCTGGGATGCTGGCACGCAAATCGAGGTAACTTGGGTTGGCCTCGGGATGCACGATCGGGGTCCTCGGTATACATGCAGAAGTGGCATGCAAAACGAGGCAAATCTGGGAACAGCACACTGGATCCGAGTTGGCCTCGTCGAGACGGATCCGACGGCGCGAACGGTGCACAAATCGGAGTCCGGAAAGACCTCTAACGGCGCGTCCGAATGTCCTCGTAAAGCGTGCAAGTACGGCACGCAAAACGATACGCTGCTGTCAGGCGGAATGTACAGCAAGGTCGGCCTCGCCGATACGAACCCAATGGCGCTAGCGGCTCGCAAATCGGAGCACCGATGAGTCTGTGGCACTGGCGGTGCGATAAGAGCCCCTAGTGCACCCCCCTGGGCACTGTAGCAGACCAAGTTGAGGTCTGGCTCAAGCCTGACCGGACCCTAGCTCGGAACTGCCGGACCTCGGTTCGAACCGGGGCTGGACCCGGGGTGAACCGGCTTGTGTAGTGGGCTCGGGCCTTTCTTGATCGAATCGGGCTCGGTTAGACCCGGTCTATCCGGCCGGGTCCAACTCAAAGGGCACGGGCCCGTCTTCTTCGGCTCACCCTCCCCCAAACCCTAACAGTGTGCAGAGAGAAAGAGCACGAGGGAGAGGGAGGCGGCGGCGACGAGCGCAGGGATGGCGCCGGCGGCCATCGAGCGCGGCGGCGACGACGGCGGGCGGGACGGTGGCGCCGACGGCAACTGCGGGAGGGCCGTTCAGGCCGGGATGCTGCGGACTGGTGCACGACGGGAAGGAGACCCGCAGGGGGGGGGGGAAGGGACCTCCGGAACCTGCGTGTGACGGCGGGAGCCCGCAGGGGAGGGGCCTCCGGGGCCTGCGGCAGCAGGGGAGGGCAGCCGCGAGGAGTCCGTTCGACTTGGGGTGCTGCGGAACGGAGCGTGCGAGCAGGCAGGCTCGTCTTGGCACCGATCGGACTGGCCCGACGCGCTCTGAGGCGAGGGTTCCGGCGCCGACCTCGTCGGGCTCACAGGGGACCGACAGGGGCGGTGGGACTCACGGGAGACCGAGAGGTCGTGCGGACGGCTTCTGGGCGGCGGCTCCTTGCTGGGGAAGACGAACGCAGCGCAGAGAGAGAGAGGAGGAAGGTGAAGAAGAAGACGGTGATGACTGTGGTGCGGCAGCGCGATGGGAGAGGCGGCGACCACGGTGGCTCCGGGGGAGCCGGGCGACGGCGACAACGACCCCTAGGTAAGTCACTGCCCTCCGCTCCTCCTACTTCTTCTGCTGTGAACCGAACCAAAGTGGAGAGGGAGAAGGAAAGGGATGGAGATCGAGCAGCAGCTGCGTGGCTTCGGGGTGCAGAACTTGGATCGTGAGAACGATCCAAAAAAAACCGGGCTCTGATACCAAGTTGATGCGGGACAGGAGGGGGATAGATCGGAAGTAGATAGAAGAGAGGGGTTGGAGGAGAAGAAGACTAAGGTTCCCGTCCCGTCTCGGGAGAAAACACGCAGCGGCGGCTCTTCATTTCAAAATTCTTCTTCAATGTTTTTCCACGGGGGGGATACAGGACAATATATAGACTCTTCAAAGAAATCCTAATATGAAAATTGCCAAACTATCCCTAGGACTCCGAAAATAACTAAAAAAACATGGGAAAATTACATATAAATTAAAAGACTCCAAATGGGCCCCTAATGGGCCAAATGAACTGCACATTGGACCTTGGACTCCATTCCAGCTGCTCCTGGATCCCCATCAGTGGGTCTTTATTAGACAAAGTTGCAGTTTTTCCAGCTGATGGCTTTAAGGGAGGGCAGTTGATTTTGTGGAATGGCATTAAGTTTGATGGAAATGTGTGTGATGTGGGCAGATTTAGTATATCAGTTGCTTTTAAATGGAGGTGTAGAAGGTCAACCAGCGTCAATTGGGTTATCTCATCAGTGTATGGCCCGTACACTGACCAACAGAGGGATTTGTTCTTTCAAGAACTCTATATAGGTTGCACTCTCTTTTTCCTGAGGCATGGTGTATTGTGGGGGACTTTACCGTGTTAGATTTCCTTGGGAAAGGTCTGGTGTTCAAAGGTGGAGTAAGGAGATGGTCAGCCTTAACCAGTGGATTAGGGAGGTTAAGCTTATAGATTTGCTTATTCCTAATAGAAGGTTTACATGGTCTAACCTTCAGCAGTCTAGTATTCAGTCAAGGATTGATAGAGTGTTGATCTCCACAGAGTTGTTCAACAATTTTCCTTTGACACACATTAAAGGGCTAAGCAGAGTAGTTTCGGATCATATCCCTTTGCATCTTATGATGGAGGACAAGAAAAAGAAAATTAGAATTTTCAGATATGAGTTGAAATGGCAAAGGGAAGAAGGCTTTGAAGAAATGATAAACAAATGGTGGCTGGAAACTATTGGGACTGATTCTGCAGTATACAGTTTTCAGTGTAAGATGAAAAGGATCAGAAAAAGTCCGAAACTATGGGCTAAGCAGAAATATGGGAGGGCAGCTAAGGAAAGGAAGTCTTTGAAGAGCAAAATTGAAGTTTTGGAGCTGAAAAGTGAGATTTTGGATCTTTCTTCTAATTAACTGCAGTCATTCAAAGAGTTGAAGAGATGCTGAATGAAGAGTTGTTGAAGGAGGAAATTAGATGGAGATAGAGAGCTAAGGAACATTGGTTAAAGGAAGGTGATAAAAATACCTCTTTTTTCTATGGGGTGGCTAGTGCTAAGAAGAGATTTTTGTCCATTGATAATGAGGTTGTGATTGAAAAACCTAATGAGATCAAGAATAGGTTTGTTGATTTTTTCCAGAATCTTTTCCTAGAAGATTTTCCTTTGAGACCTCATTTAGAAGATGGCCTGCTCCCTAAGTTGGATGCCTCTGATGCTAAAGAACTGTTTGCACCCTTTCCAGAGAATGAAATTAAGGAGGCAATTTTTAGTATGGATCTTAACGAGGCTCTGGGTCTCGATGGGATGTCTATAGGGTTCTATCAATTCTTTTGGGATATCATTAAAGAGGTTTTACTTAATTGTGTCCAAGAATTCTATGATTGTCCGGAGAAGATAAAAGTGTCTATACTTTTATTGTCCTCATTTCGAAACTGGAAGGTGCTGAAAGAATGGCTGATTTCAGGCCAATTAGTTTACTTAATGGGTGTTATAAAATTATTACCAAAATTTTGGCTACCCGGCTCAAGAAGGTTATTTACAAAATTGTGGGGCTCAACCAATCAGCTCTTTTGCAAGGGGGGTTCATTCCGGATAATTATATGACAACATATTCAGCTATTCATCATTATAAGATAAGGAAAAAGAAAGGTGTTATCTTAAAGCTTGATTTTGAAAAGGTCTATGACAGAATCAACTGGAGCTTTCTTCACAAAACCATGGAGCTAATGGGTTTTAATGATAGATGGATTAGGTGGGTGATGAGCTGCATCTCCTCATCTACATTTTCTGTTTTGATTAATGGAGAACCGTGTGGATACTTTAAGAGCTCTAGAGGATTAAAGCAGGGGGATCCTATGTCGCCACTTCTTTCTTGTTAATTGGTCAGACGAGTGCCCTCTGGGACAGGGTAGTTCAACAGGGGTTGATTGAAGGTTTCACCATTGGTAGAAGCAATATCCTATTATCCCACCTTCAATTTGCGGATGATACTCTATTGTTCACACCCGAAAGCAATGTGGATATCCAAAATATTAAAAGACTGCTGGTTTTGGTAGAAGTTATAACTGGATTGATAATCAACTATGAGAAATCAGAAATTGTGGGGATAAATGTGGCACATGACAGCTTACAGGAGATTGCCAATTCTTTGCAGTGCAGAGTCAATTCTTTCCCTATAAAATATCTTGGACTGTCGTTATCGGATGGGGCGGTTACGGTCAGGGATTGGGGTGATTTGACTAAGAAATTTGAAGATCGGTTAGAAATATGGAAAAGTAAATTTCTTTCTGATGTAGGGAGACCGATTCTGTTAAAATCAATCCTCTCTTCATTGGCCACTTACTATGTTTCTATATTCAAAGTTCTAAGAACTGTGGAGAAGATTATTGAATCTGCAAGGAGTTCTTTTTTCCGGTCAGAAGGTAAAAGGGGAATGAGAGGATTTCATTTAATCAACTGGAGAAATGTGTGCAAAGTAAGGAACAAGGTGGTATTGGTTTATGTGGACTTGCCACTTTCAATAAAACTTTGTTAATGAAATGGTTGTGGAGAAGGGGTGAGTGTTTGGAAGCACTTTGGGCTGTCATTATCAGGGATCTTTATTACTGTGCTGATAATAAATGGTCTCTGTTTCCTTCAACCACTTACAATCTATCTCCTATTTGGAAGAACATAGTGAAGAATGCTGAGTTTATGGCTATTTCGTTTGACATTCAGGTTGGTAATGGCTATGACACACTATTTTGGAAAGATAAATGGTGTTCCGGCCTGGTTTTCTCCTCTCATTTCAGCAGTCTAGTTAATATCACTCGACTTCAGGAGGCTTCAGTGGCAGAGGTATTGGCTGACAATGGTTCTGGTATTATAAATCTGCAGCTGAGAAGGGATCTTACTGAAGTGGGACTTGAAGAATTATTAAGCCTGCTCAACCTTTTTAGCAATGTTAGAATTTGTGCCGAGAATCATGAGAAGAGAGTTTGGAAATGGAGCATTAATAGACAATTTTCGGTTAAGTCTATTGTTCAGATTTTGAATGATGTTGGCTGTAGGATTTGGTGGAAGGATTTAATATGGTCTAACTATCTTCCTAACAAGATTAAGGTTTTTCTTTCGAAGATTGCTTGGTCTATAATCCCTACAGGGAAGAGGGCCAAAATGCTACATATCTCAGGGAATTATTCATGTGTTTTCTGTGCTATGTTTGAAGATGACCAACATCATCTGTTTTTTGGCTGTGGCATTATTATTATTCTTTGGAAGACCTTGTGCAGATTATTTGGAGTTAAGTGGGTGGATCAATCTTCTGTTATGGACCTTTTAATTTGGTGGGCCAAAGTCTGTCCTTTTCCAGATCAAAAATTTTTGTGGTTCACCATCTGTCCAGCCTTGATGTGGACTATTTGGTGTAATAGAAATAAGGGAAAATTCAGTGATCAGTTTAGCAGTGTCACTGATTTATTGAAGAATACCTTTAAATGGGTGAAAGAGTGGGGAATTGCTGTTGATATCCTGAAAGAGGGGAATTCTGTTATTTTGCAGAAGGCTGGGTCGTTGAGGGTTCTTTTTTGTTGAGGGTCCTTATCTGTAATTCTGTTTTATCCTCTTGATAAAATAGATCCTTTGTAATTTTTGTTGTGTTTTTGGTTTAATGACTTGGTTGGGGCTTTGTCCCATCAGGTTGTTTTGTGTTTTTGGGTCTTCTCTGTAATTCATCTTCTCTTCATCAATAGAATTGTGACTTTTAGTCACCTTCGAAAAAAAAATAGTTGATCTTTGTCCTCAGAAAAGAAAATAATGGTATCATCGGCATACTGTTGGTGAGATAAGTGCACACCCTGCTAAGTAACATGGAATCCTCTAGTAAGACCAATCACCTCCGCCCTAGCCCAGAAATTACACAAGATATGGGTCACCAAAATGAAGAGGAGAGGCAACATAGGATCACCCTGAGGAAGGCCTCTACCATTGTGAAAGAATGGGGTTGGTTGGCCGTTAACCAATACAACAAAGGACAGGGGTGTTCACGGTTTGGTTTGAGAATAATTTTAAAAACCAAACCAAACCGAAATGGAGAACCAAACCGTAAAAATTTGAAACCGAACCAAACCAAATTGAAATAATTTGGTTTAGTTTGCGGTTTGGGCCTTATAATAGGTCACTATGGTTAAATAGTCCACTTTAACATTATTTTCTAAAAAATAGTTAGTTAATAATTATTATTTTGAAAACTGTTTAGTTTGGGTCTTGAAATGGGTCAGTATAGTTAAACATCCTACTTTTATTAAGGGCTCAACACCTTTTTTTGCACAAGAAGGTGATCTAAAAGGCATTGTCTGAAAATAATTTGGGATTGTGTATCTTGTAATTTACATAAGCTCACATTTACCCTAAGAATTTAGCACTTATATTATGTCCTTTTAATTTAGTTTGGTTTATTTTGGTTGGTTTGGTTTATGAACAAGAGAAACCAAACCAAACTTGTTAGTTCCGTTTGGTTTCAACTAAGATTGAAGCTTTCAAAAGTTTAAACTGAACCAAACCAAACTAAATTGGTCGGTTCAGCTTGGTTTTCTAGTTTGAAACGAATAGTGAACACCCCTAGCAAAGGAGGTAGAGGAAAGACAAGCTGTCACCGAAGAAGTCCATTTTTTGCCAAAGCCCATCTTCCTCAAAATTTGGAACAAGCAATCCCAGTTGATCTTATTATAAGCTTTCTCAAAGAAGGAATTCCGGGTTGGATCGGGTTCCCGAATCGGGACCCGCCGATCCCGATTCAAATCGAGATTTGATCGGCCGAAATTGGCTGGGATCGGCTGAAATTGGCCGGATCGGGACCTGCCGATCCCGATCCGAATTGGCCTATCCGGATCGGGATCGGCCGATTATGCATTCCATACTCTCAAATTCAGCTTCAACACGAGCCCCTAGTCGTGATGGTGTTTCATAAAATGGAGACTATCATGCACTAAGAAAATTTTCCTGTATAACCACCCTTCTACTAACTTCTCCAATCTAGATGCTAACACCTTGGTGATAATCTTATACACCCCATTTAGCAAGTTAATCGTTTGTATCCTCTCAAACAGTTAGCCCTTTCCTTCTTAGGGATCAAAACCAAGAAGGTCTTATGGATGCCTCTAGGATGAGTTCTTCCCTTCTAGAATTTCAACAATACCTCAATGGTGTCGGGCAACAATGTCTCAACAATGTTGGAAGAACAACAAAGGAAAGGTATCCAGCTCAAGGGCTTTGTCACCAGCAAGAGAAAAAGTAGAACTCTTACTCTCCTTCGAGGAAGGGACGGAAGGAGATCATTAGCAAGTGAAAGCTATGTTTAGAGTGAACAACTTGGAATAAAAAATCCTGAGCATCTTGCCCGATCTGAAGATCAGAGTGGAGAACCTGATTCGCCTCCTCGAGGCACCTGATCTAGTTCAACCTCCTCCTCCCTGAAGCCAACCTTTGAAGATATGCAGTGTTCCTGTCTCCCTCTCTGATCCATCGTTCTTTGGTCCTCTGTTTTCAAAAGATTTCCTTAACAGTTCATTGAACTTATCCTTGAGCAGCTCCCTACGAACCTTGTCCTCACTCTCTAGTAGGCCAGCTTCCTCCAAGGTGTCAAGGACATCTAACTGCTCAAGACCTTTGTCCTTAGCTGCCTTCCTAGGAAGTGACCTAGAGGTAGTGTTACCAAGCCAGGATTCAGTAAATAATCAGTCACGAAGAAAAAATTGCAAGTCGGCAAAAAAAGACAAACTGAGAACTTCAATGAGAAAGTCATGAACATGCGTTAATTTTTTTTTATATATTTTAAGATGTAATATGAAATTTTTACAATATCTAATATAAAAATGAGTGATTTTTTTAAGGTATACTTTTCCTGAAAAATACATGATACATCGTGTGATTAAATCGCTACTTTTTGAATTTACGAGGATTTTGGATTCTTTCAATAAATCGACATTTATTCATGAAAGTAAGTTAATATGACAAGTGTGATTAAATCGTTGTTTTTTTTAAAAATCGCCTATTTATGTTACGCTGCCTAGGGGCACTCCACTTAGCTTGCTCCTTAGCCATGTTCTTCATTTTACCTGTAAGCCTAGCATAGCATTAGAACCTTGCTTGAAATCCTCCCAAACTGTCCTTACCAGTTCGGCAAAACCATCCTCTCTCAGCCAGTATTTTTCGAATCTGTACCTCTGATGCCTATTGAATCTGCCATAAGAACAAAGGAGAAAGGTCTGTGATCTGAGGCCGTCGTAGTCATATACTCATCCTGCATCCGGGGAAAATGGCCTTCCCACTGATGGAGCGATCCTCTCATAGGCTAGACCAAGTGTAAGTCATATTGTGAGTGTACACATCCACAAATGCAGCTTCCTTAATGAAGTCTCTGAAGTCCTCTCGCTAGGAGCCGCCACAGCGCTAAAGTTCCCACTGAGGCACCAAGGCCTATCCGCTTGTCTCTAAAAAGAAAGGAGCTGCTCCCACAAAGTCATCTTCTCAGCTCTGCTCTGAGGGCCATAGACACTTGAGAAATCCCAATCAAAGCCAGCATAGAGGCGACGGAATCTCAATGTGACAACGCATCTATCCCATGCCTGAAACCATCCACTTGCTCCACCTTTTTGGATTAAATCTTGAACTGGGTTGGACGTAAATGAATCACATATAGACTTCTAGTGCTTTGTCATTACCATACCATATGTGGGGTTTTCCTTGCATTTGTCTGGCATTGTACTCAACGTCCAATATGTAATTCTTTGCCTTGCCCATGGTATTTATTTTAGGGAAAGTTAATAATTCATTGCCTATTTCATGCACAACATTAACAGTAATTGTACTTTTATCTTTTTCCTGTCTCACAGAGTCTGCAGATGCTGCTATCTTACATGGGTACAATGCCATAGATGCATATGTTCTCTTGGTGCATTGATACATGTGTACACCAATGTGTAGGGAGCTTGACATGAGGATTGTTAGGTACTTGCCATTATGAGCATGTGAACTGCATAGCTGTAGGTTAAACAGACAAAACAGTGTTCCCTTTTTAAAAAGGAAAGTACTGTAAGTTGAAAGGACAAAAACAATAATTCAAAATCCAGATGTCCGATTTGTGACCTGTGGCACTACTTATGCCATATGATTATTTCTAACATAGTTTGCGTCATTGATAAAATTACTGGAGACTTAGGGAAGTACCAATCTGAGGAAGAAGGAATTCTTCAAATGTGGGGCTGAAGGCAAAGTCAGAGAAGGTGACTTGCGAATACCAATATGAGAAAAGAGTTCCTCAAGAGCAGACAATTGTGGGTCCATTGCGGCATAGGGGTGTTCACGGTTTGGTTTGGTTTGGTTTTAGAGAAATTTTAGAGAACCCAACCCAAACCAAACAAACTCCAAACCAAGCACTTCTGAACAAGGAATTCCGGATCGGATCGGGTCCCCAAATCGGGATCCGCCGATCCCGATCCGAATCGAGATCAGATCAGCCAGAATCGGCTTGGATCGGTCGGAATCGGCCGGGATCGGCCGAATCGGGACCTGCCGATCCCGATCCGAATCAGCCGATCCGGACCGGGATTGGCTGATTCTGCATTCCATGCTTCTGAATCCAAACCAAACCAAACTGAAATAATTCGATTTGGTTTGGTTCGGTTTGGTTTTAGCCGTCATAATGAGACCCTATCTTTCAAATAAGTCTTCAATAATGTAACAATTTATAAAATAAATGAATAATTCTTATAAACAAAGAATAAATATACTATTTAGTTATTTTAATTAGCTTTTAAATAGATGGTTTAAGATATAATGATGAAAGAAATTAAATTATTTTAATAAGGGGTCATATTACTCTTTACACTTTAATTTAAAACAAAAACTTATATTATACTTTACATATACATGGAGGAAGATGTTCTTGATTTAAATAGAACGGATCATAGTAGTTAAGATATACAACAACGACTAAATATTTACACTAAATTTACGCTCTTATAAGTAATTCGGTTTGGTTTGGTTTTAAAAGGAGTAGAAACCAAACTAAAGCAAAATTTCTTGTCAGTTTGGTTTGAACCCAAACCAAAATGTTTTAGACTTCAAACCAAACCAAACCAAACCGAACGAGTAGTTCGGTTTGGTTTTTTGGTTTGAACCAAATAGTGAACACCCCTACCGTTGCCTGCGAGGGTCCAGTTGTATTCTAGGCATGTATAACAAAATTATTCTTACACCCATACCGAATCCTGTCTTCAAATGTGGGGTGTCAAATCATAGTGAGAATCAACAATGACAAATGCCAATTATCCCCACAGAGATGGTTGACCGGGATACTCAGATTCAGAATAAAGTAGGACAATTTCTTTAACTGTGGGCTAGTTGTTCAGAAGGGTCTATTACTCAAGCTAAGAAAATGGATTGGAGTATTATTGGGGATCAGATAACACCATGACAGGATACACACAGGAACACAGTTATCCTTGGGAAGTACCAAAGGTTTAAATGGTTGCTTTTTCTATAGTGCAAAAAAATATTGGACAGACAACTCATTTGGAATTAGTTATGCAAATGCCAGGATGCACACAAGCATCCATTATGCATGATTTGTGATTGTAATCAGGTCAGGATTCATTTGGAAAGAAACAGGGTTGGGAATGAGAGAGCTCAACAGTTCGATGGAAGACCAAGGTTCAACGGAGCGTTCTAACTGCAGTCCTTTGCTTTGTGGATTGCCACAAGTCTAAGAATGGGGACATGCCCTTCTGCATGGAGAAAGTTTGTCTGCTAAATGAATATTTCAGGAATTTAATTACCAATACATGGAATCAAGGGGATTCTTAGCAGGATGAGAATAAAAGTTTGGCATTGAGGCTGAAAAATCTCAAAACTGCCTTCAAAGCCTGGGCTAGTAGGTGGACAGAAAGAATGTCTACTGGAGGGCATTCATCATTTGGAATCCCTTGAAGACAAATTGGCTCCTTTTCCCACAAGAAAAACAGGAGTAGGCGACTTTAAAGGCTTGTTTGCAGAATGGGATGGAAGTGCAAGAAGTGAGATGGGGACAAAAATTCAGGCCATTATGGCTCAGGGAGGGAGACATCAATGCCAATTTCTTCCATAAAAGTGCTGATCGGAGAAGTTGTAACTTTATTTCCATACTCAATGAGGATGATAGCTGGATAGAAGATGAAGGCTTTATTGTAGGCAAGATCATTAATCTGCAGTGAACTCTTTCCAAGTGAGAATAGATTGGATCCAGTTGCAGTCAAACTTGACTAGGGGGACATTTCTGTCTTGATGTCAGATATTACTGAGAGAGAGGTAGAGACATTTGTTTTCAGCCTTGGCGGGGAGAAAGCTCCAGGACTTGTAGATTTCCTATGGCTTTTTCTAACGGAATGTTTGGAGTTTCGTCAGAGATGCCATTGTTAAGCCTATATAGGTTTCAACAGCTGTAGTGACTGGGAAAACATTAACCAGACTTTTCTGGTGTTGATATCCAAAAAAGAGGATGTCCTGAAGCTGAAAGACTTTAGGCTCATCACCCTTTTGAAAGGTCACACAATGTTTTTGTTAATGTTCTACTGGATAGGGGAAGGTAATTGATAAGTTACTCGAGAAAAATTGGAGTGCCTTCATTCCAGTAAGAAGTCTTGAAGATTCATATTTAATGGCTCATAAGGTATTATTTTCCTTTTTTTTTTTTTGAAGGAAAGTGGATTGCACCACCAAATTTATAATGAAAACAAGTAGAGTAGTATAATTTAGGGTAGGAGAGGTTCCTTACAGAGACAAACAAAAAATCTAAAATATATTCTAGATAGCATGAATAATTTCCCCCCAACTATGGAAAGAAACTTTCAGAAGAAATCTACACCAGTTATAGAGGAAGGATAAAGCTCTAAAAGACATGTTTTCCATGTAGATTTTGCTTCCCTTGAAGATGCTGTCATTTCTTTCTTTTCAAATGCTTCGGTAAATGGCATGAGGGATGCGAATTAGAATCTGGGACTTTTCTACTTTTCCAAGCTGTCTGCGCAGATTATTTTCCATTACAAATGGGAAAAAGAATGGGCTTGCTTGCAAACTAGATTCTACTAAAGCTTATATTGGGTTTCAATGCCTTCAAAATATGGTGAATAATCATTGCTTCCCTGAAAGTGTGGAGGGATTGTGCTTTTCCTTGATGACAACTTTCTCAGTAATATTTGTAAGATGTCTAAAAGGGAAGGTTTGATTCAAGGGGTGAGGATCCCTAGAACTCCAACTTGCATATCCTACATGTAGTATGCAATTATAGTCTTTTTACTAAAAGAACATTAGACATAGTTTGGGAATGAAGGTTACTTTTGACAAAAGTTCTATGTAAGGAACTAATATGGAAAATGGGTTGGTGTAAGAATTTGCTGAGAAAATGGGCTACAAGGTGGAGAAATTGCCTGTTACCCAACCTGGGTTTGTCACTACAATTAAAGGTTCGCCGTATCGCAGATCTGGATTGGATCGGATCTGGTCAGATACGAGTCAGATCTGATTCGGATAGGCCTGACTCGGGACGACTCGCATGAGTCGTACGAATCGGGCCTGTTCAGGACGGTTCAATATATTTTTTTTGGAAATAAATATTTAATTTATTGACATAAATATGCACTTTTATAAACTCTATTTGATGTTTCTTGTTACAGTAAATGAGTATGAGTCACATTTAAGAGGAAAACATCAATTTCATGCATTTAACTATGTAAAAATGATATCCTAGCATGTTAATTAAGAGGAATTTAATACAAGAAACATCAATTTGCAAAAGAAAGTGACACACCAAATCTCATAGAAGGATCAAATATAAATTTTTAAGCATTAACACTAATACTAAAAACTTCTAAGTTTCTCAAAGATAATAATATACATGACATATGTAGTATATGAGTGATGAAATAACTCAATCATCCTCACCAAGTCATCAGAAGAAACAAAAAACTCTTCATTCTCTCCACCAAAGTGTAACTCAATCTAGATAGAAGGTGGGACATGTGATTGTTTCTGAATATATCTAACTATATGAACAAATGATAGTGTGTAGACATCAGTAAATGGAACATGAAACTCTAAAAAGAATACTCGCACAGTACCTACAATATCTGCCATACATCCTCCTGTCGATGTAGATGACGAAGGACGAGTCGATGATGTAGGTGGTCTGGCTGTCGGCTGTCTAGGTCCCGTGCCTTCTCCTGCATCAGAAACCTCTGGAACTGTACATAGATGTCACGAGGGACTGAAGGACACTGTGGCCATCGATAAGAGTTAGATGCATCAGAATTATACTGTCCCACACCTGAGCTTCTCTCATCCTATGTACTCTACCCATTAAAGTCTCTCATCATATTGTGCAACCTGTACTCATACATGATGGTGCCAAGCTCGGGATCATAATAGCGCTCATCATATGAGGATGAGTCAGTGTGCATCTGAGCTGGCATACCTACTGCCCCCTCCGATGATATGGAACCTTTATTAGAGCCCGAGGTAGTGCCTCCACACGGTCACCTGCTTGACGAGCTTAATGGTCATTATCCTGAGTAACGTGCGTGAAGTCCTGCTCCGCAGTAAAAATGATCATGCCTCCCCCACCCCTACTAGCATGGCTGGTGCCAGGACTACGACCACCACTAATAACACCCTCACTACCACCCCCGCCACCTCCCTCGTCACCATCATCTCTGTCATCTCCAGCTGATGAATCAAATCCATTCTCTAATACTCTAGTATCAAAAAGGGATGGTGTCTTATCTTGATCATTAGGATTTAGTGTGTCTAAGTCTGTAATGTCAAGTGAATCATCTGGGACTGCATCCTTCTTATTCTTGCTCTTTTTGGATCCTCCTAACACCTTTGACATATGGGACTTCATGCTACTCCATCCATTCTTTCCCTTTGAACTTACTTTTTTGCCACCTGCATGCTTCTAGACTACACCAGCTGAGAGGCGTACTGGAGGGCATACACTGGAATGACGTAAACTCTGACTAGAAAGTTATGCACTTCCACTATATGCAGGCTAAGATCTGGATGGATGTCAAGGTGCAGCTACAACTAGAGGATGCTGAGGTGTAGGTGCAACTTGAGGACGTTGAAGTATAGGTGCAAATGGAGGATGCTGAGGTGCAGGACCTTACATTAGCCGCTCCCACTCTACATCATCATCCCGAGCTACTCTTCTCTTGCCCTTTGTGACCAACTGATGATGATCATCATCAGCCTCTAAGTCAACCTTTTGATCATGACCTTGTGTTTGATCCTGATTATGACTTTGTCCAACAATATATTCATTATCATAGTTTCCGTTATGGCGTACTACTGTTGATACTTTTGCTGCCAAGAAGGTGTTAGGACAAGGACTTTCATCAGGATCTAATGTCTCATCAAGTTCTTGCTCCATATGATCTGTTGTTCTGGCAACCCAAGCAACTATAGGATCCTCATCATCTCAAAGGTAACTAAGAGCAGTGGGATCATAATCACCTTCTTCCTTCTTTGCATCATGCTGCAAATGTTTAATATTTAGTCTCATATTGTAGTGGACATACACAAGCTTATCTAAGAGGATGTGTGACAAGTGATTCTTAATCTTTGTATCTATGAGTGCAAAGGTAGACCAATTTCGTTTACATGTATTGGAGGAAGAAGTTTGCGACAAGACCTTGATGGCTATCTCTCTTACCTTGGTGCAAACTTGCCAAAACTCAACCATCAGTCAGTTACAAAACAAATAATAGAAGTTTCTATCAAGATATGAAAAATTGAAAGACAAGTATGTAGAATTCTTCTCTAAACAGTTTCTTTTATACCAGCATTATATCTCTCACGGTCAACTATAACTGATGGCTCTGCAAAGGTATATTTATATAGATAGTTTTACTTATTGAGTAGATTATAAAATATTTTATATTTTAAAAATTATTTAATGATTTAATAATCATATTAATAAATTCTTCTCCATACCCTCGAATTTTGAATCAAAATTTTACCAAACATGTGAAAGTCATAGATCTATGCTCAACATCACATAAATAGATCCTTTATTTATTATTTATTTTTTTGTATTTTTTAACATTTAATAAAAATCTAGAAATCAACTCCAAATTTGAATAAATCTTAATTTTTTCATATCAAAATTACAAAGAGACAATAGATCTACCTATTCTTCATGTTTAATATCCTAAATAATATCAAACAACAAAAAAAGAAGATATATATAAAAAAAATTAGAGTTTGGATGCTTACCTTCTTCAAGTCGGATGAAAACGGTCTTTGCAGCTTGAAAACCCCTTCTCCTCTAATAAAATCACCTCCAAAGCTTGAAATCTCATTGGATCTCCCAACAATACTAAGAAAAATGAAAAACACAGAGGGGGAAAGGGCTAGAAGGGTGTGGGTGCTTCGTGAACAAAAACGTAGCAGACTAGAAAATGGGGGCTTTAGGGCGTACAGTATCTAGGCATATCGGGTCGGACTCAGCCCGGATCGCACTGACTCGAGACGAACCGCAACCGGCTCTCACTGTATCGCAGCGGCTCGAGTCCGTATCGTGTGTTTAGGCACGAGTCGGACCTAATACAACTCGAGTCGGTGCGATCCGGAGATGGTCCAAGTCGGATCATCCGATCCGAGCGTGCTAGCAGATCGGGTCGGCCTAGATACAAGTCGACTCGTACGAGTCGGCCTAATCCGGTACGATACGGCGAACCTTGCTACAATATTGGCAAATCAGTTTCAGTGATTTAAAAGTTGGCTGCCTAGGTGACTAGGCAGGTCGCCTAGTAGGTTTGCGCCCCATTCCTGCCCAGGCAGGAATTGACTTGTCTTCTTTTGTGATAGTTTTAGTTGGATGTCTTCACTTCTCGTTGAAAGACCTTGATACCCCTACTAATAACTCATATATGGCTTTGTAAATTGTCCGTTGAATAAACACATCTCATTTGTGTGGCATGCCCATAAGGGCCATGATGGAAGGTTCATTGTGTCTATGCCTAGGACATGACTCTTTGTCTTCTTTGTCTGCCCTGTGACAGCATCTGTGAGGACTACTGCTACATGGAGACTTAGCTCGTCCAGAAAAAGTACAACTAGCGGCAACTGTGGCCTCCGGAGAGGATCCTCTCATACTTGTAGATGCTGGCATATTAGCTTTGATGTTTAATACTATATTATTCTTATTCTTGAAAGCGTAGTTACTAACTTAGCAAATTAAGATTTATAAATGAATCGTGTACTTTATGATGCTTATGTAAGTAAATATGAAATGTCTATACTTAACAGCATTACCAATTAGGAGAGTGCGTATATAAGAAAGTCAAAGAAAAATGGTCCGAAAAAATAGTGCCTTGGATTTGAGGTTCCTGCCTTGCCACCTAGGCAGCCCACCTAGCCAGTAAGGGGGTCAGCCAACTCACTCCTTCTAGGCATTTTTAAAACATTGATCAGTTCTTCAATCAGGATCCCTTTATTCTAAGAATGCAGAACAAGGATGGCAGTACCGGTACCGGTACCCACCGATACCGGTACCGGTACGTACCGGTCCGGTACCGGCCGGTATCGGCCCGGTACCGGTCAGTACCGGCCCAAAACCAGTCTGGTACCGGCCGGTACCGGCCCGGTACCGGTCGGTACCCACGGTACCGGTGCCGGCCGATACCGGTACGTACCGGTATCGGCCGGTATTGCCATCCATGATGCAGAAAGGTAGTGTTTGGGAGGTTATTTCTTAACCTCCGTCGGGACCTGACCTAGACGTCTCTTCTATCGGATTATTTGGAAATCCATTTTTTTTGTTTATCTAGAGAAATATAGGTCGGTTTTATATTTTATCGGACTATGAGAACTTGGGATTAGCCCTCAGGGAATTCGGAACTTCGAATCAGGCGAAAATTCGAGTATATGACCTCTCTCCACTGACCTCGGTCAGTGTTAATTACGTCGAGCAACTGCTCGGCAACCTTTGATTAACCGTCCGTATGATGCCCTTATAACATGCAACACTACTACTACAGGCAGCACATACATATGAATATGAAGGTGTATTTTAGGTTGAGCCTTTGGCCTCACCCCAGTTTGAGATAGGTTTTATATGTTTTTGAATTAATTCCAATGTATTTGGGTTGATTCCAAGTTATCTGGATTATTTCCAAATATTTTAAACCCATAGGGGTGTTTTTGCAATTATACAAATTTTAGGAATTATGGAGGTATTATGATTTATAAGCATATGAGAGCAAGTTTTAATGGTTCTAAAGCCTTATGAGATTTGTGAAATTAATTTTTAAGTGTATAAGGGTATTTTAGTAATTTGTACCCTAAACCGGGCTTATTATAGTTAGAGTCTATTTTCTTATGAGATTTTTATTGTATGGAGGGTATTTTGGTCATAAAATAAGTTCTGATATTTTTAAGGATTTTATCTGATTTTTATAGATTTTTATTATGAGTGAGGGTATTTTCGTAATTTTATTAAGTTCTATATACATTTTTAATTATTTAAGAAACTTTTATACTCTTTCAGATTTGGTTTTCTGTTTTTTACTGATTTTTAATGATTTTATTTTATTGATTTTACTGATTTTTATGATTAATTAATTAATTAATTAAATATATGAGGGATATTTTGGGTTATTTAATTCAATATGATTTTTAAGTTGCATTTTTTATTTTTACTGATTTTTCCAGATTTTTTATATAATTTCATAAATTCTTATTAATTAATTAATTATAGGTTATTTTTGACTTAAGTATGATTTTATTAAGATTTCTGAACTTATATTTAATTTATTTATTGGGGGAGGTCAAGGTTAAGTTGAAGGTGTACACATATTTTTGGGTTTATGAAATTAAGTATACATGTATATAAAGTATGAAAACATGATATTATTTAATTATTTTAATGACACACAAGCACACATTTCAGCCATGAAAATATCGGTCTTTATTTCGACAGGGATTCGCCTTATAAGAAGGCATATTACAATAATTATTCGGCAGAGCCTCTCCTTAGGATTGAACCTTCGGAAGAAAGACTCCCCGAAACGGAAAAGAACTCCAAAAAACGTAGCAAACCCGGGTTAAGAAATCCGAATTTGGTCTTCAAGCAGAACTTCCCCTCTCAATTCCACACTCCTTGTATACGGATGTGTATATGTTGCTGTGTGTGTATGCCTTGTGTCTTGGATTTGGGGGCCAAGGGGCTCTATTTATAGGCCCGAATTTGGGCCGGTAGGGGGTGCCACCGGATGGGCATACGGTGGGGGGTGCCACCGGTTTCCATCTCCCTCTTCCTCTTTTTTTATTCACATGGGTCAGAGAAGAGGGTGAGAGAGAGCATTGAAAAAGAGAGAGGGGGGGGGGGGGATCCGGTGGGCACCCCCACCGGTTCCAACTGGTGGGGGGGTGCCACCGGTTTGGACCCCCCACCGGTTGGGAACCGGTGGGGGGGTGTTCCCCTCCCCCACTTCCTTTCCTTTTTCTGATTTTTGGGCTCTTAAATGAGCCTTGGTTTAGATTTGGGGTTTTGGTCAAGTGTGAATGGGGTTAGGATGGGGGATTAAATGAGAGTCTTTTGTGGGATTCTTAAACAAGTGTGAAAAGGATTTAAGAACCCATTAATTCTCACCCCTCTTTAATCCCCCCCCCCCTTCATTTTTAAATTTCAAAAAAGAGAGAGAAGGAGGGAACTCCTCCCATCCCCCCCCCCCCCCCCACTGGTTTCTCTCTTGGAACCGGTGGGGGGTTCCCAACCGGTGGGGGGTCCCCCCACCAGTTCCACCTCTCTCTCTCCTCCCTCCTTCTTTCCTATTTAAATAAAGGGGGAGAGAGAGGGGGTCCACTTGACTTGCTCTTTTTCCATTTTGGGATATTTCCACTTTGGGAGTTTTGGAGATTTTTTTCTCTATTTGGGTTGCAGATTTTGGTGCCCTGTGGGACTGATTTTTGGGTTCATTTGGGGTCCTTATTGGGCCTTATATTGGGTCCCTTATTGGGCCATCTATTGGGCCTATCACCCTTTGCCATTGGGCCTTCATTTGGGGCCATTTTGGGCAAGTCTTGGGACTGATTTTGGCCCATTTTGGGACTGGTTTTGGCCCATTTCGAGACTGATCTTGGCCCTTATTTCGCAGCATTTGGCTCCCCCTTGTTGCTGCATTTTAGGGTCCTCCTTTGGGCCTCACCATCAAGGGTTGTTAAGAAGGCTTAGGAGTTGATTTCGGAAGCCTACGAGGGTGATTTGGGGCTGTTTTAGGCCTCTGTAAAATCCCGATCGAGGCCTTTTTGGCCTAGGTATGCTTCCTATTCCCTTACCCTTATGATGTGAGCCTATGGCTTTATATTTTTCCATATACACTCGTATCATAGGTACATATTTTGTTTTGCATAACATAGTTCTTCGTGAACATGTCGTTATGCATATGTATATATTTTCCTATAGTGAGCTCACATTGATGTGAGTATATGCCATATGCATATGCATGCATACTGAAACGGCATTATTTGCATAAAAAAATTTCGGGTTCAACAGGTAGATAACTTGTCTAACTCTATGCTCTCTTAAGCATGCCTCTTCGTTAGTTATCTAAAGACAACATGTAAGAAAATAGACAACGTGAGGAGAAACCTTTTTTTTGGGATGCACTAATGATAACTCAAGTGCTTTCCACTAGTCAAGTGGAAATTAATTTGTAGACCTGTGGAGAAGGGTGGACTGGGGGGTGGGTTGAAAAATCTGTATATCATGGATCTGTCATTTATAGAAAAGTTGGTGATGCGGCAGAATCCGATTCGGCCCATTGCAGCAGGCCCAAACCCCATTCAGCCCAACAGTAGCAGTATTAGGCCCTCCGGCGGCCTTCGGCCCGTTAGCGGCCCAGCAGCCCTCGGCCCATAAGCGGCCCAGTCGCTCCCGGCCCGGCAGGCTTCAGCCCGTCAGCGGCCCACCAGCCTACGGCCCGGGAACAGCACGGCGGCCCAGGGCCCAGCAGGCTTCGGCCCGTCAGCGGCCCAACCCCCTTCGGCCCGGTAGCCGAATCCGGCCCACTCCGGTGGCGGATCAGACGCTATGGCGGTTTATCAGTAAGCCTCCTTTTAGTCCTATATCGGCTGCCACCGTTAACCATCCGCTACCCTCCGCTATAAGTATCCTGCTACTTATGGCCAAGGAGGGGGGTGGGAAAAACGGATGCCCCCCTAAGCTTCCGAAACCCCTTAAAGGACTGCTGTCCGAATAGGGTTCTAGCTATTTCTTCTTGCTTCCTGAATCGAATCTTCTTCAGAAGCTAACTTGACCGTCGGAGGGGGTTCCCCAGGGCTGACGCCCGGGACTCCTGCTGACTGGTTCTTCTTCTTCTTTCCCTCCTGCAGGGGCTCGGTTCGAATCATCGCCGACCTCCCCGAGTCGGTCTCGGCCGCCGACCTCGGACTCCTCTCCCCGGTCTCGACGCCGAACGTCGGCTGCACCGCGCCAGGAGACTCGGTCTCACGCTGAAGTAGCCTTCGGACTCGCCGTCCGAGGGCGATCCCGTCGGTCGCCCCGCGCCGGGAGACTCGGCCTCGCGCTGAAGGTGCCTTCGGACCCCCTCGTCGGAGAGCGAGCCGTCCCCCCGTCCGATCTCGGACTTTCCGGCTTCTGCTCCGACGCTCGTCTACAGCTCCGCCGACAGGAGCTCCTGCTCGCGCCGCGCCTTCGTCCGACCGAAGGAGCAGCGGCTCACTATCCAAGAGCAGCTCCGGCGGCAGATCGCGCCCCCCGCGGGCGGATCCTCTTCATTCCAGAATAGCCTCGGCTTCGCCCTGTTGTGGATCCCCGTCGGGTCCCCTCGTCACCGTTCGATCCGGACCGGCTCCGGATCCTCCTTGTTTCGGATCCCCGTTTGCGGGATCCGGTCGTGATAGATCCAGTCTACATCACGTGGCGCCGTCTGTGGGAAACCAACAAAACAAGTCATGTCTCAGCGACCTGTGACCCGACGATCCGGGCAGAGCGGAGCGGAAGTGCGGGAGGCTTCGGCACAGATGCCGCTTTCCGAAGGCGCGCCATCTGCCCCGCCGAACCCGCCTCTGCCGACCATCCCGGAGTCCTTCGGCTCGGAAGACCGAGTGGGGGTACTCCAGCAGCAGGTGGCCACGCTGGCCGCTGCCCTCACATCCCTAGCGCCTCTTCAGGAGATGGTATCTGCCATCGCCCAGCGCATGGGACTGACGGGGCAGCCTCCCCAGCAGGCGCCGCTCCCCCCACTCTACTCAGTACAAGACGTCCGGTTCCGACCGGTGCCTGCGCCAGCCTCTCTCTACGAAGCTGCGGCGGCGCGCAGCGAGCCCTCGGCATTGCCTGCCCGAGCTCCCCGCGTCGATCGCCCGACGGAGCAGGATTATGCTTCGTCGGAGTACCATCCGGCCCGCACCGGAGGGCCATCCGTCGCCACATCGGCCGCCCCGGACCTGGACCAGCGGCTGACGGCGATGCGCAAGGAGATGCAGCAGATGGTGTCCCGGCCTCACGGGGCGCCCCTCGCCAGCAGCATCCTGGAGCAGACCCCGTTCACGGCGGAGCTCCTGGCCACTGAGGTGCCCCCCGACTTCAAGCTGCCGAAGGGCCCTCCTTATGATGGGATGACAGATCCGGTCTGTCATTTCCGGAAGTTCAACTCCTACCTCCGGGTCCGGGGGATCTCCGAGGCAGTCCGCTGCCGTCTCTTCCCCCTCACCCTTGAAAAGATCGCCCTCACCTGGTTCGAGACGCTGGCCCCCAACTCCATCCACTCCTTAGCACAGTTGGGCCAGTTGTTCATCGACCAGTTCTATGATGCCACCCGGCAGAGCAAGACCTCCGCTAGTCTGCTGGCTATTCGGCAAGGTCCTGCCGAGACTCTCCAGGACTACTTCACCAGGTTCCGGACCGAGGCCGCCCAGATCCCGAACCTCGACAGCTCAATCGCGGTTTCGGCCGTGATCAGCGGGTGTCGGGACGAGGGGCTCCTCGGTTCCATTGGGAAGCGCCATCCCCCGACCTTCCAGGACCTCGTGGCACGGGCCCACAAATACATCAACCGGGAGGCCCTGATGCTGTCCAGAGGAAGAGGCGCCACCGAAGCCATCTCGGCACCTGCTCCCCAGGTGGTCCGACCTCGGCCGGAGGACCAGGAGTCCTCGCGGAAGCGCTATCGCAGGGAGGAATGGGACAGGGAGAGGCGACGGGACGCGCAGCCGCGGTACCTACCCTTACCTGCTCCCCCTTCCCGAATGCTCATGGAGGTGAAAGGCATGCTCCGACGGCCCGATCGCATCAAGACCGATCCCCGCCGAAGGGATCCCGGCAGGTATTGTGAATACCACCGGGAGATCGGCCACACGACGGATGAGTGTCGGCAGCTCCGGGAAGAGATTGACCGCATCATCCGGGAGGGGAAACTGCCGCAGTACCGCCGGGAGCAGCCACCGCAACAGAACCAGGACGCCCCTGCAGCGCCCAGACAACAGCAGCCCTCAGCAACAGAAGCCGCTCCTCCGCCCAAAGCCACCTCGGCCCCGGTTGAATCATCCCATCAAAGACCCAGTTCTGGGTCTATCATGATGATATCCGGAGGACCAGGGGAAGGGTCCAGGCCGCGGCAGCGTAGCACAGTAGCAGCAGTTGAGGGCGAGCTGAAGAGGCCTCGTCTGGAAGACATCACCTTCGGCGCCGAGGACCTGACGGATGTTCAGGTCCCTCACGACGACGCTCTCGTCGTCAACGCTGTAATAAATAACTTTGATGTACATAGGATCTTTGTGGATAATGGAAGCGCCCCAAACATCTTGTTTTACGATTGTTTCGAGAAAATGGGATTGAGTGAGGCTAGTATGAAGCCTCATCGGGGCCCTCTCTTCGGTTTTAACGGCTCGCCCTGCCGAGTAGAAGGTATTGTTCGGCTTCCTGTGACCTTAGGCTCCGCCCCCTGGCAATTGACCGTTGAAATGGACTTTGCCGTTGTAAAGATCGAGTCAGCCTACAACGCCATATTCGGCCGAAGGCTCATCGGCGGGGTCGGAGCCGTGCCCTCATCCTTCCATCAGAAGCTGAAGTTTCATACCGACCACGGGATCGGCAAGGCCAAAGGAAACCAAGAAGCCGCTCGGCAATGCTACATGATTTCGGTCAAAGGGAAGAACGCAGCTGAAACCCTAGCGATCGAGTCATCAGCCGAAGCGTCTCCGGGAGAAGCACTCCTCGCCGTCCCTGTTCCAGGAGGCGAAGGACGAGTCCTGATGATAGGCTCCGACCTGGAGAAAGGTGAAGCAGAGAGGCTTACCGAGTTCTTGAAAAAGAACCTCGACATCTTCGCCTGGTCTCCGGCAGACATGCCCGGGGTGGACCCGGAGGTAGCAGAGCACCGACTCCATACCGATCCCAATCAGCCTCCGGTGAAGCAGAAGCGGCGCACCTTTAACCAGGAAAGGAGAGCCGCCATCCAGGCTGAAGTACAAAAGAGACTGGACGCCGGACATCTCCGAGAAGTGCATCATCCAGACTGGATAGCCAATGTGGTCATGGTGCCAAAGAAAGATGGCAAATGGCGCATGTGCGTGGACTTCACCAACCTCAACAAGGCCTGTCCAATGGACAGCTTTCCACTGCCTCGGATAGACCAGGTGGTGGACGCCACTTCTGGCCACGAGCTCTTAAGCTTCCTCGACGCCTATTCAGGCTACCACCAGATTCGGATGCATCCGGACGACGAGAGCAAGACCAGCTTCACCACCGATTTGGGTCTATACTGCTACACCCGAATGCCCTTCGGTCTGAAGAACGCCGGCGCGACATATCAGCGACTGGTCAACAAGGTATTCGCCGCGCAGCTCGGCCGAAACATGGAGGTCTATATAGACGACATGTTGGTGAAGAGCCGCGTTGCTGCGGAGCACCTGGCCGACCTGGCCGAGACTTTCTCCGCCCTCAGGCGGTACAAGATGAAGCTGAACCCGGCCAAGTGCGCCTTCGGGGTAGCCTCCGGCAAGTTCCTCGGCTACATGGTCACGCACCGAGGGGTGGAGGCTAATCCCGAGAAGGTTTCGGCCATCATAAAGATGCGCCCCCCGGCTAACCTCCGAGAGGTACAGAAGCTGAACGGGAGGATCGCAGCTCTCAGCCGCTTCATGTCCAGGGCGGCCGACTACTGTTTTCCCTTCAAGCTGCTGAAGAAGGCCAACAACTTCGACTGGACGGAAGAGTGTCAGACAGCCTTCAATCAGTTGAAGGCCTACCTCTCCAAAGTCCCCATCCTGTCGAAACCGATTTCCGGGGAGCCTCTGAGCCTATACCTCGCAGTCTCCGAGACGGCCCTCAGCACCGTCCTTGTCCAAGAACAAGAAGGCATTCAGAAGCCCGTTTATTACACCAGCCGAGCCCTTCAGGGAGCGGAACTCCGGTACCAAGCCCTGGAAAAGTTGGCTCTGGCCCTCGTCACTTCTGCAAGAAGGCTTCGGCCGTACTTCCTGGCCCATTCTGTGAAAGTCCTCACCAACCAGCCCTTGAGGCAGGTTCTCTCCCGACCAGAGGTGTCCGGCAGGCTGGCAAAGTGGGCAATTGAGCTAGGAGAGTTCGACATCTCCTACGCCCCTCGAGTAGCAATAAAAGCCCAAGCATTGGCAGACTTCATCGCCGAGCTTACCCCCGGCGCTTGCACGACGCCGCAGCCAGAACCCGAGGTGGCCGAAGCCGAGGCTCTTTCAGCACCGGCACCACCGGACGAATGGCGACTCTTCGTGGACGGCTCCGCGTGCTCCACGGGCAGTGGCGCCGGATGGATCCTGGCATCACCCGAAGGAGTCGTGACGGAGTACGCCCTGCGTTTCTCCTTTCCTGCAACTAACAACGCCGCCGAGTATGAAGCCCTCATTTCCGGCCTCCAAGCCGCGAAGAAACTCGGCGCCCGGAACTTAAAAGCCTTCAGCGATTCCCAGTTAATCGCCGGCCACGTCTCCGGGGAGTATGAAGCTCGGGACGCAGTGATGGCGTCTTATCTCCAGGTAACTCGCAAGATCCTCGCTCAATTCGATTCTTGTGAAATCGTGAGGATCCCGAGAGCCGAGAATACCCGGGCCGATGCCCTTTCCCGGTTGGCGTCAACCCAAGACGGGGGCGGAGGCCGGATGATCCTCGTCGAGGAGCTCGCCGAACCTAGCCTCGGCGAAACCGAAGCCATGCAGATTGCTGAAGCAGAAGCCGAGACATGGATGACTCCCCTCATCGCTTTCCTTCTCCAAGGAGAAGTCCCTCCAGATCCTAGGGAGGCGAAGCGCATCCGGCAGCGCTCATCCCACTTTCTCCTTTTGGACGGGGTGTTGTACAAGAAATCATTTGGCCGACCTTTGCTGCGGTGCCTCGGCTCGGCCGAGGCCGACTACGCCATAAGGGAAGTCCACGAAGGGGTGTGCGGGGCGCATGCGGAAGGAAGGGCCCTGGCTCACAAGCTCCTAAGGCAAGGCTACTGGTGGCCCACGCTTCGAGAGGACGCTTTAGCCCTCGTACGGCGCTGCGACCAGTGCCAGAGGTTTAGCTCCCTCACTCATCAGGCAGCCACCCTTCTGACCCCGTTATCTGATCCCTGGCCTTTCGCCCAATGGGGAGTCGACATCCTGGGACCTTTTCCCGTCGCCACCGGCCAAAGGAAATTCCTCATCGTGGCAGTCGACTACTTCACCAAATGGGTCGAGGCCGAACCCCTCGCCTCAATAACCGACAACAATGCTTGGAACTTCGTGTGGAAGTCCATCATTTGCCGGTTCGGCGTCCCTCGAGCCATCATCTCAGACAACGGAAAGCAGTTCGATAGCCGACGGTTCGGTGATAACTGCGCCAGCTTCGGCATACTCCACAAGTTTACTTCGGTAGCGCATCCTCAAGCGAACGGCCAAGCCGAAGTCACTAACCGAAGCCTTTTACAGGGATTGAAAACCCGACTCGGCGAAGCTAAGGGCCGATGGGTGGAAGAACTGCCGAGTGTCCTGTGGGCCTATCGGACGACGAGCCGAACCCCCACCGGCGAAACTCCCTTCCGCATGGCCTATGGGGTAGAGGCCGTCATTCCCATAGAGATCGGCCTCCCTTCTCCCAGAGTCATTGCCTATAATACGGAAGCCAATGAGGAAAGTCTGAAAGACCACTTGGACCTCATTGAGGAGGTCCGAGATAAAGCTCGTATCCGACTGGCGGCTTATCAGCAACGAATGGCCAAGTACCATAACACTCGAGTAAAGCCCCGGAGCTTTGAAGTGGGGAATCTCGTGTTAAGGAATGCCCATGCTTCCAAGCCAGCCGAAGCCTCGGGGAAGCTTGCCCCCAACTGGGAGGGGCCCTACCGGGTCAGGGAGGTAATCAGACGAGGAGCTTACCGGTTGGAAACCCTTTCGGGCCAACCCCTTCCTCGCACATGGAATGTGGAGCGCCTTCGGCGTTATTACATGTAAGTCAACTCTCCCCAGGCTTTTAGCCGGAGGCTATAAATACAGAAACTCGCTTTCTTTCAGAAAAACTTGTTATGGTTTTCTCTAAAGTCCGTGTAAACCGTACCGGGAGTGGCTTCGGCCATGCAAACCGTATCGGGAGCGGCATGGTTCTCTCTAAGTCCGTGTAAACCGTACCGGGAGTGGCTTCGGCCATACAAACCGTATCGGGAGCGGCATGGTATTCTCTCTAAGTCCGTGTAAACAGTACCGGGAGTGGCTTCGGCCATGCAAACCGTATCGGGAGCGGCATGGTATTCTCTCTAAGTCCGTGTAAACCGTACCGGGAGTGGCTTCGGCCATGCAAACCGTATCGGGAGCGGCATGGTATTCTCTCTAAGTCCGTGTAAACCGTACCGGGAGTGGCTTCGGCCATGCAAACCGTATCGGGAGCGGCATGGTATTCTCTCTAAGTCCGTGTAAACCGTACCGGGAGTGGCTTCGGCCATGCAAACCGTATCGGGAGCGGCATGGTATTCTCTCTAAGTCCGTGTAAACCGTACCGGGAGTGGCTTCGGCCATGCAAACCGTATCGGGAGCGGCATGGTTCTCTCTAAGTCCGTGTAAACCGTACCGGGAGTGGCTTCGGCCATGCGAACCGTATCGGGAGCGGCATGGTATTTTCTCTAAGTCCGTGTAAATCGTTCCGGGAATGGCTCCGGCCACGTATACCGATTCTGGAGGCGCCAAGGCATATCTAAGTTCGCGCAAGCGGAAGCGTGAAGGGCTTCGGCCATCTGACAAGCGTAAGAAGCAGCAAGATGCCCCTAAGGGATCATATGAACCACCATAGTAAAGGCCCCGGCCGAATACTGTGACGACGTTCTATCCGAACCGGCATCGGGTTTCGGCCTTACAAGCTATAGCGAACGACGACGGGATCTAAGGCTCCTGAAGGGCTACATTCGGTCGATCGTACGCAAGCAGCCAGGTAAAGCCAAAAACCTTCCTTCCATTTTTTAAGGCAAAGGGAGATACAAAGCTCAGCCGTACGCCTGGCCAAGAGCTTACAAAAGTAAAGCAAAAAGAAAACCGAGGGGAACCCTCGAATCAATCCTCGACAACCCCCTCCTCCTCCACCGCGACGACGTTTCGGTCAGGAGAAGGAGAGGGAGAGTCGACGACCTGCACTGCTTCAGAAGCGGCGCCTTCAGCAAAGGCACCTTCAGCAGCAGCCTCTTCGGCATTTGCCTCTTCAGCATCGGCCTCTTCGGCATCGGCCTCTTCGGTCTCGGCCTCCTCGGCACCGGCCTCCTCGGCATCAGCTGGAGGCGGGGCCCTCTCAGCCACGAGCTCCTCCCACCAGGATAAAAGCTCCCGGGCTTCCTCGCCCTTTGGCATGGCTTCCCCGGTCAGATCGACGCCCGGGCAGGCCCTCTGGGCGACTGCTAGTCCGAGGTCAAAACCGCGGAAGAAGCCTGCAGCTGGGCTCGGAGGATCTCCTGGGCATAGTCGTTCCCGGCCTTGTAGTTGGCCACGGCCGACTCCGCTGCCTTTCCCAGTTCCCGCTTCAAGGTCGACACCTCCTCGACGAGGCGGCGCTTCTCCGAAGCTCGCCGAGCCTCCCTGTCCTGGGTCTGAGCTTTGAAAGTCCGGAATTCGGACTCGACCGCCGCAAGATCGCTCTCGGCCTTCTCCTTGGCCTCGGCGGCGGCACGGGCCTCTGCTGCCCTCTTCTCCAGCTGCTTCCGCGCTCGGGCACTCGCAGTCACGAGCTCCTCAACTAGGGGCTCGATGCGAGGAGCCGCCGAAGTGCCTTCCCCCGAACCAACCGGATGCGCCTCGGCTTCCAGAAGCTTACGCTGAAGCAGCTCCTGACGATGCATCAGGACACGGGTCGTCATCGAAGCCTGCGGATCGAGGGCAGATGAGGGCCAGTAGAATCAAAAGAAGAAGCTGAAGATGAGCTGAAATACTTTCGGGGTGCTCACCTGAACCGACAGACGGGCACTCATCTCCGTCAGATCGGTGATGGAGTGGGCCTTCAGCTCCTCGAAGATTGAAGGGAGAGTGAGGCTGTTGAGCAGACGAAGACACGTCTGCGGGTCCTCCATGCTCTCCCCCGATGCGGGGTGCCGCCGCTCGAGCTGCGCCCGCGGTTCGGCATCTCCTCCATCGGCTCCTGCCGATACGGCCGGAGGGGAGTCACCCCTCGGCATCTCAGGAGACGCCAACCTTGCAGCCCTTCGGGCCCCGGCGCTCCTCCTGATTAGCTGAACTTCCACCTCTCCCTCGGCCTCCTCTACCCGGGGGCGCTTCGACGCTCGGCCGCCTCCCCGAGAGGCAAACTTAGTCTTCTGCTCCCTCTCCAGAGCAGCGGCGACTGCACGACCCTCGGCGGAGGCCGCAGTCCTGAGGCCCCCGCCTCTTGTCCTCGGACCCCCGGTACCTCGGACAGGCCTGCTCACCGCCTGCGGGGCCGGCGCCCGGCGCGAAGCGCGCTGATCCGATAGCTGGTCGAAGAGGGCATCGAGCTGGGCCATTGCTGCAAAGCAAGAAAGGGATATCAGAAGCCAAAAACAACGATCGAGTAATAGACTCAGAGCCGACTTACCCTCGGCCGAAACTTCGTCAGCCTCCAAAGCCGGAAGAGCTTCGGCCGGAGGAGCGGCAGTCCTTCCCCCGCGGTCCCGCGGAGCCTCCCCGGGAGGTAGGTACGGAAAGACCCGCTTCGGATCACGCTTAGGGTCCGGCCAAACCCCGGCACCTATCAACCGCTCCGCGTCGGAAAGAAGCACCGAAACGTCGTAAGGGGCCTTCGCCTGAACGTGACCCACGATAGTACTCTGAACGGGAGACAGAACAGGAGGTCCCGAGAGTCCTTCGGCCAGCGGCACCCATTCGGTGGGGAAGGGACACACACCCTTCTCCTTCTCCGGCAGAGAGACGAAGATAAACTTCCTCTTCCAGCCATGGATAGACGAAGGCTTCCCAGAGAAAATCCTCCGGCCAACCCGGGGGACAAAGCAGTACCATTCCGACTTCCCCTGCGTCTGGATCTTGAAGAGATAGCGAAAGACATTGAGGGAGGGGCGGATTTTCACGTGAGCGAAGACGCTCAGGAATCCGTACACAGTGCGCCAAGAGTTGGGGAAGAGCTGAGAAGGGGCCAGCCCGTAGAAGCTAAGAAGATTGACGACGAAGGTGGGGAGAGGGAGACGGAATCCCGCCTCAAAGCTATCGACGTAAATGGAAAAAGACCCCGGGCGAACGGTATTTGCCCTAGTGGCGGAATCGGGCCGATGGGGGGTCGTCCAAGAGGGAAGCTGAAAGTAAGAAACTAAGTTCCTCACCTCTACATCCGAAAGGGCACAGCTTGCCCCCGAAGCAACATCCGGGAGGCGGCGTTCCGAGGTGGAAGCCTGGCCCGGGTCCCGAACTTCTTGAAAAGCCTCGGCCCCGGAAGCCTCGGCCTCGGAAGCCTCGGCTTCGGGAGCCTCGGTCTCAGAAGACTCGGTCCCAGAAGCCTCGGTCCCAGAAGCCTCGGCTCCAGAAACCTCAGTCCCGGAAGTTTCGGACCCGGAGCTTTCAGACTCCCCGGACATTGCGGAAGTAAGAGATCCCGAGGCAAGAGGGTCCGACAGGGAGGGGGGAGTGTACTCCTCGTCCGAAGGGGTAATCTCACTAGAAGAGCTCCGGACCATAAAGCCGCGGAGGGAGGGAAGAAGACTGAGGCTTACTCGCAGAAAGAAGGAGAGGATCTCTCCTGAACCAGGCGTCGCCTCAAGCCTCCAGACTCCACAGGCAATGCACTCTGAGGGACGAAGAGCCTCCCCCGGTAGCCGACGAAGCTCGGATGAAGCCTTCAGGAAACTGGCCTCTCGCAGGAGAAGGAAGAAGAGCTCAGGCAGTTGCGGGGGGGAACGTAAGCGCGGCAGCAAGAAGAGGAACAGTGCCCCGCAGAGGGCCTATATTTATAGAGCCCGGTCAATACGCCTCCCGCCGAAGCCTGCGGCCGAGATCATCCCGCTCGTCCCGTCGCTCCTTCCGGATGCCCGCCACGTATGCCGTCCTTCGGCAATGATGGCGGACCGGCTCCGGGACTTGAGGCAAGAGCGATCAGCGGCTGACAGCGCTCCGACCCTTCGGCTAACCACTCGGATGCCCGCCACGCGTCCCGATCCGCAGGCGACAAAGGGAGCGGCGGCAATCCGAGCGGAGCCTCGGGCAGAGAGCCGGGGCGATCCGCGACCCACGGGCGGTCGGGATCCGTTTGTGTTTTCTCCAGAGCGGCTGGATGCGCGACGCGTGTCCCGTGCTTCCTCGCGAGGCGACGCGCCGTCCCGTCCATTTAATGAGGCCTGACGCGGGACAGAGGTACCGACCCTTCGGCTCCTCAGCCCTCAGCCTTCGCCGACCCTCTGAGCAAGGACAAAGCGACCGCACGGCCCTCGGCCGACTGAGGGCCTCCTCTTCCAGAAGAAGGGGGAATACGACTCCCAAGAAGACGCCTGCTGTGATTTTCTTTGTTTTCCGGCAGTTTCAGGCTATACTCTTGCCATCTCAGAACTGAGGAAGACAAGAGTGGGGGGCTATGTGATGCGGCAGAATCCGATTCGGCCCATTGTAGCAGGCCCAAACCCCATTCAGCCCAACAGTAGCAGTATTAGGCCCTCCGGCGGCCTTCGGCCCGTTAGCGGCCCAGCAGCCCTCGGCCCATAAGCGGCCCCGTCGCTCCCGGCCCGGCAGGCTTCAGCCCGTCAGCGGCCCACCAGCCTACGGCCCGGGAACAGCACGGCGGCCCAGGGCCCAGCAGGCTTCGGCCCGTCAGCGGCCCAACCCCCTTCGGCCCGGTAGCCGAATCCGGCCCACTCCGGTGGCGGATCAGACGCTATGGCGGTTTATCAGTAAGCCTCCTTTTAGTCCTATATCGGCTGCCACCGTTAACCATCCGCTACCCTCCGCTATAAGTATCCTGCTACTTATGGCCAAGGAGGGGGGTGGGAAAAACGGATGCCCCCCTAAGCTTCCGAAACCCCTTAAAGGACTGCTGTCCGAATAGGGTTCTAGCTATTTCTTCTTGCTTCCTGAATCGAATCTTCTTCAGAAGCTAACTTGACCGTCGGAGGGGGTTCCCCAGGGCTGACGCCCGGGACTCCTGCTGACTGGTTCTTCTTCTTCTTTCCCTCCTGCAGGGGCTCGGTTCGAATCATCGCCGACCTCCCCGAGTCGGTCTCGGCCGCCGACCTCGGACTCCTCTCCCTGGTCTCGACGCCGAACGCCGGCTGCACCGCGCCAGGAGACTCGGTCTCACGCTGAAGTAGCCTTCGGACTCGCCGTCCGAGGGCGATCCCGTCGGTCGCCCCGCGCCGGGAGACTCGGCCTCGCGCTGAAGGTGCCTTCGGACCCCCTCGTCGGAGAGCGAGCCGTCCCCCCGTCCGATCTCGGACTTTCCGGCTTCTGCTCCGACGCTCGTCTACAGCTCCGCCGACAGGAGCTCCTGCTCGCGCCGCGCCTTCGTCCGACCGAAGGAGCAGCGGCTCACTATCCAAGAGCAGCTCCGGCGGCAGATCGCGCCCCCCGCGGGCGGATCCTCTTCATTCCAGAATAGCCTCGGCTTCGCCCTGTTGTGGATCCCCGTCGGGTCCCCTCGTCACCGTTCGATCCGGACCGGCTCCGGATCCTCCTTGTTTCGGATCCCCGTTTGCGGGATCCGGTCGTGATAGATCCAGTCTACATCAGTTGGCTTTGGGGGCTCAGAGGAGAAACTTTGTGGCAAAAGGTTTTTACACATAAACACTACAATGATTATAATACTTATTGTAGATTCTATTGATACATTGAAAACCATAGTCAAATGTCTCCAGTTCGAAAAGGCGTTCTTAGATCTGCTGGGTGCAACCGTAAAAAGGTTGAGGAGTATTGTTCAAGATGGGGAAAGTTTTTTTTTTTTCAGTTTCTTAGTTAAATATGGATTTCAACAGCTGTTCAGCATTGTCTTAACAAATGGCTGAAAGCTTACTGCAATGAAAGTTTCAGGCAACCACAATGGAATATCTTGCTGAGGAGAACTCTTAAAGATGGAGAATGGAGTGATACCTCTCTCTGCTTCAATTTCTATCTTAAGTTCTTTGGATTACACGAGGTCAAACAGATCAAATTTCTTGGGATGGAAGTAATGGACAACTCAGAGAAGTATAGAAAATATGATCTTTATTCAATCTAACTGAAGCCAGCCTACCAGCTTTAAAATCAAGTATTGAAAGTAAGATCTCCTCTTAGGATAAGAGCCTTCATGTGGTTGCTCTTCAAGAAAAAGGATTGTCACTAAGTTGTACAGAAGAAAATGGAAAAGAACTTGCAATATGCACCTTTTGCATGAGGATGCACCGGTGCTGGTCATTTGTTCATAAGTGTACTCTGGGCACTGTGGAGCTGGGTTTGCTGACTCGGACCAACTCTTATGAGTCCACTCGTATTTGGACGGATCCGAGACATGAGAACGGTCTGACTTTCTGAGTCATTTGACCTTAATGTGGCTGGACCTGACTCGATCCAGCTCTCTTTGACTTGATGCGTCATGCGAGTTGTTTCAAGGCTGATGCGATTCATTTCAAGTCAATGCTGTTTGTTTTGATCTGGCCCGAGATGGCCTCTTGTACGAGACTGAGTTTATTATATATTTCACTACCATGGGTTCATTTACATGCATATTGAATTGTTTTTTATGTGACGTATTACTCTTTCATCTAAAATTCTTATTAATGTGGACTTTTTTTTTCCCTCCAATTTGGTAAGTAGTTGGACTTTTTTCCTTCAATTGGTAAATAATTTGAATTTTGTTCTCTAATTTGATAAGTAGTTTACAGTGTATATCAATCAATAGGGTAGATTTCTCCTAAATTTGGTTTAAAGTCGTCATCATTAACAAACCACTCCACTATTCATAAAATTAAAGAATATGGAGAAAAAAAACAGAAATGGCCTAAATCGGCCTAATGTGTGTGAGTCGGGCTGAGTTGGATTGATACAGCTTGTATCTGGGAGGATACGGGTTGGTATAACCCACCAAGTCAGTGAACCTTGCTGTGGAGCACTTTTTGCAAAGCTAGCTGGTTTTCAATGACAAGTTTGATAGTCCAACAAATGTGTACTTCCAAGGTAATTAGAGTGAAAGGGGAAAGTACGCCAGAAACAACACCAGAAACAAAATTTTCCTTCTCATACCTTGTGCAGTTTGATGGAGCATATGGAAGGAATGTAACAACTACCTCTTTCAGTGAAGTAAACTTTTTATGTTAAGAATATTTTTCTTGGGGCCTTGATTTATAACTGGAATAGATTTATTTTTAATATCTCAGTTATTAGTTGGAAGGGGTTGATTAAAAACTTGTAATGGTATATATATATATATATATGATGTGTGTGCGTATACATGTGTGTGCATGCACGCGCAAATATACAAAATACTCGAGCAAAGAAATAAGTGTCCTGGTCATCACATGACATGCGTCTACCTTGCAGAACTTTGTCAAACTTGCATCTGATTTCTTTCTGTGTATTTAGCATTATCTATCTTACTCTATGTATGGCTTTTCCTGTTGTTTAATGTTTGCTGACAAGTTAAATTCTTGCAGGTATGGCCAATTTGATAGTGCCAAAGAGACTTTTGAAGTAATTGCAGATTATGAGAGCATGCTTGATTTGTTTATATGTCATCTAAACCCTAGTGCTATGAGACGCCTTGCTCAGAAGTTGGAGGATGCAAGTACAGATTCAGAACTTAGGCGGTACTGTGAAAGGATCCTGAGAGTTCGTTCTACAGGATGGACTCAAGGCATTTTTGCAAACTTTGCTGCTGAAAGTATGATTCCCAAAGGGCCAGAATGGGGTGGTGGAAATTGGGATATCAAGACACCGATCAATCTTAAGGATATACCCCAGTGGGAGCTTGCAGGAGAAGTCATGCCATACATGAAAACCAGTGAAAATGGCATCCCATCCATCATCATAGACCATATTGGTGTTTATTTAGGTGTCATCAAAGGTAGGGGACATGTAATAGAAGTAAGTGAAAAGAGTTTGGTTAAAGCTTTTACTGTGGGTGAAAGCAAGGAAAATGGGTTGCCAACTATGTCTAAATCATTATCTGATAAAACAGAAAATTTGGCAGATAGAGAAGTGAAGGGTGAATCTGTTGTGGTATCCTTGACTAAGCAACTTGCTGGCACTAATATTAGTGTTGATGAGCAGGCAAAAGCTGCAGAAGACTTTAAGAAATCCCTTTATGGCACGACTGATGGTGGTAGTAGTGATGAAGATGAATCGGCATCAAAAACTAAGAAAATTCACATTAGAATTCGTGACAAACCAGTTTCTGCTCCCACTGTGGATGTCAACAAAATTAAAGAAGCCACAAGGCAATTCAGACTTGGTGAGGGCTTGGGTCCTCCAATGAGGACTAAGTCATTATCTGGTGGATCCCAGGACATACCATTGATAGGTCAGCCAGCCCATATCACCAATACAAATGTACCAACTGCTACTCCTGATCTTTTTGTAAGTAATACTCCAGAATTTACATCTCTGGCACAAGCAGCACAACCAGCTTCTATGGTTATGGGCATGGGAGTGTCAGTAGGACCGATCCCAGAAGATTTTTTCGAGAATACTATATCTTCTGTCCAACTTGGATCTTCTTTACCACCTCCTGGCTCATACATCTTGAGAACAGATCAGAATTCTCAGGGCATACCTAAAGACAAATCTATTTCCAATGAATCCAATCAGGCAACTAGCACATTGACAGATATTGGTCTTCCAGATGGTGGAGTTCCTCCTCAGGTGCCACAACAGCCTGTTGTTCCCCTTGATTCCATTGGTTTACCCGACGGCGGTGTTCCCTTGCAACCCCCAACCCATGCTTCTCAGCCTCCTATCTCTTCTCAGTCGGTTGATCTCAGCACACTAGAAATCCCTGGGTCAAACAATGTGGTTAATTCTGTGACATCTGCTCGTCCTACATCTCTTCCAAAAGCTGTTCACACTGGACAAGTAATACCTCTGGAATGCATCTGTTTGTTTCTCATCTAAATGTAAGTGTCTGATCTCTGACATCATTCCACTTACCAGGTTCCGCGTGGTGCTGTTGCTTCGGTATGCTTCAAGACAGGGCTTGCGCACCTTGAGCAGAATCAGCTTGCAGATGCACTATCTTGCTTTGATGAAGCGTTCTTGGCTTTGGCTAAGGACAACTCTCGTGGTTCTGACATCAAAGCTCAAGCCACAATTTGTGCTCAGTACAAAATTGCGGTTGCACTTCTTCAGGTATTCATTTCTAGAAACAGATTTCATTGCATCTAGTCCTTGAACTGGGTAAACCGATGACCGCTTGCTGCCTCCTACTACTTGAAATTCAAATAGTCTCTCTCCCTTGTCTCCAGTTATTGGCTAAATCATTTCTAGGTTAGGCATTTGTTGTGGATAATTACATATATGCTTACTTTGGAGAAAATTTATTTAGCTGTTTAGACTAATATCCTAATGAGCTTGGTTGATTTGGTAATCATGTTAAAGATGAGAATAGTGGCAAACACAACATATACAATTCGTTTCATACAAAAGTTAATCACTGACTTAAATGTCCATTGGAGCCTATTGTGGCTCCATGATGTGGAAGGCAGCCACGTATCTTTTGTCGCTTAGTCGTTCATCTATAAAGGAGCCATGTTGTATTGTGGTTAGTTACACGAATCCTAAACAGGTTTGTGCTTCTTTATTCATAGCTTGGTGCTGCAATGATTTAGTTGTTCTGCATGTTATACAATGAAATACCCTTTATATGTATTGCTATTGCCAATTAAGTTCTTCCATACATCCAGACAGAACCGGTAATCTAGTATGGTGGTAGCCTGTGTTAAGACTTCAAGAGTATTGACAGAGATACATCACTGAAATTAGGTCGAGTTTTCTTTTATTTTCTTTCTTTTCATATTTTTTCCTAGGGAAGGGGGCACTCAAATATTTTTATGCAAATATGCATGTATATAATAATTCTGTAGTTCTAAGATTCAAATATGTTAGAGAGGATGTTTTATAGATTCCTAGTCACACTTTGTTTAGGGAATCCTAGATGTCTTGGTTATGCTGGTATTAAGGAGGTGCCATGGTCACTGTTATGAAATTCCTGGTATGCCTTTTATGTATATTGTACTATTGTCTTGAAGTTGGATAGAGAGCTTTTGTTCTTGCCATCATGGCATCAGAGCTTGAGTGCATCGTTCCTCCTCTCCCTTGTTCACTTCTTCGTCCTCTTGTTATTTGCTAATATGGACTTGAGGGAGTTGTGCAGCCATTGACATAATTGTCTACCTCTGTCAGTAATCACTGACACCACCATCACATCTGGTGCCATTATCGCATCTGTCAGCTCCACGAGATGCTATTGCCATTCATCCAGTAGTGCTGCCACTATTGCTACCATACTTTGGCTGTGCCATTATCACCAGCCCTGTTATCCATGTTGGTGCCACCACTACCCATACTACAAGCCTACTGCTGCCATCTGTCCAACAGTGCTATTTTGGTCAGGGCCCACAATCACCAGGCCCATCATGCCCCATGTTTGTAGGCATCCCTTGTTTGGGTGGAGAAGATGCAGCTCTAGAGCTATGTATTAACTTCACAGACTTGGTAATTGATGTGACACTTGAAATCCATCTAACTTAAAGTGAACCAGTTCATGTCATCTTTAGTTCAAAGACTTTTTCTTCAGCCACTTTGAGCCCTAATTTTTAGCTTCTCTTTAGTGCCATGTTAGCCTCCGTTGATATTAACATTGATATTGTAACGACCCGATCCAACCCTTGTGAGGTATTATCCGCTTTGGACCAAGTTTACACGGTTTTATCCCCAAAAGGTTACAAGCTATGGATACGGCCCCTTCATATATAGCCCAATATATTTTTTTTTTCCATTTTTCGGTACTGGACTAATCTGACATCCGTGCCGTAACCCCCAGATGTAGTGATAGCTTTACATCATGGCTGCCTATGTTATCAAAGGCGATCGCCTCGCTCACCTAGGCGATGAAGTAGGTTGAAGCGAGCCAAAACGCCTCACCTCGGCTTGCCTCATGCTCACCTCACTCGCCTATGATGTCTATGTCAAATGTTTGTTTCTTTTTTAATTATGTGATATTTTTTATTCTTAATTATTTCAAAGTGGCTAATACTTCTTTTAACAATGTTCAGTACCCTTTCTCTTACATGCTGCCATATTTTTTTTCTTATTTTAATGATTCCTAAGACCATCTCCTACTTATATCGGTAACAGATGGTTTTAGAACATTTATGTTAGATATGATTAGTGCGTCTGAAAGTTTTACATGTGATTATCTTGGATTAAGGCTTGGTTGAGTTGAGTTGAGTTGAGTTGTATATCGTCATTTTCTTCTTTCATGATGATTTATGAGAGAACACATCGCCTCAAATGCCTAGGTGATCACCTAGGCAATTGAGGCTGAGGCGAACCCCTAGTCAGCTCGCTCGCCTCTTGCCTTTGACTATTGGTAGTTCCACACCACTTTGCTCGTAGGTAACCTCTTCCTATAGGTAGCCCTTTCCTATGGGTAGTCCTCTCCTCCTACCCAACTTGTGACTAGGTCATTATAGACCCACTAACTTTTGTGTGGCTTGCCCTCAAACCAGTCGATATCGTATTGTATGGGTCTTGCTATGATACCACAATATAATGACACAATCTAACTCATATGCGGTATTATTCGATATGGGCCAAATCCGCATGGTTTTATCCCTACTAGGGTGCTTTATAAGTTATGGATACGGCCCCTTCATATCTAGCCCAATAACTTCTCATGTTTTCTGATATTGGACTAGTCTGGTTTATCCCCGTCCCAACCCCTAGACGCAGTGGTAGCTCCACCCCATGGTGGCTCCACACTACTTTGCTCAAGGGTAGCCCTTTCCTATAGCTAGCCCTTTCCTATGGGTAGCCCTCGTCTCCTATCCAGCTCTTGACTGGGTCACTACAGATGGTTGACATTAGCATGTGGATGGCTGCCTTCATTAGGGTTCCATGAGTTCTTTGACAGTTTGTTCATGGCCATGTGATCCATTTTGTTTGATGAGCTGCTTGAGAGATATCTGGACCTGTTTTTTCTATTTGTCAATCGTTTTCCTCACATGGGCATGTATAAGGTATTTTGACCTGCTGTTTGTGGTTGCTTTGTTTGTTTATTCATCATGTTATTCATGCGGAGGCTATTTTGCCGTCCTGCTACTCACTTCCAGAAATGCTGCACTATAACCCATCTGGGGGCCTTTTAGCATTTTGATTTCACCGATGTAGTCTATTTGCTCGTCTAGAACTTGATTTGAGCATTTTTGGCCTCCCTTCTCTTGGACTTCTTTTTTTGCTGGGCCGATTTTCCATTGCACTTGTGGCAACTGTTGCTCTGAAGCTTCATTTGTGCATTTTTGTGCCTTCCTTCAGCTAGACTTCTTTTTTGCTTGATCGATTTTTCTATTGCATCTGTGGCAACTTTTGCCTCTAGTCCCCTTGTATCCCTTGGCCAGTTCAATTGTTTACACTCCAATTGATGTTTAGTATTCTTATACTTTGGGTAGGGGGTGGCATCTTATTGAGGACTGCTGCCTGCATAATCAGAGCTCATCCAATCCATGCTTGCTAGCTGTTGCTATTGATTTTAAGCCTTTTATCTTTCATTGTTTTCTCTACATTGTTTGTGTTACTTAGTAGGTTCTGGTCACCACTCAGCTCTGGTATATCCAACAGATGCTTCAGTCACTTTATTTCAGTTATATTGCTTTTGCTAAGATTATCTTGTTGCTGCATCTTCTTCTTGATTCCGATATTGCTTTTATAGCTCTACACCTTTATATTATGGCAACCAAATGCACTGTCAGTTATAAGTAGTAGAGTCTTCTATAAGTAGACAATCATATTGAGAAAGACTACCACTTCTCTAAGTCTATCTCAACAACTACTTAATAAAAGGGTTCCTCAGTACCACCTCTCTGGCACAATTTCTCTTTCCCCTATTCCTTATACTAACTAGGTTGCTAGTTCTCAATGTGCGAAGTAATTTGCAAATCCACTGAGTTTGAGGGGGATATTAAAGAGAGATTTTGTATATTTTTAGTCTCTATATATATCCCTAGTCGTATTTATATTTGGATGTCTTGTGTATGGAAGTCATACTTGCATTCATGGTGCCCTGTGTATATCTCCTTGTTATACTAGTATTAGGGAGATGTCCTAGTCAAACTTCTATGAGGAAATGCTTTGTGCACCTTGCATATGTAATGTGCTATTGCCCTAATGTTGAACAAAGTGCTTTCCTTATTTCCATTCCTCTCCTATCAGCTTAATAAAAGAATAGAAGAAATAGGACTTTTATATGTGCATGCATGCATGTTGCTTTGCACCTGCACATTTTTTCTCTTTTTGCGGGTTTGTCCATTTGTTAGTTATTAAGGAGCCAAATTAAGCCTAACTAAACGAGTGTTTTAAAAATATGTGTGGATGTCTATTTTGTGGCCATTATCTGTTGTCTAAGCCAAATTCAAAAAAATTGTCTATATGAATTTGTTTGCAACTATTGAAGTGCATGCAAAACATAAATGGGTTTGCACAGAAATGAGGGAACTCTGACTCCGAGTCTGCTGCTGCTCATCAGCCCCATGATTTTATGTCTTTTAGTGTTGGAAATGTATCTAAACCTAGATGTTACTCCTGTTTATTTAAAGTAAAAATCTTGTGGCAGGATTCTTATGCAGCACGCAGAATCAGTCAGATAGATGGATTTTCTACCATTGTTTTAAAGATGGGCTCTTCCACCAATTTATGGCAGAAGTTTCGAGATTTTCTTGTTTGTTTTCTTGAGGGATAAATGTGGATTTGCGCACTGCTCAATTAATAATAAAAATCTGAGGTGTGCAACCCATTGGTAGCTATAAAACTATCGACAGGAAGTATATGGGCAAATGACCTCGCACCTGATTCCAAAAGCACTAACTGCCAACTGAAAGAGCAACAACCTGTACACATACCCATTGTGATCATTGTAATTATCTTGAAGAATGTGAAAATCCCAACACCAACATTCCAGAGTGCATTGTCTAGATAAGCTCTGTGGTCCTCCATAGCCATGGCAATGCCTCGTGCTATGCATTGCTTCGTCAATCTGAGGTTTTTGTTCTAAAGTACTTTATGATTCCTGCAACCACGAAACCCAAAAGGCTTTAGTCAATGAGGTTGGGTACCTTTCTTTTGCTTTTACTGGGGAGTCATTTTGACACATTTCATTAGTTCCAAAGTAATCACCCATCCACCTCCAACTCACTCAGAAAAAAAATGGTTGTTCATCACAGAGTTCTTCACATCATGTACACCTGCCACACTTAGTGGTAGAGCAGATCACTCAAACAATTTAAAGGTTTCTGGTTCGTTCTCTTCTTCCTGTTTTGATTTCACACAAAAATGCTTTCCCTGGAGCAGAGAAGAGACTATCCAAAAGGACATTTCAGTGAAATCCTTCCCAGTGCAGCATTCCTGATCTCCTTTTTCAGTTGCAAGTTTGAGTAAGTGTGCAAGTTACTCAACCTCAGATGGTTCCTCACCTTTTAGTAAACCTTTGGAACATGATGCACTAAGCTGCTGAACATCCTAACTTGCTGTGCTTTTGTATTTTCTGTCGCTTTTGCATTCCCGTCCATGGCCATAGCGAAAACATGCAATTTAAGAAAAATTGCCCAGCGTTCCATCTCTTATCCACTTGTCTTCTCCCTCTCAAATATTTTCCCATTCCCCACTGGAACTTCATTATGACTCTTCAACACCATTCCAACAACATAGGATACATCTATTTTTAGGAGATGTCACCCTTTGTATTCACCCTCTTATCTTTCACCATTTTTGTGTTGTTTACCATGATCCCTTTCCACAGTCCATTTTCCCTCATCTGTCTGCATTCATTTCCCCAGGAGGCCTGCATTATATGGTGTTTGGGAGCAATTCTTTTTATGAGACTATTTCGCTCTCAAAAAAGTATTACATTCAAAATTTTATTCTAATTTATAAAATTGACGTGTTTCAATTGTTAACTTGTTTGGCAAAAACTCATCAATTTCAAAATGATAAGACCTGTATGGCAAACCAACTATTTTCCTGTTTGCCCTCATAAATGATGATGCCATCACTGCAGTTGTCAAACAACCATTTCCTGGCACAATGAAGTTGCAAACGGGCAGCATGGTGGTTCTCAGAGATGGGCTTTTGAGGGAAGGAGAGGTTCTATGGTGCCATTTGTGTCCATTCTCCCCCAACTTGCAAGGGACTAGCTTTGTGAGAGGAAAAAAGGGCATCACGGAGACCAGAGAACAGAGGGTGAGGACTTAGCTGTCTGCCACACGGTGGGTAGAACTTGTAGTCCATGGAGAGAAGGAGAAGAGGAGTGCATCATATTCTACCATTGTGGGAAAAAGATGAGGACCGGAGAAGAGTAGGGGGAAGGGGTGCAAGGTGATGTCGAAGGTGTGGCCGGTGTTTTGGGGGGTGGGGGGGTGTTTGTGGTGGGGGTTGAAGGCGATGAGATGAGAACGGTGCCGCTGGTTTGGGGGGGGGGGGAGAGCCTCATCTACTTTCCTGAAAGAAAAACAAGTCTCACACCACATGCCTACACCTACAGTCTTGCCTTTTGGAGTCTTAGTGGTGCATCACATTCTACCACCATGGATAAAAAATAAGGACTGGGGAAGAGTGAGGAGAAGGGGTACATGCTATGACGATGGTGCCACCAATGTTTCGGTCGTCCGTTGTGGGGGTTGCACGCGATGACAACGGTCCCGCGAGGTGGGGGGAGATGGGGTAGGGCTGTGTGCTTCTACTTTCCCAAAAACAAAACAAGTCGAAGTCCTGTTTTTCCTTTGGGGAAGGTTAATGAATAATTAACTTCCTCCCTGAAAATCAGGGGAGGTGGCTCCAACGGGATATGGCCTCTGTATATAATCTCACATGTGGCCCTCACATCTTGATGACCTCTCACTTGATCAAGTATAACTCCTACCTTTTTTATCTTCATTACCCCCACAGAGGTTACTTCCTTCTGCTTCTATTTTTATGATGGTCTTTCTATTTGTTAGCAAAATATCACATATGTAGGAAGGTACTAAGCACTGCATATGCTAATTTCAGTCTATTCCTGAAACATAATAATTTCAAATACCAGCTGGCTAATATATTTTTAATACCTATCTATAATCCCCTGCCTAACTGTAAGTACATTCCAATGTACATCTAGGCAGCCTACCTTTTGCATCTACTACCTATATTAGTAGAATCATCTCCATATTAACGTTGGTCATGCCAGATATCTGAACGTTGATTTGAATACCAAAAAGATTTTAATCAATTTAAATAACCTAATTATGAGGAATGAGGAATCAGACAAATTGCATGTGACATCATGGAGAATGGTAGATATGGACTGAGGAATTAAATAAATTGCACATGACTTCATGGAGAATGGTAGATATGTAGAGTCCTTACAATCTTTCTTGCTTGGGTTTGGGGTCGGGAGGGGGAGGGTAGTAGGGCCATTTAAGTCATTCTATTTCTGTAGCCATGGATTTCATTTCTTATGTTGTTGGAGGTATCTTCATACTTTTTTCTTGTCAGGGTTTAGAGCATGTGGTTGGGATCATTTATGATGATCCAACATAAATACACTAAGAAGTCCTGGTGCCTGGGCTGCTGGCTGTAGTAAAAATCATGCTTCTGGATGCAAGAACATGGCAGCCTGTCATTTGACAGCCAGGTTGTAGATGCCAGCCTACATCTGAGACTGTGCACAACCATACATTGTGAACTTGTAGACTGGCCTGCTGCATGGGTGGCTGTTGGCCACTGCAGCCTTCTGTTTTCACTGGCTGAGTGCCTAGCTGGCTGTTCACCTACTTTGGCAGCAATGCAGTGCCTACCACCATTTGTTTGAAATATGCTGGAATGACCCGATCCAACCCTTGTGAGGGGGGTTTCTCCCCAAAAGGTGCGTCACAAGGGTTTGGAACGGTCATTACATAATGGTATTGGAGTAGGACCAGTGTAGTACTGTAGGGGCTGGTTCGAGACGAACCACACGGAAACTAGTGGGCCTATAAGGACCTAGTCACGAGTCGGGCAGGAGGAGAGGACTACCCATAGGAAAAGGTTACATGTAAGAAAGGGCTATATGCAAGTAAAGCGGTGTGGAGCCACCATGGTGTAGAGCTACCGCTGTGTCTGGGGTCTAGGGTGAGAATGAACTGGATTAGTCCTGGATCAAAAAACGGAAAAAAGTTGTTACAATAATATTAGGAGAATGGGGATTGAACCTATGAAATGGCATAATCCTAACATCTCTATTACTCAATTTTTTGCTCCAAGAACAACACCTGGTTTCAAACCTAGCATCAGGTTTGCTATGGCAACAAAGGAGGTAGTTGATGCAGCCTATATGGCTGTTGCTCAATGGTGATATGATGCAAATATTCCCGTTAATGCAACTCTGTCAAAATATTACCAACTTATGATTGATGCAATTTGTGCAGTTGGATCTGGTTACAAAATGCCATCTTATCATGATTTAAGAAGGAAAGTTTTGAAGAATAGTGTTCATCAGGTGAATGAATTCATGAAATCATTTAAAGAAACATGGACAATAATAGGATGGTCTGTCATAGCTGATGGAAGGACAAATAAAAAAAACGGAGAACTTTGATTAAGTTTTTGGTATGTTGTCCTGAAGGGGTTATGTTTCTGAAATTTGTGATGCAAGTGGTGTCGTGAAAAATGCGACAGCTTTGTTCAATAAGTTTGATGAGGTAGTTTCATTTGTTGGACCTAACAATATTGTGCAATTTATAATTGACAATGAGGCTAGCTATAAGGCTGTTGGGCACAAATTGGAGAAGTACAAAAGCTTTTATTGGACTCCTTGTGCAGCTCACTGTATAGATCTTATTCTTGAGGATATGGCAAAAGATGATGAATTTCCGAAGAATGCAGCAACAACTGAAAAAGCAAAGAAGATTACTAAATTCATTTACAATCATGCTTGGATTCTTAATGTCATGAGGTAAGATTTCACAAAGGGAAAAGATTTGATGAGGCCGGGTATTACAAGATTTGTTACATACTTTAGTACCTTGCAATGCATTTATCTTTTCAAGATGAAACTTCGTCAGTTGTTCACAAGTGATCTTTGAGCAAATTCCTCTTATTCTAGAATCAATGTTAGACAAGAAGTTGCTTATATTCTTCTTGATGGTTCATTTTGGAAAGATGTTGAACATATTTCAAAGGTTAGTGTACCATTAGTCAAAGTTCTATGGCTTGTTGATTGTGAAGAGAAGCCAGCCATGGGATATGATGGGGCAGAATCCGATTCGGCCCATTAAACAGCCCAACAGCAGCAGTCCAACAGCATTCGGCCCACAAGCGGCCCTCGGCCCACAAGCGGCCCTCGGCCCACAAGCGGCCTTCAGCCCAGTTGCCTTCGGCCCAGTAGCGGCCCAGCAGCACTCAGCCCACTAGCGGCATTCGGCCCAACAGCGGCCCTCGACCTTCAGCCTAGTAGCCGTATCCGGCCCACTCCGATGGGAGGGTTAGGCACTATGGCGGTTTACTAGTAAACTAAAACATAGTCCTATATTGGTTGCCACAACCAAGTAACCTCTATCCTTTGTTATAAATACACGGCTATTTATTACAAAAGGTATGTCTTCTTGACCAAGGACAATAGTCCAAAAGCTTTAAAGCTTCTTCTTCTTCCTTCCCTTCTGAATCGAATCTTCTTCAGAAGCTAACTTAGCCGTCGGAGGGGGTTCTCTTGGGCCGAAGTATGGGACCCTCACTGACTGGTTCTTCTTCTTGCAGGGGCTTCGGTTTGAATCTTCGCCGACCTCTTCCGAGCCGGCCTCGGTCTTCTTTCTACAAAGGTCCCGGCCTCGCTCCTCGCCGGTCGGATCCCCTTCGGCCGAAGGAGCCTCGGCTTCGCCCCCGGCAAGTCTTCGTCCGGGTGCCTCTCGGCCTCGGAGCCTCGGCCCCGTACTCCGCCCCGGTTTCAGTCCGGATTCTTGTCTGTCTTCTTCGATCTTCTGTCTCGGATTCTAGTCTCGGAATCTGACCGTGATAGCTTCGGCTACATCAGGATATTAGTTCTATGGCTTGTTGATTGTGAAGAGAAGCGAGCCATGGGATATTTATATGATGCCATGGATAGGGCAAAAGAATCGATTGTGAAAAATTTCAACAAGAAGAAGAGAGAATGCAAGCCTTATTGGAGGGTTATAAATAGAAGATGGGATAACAAATGCACAGTTCCTTGCATGCTGCTGGTTACTTCGTAAATCCAAAATTTGTTTACAGCCCTAGCTATTCATTACATGAAGAAATTATCAATGGCTCAAATGAGGTTGTGGACAGACTGGTGGTTGATGAGACTAGTCAAGATGTTCTTATCAAACAACTTGGTCTTTACAAGCATGCCCGCAGCAGCTTTGGCAGTAGATTGGCAATAAGACTTTGCACTCAACTAGCTCCAGGTATCTACCAATTAATTTAGTTGAAACTTGAAATGTAGAACAAATTGCTTTCTAGGTTTCTGATCTTTTTATCTTTTTTATCTTCAATTAGCTTCATGGTGGGAGCAATTTGGAAGTGATGCACATGAGCTTAAACGATTTGCCATGAAGATTTTGTGTCCATGCTGTAGTTCAAGTGGATGTGAAAGAAATTGGAGCATTTTTTGAACATATTCACAGCAAGAAGAGAAATAGGCTTGAGCATAACAGGTTGAATGATCTAGTATTTGTGCATTACAATTTAAAGCTCCATGAAAGGCAAAAAACAAAATCGAGCCCCACTGGTGATCCCATTAGCTTGGACCACATTGATATATTGGCTGATTGGGTTTGTGAACAAGAGGCCCTACTCAATGATGAAGATGCTCATGGGTGGGAATTTGTAGAGCAGCCTACAGTAGGTCCAGCAAGAGAGGAAGACCAACGTCCTATTTTTGAAGCTAATGATGCACCTGCAAGTGAAGGAGATGAAGAAGGGGATTCAAGATCAGTTGATTCTAGCGCTAGTGGCTAAGTTCTATTAATAGAGCATTTAGTTTTTGTTTCTTTGTTTTTGAGAGTTGGAGAGGATAAGTGAGATGTTATTAAACACTGTCATTTTCTTTCACTTTAAATGAAGGTAGAATGCATTAATAATCTGCTATTTTCATGTGATATGTTGTTTTTTATTTTATTTTAATGCATATATACATTCCATACTTTTTAAAATACTTATGTAAAAAAATCAGGACGGAACACCGGAATTGTCCGGGACACCGGGCGTCCCGTCCCAGTAGAAAAATGGGACAGGGGCGAGGACAGGAGTGACAACTGTGGCCGGAAGCCGTGGTCCAGTGTAACGGGATGGCAATGAATTCCTCCCCTTCTGCTTTTTTGGGTTGGGATTGAGTGAGCCACCTTGGTGCTGCTGTTTTTGTACATTAATCAACTTTTTTAATTTTATACGACATCCATGGTACCATCCACTTTTGAGAAAAAAAACTCTGAAGCATAACATTCTGATCCAAATTGTGAGAGCCCATAGTCAAGCTTCTCTCTGGAACTAGTGGACTATTATCTGAAAAGTTGGGATAGCACTGACTTCCTCTCTTGAAGAACAATTTCTCAATCACTTGTGCCCAGAATCCTGTCCAACTTGGGAAATCCTTGGATGCTCCCTTATGTTGGACCAGTTCTGCCACCTGAAACCAACAGTTCACTCAGCATCCTGTTTCTAACCCTATTGACGAAGAGCTGGCAATCCATATGTTTCAATGGGACCACCAAGAGTTTAGACTTCCCAACATAATATCATGTAATCCCTCAGCACTTACTTTGGACTTCGTGATCATTGGAAGCTTTCGTTGGCATCTTTTCAAGACCTTCTAGTTCTATCTACAAGGTTTGGCCCCAGTTTGACTCTTTTTGAAATTCTCTGTAATGTCCTTTAACAGATTGCCTGTTAATATGGTTATCTCCTAGACTACGTGCCAGCATACAAAATAAATTTTGAATCACCTTAAGAACTAGTGTCCTTGCAAATTATAATTATGTCTGACCTGTAGATGCTACTTGGATGCTGTGTACATGACTAGATAATGCATTCATCCCTTAGTGATTATGCCTCACCAGCTACGTGGCCATGTGAGTTGGAGTCCCAAGCATATGACTTTGGAATTGTCAATCAGTTGCCAGTGGAACCAACACAAAATCATCAAATATTCCTTCCAGGGAGGAACATGGAGTGGGCATGGGTAATCCATTGGTGTTCATGACATCATGCAGATGAAACACTATCTGACCGGATCCCTGTGCTCATGTTGTAAAAACCTTTACCTGAATCTTCCTGATCATGTTGTTCCTCTTTTAAGTGTGGCAAAGCTGTTCAGAATGTATCCACTGAATTTGCTTTTAAACAACATATGTTTGCAAATGATCCTTTAATATTATCTTGGAGTCACCAATAAATTTTGATCATGTGACATCTCAATTTGCTGTCTTGGAGTTATGCATTGAACAACAAGGATTTTGTTGAAGCCCAGTTCTTGTTAGACATTTTAACATGGACAAGGATATGAAATTAAATGATTTGATGTGTAAATTAGTGACAGCCTGGTAACTTGATGTTAACAACTTCAGACTTCTATGCTTCCTCTGCTGTATGCCATTTTCTAAGAGGAGACACTTGCAAACTAATGAACAGCACAGCTTTTCATTAATTTAGTTTTTGAGTAAGTCAACTGTTTGATTAATGGGCCAACCAATTGATTTATCTTACTCCTAATTTATTTATTTTAATGACTTTCACACGAAATTTGTGTAGTGTCTGTCTAAAACAAATTGTTGCGAAGTGCAGCATCAATATGTGACAATCGTGTAGGAGATTGACTCGGCATGATTATTACCAACTGTGCATGATTATTGATTGTTACGGCGGGGTTCACGAGGACTTGGTTGTCTGTATAATAATCCCGCAAACATTTATGATTATTACCAAGTCATGCATTCAAAGCATATTTGTTGTTGAACTGAGAATAAGAAACCGACTCCATGTATTTGTGCAATCCAAGATTCTTAATAATGTGCTACTAATTGTTCAGGTGAGACTAGATATCCACTTGTAAACCATGGCACTAACTTCTCACTATATTTTTATGAATGAAACTGTAGGAAATAGGCAGGCTTCAGAAAGTTCAAGGGCCTCCTGCAATTAGTGCTAAAGATGAGATGGCAAGGCTATCAAGGCATCTTGGTTCGCTGCCTCTACAAGCCAAGCACAGAATCAACTGCATAAGGACTGCCATAAAGCGCAACATGGAGGTGCAGAACTATGCATATGCAAAACAGATGCTCGAACTGCTGCTTTCCAAGGCACCCCCAAGCAAACAAGACGAGCTGAGGAGCCTGATTGATATGTGCATCCGGAGAGGCCTCTCCAACAAGTCCATCGACCCTCTAGAAGATCCATCTCACTTCTGTGCTGCCACACTTAGTCGGCTGTCCACTATTGGTCATGATTTCTGCGACCTTTGTGGTGCCAAGTTCTCTGCACTTACCTCGCCTGGGTGTATTATCTGTGGGATGGGGAGCATCAAGAGATCTGATTCTGCTGCAGGGCCTGTCACTTCACCATTTGGGTGAAATCTTTTGTAAATAAATGTGCAATCTCTCTCTCTCTCTCTCCATTTATCTGCTGGTCATTCATGTTTGAAGAGATGGTCGTGCAGATGAATTTGTCAGCATTAGAAACCACCCAATATCTGTTTTATTCGTATGCCATTTGTATTGTGTTCTCTTGTTTATGCTTGACCCTTTTTTTGGGTGTGTTGTATGCATGTGTCATTTCAGTTTCAGAGTTTGAGTAGCCAACTTTCTGTCTCATCTTTTCTTTTAGGTTGGTTAACTTTTCAAGTAGTTGTCAATTGTGGTTCTCGTCAAGCTATCCGAGCATGCTTTGGATACGAGCTGCTATGCCAAGATACATAGATTGAACGGTATCAAAGTTCAGATGTGAAAACTGTCGCCTTCAAAATGCTCTTGTTTAATTAATCCGGAGAAGTTGACTCTTTCTTCTTTCCTAATGTCCATGTTAACTAGAAAATATTTTCATGACTAAAATCAGAAATATAAATTCCATTTGTAAATAAAGGAGAACAGATTTTAGGGTTGAATTTTTTATCAAAGTCACTCCCATATGCAGGGTGCTGGGGGAGCCCAGTGGTGGACGTGATGGTCAATTTGTTTCAAGATCAGTTGGCGCACATTCAAAGGCTCATCTTCTGTCGATGTTGGAGATACGTAGGAGAGAGAAGAATGGGTCTTACCCTTGCTTTGCATAGGAATCAACAGACTTGAAACTGTGACACTTACCTCAGTTGGAGTTATGACAAGTTTATGAGGTGATTTCAATGATTGGAATTATTTTGACTAGACTTACCTCATTTGGAGTTATGACGAGTTTATGAGGTGATTTTAATGTGAAATTATTTTGACAAGACAACATGGCATTTTAGGGTGTTCTTGTAAACAATATTGAGTTATAGATTATTTTCGTAATCTTATAATCTTTTTAATATTTGAGAATAAAACACTTTTTAATGATGACATCCTATCTTTAAAATCTCATTAGGGTGTCTTATTAAATTATGATTGTGAAGGTGCACTTTTATTTTATTGTCCTTGTCTTTTTCATAAGAAAATTAATTTTTTAAGTTGTAATATTCTTGTATGCCGTTAACCATCCCATTAATTAGCTCCCTCCACTCTCTCAAAATGTTGACAATGCATAAGTCAATGCATGGTTACCTCATTTAGAATAGATTATAGCATATTAGAGATTACATCTGAGATTTTTGAATTTTGTAAGACAAGAAGACAGACCGTCCTTTGGTTTTGAGACGCATACCTTCGGCCAAGACCTGGCGGTGCCCTATTGGAGCAGCTGGGTTACCTGGGTGACATCGTGCCTTTCGCCTTCATCCCCTTCTACTTGTAGCAAGCACTCTGGACTCTTAGGAAGAACCCAGACCCTAAAAGAGACATTGGGGGGGGGGGGGGGGGGGGGGGGGGGGGTACGTGGCGGCAGTGAAATTGAGTGGAGTGGTTTTCCTTTTGGGGCGGTGGGGTCGGGGTGCGGCATAATTGAGTGGCGAGGTAAAGGTGGGGCGATACTGTGATCTTTTTTTGTCTATATGGGTTTAAGAGTTAACCATGTCGTCTTGGGCGCGATATTTTTGTAAAAATCTATTTTTAATGTGAGAAAAATACATCCCCACGTGTAAAATGACCAGACAACTATCCAAGGATATCAAATTTATGTTCCTATAACCCAACCACCCCTAACACCTTCTCCCAACAATAGTAGAGAGAGAGAGAGAGAGAGAGAACCTTTGTTGGAGGGGTTATGATAGCGGAGGAGGGTGATGGTGGAGGATTACGCAGAGGAGGGGTGATTGGGTGAGGATGGGAATCAAATGGATAGACTGCACCATGCCTGTCGCAGCACCAGAGCTTTGACAGGAAGGGTACTACCACATGATCTCATCATTCTCTCCACTACTTCTATCTTCACCTTATTTATCTCCAGTGGAAGTGATATTGAAGCCATTCATGAGAGAAAAATTAAAAGGGAAGGAAGTTACAAGCACAAATTTGTCTTACAATTCTATCATTATCACTGTTCAAGAATATTCCGTGAATATTCTTCACTCAGTTAATGAAGCTTAACCTGGGGGCTGTGAGAACAGGACGTTGAAGATACTAAGTCACATAATATTTGCAGAATAAGGGAAGACTAAAGTCCCTTATTTTCAGAATAAGACTAATTTTGATTTGATTAGTGAAACTGGTTATTCTCAATGCTCCAAAGGAAGAATAAGGACCCTTATTCTCAGAGTAAGGCTAATCCTGATTTGATTGGAGGAATTGGTTATTCCACGTAACAATTGCTTATTCTCATAATTAGATGAATAAGTAATTCCATCCTACACCCAAGAATTTGATATTCTGTCTTAGATTCCATCTTGCTATTCAAATGAAATCCTCCTTATTCTAGAAATAAGCAATCCAGAATAGTTAATCCTGTCATAACTCATTCTGCTATCAAAGTGGAGCTCCAAAATTGCTTATTCCCAAAGTAAGGTGAATAAGCAATTCCACCCTATACCCAACAATTTGATATTCTGCCTTAGGCTTCGTCCCGCTATCAAAGTGAAATACTCGTTATTCTAGAATAAGCAATCTAGAACAACTAATCCCATTGTATCTCATTTTGCTATCAATTTCACCTAATTCTAGGAATAAAGAATTCTAGCAGGAAATAACCAATTCCTCCAAACAAATCAGAATAAACAATTCTAGCTAGGGCTTTATTCTTGCCTAATTTTGCACACAAAGTGGGGCTTAGAAGGCAGGGATGTAGAAGCGATTCATAAGAGTAAGACTTGCTGGACTGCATGTAGTGCGGTAAGTTGCACCGCATGAGATGAGGCCCAAAAACCAAGATTTATTATTATTATTATTATTCTATGGTTGCTCCCATCATGCCCTACATGTTCATATAATATGATCTCTGATCAAATGACTCCAAATATTCTAAAAGGTCAAAAACTAAGTTTTGGGCCTCAATTTTCGACTTTTTAAAATGTTTTGGACCATCTGATTGGGTTGTAAGATCATGTAGGACATATGAGGCGAATTGTAAAAAAAAAAAATTCTCATTTTTTGGGTCGCATCCTATGTAGTACAGTAAGTATTACTCTATTTGTAAAGTTTCAAGAATTATACATATAATATTTCCTAGAAATATATAATGACTAGAATTCGTGCAACAATCCTTTCTACAGCCATGAGAAAGCATATTCCTAGCTATTAACATGTTGAGTTAAATTCAAATCACAAAAGCAAGATATATTTATTAAACTAAATATTTTTGATAAGTCTCATATCTTCTCCTGTGATATGTAATCTGATGAGGCAGTCTCCGATTCGGCCCATTAAAACAAGCCCAAACCCAGTTCAGCCCAGCAGCAGCAGTACAAGGCCCTCAGGGAGCCTTCGGCCCATCAACGGCCCAACAGCCCTAGGCCCGTAAGCGGCACCGTTGCTCCCGGCCCAACAGGCTTCAGCCCGTCAGCGGCCCATCAGCCTACGGCCCAGTAGCAGCCCGGCAGCCCCAGGCCCAGCAGCCTTCGGCCCATCAGCGGCCCAACCCCCTTCGGCCCGATAGCCGAGTCCGGCCCACTCCGGTGGAGGACTAGGCACTATGGCGGTTTACCAGTAAGCCCGGACATAGTCCTATATCGGCTGTCACCGTTAACCATCCTCTATCCTCTGCTATAAATACACCGCTATTTATTGCCAAAGGTATGCAATTCTATGCCTCCGAGACCCTCAAGGACTATAGTCCAAGAAGCATTAAAGCTACTCTTTGCCTTCTGAATCGAATCTTCTTCAGAAGCTAACTTGACCGTCGGAGGGGGTTCCTAAGGGCCGAAGCCCGGGACTCCTGCTGACCGGTTTCTTCTTCTTTCCCTCCTGCAGGGGTTCGGTTCGAATCATCGTCGACCTCCCCGAGTCGGTATCGGCCGCCGACCTCGGATTCCTCCCACCGGTCTCGACGCCGTGCGCCGGCTGCATCCCCGACCGAAGGAGCCTCGGCCCCGTCTTCCGAAGACAAGTCAGCATCTGACCGAGCCACCTTCGGCCTCGGACCTGCTTCGTCTCTGCCTCTATCGCCTTCCGGATCCCCGTCGGGCCTCTTGCACCGATCCGACCCAGCTCCAGATCCATAAACTTCGGATTCCAGCCTCGGAATCCAGTTGTGATAGATCCAGTCTACATTACGTGGCGCCGTCTGTGGGAATCGAACAAACAAGTCATGTCTCAACGACCTGTCACCAGGCGATCCGGACAAAGCGAAGCAGAGACGCGGGAAGCCTCCGCGCAGTTACAACACTCTGAAGGCGCCCCGTCCGCCCCGCCAGGCGCGACTCTGCCAGTCATACCAGAGTCGCACGCCACGGGAGACGACCGGGTGGGATTGCTCCAGTAGCAAGTGGCTACGCTGGCCGCAGCCGTCACCTCCCTAGCGCCTCTTTAGGAGATGGTATCCGCCATCGCCCAGCGCATGGGACTGCTGGGCCAGCTTCCTCAACAAGTACCACTCCCTCCACTCTGTCCGGTCCAAGATGCGAGGTTTCGGCCAACTCCTGTGCCGGTTTCCCCTGCCGAAACCGCTACGACAGGCAGCGAGCCCTCGGCATCGCCTACCCGAGCTCCTCGCGCTGACCGCCTGACGGAGTAGGGCTATGCTTCGTCGGAATTCCGTCCGGACCGGACTGGAGGACAATCAGTCGCTACCTCGACCGCCCCGGACCTGGACCGGCGGCTGACGGCGATGCGCAAGGAAATGCAGCAGATGGTGTCCCGGCCATACGGGGTACCTCTTGCCAGCAACATCCTGGAGCAGACCCCGTTCACAGCGGAGCTCCTGGCTACCGAGGTGCCTCCCAATTTCAAGCTGCCGAAGGGCCCTCTCTACGACGGAATGACAGATCCGGTCTGTCATTTCCAGAGATTCAACGCATACCTCACGGTCCGAGGGGCCCCCGAGGCAGTCCGTTGCCGACTTTTCCCCCACCCTTGAGAAAACCGCCCTCACCTGGTTCGAGACACTGGCCCCCAACTCCATCCACTCCTTGGTCCAGTTGGGCCAGTTATTCATTGACCAGTTTTATGATGCCACCCGGCAATGCAAAACCTCCGCCAGCCTGCTAGCCATTCGGCAAGGCCCCACCGAAACTCTTCAGGAATACTTCACCAAGTTCCGGACCAAGGCCGCCCAAATCCCGAACCTCGACAGCTCGATCGCGGTCTCGGCCGTGATCAGCGGGTGTCGAGACGAAGGGCTCCTCGGCTCCATCGGGAAACGCCATCCCCCTACCTTCCAGGACCTCGTGGCCCGAGCCCATAAATACATCAACCGCGAGGTCCTGATGATGTCCAGAGGTAAAGGCGCGGCCGAAGCAGCCTCGGCGCCTGCCCCCCAGGTAGCTCGACCTCGGCCAGAAGACCAAGAGCCCTCCCGAAAGCGTTATCGTAGGGAGGACTGGGACAGAGAGAGGCGACGGGACCCGCAGCAGCGGTACCTACCTTTGCCTGCTCCCCCTTCCCGAATGCTCATGGAGGTGAAAGGCATGATCCGGCGACCAGACTGCATCAGGACAGATCCTCGCCGAAGGGACCCCGGCAAATACTGTGAGTATCACCGGGAGATCGGCCACACGACGGATGAGTGCCGACAGCTCCGGGAGGAAATCGACCGCCTCATCCGAGAGGGAAGACTGCCGCAGTACCGACGAGAGCAGCCCCCGCCGCAGCGGAACCGGGACGTCCCTGAAACGCCCAGGCCGCAGCAGCACCCGGCGATAGAAGCCGCTCTTCCGCCGAAGGTCACCTCGGCCCCGGCAGAAGCGCCCCATCAAAGACCTAGTTCTGGGTCTATTATGATGATATCCGGAGGGCCAGGGGAAGGATTGAGGCCACGGCAGCGCAGCTCTGCCACTATAGCGACGATCGACGTCGAGCCGAAGCGGCTTCGCCAAGAAGATATCACCTTCGGCTCAGAGGACCTGACTGATATTCAGGTCCCTCACGACGACGCCCTCGTCATAAACGCTGTAATAAATAGCTACGATGTACATAGAGTATTTGTTGATAATGGAAGCGCCCCAAACATCTTATTTTATGATTGTTTTGAAAAGATGGGATTGAGTGAGGCTAATATGAAGCCTCACTGGGGCCCCCTCTTCGGTTTTAACGGCTCGCCCTGCTGAGTAGAGGGCATTATCCGACTCCCTGTAACCTTAGGCTCCGCCCCCCGGCAATTAACCGTTGAAACGGACTTTGCCGTTGTAAAAATCGATTCGGCCTACAACGCCATCTTCGGCCGAAGGCTAATCGGCGGGGTCGGAGCCGTGCCTTCGTCTTTCCATCAGAAGTTGAAGTTTCATACCAGCCATGGAATAGGCGAGGCCAGAGGGAATCAAGAAGCAGCCCGGCGATGCTACATGATCTCGGTCAAAGGGAAGGCAGCAGCCGAAACCCTAGCAATCGAATCATCAGCCGAGGCATCCCCGGGAGAAGCACTCCTCGCCGTTCCGGTTCCGGGAGGCGAAGGACGAACCCTAATGATAGGCTCCGGCCTGGAGAAGACCGAAGCAGAGAAGCTTACCGAGTTCTTGAAAAAGAACCTCGACGTTTTTGCCTGGTCTCCCGCGGACATGCCCGGTGTTGACCCGGAGATAGCCGAGCACCGACTCCATACCGATCCCGAGCAGCCCCCGGTAAAGCAGAAGCGGCGCACCTTCAATCGGGAAAGGAGAGCCGCCATCCAAGCCGAAGTACAAAAGGGGCTGAACGCCGGACACCTCCGAGAGGTGCATCATCCGGACTGGATCGCCAACGTGGTAATGGTGCCAAAGAAGGATGGCAAATGGAGAATGTGCGTAGATTTCACCAACCTCAACAAGGCCTGTCCGATGGATAGCTTCCCGCTGCCTCGGATAGACCAGGTGGTGGACGCAACCTCCGGCCACGAGCTCTTAAGCTTCCTCGACGCCTATTCAGGCTATCACCAGATCCGGATGCATCCGGATGATGAGAGCAAAACCAGCTTCACAACCGATCTGGGCCTATATTACTATACCCGAATGCCCTTCGGTTTGAAGAACGCCGGCGCGACATATCAGCGCCTGGTCAACAAAGTGTTCGCTCCACAGTTCGGCCGCAACATGGAAGTCTACATAGACGACATGTTGGTCAAAAGCCGCGTCGCCGCAGAACACTTGGCCGACTTGGCCGAGACATTCTCCGCCCTACGGCGGTACAAGATGAAGCGGAATCCGGCCAAATGCGCCTTCGGGGTAGCCTCCGGGAAGTTCCTCGGCTACATGGTTACTCGCCGAGGGGTAGAGACTAATCCCGAAAAGGTTTCGGCCATCATCCAAATGCGCCCCCCGGCAAACCTCCGAGAGGTGCAGAAGCTGAACGGGAGGATCGCAGCCCTAAGCCGCTTCATGTCGAGGGCGGCAGACTACTGTTTCCCCTTCTTCAAGTTGCTGAAGAAGGCCAATTGTTTCGACTGGACGGATGAGTGCCAAGCAGCCTTCGACCAGCTGAAGGCCTACCTTTCCAAAGTCCCCGTTCTGTCCAAGCCGGTTCTCGGGGAACCTCTGAGCCTGTACCTCGCAGTCTCCGAAACGGCTCTCAGCGCCGTCCTCGTCCGAGAGCAAGATGGCGTTCAGAAGCCGGTTTACTATACCAGCCGAGCCCTTTAAGGAGCAGAACTCCGGTATCTTGCCCTGGAGAAGTTGGCTCTGGCCCTCGTCTCGTCCGCGAGGAGGCTCCGGCCTTATTTTCTGGCTCATTCAGTTCGGGTTCTCACCGACCAGCCCCTGAGGCAGGTTCTCTCCCGGCCGGAGGTGTCCGGCAGACTGGCGAAATGGGCGGTTGAGCTAGGAGAGTTCGACATCTCCTACGAACCTCGGGTAGCAATAAAAGCTCAGGCGTTGGCAGACTTCATCGCCGAACTCACCCCCGGCGCTTCCTCGGCACTTCAGCCGAAACCCGATGTGCCCGAAGCCAAGGCCACTTCGGCTCCTACGCCAGCAGACGAGTGGCAACTCTTTGTAGACGGCTCCGCGTGCTCCACGGGCAACGGCGCCGGGTGGATCCTAGCATCGCCCGAAGGAGTCGTCACGGAGTACGCCTTGCGTTTCTCCTTTCCAGCGACTAACAACGCTGCCGAGTACGAAGCTCTCATTTCTGGCCTCCGGGCCACGAAGAAGCTCGGCGCCCGGAATCTGAAGGCCTTCAGCGATTCTCAGCTGATCGCCAGCCACATTTTCGGAGAATACGAGGCTCGGGACGCGATCATGGCATCTTATCTCCAGGTGACTCGCAAGATCCTCGCTCAATTCGATTCTTATGAAATCGTGAGGATCCCGAGAGCCGAGAATGCCCGAGCCGATGCACTTTCCCGGCTGGCGTCGACTCAAGACGGGGGAGGAGGCCGAATGATCTTAGTGGAGGAACTCGCCGAACCAAGCCTCGGCGAGCCTGAAGCCATGCAGGTCACTGAGGCCGAAGCCGAGACGTGGATGACTCCCCTCGTCGCTTTTCTCCTCCGAGGAGAAGTCCCGCCAGACTCAAGGGAGGCGAAGCACATTCGGCAACGCTCATCCCATTTCCTCCTCCTGGACGGGGTGTTATACAAGAAGTCCTTCGGCCGACCGCTGCTGCGATGCCTCGGCCCGGCTGAAGCCGACTACGCCACGAGAGAAGTACATGAAGGGGTATGCGGAGCGCATGCGGGAGGAAGGGCCCTGGCTCACAAGCTTCTAAGGCAAGGCTACTGGTGGCCGACACTCTGAGAGGATGCTTTAGCCCTCGTATGGCGCTGTGACCAGTGCCAGAGGTTTAGCTCCCTCATCCACCAGGCAGCCACCCTTCTAACCCCCTTATCCGACCCCTGGCCTTTCGCTCAATGGGGAATCGACCTCCTGGGTCCTTTTCCCGTCGCCACCGGCCAAAGAAAATTCCTCATCGTGGCGGTAGATTATTTTACTAAGTGGGTAGAAGCCGAACCCCTCGCGTCAATAACCGATAGCAATGCTTGGAACTTCGTATGGAAGTCCATCATTTGCCGGTTCGGCATCCCCCGGGGCATCATCTCGGATAATGGAAAGCAGTTCAACAGCCGACGATTCAGCGACAACTGCGCCAGCTTCGGCATACTCCACAAATTCACTTCGGTAGCTCACCCTCGGAAAAATGGCCAGGTCGAAGTCACTAACCGAAGCCTGCTGTAGGGACTGAAAACCCGCCTCGGCGAAGCCAAAGACCGATGGGTAGACGAGCTGCCGAGTGTTCTGTGGGCCTATCGGACGACGAGCCGAACTCCTACCGGCGAAACTCCATTTCGCATGGCTTATGGGATAGAGGCCGTCATTCCAGTAGAAATCGGCCTCCCCTCTCCCAGAGTCATTGCCTACAATCCGGAGGCCAACGAAGAAGGCTTGAAAGATCATCTGGACCTCATTATTGAAGAGACCCGAGATAAGGCTCGTATTCGGCTAGCAGCTTATCAGCAGCGCATGGCCAAGTACCACAACACTCAAGTGAAGCCCCGAAGCTTTGAAATCGGGAGCCTCGTGTTGAGGAACGCTCATGCTTCCAAACCGGTCGAAGCCTCAGGAAAGCTTGCCCCCAACTGGGAGGGGCCTTATCGGGTCAAAGAAGTAATCAGACGAGGGGCTTATCGGTTGGAAACCCTTTCGGGCCAGCCTCTCCCTCGCACCTGGAATGTAGAGCGCCTTCGGCGTTATTTTATGTAAATCACTTTTTTCCGGACTTTCGGCCGGAAGGTATGAATAAAGGTCCCTTCTTCAGGAAGCATGGTATTCTAAGTCCGTGTAAACCGTACTGAGAGTGGCTTCGGCCATGCAAACCGTATCGGGAGCGGCATGGTATTCTAAGTCCGTGTAAACCGTACCGGGAGTGGCTTCGGCCATGCAAACTGTATCGGGAGCGGCATGGTATTCTAAGTCCGTGTAAACCGTACCGGGAGTGGCTTCGGCCATGCAAACCGTATCGGGAGCGGCATGGTATTCTAAGTCCGTGTAAACCGTACCGGGAGTGGCTTCGGCCATGCAAACCGTATCGGGAGCGGCATGGTATTCTAAGTCCATGCAAACCGTATCGGGAGCGGCATGGTATTCTCAGTCCGTGTAAACCGTACCGGGAGTGGCTTCGGCCATGCAAACCGTATCGGGAGCGGCATGGTATTCTAAGTCCGTGTAAACCGTACCGGGAGTGGCTTCGGCCATGCAAACCGTATCGGGAGCGGCATGGTATTCTAAGTCCGTGTAAACCGTACCGGGAGTGGCTTCGGCCATGCAAACCGTATCGGGAGCGGCATGGTATTCTAAGTCCGTGTAAACCGTACCGGGAGTGGCTTCGGCCATGCAAACCGTATCGGGAGCGGCATGGTATTCTAAGTCCGTGTAAACCGTACCGGGAGTGGCTTCGGCCATGCAAACCGTATTGGGAGCGGCATGGTATTCTAAGTCCGTGTAAACCGTACCGGGAGTGGCTTCGGCCATGCAAACCGTATCGGGAGCGGCATGGTATTCTAAGTCCGTGTAAACCATACCGGGAGTGGCTTCGGCCATGCAAACCGGATCGGGAGCGGCATTGTATTCTAAGTCCGTGTAAACCGTACCAGGAGTGGCTTCGGCCATGCAAACCGTATCGAGAGCGGCATGGTATTTAAGTCCGTGTAAACCGTACCGGGAGTGGCTTCGGCCATGCAAACCGTATCGGGAGCAGCATGGTATTCTAAGTCCGTGTAAACCGTACCGGGACTGGCTTCGGCCATGCAAACCGTATTGGGAGCGGCATGGTATTCTAAGTCCGTGTAAACCGTACCGGGAGTGGCTTCGGCCATGCAAACCGTATCGGGAGCGGTATGGTATTCTAGGTCCGTGTAAACCGTACCGGGAGTGGCTTCGGCCATGCAAACCGTATCGGGAGCAACATGGTATTCTAAGTCCGTGTAAACCGTACCGGGAGGGGCTTCGGCCATGCAAACCGTATCGGGAGCGGCATGGTATTCTAAGTCCGTGTAAACCGTACCGGGAGTGGCTTCGGCCATGCAAACCGTATCGGGAGCGGCATGGTTTTCTAAGCCCGCAGGTAACCTGAACCAAGAGTGGCTTCGGCCATGTGTACCGGTTCGGGAAGCGGCACGGTATATTTATAAATCCGCTAATAACCCGTACCGATCGGGAAGCGGCATGGTTTTCTAAGCCCGCAGGTAACCTGAACCGAGAGTGGCTTCGGCCATGTGTACCGGTTCGGGAAGCGGCACGGTATATTTATAAATCCGCTAGTAACCCGTACCGATCGGGAAGCGGCATGGTTTTCTAAGCCCGCAGGTAACCTGAACCGAAAGTGGCTTCGGCCATGTGTACCGGTTCGGGAAGCGGCACGGTATATTTATAAATCCGCTAGTAACCCGTACCGATCGGGAAGCGGCATGGTTTTCTAAGCCCGCAGGTAACCTGAACCGAAAGTGGCTTCGGCCATGTGTACCGGTTCGGGAAGCGGCATGGTATTCTAAGTCTGTGAGACCAAGCCGGGAGTGGCTTCGGCGACGCAGATCGCGTCAGGGGCAGTAGGATGTCCCTTCGGATCATATGAACCACGTTAGCGAAGGCCCCGGCCGTATATACTATCTGTGGCGATATTTTATCCTTTCTATCCGAGCCTACAACGGGCCTCGGCCTTACGAGCTGTAACGAACAGACGACAGGATCTCGGATTTCTGAAAAGCCAGATTCGGTCGACCATGCATGAACACCAAGGTAAAACCAAAAATACTCCTTGTATATATACAGAAAAGGAAGTACAAAACCGGCCATCCACCTAGCCGCAGGCTTACATAAGAAGAAAAGCAAAAAACCGGGGCAAGCCCTCGTGTCAGTCCTCGGCAACCCCCTCCACTTCAACTGGGTTTCGGCCAGAAGAGGGAGAAGGGGAATCGACGATCTGCACAGCGTCATGCGGGGCAGCTTCGACAGGGGCCTCCTCGGCTGGTACGGCCTCATCGCCTTCCGCCGGGACCGGGGCCCTCTCAGCCATAAGCTCCTTCCACCAAGATAGGAGCTCATTGGCTTCCTCACCCGTCGGCAAGGCAAGCCCGGTAAGGTCCACGCTCGGGCAGGCCTTCTGGGCGACGGCCAGCCCGATGTCGAAGACCGATGAGGCCGCCAGAAGCTGGGCTTGAATTATTTCTTCGACGTAGTCCGGGCCGGCCTTATAATCAGCCACTGCCGAGTCCATCGCCTCCTCCAGCTCCTGCTTCAGGGCCGACATCTCCTCGGCATGGCGGCGATTTTCCGAAGCCTGCCGGGCGTCCTTGTCCTGGATCTGGGCCTTAAGGGCCCGGATCTCAGCCTGGGCCGTAGAAAGCTCCCGCTCGGCCTCTTCCTTCTCCCGCTCGGCCTTCGTCCTGGCTTCGGCAGAAGCACGGGCCTCTGCTGCCCTCTCCTCCAGCTGCGCCCGCGTCCGGGCGTTCGTGGCCACAAGCCCGTCAATCATGGGCTCGATGTTGGGCCCCGCCGAAGGGCCCTCATCCGAACCCGCCGAGGCCGCCGCCCTCTCGGCCTCCAGGAGCTTGTCTCGGAGCAGCTCCTGATGGTGAAGCAGGACACTACCCGTAACCGCGGCCTACGGACCGATAGCAGACAAGGATCAGCAAAAATTGAAGCTAAGGAAAGCTAGACTGAAGCACACTCAAAAGCTTCTTACCTGGACCGCCAATCGGGCGCTCATCGCCGCCAGTTCGGTGACCGAATAGTCCTTCAGCTCCACAAGGGCCGAAGGGAGAGTGAGGCTGCGGAGCAGACGGAGGCACGTCTGAGAGTCCTCTATGCTCTCATCTCTGTAGATCCCCGGCTCGGGGACCCACAGCTCGCGCTCCTGCGCGCGAGGCGCCCGCGATCCGGCGCCCACATGCTCTGCTCCAGCCATCGCGGCCGGAGGAGAGTCGCCCCTCGGCGCCTCGGGGGACGCCAGCCTTGCGGCCCTTCGGGCCCCGGCAGTCCTCCTGACCAACGGGGCGGGTTCTGCCTCTTCAGGCTCTTCCGCCCGAGGCCGCTTCGACGATCGGCCGCCCCTTCGGGCAGCAGATTTGGTCTTTCTCTCCCTCTCGAGAGCGGCGGCAGCAGCACGGCCCTCGGAGGAGGCCGCAGTCATGGCGATCCCGGCTCGAGCGCTCGAGGCCGCAACGCCGCGTCTCGACCCGCCTGCCGCCTGCGGGGGTCGTGGCTGGCCTTGGCCGCGCTGCTCGGCTATCCGTTCCAGGAGGGCCTCGATCCCGGACATTGCTGCAAGCAAGAGAAGACGTGTTAGAAACGAATAGCACAGAAGTTACAACTTACAACCGACTTACCCTCGGCCGAAGCTTCAGCAACCTCGTCGGCCGGAGGAGCTTCGGCCGGAGGAGCGGCCTCGGCACTTCCTTCGCTGCCCTGCGGAGTCTCCCCGGGAGGAAGGTAAGGGAAGGCCCGCTCTGGATCAATCTGAGGGTCCGGCCATACCCCGGCGTTCACAAACAGCTCCGCCTTGCTAAGGAGCCCCCAGATGTCGTACGGGGCCATAGCCTGGATGTGGCCCACTAGGGTGCTCTGGGCGGAGGTCAGGACGGGAGGATCCGAGAGGCCTGTGGCCAGCGGCGCCCATTCGGTAGGAAAGGGCCACACGCTCTTCTCGTTCTCCGGCAGGGAAATGAGGATAAACTTCCTCTTCCAGCCGTGGATGGACGAGGGCTTCCCGGAAAAGATGCTTCGCCCGATCCGAGGGACGAAGCAATACCATTCGGATCTCCCCTGCCTCTGGATTTTGAAGAGGTAGCGGAAGATGTTGATGGAAGGAACAGTCCGTATACGGGCGAACACAGCCAAAAAGCCGTATACGGTGCGCCAAGAATTGGGAAAAAACTGAGACGGGGCCAGCCCGTAGAAGCAAAGGAGGTTAATGACGAAGGTGGGGAGAGGAAGACGAAAGCCCGTCTGGAAGCTATCCTCATAGATAGAAAAGGTACCCGGGCGGGGAGTGTTGGCTCTGGTGGTGGAGCCAGGCCGATAAGGCGTCATCCATGAAGGAAGTTGAAAGTACGAAGCAAGGTTGCTAACCTCTTCGTCCGAAAGGGCACAGGCTGCTTCCGAAGCAGTCTCGGGACGACGACGTCCCGAGGTGGAAGCCTGGCCCGGAGCTCGAACCTCCTCGGACGCCTCGGCCTCAGAGGCCTCGGCCCCGGAAGCTTCGGGCTCTCCGGACATTACAGAGGCGAGGGAGTCCAGAGTATAGGGAGATGACACACAAGACTTGGGGGAATGAGACGGAGTATACTCTTCGTCCGAAGGAGTAATTTCGCTCGAAGTAGAGCTACGGACCATAAGGTCGGGAAGGCGAGAAAGGAGATCAAGGCTTACTCTCGAGGGGGAAAAGATTTCTCTTGGACCGAGCGTAGCCTCTCAAATCACCCAACTCCGCCAACAAAGCGCTCCGAGGGATGTAGATCTTCCCGCGATGGCCAGCAAGCTTGGACGACGCCTTCAGAGAAGCTAGCCTTTCGCTAGAGAGGAGGGAGAGCTCAGGTGATCGCAGAGCAACGCAGGCGCAGAAGCAGGAAGAAGAACAGTGTTCTGCGAAGGGCTCCTATTTATAGGCCCCGTTCGAAGCCCTTCCTGCCAAGGCCAACGGCCGAGATCGTCCCCGTCGTCTCGCCGCTCCTCTCGGATGCCCGCCACGTGTACCGTCCTTCGGCAATGATGACGGGCAGGCTCCGGGACTCGAAGCAGAACGATCAACGACCGAAAGCGCTCCGACCCTTCGGCTGATCACTCGGATGCCCGCCACGTGTCCCGATCCGCGTGCCGGAGAGGGGAGCGGCGGCAATCCGAGTAGAACCTCGGGCAGAGAGCCGAGGCGATCCGCGACCCGCGAGCGGTCAGGATCCTTTTGTGCTTTTTACGGAGCGGCCGGATGCGCGACGCGTGTCCCGTGCTTTTTCGCGAAGCGACGCCCGTCCCGTCCATTTAATGAAGTCTGACGCGAGTCAGAGGGCTCGGCCCTTCGCTATCAGAGGCACAGGCCTTCGTCGCCATCCTGAATGAAGACAAAGCAGCTACTTAACCCTCGGCCGACCGAGGGCACCCTCTTTCAATAAGAGGAACAGAAAGCTTCGGGTAAGGCACCTGTTACGATATTCCCCAACCAGCTTCGGGCTATACTCTCGCCATCTCAGAACTGAGGAAGACAAGAGTGGGGGGCTATGTGATGAGGCAGTCTCCGATTCGGCCCATTAAAACAAGCCCAAACCCAGTTCAGCCCAGCAGCAGCAGTACAAGGCCCTCAGGGAGCCTTCGGCCCATCAGCGGCCCAACAGCCCTCGGCCCGTAAGCGGCACCGTTGCTCCCGGCCCAACAGGCTTCAGCCCATCAGCGGCCCATCAGCCTACGGCCCGGTAGCAGCCCGGCAGCCCTATGCCCAGCACCCTTCGGCCCATCAGCGGCCCAACCCCCTTCGGCCCGATAGCCGAGTCCGGCCCACTCCGGTGGAGGACTAGGCACTATGGCGGTTTACCAGTAAGCCCGGACATAGTCCTATATCGGCTGTCACCATTAACCATCCTCTATCCTCTGCTATAAATACACCGCTATTTATTGCCAAAGGTATGCAATTCTATGCCTCCGAGACCCTCAAGGACTATAGTCCAAGAAGCATTAAATCTACTCTTTGCCTTCTGAATCGAATCTTCTTCAGAAGCTAACTTGACCGTCGGAGGGGGTTCCTAAGGGCCGAAGCCCGGGACTCCTGCTGACCGGTTTCTTCTTCTTTCCCTCCTGCAGGGGTTCGGTTCGAATCATCGCCGACCTCCCCGAGTCGGTATCGGCCGCCGACCTCGGATTCCTCCCACCGGTCTCGACGCTGTGCGCCGGCTGCATCCCCGACCGAAGGAGCCTCGGCCCCGTCTTCCGAAGATAAGCCAGCATCTGACCGAGCCACCTTCGGCCTCGGACCTGCTTCGTCTTTGCCTCTATCGCCTTCCGGATCCCCGTCGGGCCTCTTGCACCGATCCGACCCAGCTCCGGATCCATAAACTTTGGATTCCAGCCTCGGAATCCGGTCGTGATAGATCCAGTCTACATCATAATCTTTATTTTCACCTTGTTTCAAGCATTTGAGATAGTAATACTTGCTGCAAGCATTGCCGTATGATCTCTTATATCAGATGGTAGTGAGTGGTGCAATTTTTTTTTTTTTAAGTTATTGAGCAGTGGGTTTACCCAAGCTCAACATTATATAATCCATTCATTGATTTGAGAGTTAAACAATTGAAAAAAAAAAAAAAAGGATCATGCACTTGTAGACACCGATTTTGGACCACCCTTTTGGTCATGAACCCAACCCATCATTAGCCCTTCATCACCAAAATCCCCTCATTTCAGCCATCTCAGCCCACTACCAGCTAGGCCCATTAACCAAATCCCGAATCTAGCCACCTTTTTCGTGGAAGGCCAGCCAGTCCGCCTTCCACCCCCTTCGAAGGCCACCCCTCGCCTTCCACCACCTTCGAAGGCCACCCACTTTGCCTTCCACCCTTTTGGCCACCCTTTTTTCACCTTTTCGTGGAAGGCCAGCCAGTCCGTCTTCCAACCCCTTCGAAGGCCACCCCCCGCCTTCCACCACCTTCGAAGGCCATCCACCTTGCCTTCCACCCTTTTACACTTTTTACCACCTTTTCGTGGAAGGCCAGCCCCTTGCCTTCCACCTCCTTCGAAGGCCACCCCCCGCCTTCCACCACCTTCGAAGGCCAGCCCCTTGCCTTCCACCTTTTTAGCCAACTTTTTCACTTTTTACCACCTTTCCGTGGAAGGCCGACCCCTTGCCTTCCACCTCCTTCGAAGGCCACCCCTTGCCTTCCACCTCCTTCGAAGGCCACCCCTCGCCTTCCACTCCCTTCGAAGGCCAGCCGGGCCGCCTTCTACCACAAGAATGGAAGGCACGTCACCTGGCCGTCCACTCCTTAACCACCCCCTTGACTCCGTCTTCCCCACGATCTCCTCCACTCTCCGCCCTCGTTCCCCACCACTCCGACCACTCCCCACTCCGGCGACTGCCTCGTCCACTACCTCCGACCCTTGACCACTCCCTATTGGTCGAAGGGTGATTTACGGGGATTTAGACCCCTATTTCCTCCTATTTTTTCCTTCATCTATTTAAACCCCCCAGGTTCCCTCGAGCAGAGAGGTTGGGGGGGTTGGTTGGAGGAGGGATTAAGAAGGAGTCTCTTTCTCGGAACGGGTCGGCTTTGAGGAGTTGAGCGGGCAAAGAGTCAAAAGGCTGTTTCATGAGGAACGTCACTCCAAATGGGCTTGTCTTCCTAACCCTCTTTTACTTTTTCACCTTTTTCACTTCATTGCATTTCCAATTTCCATCAATGCCGTAACATCCTCTCTCTTTCACTCTCTTTTACCTTCAACACATCATTTCACTCTACACACACGAGCACTTATCTGCATGCATACATCCTATGATGACTTAGCACCTTTTACCCCCAGAGGTTCCAAACAAAAATCGGGAGGTGGGTGGCCATAACATATGGTCACCTTCCCTCACAAACACCCATCCGGTGCGTTTCCCTCTAATTTTAGTTATTTTTTATGTTTGCATGAACGGATCCTACATGTCACAGTTTTAATTGGGTTATTGTCTTTTCTTTGTCTGTCTTTTCTTTTCAGGAGCTCTTACCAGATTATGCGCGTGCACTACCGAGCTCTCCTCCTCTGGCCGGCCGGAGGAAGAGAAGGAGGAACCAGCATCTCCCGCTCCCACAAAACGCGATCACATCCCCACCATCCTGCGGAGCACAGGGACCGTAAGGTAATGCTCCTGGCGATCACATCCTTTATTTCTAACCCCCTTTAAATCGCCACAGTGCTAAGACGAACGGAGAGGAACCCTCGCCCGAAGCCCGCAGCCGCGGCGGGGGACGTTCCGGGCGCCTACAGCCCTCTGGCGATCACGGTGGGACTCCTACTTGCTTACTGCGCGCGCTAATAAGGTAAATAAAAAAAAAATCCGGACGGCCCACCCCCTGGCCGTCCAAACCTTGGACGGCTAGAGTCCTGGCCGCCCAACTCAGTTGGACGGCCAGACCCTAGGCTGTCCATCTGCAACAAAAAAAAAAAAAAAAAAAAACAAAAACAAAACAAAACAAAAAAAAAAAAAAAAAAATCCGGACGGCCCACCTCCTGGCCGTCCAAATCTTGGACGGCTAGAGCTGGCCGCCCAGCTTAGTTGGACGGCCAGATCCTAGGCCGTCCAGCCGCAAAAAAAAAAAAAAACAAAAAAAACAAAAAAAAAAAAAAATTCGGACGGCCAACCTCCTGGCCGTCCAAACCTTGGACGGCTAGAGCTGGCCGCCCAACTTAGTTGGACGGCCAGATCTTAGGTCGTCCAGCCGTCCATTTGAAAAAAAAAAAAAAAAAAAAATCGGACGGCCCACCTCCTGGCCGTCCAAACCTTGGACGGCTAGAGCTGGCCGTCCAGCTTAGTTGGACGGCCAGATCCTAGGCCGTCCAGCCGCCAAAAAAAAAAAAAAAAAAAAGAAAAAAAAGAAAAAAAAAAAGAAAACCTTGGACGGCCATCACTTGGCCGCCCGACCTTCTGGACGGCCACCAGTTGGCCGTCGACATCTCCAGTGGACGGCCAGTACCTAGCCGTCCGACTCAGTGGATGGCCAGCACCTGGCCGTCCGACCCAGTGGACGGCCAGGGCATCTAGTGGACGGCCAACACCTGGCCGTCCGACTTTTTGGACGGCCAGACCCTAGCCGTCGGTTACCTCTTGGACGGCGGCCACCCGGCCGTCCGTGCCCTTTGACGGCGAGCCCTTAGCCGCCGACATCCCGTCGGTTTCTTTTTCTCTTCTGCTATTACTGTTCATGAATGAGTTGCTGCTGCTTGTTTTGTTGAGTTGTTAAATATTCTGACCTGCTGTTTGCTAACCTGTTTACTGGGCTTTTTGGGGTGTTCTCCGCGGGGGTTTTAAGGAAGAGCCGGCACCACACTCTTTAGTCACCTTTCCTGCAGGATCTGACTCTCCACCTGAGGATTCCCACTCGGGTGTGACTAGTCTTATTCTGTTGGGAACCTCCGTCAGTCTCCGCGAGCCAGGGATTCCCACTTGGCCGCCGAGCAGGTTGTACCTGAGACCACCATGTAGGAACCTTGGGTTTGTGTGAGGAATTAGTGAACTGTTTCAAATTTAAAGACACTTAATTGAATCTCGGTGGAACAAGCTTTGGAAAAGTGAAGGGTCGTTAAGGGTTAAACTTGATTTGTTAGAAACCAACTTTCATAAAACATTGGCAAACATTTCAAGTGGAACATAAAATCATTTAGGGTCTGTGCTTCATAATGAACCGAATGTATGTCAATGCTGTGTATGATGACATGGACCAGTTCGGCAACAATGTTACACACAACCCTCTGTTTGAGATTGAAGAGGATCCACAACCAACATTTGTGGGCATGTTTCAAACACCTGGAGAGGAATTTAGGAGAAGGTGCTTGGATGAATCTTCTTCTTCAGAAAGTGACCCTATAATGTCCAACAGAACCCTCCGAAACCCAAGTGAGGATCCAGAACTTACTGCCGTGTTATCACGGTACACCCCTGATCAACTCATCCGGTTGGCCTCTGGTGGCAAAACTCAAGATGCCACTCCTCGGGGAACTCACTTCCAAGGATCTCCCAACAGAGCTCAGACTCGCATCAATCAGCCAACTCTTACCCCAGTTGCTCCACCCGTCATGCCAATTCCAGTCTCTCCAACTACACCTCCTCCTGAGCAGAAAGAATTCATCTATAAAAGTGAGGTTGAAACCTGTGTGCGTAAGTTCATGGCCGAGAAACTTACCCTGAAACAACCGCATTCTCTCTCGAGTTATTGCAAGCTCCCACCGGCCTACTTTCCACCAGGATTCAAAGCTCCCGAGTACAGGAAATATGATGGCACCTCTGACCCTCATGATCACCTGTCAAGTTTCCTCATGGATTCCCATCAATGGCTCTACGACAGAGTCCTCCTTGTCCATCTGTTCTAGAAATCCTTAGAAGGTGAGGCCTTAAGATGATTTTCTTCCTTGCCCGCCACAGACCTAATCAATTTTGATATGGTCTCCGAAAAATTCATCACTCAGTTTAGTTATATGACAACCATGCCTCCCACCTTGTTTGATCTTGTGATGGAAAAGATGAAGCCTGAAGAGGAGTTCACGTATTTCGCCAATAGGTGGAGGGCAATGGCCTCTAGGGCAGAAGTGGAAATCCCCGAATCTCAAGCTATCACCATGCTGGTCAATAACGCTACCCCGCAGCTTCGGTCTATTCTCATGCTGAGCGAATTTCACACATTCGCACAACTTTATAATCGAGCTCGGGTAGTTCAATCTCAGATCTGGAGTTCCACTTTGCCATCATTTTTTGAAAATCAGAACAGAGGTAAGAGGATTCCACCAATAGAGGGAGTGACAATCAATGAACAGGTGAGTGCCTTGGGGCAGCTCTTTAGGTCACCCAGTCCTATGTCTAGATCAGACAACCAATCCAATCAGAAACCATATTCAGCAGTTCCCTCTTTCTCCAGTGCCAAGATCAATTGGGGGCACATGAAAGAGGCTGCTGAAACCTTGGAAGTCAAGGGCCCTCCGCCCTCTTATCAGGTGACCCAAGATCTATCTAGCTCTCTAGAAAGGGTGAGCACCCTTGTCAAAAATTTGGAACCAAATGTCAATCATAGAGGACAGCACTGGGAGTATGAAGAGGTTGGGATATGGCGTGAGTGCCCTACTAGGACGACCAAACCTAGAGAGTTGTTGCAAGGAGTCTCCACTATCATCCAAGACAAACCTTTGGTCTTGATACGACCTAGGGAACAACTAACAACCATCAACCCAGTCACTCTGGTCCAAGTTCCTTCAATTTCAATCAGAGAACCTCCATCCATCTTGTGTCCGACACCAAAGCCAGGTCCTGTAACCCAATTCTGCCTAATGAATTCACCACCAGTTCAACCCCTAAAGTCAGATCAGGCAGTGGACCCCAGTCCGATTGGCGTTACACTGAGAAATCGCATCGTTCCCCCAACAAGTCAACCCTTGGACTCTCAAGAGGATTCAGATCTGTCTAAGTATGACATCCTACAGCATCTAGGGAAAACTCCCACCAAGATGCCAGTCCTAGAGTTGATTAGGAGATCTCCTACACAAAGGGAGACATTGTTCAAGTTCCTCCAGCGCATTACATTCAAAGAAGATCTTCCTATCAGGAGGGTCACCAATGCCATTCTCTCACTCACCCAGACACCTACCATGTCCTTCACAGATAAGAGTCTAGCTCCCCCTGAATGTCAATCCCTTTCCTCATGCTTGACCCCAACACTCAAGGGTCACTCATTGGACTTCATCCTGTTCGATACTGGGGCATCAATCAATGTTTGTCCACTCAAGACCCCCAAGAAAGTAGGGATTGATCCAGAGAAGATTGAGTCTACTTCCATGATGGTCTCAAATGGGAAACTGGAAATTGGGCCAGTGGCCATGATCTTTGAATTCGACATCCTTAATGCCAAGCCCATATATAACGCCATTTTGGGAAGGCCTTGGATGGACCAGACTCTGGGAGTACCCTCCACTAATCATCAGTGCTATAAATTCCCATACAAGGGGAAGATTGTCAAAATGAAGGGTACCCCCTATCTTGAGCCTTTGGATTTAGTCTCGACTGAACAAATTCCATCCATGATCACTCCTGGAAAAGGGGCAGAGCCCATCCTTTCATTGGTTGACTCTCAGGCCAAGCCCCAGCCTAGCATAGGTTGGCAGCTTATGAACAAAATGGGGTATAGTTCGGGACCTGGGTTAGACAAAGAAGAGCAGGGAATTCAAGAACCTATCTTTGAAAATCTGACCATTGGAAGATTCAAATTGGGTTACATACTAACCAAATCAACTGAAGGATCAAGAAAATGGAGTATCTTAGAAAAACAAGAGGTACTCAAGATACACTATCTTGAGGATGAGTTGAAGGAAGCAATCAATGAAATTCAGAGGGAAGATGCAGAAGATTTCGCAACACAGTTGTTGTTCTATGAACCAACCACTCGACGAGAAGGAGCCTCCTTAGTGAGGGATGAACAGGTACCCACCGCTCTGATTCCCTTACTATTTCACACACCTGCCCCTCCTAGGCTTTTATCACCGGTCGTAGCACACTCCTGGGGCAATTCTGCCATCATTGGGTCTGTGTCTCAAGGACCCACCTTTGCAACATGTCTGACTCACCCTCTGAGTCTTGTGCATAATCGCTTGGGGATTGGATAGCTTCCTCTTTATCCACAAGTTGTAGAGGTAGGTAAGTTCTTTCATTTTTAGTTAGCAAACAAGTGTAAATATTTGAAAATTGTTGAAAAGCTTTCCTTTGGATAGAAGTCTATTTGAAGAAGTTTTATCCTCAAAATACAAAAAAATCAAAAATTTCAAAATCTCCCAAAAAAAATCAAATATCCAAAAAGCATCAAAATATTTGTAAATATGTACATACTTTAATGGAAATGACAAAAAAATCAGAAAAGACACAAAATCCAATTGTCCGGTGACTGCCACGTAACCTCCTGTCTAGGTCTAGTTGCATGATAGGTTGGGATGACATTGCGGTTTGGCTAAGATTTTGGTCCACCAGAACCTTGGACATGTCTACTTTACTTTCATACGGATCCCTATGCTCATCATGAGATGCACACACCTGCACGTTTTTCAAAGAGAACCTGTTTAAAATGAGTTCCAAGTCTTTAGTGCACTGTCAAATGCAACCTTTGCTCTTCGTCTCTCGACCGATCAGGACAGTTGACGCCCTTAAACGGTCGAGCTCAGCAAACTGCGGTTCCTCAAAAAACCCGATAGATGTAACCCCTCAACAAAAAAGGGCCCAGAAATGAAATGTAAAGGACCAGAGCACGTGAAGAGGGCAGTGTCCCCGCAGGCGGAATATCAAATAACCCCAATAAATGTCAAGGGCGGAAAAGAAATACAAAAAAAAGAAAAAGGGGTTCAAGCAATCATGAAAAAAGCCTGGTCGTGACCGTGCCTGGCCAAGAAATCCAATAAAGGCCTGAAAAGTCAAAATTGGGGCATCTAGGAGGTCAAAAGGAGTCCGTTTTGTCACAGCTTGTCCTTTTAACGGTTTTGTCAATCCTCCTTTGAGGTTTATCTCTACAATTTCTTCACTTTTTCTCCCCCAAGGTTCAGCACGAGATAGCTATCTAAAGACTGAACATCATTTTAAAATGGTTCGTTTTCAAAAATCGTCACATGCTCACATGATCACAGGAGTCCAAAATGGGTGAAGAGTAATGTCGATGTTTTTGGTGAACTAATTTCTTAACCATAATCTCAATGTGTACCCTTACAACTTCGGGCTTAGGTCAATGCATGCACGTCACCAATCGGTGCGACGGGGTCTGATTCCGGGTCAGCGTCGCGTGGTTGACCGTTAGGGTTCCAAGGTGTTCCATCATATACCTTCTAGATTGTGAGGAAAGAGACCCGGGTCGGGCAAATCATTTACCTCGAAAACTTTTTGGGCAAACTTGGTGGTCGGAAGCAGCTGGGAGCCTAAGCATGGCATGACGGTATTGTCATCAGTATGAGTCTTAACCGGTCAAGGTTAGTTTGAGGAGTCTAGAGGCCCAAATCAATCTAGATGTGAGCTTAGGATACCTGGGAAGTTGAGTGCGCATTTCCCTTTCATCATTCAACCAGCCTAAGTCTGGGCAGTCACCAGGTGGTCGGACTAAAAAAACATGTTTTCATTCATCACACACCTCACTTGTTAATATCCACCAGCATTTGCATATTTACTTCTTGCATCAGTTTCAATATTCTTCCTTTTGTCTGGTTAGTAACACGGCCCCTTGACCCTATGCGAAGGCTAGGGAAAAGGTAGTTGCTCTTTTGGGCAAGGGGCCGAAAACAGATACTACTAACTATGTCCCCTTCATTTTGTGCATACAGGAAAAGGATTCTGTCCAAAAGGTGGATGCTTTTGCTGTCGAGTCGAAGCCGAAAGCAGCCGGATTGGCATTCTACTTTGAGAATGGCCATATCTTCCGCGCTGGCTTCAACTCGACAGGGACCTTTGTCCCTCGTTTCCTTGCAGCTCGACAGTAAGATATTGTGGATTATTGATTATTTACATTTACTGATGTGCGTTCTTGCAGCTGCAGGGAATCCGAAGCAAGTAGGATTGAAGACACAGGAGGCTAATAACTTCGGGCGTATAGACTCTGAGTTCCTCTTTAAACAAAACAATGAGGAGTCTATATTCTCCAAGTTATTCGATTGGCCAATAAATCCCTCCTGTTGCATTAGGAACTGCATTAGGAATTTGTTTTTTTAAAAGATTTCAACCCAGCATGCATTCGCATAAGCATTCATCCTCGCCCTAGGGGCAATGACCATAATTCATCACACTGCTTAACCCATCGTTGATCCGTGATTCTGGCAGTTGTACGTCTGTTAGCCTTTTGAATTGCAAGACCCCTTTCTCCTTTTTTCAGCAAGTGCGCTTGAGAGTCTCTCACTTGGCGATCCCATGATGCGCCAGGCCACCGCGCGCCCGTTGTGTTGAGAGTTCTTCAAGTCACACTCCTACACCTTTCATGCTCGAGATCCCCTTGGGCCAGATCGCTATATTCTGGTACGTCAAGGCCTCGCGGTTCCAGCACCCGGGGGTCCCACGGACTGTGATTCTCTAGTACTGAACTTTGTCCCATTTCTTAAACCACTCTTGCAACTCGAATGGCTAGCTTTCATGCATTTGCCGCATTCGCATATCATCCCTGGGGATAGCTCACTCCTTTTCAGGTTGTCCAAAATCAGTCTCGATTTCCGGAACACCTATTTATCATTCCGTTCCACTCCACTGCAAAATAGGTGTCCCGGAGGGGCATTTGTAGACACCGATTTTGGACCACCCTTTTGGTCATGAACCCAACCCATCATTAGCCCTTCATCACCAAAATCCCCTCATTTCAGCCATCTCAGCCCACTACCAGCTAGGCCCATTAACCAAATCCCGACTCTAGCCACCTTTTTCGTGGAAGGCCAGCCAGTCCGCCTTCCACCCCCTTCGAAGGCCACCCCTCGCCTTCCACCACCTTCGAAGGCCACCCACCTTGCCTTCCACCCTTTTGGCCACCCTTTTTTCACCTTTTCGTGGAAGGCCAGCGAGTCCGCCTTCCAACCCCTTCGAAGGCCACCCCCCGCCTTCCACCACCTTCGAAGGCCATCCACCTTGCCTTCCACCCTTTTACACTTTTTACCACCTTTTCGTGGAAGGCCAGCCCCTTGCCTTCCACCTCCTTCGAAGGCCACCCCCCGCCTTCCACCACCTTCGAAGGCCAGCCCCTTGCCTTCCACCTTTTTAGCCAACTTTTTCACTTTTTACCACCTTTCCGTGGAAGGCCGACCCCTTGCCTTCCACCTCCTTCGAAGGCCACCCCTTGCCTTCCACCTCCTTCGAAGGCCACCCCTCGCCTTCCACTCCCTTCGAAGGCCAGCCGGGCCGCCTTCTACCACAAGAATGGAAGGCACGTCACCTGGCCGTCCACTCCTTAACCACCCCCTTGACTCCGTCTTCCCCACGATCTCCTCCACTCTCCGCCCTCGTTCCCCACCACTCCGACCACTCCCCACTCCGGCGACTGCCTCGTCCACTACCTCCGACCCTTGACCACTCCTTATTGGTCGAAGGGTGATTTACGGGGATTTAGACCCCTATTTCCTCCTATTTTTTCCTTCATCTATTTAAACACCCCAGGTTCCCTCGAGCAGAGAGGTTGGGGGGGTTGGTTGGAGGAGGGATTAAGAAGGAGTCTCTTTCTCGGAACGGGTCGGCTTTGAGGAGTTGAGCGGGCAAAGAGTCAAAAGGCTGTTTCATGAGGAACGTCACTCCAAATGGGCTTGTCTTCCTAACCCTCTTTTACTTTTTCACCTTTTTCACTTCATTGCATTTCCAATTTCCATCAATGCCGTAACATCCTCTCTCTTTCACTCTCTTTTACCTTCAACACATCATTTCACTCTTCACACACGAGCACTTATCTGCATGCATACATCCTAGGATGACTTAGCACCTTTTACCCCCAGAGGTTCCAAACAAAAATCGGGAGGTGGGTGGCCATAACATATGGTCACCTTCCCTCCCAAACACCCATCCGGTGCGTTTCCCTCTAATTTTAGTTATTTTTTATGTTTGCATGAACGGATCCTACATGTCACAGTTCTAATTGGGTTATTGTCTTTTCTTTGTCTGTCTTTTCTTTTCAGGAGCTCTTACCAGATTATGCGCGTGCACTACCGAGCTCTCCTCCTCTGGCCGGCCGGAGGAAGAGAAGGAGGAACCAGCATCTCCCGCTCCCACAAAACGCGATCACATCCCCACCATCCTGCGGAGCACAGGGACCGTAAGGTAATGCTCCTGGCGATCACATCCTTTATTTCTAACCCCCTTTAAATCGCCACAGTGCTAAGACGAACGGAGAGGAACCCTCGTCCGAAGCCCGCAGCCGCGGCGGGGGACGTTCCGGGCGCCTACAGCACTCACGCGAGTGCACAGTCTAATGCATCAACTGCAATTCATTGCTCCACCACACTTGGTGTAAGAAGTATTACTCAGGTATGTGACATTAAGTTGAAGGGGATACATACTTATACTTGTGGATGACATCGATGGATTGGAATTCTTCGTTACTTGTAACAATTTCCTAGGGGACTGACGGGGGAAGGGGGTGGTTGGGGGGGAGCGGGGAATGACTACATATAACACAAATGAATCTACTCATAATAGAAGTTCTCTTTGATGCCATCATCACCCTCTTGCAGATTCTTACGTGCTGTCTAAGATTTCCAATTCAACCATGTAATGTAATCACAAGATTGATTAGCACGTGACTTTGACACAGACAACATCCTTTCTCATAAGTGATGTTGTGCAATTTGTGCCTATATGTTGAGCAATCCGAGTCTATATGTTGTTCTTATATTTTGGTCATAACAAATAATGAAAATATTAGAATATGCACCATTCTCATTCTCCTTGATAGTTATATTGAAATATGGTTTTATATTATCAGATTCATGAATAGCTATTCTATTTTGGGCTTAGTCTATTTCAGTAGTTCTATGATCTTATGATTATAGACTTAACTGATAAATCAATTAAGTATTTATTATTAATCGTTTAGTAGTTTGAGTTCTATGATCTTGTGATTTTAGACTTAACTGATAAATCGATTAAGTATCCATTGCCAATCGCTTAACCGATTAGTTCCAAGTAGTGTCTAAGAATAATCGATTTAACTTTTAAATGATTACATATCATTAAATCTATTATGTGTGTATTCTTGATCAGTCTGCTATTTTACTTAATTGATTAACATTGTAAGCTTCCAAATCGATTAACGTTACTGAGTTTTAATCGATTACCATTAAGTTATTTATCTCGAGTCAAGTCTCAGTCTAACTTCTATAACGTTTAAACGACAACTTTAATTACCTTTATAACGTTAGTTGAAACTCAACTTAGAGTTATGTTTTGTGCTTTAGTCGAAAGACAATATATATGTCTTGCACTTTGAAACTCAGGGAGAGAGAATAGAAGTAAGAACACAACAAAGAGCTACAACAAGTGTAGAACACAAAGAGATTCAAAAAAGAAGAGAAAGCTCCACTGAAAAAAGAAGGCGGCTTCCATTGCTACATCTAAAAGAGCCTTCTTCACATTCAAGAGAAAGCTTGAGAGAGAAAACTTCATGTCCATTGCACATCACTTGTAATGCCCCTTTGACCTAGTTTAGTCATGCCGGCTTATTTCGAACTAACGAGCGCACCATAGTGGTAACAATCAAAACATATACTTACTCCAGAGTGAGCACATACATATATCCATAACACCATGAATCAACCATCATAACCACAAATTTGTCTACTATATAACGAATAATGTGAATTACAATACTTACTCAGAATCTATAAACATATTCTCATATTACATCAATTAAGTAGTAGTTCGATCTTCAAGCTCTAAATCTCCTAGTGCCATAGCTTAACCTTGTTAGTCTTAGGTGGCTGATGTAGCCGGAGCTATCATGGTCGGATTCCAGGACTAAAATACGAGACAGAAGATACAAAGAAGACCGACAAGGATCCGGACCAAAACCGGGGCGGAGTACGGGGCCGAGGCTCTGAGGCCGAGAGGCACCCGGACGAAGACTTGCCAGGGGCGAAGCCGAGGCTCCTTCGGCCGAAGGGGATCCGACAGGCGAGGAGCGAGACCGGGACCTTTGTAGAAAGAAGACCGAGACCGGTGGTCGAAGTCGGCTCGGAAGAGGTCGGCGAAGATTCAAACCGAAGCCCCTACAAGAAGAAGAACCAGTCAGTGAGGGTCCCGGGCTTCGGCCCAAGAGAACCCCCTCCGACGGTTAAGTTAGCTTCTGAAGAAGATTCGATTCAGAAGGGAAGGAAGAAGAAGAAGCTTTAAAGCTTTTGGACTATTGTCCTTGGTCAAGAAGACATACCTTTTGTAATAAATAGTTGTGTATTTATAACGGAGGATAGAGGTTACTTGGTTGTAGCAGCCGATATAGGTCTATGTTTTAGTTTACTAGTAAACTGCCATAGTGCCTAACCCTCCCACCGGAGTGGACCGGATACGGCTACTGGGTCGAAGGTCGAGGGCCGTTGTTGGGCCGAATGCCGCTAGTGGGCTGTAGGCTGCTTGTGGGCCGAGTGCTACTGGGCCGCTACCGGGCAGAAGGCAACTAGGCTGAAAGCCGCTTGTGGGCCGAATGCTGTTGGACTGCTGCTGTTGGGCTATTTAATGGGCTGAATCAGATTCTGCCCCATCACATGGCCCCCTACTCTTGTCGTTCTCAATTCCATGAAACGTCGAGAGTAAAATACGAAGCCCTTACGGAAAAGTAACATGATACGAACCTTGTCCGAAACTGTTATCACCCCTGTTTCGAAAACTGGGAGACGAGTCTTTGCCTAAGGTCGGCCGAGGGTTGGTGACAAACATCCTCGTCTCAGGCCGGGACTCTGTCGTAGACACCTTCGTCTCAGGCCGAGACTTGGTGACGAAATGCCTTCATCCCCAGTTGTGAAAGGGTAAGGCTTTTAGAGTATATTGGAACACCAGGTGAGAGCCGGAAAGACCTTGAGTCTCCCGCCTTCACGGTCGCGTCACAACAAACACAGGACACGTGTTTAACATCCGGCCGGGCTGCCGAAAGCACAAAAAGATCTCAGCCGTTTAACAGCGGTCACTTCGGCTCTCTGCCCGAGACTTCACCTGGATTGCCGCCTCTCCGGCCTCCGGCACGAGGATCGGGACACGTGGTGAGCATCCGGACGAATAGCCGAAGGGTTAGGCCGCATCCCACCGTTGATCGCCTCTTCTCGATCCGGCAGCCCGCTTATCATCATGGCGAAGGACGGGACACGTGTCGTGCATCCACGCAGGGCGGAGCCGAGGGTGGGAGGATCTCAGCCGTCGGTTCACAACCCGACCCCCTCGAGTCCTCCTATAAATACCAGCCCCTCTCCCCCTAATCACTGTTCTTTTGCCTTCTTCTCCTCTCTGCGCCTGTGCATCCTCGCGAGCAGCTCCACAAACGCCTTTGCTACTCCGGCGGTGAGTGCGCTATCGAGGGTGTTTGGGGACGCCTTGTCCATCGCCGGTGATGGGGCAGAATCCGATTCGGCCCATTAAACAGCCCAACACCATCAACCCAACAGCAGTAACAGTAAAAGGCCCACTGGCAGCCTTCGGCCCATTAGCGGCCCAGCGGCCCTCGGCCCATTAGCAGCCCAGTGGTCCTCAGCCCATCGGCGGCCCAGTAGCCCTCGGCCCGTTAGCAGCCCAGCGGTTCTCGGCCCAGTTGGCTTCAGCCCACTAAGCGGCATCCGGCCCAACAGCGGCCCCTACCTTCGACCCAATAGCTGTACCCGGCCCACTCCGGTGGGAGGGTTGGGCGCTATGGCGGTTTATCAGTAAACCAAAACATAGTCCTATATCAGCTGCCACCACTAAGCAACCTCTATCCTCCGCTATAAATACAAGGCTATTTATTACCAAAGATATGTCTTCTGGACCAAGGACAACAGTCCAAAAGCATTAAAGCTGCCTCTTCTTCCTTCCCTTCTGAATCGAATTGTAACGACCCGCCATCCTATGACCGGAGACCCGATCACAAATGGATGTCGGCCCATTAACTGCTGGTTCACACCCGGATCTCACACAACACGTCTGGAGGAGTAAGCGTTAAACAAGGCCAAATATATCAATCTCACGGACTACAAAGATATAACAAGTGTGTAGGAAGGAAGATAACAATGTCCGTATACAGTCCAACAATAATTACATGGTCCAACAAATTAAATAAGTATAGGCAGAAGTAAAGTACAACAACATCGGGGCATACCCCGGAACTAAGACGGCTGCTGGTCCGCACACCAAGAAGACACCACACGCTGCCGCACGCCACGAGGTCCACACCTGAAACTGTAGGGAGTGAGCCACACTAGAATTGGGCTCAGTAGGGATCATCTGATCCCTTGCCTCCCACTCACACACCCACAAGTGCAACAATATGGATATATGGCAATTAAGTAAAGCAGTAGACATAGCACCCAAATCTGATATGAAACATACGCATAAGCAGTGTAGCAGGAACAGTTCTAAGTAACCCGAAGAACTCAACACAAAGTCACGTCTCACAGTCAAAGTCCACAAAGCGACTGAACCACACTGTCGACCGAAGTCAAACGTCGCCTCACAACACTACCACCACTACTCACGCCTGTCCGCCCCTATAGTGTTCCGGGGCACTGTAGGGTGAGGCAGTGAGTCAAACTAGGACTAACTGGGACCAGTGTACCACCACTGCCCAGCTACGTGTGCACACAAGCAGTCTAAACTACTGTCCTACCGACCGGATTGCCTCCACGCCAGGCCTCGGTGCTTCAGGAGGGCCCTGGGGACCGGCGAACCCCCGTCAAGCCGAAGCTACAGGAACTACCCACAACCCTAACCTCCCGGACTGCGTCAGGCCAAAGGGCGAAGGGTACCTCTCGTAACCTTGATCAAAGGTCACATCAGGCCCAGTGGCTACAGGGGTAAAACAACTCCAACAGTACCACAACCAGCTCCACAGCAAGAAACGCGCCGGAAGCTGCCACGACAAACAGGGAAACCTCGACCCGCTGAGACCAAACAGCAACCCCTCGGATAGCACACCGGCTACTCCGGCCCGACGGGCTCAAGGTGGTCCTGCTTCCCTCAGCCAAAGGTAAAACACAACATGTACCCCTCCTCCCACCGGTACGGCACAATGCCTCACAGACACCATGGCCCTTCCCCATCGGCCCAAGGTGACATACGTAAACCACAGTTATTCTGATTCCATATTCGCATAAGCACACACACATATAACATGATTCCATTCGCACAGTAAACCTTCGTCTCAGCGTACAACTTAAAGCATGCATTTGAACCATCCAATCGTAAAACATGTGTTAAATAACAGGAAATAAGCAGTTCTGTCTTGAATCGCGTCGACCGAGATCGACGCCATTCAAGCCCCTAAAACAGGTTCATTAAAATCAGATTATTCCTTAAACCACGTCGACATGGGAAGCCGCCCTTTAAAATGCGTCAGAGTCTACAGACGCCATTCACCTCAGAATTTCAGATTTGCAGAAGCTTCAGTCGGGGTGATTTCCTGCCTAAAAGGCGTCATGATGGTCCGACGTCCTTCTAAAAGGCGTCGTCCATACATGACGTCTTTTAGCGCCAGAACCCCGTACAACGAAACCTCGAACAGGGAGGTTTCTGCCCTAAAAGGCGTCGTACTGCCCTGACGTCCTTCTAAAAGGCGTCGACCAGGCACGACGCCGTTTAGCGCCAGAGACCTGGTTCCCTGGTTCGATCCGAGGGTCTCTCCCTTAACCCCAGACACCCCGAAAATGCCCAAAACAGAAGGGGGAGAAACGGGAAATCAAACTACCACAATCATGCTACAATTCCACAATCCCGAACACAGCCATTCCCACAAGAAAACCCCCTAAACATGCTCATTCTAACCCAAAACACATCATGCCACGCCAAGGAAACCATAAACAAGATAATCACGATTCATGCAAGGTTCGTCCCCCTACCGGTTCTTGAACTCCTCCAAGCTCCGTGCCGCCGACCCGCTGCACCGCAGACCGCCGCCGGTACCCTCGAGGACGCCGCCACTCCGCCGGGACGTCGGCCACCGTCCGAAGAATGGAACGCCGCAAAGGAAGTGGTGGAGGTAGAGGTGAGAGGTAAGGAGGTGTTGGAGTGATGGAAGAGGAAGAAGAGGAAGGGAAGGGAGAAAGGAGGGCGGAGGGGGCGGAGAGGGCGAAGAGAGAGAGAGGGTGGAGGCGAAGAATGAGGGAAAGAAGGGGAGGCTCGCAGGGTCAATCTGAATATGGCTAAAACGCGTCGATCGAGACAAACGCCAATCAGTCTGACAGGACGGGCCATACTGACAGCGCTCTGAAACGCGTCGCTCACCACGGACGCCGTTCAGACGACAGGACAGGCCGTACTGACAACGCTCTGGCGCCGCACACTGACACCGCAGGGGTCGTAGTCTGAATCGCGTCGTCCATCGTGGAGGCTGTTCAGACGACGAGACATGGGCTGTACTCTCGCGGCCCGAAACCCGCCCACGTGGCACCACAACAAGCAGACTTAAATGGCGTCCACACAACCTGACGCCTTTTGAAAGGCGTCGAGCAGTGCAGACGTCATTCAGTCAAAACTCTCAAGACTCTCCCCAGGGTCCAAACCAGGGGATCCGGCCCGAACCCGACCCGAATACTGAACCCGAAACCTCAGTCCTTACACGAATGTTCTTCAGAAGCTAACTTAGCCATCGGAGGGGGTCTCTTGGGCCGAAGCCCGAGACTCCTACTGACCGGTTCTTCTTCTTCTTCCTTCTGCGGGGGCTTCGGTTTGAATCTTCGTTGACCTCTCCGAGTCGGTCTCGACCACCGACCTCGGGTTTTCTCCCCCTGGTCTCGACGCCATTCGCCGGCCGATCCGCCTCGACCGAAGGAGTCTCGGCTTCACCCCGGGCAAGCCTTCACCCGGGTACCTTTCGGCTTCAGATCCTCGGCCCCGTCTCCGCCCTCGTCTCGTCCCGGATCCCCGTCGGTCCTCTTCATCGATCTGATCCAGTTTCGGGTTCCAGTCTCGGAATCCGACCGTGATAGCTTCGGCTACATCACGTGGCGCCGTCTGTGGAAAACTAGCGAGAAGTCATGTCTCATCGTCCGGTGACTAGACGATCCGGACAAGACGAAGCGGAGACGTGAGCAACTCCGGCGCCGGCACTCCACTCCGAAGGTGCCCCGTCTGTTCTTCCTCAAGGGTCTGCCCTCCCTGTCATACCAGAGTCCGTCGCTCCCAGGGACAACCAAGTGGAAGAGCTTCAGCAACAGGTGGCGACGCTGGCCGCCACTGTTACTTCCTTGGCACCCTAGCGAGATATGGTGTTTGCCATCGCCCAGCATATGGGGTTATTGGGTCAGCTCCCACAGCAGGTACCGCCTCCCCCATTCTGTCCTGCTCAAGCTACGAGGCTACAGCCGACACCCTCGTAGGCCTTCCCCGACGAGGCCGCCACGGCACGCAGCGAGCCATTTGCGCCGCCTGCCCGAGCCCCTCGCGCCAGTCACATCATAATGGAGCAGGACTATGCTTCGTCCGGATTTCATCCGACCCAGACCGAAGGACGTTCGGTCACTACGTCAACCACCCCGGACCTGGACCGGTGGCTGACGACGATGAGGAAGGAAATGCAGCAAATGGTGTCTCGGCCATATGGAGCGCCTCTCGCCAGAACCATTCTGGAGCAGACTCCATTTTCACCAGAGCTTCTAGCCATTGAGGTACCTCCCAACTTTAAACTGCCGGAAGGCCCTCTATATGACGGAATGACGGATCCGGTCTGCCACTTCCAGAGGTTCAATTCCTATCTCTCGGTCCGAGGGGTTTCCGAGGCAGTCCGCTGCCGTCTCTTCCCACTTACTCTTGAAAAAATAGCCATGACTTGGTTCGAGACGTTGGCCCCCAATTCCATCCACTCTTTAGTACAGTTAGGCCAACTATTCATCGACCAATTCTACGATGCCACTCGGCAGTGTAAAACCTCGGCTAGCCTACTGGCCATTCGGCAAGGACCTACCGAGACCTTCCAAAAATATTTCACTAAGTTTCGGGCCGAAGCCGCCCAAATTCTAAACCTGGATAGTTCGATTGCGATCTCGGCCGTAATCAGTGGGTGCATGGACGAAGGGCTTCTCAGCTCTATCGGGAAGCGCCATCCCTCCACTTTCCAGGACCTCGTGGCTCGGGCCCATAAGTATATTAACCGGGAAGCCCTGATGATGTCCAAAGGCAAGAATACTGCCGAGACATCACCAGCGGCTGCCCCTCCGGTTCGGTCTCGCCCAGAAGATCAGGAGCCGTCTCGCAAGTGATACCGGAGGGAAGAATGGGACCGAGAAAAGCGCCGGGATCCGCAGAAGCAGTATCTGCCGCTACCAGCTCCACTTTCCCAGATGCTCATGGAGGTAAAAGGTATGCTTCGACAGCCGGAGTGCATCAAGATTGACCCCCGCCGAAGGGACCCCCGCAAGTACTGTGAGTACCATCGGGAAATTGGCCATTCAACTGACGAATGCCAGCACCTTCGGGAGGATATCGATCGTCTCATCAGAGAAGGCCGTTTGCCACAGTACCGACGAGAGCAGCCTTAACAATGACAGAACCAGGACGTCCCTGAAGCAGCAAGGCAACGTCAACTCCCGGATAAAGAAGCCCCACCTCAGCCGAAGGTCACTGCGGCCCCGGCAGAAGCATCACACCAACGACCCAGTGCCGGGTCAATTATGATGATATCCAGAGGACCGAGAGAGGGGCCAAGGCGTCGTCGGCTCAGTAATACAGTAGCGGCAGTCGACGTTGAGCCGAAGCGGTCTCGTCAAGAAGACATCATCTTCGGCTAGGAGGATCTGACTGACATTTAGGTTCCTCACGACGATGCCTTAGTTGTAAATGCTGTAATAAAAGGTTACGATGTTCATCATATCTTTGTTGATAATGGAAGTGCCCCAAATGTACTTTTCTAAGACTGTTTTGTAAAAATGGGTTTGAATGAGGCTGATATGAAGCCTCACCGGGGGCCTTTATTCGGCTTTAATGGTTCACCTTGCCAAGTAGAAGGCATTGTCCGGCTCCCTGTAACCCTAGGTACGGCCCCTCGACAATTAACCGTCGAAACGGATTTTGCCGTTGTCAAGGTCGACTCGGCCCACAACGCCATCTTTAGATGAAGGCTGATCGGCGGGATTGGAGCTGTACCCTCATCTTTTCATCAGAACCTGAAGTTCCATACCAGCCATGGAATTGGCGAAGCCAAGGGAAATCAGAATGCAGCTCGACAGTGTTACATGATCTCGGTCAAAGGGAAGGCCGCGGCTGAATCCCTTTCAATCGAATCTTCGGCCGAAGCATCCCCGGGGGAGGAACTTACAACCGTTCAGGTTCCGGGAGGAGAAGGTCGGACGCTAATGATAGGCTCCGGCCTAGAGAAGATTGAAGCCGAGAGACTTGCTGAGTTCCTGAAAGAGAACCTCGACGTCTTCGCCTGGTCTCCTGCGGACATGCCCGGGGTCGACCCGGAAGTAGCAGAACATCGGCTGCACGTCGACCCCAACCAGTCCCCGATCAAGCAGAAGCGGCGTACCTTCAATCAGGAAAGAAGGACGGTCATCCAACCTGAAGTGCAAAAGGGGCTGGACGCGGGACACCTCCGAGAGGTACACCATCTTGACAAGATCGCCAATGTAGTAATGGTGCCCAAAAAAGATGGCAAGTGGCGGATGTGTGTGGATTTCACCAACCTCAATAAGGCCTGTCTGATGGACAGCTTTCTGCTGTCTCGGATAGACCAGGTGGAACCTCCGGCCACGAGCTACTTAGCTTCCTCGACGCCTATTCAGGCTATCATCATATCCGAATGCATCCGGAGGACGAGGACAAGACCAGCTTCACAATTGACCTTGGTTTATACTGTTATACTCGGATGCCGTTCATCCTGAAGAATGCAGGGGCAACCTATCAACGTCTCGTCAACAAGATATTCGCTCCGCAGCTCGGCCGCAATATGGAGGTCTACATCGACGACATGCTGGTGAAAAGCCACATCGCTGCAGACCATCTAACCGATTTGGCCGAGACTTTCTCTGCCTTGCGCAGGTATAAAATGAAGCTGAATCTAGCCAAGTGTGCCTTCGGCGTGGCCTCCGGGAAATTTCTCGGCTACATGGTCACCCGCCGAGGGGTGGAGGCCAATCCTGTAAAGGTGTCGGCTATTATCCAAATGCGCCCTCCGGTCAGCATCCGGGAGGTCCAGAAGCTGAATGGAAGAATTGCCGCGTTAAGCCGCTTCATGTCAAGGGCAGCGGATTACTGTTTTCCTTTCTTCAAACTACTGAAAAAGACTAATAGCTTCTCCTGGACAGACGAGTGTCAGTCAGCCTTCGATCAGCTGTAAGCCTACCTCTCCAATGTTCCCGTCTTGTCCAGACCGGTCCACGGAGAGCAGCTGTTCCTTTATCTCGCAGCATCCGAAACAGCTGTCAGCGCCGTCCTCATTCGGGAACAAGACGGCGTTCAGAGGCCTGTTTACTATATAAGCCGAGCCCTCCAAGGAGCAGAGCTTCGGTATCCTGCTCTTGAGAAGCTGGCCTTAGCCCTCGTCTCGTCCGCGAGGAGGCTCCGGCCCTACTTCCTCGCGCATTCAATAAAGGTCTTCACAGACCAACCTTTGAGGCAAGTCCTCTCTCGGCCAGAAGTGTCCGGTAGGCTAGCAAAGTGGACAATCGAACTGGAAGAGTTCGACGTTTCTTATGGGTCACGGATGGTAATAAAAGCTGAAGCTCTAGTCGACTTCATCGCCGAGCCCACTCCCGAAGCATCCTCGGCCCCTCAGCCGGAAGTCAGAACTACACCTGAGGTCGAGGGTACTTCGGTTCCCCCGTCTCCGGCGGACGAATGGCGACTCTACGTTCATGGATCCGCGTGCTCTTCGGGTAGCGGCGCCGTATGGATCTTGGCATCTCCAGAAGGGGTCATCACGGAGTATGCACTGCGCTTCTCCTTCCCGGCTACCAACAATGCAGCAGAATACGAAGCCCTTATCTCAGGCCTTCGGGCCGCTAGAAAGCTTGGTGCGCAGAACATAAGGGCATTCAGTGATTCTCAGCTGATCGCCAATCAAGTCACCGGGGAGTACGAGGCCTGGGACGCATTAATGATATCCTATCTCTAGGTAACCCGCAAGATCCTTGCTCAATTTAATTCTTATGAAATTGTGCGGATCCCTCGGGCCGAAAATGCTCGAGCCGATGCTCTTTCTCGACTAGCATCAACTCAGGACGGGGGAGGAGGCCGAATGGTATTGGTAGAAGAACTGTCTAAACCAAGTCTCGACGAATCCGAGGTCATGCAAGTGAATGAATCCGTAGCAGAAACCTGGATGACTCCCCTAATCGCTTTCCTCCTCCGAGAGGAGGTCCCGTCCGATCCAAAGGAAGCTAGGCACGTCCGGCAGCGCTCTTCCCACTTCCTTATTCTTGAGGGAATACTATATAAGAAGTCCTTCGGCCGGCCGCTCCTACGATGTCTCGGCCCGGCTGAAGCTGATTATGCGCTACGGGAGGTACATGAAGGAATCTGCGGAGTACACGTAGGAGGAAGGGCCCTGGCCCATAAACTCTTAAGGTAAGGGTACTGGTGGCCAACGCTCCGAGAGGACGCAGCCGCTCTCGTCCGTTGTTGTGACCAGTGCCAGAGATTCAGTTCCCTCATTCACCAGTCGGCGACCCTTCTGACTCTTCTATCAGATCCTTGGCCTTTCGCCCAGTGGGGGATTGATCTCTTCGGACCCTTTCCCATGGCTACCGGCCAGAGGAAATTCCTTATTGTGGCAGTGGACTACTTCACTAAGTGGGTAGAAGCCGAACCTCTCGTGTCTATAACCGATAGCAATGCATGGAACTTCGTGTGCAAATCCATCATTTGCCGATACGGCATCCCTCGGGCAATTATCTCAGACAATGGCAAACAATTTGACAGCCATCGGTTTAAAGACAACTGTGCTAGCTTCGGCATTCTCCATAAGTTTGCTTCGGTAACACACCCTCGGACGAATGGCCAAGTCGAGGTCACTAACCGAAGTCTGTTACGAGGACTGAAGACTCGCCTCGGCAAGGCCAAGGCCCGATGGGTCGAAGAACTGCCGAGCGTTCTATGGGCTTATCGGACAACAAGCTGAACCCCTACCGGCGAAACCCCATTTCGAATGGCTTACGGGGTGGAGGCCGTTATTCCAATTGAAGTCAGCCTTCCATCGCCGAGGGTTCTTACTCATGATCCGAAGGCTAATGAGGAAGCCCTAAAAGATCACCTTGATCTTATAGAAGAAACAAGGGATCAAGCCTGCATTCGGCTGGCGACTTATCAGCAGCGCATGGCAAGATACCACAACACTCGAGTGAAGCCCCGAAGCTTTGAAGCAGGGAACCTCGTGTTAAGGAACACTCACGCATCCAAGCCAGCCGAAGCCGCAGGAAAGCTTTCTCCAAACTGGGAAGGACCTTATCGCGTAAGGGAAGTAATCCGACGAGGGGCCTATCGGCTAGAGACCCTTACGGGCTAGCCTCTCCCTCGTACATGGAATGTAGAGCGCCTTCGGCGCTATTTCATGTAAGTCAATTCCCCTAGAGTTTAGCCGGAAGTCATGAATATATTATTTTTTATTTGGTGTTATATCCGGCAATATTCTCTAAGTCTGTGTAAACTGTGTCGGGAGTGGTTTCGGCCATGCAAACCGTATCGAGAGTGGCAATATTCTCTAAGTCCGTGTAAACCGTGCCGGGAGTGGTTTCGGCCATGCAAACCGTATCGGGAGCGGCAATATTCTCTAAGTCCGTGTAAACCGTACCGGGAGTGGCTTCGGCCATGCAAACCGTATCGGGAGCGGCAATATTCTCTAAGTCCGTGTAAACCGTACCGGGAGTGGCTTTGGCCATGCAAACCGTATCGGGAGTGGCAATATTCTCTAAGTCCGTGTAAACCGTACCGGGAGTGGCTTCGGCCATGCAAACCGTATCTGTGCGGCAATATTCTCTAAGTCCGTGTAAACCGTACCGGGAGTGGTTTCGGCCATGCAAACTGTATTGGGAGCGGCAATATTCTCTAAGTTCGTGCAACGCGTATCGAGAAAGGCATGGCTTCAGCCAGATACAGAACCAAACTCGGCTATCTACTCAGACATACCATGAAGCAAGCATAAACAAAAATGCCTTCTATATATGGTCAAAAGTACAAAAGTAGGCCATACGCCTGGCCTCGGCATCTTAAGAAGCAAAAATAAAAACCGAGACAAGCCCCCGGACTAGCTTTCGGCGTCATCGCCGTCCACGTCAACAGGAGTCTGGCCGGGAGACACCGGAGGAGAAGCCTGGACTGGTTCGGCCGCGGCACCTTTCGGAGAAGCCGGAGTACCTTCGGCCTTGAGCCCTCGCCACCAGGCCAAGATATCTTCGCCTTCTTCATCCGTTGGGTAGCCGATTCCGGTTAAATCTGTGGTCGGGCACGCCTTTTGGGCGATAGCTAGCCCTAGATCAAACATGTCCGAAGCCGCCTGGACTCTGGCCTCCATTATCTCCTAGGCGAACTCAGGGCCTTCCTTGTAGCTCGCTACGGCTGTGCGAGCGACGTCGTCGGCTTCCTTGGCCATGGCCTCCAAGTCCGCCTTCAGGGTCGATACCTCCTCAGCGTGACGGTGGCGCTCCTCGTCCCGCTCTTTGGCCTTGTCCTAGATATCGGCCTTTAGAGACACGACCTCGGCCCAGGACTTCTCCAGCTCCTTCTTGGCCTTCTTCTTGGCCTTAGAGGCAGCATGGATCACCCCCTTCTACTCCTCCAGATCGGCCCGCATCCGCGCATTGGCCCCGAGGAGGACATCGATGCCAGCCTCGAGATCACACTGCACCGAGGCCAGCTGATCTGAAGCCTGGTCGATATCCAGGAGTTTCTGCTGGATGGCGGCCTGGCGGTGAGCGAGAGCCCCGCACATGACCGCAGCCTGCGGCCGAAAGCAAGAAAAGAGGGATAAGTTTAAAAAAGCTAAGGGAAACAATGAGTAAAGACAAAGACGAAAGGGTTCTCACCTGGACGGCGTGCCGAACGCACTGCAAGGATAAGCCTTCCGAAGAAAGCTCCTTGATCTCATCCCCGACCAACAGCAGGGTCCAGCCGCGGACCAGACACAGACACATCTGGGAGTCCTCCAGACTCTCGTCTGCGAAGACCCCCACATCCGGGCACCAGGGCTTGTGCCCGTACTCCCGGGACATGTGCGTCCCGGCCGCCCCGAAGGGGAACGAAAGGTTCTCCGTACTGGCCCCGGTGGCCGAAGGAGAATCGCCCCTCGGCGGTTCGGGAGGCGACGAGAGCGGGGCACCTCGTGCCGCCACCGGCCTCTTAGCTGCCGGGATGAATTCCCTCTCACCGGGATCATCCGCCCGGCTCCTCTTTTCTGGCCGGTCGCTTCCTCCGGCGACCGACTTTCCCTTCTGCCGCTCCCTCTCAAGCGCGGCAGCAGCAGCACGGCCTTCGACGGAAGCCGCCATCTGCCTCGTAATCCGTGCGCATCCAGGCGCTGGGGGCCGCAACCCCTCCGGCCGTCCTCTCTCCCACCGCCCGCGGCTGGGACGGTCGAGACTGCCCGGACTGCTTGGAGATCCGGCTGATCAATCCCCGAAGTCCATACATTTCTGCAAACAAAAGAGAAAGGTTAGCAATAGTTCAGAATACGACTTTTTTGACTCAAGACCGACTTACCCCCGGCCGCAGCTTCGGCGCCCTCTTCGGACGGACGGGCTTCGGCCGGAGACCCGGTCGCGGCGGTTCTCTCCTCAGCCTCTCCCGAGGTATCTTCAAGAGGAAGATAAGGGAAGACTCGAGGAGGAGAGAACATCGGGTTCGGCCAGGCTCCCATCTATATAAGCCTTGTCCTCGTCCTCGAAGAGCTCCGCAATCTCGTACGGAGCCTCGTCCTCGAGGAGGTGCACGACGTCGAGCTGCTCGGGGTTGAGAGAGGGTGGATCGGAGAGGCCCTCGGCCAAAGGCGCCCATTCGGTGGGAAAGGGCCACACACTCTTCTCTTCCTCCGGGAGAGAGATGAAAAGGAAGCCCTTCTTCCAATGGTGAATAGACGAGGGCTTCCCGGAAAAGATACCCCGGCCGAAGCGAGGGACGAAGCAATACCAGGAAGACTTCCCCTGGGGTTTTATCTTGAACAAATAGCAGAAGATATTTACCGAGGGGTTGACTCTGAGGTAAGAATTCAAGGCCAAGAAGGCATAGACTGTCCGCCAAAAGTTCGGATAGAGCTGGGACTGGGCCAATCCATAAAAACTCAAGAGGTTTATGACGAAGGAATGAATGGGAAGACGGAAGCCCGCCCGAAAGCTATGCTCGTAAATGGAAAAGCAACCCGGCCGGACAGAGTTAGCCTTGGTGTTCTTCCCGGGCCGAACGGGAACCATCCAAGACGGAATATGGTAGTAATTAGTGATAACCTTGATGGTATTGGAATCAAGGACACTAACTACATCCGAAACCATCTCGGCCGGGTGACGGCCAGAAGTAGAAGGCTCGGCGACAGCCGGAACCGGCTCGGCTTCTGCAGCCGGAAGCGTCTCGGCTTCACCCGCCATAACATAAGCAAGAGAATTTGAAGAGAAAGGAGACGACAAAGAAGACTGGGGAGGTCTGGATGAAGAACAAGAAGAACCACCTTCGGCCGAAGGGGAGCAGCTGGACATGAATCACAAAGCGGAGAAGAAGGAGAACTGAAGCTTACCCTCAGAGAAAGGTCTCCCCGATGGCTAATAGTCTCCCCGGCGACTGAGGATTCTCCGGCGACGATTCTCGGTGACAAGGAGCTCACCAGCAATGGACAAGGCGCCCTCAAATACCCACAATAGCACGCTCTCCGCCGGTGAAGCAGGGACACTTGGGGAAGCCACTCGCAGGGAAGCACAGGCGCAAAAGGAAGAAGAAAGTGGAACAGTAGCCAGGGGAGAGGGGTTGGTATTTATAGGAAAACTTGAGGGGGTCCAGTGCTGGGTCAACGGCCATGATCTTCCCCCTCTTCTGCACCGCTCTGCTCGGATGCGCGACACGTGTCCCATCCTTCGCCATAATGACGAGCGGGCTGCCGGATCGAGAGGAGGCAATCAACGGCCGGGTGCGGCCTGACCCTTCGGCTACTTGTCCGGATGCTCGGCACGTGTCCCGATCCTCGTATCGAAAGCAGGAGAGGCAGCGATCCAGGTGAAGTCTTGGGCAGAGAGCCAAAGTGACTCGTGATTCGCGTGATCACAGTTAACGGCTGAGATCTTTTTGTGCTTTCGGCAAACCGTCCGGATGCGCAACACGTGTTTTATGTTTTTTATGATGCGACTGTTAAGGCGGGAAGCCCGAGGTCTTTTCCGCCCTTGTCAGATGTCCCGATATGCTCTAATGATTCACCTGGGGATGAAGGCATCTGTCACCAAGTCTCGGCCTGAGACGAAGGTGCTTACAACTGGGTCCCGACTTGAGACGAGGCTGTTTGTGACCAGCCCTCGGCCGACCTAAAGCAAAGCTTCCAAAACGGAGCGAAGGTTTTAAACAAGGTTCGCGCCATACCATTCTCCCGAGAAAGCTTCGGATTTTACTCGACGTTTTATGAAAATGAGAACGACAAGAGTAGGGGGCCATGTGATGGGGCAGAATCTAATTCGGCCCATTAAACAGCCCAACACCATCAACCCAACAGCAGTAACAGTAAAAGGCCCACTGGCAGCCTTCAGCCCATTAGCGGCCCAACGGCCCTCGGCCCATTAGCAGCCCAGTGGTCCTCAGCCCATCGGCGGCCCAGTGGCCCTCGGCCCGTTAGCAGCCCAGCGGTCCTCGGCCCAGTTGGCTTCAGTCCACTAAGCGGCATCCGGCCCAACAGCGGCCCCTACCTTCGGCCCAGTAGCTGTACCCGGCCCACTCCGGTGGGAGGGTTGGGCGCTATGGAGGTTTATCAGTAAACCAAAACATAGTCCTATATTGGCTGCCACCATTAAGCAACCTCTATCCTCCGCTATAAATACAAGGCTATTTATTACCAAAGGTATGTCTTCTGGACCAAGGACAACAGTCCAAAAGCTTTAAAGCTGCCTCTTCTTCCTTCCCTTCTGAATCGAATCTTCTTCAGAAGCTAACTTAGCCGTCGGAGGGGGTTCTCTTGGGCCGAAGCCCGGGACTCCTACTGACCGGTTCTTCTTCTTCCTCCTTCTGCAGGGGCTTCGGTTTGAATCTTCGCCGACCTCTCCGAGTCGGTCTTGACCACTGACCTCGGGTTTTCTCCCCCCGGTCTCGACGCCATTCGCTGGCCGATCCGCCTCGACCGAAGGAGTCTCGGCTTCGCCCCGGGCAAGCCTTCACCCGGATACCTCTCGGCTTCGGATCCTAGGCCCCGTCTCTGCCCTCGTCTCGTCCCGGATCCCCGTCGGTCCTCTTCATCGATCTGATCCAGTTTCGGGTTCCAGTCTCGGAATCCGACCGTGATAGCTTTGGCTACATCAGCGGGGGAGCTCTTTGTCGCCGGGAGTTGTCGCCGGGAAGTTCTTTGTCGCCGGGGAGATCCTAGTCTGAGGGTAAGCCTTAGCTCTTGCCCTCTCTTTTTCGATTCATGTACAGCAACTCTTCTTCGGCCGAGAGCGACTTTTTGGCCGAAAGAAGCTCATCTTGTTCCTCGTCCAGACCTCCCCAGTCTTCTCTGTCATCTCCCTTTTCTTCGAACTCTTTCCCTTCCGTTATGGCGGACGAGGCAGAAGCGGTTCCGGCTGCTGCTGAGCCTTCCACTACGGGCCGTCGTCAGGCCGAGACGGTCTTGGATGTAGCTAGTGCCCCTGATGTCGAAACCATCAAGGTCATAACTAACTACTATCTGATTCCCTATTTGATGATTCCATCCGGCCCGGGAGGCACACCAGAGCCAACACCGTTCGGCCAGGCAGCTTCTCGATCTATGAGCACAGCTTCTGGGCGGGCTTCCGCCGTCCTCTTCATTCCTTTGTTGTAAATCTTTTGAGCTTTTACGGACTGGCCCCGTCCCAATTCTTTCCAAATTCCTGGCTGACAGTCTATGCATTCCTAGCCTTGAACTCCTATCTCGACTTCAACCCTTCTATAAATATTTTCCGCTATCTTTTCAAGATTAAGCCTCAGGGAAAGTCTTCTTGGTTCTGTTTCGTCCCCCGCTTCGGCTGGGGGATCTTCTCCTGGAAGCCCTCGTCCATTCATCATTGGAAGGAGGGCTTTTTTTTCATTTCTCTGCCGGAGGAGGATAAGAGTGTTTGGCCCTTCCCTACCGAATGGGCACCCTTGGCCGAGGGCCTGTCCGACCCATCCACCCTCAGCTATGAGCAGCTTGCGGATGCGCACCTCTTCGAGGATGCGGCTCTGTACAACATTGCGGAGCTTCTGTCGGACGAGGACAAGCTTATAGAGATGGGAGCCTGACCGGACCCGTCGTTTTCTCCTCCCCGCGTCTTCCCCTACCTTCCTCTCGAAGATACCCCGGGAGAGGTCGAGGCGAGAGCTACCGCGACCGGGGCTCCGGCCGAAGCCCGTCCGTCCGAAGAGGGCGCCAAAGCTATGGCCGGGGGTAAGTCGGCTTTGGGTTAAAAGTTATTGTTTGAACTTTTGCTAACTCTTCTTCTTTGCTTTTAGAGATGTCTGGTCTTCGGGGCTTGATCAGCCGGATCTCCAAGCAGTCCACACCGTCTCGACCATCCCAGCCACGGACTGTGGAAGGGAGACGGCCGGAGGAGTTTCGGCCCCCGGCGCCCGGACCACGAGGCAGACCGCGGCTACCGCCGAAGGCCACGCTGCCGCTGCTGCCCTTGAGAGGGAGCAGCAGAAGGGGAAGGCGGTTGCCGGAGGGAGCGGGCGGTTCGAGAAGCGGAGACGCCCGGATGACCTCGACGAGAGGGAATCCGCCCTGGCGACCAAGAGGCTGGTGTCGGGAAGGGACGCCCCGCTCTCGTCGCCTCCTGAGCCGCAGAGGGGCGACTCTCCTTCGGCTATCGGGGCCGCTGTAGAGATGTTGTCTTACGTCTTCGGGACGGCCGGGACCCACATGTCCTGGGAGTACGGGCACGAACCTTGGCGCCCAGACATGGGGGTCTTCGCAGACAAGAGTCTGGATGACTCCCGGACGTGTCTGCGCCTGGCTCGCGGCTGGACTCTCCCAATGGTCGGGGATGAGATCAAGGAGCTTTCTACGGAAGGCTTGTCCTTGCAATGCGTCCGACATGCCGTCCAGGTGAGACTTCCTTCGTCCTCACTTCTCATTGTTTATGTTAGTGGCTTCGTCTCACTTTTTTCTTTTTGCTATAGGCCGCGGTCATGTGCGGCGCTCTTGCTCGCCGTCAAGCCCTCATCCAGCAGAAGCTTCAGGACATCGACTAGGCCTCGGACCAGCTGGCTTCAGGCAAAGTGGCCTCGGTGCGGCGCGACCTCGAGGCCAGCATCGATGTCCTCATCGGGGCGAACTCGCGGCTGCGGTCCGAGCGGGACGAGCAGAAGGAGGTGATCCACACCACCTCAGAGGCCAAGAAGAAGGCTGAGAAGGAGCTGGAGCGGGCCCGGGCCGAGATCGCGTCCTTGAAGGCCAAGATCCAGGACAAGGCCAAGGAGTGGGAAGAGGAGCGCCGCCGCCATGCCGAGGAGGTATCGGCCCTGAAGGCAGAGCTGGAGGCCAAGATCAAGGAAGCCGATGACATCGCTCATACGGCCGTGGCGAGCTATAAGGAGGGCCCGGAGTACGCTGACGAGATGCTCGAAGCCAGGGCTAAGGTGGCCTTGACCATGTTCGATCTGGGGATGGCCATTGCCCAAAAGGCGTGTCCGGACACAGATCTGACAGGCCTCGGCTACCCTACGGATGAAGAGGGAGAAGAGATCTTGACTTGGTGGCGAGAGCTCAAGGCCGAAAGAACCCCGGCTACTTCGGAAGTCGCCGCGGCCGGTTCGGACCATGCTTCCCCTCCAGCGTCTCCTGGCCATACTCCTGTCGACGTAGATGGTGATGACGCCGAAAGCTAATCCGGGGGCTTGTCTCGGTTGTTTCTTTCTTTTCAAGATGCTTAGGCCAGGCAGACGGCCCGTTTTTGTACTTGGCGTATATATAGAAGGCATTTTGCTCCTGTTTGCTTCATGGCATGTCTTTCTGAGTAGATAGCCGAGTTTAGTTCTGTATGTGGCTGAAGCCATGCCGCTCCTGATACGATTTGCACGGACTTAGAGAATATTGCCGCTCCTGATACGGTTTACATGGCCGAAGCCACTCCCGGTACGGTTTGCACGAACTTAGAGAATATTGCCGCTCCCGATACAGTTTACATGGCCGAAGCCACTCCCGGTACGGTTTACACAGACTTAGAGAATATTGCCGCTCCCGATACGGTTTACATGGCCGAAGTCATTCCCGGTACGGTTTGCACGGACTTAGAGAATATTGCCGCTCCCGATACGGTTTACATGGCCGAAGCCACTCCCGGTACGGTTTGCACGGACTTAGAGAATATTGCCGCTCCCGATACGGTTTACATGGCCGAAGCCACTCCCGGTACGGTTTGCGCGGACTTAGAGCATATTGCCGCTCCCGATACGGTTTACATGGCCGAAGCCACTCCCGGTACGGTTTGCACGGACTTAGAGAATATTGCCGCTCCCGATATGGTTTATATGGCCGAAGCCACTCCCGGTACGGTTTGCACGGACTTAGAGAATATTGCCGCTCCCGATACGGTTTACATGGCCGAAGCCACTACCGGTACGGTTTACACGGACTTAGAGAATATTGCCGCTCCCGATACGGTTTACATGGCCGAAGCCACTCCCAATACGGTTTGCACGGACTTAGAGAATATTGCTGCTCCCGATACGGTTTGTATGGCCGAGGCCACTCCCGGTACGGTTTGCACGGACTTAGAGAATATTGCCGCTCCTGATATGGTTTGCATGGCCGAGGCCACTCTCGGTACACTTTGCATGGACTTAGAGAATATTGCCGCTCCCGATACAGTTTGCATGGCCGAGGCCACTCCCGGTATGGTTTTCACGGACTTAGAGAATATTGCCGCTCCCGATATGGTTTGCATGGCCGAGGCCACTCCCAGTACGGTTTGCACGGACATAGAGAAAGCCAGACAATACTTCGGAACATAAAATATATTCATGGTGTCCGGCTGAATCTCGGTAAAATACCTTACATAAAGTAGCGCCGAAGGCGCTCCACATTCCAGGTGCGAGGGAGAGGCTGGCCCGAAAGGGTCTCTAGCCGATAAGCCCCTCGTCGGATTATGCGATAAGGGCCCTCCTAATTCGAAGAAAGCTTTCCTGTGGCTTTGGCTGGCTTGGACGTGTGGGCATTCTGCAATACGAGGTTCCCGGCTTCAAAACTTCGGGGCTTCACTCGAGCGTTGTGATATCTCGCCATGTGCTGCTGATATGCCGCCAGCCAAATGTGAGCCGATCCCTTGTCTCTTCTATAAGATCAAGGTGATATTTCAGGACTTCATCGTTAGCCTTCGGATCATAAGTAAGAACCCTCGGTGATGGCAAGCCGACTTCAATAGGAATAACCGCTTCCACCCCGTAGGCCATTCGGAATGGGGTTTCCTCGGTAGGGGTTCGGCTCGTTGTCCGATAAGCCCATAGAACGCTTGGCAGCTCTTCGACCCATCGGCCTTTAGCCTTACCGAGGCGAGTCTTCAGTCCTCGCAATAGGCTTCGGTTAGTGACTTCGACTTGGCCATTCGTCCGAGGGTGAGCTACTGAGGCGAATTTATGAAGAATACCGAAGCTTGCGCAGTTGTCTTTGAACCGATGGCTGTCAAACTACTTGCCATTATCTGAGATGATTGCCCGAGGGATGCCGTAGCGGTAGATGATGGACTTCCATATGAAGTTCCATGCATTACTATCAGTTATAGACGCGAGGGGTTCGGCTTCGACCCACTTAGTGAAGTAATCCACCGCCACAATAAGGAATTTGCTCTGGCCGGTGGCCATGGGAAAAGGTCTCAGGATATCAATCCCCCATTGAGCGAAAGGCCAAGGATCTAATAGAGGTGTTAGGAGAGTTGCCGACTGGTGAACGAGGGAGTTGAACCTCTGGCACTGGTCACAGCAGCGGAGGAGAGCAGCGGCGTCCTCTCGGAGTGTTGGCCACCAGTACCCTTGCCTTAAGAGTTTGTGGGTCATGGCCCTTCCTCCTGCGTGTGCTCCGCAGATTCCTTCATGTACTTCCCGAAGGGTATAATCAGCTTCGGCCTGGCCGAGACATCGAAGGAGTGGCCGGCCGAAGGATTTCTTATATAGCATACCCTCCAAAACTAGAAAATGGGAAGAGCGCTGCCGGACGCGCCTTGCTTCCTTTGGATCGGACGGGACCTCGTCTCGAAGGAGAAAAGCGACTAGAGGAGTCATCCAGGTCTCTGCTTCGGATTCATTCACTTGCATGACCTCGGATTCGTCGAGACTCGCTCAGATAGTTCTTCTACTAAGATCATTCGACCTCCTCCCCCATCTTGAGTTGATGCTAGCCAGGAAAGAGCATCGGCTTGAGCATTTTCAGCCCGAGGGATCCGCACAATCTCAAAAGAAACAAATTAAACTAGGATTTTGCGGGTTACCTGGAAGTAGGACATCATCAATGCGTCCCGAGCCTCGTACTCCCCGGTGATTTGGTTGGTGATGAGCTGAGAATCGCTGAACGCCCTTATCCTTTGCGCGCCGAGCCTTCTGGTGGCCCGAAGGCCTGATATAAGGGCCTCATACTCAGCGGCATTGTTGGTAGCCAGGAAGGAGAAGCGCAGCGCATACTCTGTGACAACCCCTTCTGGAGATGCCAAGATCCACCCGGCACCACTGCCCGAAGAGCATGCAGACCCGTCAACGTATAGTTGCCATTCATCCGCCGAGGACAAAGGAGTCGAAATGACTTCGGCTTCAGGGTTTGCTCCGACTTCTGGCTGAGGGGCTCAGGATGCTCCGGGAGTGAGCTCGGCAATAAAGTCGGCCAAGGCTTGAGCTTTTATTGCGGTCCGAGGCCCATAAGAGATGTCGAACTCTCCCAGTTCGATTGCCCATTTCGCTAGCCTGCCGGACACTTCTGGCTGGGAGAGGACTTGCCTCAAAGGTTGATCTGTGAGGACCTTTATTGAATGCGTGAGGAAATAGGGCCAGAGCCTTCTCGCAGAAGCGACGAGGGCCAAGGCCAGCTTTTCAAGAGCCGGATACCGAGGCTCTGCTCCGTGGAGGGCTCGGCTTATATAATAAACTAGCCTCTGCACACCATCTTCTTCCCAGACGAGGACGGCACTGATAGCTGCTTCAGATGCGGTAAGATAAACGAACGACTGCTCTCCTTGGACCGGCTTAGACAAGATGGGAACATCGGAGAGATAAGCTTTCAGCTGATCGAAGGCCGACTGACATTCGTCCGTCCAGGAGAAATTGCTAGTCTTCTTCAGCAGCTTGAAGAAGGGGAAACAGTGATCTGCCGCTCTTAACATGAAGCGGCTTAATGCGGCGATCCTTCCGCTTAGTTTATGATCCTCTCGGATGTTGGCCGAAGGGCGCATCTGGATAACGGCCGCAACCTTCGTAGGATTTGCTTCCACCCCTCGGCGGGTGACCATGTAACCGAGGAACTTTCCGGAGGCCACGCCAAAGGCGCACTTGGCTGGATTCAGCTTCATTTTATACCTGCGCAAGGTGGAGAATGTCTTGGCCAAATCGGCCAGATGGTCCACAACAATGCGGCTTTTCACCAGCATGTCGTCGATGTAAACCTCCATATTGCGGCCGAGCTGCGGAGCGAACATCTTGTTGACAAGACGCTGATAAGTCGCTCCGGCATTCTTTAGGCCGAATGGCATCCGGGTATAGCAGTATAAGCCGAGGTCTGTTGTAAAGCTTGTCTTGTCCTCGTCGTCCGGATGCATTCGGATTTGGTGATAGCCTGAATAGGCGTCGAGGAAGCTGAGCAATTCATGGCCAGATGTGGCGTCCACTATCTGGTCTATCCGAGGCAGCGGAAAACTGTCCATCAGACAAGCCTTATTAAGATTAGTGAAGTCTACGCACATTCGCCACTTGTCGTCCTTTTTGGGCTCCATCACTACATTAGCAATCCATTCGGGGTGATGCACCTCTCGAAGATGTCCCGCGTTTAGCCCCTTTTGTACTTCAGCCTGGATGGCCATCCTCCTTTCTTGATTGAAGGTGCGCCGCTTCTGCTTGACTGGAGGCTGGTTTGGGTTGATGTGCAGTCGATGCTCTACCACCTCCGGGTCGACTCCGGTCTTATCCGAAGGAGACCAGGCAAAGACATCGAGGTTTTCCTTCAGGAATTCAATAAGTCTCTCGGCTTCAGTCTTCTCGAGGCCGGAATCTATCATTAGTGTTCGGCCTTCTCCTCTGGAATAGTTGTAAGTTCCTCTCCTGGGGATGCTTCGGCCGAAGATTCAATCGAAAGGGATTCGGCCGCAGCCTTCCCTTTGACCGAAATCATATAACATTGCCGGGCAGCTTCCTGATTTCCCTTGGCTTCGCCGATTCCATGGCTGGTGCGGAACTTCAACTTCTGATGGAAAGACGAAGGTACTGTTAGAATTGGGTGGCCTCAGAGCCAATCATTGTACATTCTAGTTCAGATTATTAATAAAGTCAATTATTTCTTCATTTAATAGTTCTCGCAAACGACTATCGTAATGAAGGTCCATAGACAAATGTATGGGATATTGAATCATAATGAGATCATGATAGTGAGATCAATATCCTAAGGAAATTGTCTTAAATAGTTCTCGATCATAGGATATTTGAGATGGACATTAAATATCCGATAAGATCGACACAAGTTATGTCTGCTCATATGATGAGGGTGAATGATCTCACATTCACTCGTGTGGTGACACTAAGACAAACAAGTGGGTGCTCATTAGAGAATGAGTTCACTGAACAGACCCAAATAAGAATTCCTGGATGGTAATTATACCTATTAGTCAACCAGGGAATTCTATCGTTGCAGTAGCACAGTTGGTCCTTTGACCTGAGTCACCAATGATACCTTGTTTGTGGACCATTGTATCTTGATTCTCTGACTCGTGGACTTTAACCATTAAGTCCACCATAATCGGTCTTTCAGATACAGTGGAAAGCTTGCGAAGGTAATTGAGTGAACAACAAGGGATCACTCACTCTTGGTATAAGACTGGAGAGAGAATGTCCTATGGATGTGTACACAGAAATCCCTGGCCAGGGTCAAATGAAAGAGATGTCTTTCTAGATATTAACTATGTACTGGAATCCATCTGGATAATGCGATAGAGGGTTTGACTATAAAACCATACCCTTGCGTTATCGGGACATTGCATGAGTGAAGGATTATATCTGTGCGGTATCGGCAGACGGAAAGGTTCAATTGAAGGGAACAGTATCCCTTATATCTTCTGGGATCATGAGGTAGTGTTTGGTGCTGTTCATGATCAGAAGGCCAAGTGAATTAATCATCGGATGATAATTTACTTGTTTATTAAATTAATCATTTAACATGCGATGTTTAAATGTTAATTAATAAATATTAAACTCAAGAAACAGTTCTAAATTTAATGGGCCTGCAACCAGACTGATATATGGGCCTAGAGGGTCACACACATAAGAGTTCTCGTCAGACGGTGAGAGATGTTAAATTTCATGCTTATCTGGGTTTTTGTGAAAAACTGTAGGATAAACATGAAGATTTAATGGAGAATTATCCAAGGCCAAACTCTTGGATAATCATGAGGATTAATTGTTGTGCTTATCCTTATTTCTATATAAGGAGGGCCAAGGGGGAGTGGTAAAAAGTTAGTTGGACGAATTTTACTCCCCAGATTCCCTCTCTCCTCTATCTCTCTTCTTCTCGGAGTGGATCTGTCTCTCTCCGCGCATGGTAGATCTGAGATCTGGTCGGAGCACTCAAGTCGAGGAGGAAATCGCGTCTGCTGCGGGAACTCGTGTGGATACCTCTAAAGATCGTGTGCGTGCGCGATTACCGAGTCGGCATCATCCACGGGAGATTCGAAACCCCGCAAAGGTGAAGAACTGTTCTTCCCGCGTTATTTTAATGTCCGTTTTACAACCCCAGCAACCGATACAAAAGGAATCTTTTTTTTATTTCCGCTGCGTTCATGGCGATTCCTAACAATGGTATCAGAGCCAGGTTCCGCTGGTTCGGTTGTAAAACGGCACCGTTTTGTGTGTTTTCTCGTTATGCGTGAAGAACCCGTATTGTACGTGTTCTTGAGTATAATCCGATTAAAAATGACAGATTAGTGTTCATATGATGATCACGATCGATTTGATTATTTTTCTGTATTTTTCGGATTTTTATTTGGGTTTTTCGGAGTTCGTCATGTGATGATGAAACGGGGTACTTCGGCGGCTTCGTATGTGCATCCCAAGCGTTGGGATGGCCGGAAGAATCCCTAGATCTCTTGGTGATAGTCACCACTTCGCATTGGGCATGGAGATCGGCACAAGAATGCCCTTGGAGGTGCTTTAAATCGAGCCCGAACTTGGGTTTCTAAACCTGAAAATCAGATTTTTGGGGGTATATTGGGGCTTGTTTTCTTCCCCACCGTCGGTCACCGGCGGCCCTGCCGGCGCCGGGCACGTCGCCGGCGCCGGGGGCAACGCCGGCCGGGGCCGGCGGCGCCGGGGCTCGCCGGCGGCGGCGCCGGATCCTCCCAGCCGAAGCATATGCAGAAAGTTAGGGTTGCAGGTTTCTGTTGAAGAAGGACGAGCCGGTCGAACCCTGGCTGGACGGGCCGGACCGCCCGGTCCCGACCCGGTCGGACCGGGCCGGGGGCCGGGCGGCGCCCTGGCCGAGCCAGGGCTCGACCCTGGCCGAGCCAGGGGGCCTGGGTCCGGGCCATTGGGCCCCAAATGGGCTGGGCCCATTTTCAGTTTTTTAAAAATGGTTTTTAAATACCTGTTTAACCCCCTTTAAACCCAATTTTAGCCCATTTATGCATGTTTTAAAATTGTTTTAAAACAGAAAAATATAAGAATAATTAATAAGTGTTATTAATTAATTTTTTATGATTATTAACAGTTTATTAAAGTGTTTAATGACTGTTAGTCTATTAAAGGGCTTTATAATTAATGGGTGTTAGTTAATTATTTAAAATTGTTTTAGATAATTAATTTCCTGTTAATTTAATTAGTTTAAAATTGTTTTAAACTAATTTCATGCATAACTTGATTACACTTTGCTGTTCAAATTGTTTGAATTTGTATTTAGATTAACTGAATGGTTTAGTTAGTTTATTTGTCAATAATGTTTTGAATATTATTGATTATGCTGAAATAAATGTTATTTCGAAAACTAATTGGTATTATAATTTTATATTTATAAAATTTAATACCAAACATCAATTATGTGATGATTGTGATGCATGTGATGTGTTTTATGGTGGGATGATCATGGACTTAGTATTTTCATGTGATGAATGATGTGAATGGATGCGATGCTCATTTCATTTGGTATTTTAAATAGGACCTGCGTGTCCTCCTCTCTCTTAATCCAAGTGTACTTTCTACCTTCCTATAAGATTGTACTCCCCTTGATAGGATCAAGGTTTCTAATTGTTTAAATGTACATTTATGGACCTGCGAATCCTGAATTTCATATTCAAATGTATTGGAATAAGCTAAGAGGACGGGATCTTCTGTAGACACCTCTGGAGGGAGGACTCGCATCAAATGGAACCAGTGTTGCTGTTTTCACATTAGGATCCTATTATGGATCATCGTTTGGCTCCGATGATTCCATAGTAGTTTAAGCAGTCCATGATCATCCCCATTTAATTTTTCTGCACATATGTGATATTTGTGGACTATGCTATCATATATATATTTCTATTTAGTATATTGATACTTTAAATTGAAATACTATTGATAGCACGATTTTTTACAAATCAAAATCAAAACCCTCTTTTAAAACTTAAGTTGTAAACGTGAGATATTAAGAATAATCCACGTAACCCACCATCATTATAGATCTTAGGATAATTCTTATCTCAAACGGATTTGTTGTGCTATCACAAGGTCTGTTTGATTTAGAAATTAAACTAGGTCTACGACATGTGATGTCATTAAGATGAGTGGACAAATAGTGTAGTTTTGTTGTGCTACCACAAGGATTGCACTATGAATTCATGTCATCTAAGTAATGATGGATAAACTTAACTGAATCAAATTGATTTGTTGTGCTACCACAAGGTCATTCTGATTCAGGGGTTAAATCGATCGGATATTGCAATCGTTGCAACTGTCAAGAGTTGACTGCCTAAGGGACTTGATGTGATTTGTTGTGCTACCACAAGGTCACATGCATGTTGCCCGAAGGATTCTGATCCCCACTAGGAGATCACCGGAATCTCCCGTTCTGTATCTTAGAGGGTAATACAGATCGCCGAAAAATAGTGGGAGCATAAATCTAGATTAAAAGTCCTAAATCTGATTTTAAGAACTATCTGCTCATTTTATATATTTCCATGTAGGTCGCTATGTCGTCACCTAACCCCCTCCGTTGCATACTTGATGCAAATAAACTCACGGGACCAAATTACATTGACTGGTTACGCAACCTAAAGATTGTCCTCAGGTGCGAAAAGCTAGCCTATGTCCTGGATCAACCAGATCCAGTGCAACCCGGTGATAATGCTAACGAAGATGAATTAATGATGTATGAAAATTGGAAGGAGGACTCTGTCAAGGTCCAGTGTTATATGCTCGGTTCAATGAATAATGAACTGCAGCGACAGCATGATAACATGGAACCTAAGACCATTCTGAATCACCTACAAGAGTTGTTTGGTGAACAATCCAGAACAGAAAGGTATGAGATATCTAAGAAATTGTTCAGGACCAGAATGAGCGAGGGCACATCTGTGCAAACTCATGTGCTCAAGATGATAGAGTGGATTGAGAGGCTTGCTGTGCTGGGCTTTGTTATGAACAATGACCTGAGCATTGACTTAATCCTACAGTCCCTTCCAGATTCATTTTCACAATTCATTATCAACTTCAATATGAACAAAATTGAAGTTTCACTAGCTGAGCTGCTCAACATGTTGAAGACAGCTGAAGGCACTATCCAGAAAGATAAGCCAAGTGTAATGCTTGTTGGTAAGACCAACAAGAAAAGGAAAGCTGGACAGACCTTTAAGAAAGGTAAGCCTAAGAAGCAAGTGAAAAGCAAACCGGCAGCACAAAAGGACAAAGCTAAAGTCAATGATAAAGGTCAGTGTTTCCACTGCCATAAAGAAGGTCATTGGAAGAGAAACTGCAAGATTTATCTTGCAGAAAAAGCAAAGGAGAAGCTTGGTGAAGCTTCAGGTATTCTCATGATCGATCTTAACTTGTCTTATAGAGAATCAACATCCTGGGTATTAGATACTGGATGTGTTTCTCATATCTGCAATAACTTGCAGGTGTTAACAAGTAAGAGAAGATTGAACCGCGGAGACGTGGATCTGAGGCTCGGGAATGGAGCAAAAGTTGCTGCGTTAGCTGTGGGGACAGCAAGACTTCAGATGCCGTCAGGAGACTTTTTGGAACTGATAGATTGTTATTATGTTCCAACCATTATTAGGAATATCATATCTATTTCATGTTTAGATAGACAAGGATATTCTATGAAGCTAGAGAATAAAGGTTGTTCAATTTATCAAGGAGACAAATTGTTTGCTTCCGGATATTTATTGAATGGCTTATATTTACTTGATATTTCATATGATGTTTGTCTGGTAAATAATTCTCTTGAACGCTTAGATAAGGATGTGAATAAATCGTACCTATGGCATTGTAGGCTAGGTCATATAAATGAGAACAGGATCATAAGGTTGCAAAAGAATGGATATCTTGATCCATTTGATTATGAATCATTTGCAACCTGTGAAGCTTGTCTTATGGGAAAGATGACCAAAGCTCCATTCTCAGGACATGGAGAAAGAGCTAAGGACTTATTGGAACTAATACATAGTGATGTATGTGGTCCAATGTCCACTCATGCTATAGGTGGTTACTCATACTTTGTTTCATTTACAGATGATTTCTCAAGATATGGCTACATATATTTAATGAAATATAAGTCAGAAGTCTTTGAGAAATTTAAAGAGTTTAAAAACGAAGTTGAGAACCAGACTGGAAAGAGTATTAAAACTCTTCGATCAGATCGAGGGGGTGAATACTTAAGTACAGAATTCACAGAATATCTTAAGGATAATGGTATTTTGTCTCAATGGACTCCTCCCTATACACCTCAGTTAAATGGTGTATCGGAAAGGAGAAATCGTACTCTATTAGATATGGTACGATCCATGATAAGTTATGCCAAACTTCCAATCTCTTTATGGGGATATGCACTGTTGACTGCTGCATATCTGTTGAACAAAGTTCCGAGTAAGTCAGTACCTTCCACTCCATATGAGATATGGAAAGGAAAGAAACCAGACTTTAAGCATGTTAGAGTCTGGGGTTGTCCTGCACATGTCAAAAGACATGATCCAGACAAACTGGATTCCAGGACAGAGAAATGTAGATTTGTGGGATATCCAAAAGAGAGTTTTGGATATTACTTCTATCAGCCCAGCGATCAAAGGGTGTTTGTCACAAAAAGAGCTGTCTTCTTAGAGAAAGAATATCTTTCAAAAGAAGACAGTGGGAGCAAGATAGAACTGGAAGAAATTCTAGACTCACAAATCAACACTGGTTCATCTATTGAACCATTGACTCAAGAACTTGTTCAAGATGATACACAAAAGGTTCGCAGATCAGGTAGAGTGCCTAAGCAGCCTGAAAGATATGTTGGACATATCGATGAAGGCAAACCAAAGGTGTACTTAAATGAGGATGATGATCCTCAAACCTACCTTGAAGCCATAAATAGTCATGAATCAGAAAAATGGCAAGAGGCAATGGATTCTGAAATTCAGTCCATGTATGCCAACCAAGTTTGGAACTTGGTTGATCTGCCAGAAGGTATAGTACCTATTGGCAGTAAATGGATCTTTAAAAGAAAGATCGGGGCAGATGGACAGATTGACACATATAAGGCCAGGCTTGTAGCAAAAGGATATCGTCAAAGGCAAGGCATTGACTATGACGAAACCTTTTCTCCAGTTGCCATGATTAAGTCAATCAGAATACTTCTTGCTATCGCTGCATTCTACGATTATGAAATATGGCAAATGGATGTGAAAACAGCATTCCTTAACGGGAACCTTCAAGAAGAGATGTATATGATACAACCTGAAGGATTCACTTCCAAAGAGCATTCAAGCAAGGTATGCAAGCTGCAAAGATCCATCTATGGATTAAAGCAGGCATCCCGAACTTGGAACTTAAGATTTGATGAAGCAATCAAATCTTATGACTTCATTAAGAATGAAGATGAACCTTGTGTATACAAAAAGGTTAGTGGGAGCACAGTTACCTTTTTGGTACTTTACGTTGATGACATTCTACTCATTGGGAATGATGTAGGAATGTTATCATCGGTAAAGACTTGGTTATACAAAAACTTCTCCATGAAAGATTTGGGAGAAACATCCTATATTCTGGGAATAAGGATCTATAGAGATAGGTCCAAAAGGATGCTTGGCTTGTCCCAATCTATGTACATAGATACCATAGTCAAAAGGTTTGGCATGGAAAATTCCAAGAGAGGCCTTGTTCCTATGAGGCATGGAATTTATCTCTCTAAAGAAATGTCTCCCAAGACAGCTGAAGAGAGAGCACACATGGATAGAGTTCCTTATGCCTCGGCAATAGGATCTATCATGTATGCAATGCTATGTACTAGGCTTGATGTGGCACATCCATTAAGTGTCACCAGTAGATATCAGGCTGATCCAGGTGAGGAACACTGGAAGGCAGTGAAATGTATCCTTAGATACTTGAGAAGGACTAAGGATCTATTTCTCGTTTATGGAGGAAACGACTTGGAACTTCGAGGATTTACTGACTCAAGTTTCCAGTCGGATATGGATGACAGCAAATCCATGTCTGGATTTGTGTTCATGTTAAATGGAGGTGCAGTAAGTTGGAAGAGTTCCAAACAGGAAACTACTGCAGATTCGACGACCGAAGCATAATACATTGCTGCAGCTGAAGCGGCCAAGGAGGCGGTTTGGATGAAGAAGTTCATCTCGGAGCTTGGAGTCGTTCCAAGCATTTCAGATCCTGTTCCATTATTGTGTGACAACAATGGGGCAATTGCTCAAGCAAAGGAGCCAAGATCACATCAGAAGTCAAAGCACATTCTGAGACGATTTCATCTGATTCGTGAGATTATCGCCCGAGGAGATATAGTAGTTGAGAAAGTCTCATCTGAAGATAATGTAGCAGATCCCTTGACTAAGCTATTGTCTCAAAACAATTTAGAACGTCACCTTAAGTCTATGGGACTTAGACACATGGGTGATTGGCTATAGTCCAAATGGGAGAATGTTAGAATTGGGTGGCCTCAAAGCCAATCATTGTACATTCTAGTTCAGATTATTAATAAAAGCAATTATTTCTTCATTTAATAGTTCTCGCAAACGACTATCGTAATGAAGGTCCATAGACAAATGTATGGGATATTGAATCATAATGAGATCATGATAGTGAGATCAATATCCTAAGGCAATTGTCTTAAATAGTTCTCGATCATAGGATATTTGAGATGGACATTAAATATCCGATAAGATCGACACAAGTTATGTCTGCTCATATGATGAGGGTGAATGATCTCACATTCACTCGTGTGGTGACACTAAGACAAACAAGTGGGTGCTCATTAGAGAATGAGTTCACTGAACAGACCCAAATAAGAATTCCTGGATGGTAATTATACCTATTAGTCAACCAGGGAATTCTATCGTTGCAGTAGCACAGTTGGTCCTTTGACCTGAGTCACCAATGTTACCTTGTTTGTGGACCATTGTATCTTGATTCTCTGACTCGTGGACTTTAACCATTAAGTCCACCATAATCGGTCTTTCAGATACAGTGGAAAGCTTGCGAAGGTAATTGAGTGAACAACAAGGGATCACTCACTCTTGGTATAAGACTGGAGAGAGAATGTCCTATGGATGTGTACACAGAAATCCCTGGCCAGGGTCTAATGAAAGAGATGTCTTTCTAGATATTAACTATGTACTGGAATCCATCTGGATAATGCGATAGAGGGTTTGACTATAAAACCATACCCTTGCGTTATCGGGACATTGCATGAGTGAAGGATTATATCTGTGCGGTATCGGCAGACGGAAAGGTTCAATTGAAGGGAGCAGTATCCCTTATATCTTCTGGGATCATGAGGTAGTGTTTGGTGCTGTTCATGATCAGAAGGCCAAGTGAATTAATCATCGGATGATAATTTACTTGTTTATTAAATTAATCATTTAACATGCGATGTTTAAATGTTAATTAATAAATATTAAACTCAAGAAACAGTTCTAAGTTTAATGGGCCTGCAACCAGACTGATATATGGGCCTAGAGGGTCACACACATAAGAGTTCTCGTCAGACGGTGAGAGATGTTAAATTTCATGCTTATCTGGGTTTTTGTGAAAAACTGCAGGATAAACATGAAGATTTAATGGAGAATTATCCAAGGCCAAACTCTTGGATAATCATGAGGATTAATTGTTGTGCTTATCCTTATTTCTATATAAGGAGGGCCAAGGGGGAGTGGTAAAAAGTTAGTTGGACGAATTTTACTCCCCAGATTCCCTCTCTCCTCTCTCTCTCTTCTTCTCGGAGTGGATCTGTCTCTCTCCGCGCATGGTGGATCTGAGATCTGGTCGGAGCACTCAAGTCGAGGAGGAAATCGCGTCTACTGCGGGAACTCGTGTGGATACCTCTAGAGATCGTGCGCGTGCGCGATTACCGAGTCGGCATCATCCACGGGAGATTCGAAACCCCGCAAAGGTGAAGAACTGTTCTTCCCGCGTTATTTTAATGTCCGTTTTACAACCCCAGCAACCGATACAAAAGGAATCTTTTTTTTATTTCCGCTGCGTTCATGGCGATTCCTAACAGGTACAACTCCAATTCCTCCGATCAGCCTTCGGCCAAAGATGGCGTTGTAGGCCGAATCGAGTTTTACGACGGCAAAATCTGTTTCAACGGTCAATTGCCGAGGGGCTGTACCTAGGGTTACAGGTAGCCGGATGACGCCTTCTACTCGGCAAGGTGAACCATTAAAGCCGAATAGAGGTCCCCGGTGAGGCTTCATGTTAGCCTCATTCAAACCCATCTTTAAAAACAATCGTAAAAAAGTACATTGGGAGCACTTCCATTATCAACAAAGATACGATGAACATCGTAACTTTTCATTACAGCATTTACAACAAGGGCGTCGTCGTGAGGGAACTGAACGTCAGTCAGATCCTCCTGGACGAAGACGATGTCTTCTTGACGGAACCGATTCGGCTCGGCATCGATTGCTGCTATCTCTGCCGTAGCATCGATTCGACGACGCCTTGTTCCCTCTCCCGGTCCCCCGGATATCATCATAATCGACCCGGCACTGGGTCGTTGGTGTGATGCTTCTGTCGGGGCCGAAGTCACCTTCGGCTGAGGTGGGGCTTCTTTATCCGGGAGTTGCCGTTGCCTTGCTGCTTCGGGGACGTCCCAGTTCTACCGCTGTTGAGGCTGCTCTCGTCGATATTGTGGTAAACAGCCTTCTCGGATGAGGCGATCAATCTCCTCCCGAAGGTGTCGGCATTCGTCAGTCGAATGGCCAGTTTCCCAATGGTACTCGCAGTATTTGCGGGGGTCCCTTCGGCGAGGATCAGTCTTGATACGCTCAGGTTGGTGAAGCATACCTTTCACCTCTATGAGCATCCGGGAGGGTGGAGTAGGTAGTGGGAGATACCGCTGCTGCGGATCTCGGCGCTTGTCTCGGTCCCATTCTTCCCTCCAGTATCGCTTGCGAGAGGGTTCCTGGTCTCCTGGGCGAGGACGAACCGCTGGAGAGGGAGCCGTTGATACTGCCTCGGCAGTACTCTTGCCCTTGGACATCTCGAGCCACCAGGTCTTGGAAGGTAAGAGGATGACGCTTTCCGATGGAGCTGAGAAGCCCCTCGTCCGTTCATCAACACAAACGCGTCAAAACCTATCAATCTACACTAGCAGCCATCGCCTGTACAGACTCGTACTTATTGTTGGACTACGATATCTAACCCAGTTTACCACATACTCGACCAGACTGAGCTCTGATACCAATTGTAACGACCCGCCACCCTATGATCGGAGACCCGATCACTAAATGGGTGTCGAATCATTATCCAACGGTCTCACATCCGGATCTTATACACACATCTGGAGGAGTAAGCGTTAAACAAGATTAAATATAACATTTACACGGACTACAAGGAAGTACAGTGCGCAGGAAGTAAATTAATAATGTCCGTACACAGTCCAACAATAATTACATAGCCCAAGAAATTAAATAATTACAGATAGAAACAAAGTACAACAACATCGGGGCATACCCCGGAACTGAGATAGTTGCTGGTCCGCACACCAAGGAGAACACCACTCGCCGCCACGAGGTCCACACCTGAAACCGCAGGGAGTGAGCCACACCAGAATTGGGCTCAGTAGGGATCATCCGATCCCCTGTGTAACGACCCGCCATCCTATGACCGGAGACCCGATCACTAAATGGATGTCGGCCCATTAACTACGGTTCACACCCGGATCTCACACAACATCTGGAGGAGTAAGTGCTAAACAAGGCTAAATATAACAATCACACGGACTACAAAGGTAAGCAAGTGCGCAAGAAGGAAAATAACAATGTCCGTATACAGTCCAACAATAATTACATGTCCAACAAATTAAATAAGTACAGGCAGAAAGAAAGTACAACAACATCGGGGCATACCCCGGAACAGAGACAGCTGCTGGTCCGCACACCAAGAAGGCACCACACGCCTCCACACGCCGCGAAGTCCACACCTGAAACCGCAGGGAGTGAGCCACACCAGAATTGGGCTCAGTAGGGATCATCCGATCCCCTGCCTCCCACTCACACACCCACAAGTGCAACAACAGGGATATATGGCAATTAAGCAAAGCAGTAAACATAGCACCCAAATCTGATATGAAATGTACGATAAGCAGTGTAGCAAGAACCATTCTGAGCAACCCGAAGAACCCAACACAGAGTCACGTCTCATAGCCAAAGTCCGCGAAGCGACTGAACCACACTGTCGACCGAAGTCAAACGTCGCCTCCCAACACTACCACCACTGCTCACGCCTGTCCACCCCTACAGTGTTCCGGGGCACTGTAGGGTGAGGCAGTGAGTCAAACTAGGACTAGCTGTGTAACGACCCGCCATCCTATGACCGGAGACCCGGTCACTAAATAGATGTCGGCCCATTAACTGCGGGTTCACACCCGGATCTCACACAACACATCTGGAGGAGTAAGTGCTAAACAAGGCCAAATATAACAATCGCACGGACTACAAAGGTAAACGAGTGCGCAGAAGGGAAAATAATAATGTCCGTATACAGTCCAACAATAATTACATGTCCAATAAGTTAAATAAGTACAGGCAGAAGGAAAGTACAACAACATCGGGGCATACCCCGGGAACTAAGACAGCTGCTGGTCCGCACACCAAGAAGACACCACGCTCCCGCTCGCCACGAGGTCCACACCTGAAACCGCAGGGAGTGAGCCACACCAGAACTGGGCCCAGTAGGGATCATCCGATCCCTTGCCTCCCACTCACACACCCACAAGTGTAACAACACAGATATGAAGCAAATTAAGTAAAGCAGTAAACATAGCACCCAACTCAGGTATGAAACGCACGATAAGCAGTGTAGCGAGAACAGTTCTAAGCAACTCGAAGAACCCAACACAGAGTCACGTCTCACAACCGAAGTCCACAAGGCGACTAAACCACACAGTCGACCGAAGTCAAACGTCGCCTCCCAACACTACCACCACTGCTCACGCCTGTCCACCCCTACAGTGTTCCGGGGCACTGTAGGGTGAGGCAGTGAGCCAAACTAGGACTAGCTGGAACCAGTGTACCGCCACTGCCAGCTACGTGTGCACACAAGCAGTCTAGACTACTTTCCTACCACCGTATTGCCTCCACGCTAGGCCTCAGCGCTTCCAGGAGGGCCCTGGGGACCGGCGAACCCCCGTCAAGCCGAAGCTACAGGAACTACCCACAAACCCAACTCTCCCGGGCTGCGTCAGGCCAAAGGGCTAAGGGTACCACTCGTAACCTTGATCAAAGGTCACATCAGGCCCAGTGGCTAAAGGGTAAACCAACTCCCACCAGTACCAGCTCCACAGTAAGAAACGCGCCGGAAGCTGTCACGACAAACAGGAAACCCCGACCCGTTGAGGCCAAGCAGCAACCCCTCGGATAGCGCACCAGCTACTCCGGCCCGACGGGCTCAAGGTGGTTCTGCTTCCCTCAGCTAAAGGTAAACCACAACATGTACCCCTTCTCCCACCGGTACGGCACAATGCCTCACAGACACCATGACCCTGTCCCCATCGGTCCATGGTGACAATCAGAAACCACAGACATTCCGAATCCATATTCGTACAAGCACACACACACAACATGATTCCATTCGTACAGTAAACCTCCGTTTCAGCGTACAGTTGAAGCACACACACACATAGATGATTAAATCTCATTCATGCAGAAGTCCTTAGTCTCAGTATACAACTCAAAGCATGCATCTGAACCATCCCCCCGTGAAATATACATGAAATAACAGGATTTAAGCATTTCTGTCTTGAATCGCGTCGACCAAGGTCGACGCCATTCAAGACCCTCAGACAGGTTTATTAAAAGCCAGATTATCCCTTAAAACGCGTCCACCAGTGAAGCCGCCGTTTAAAACGCGTCAGGGTCGCCAGACGCCATTCAACCCGGAAATCCAGATTGCAGAACCCTTGAACGGGAGCATTTCCTGCCTAAATGGCGTCATGATGGCCCGACGTCCTTTTGAAAGGCGTCGTCCATCCATGACGTCATTTAGCGCCAGAACCCCTAACTCAGGAAATCTTGAACAGGGAGGTTTCTGCCCTAAAACGCGTCGTACTGACCTGACGTCTTTCGGAAAGGCGTCGACCAGGCACGACGCCATTTAGCGCCAGAAACCAGGTTTCCTGGTTCGACCCGAGGGTCTCTCCCTTGAACCCCAAGCACCCCGAAAAGCCCCAAAACGCAAAGGGGGAAGATGAGAACGTCAGGCACCACGATCATGCTATGAAACCACGTCCACAAACACCGCCATTCCCACAAGGAATCCCCTTAAACATGCTCAATCTAACCCCAAACACGCCACATCACGCCAAGAAGCAAACGAGCACACATGCAAGGTTTCGTCCCCCTACCGGTTCTTGAACTCCGCCAAGCTCCGTGCCGCCGTCCCGCCGCACCGCACACCGCCGCCGGTACCCTCGAGGACGCCGCCACTCCGCCGGGACGTTGGCCGCCGTCCGGAGAGTGGAACACCGCGAAGGAAGTGGTGGAGGTAGAGGTGAGAGGTAAGGTGGTGTTGGAGTGGTGGAAGAGGAAGATGAGGAAGGGAAGGGGAAGAAGAGCGGAGAGGGAGCGGAGAGGGAGCGGAGAGGGCGAGGAGAGAGAGAGTGAAGGCGAGAATGAGGGAAAGAAGGGGAGGCTCGCGGGGTCAATCCGAATCCAGCTAAAACGCGTCGATCGAGGCAGATGCCTATCAGTCTGACAGGACGGCCGTACTGACAGCGCTCTGAAACGTGTCGCTCACCGTGGACGCCGTTCAGACGATGTGACCGGCCGTACTAACAACGCTCTGGCGCCGTACCCTGACATCGCAGATGTCGCAGTCTGAATCGCGTCGACCAAGCTGGACGCCGTTCAGACGAAATGACAGGGGCCGTACTCTCGCGGCCCGAAACCCGCCCACGTGGCGCACACGTGGCACAACACCCAGCAGACCTAAATGGCGTCCACACAACCTGACGCCTTTTGAAAGGCGTCGAGCAGTGCTGACGCCATTCAGCCAGAAATCTCAAGACCCCTCCAGGGTCCAAACCAGGGGATCCGGCCCGAACCCGACCCGAATACAGAACCCGAAACTTCAGTCCTTACAAGCTGGAACCAGTGTACCGCCACTGTCAGCTACGTGTGCACACAAGCAGTCTAGACTACTGTCCTACCCACCGGATTGCCTCCACGCTAGGCCTCAGCGCTTCAGGAGGGCCCTGGGGACCGGCGAACCCCCATCAAGCCGAAGCTACAGGAACTACCCACAACCCTAACCTCCCAGGCTGCGTCAGGCCAAAGGGCTAAGGGTACCACTCGTAACCTTGATCAAAGGTCACATCAGGCCCAGTGGCTACAGGGGTAAAACAACTCCACAACCAGCTCCACAGCAAGAAACGCGCCGGAAGCTGCCTCGACAAACAGGGAAACCCGACCCGCTGAGACCAAACAGCAACCCCTCGAATAGCACACCGGCTACTCCGGCCCGACGGGCTCAAGGTGGTCCTGTTTCCCTCAGCCAAAGGTAAATCACAACATGTACCCCTCCTCCCACCGGTACGGCACAATGCCTCACAGACACCATGGCCCTTTCCCCACCGGCCCATGGTGACAAACATAAACCACAGTCATTCCGATCCACAGTTGTAGAAGCACACACACACACATAACATGATGTAATTCCACTCACACAGAAGTCCTTAGTCTCAGTGTACAACGTAAACCATGCATTTGAACCGCTCAACAGTGAAACACATGTTAAAACTAGCACTTAGACAGTTCTGCCTTGAATCGCGTCAACCGAGGTCGACGCCATTCAAGCCCCTCAGACAGGTTCATTTAAAACCCAGATTATTCCTTGAAACGCGTCGTCATAGGGAGTCGCCCTTTAAAACGCGTCCACATCCACAGACGCCATTCACATCGAAATCCCAGATTTACATACCCTCACTCGGGGTGATTTCCTGCCTAAATGGCGTCATGATGGCCCGACGTCCTTTCGAAAAGGCGTCGTCCATCCATGACGTCATTTAGCGCCAGAACCCCTATGGTGGAGGGAGATCTAACAGCGGCACCGGTTGAGGAGGTGGGGGCCCCTCCAGCAGAACCGACTACGGTGGAGGGAGATCTAACAGCGGCACCGGTTGAGGAGGTCAACTACCCCATGGTAAGTCTAAAACTCTCTCTTTTATATAGAACATGTGGACGGGGATTGAAATGAGGACCCAAATAGAGCCACGAACTATGGACTGAAATGTGTCGGGCCTAGTTGACGCCATTCAAAAGGCGTCGACCACCCTCGACGTGATTCAGAGGGGAGGTCAAAGGCCATAAAAATATCATAAAATAAACTTTATTAGGCCTATTGATGACTAATTGATGTTTTTTGAATGATTGCAGGGCACTATGAGGACCATAATTTCATGAGACTAGTTATCGAAATCTACTGGTGTAACGACCCCCTGTCGGCCGGTTCAGTCATGCCGGCTTACTACGAACCGATGGGACCCGTTAACAGCGAGAACAACCCGAACGTGTCTTGTAGTTAAGGTTGAGCACTTTGCATGTAAATAAACAGACAATCGTGAGTCGCAAAATTTCCTTATATTGATGTCATGTACAATACAACGCAGTACACCAAGTCCACGGGTACAACTTGTAAGTTACATAGGTACTGGACTTACAAAAATAAGCTCTGCTTAACTAAACTAAGCACGTAGAGATTCCTCAGTTGCCCTAGGAAGGTCCTCTCCTGAAAGGGGGTTAAATAGTATGGGTGAGTTTACCGACTCAGCAAGCACATGATACCACTACATGGCTTATATGTATAAACTTAAAAAGAGAACATGATAATACCATATAATCATGTCATGATAGAACATAACATAGCAAGCTTCAGCTAACATAGGGATCATGGCAATCATGGCATGGTCGAAAGATCATGGCATAGCATGGCATGGGTATAAACATAAAGATCATGGCGTGACAACATAGCGTGGCATCATAGCATGGTGTGAGTATCATAAAGATGATGGCATAATATGGTATGGTGTAAGTATAAACATAAAGATCATGGCATGTCATCATGGTGTGGCTTGACTTGATCTTGCATAGCATCATGGCATGGTTTGGCTTGATCATGGCATAACATTAGGGCATGGTTTCGTTTGATCATGGCATAGCATCGTGGCATGGCATAAGTACAAGCATAATAGGGGCATGGCATAGAATCATGGCAAAAAAATCATGGCATGGCAACATTTCATGGCATAGCATGAATCTTTCCACTTGTTTAACGGACATGCATCCAAACCATAACATGAGGAGGTTGGCATGACATGCAGCCAGTGGTAAGGCAAATGCCCATTGGCACTTCCACTACGCAGCACAGGGACCCACCCGTCCCACCTGGACCAGGAGAACCGTACCCAGGATTTACCCATTTACCTCGAGTTGCATCTTTTACTTAATGTCCGTCTCACAAGGATGCTTGTATGATTCGGACGTATGGACTCCTAAGGTGGCACTGTTCGTAAGGATGTTCGATTTTAACATGGGAGACTTATAGTATGGGAATTAGGCATGGATTTAGGCATGGGTTGGGGAGTCCATTTAGGTTCTTATGTTATTTCGACAGCATAATGGCTTAGTAACATCTACTTAAATTTATAGGAAAATACGTGTTTGAAAACAGGCTATTTGCGATAAGAAAATAACCATGGAGATAGAATTATATACTTGCCTTTAAACCAGAAGCTCTCTTGGACACAACAAGAACCTCTCCTCCTACACGTGTAAAGAACCCCACGAACAGCTCCCGCACCTGCTCTAAATCTTTCTCTCTTCCTCTCTCTCTCTCTCTCTCTCTCTCTCTTGGACGTGGGCAAGGAGGAAGAAGGGGAAGGTGGGGGGGAAGGGAATGGGACGGGGAGGAATGGGAGAACCACTCTCCTATTTATAGAAGGAGAAGGGAGGGTTAAAAGGGGGGTCACTTGAGGGTTAGATTAACTAGGGTTGGTTAGGTTACTTAATGGCTAAGAAACCTTACCAATATCCTTTATCCTTTACCAGCATCCTTACTTAAGGGCTAAGAAACCTTACTAGTATCCTTTATCCTTTAGTCGTATGTTTAGTACTTTTACACTTTAGTCCTTATATTTTATATAATTACACTTATACCCTCATTCAGTAGTTCGTCACCGAATTTAACTTCTTTTTGGTGATTTGAGGACACTTTTAGAGACCTTAAAAATTATACTTAAGACCTTCCAAAAATCATACATTATTAACCTTAAACTTTCATAATTGTGTTTATATATTCTGAGAATTTACAAATAGGTCCTTTTTATAATTGTACGCATGTGGACCAAACTTATTATCGTCTAATTGTACTATAAATTTTCTAAAATTATGATTAAACTTTTCATGTAATAATTTTGTGGGTCCTTACATCCTCTCCCCCTTAAATAAAATTCGTCCTCGAATTTTAAATCTAATTGAATAAATTGTTGAATATGGTGAGGATCTTACCGAAAAGATGTGGGTACTTGCTCCTCATTTCTTCTTCCATTTCCCATGTACCTTCTTCTATTGACTGGTTTCTCCATAGGACTTTCACCAAAGGAATAGTCTTGTTTCTGAGCTCCTTTGTCTTGAAGTCCAAGATTTCTACGGGCTATTCTTCATAATTCAGATTTGGTTGGATTTGAAGCTCGCTATAATCTATGACATGAGATGGGTCATGAAGATATTTCTTGAGTACGGAGACATGGAAAATATTGTGAACTCCTTCTAGAGCAGGTGGTAGGGCTAGCTGGTATGCTGCGTCTCCAATCTTCTACAAAATTTCGAACGGACCAATATATCGAGGTGCCAGCTTACTTCGCTTTCCAAATCTGACAACTCCTTTTGATGGGGAGACCTTTAGAAAAACATGATCCCAACTTCAAAAGAAACATCTTTGCTTCTCCGATCGGCATAACTCTTTTGTCGATTCTGTGCAGCTATCAACCTTTGACGGATAAGTTGGATGTTCTCTGTGCTAGCCTGCACAATATCTGGTCCTATCATTCATCTCTCACCAAACTCTTCCCAACATATAGGTGATCTGTAGGGTCTCCCATATAGAGCTTCAAAAGGAGACATTTTAATACTGGCCTGGAAGCTATTGTCACATAAACTCGACCAACGGTAAGTTTTTATCCCAATCTCCTTTCCAATCCAGATTACATGCTCTAAGCATATCTTCTAGTGTCTGGATAGTTCTTTCTGACTGACCGTCAGTCTGAGGATGAAAGGCAGTACTGAATTTTAATTGGGTGCCTAAAGCTTCCTGTAAGTGCTCAAATTGTGTGTGTTATCATCATGATATCATATGTTGAATATTTAACAAATCTAAATGAATCGTGATCACCAGAAATCAAAAGGTTTCAATGAAAAGATGATCGCTTTACTCACCTTGTGAAAAACTGGGAGACAAAGTTCTTTGTTCCTCTCTTTCGGCCGGCCGAAAAAGAAGAGCCTCTTCTTTATTTACTCTTGTTGTGAATTTTGTTGTAGTTTTTTGAACCTTCCAATCTTCAAATCTTTCAAACCTTGACGCCCTTACTTTGTACATTGTAAAAGAAGATAAAACAAACAAGAAGACTATGATTAGAACTAAAATAGAATAGCATCCATTCTAATTAAGAATTTAAACATGTAACTAAATTAAAAGGACTCACTTTTATGGTTTTCTTTTAAACCCCTATTACGGACATGGGTTTTGAAGAGATGTAGTGTGTGTGTAATGGAATGATATGATGAAAATTATGTAAGAACATTAAATAAATGATGAAAATTATGAAGAAACTAGCAATGGAAAATAAAAGGGATGAGTATGGTTGGCCCCTCCATAGCCTTGGTCTTCAATAGCTTCAATGGAGAAGGAAAAGGAAGAAGAAGAAATCTTCAAATCTCTTCTACATTTTATGCAGTAGAGGGTTCTTTTCCACCTTGATTTTAACTCCAAAATACCAATGACCAACTTTTTTCAAAGGTCCAAAGGGTATTGTATATATAGAGAGTAGTTTAGGAGTGTTTTGGCTTCAATAGGGCTCTCTCCTGCATTCGGACTTACCTTGGATGAGCATAGAGGAGATTGAAACCCTTCCAAACTCTGGAATCAAATTATCTCGGCCAAATCATGCTTATCAGGAAACTGCTTGAAACGTGTCGTGATCAAGAGACACCATTTATCCAACTGGGGGGGGGGGGGGGGGGGGGGAACGGCATTCAAAATTAAAAATTCAGAAACTCAGATGGATTAGAACCGAAATGGCGTCGTCCATGGGGGACGTCATTGTGTTAATCCTACCTGAATTTAGAAATTTAATTCCGAAGTGATTTTTGCTAGAAATCTAAATGACGTCAACCATGGTCGACGTTAATTAACGAATTTTCACAAAAATAAATAAAAATTAATTAATAATTAAATATTAGACTATTCTGGAACATTATAAGTGTGATATAAAATTTACTCAATATGAGGTCAAAATTAGTGTGTCTACAGCTGCCTCACCTTGGCATTAACTTTGCAAGAGAGTGAAATAGAATGAATTGAAAAGGTGATGTCCAGGTGTGATGAGACACACTCTCAACATCATATGATGAGAATCTTGCTCAAAATGATCAACAAAATAACTCAAAGAGATCAATAGAATCAATCATGTCTGGATGAAAGAGACAAGGAAAACAAATAAGGTCGATCAACTTCCACGATTAGGAAGTACCCTAGGTTACAAATCCTGCAAGTTTCATCATAGAGAGCAGTTACCAGCTAATGTGGACGTGCTACAACCATGATGAATCTTAAAAGGAAAAAACAAAATTTGAGATAAAGAATCCAAGTAAGGATAGATTCAAAGATATCTTCAAGAAGACCTCAAAGATAATTGAGAGATCAACTCAGAATGGAATATTTCATATCACGTTGGGATTTATTTGATCAATGGTCTGAAATTTAATCAATAATTAATTTTTATCACAATAATTTCAAAATCTTACATGATGCATGCTGGGCTAAAAGGAAAATTAAAATTAAATAAAATAAAAATTAATCAAAGATAATATTGTTAAATTGTCATTGATGAGTCAAGACACTAGCCTTGCAATCCAGTGCTAAGCCGAAGCTCGTTTGTCCATGCACCGTTTCACAAAAGCGGAACCATCGTCCCCATCAATTAACAATCTAATGGCCTATCCGTACGATTAAGAATCCTCTGAAATTATCACTGTTTTTATTGAAGGGGAACTCAAATTCCAATTTTATCAAAATCACAAGATCCTTGATATACTTTAATAAGTATTTATCATATAATAATGTCAATGCAAATTAATTACATTAGAGAATACATGGATAGAGATAACTATCATTTTAGTCATGGCTGGGACTCATGAACTTCCAAAGTGGGACTTAGTGAAATTCTCAGCTTCATTTTCTTTTCTTGAATTGCCTGTACTAAAAAATTTATCAGTAACTTCCTGCAAAGGAATAAACATGAATAAATAACATATAATATGTAGTTTTTGAAGAATATCAGAAAAAGCCTAAAAGGCATCTCCTTGAGTCGACGCCATTTGAATGACGTCGCCCCACCCAGACGCGATTTAACTTACTGAAACAGGCTGCTCTGTTTCCAATCCAAACTCTACTTTCCTCCCTCAAACTCCCCCTTCAACACGGAAAAGGTTCCTCAACTTCGCAAATCACTCTACATAACCTCTCTCTCTTCAATTCAATTCAACACAACAAGCAATCAACAAGGAAAGCTAGAGAATTCTCTTCAAGACTTGAGGAAAAATAGGGGAAAGAGGAAGAGATCAAGCAATCAAGGAGAGAATCAATTTTATTCAAAGAAGATGGCTAGTTTTGCTAAGGATTCATCAAACAAGAGGGCAAGGAAGATGATTAAGAGTCTTTCTGATGTGGAAGGCCATATAAGTGGTAGAGATTCTAACCTACAAGTAAGTTACTCTCTCTTTCTATTCAAATTTTTATTCTTTTCTTCATTCTTTTACATGAATTCTCTATGTTCCAACTTCTTTTCAATGTGATAGAACTATGTTATTTTCTTTTTAAGGATATCCTTTCTTTTCCGATCCAAGATGATTTTCTTCTCTTCTATGGATCCAAAAGCTAGTTAACAAGATCAACCTCTCTATGCAATCCTATATATCCAAATGGCACATCTAATGATTGATTATCCATGCTAAACATTACAAAAGCACACTTGTGGATTGGGCTTCAATGGGCGCTTTAATCGAGCTGTGGCACCCTCATACTCATACTTTTCTTTTCTCCACATTCTTATCCTTCTAGAAGAAGTTGAACTCTTATTGGGCCTTCCTAAGCTTAAGGTCAACAATGATGAACCTGATTTGACTGAGATGATGCTCATGAGGGAAAAGATCAATAGTCATCAATTCTTGAATAAGATTATGAAGAATCTAAAAGAAATTCAAGGCTGTCTTATTCAGAAGGAGAGATATCTTGCAAAATTGGCTGAATGGACCTTGAAAAGGATAGAAAATCTCAAGGATGAAGTGACAGAGAACGCGATGAAGGCATTCACTGTATGTTTAGCTGGAACACTACTATTCCCTTCCCAAGATAATATTTTAGAAGATGATCAAATTAGCGCAATCAGTGGGATTTTTGAAGGAAAGCATATCAGCACAGCAGTTCTAGCCTATCTCTACAGTGGACTCTCTACAGCTTCTACAAGTCAACCTCCTTATGGTAGCATGCTTCTCTTAGCTCTGTGGATGGAATTCCACTTCAAGTTCAACTATAATGAAGAAGACGTTCCAAGGATATCCCAAATGTACCAGCATAGACCTATATTCCATATTGCCAACATTATGAAGTTCAACAACAACATGACCAATCGAGTGCCCAACCTCAAGACTCGAGCTGACTGGCGTGCTTACTTCAAGACTATGCCTAGGACTGGATTCGAATCCACGCCACTTGCTCTAATGGAAAAGGCGGTTCGAGTACACTGTGGTGCTAGCACAGAACTCCGACTGATCGGTGCGACCAAGTTCGTTCTCTATAATCCACATCGCTATCATCCTCAACTTGATATGACACGCTATGAATTTTTAGAAATATCTTCTCCTTCTCCATTCAAGAAGCAGGCATTGGGAACTGACAAATACTTCAAGACGACAAAACTCATTGCAACCCTGTGGAACATCGGATTCACCCATTGTGTAAAAACTCCTTATGAGGCGAACAAGAGTTATGGAAAATGTATGTAAAGGAGCTTCAGAAAATCCGACCTTGAAAGTTCTCAATCCTTCCATTCAACTTGATGTAGTTCTCAATTTATTTTCAATAAAAATCATTCCTTTATTGCACTAAAGATCTATCCTTAATACTCGTGCAATTTTCTAAAATTTTTCTTTAAGCAAAATTGCTCATTTTTCTCAAAATCACAAGTTTCGGACTTATTAATGCAAATAGCGTCAACTCAGGAAGACGCTTTTCAACAAAATTCAATTTTTGAAAAATTAAAATTTATTCCTCAAAGGGCAACACGTCGACCATGTGCGACGCTTATCACTTCTCTCTCCTATTTTCTAGAGATTTTTGAACATTAAATTCTATGAAACACGTCGACCATGCTCGATGCCGATCACTGATTTCTCCAAATTTCTTCAGATTTTCTCCAGAATCTGTGGTACAACATTGATCATTGAAGGCTGTAAACCTTAAAACGCGTTGACCATGAGCGACGCTTTTATCTGATTTTCAAATTTCAAACCCCTTGCCTCAGTTTGTGCGCCACTAAAATACGTCGTCCTGAGTCAACACGATTTAAACATTTTGAATAGGGTTCGCGAACTCGAGCCTTCCTTCTTCCTCATTCACTCACTCTCTTCCTCTCTCTTCTCCTTCTCTTCGAGCTTCGGCGACCCGAGCCTCTAGCGATCTCTCCTCTTCCTTCCATTCTCTCTTCATCAACGGCCTCCCCTTCTCCCTTCCATTCTCTCTCTCTCACCCTAGCTCTCATTCTCTCAAGAACTCCCTCTTCTCACCCTCACACACTCCGGACACCATGGAGCGCGGTGGACCGAGCGGGAAACGCCAGAGGATATTCGGCGTGCCCGAGCTAGAGGGGGGCGATGAGGACGTGCCCCCAACGCAGCTCGAGATCTTTCAAGATCTCGCAAACTTAGTCGCGGCCGAGGAGTTCATAGAGGCTGAGGAGGCTCCACCGGGGGTGGCACAAGCCGAAGAAGCGGGTTCTTCAATGGTAAGTCTCAAAACCTCTTATTTATAGCACTTTGGAGACAGGGGGAATCGAAGGAGGGAATGCCACGGGTCTAGCGACCCGTGGTTGAATGGCGTTGGAACCAGGTGATGCCGTTTAAACGTCGTCGACCATGGCCGATGCCATTCAAGGTAGGGTTCTTATTTCAAATTTAATTTTAAAAATTAATTTTAATTGCCTATTGAATGATTTTTCTAACATTTTCTTAGCAATTTGGCAGGGAATGATGAGAACCTGGATTTTGTGGGATCTAGTGACGGCGGCATATAGGGGGCTTCTGGACTTCCAGAAGGCCCGCCTCAGGGGTATGGGGTTCGGGGAGCTGTTAGATATAGAGCCCTTCTGGTAGGACTTAGTCCTCCTTTAGGTTCTGAGGGAGAGGTGGGATCCAGAATGCATGGCATTCCTGATGCCCTGGGGACACATGGTCCCCAGCCTCGAGGACGTGGCCAGGATCACCGGCCTCCGAGTGGAGGGCCAGACGGTGAGCGGGATTACCTTTCCCGATTACCGTGAGATGGTAGGGCGTCTACTAAGATTAGAGGTATCGGGGCCACCGGGTAGGGAGTCTAGGACCCTCCGAAGGGTAGAGGTAGAGGATGCCCTAGGACTAGATGACCCTAGGCAGGACCAGGGGGAGTCCAGAGAGGGATTCATTGATAGGTTATCTAGGTCAGCTGCCGGCTCTTATTGTTGGGATGAGAGCCAGAGAGAGCTAGTGGACCAGGGGGAGTCCAGAGAGGGATTCATTGATAGGTTATCTAGGTCAGCTGTCGGCTCTTATTGTTGGGATGAGAGGTAGAGAGAGTTAGTGGACCGGCAGCTTAGGATTTTCTTAGTTTTCGTGTTTGGTCAGTTGCTCTTCGGGACGAATGGCGACCAGATGCATTGTAGATTCCTTAGCTTATTAGAGGATTTAGATAGGATCCATGAGTATGCTTGGGGTGCGGCCCTTCTGGCCCACCTGTTTACTGACCTGTCTGCGGTCAAGCCAGACTGCGAGACCACCATCAGCGGCTTCGCGCCGTTTCTCTAGGTACAAAACATTTTAATTATAATTTATGTGAATGCATGCTTATGAAATGATACTTTTTCTAACCTATATATACATGTATGCAGGTGTGGAGTTACTTTTACTTCCCTCTCGGCCGTACGGAGGCCGTGAGACCTGATGTTGTCCCATTAGCCCGTCGGTGGTAGCTGATTGTGGACACGGCTCCACAGCACCATCAGCTGACGGCTCTTCGTCGTCAGTTCTTAGATTATCCTGAGCTTCTAGTACGTTAATTATTTGATGCAATTATGTTTACCTTTAATTGAATGTAATTTATCGATTATGAATTCAACTAACTTAAATGCATGCAGGTCATCTGGTGCCCATATCTGGGCATGGGCGAGGCGAGGCAGCCGTGGGTGATAGCTGGCGGGGCGAGATTCAGTAGGCAGATGTGGGTGAACTGCCTGAACGAGATCGAGATGCTACACCTGCGGCTTGCCATGAGCATCCTGGGCCTCCACCAGGAGTGTGTCCAGGAGGAGATCCCAGAGGGGATAGGGCGTTCGATGAGGGGGAAACAGGCGCACACTGATTGGCGTGTCAAGTTCAGCGGGCAGTTCGACGACTGGCACCGGGGTGGCATTCTGGTCCAATTACGCGCGGAGAGTAGCGAGGCCTACGTCCAACAGTATCGCATGCATTACGCCGCCCAGCTGCCACAGGTGCGCCCCCTCGATGTAAGTATGCTTTCATGCTTCTTGCATTTTATTATTATCTTTATTTAATTTGTGAATGCGTGAATGACATGCGCGAAAATGCAGGATGCCCGTGATGCAACCATCATCACCCTCCGGGCTCGAGTCCAGGACGTCGAGGCCCAGTTGGAGTAGGTTCAGAAGGAGCTCCACGATCTGGTATGTATGAACGAATTATGACATGAATGAATTCTTTTTATTAGATGTTTTGGCGCTTAGCCACTTACGGTGTCCTCTTTTTTTGATACAGCGCACTGCCTACACCTACGCAGCTCAGCCTCCCGCCTACACAGTCGGTACTTCTTCTTTCGGTGCCCATTCTAACGCTGCCTTCATCGACCTCTAGGCACAGCTGGTTCAGGCCATCCATTGAGCCTCTCTGGCTGAGGAGGACCCGCCGCCAGAGTAAGTCTTCAACCTTGTCCTTTTGTTCTTTGAATTTGATCTTGGTCCCTGGCTAGTTTGACTGACAACATCTTCTTTTGTAGGTTGCTGAGCTTTAGGAAGCCCTGCAGAGGGCTGAGGCGGAGTTGGAGTAGACCCGTGCTGCAGCTGCCCAGGCTCAGGCTGATGTTGCTCGCATCAAGGCTTTGGAAGAGCAGCTGGCATGCCTCTCCAGTGACAACCTTCCTCGAGGGCTTACACGCCTTCAGACGCATCTGGAGATGCTTTCCAAGGACTGGGAGCGTGAGTGCTATGAGCGACGGCGGGTTAATGCCTTGGTGACCTCCCTTTGGGTCCAACTTGGAGTTGCAGAGCATGAGCGACGCAACGTAGAGGAACGTTACCGACGTGCCCGCCAGCGAGCGCAGGAGAGGGGGCACTGGAGTGCGTTCACTGTGAGCGTTGCCATATCCTTAGGTCAGGCTAGACCAAGCTTGATGGGGCCACCACTGCCACCGACCAGGATGCCAGAGGGACCAGATGAGGCGCAGAGTCAGTATGATGAAGGCGCCGGGGAGAGCCAGCCCTGAGCGGCTGTTGATGTATTTTCTTTTGAGCCTTGATGGCGATCTTTTATCTTTGCATGTACATGAAACTTACATATATGAATGGAACTTTTTGGCACTTCTATTGTTTTCTCTGATTCCGAATCTCCTCAAACACATGTGCCCTACGTGTGACTAGAACAAACAGGTTAAATATCTGTCTCGGCTTAGCCCCTTGCCCAGTTAGGTAACCGACTACTTGATCCTATCCTTGGTAGAAGGGTCAAGGGGCGAAGCCTTTATTAATGAAGGTAAATAATAATTGAAAAAGGAAATGGAATTGTAAAATGCAACATACATGCATGCAGATGCTCGCTGAAAATAAAAGGAATGCAACACACATGACTTAGCAAACAAATGCTAATTGAAATATTTTATTTTGCCACTGCAATTTTTGAAATATCCAATTTTTGGGAGGTTTTGAAATATTCAATTTTTTTTTTATGGTTTTGAAATATACAACTTTTTTTTTTTTTGGTTTTAAAATATTCAATTTTTTGCTAATTTTGAAATACCTAATTTTTTGTGATTTTGAAATATTCATTTTTTTTTTGTGGTTTTGAAATAAGACATCAACTAAATAAACTAAGGACCAGCATGGTACTTGGATCAAAAGAGTATATTCATTCATTAACTTATTCTTAAATCATTCTTCAATGTCCTAATCCAGACTCGTCGTGCTTGAATTATGTTTGCGATAGTGATCCCATTCGATGGTCCAACCCTTAGTCAACCTAGGCCACCTCAATTTTGGGGTACGCCTCCTTAGAAGGAAAGGAAGAATTGGTCTAAAAAGCCCGCGAGAGGGTTCTAGAGACCTAGAAAGATGTCCCTCCTTTATCCTATTATTTGTTGGGGTTCGGTCATTTTCACTTTTATGGGGTATTTATCGCCTTGCGCTCCTTTTTCATTTGATCTTAGCCTTTTGATGTAACGTTTGTAATGTTGAGTGGCCTTTTAATTTTGTTGGCTTTTTGCCTTTTGCTTTTCGTGGTGCGGGTCTCCCCCTTTTTTTTAACGGCCTCCTACTAAGATGACGGATATTTTTGGTAGTCTATTCTAAGCCTTATTCCGACATCGTGCGCTGCTAATGAAAAAAAAAACTTTTGTTTGAAAATAATGAATTGTACTTTACACCTTTAGTCAAGCTTTCGGTATTCTTTAGGCTTCACATCTTTTGTTGCTCACGAATCAAACGTGTTTGTGTGCACAATAATGAGTTTGAGTTAGATTATCAAAGACTAATAAGGGAATTTGATTTTCCAAATTTTCAGACTCCACCGGTCCTTGAACCATGCTGATCGACGCGACTTAAACTAATGGTAGTACTTCTTAAGATAGAGACCATTCCTAGGATGAGTTAACTCTTGTCCTTCTGCATTAAATAAGCGATAGGCATTACCAGGAAAAGCATGCGAGATAACACAAGGTCCTTCCTAGCTAGGTTGGAGCTTAGAACGCGGACCACCAGGTTATACAAAAATTCTTTTAACAACAATTTCACCAACTTTGAATTTTCGTTCAATGACTTTCTTTTAATAAAAATGTGCAAACCTATTCTGATATACTCGTGCATGATTAGTGGCTGACCATCTTTTCTCGTCTAAAAGTTCCAATTGAGTCAGGAGTGCTGAGCGGTGCTCATCAATGGAAAACTACTTATTCATTTGTACCCTTAAGGACGGGATGAGGACTTCGTATGGAACTACCGCCTCCATTTTGAATGTTAAGGAATACGGAGTCTGCCCAGTGGACGTGCGGATTGAAGTTCGGTATGCCCACGAAGCCTCTATTAATTTCTTCGGCCATTCGGAGAACTTATTGGATTTACACGTTTTCTTGATGATTTGTATCAAAGTCTTGTTAGTTGCCTCTGCTTGGCTATTGCCTTGCGGATAATATGGAGACGAATGATGCAATGCAATTTTATACGTGTTACAGAGGTCCTTCAATTCTTGTGATATGAACTATGTGATGGATATAGGTGTCCTCTAAGCCAATCATAAGGCACCTATTTCAATTTGGTTCACTAATAAATGGCATTAAATTCATTATGTAGATTGGCATATATTTAATTGCGAATAATGAAGTCCATGAATGTGTGCAATAGTCATTGGATTATGATGAGATCATAATAATGAGACTGATGACTTATAAACACATATTCTTAATTGTTCCTAGTCAAAGGATGTTTGAGAAGGACATCAAACATCCGGTAAGACTAGTACATGTTATTCCAGCTCATATGATGAGGATGACTGATCTCATTAGTTACTCGTGTGGAGACACAATGGTAAACATGTAGGCGCTCATTGGGGAATGAGTTCACTGAACTGATCCGACATGAATCGCCGAATGGTAATTTACCTGACTGTCAATCGGCTTGATTCATCGTCACAGTGGCGTAGTTGATCTTTGGACTTGAGACACCAAAGACACCTTGTCGGTGGACTTCTAGACTTTGACCTTGACCTACAAACCCCTATCCACGGGATCTCTAATAGTCAAGGATCGGATCCAGCAGAAGACCTTCGAAGGTGATTGTGTGTTCAATAAAGGATCGTTCGCTCTCAGGTAACTGGAGAGAGAATGCTCTAGAATAGATCCGCAGAAGTCTCTGGCCAGTGCAGAAACAATATTAGAAAAGATATTTTCGGATATTGTACAGCGGAGTTTGATTCAAGTGAGTTGACCATCTAGGGTTTGACAATTGACCATACCCTAGGTTAACTCGAGAGCATTGTGCGGACGAAGGATTATAGCCACGTGGTAACGGTGGACGGACAGATTCCATAAGTGGGTTGCTGAACCCCATTACCTTCTGGGATCATGCGGTGTTGCTTGGCACCCAACTTGATCGGAAGTCCGACCGAATTTACATGGGATGTTAATTCGGTTAAGTAATTAATTAATATACGGATATCAATTAATTACAATAAGTCAATAACTAGTTATTGGACTTAACGGGCTGAAAACCGGACTGGTTAATGGGCTTAGAGGGTCACACGCAATAAGATTCTCAGTCGGTGGTACTTAGGTGGGATTTATATTAACTCGAGGACTTTTGTGAAAAGTTGCGCCGACTTAATATATATACGCGCTGTTGAGAAACCCTGGGCCAAGCTCCAGAGTTTCCCTATGCTGGCCGTCATCCCCCCTTTCTCTCTCCTTCTCTGGGTGCCCCGTTCGAGGTGCCGGAATATTCTCCGTCTCCGCCACGTATGATTCCCGAAAGTCGGGAATTCTCGTCGGCGGGTTTTTCGGCAATCGTTGAGGCGACAGATCTTCAGCGAGCGATCTGATACGGACGAGGGAGCGAGGACGAACCACCGCGGAGGATCGTGTGGATACCGCTAGAGGCCGGACGCTTGTGTGGCTCGCGACATCGCCTTGACGGAACCGAGACGGAAGTGGATTCGAATCCGCGCACGGTAATTAGATTACAACCCGATTTTCGATTTTAGTTTTTCGTTCCGAATCGGATCAGCGGGCATCGGGCGGGATAATATTTTATTCGTCATTCCCGCTGCGTTCTTCGCGTCCCGCCCAGATCCCAACAGTGGTATTAGCCAGGTTCCGCTCTAATCCACTTCAGAACGGCGAAATTAATATTCTAAAATTAATTCCATGCATTAAGTTTAATTTTCTTGCAGAATTTGTTCATACGATGAACACTAATATACGATATTATATTTCTGCATGAGAAAAACAAATTTTATTTGGGGTTCTCTTCGCGTTCTTCATGGAGATGAAGAACAGGAATTATGGGTTATCGTTGGGGCTTTAAAGGTGATGGAAGATCACCCCAAAACTTCCTGGTATGACCAACTCTCTCTCGCCCCGAAAAATTCTTGGTCTGGCCGGAGGTTGGCAGGGCTTCTTCCTCCCATCTTCTTCAAGAGTTGGGAGAGATATAAAGGAAGAAGGCCACAGTTTAACTGTCGGATTTGGGGGCTACCAACGGCTCCTGGCTTGCCGGCAGTCCATTGCCGGCGTCAGGGGTGATAAGGGGAGGTACTGTTGGGTTCTCGGGTTTTTTCGGATCTCACTCGCAGCGGAAAATAAAATAAAAATGGAGATCCATTCCCGTTTCGAAAATCGGAAAAACCAGATTATTGGATAATCAGTTCTCACCGTGTGCGGATTCGAATCCGCAACCGTTCGGTTCCGTCGGTGCGACACCGCAAGCCGCGCAAGTGCCCGGCCTCTGGCGAAGTCCACGCGATCCTCCTCGCGATGGATATCCTCACGTTCCTAGTTCTTTGCAGCCCACGAAACCTCCACAGGTCGCCGCAACGCGCGGACGATTTCCCGTCGAATGGGATTCGGAGAAGCGGCGGAGCAGATCTGGATCTGTTTGGAAGTCAGTATCTTCCACTCCATATGAGTTATGGAAAGGAAAGAAACCAGACTTAAAGCATGTTAGAGTCTGGGGTTGTCCTGCACATGTCAAAAGACATGGGATAGAAAAATGTAGATTTGTGGGATATCCAAAAGAGACTTTTGGATATTATTTCTATCAGCCCAGCGATCAAAGGGTGTTTGTCGCAAAAAGAGCTGTCTTCTTAGAGAAAGAATATCTTTCAAAAGAAGACAGTGGGAGCAAGATAGAACTGGAAGAAATTCTAGACTCACAAATCAACACTAGTTCATCTACTGAACCATTGACTCAAGAACTTGTTCAAGATGATACACAAAAGGTTCGCAGATCAGGTAGAGTGCCTTAGCAGCCTGAAAGATATGTTGGACATATCGATGATGGCAAACCAAAAGTGCACTTAAATGAGGATGATGATCCTCAAACCTACCAAGAAGCCATGAATAGTCAAGAATCAAAGAAATGGCAAGAGGCAATGAATTCAGAAATTCAGTCCATGTATGCCAACCAAGTTTGGAACTTGGTTAATCTGCTATAAGGTATAGTACCTATTGGCAGTAAATGGATCTTTAAAAGAAAGATCGGGGCAGATGGACAGATTGACACATACAAGGCAAGGCTGGTAGCAAAAGGATATCGTCAAAGGCAAGGCATTGACTATGACGAAACCTTTTCTCTAGTTGCCATGATTAAGTCAATCAGAATACTTCTTGCTATCGCCGCATTCTATGATTATGAAATATGGCAAATGGATGTAAAAACAGCATTCCTTAACGGGAACCTTCAAGAAGAGGTGTATATGATACAACCTGAAGGATTCACTTCCAAAGAGCATTCAAGTAACGTATGCAAGCTACAAAGATCCATTTATGGATTAAAGCAGGCATCCCGAACTTTGAACTTAAGATTTGATGAAGCAATCAAATCTTATGACTTCATTAAGAATGAAGATGAACCTTGTGTATACAAAAAGACTAGTGGGAGCGCAGTTACCTTTTTGGTACTTTACGTTGATGACATTCTACACATTGGGAATGATGTAGGAATGTTGTCATCAATAAAGACTTGGTTATCCAAAAATTTCTCCATGAAAGATTTGGGAGAAGCATCCTATATTCTGGGAATAAGGATCTATAGAGATAGGTCCAAAAGGATGCTTGGCTTATCCCAATCTATGTACATAGATACCATAGTCAAACAGTTTGGCATGAAAAATTCCAAGAGAGGTCTCGTTCCAATGAGGCATGGAATTTATCTCTCTAAAGGAATGTCTCCCAAGACACCTGAAGAGATAGCATACATGGATAGAGTTCCTTATGCCTCGGCAATAGGATCTATCATGTATGCAATGCTATGTACTAGGCTTGATGTGGCACACCCATTAAGTATCACTAGTAGATATCAGGCTGATCCAGGTGAAGAACACTGGAAGTGTTGGGTTCCGGGCTGGACGCGAAGAACACAGCGGAAACGAAGAACAAAATTTATCCCGCCCGATGCCCGCTGATCCGATTCGGAACGAAAAACACAAACCGAAAACTACGAGAAGTAATCCGATTACCGTGCGCGGATTCGAATCCGCTTCCGTCTCGGTTCCGTCGAGGCGATGCCGCAAGCCGCACAAGCGTCCGGCCTCCAGCGGTATCCACGCGATCCTCCGCGGTGGTTCGTCCTCGATCCCTCGTCCGTTACAGCTCGCTCGCTGAAGATCCGTCGCCGCAACGGTTGCGGAAATCCCGCCGACGGGAATTCCCGACTTTCGGGAATTACGCGCGGCGGAGACGGAAGCTGTTCTGGCGCGTCGAACGGGACGCCCAGAGGAGGAGAGAGAAAGGGGGGATGACGGCCAGCAAGGGAAATCCTGGAGCTTGGCCCAGGGTTTCTCAACAACGTGTATATATATTAAGTCGGTGCGACTTTTTTACAAAAGTCCCCGAGTTAATATAAATCCCACTTATGTACCACCGACTGAGAATCTTATTGCGTGTGACCCTCTAGGCCCATTTACCAGTCCAGTTTTTAGCCCGTTAAGTCCAATAACTAGTTATTGACTTATTGTAATTAATTAATATCTATATATTAACTAATTACTCAACCGAATTATCATCGCATGTAAATTCGGTCGGACTTCTGATCAAGTTGGGTGCCAAGCAACACCGCATGATCCCGGAAGGTAATGGGGTTCAGCAACCCACTCATGGAACCTGTCCGTCCACAGTTACCACGTGGCTATAATCCTTCATTCGCACAATACTCTCGAGTTAACCTAGGGTATGGTCAACTGTCAAACCCTAGATGGTCAACTCACTTGAATCAGACTCCGCTGTACAATATCCGAAAACCACTTTTCTGATATTGTTTCTGCTCTGGCCAGAGACTCCTGCGGATCTACTCTAGAGCATTCTCTCTCCAGTTACCTGAGAGCGAACGATCCTCTATTGAACACACAATCACCTTCGAAGGTCTTCCGCTGGACCCGATCCTTGACTATTTGAGATCCCGTGGATAGGGATTCGTAGGTCAAGGTCAAAGTCCAAAAGTCCACCGACAAGGTGTCTTTGGTGTCTCAAGTCCAAGGATCAGCCACGCTACTGTGACGATGAATCAAGCCGATTGACAGTCAGGTAAATTACCATTCGGCGATTCATGTCGGATCAGTTCAGTGAACTCATTCTCCAATGAGCACCTACAGGTTTACCATTGTGTCTCCACACTAGTAACTAACGAGATCAATCACCCTCATCATATGAGCTGGAATAACCTGTACTAGTCTAACCGGATGTTTGATGTCCTTCTCAAACATCTTACGACTAGGAACAATTAAGAATATGTGTTTATAAGTCATCAGTCTCATTATTATGATCTCATCATAATCTGATGACTATTGCACATATTCATGGACTTCATTATGCGTAAATATAAATATGCCAATCTACATAATGAATTTAATGCCATTTATTAGTGAACCAGATTGAAATAGGTGCCTTATGATTGGCTTAGAGGACACCTATATCCATCAATCTCCCACTTGGACTCAAGCCAATCACTTTCGCATTTGATCTCCATCAAATCTAGGTGATGCTCACAGAAAGTCTGTGACTAAGACTTGGTCAGGGATCTGCTAAATTATCTACAGATGGAATATTTCCATTACGTTATTTCCTCTTAATTCTTTGTCTTTGAACCTGTGAAAGAGCCTCAGAATGTTCTGTAACTTCTGAAGAGACCATGGCTCGATCACACAATTCATTGCTCCCACTATTGTCCCACAACATCGAGATTTAATCAGATACCTTTTAGAACTACATCTAGTTCAGGGATGAACCTTTTCATCCATACTGTTCCAATAACAGTATCACTTGTTTATGTCGTCATCTTAATATCGAGTTCTGGATTGGAACCATTCCAATCCATTTTTTTCTACCAGAAGGTTGAATCCATTATTTGACTTGAAATTTGAGTCAGTGTGACCTCATAGTTTCAAATCATCCTCTCCATATACGTGAATGCACCCTTAGCACTTCTCAAGCGCTTAATGATGCATTTAACTCTTGTATCCTTTAAGGACTTTCTTTAAAGGAATAAATTCCATATCTCAACAATTGAGATTTGTTATGAAATTTATGCCAAACATTTTGACATACAGGTCAATATAATATCCCCACCAATCTATCTTAATAGATTCGTATTTCCAATACGTGGAATATTATAACTAAATCTATGGAAGAAAACATGGTTAACAATGCTTTCACTAATAGTAACATCTTGAAGCCATTCTCAATGACTTTGATGTTATTATCATAAAGCATTACTAAAGCGATTGTGTTCCCACTGTCCTTTCTGAATACACACAATCCGTGATCATTCTTAACGATCACATAATATATGACAATTAAGTCAAAAACTTTTATTACAGCTTAGGAAGCTTCAGTTTAATACAAAATAATTTTGAAATCGTAACTCGCTTCCTGGACATTCTAAAAGCTTTAAAGGTGTATCATATACATCTTTATCTCAATCATATTGAATGGACGCTTTTAATATCCAACTGTCATCATACTCATGATAGGCAGTATTGACAAGTAAAACTTATCAATCTCAAAGTTGTAATGACAGAGAGCTTCATTATCATAGATTTTAGATCATAATCTATATTGAGCTCCTCTCACCTTGCTAAATCAGATATGTCAAACATATCCTTCTAGTCACTGAGAGAATCTCAAAAATCTATGAAGTTCTCTGATGTGTGACAAGAGTGGTTCCAAACAACTAAAGATTATCTAATAATCTTATGTTAACTTGTGAATCTAGAATATCTTCTAGTTTTATCAGCTCCCACTGTCTTCTTTGAGGACATATTCCTCTTCACAGAAGGCAGCTTTCAGGACGACAATTATTTCATTATCGTCTGGCCAATAACTGTAATGTCCAAACTCTTTAGACATTCACAATTCACATCACGATAATACCTGACTTTTAAATCAGGTTTATTCATAATTCACATCTCATATGAATTATTTGGTTTCCATATCTTATATAGACACACACTGACTAATTTGGAACCATCTTTAAAGTATGGACATCTAATATTCATACTTATGTTCAAAAGGACAAGAATTAGGCAAATCTTATTATGTATTGCACCATATCTTAATAAGGTGCAATTCCTCATTCTATCATATTTCTATGATGCACAATGAGGATTAATCAAGTGAGGATACAATTATCCTCTTAATGATATGTGTAAATCATATACTTAAGTACTAGTTTCTTTGATCAAATCAAAAATTCTAATACTTCATATTGATCTTATACCTTAATCTCTCAGATGCATTCAAGTTGTACTTCAATAAGTACATACAGTCGAATCATTCAAAGAGTGAACTATAAGGTAAGTCAATAGCAGTGATTATCATTGGCCTTGGAGCTGGTTACATCAATATGCATCAGCATCAATGATTTCTTATTGTACAACCCTATGTACAATACCATAGATAATCAGGACTCACACAATTCATTTCTATAGGAGACTAGTGAACATTCATCACATGAAATGTCACTTTAAGAATTTATAGTACATTGACTGATTCGAACAACTATTATTCTTTTCAATCAATGTTATTCTTAATTTCTTATGCAACTAAATAACAGTTATTCAGCTTCATATTAGACTCCTATAGATATACAAAGATTTACTGTCAGACAGCAATCTATGAATATCATGAACAATAGTTGAGTCCAACTCAACACTTACATTTTCTCGATTTCCTTTTGCTTATCTAAGTCTGCACACTATCGCAGCTCTGAGAATCATTTCTAATATCTCATATTGGATACGTTAATTCTCCAATATACATGCAAAAGACGATAATAAGAATACATGAAACTTCTTTCAAGTTCCATATTCTTTTTGCATTTATCAATATCCTTATATTGGTTGCAGTGGGAGAACTGCTACTTCTCTATCTCGGCTAACTTTTCTTTATCCTTTCAAGTGTGGGTTTGACCGTTTAAAGTCTTATCACTTGCCTTTCTCAAAGGCACATCATAAATATCTCTTCATCTTGGTTTATCCAAATAAGAGATTTCATGATAATCATTGCCTTTCATTAAGGCATACCATGAGTACCTCTTCACCTTGGTCTATCCAAGTAAGAGGATTCATGATATCTGATTAGGATAGGGACTTTCACTTGGCCCTGAAGACATTCTTCAGAGTTTTCTAGTCAGTCTGAGTATGAGAAGTATCGGCATCCAACATGCCAAAATCTCGAATAGACGACAGACATATTAGTGATCGAAGGAAATAACGTGATTTAAGCAGATAGTTCTGATAATTCAATTATGGTCTTTTATCTTGAATTATTTCTCACTATTTTTCGACGGACTGTATAACCTTCAGGTATACAGAACGGAAGACTCCGACGGTCTTCTAGTGAGGGTCAGAATCTCCAAGAATCACAGTATGACCTCAGGTAAACTCATTGTATCATACCATTATCTTAGAGCAGCCATCTCATAGTAGTTGCAACTCCTTGCAATATCCGATCTTATTTCAGCTCCCAGGTCTTTAATGGTCCCGGATAAACACAGTAGACCATTATACCTGGTCTAAACTTTACCATCAATACGTGACAGAGTAGAGTAAGAATGCAGCTCCCGGGTAAACGCGAGGATAGCTACACCGTTCCTCTATTCTAATCTCAAGGCATCATAATGCCATAGTTAATAGTCCTTTCATCAGATGGTGGCAGATCTCGGGTAAACACGTAGTATCTGTCATCACTGAATCAAGTTCTAAGAACTATATTGATGGAGAGCCACGCTGTACATTCTCAATGACTCGCGCTCCGGCTTAGACTTTATGTTGAAGGTTTTGTTTATATTAAGTTGGTCTCATCCTAGGTGATAGTTTATAAATATATCGAATATATATTTAACTATACCTAGATATTAGCAATCGATTCATAATCAATAACTTAAAGGCATGCATCATCCATACATGTTCATTATGTGGTCATGGACAGCACGGTGATTAACTGGAGCCAAACAATTAATCACAAAAACTATATAACAATTATATAATTTAAACATGCAAACACATAGCCACTGGTGATCTCATCTCCTGTTGCCTTCCTAGTTGCATTTGTGGATCATCCTCGCCTCTCCTCGGTCGGCGTGATCAATTACAAATATTATATACTTTGAAACAATTTCAAATACAAATAAATTGTAAGAGAAAGCCTTATGGCCGAGTACAGTAATAGAGGGAGATAGAATTACAATGGAATGGAGAGAGGGAGGCACACAAGCCTCATTAATTAACATTTAATTAATAAACATTCACATTCCATAACAATCCACAAAATCACACACCATTATATGATATGAAATTTAACTAAGTGCATGTCCATGACCACCACAAATTTTAACCATCCACACATGATAAAACACATCACATGAATGCTAAAATTTTGAAATTATAATAATTTTGGCTTTCTTAAAACCTGGGTTCCAATCAAAATTGGATAATTTGAATTTTCGAAAATCTTATTTTCTAACATGCAATAAATCTAATTTAAAGCATTAAACACATCAACATGCGCACATAAAGCTAAAATTAAAATTCTAAAATATTCCATGCATAATTTAGAACATTTCTAAATTAATTAATCTAACACTTAGATTAATATTAATTCACATTGATAACAATTATTAATGTAAAACAATCTAACATTTAGAAAGAATTAGAAATTCCTAAATAACATTTATAAAAGAATTTCCAACTCAAATTATTAACCCCTTAACAACTCCTTGTTAAAACCCCTTAATTAAATAATATTTCTCAATAACATTTATTAAGAAATAATAATTAGAACATTTCTAATTAACATAGTCTAACATCTTAGACTTAATTTAATCATTTAATAACATTTATAAAAGATTAAATTCCAAGTAGATTAGATCATTAAAATTAATAATTAAGAGATACTTGAGTAAACTAATTAATGATCTTAATAACTATTATTAAGACTTAATTAATCCTTAATAATGTTTATTAAGATTTATTACTCAAGAAATAATCAACTTAATTATAACTATTATAATTAGTTAATTAATCACTTAACAACTATTATTAAGTGTCTCTAAATTATTTAAATAATTCTCTAACAACAATTGCTAAAGAGTTATCTAATTAGTTAATTAAAATAAAATTAACAACATTTGCTAATTAATTTTAAAACCATGACAATGATCTAATCTCTTAAATAATTAACAACGTTTGTTAAATAATTTTAAGATCCCATCTTAAATATAAGTTAACAACATTTGTTAATATTATCTTAATCATTAATAACAACAATTGTTAATAATTAATTAAGAACCCATTGTATGTAAATAACAACATTTGTTAATTATCACTTAAGATCATATCTTATTTAACTCCTCTATTAAACAATTAAAAGTAATTAACAACTCTTGTTAATTAAAATATTAAGATCATATCTCAAAATTAACTTTTAATTATTTAATTAAAAGGATTTAACAACAATTGTTAATTAATTAAGATCACATCTTAATTATAAGTCCCTTTTAACTTAAAATAACTAATTTAATGTTTAAAACAATTTTAAACATTATTAATTTCAATTTCAAGTTAAATAGGATGGGGTTTTTAATTAAATAAGGGGTTTTTGGGGTTAATTGGGCCAAAATTGACTTAATTGGACCCAATCAGGGCTTAATGGGCCCCCTTGGCTCGAGCCAATGCAGCCAAGGCCGAACCTGGCTCGTCTGGCTCGAGCCAGGGGGCACTTGGCTCGGGCCAGATGGCCCTGGGCTCAGCCAGGTGGGCTGGGGAAGCCAGGCCCAACCCCTGGTCCGGTCTAGCTCGAGCCAGGCAGGGCCCTGGCTCGGGCGACCTGGCCGAGCCAGGTCGGGGCCTGGTGCGCCCGGGCCAGGCCTAGGCCGCCCGGCCGAACCGGATCGGACCGGCTCGGGGCCGGCCGGTCCAGGCCCAGCTACAGCAGGTTCGACCAGTTCTGTTTTTAGGGTTTTTCAGCCTGTTTGAGGCATGTTTTGGCCGCCGCCGCCGCCGGCCGTGAGGGTGGCCGGAATTTGAAGAGGGATGTCACCACTTCCATTTCCCCTGCCGGTGGTGGCCGGACAGCGACTCCTTCGCCGCCGGTGAACCTCCAAAGTTGGAGATTTGTGCAGTTTCGCAGATTTCACCCTTTTCCACAATCCTTTTCAACTCTTGAAAATTATGGGAAGAAAAGCTCCACCGGCCTCCATGAAAATTTTCCGGGGATGGCGAGGGGTAGCTGGTCATACCAGCAAACCCACAGAGATGGTCCAACCATCATTAATCCCCTTTTGAAGCCCACAAATCCGGTTCTTCATCACCATGAAGAACGCGATGAAACCCTCAAAAAATTTCGTTTTTCGCACAGAAAAATTAAATTCTAAATTCTAAATTCAACCCATGAACAATATCTATGAGGAAAAATGAATTTACGCATGAAATAATTTAGAATAATAATTTTATCGTTCCGGAGCGGATCAGAGCGCAACCTGGCTCTGATACCATTGTTGGGTTCCGGGCGGGACGCGAAGAACGCAGCGAAAACGAAGAACAAAATTTATCCCGCCCGATGTCCGCTGATCCGATTCAGAACGAAAAACACAAATCGAAAACTATGAGAAGTAATCCGATTACCGTGCGCGGATTCGAATCCGCTTCCGTCTCGGTTCCGTCGAGGCGATGCAGCAAGCCGCACAAGCGTCCGGCCTCCAGCGGTATCCACGCGATCCTCCGCGGTGGTTCGTCCTCGATCCCTCGTCCGTTACAGCTCGCTCGCTGAAGATCCGTCGCCGCAACGGTTGCGGAAATCCCGCCGACGGGAATTCTCGACTTTCGGGAATCACACGCGGCGGAGACGGAAGCTGTTCTGGCGCGTCGAACGGGACGCCCAGAGGAGGAGAGAGAAAGGGGGGATGACGGCCAGCAAGGGAAATCCTGGAGCTTGGCCCAGGGTTTCTCAACAGCGTGTATATATATTAAGTCGGCGCGACTTTTTTACAAAAGTCCCCGAGTTAATATAAATCCCACTTATGTACCACCGACTGAGAATGTTATTGCGTGTGACCCTCTAGGCCCATTTACCAGTCCAGTTTTCAGCCCGTTAAGTCCAATAACTAGTTATTGACTTATTGTAATTAATTAATATCTATATATTAACTAATTACTCAACCGAATTATCATCGCATGTAAATTCGGTCGGACTTCTGATCAAGTTGGGTGCCAAGCAACACCGCATGATCCCGGAAGGTAATGGGGTTCAGCAACCCACTCATGGAACCTGTCCGTCCATAGTTACCACGTGGCTATAATCCTTCGTTCGCACAATACTCTCGAGTTAACCTAGGGTATGGTCAACTGTCAAACCCTAGATGGTCAACTCACTTGAATCAGACTCCGCTGTACAATATCCGAAAACCACTTTTCTGATATTGTTTCTGCTCTAGCCAGAGACTCCTGCGGATCTACTCTAGAGCATTCTCTCTCCAGTTACCTGAGAGCGAACGATCCTCTATTGAACACACAATCACCTTCGAAGGTCTTCCGTTGGACCCGATCCTTGACTATTTGAGATCCCGTGGATAGGGATTCGTAGGTCAAGGTCAAAGTCCAGAAGTCCACCGACAAGGTGTCTTTGGTGTCTCAAGTCCAAGGATCAACCACGCTACTGTGACGATGAATCAAGCCGATTGACAGTTAGGTAAATTACCATTCGGCGATTCATGTCGGATCAGTTCAGTGAACTCATTCTCCAATGAGCACCTACAGGTTTACCATTGTGTCTCCATACTAGTAACTAACGAGATCAATCATGAGCTGGAATAACCTGTACTAGTCTAACCGGATGTTTGACGTCCTTCTCAAACATCCTACGACTAGGAACAATTAAGAATATGTGTTTATAAGTCATCAGTCTCATTATTATGATCTCATCATAATCTGATGACTATTGCACATATTCATGGACTTCATTATGCGTAAATATAAATATGCCAATCTACATAATGAATTTAATGCCATTTATTAGTGAAGCAGATTGAAATAGGTGCCTTATGATTGGCTTAGAGGACACCTATATCCATCAGGAAGGCGGTGAAATGTATCCTTAGATACTTAAGAAGGACTAAGGATCTATTTCTCGTCTATGGAGGAAACGACTTGGAACTTCGAAGGTTTACCGACTCGAGTTTCCAGTCGGATATGGATGATAGCAAATCCATGTCTGGATTTGTGTTCATGTTAAATGGAGGTGCAGTAAGTTGGAAAAGTTCCAAACAAGAAACAACTGCAGATTCGACGACCGAAGCAGAATACATTGCTGCAGCTGAAGCGGCCAAGGAGGCGGTTTGGATAAAGAAGTTCATCTCTGCACTTGGAGTAGTTCCAAGCATTTCAGATCCTGTTCCATTATTGTGTGACAACAATGGGGCAATAGCTCAAGCGAAGGAGCCAAGATCACATCAGAAGTCAAAGCACATTCTGAGACGATTTCATCTTATTCGTGAGATTATCGCCCGAGGAGATATAGTAGTTAAGAAAGTCTCATCTGAAGATAATGTAGCAGAACCCTTGACTAAGCTATTGTCTCAAAACAATTTAGAACGTCACCTTAAGTCTATGGGACTTAGACATATGGGTGATTGGCTATAGTCCAAGTGGGAGAATGATAGAATTGGGTGGCCTCAAAGCCAATCATTGTACATTCTAGTTCAGATTATTAATAAAGGCAATTATTTCTTCATTTATAGTTCTTGCAAATTAACTATCGTAATGAAGGTCCGTAGACAATTGTATGGGATATTGAATCATGATGAGATCATGATAGTGAGATCAATATCCTCAGTCACTTGTCTTAAACAGTTCTCGATCATAGGATATTTGAGATGGACATTAAATATCCGATAAGATCGACACAAGTTATGTCTGCTCAAGTGATGAGGGTGAATGATCTCACATTCACTCGTGTGGTGACACTAAGACAAACTTGTGGGTGCTCATTAGAGAATGAGTTCATTGAACAGACCCAAATAAGAATTCCTGGATGGTAATTATACCTATTAGTCAACCAGGGAATTCAATCGTTGCAGTAGCACAGTTGGTCCTTTGACCTGAATCACCAATGATACCTTGTTTGTAGACCATTGTGTCTTGATTCTCTGACTTGTGGACTTTAACCATTAAGCCCACGATACTCAGTTTCTCTGATACGGTGGAAAGCTTGCGAAGGTAATTGAGTAAGCAACAAGGGATCACTCACTCTTGGTATAAGACTGGAGAGAGAATGTCCTATGGATGTGTACACAGAAATCCCTGGCCAGGGTCAAATGAAAGAGATGTCTTTATAGAAATTAACTGAGTACTGGAATCCATCTAAATAATGCGATAGATGGTTTGACTATAAAACCATACCCTTGCGTTATTAGGACATTGGATGGGTGAAGGATTTTATCTGTGCGGAATCTGCAAACGGAAAGGTTCAAATAAAGAGAACAGTATCCCTTATATCTTCTGGGATCATGAGGTAGTGTTTGGTACCGTTCATGATCAGAAGGCCAAGTGAATTAATCATCAGATGATAAACCACTTGTTTATTAAATTAATCATTTAACATATGATGTTTAAATGTTAATTAATAAATATTAAACTTTAGAATTAGTTCTAAGTTTTATAGGGCCAGAAACCGGACAGATATATGGGCCTAGAGGGTCACACACATAAGATTTCTCGTCAGACGGTGAGAGACATTAAATTTCATGCTTATCTGGGTTTTTATGAAAAGCCGCCGGATAAACATGAATATTTATTGGAGATTTATCCAAGGCCAAACTCTTGGATAATCATGAGGATTAATCCTTGTGCTTATCCTTATTTCTTATATAAGGAGGCCAAGGGGAGGGGTAAAAGAGGTTGGACGAATTACACACCCCGAGATTCTCTATCTCCTCTCTCTCTCTCCTTCTCTCTCTCTTGGAGTAGATCTTTCTCTTTCCGTGCATGGTGGATTTGAGATCTGGTCGGAGTACTCAAGTCAAGGAGGAAAACGCATCTGCAGCGGGAGCTCGTGTGGATACCTCTAGAGATTGTGCGCGCGCGCGATTACCGAGTCGGAATCATCCACGGGAGATTCGAAACCCCGCAAAGGTGAAGAACCGTTCTTCCCGCTTTTAATTTTATTGTCCGTTTTACGATCCCAGCAACCGATACAAAGGAATCTATTTATTTTTCCACTGCGTTCTAGGCAATTCCTAACACTTGGCCTGCTCAGCCCGTTCGCTATGTTTTATACTAACCGCGCGGCTTTTCATAAATATCCCCGGTTTATATAAAACCCACTTATTTATCCATCACCTTGACAATCATTTGCGTGTAACCCTCTAGGCCCAATTACCAGTCCAATTAATGGCCCAACAAGCCCAGTGACTCCTCACTGGCTTTATTAATCAATTAATAACCCTTTATTAATTAATTAATCAATCGAATTGATGTAGCACATCGAATTCGACTGGGCCTCCGATCACGTTGGGTGCCAAGCAACACCGCGTAAACCCGGAAGGTATCGGGGTTAAGTAACCCACTTTTGGAACCTTTTCGCCGACAGTTACCGCGTGGATATAATCCTTCATTCGTACAATGCTCTCGAGTCAACTCAAGGTATAGCGTGCTGTCAAACCCTAACCGGTCGACTCACTTAGATTGGATGCCGCTGATAAATATCGGAAAACTCCTTTCCCGATATTATCGTCCGTCCTGGCCAGGGACTTCCGCGCATCCTTCCTAGAGCATTCTCTCTCTAAGTACCGAGAGAGAATGATTCCTTATTGACACACAATTCCCTTCGACGGTATTCCGCTGTACCCAATCCTTGGCATTTTAGAATCCCGTGGCTAGAGATTCGTAAACCAAGGTCAAAGCACAGAAGTCCACCGACATGGTGTCCTTGGCGTCTCAGGTCCGAGGACCATCCACGCAACTGCGACAATAGAATCAAGCTGGTTGACAGTGGGGTATAATACCATCCAGTGATTCAGTCGGATCAGTTCAGTAAACTCATTCTCCAATGAGCACCTACAGATTCGCCTTACTGTCTCCACACAAGTGACTTATGAGATCAGTCACCCTCATCATATGAGCAGGAGTAATCTGTACTAGTCTAACCGGATATCCGATGTCCTTCTCGGATATCCTCCGACTAGGAACGATTAAGAATATGTGTGTTTAAGTGATCAGCCTCATTAGTATGATCTCATCATAATCTGATCACTATAGCACATATTCACGGACTCCATTATGAAATGATAATTAATGCGATTTACAAATAATGAATTTTATGCCATTATATTAATAAATGAACGAGATTTACATAGTCAGATTGGCTTGTAGACCACCTAAAACTAATGATCTCCCACTTGGACTAAAGCCAATCACCTTTATACAATAAGCCTATAGACTCTCGGTGACGCTCAAACACAATTTGAGCCAACGGCTTTGTCAGTGGATCTACTACATTGTCGACGGATGTAACTCTTTCCACTACTACATCTCCTCTGGATATGATCTCTCTGATAAGATGAAAGCGCCTCAGAATATGCTTTGATTTCTGATGAGACCGTGGCTCTTTCGCTTGCGCAATCGTTCCATTGTTGTCGCACAACAGTGGAACAAGCTCAGAGATACTGGGAACTACGCCGAGGTCGGTGATGAATTTCTTCAACCACACTGCTTCCTTGGCGGCTTCAGCTGCAACGATGTACTCAGCTTCAGTCGTCGAATCTGCAGTGGTTACTTGCTTGGAACTCTTCCAGCACACTGCACTTCCGTTCAATGTAAATACGAATCCAGATGTAGACTTGCTATCATCTGGATCTGACTGGAAACTCGAGTTAGTAAAGCCTCATAGTTTCAAGTCACCTCCTCCATAGACAAGAAACATATCCTTAGCTCTTCTCAAGTACTTAAGGATACATTTCACTGCCTTCCAGTACTCTTCGCCCGGATCAGCCTAAAATCTGCTCGTAACACTTAGAGCAAATGCAACATTAGGCCGTGTACATAACATGGCATACATGATAGATCCTATGGCAGAGCCATAGGGTATTCTATACATGAATGCCCTCTTATTAGGAGTCTTAGGAGACTGCTCCTTTGAGAGATTAATTCCATGTCTCATCGGTATCCTCTCTTGGAATTTTCCATACCAAACCTTTTGACTATGGTATCTATGTACAAGGATTGGGTCATTCCAAGCATCCTCTTTGATCTATCTCTATAGATCCGTATTCCCAATACGTAGGATGCTTCTCCCAAATCCTTCATGGAGAAGTTTTTCGACAGCCAGATCTTTACTAATGACATCATAGCTACATCATTCCTGTAAGGACTGAGGTTTCGGGTTCTGTGTTCGGGTTGGGTTCGGGCCGGATCCCCTGGTTTGGACCCTGGAGGGGTCTTGAGATTCTTGGCTGAATGGCGTCAGCACTGCTCGACGCCTTTCAAAAGGCGTCAGGGTGCGTGGACGCCATTTAGGTCTGATGGTTGTTGTGCCACGTGTGCGCCACGTGGGCGGGTTTCGGGCCGCGAGAGTACGGCCCCTGTCATTTCGTCTGAACGGCGTCCAGCTTGGTCGACGCGATTCAGACTGCGACATCTGCGATGTCAGGGTACGGCGCCAGAGCGTTGACAGTACGGCCTGTCCTGTCGTCTGAACGGCGTCCATGGAGGGTGACGCGTTTCAGACCGCTGTCAGTACGGCTATCCTGTCAGACTGATTGGCGTCTGCCTCGATCGACGCGTTTTAGCTGGATTCGGATTGACCCCGCGAGCCTCCCCTTCTTTCCCTCATTCTCGCCTTCACTCTCTCTCTCCTCACCCTCTCCGCCCTCTCCGACACTCTTCCTTCCTTCCCTTCCTCTTCTTCCTCTTCCATCACTCCATAACCTCCCTACCTCTCACCTCTAACCCCACCACCTCCTTCGCGGCGTTCCCTTCTCCGGACGGCAGCCGACGTCCCGGCGGAGTGGCAGCGTCCTCGAGGGTACCAGTGGCGGCGTGGGGCGAGACGGGTCGGCGGCGAGGAGCTTGGAGGAGTTCAAGAACCGGTAGGGGGACGAAACCTTGCATGTGTGCTCGTTTGCTTCTTGGCGTGATGTGGCGTGTTTGGGGTTAGATTGAGCATGTTTAGGGGGATTCCTTGTAGGAATGGCGGTGTTTGTGGACGTGGTTTCATAGCATGATCGTGGTGCTCGACGTTCTCATCTTCCCCCTTTTTGGTTTCGGGGCTTTTCGGGTGCTTGGGGTTCAAGGGAGAAACCCTCGGGTTGAACCAGGAAACCTGGTTTCTGGCACTAAATGGCGTCGTGCCTGGTCGACGCCTTTCCGAAAGACGTCGGGTCAGTACGACGCATTTTAGGGCAGAAACCTCTCTGTTCGAGGTTTCCTGAGTAAGGGGTTCTGGCGCTAAATGACATCATGGATGGACGACGCCTTTCAGAAGGACGTCAGGACATCATGACGCCATTTAGGCAGGAAATACCCCCGTTTAAGGGTTCTGCAATCTGGATTTCTGGGTTGAATGGCGTCTGGCGACCCTGACGCGTTTTTAAACGGCGGCTTCACAGGTGGACGCGTTTCAAGAGATAATCTGGCTTTTAATAAACCTATTTGAGGAGCTTGAATGGGGTCGACCTCGGTCGACGCGATTCAAGACAGAAACTGTCTTAGTGCTAGTTTTTAGCATGTGTTCCACTGTTGGCGGTTCTATGGCATGTTTTGCGTTGTACACTGAGACTGAGGACTTCTGTGTGAATGGAATTACATCATGTTATACGTGTGTGTGTGCTTATACGACTGTGGATCGATATGACTGTGGTTTACGCTGTCACCATGGGCCGATGGGAGAAGGGCCATGGTGTCTGTGAGCTGTACTGGTGGGAGAAGGGGTACATGTGTGTTTTACCTTTGGCTGAGGGAAGCAGAACCACCTTGAGCCTGTCGGGCCGGAGTAGCTGGTGCTCTATCCGAGGGGTTGCGGCTTGGCCTCAGCGGGTCGGGGTTTCCCTGTTTGTCGTGACAGCTTCCGGCGCGGTACTGGTGGGAGTTGGTTTACCCTTTAGCCACTGGGCCTGATGTGACCTTTGATCAAGGTTACGAGTGGTACCCTTAGCCCTTTGGCCTGACGCAGCCCGGGAGAGTTGGGTTTGTGGGTAGTTCCTGTAGCTTCGGCTTGACGGGGGTTCGCCGGTCCCCAGGGCCCTCCTGGAAGCGCTGAGGCCTAGCGTGGAGGCAATCCGGTGGTAGGACAATAGTCTAGACTGCTTGTGTGCACACGTAGCTGGCAGTGGCGGTACACTGAGTCCAGCTAGTCCTAGTTTGGCTCACTGCCTCACCCTACAGTGCCCCGGAACACTGTAGGGGTGGACAGGCGTGAGCAGTGGTGGTAGTGTTGGGAGGCGACGTTTGACTTCGGGCGACTGTGTGGTTTAGTCGCCTTGCGGACTTCGGTTGTGAGACGTGACGCTGTGTTGGGTTCTTTGAGTTGCTTAGAACGGTTCTTGCTACACTGTTTATCGTACGTTTTATATCTGAGTTGAGTACTGTGTTTACTGCTTTACTTAATTGCCATATATCTCTGTTGTTGCACTTGTGGGTGTGTGAGTGGGAGGCAGGTGATTGGATGATCCCTACTGAGCCCATTTCTGGTGTGGCTCACTCCCTGCGGTTTCAGGTGTGGACTTCGCGGCGCAGCGGAAGCGTGGTGTCTTCCTGGTGTGCGGACCAGCAGCTGTCTTAGTTCTGGAGTATGCCCCGATGTTGTTGTACTTTCCTTCTGCCTGTACTTATTTAATTGTTGGACATGTAATTATTGTTGGACTGTATACGGACATTATTACTTTCCTTGCTGCGCACTTGTTATGCCTTTGTAGTCCGTGTAATTGTCATATTTAGCCTTGTTTAGCACTTACTCCTCCAGATGTGTTGTGTGAGATCCGGGTGTGAACCCGCAGTTAATGGGCCGACATCCATTTAGTGACCGGGTTTCCGGTCATAGGATGGCGGGTCGTTACAGATCCCAATGAGTAGTATGTCATCTATATAAAGAACTAGAAAAGTGACTGCACTCCCACTGGTCTTCTTGTACACACAAGGCTTATCTTCATTCTTAATGAAGTTATAAGACTTGACAGCCTCGTCAAATCTTATGTTCCAGCTCCGAGAAGCCTGCTTCAGTCCATAAATGGACCTCTGAAGCTTGCACACTTTATCTGGAGATTCTTTGGATGTGAAACCTTCTGTTTGTATCATATACACCTCTTGCTCAAGGTTACAATTGAGGAAGGCAGTCTTCACATCCATCTGCCAGATTTCATAATCAAAATGTGCAACAATGGCGAGTAGAACTCTGATCGACTTTATCATGGCAACTGGTGAGAAAGTCTCGTCATAGTCAATTCCTTGCCTTTGACAATATCCCTTTGCCACCAACCCTACCTTATAAGTGTCGATCTGTCCATTAGCACCGATCTTTCTCTTAAAGATCCACTTGTAACTGATGGGTACAATACCCTCGGGCAAGTCTTCCAAGTTCCAAACTTGGTTGGTGTACATGGACTGGATTTCTGAGCTCATGGCTTCTCACCATTTCCTGGATTCTGGGCCTTCTCTGGCCTCCTGGTAGGTTTTTCTCATTATATTCTACCTTAGACTCACCTTCAGTGATATGTCCCACATATCGTTCGGGTAGTCTAGGTAATCTACCAGATCTACGAGGCTCATGTGTGTGTATGTGAACAGATTCAGGAACTGATATCTCATTTGATGATAATGTAGTTGTTTGGGGATCTGGAACCTCTTCTAGTACTATTTTACTCCCACTGTCTTTCTGGAGAAGGTATTCCTCTTCCAAGAAGACAGCTTTCCTGGCGACAAACACCTTTTGTTCACCAGGATGGAAAAAATAGTATCCAAAGGTTTCCTTTGGATATCCCACAAATCTGCATTTATCAGTTCGTGATTCCAGCTTGTCTGGATCATACCTCTTTACATGAGCAGGACAATCCTAGACTTTAACATGTTTAAATTCTGGTTTTCTGCCTTTCCATATCTCATATGGAGTAAAGGCCACAGACTTGCTGGGTACTCTGTTCAGTAGGTATGCTGCTCACTCTAGAGCATACCCCCAAAGGGACACTGGTAATCCCAAAAAGCTCATCATGGATCGCACCATGTCCAACAAGGTGCGATTCCTCCTTTCTGATACACCATTCATCTGTGGTGTATATGGAGGGGTTAGCTGAGAAAGGATACCATTATCCTTTAAGAATTGCGTGAAATTAGTACTTAAGTATTCTCCTCCTCGATCTGATCGAAGAGCTTTAATACTCTTTCCTAACTGCTTCTCTACCTAATTGTTGAACTCCTTGAACTTCTCAAATGCTTCCGACTTGTACTTCATTAAGTACACATAGCCGAATCTTAAGAAGTCATCAGTGAACGTGATGAAGTATGAGTAGCCACCTTTGGCTTAGGTGAACATAGGACCACATACATCCGAATGTATTAGTTCCAGAATGTCTTTGGCACTTCTCCATGTCCAGTAAATGGAGATCTTGCCATCTTTCCCATAAGGTAGGATTCACATATTGTAAACGATTCGTAATCGAATGTAGTTAAGTAATCATGCTTGTGCAACTTTTGCAACCTGCTTTCGCCAAAGTGCCCAAGTCTACAATGCCACATGTAGGATTGGTTTACACAATTCTTGCTCTTCTTAAGAGCTTTATCAATTTGAAGATTGTAATAAGAAACATCTAATAGATATAGACCGTTGACTAAAGATGCCGAAGCTATTGATTTATTACCATAATAAATCGAACAACTTCTATTCTCAATAGACAACCTATATCCCATCTTGTCCAAACAATATACTGATATGATGTTTTTTATTATGGTAGGAACATAATAATAATTTTCTAATAGTAAGGCGTCTCCTGATGGAAGCATGAGGTTTGTTGTCCCAACAACAATCGCCGCAACTTTTGCGCCGTTTCCTAGCCTCAATTCCACCTCAGCTTGTACTTACTTATTAGCATCTGCACATCATGGCAGATATGAGAAGCACATCCGGTATCTAATACCCAAGATGTGGAATCTCTAACTGACAACTTGATATCTATCATATAGATATTTGAAGTTTCAGACAACTTCACCTTTTTATGAGCTTTATCGTTAAGGAACTTCTTGCAGTTCCTCTTCCAGTGACTATACTGTTATAATAGAAACAGTCACCCTTTACTACTCTTTTGCCTTTGTCGTTCGATCTTTTATCGTTAGCTATCACCTCGGCTTCAAGAGCATCTAATGCCGATTCAGCAGGAGGATTAGCTATAGGGGCAAACTCAATATGTTCAGATCTGAAGACATTCTTCAGGTTTCTGAACCAATCCGAGTAGATCAGGTAAGTCAAAAGAGCATCAAGTATGCCACGGAGTGGGTTATTCGACAACATAATTCCATACAGGAGATAAGTAAAATCTATTTAGTAGATGTTCAATTATTAAAATTTAAAACAAGACATGGTCTTTTGTTCAAGTTTAACTCCCACTAATTTTCGACGGACTGTATAACCCTCAGTTATACAGAACAAGAGACGCCGACAGTCTCCTAGTGGAGATCATAATCTCAATGACTTGCACTACAACCTTGTGGATAGCACAACAAACTGTAATACAATCAAAGAGCACCCAACTCATGGGACTTGTAACTCCTTGCAATATCTAATCATGGCTTCGGTCCCCAGAGAATTAATGGCCTTGTGGATAGTACAACAAATCATTAATTCTGGTCTAAGCTAACCATCATTACGCGACAAGCATAGATTTGCATGCAGCCCTTGTGGATAGCACAACAAAGCTACATGATTCCTCTACCCCGATCATATAGGCATCTAATGCCATAGCCATAGTTTCTCCTCCCAATTAAGCTGGCCTTGTGGATAGCACAACAAACCTGCCTAAAGTAATTCGAATCCTATTACTATAACGATGGTGGACCACGCGGTAAGTTCTTAACTACTCGCGTTACGGCTTAGAGTTTATCTGAGTGTATTTAGATAAGTTTTATCTTGATCTCTCCTAGGTGATAGTATAAAAATATATCGTATATATTTAGTAAATACTATACTTGCTTTGATTCATAATCAAAAGAAAACATTGTATCACATACATGTCTAGTGTGGTCATGGATAGCACAGTGGGTTTGACTGGAGCCAACAGTCAAACGCACACACAATCTAACACAACAGTTATATTAGATAACCTACAAACACATAGGTAAGAGATCTCTATCTTTTCGCCTTCCTGGTTACAGCTGTGGATCGTCCTCGCTCCTTCCTCAGTTGCCTCGATCAGATTACACTAATTCTAGAATTACATGTAATTAGAAGAGAGCCTTATGGCGAGTACAAGAGAGAGGGAGGTAGAAGTACATCGGAGTATAAGAGAGAGGGAGAGGTTCGCAGACCTCTATTTATTAACAATTTATAAATAATCAACATCTACGATCCACACAATCGATTCATCACATGAATAATTAATTAAGTGCATATCCATGATCACGGTGTGTTTTAAACATCCCACACAAGATATAGCGCATCACATGGCTAAAATAAAAGAGTTTTCAAAATAAATAATTTTGGCTTTCAAAAAGCTGGGATCCAATCAAAATTGGTATTTGAATTTCGAAAACACTTTTAATTAAATTAATCATGCAATCAAATCAAATTTAAAAGCATCAAAAACACACATCACAAGTGCTCACAATCTAAATTAATAATTTCAGATTATTCCATGCAAATTAGAACACTTCTAATAATCTAACACTTAGATTAAACCCCATTAATAATCTAACAATTAGACTATTAAAGACTAATCTAACTCGTAGATTAATCCAACAAAGTTAATTAATAATTTAACACTTAAATTAATAATCAACCAAATTAATTATTAACTACTAATCTAACATTTAGATCAGTCAATTAATGTTAATTAATAATTTAACTCTTAAACTAATAATTAACACTAACTAATTAATAATTAATTAATCTAACTCTTAGATTAGATAATTAAAGTTATCATTAATTTAACTATTAAATTAATGACTAACAATAATTAATTAAAGTCTGCTAATTTAACATTTAAATTAGCCAGTTAGAATTAATTATTAACTTAACACTTAAATTAATAACTAACTCTAACTAATTAACAATTAGATCCGTCAATAACTAATAATCTAACATTTAGATTAATAATTATTTACCTCTAATTTTAACTCTTAAAATTAGACAAATTAAGGTCAATAATTAATTTAACACTTAAACTAATATTAACCTTGATTAATTAACAACTAATTGCTAATTAACAAACCTTCAAATTATTTAATGATTCAAAATCATCAAATATCTTAATTAATTAAAATTGAATACTAATTTAAATTTAAAAAAAAATTAAATTTTAAATAAAAATCCAATTTAATTAATATCAGGGTAAATGGGGTTTTAACAAATGGGAATTGGGCAAAAGGTTCAGCCCATTAGGGCTGAACCAGGGCTCGGGCCTTACTGGACCTGGGCTCGAGCTAGGCGCGCTTGGGCTCGGGCCCAGTCTAACCAGGGACCCTGCCCGGTCCGGCCGGCCGGGCAGCCCGGCCCGCCAGCAGTTCGCCCCCCCCTTCAACCACCCATCCCCTTCCCTGCATCAGGTTAAAGAAACCCTAACCTGCATTTGAAGGTTAGGTGGCGGCGGACGGGGCGCCACCGGCGGCCGGCCCGACGTCGCTCGGCCTCGCCAGCGACGTCCCTGGCGCCGGTAGGCCCACTGGCGCCTGCAAGGGCCCTCTCAAGATATTGTGATAGCCCCTTTAATGCCCCTAGAAATCTGATTTTCAGGGTTTCAAAATTCGAACTTAGGGCTTGATTACGGAGCCCTCCAAGGCCACTCCGGGGTTCCCAATGGATAGTGGTGACTATCCACTCGGGATCTAGAGTCCCTGCTCGCCCTCCCAACAATTGGGAAGCAAGTACGAACTAGTCAAAAACCCCCAAAACATCATCACATGAAGAACACCAAAATATCCCCAAAAATTCGATTTTGCAAAAATAAAAATAATCAGATTATTCTTAAATATCTGTGCTCATCTCATGAACACGGATCCAACAAACAGATCGAATTCGCACATGGAATAATACATGAAAATATTAAATTCGGAGACCGAAACGGGATGAGAAACAGTGGAATCTGGCTCTGATACCACTTTTGGGTTCTCGGGTTTCTCCGGATCTCACGCGCAGCGGAAAATAAAATAAAAACGGAGATCCGTTCCCGTTTCGAAAATCGGAAAAACCAGATTATCGGATAAGCAGTTCTCACCGTGTGTGGATTCGAATCCGCAACCGTTCGGTTCCGTCGGTGCGACACCGCAAGCCGCGCAAGTGCCCGGCCTCTAGCGAAGTCCACGCGATCCACCTTACGACGGATATCCTCACGTTCCTCGTTCTTCGCAGCCCACGAAACCTCCGCCGGTCGCCCAACGATCGCCACAACGTGCGAACGATTTTCCGTCGAATGGGATTCGGAGAAGCGGCGGAGCAGATCTGGATCTGTCTGGACGCTAGAGAGAGAGAGAAATAGATCTGGATATGTCTGGAACCTTTCTGCCGACAGTTTCCGCATGGATATAATCCTTCATTCGTACAATGCTCTCGAGTCAACTCAGGATATGGCGTGCTGTCAAACCCTAACTGGTCGACTCACTTGGATTGGATGCCATTGATAAATATCGGAAAACTCCTTTCCCGATATTATCGTCCGTCCTGGCCAGGGACTTCCGCACATCCTTCCTAGAGCATTCTCTCTCTAAGTACCGAGAGCGAATGATTCCTTATTGACACACAATTCCCTTCGATGGTATTCCATTGTACCTAATCCTTGGCGTTTTAGAATCCCGTGGCTAGAGATTCGTAGACCAAGGTCAAAGCACAGAAGTCCACCGACAAGGTGTCCTTGGTGTCTCAGGTCTGAGGACCATCTACGCAACTGCGACAATAGAATCAAGCTAGTTGACAGTGAGGTACAATACCATCCAGTGATTCAGTCGGATCAGTTCAGTGAACTCATTCTCCAATGAGCACCTACAGATTCGCCTTAGTGTCTCCACACAAGTGACTTATGAGATCAGTCACCCTCATCATATGAGCAAGAGTAATCTGTACTAGTCTTGTAAGGACTGAGGTTTTCGGATCCGGTTTTCAGGGTCGGACCCTATAGTTCAGGCCTTGATGGGGCTGAGACTCTGTTCTGTTTCGCGTCGAACCCGCGAGACGCGGTTTAAACGGCGTCCAGCAGTGCAGACGCATTTTAGATTGTGCCACGTGGGTGCCACGTAGGCTGACTTTGGGCCGCAAGAGTACGGCTCCGTCGTGTCATCTGAACGGTGTCCTCGATGGACGACGCCTTTCAGACTGCGACCCTGGGTTGTCAGTGTACGGCGCCAGTCTTGTCATCTGAACGGCGTTTTGGATGGACGACGCATTTCAGAGTTCTGTCAGAGCGGCCCGTCATGTTGACTGATAGGCGTCCGTACAGCTCGACGCGTTTTAGACAGTTTCTGGTTACCCCGTGAACCCTCCTTCCTTTCCCTCATTTCTTCCTTCCCTCTCTCTCTCCTCCCTTCCTCCGGCAATTCCGGCGACGCCTCCTTCCCCTCCCTCTTTTCCTCCCACCATTTCATCTCTCCCTCCACTCCATCGACCTCCTAGCTCCCACCACTACCACCACCACCTCCTCCGCGGCGTTTTCTCTCCGGACGGCGGCCGACGTCCCGGTGGAGTAACGACGACCTCGGCGGTACCGGCGGCGGCGTGGGGCGAGACGGGTGGGCGGCTTGGAGCTTGGAGGAGTTCAAATAACCGGTAGGGTGATTATCCCCAGTGCATGTTCGTTTGAAAACCATGTTTTCCAGCATTTGAAGCATGCTTTGGGGTGCTTTTTGGGGGTGAAAACGCTAAGTGCATGTATGAGAAATTGGGTGTTCTAATGGGTAGATGGATTCTCCTCCTTCCCCTCTATGCTTTGTGCCTTTTCTACGCGTTTTAGGGGAGAAATCTCACCTTGAGGATTGGGGGAAGCAATGAGAGAACCTGTCTGTCCGGGCTAAATGGCATCGAGGTGAAGCGACGCCTTTTAGAAAGGCAGCGCCCAGACACGACGCGATTTAACCCACAAACAGACCCTGTTCCCGGACTGATAAGCGTCCAGGGACCGTGACGCCATTTCAATAGGCGACTGGCTTCGGTGACGCGTTTTATGCCAGGTTTTGTGGCTGAGTTTCTATGAACCAGTTTAGGAGACTTGAATGGCGACTTGAATGGCGTCGGCCTTGGGCGACGCGATTCAAGACAGAATCACACTAATTCATGCCATTAAAACATGTTACACTGTTAGACAGTTGTTTAGTTAGTTAGATGCATGCTTTAAATTTTACTCTATGGTGATGGATTCATTGTAACCGGATTGTACGCGTGGTGTTGCATGCGACCGTGGACTTCTTACTGTGCTGTGTTTTGAGCTATTGTGGACCTAGAGTGACAGTTGTAGCGCTTTATCACCCTGTGCTGGTGTGGGTGGAGCACAACGCCGGTGTGGGTGTGGCGGGGTGACGCCTAGTGAGAGAGGATCACCTGGTGGACCCCAGGGTTAGCTAGTACCAGTGTGGGTGTGGTACCTTTGAAGTGTCACTCGTGCTGAGGGAAGGAGTAACCACCTGAGCCAGTTGGGCCGGAGTAGCTAGAGTGCTATCCGAGGGGTTACTGTTTGGTCTCAGCGGGTCGGTGTTTCTCACCTTTGTTCGTGTGGTTGGCGTGTTTTGGCGAGACGTTGGTTGTGGGCCTGGTAGACTGGTTTTAGAGATATGCATGTTACGTACTTCGAATGCATGTGATTCATATCGAGATTTAGGAGTAGTAATTACTACTGTACTTGTTACTTTACCTTCAGCTATACTTTGCACTTGTGGGTGTGTGAGTGGGCAGCGGGGATCGAAGGATCCTTACTGAGTCTTTTCGTTGAGACTCACCCCTGCGGTTTTCAGGTGAGGACTCCAGGAAGACTTAGCGAGGGGTGTGCTGCTGTGTGTCGCGCGCCGTCAGTTGTTGTTCCGGGGTATGCCCCGACATAGTTGTTATCTTTATTTCTGGCATGTATGCTTAATTATTTCTTTTCTGTTGGAGTATGTAATTATTTGCTGTCTCGAGTCGCATTGTAATAACTTTTAATTCCTGCATTTTCCTTTCAATTCAATGCGATGTGAATGTTTAGCTTAGTTTATTATTTATTTCCCAGGCTTACTTAGATCCTGGTTTGCTTCCAAATTAATGATTCGGTGCCCATTTAGTAATCGGATCTCCGATTATAGGGTGGCGGGTCGTTATAAGTCTAATCGGATATCTGATGTCCTTCTCGGATATCTACCGACTAGGAACGATTAAGAATATGTGTGTTTAAGTGATCAGTCTCATTAGTATGATCTCATCATAATCTGATCACTATAGCACATATTCACGGACTTCATTATGAAACGATAATTAATGCGATTTACACATAATGAAAATTATGCCATTATATTAATAAATGAACAAGATTTACATAGTCAGATTGTCTTGTAGACCACCTAAAACTAACAGGTACCCCCTGCAACTTCCGGGCCGGATAGCATGCTGCTGGCGCCGGAGAAGAGTTTGCAAAAGGGGGCAAAGCCATGGTTTCAAAGGGATAGAACCGACTGTTTAGGAGCTTACCGGCGGCAAGAAACCGCTGGCTGGCCACCGCCAGCACTGGAAACGAAGGGGGCAACTCCCCCGGCCATTTTCAGCCGGCTCCCGCCGCTGGCACCAGCGGCGGCGCCGCCCCATCCCACCTGCAAACAAAGGAAAAGGGGGGGAACCCTAGCCCTCGGGCCGGCCGAACATGGGCCTTGGGGCCCTGGACCGGCGGTCCCATGCCGGCCTGACCGGGGGGGCTCGCTGGGCCCGGGCAGGGCGCGCCAGGCGCCAGCCCTGGCTGGGCCAGCTAGCGCCTGGCTCGAGCCAAGCCGAACCAGGGACCTCCCTGGCTCGGACCAGGCAGCCCAGGCCAGGCCCGAAGACTTGGGCCCAATTAAACCCCAGCCCATTAACCCAATTAACCCCTTTTGTATAAGATCCCCACCCCATTTAACTTAAATATTGAAATTAATTTCTTTTTAAAATAAGTTTTAATCATTAATTTATTTATTTTTGTTAATAAAGGGGTTGTTTTAAGATATGATCTTAAATAAAGGGGATTTATATGTAAGATGTGATCTTAATTCATAATTAACAAATGTTGTTATTTATTTAAAATGGGATCTTAATTAATTATTAACAATTATTGTTATTAATAATTAAGATAATGATTTTAATTCTTATTAACAAGTGTTGTTAGTTTATATTTAAGATGTGATCTTAAAATCTTAATTAACAAATGTTGTTAATTAATTAAGTGATTAGATTATTGTTTTGATTTTGAAATTAATTAACAATTGTTGTTAATTCTATTTTAATTGTCTGAATGGACATTAATAATTTGTTAGCAATTGTTGTTAGGAAATTGTTTTATAATTGAGGGACACTTAATAATAGTTATTAAGTGTTTAATTGACTATTTTTAACGTGTTTATTAATTCTTGAGTATTAACCCTTAATAACAGTTATTAGGCATTTATTTATTTATTTTTAAACTCTCAATAATAGTTATTGAGATATTTAATTAAACTCCTCAAGAATCTCTCAATTATAGTTAATATTGATCTAATCTACTAGAAATTTGATCTTTTATAAAAGTTATGATAAGATTAAATTAAGTATAAGATGTTAGACTATTTTAATTAGAAATGTTCTAATTATTATTTCTTAATAATTGTTATTGAGAAATAAGATTTAATAAAGGGGTTCTTAACAAGGAGTTGTTAAGTAATTAATAATAGGAGTTAGAAATTCATTTATAAGTGTTATTTAGGAGTTTTTAGTTCCATCTAAATGTTAGATTGTTTCGCATTAATAATAGTTATTAATGTGATTTAAAATTAATCTAAGTGTTAGATTAATTAATTTAGAATTGTTCTAAATAATGCATGGAATATTTTAGAATTTTAATTTTAGCTTTATATGCACATGTTGATGTGTTTAATGCTTCAAATTAGATTTATTGCATATTGGAAATAAGATTTTTGAAAAATTCAAATTATCCAATTTTGATTGGCACCTAGGTTTTGAGAAAACCAAAACTATTATTTTTCAAGATTTTATCCTTCATGTGATGTGCTTTATCATGAGCGGGTGGTTAAAATTTGAAGTGGTCATGGACATGCACTTAGTTAATTTTATATCATGTGATGGTGTGTGATATTGTGGATTGTTATGGAATGAGTAATGGGATAATTAAATGTTAATTAATGAGGCTTGTGTGCCTCCCTCTCACTATCATTCCATTGTGATTCTATCTCCCTCCATAAATGTACTCGGCCATAAGACTTTCTCTTACATTTTATTGTATTTGAAAATGTTTCAAATTCTGTTTTATATTTGTAATTGATTGCGCCAGCCGAGGAGAGGCGAGGATGATCCACAAATGCAACCAAAAAGGCGACAAGAGATGAGATCACCAGTAGCTATGTGTTTGCATGTTTAGATTATATAAATGTTATATAGTTTTGGTGATTAATTATTTGGCTCCAATTAATCACCGTGCTGTCCATGACCACATAATAAACATGTATGGTTGATGCATGCCTTTTAGTTTTTGATTCTGAATCGATTGCTAATATCTAGGTATAGTTAAATATATACGATATATTTATAAATTACCACCTAGGATGAGACCAACTAAACTTAAACGAAACCTTCAACATAAAGTCTAAGCCGGAGCATGAGTCATTGAAAATGCACCGTGTGGCTCTCCATCAATATAGTTCTTAGAACTTGATTTAGTGATGGCAGTTTCTATGTGTTTACCCGAGATCTGCCACCATCTGATGAAAGGACTATTAACTATGGCATCTTGATGCCTTGAGATTAGAATAGAGGAACAATGTAGCTATCCTCGCGTTTACCCGGGAGCTGCATTCTTACTTTATTCTGTCACGTATTGATGGTAAAGCTTAGACTAAGTATAATGGTCTACTTTGTTTACCTGGGACCATTAAAGACCTAGGAGCCGAAATAAGATCGGATATTGTAAGGAGTTGCAATTACCATGAGATGGTTGCTCTAAGATAATGGTATGATACTATGTGTTTACCCGAGGTCATACCATGATTCTTGGAGATTCTGATCCTCACAAGGAGACCGTCAGAGTCTCCCATTCTGTATACTTGAAGGTCATACAGTCTGTCGAAAAATAGTAGGAAATAATTCAAGACAAAAGACTATAATTGAATTATAAGAACTATCTGCTTAAATCACGTTATTTCCTTAGTTCACTAAGATGTCGTCTATTCGAGTTTTTTGGCATATTGGATGCTAATACTTCTCATATTCATATTGACTAGAAAACTCTGAAGAATATCTTCAGAGGTAAGTGAAAGTCACTATCCTAATCAGATATCATGAATCCTTTTACTTGGATAGACCAAGGTGAAGAAGTACTCATAGTATGTCTTTTCGAAAGGCAATGATTATCATGAAATCTCTTATTTGGATAGACCAAGATGAAGAGATATTTATGATGTGCTTTTGAGAAAGGCAAGTGGTAAGATTTTAAACGATCGAACCCACACCTTAAAGGGATAAAAGAAAGTCAACTGAGATAGAGAAATAGCAGTTCTCCCACTGTGACCAATATATGGATATTGGTAAATGCAAAATGGATATGAAACTTTACTGAAGTCTCATATATTCTTATTATCAACCTTCTACATGTCTATTGGAAAATTAGCGTATCCAATATAAGATATTGGGAATGATTATCAGAGCTACGATGGTATGCAGACTTAGACAAGTAAAAAGAAATCGAGAAAAAGCAAGTGTTGAGTTAGACTCAACAATTGTTCATGATATTTATAGGTTTACTGTTAGACAGTAAATCTTTGTATATCTATAGGAGTCAAATATGAAACTGAATAATTATTATTTAGTTACATAAGATATCAAGAATTATAATAGTGAATAACGTTGACTGAAAAGGAACAATAGTTGTTCAAATCAGTCAATGCACTATAGATTCTTGATGTGACATATCATGGGATGAATGTTCACAAGTCTCTTATAGAAATGAACTGTGTGAATCCTGATTATCTATGATATTATATACAGGATTGTACAATAAGAAATTATTGGTGTTAATACATACTGATGTAAACAGCTCAATATCCTTACCTTATAGTTTACTCTTGGAATGATTCGGCTATATGTACTTAATGTAGTACAAGTCAAATGCATCTGAGAGATTAAGGAATAAGATCAATATGAAGTATTAGAATTTTTTGATTTGATCAAATAAACTAATACTTTAGTATATGATTCACACAAATCGTTAAAAGGATAACTGTATCCTCGCTCGATTGATCCTCATTGTACATCATAGTAATATGATAGAATGAGGGAATGCACCTTATTAAGATATGGTGCAATACATAATAAGATTTGTCAACATCTTATGAGTATGAACATTAGATGTCCATACTTTAAAGATGGTTCCAAATAAGTCAGTGTGTGTTCATATAAGATATGAAAACCATATAATTCATATGGGATATGAACTATAAACAGGAATAATCATCGTCCTGAAAGTCTTCTATGAAGAGGAATATGTCTTCAGAGAAGACAGTGGGAGCTAATAAAACTAGAAGATGTTCTAGATTCATAAGCTAACATAAGATTATTAGATAATCTTTAGTTATTTGGAACTACTCATAACACACATCAGAGAGCTTCATAGATTTTTGAGATTCTCTCGGTGACTAGAAGGATATATTTGACATATCTGATTTAGCAAGATGAGAGGAGTTCAAAAATAGATTATGATCTAAAATCTATGATAATGATACTCTCTATTTTTACAACTTTGAGATTGATAAGTTTATTAGAATTCTACTTGCCAATACTGCCCATCATATGATGAGACGATGGCAGCTGAAAATGAAAAGCTTTCTCTCAATATGATTGAGGAAAAGATGTATATGATACACCTTTAAAGCTTTTAGCATATCCAGGAAGTAAGTTATGATTTCAAAGATCATATTGAATCAAATTGAAGCTTCCTAAGTTGTAATAAAAGTTTTGACTGAATGGTCAAATACTACGTGATCATTTAGAATGATCATAGATTGTGTGAGTGTTCAGAAAGGACAGTGGGAGTACGGTCGCTTTAGTAATGCTTTGTGATAATAACATTAAAGTCATTAACAATGACATCAAGATGTTACTATCAATAAAAGCATTTTTAACCATGTTTTCCTCCATAATAAGTTTAGTTATAATATCCCACATATTGGAAATACGAATCTATTAAGATAGATCGGTGGGGATACTATAATGACCTGTATGTCAAAATGTTTGACATAAATTTCATAATAAGTCTCAATTGTTGAGACATGGAATTTATTCCTTTAGAGAAAAAGTTCTTTAAAGAATACAAGAGTGAAATGCATCATTAAGCACTTGAGAAGTGCCAATGATGCACTCACGTACATAGAGAGGATAATTTGAAACTATGAGGTCACACTGACTCAAATTTCAAGTCATATAATGGACTTAACCTTCTAAAAGAAAGGAATGGGTTGGAATGGTTCCGATCCAGAACTCGATAATAAGGTGATGATATAAACAAGTGATACTGTTATTAGAACAGTATGGATGAAAAGGTTCATCCCTGAACTAGATGTAGTTCTAAAAGGTCTCTGATACCATCCTATCGTTGTAGGACAACAGTGGGAGTGATCAATTGTGTGATCGAGACATGGTCTCTTCAGAAATTACAGAACATTCTGAGGCTCCTTCACAAGTTTAGAGACAAAGGATTAAGAAGAAATAACGTAATGGAAAATATTCCATTTATAGATAATTTAACAGATCCCTGACCAAGTTTTAGTCACAGACTTTATGTGAGCATCACCTAGATTTGATGGAGATCAAATGCGAAGGTGATTGGTCTGAGTCCAAGTGGGAGATTGATGGATATAGGTGTCCTCTAAGCCAATCATAAGGCACCTATTTCAATCTGGTTCACTAATAAATGACATGAAATTCATTATGTAGATTGTCATATATGTAACTGCGTATAATGAAGTCCATGAATGTGTGCAATAGTCATTGGATTATGATGAGATCATAATAATGAGACTGATGACTTATAAACACATATTCTTAATTGTTCCTAGTCATAGGATGTTTGAGAAGGACATCAAACATCCGGTAAGACTAGTACAGGTTATTCCAGCTCATATGATGAGGATGACTGATCTCATTAGTTACTCGTGTGGAGACACAATGGTAAACCTGTAGGTGCTCATTGGGGAATGAGTTCACTGAACTGATCCGACATGAATCGCCGAATGGTAATTTACTTGGCTGTCAATTGGCTTGATTCATCGTCACAGTGGCGTGGTTGATCCTTGGACTTGAGACACCAAAGACACCTTGTTGATGGACTTCTAGACTTTGACCTTGACCTATGAATCCCTATCCACGGGATCTCTAATAGTCAAGGATCGGGTCCAGCAGAAGACCTTCGAAGGTGATTGTGTGTTCAATAAAGGATTGTTCGCTCTCAGGTAACTGGAGAGAGAATGCTCTAGAATAGATCTGCAGAAGTCTATGGCCAGAGCAGAAACAATATTAGAAAAGATGTTTTTGGATATTGTACAGCGGAGTCTGATTCAAGTGAGTTGACCATCTAGGTTTGACAGTTGACTATACCCTAGGTTAACTCGAGAGTATTGTGCGAACGAAGGATTATAGCCACGTGGTAACTGTGGACGGACAGGTTCCATGAGTGGGTTGCTGAACCCCATTACCTTCTGGGATCATATGGTGTTGCTTGGCACCCAACTTGATCGGAAGTCCGACCGAATTTATATGCGATGTTAATTCGGTTAAGTAATTAATTAATATACGGATATTAATTAATTACAACAAGTCAATCACTAGTTATTGGACTTAACGGGCTGAAAACCGGACTGGTTAATGGGCCTAGAGGGTCACACGCAATAAGATTCTCAGTCGGTGGTACTTAGGTGGGATTTATATTAACTCGAGGACTTTTGTGAAAAGTTGCGCCGAGTTAATATATATACGTGCTGTTGAGAAACCCTCGGCCAAGCTCCAGAGTTTCCCCATGCTGGCTGTCATCCCCCCTTTCTCTCTCCTTCTCTGGGCACCCCGTTCGAGGTGCCGGAACAGTCTCCGTCTCCGCCGCGTATGATTCCCGAAAGTTGGGAATTCCCGTCGGCGGGTTTTTCGGCAATCGTTGCGGCGACGAATCTTCAGCGAGCGAGCTGATACGGACGAGGGAGCGAGGACAAACCACCGCGGAGGATCGCGTGGATACCGCTGAAGGCCGGATGCTTGTGCGGCTCACGGCATCGCCTCGACGGAACCGGGACGGGAGCGGATTCGGATCCGTGCACAGTAATTAGATTACAACCCGATTTTCGGTTTTATTTTTTCGTTCCGAATCGGATCAGTGGGCATCGGGCGGGATAATATTTTATTCGTCGTTTTCGCTGCGTTCTTCGCGTCCCGCTCGGATCCTAACACTATAGTCCATTATCGGTGACGATGGTGCTTGGAATCCCGAATCTCGTGATGATGTTCTTCATGATAAACTTGCAGACTGTTGACGCTTTGACTTCCGCGTTAGCTTCGGCTTCTACCCACTTGGTGAAGTATTCTGTTGCCGTGAGAATGAAGGATTTCTGCTTAATGCCGGAATTGGGATCACCGAGGAGTCCAATAATGTCGAAAGCCCATATGGAGAAAGGCCATGGGGAGGAAATAGGATGGAGTGAAGATGTAGGGGAATGGATCTTGTCGGCATAAAGTTGACACTTAGCACACTTACGAACATACCCTACACAGTCTTCTTCCATGGTTGGCCAGTGGAATCCTTGTCTAAGGATCTTCTTTGATAACATCTGTCCATTAACGTGACCATCACAAACTCCAGTATGAGCTCCTTCCATGATCTTCCAAAGCTCATCTTCGTCTAAGCATCTCAGAAAAACACTGTCAAAACCTCGTTTATAAAGTGCTCCTCCAACTATGGTGTATCTCTGAGCAACTCTCTTGATAGCCCTTTTCTCCTCAGCTGTGTCTTCTTCAGGGGTACAACTGATCTTCACAGTATTTGGCAATCTCAAAATACCATGGTTTCTCTTCATCTTCCATCTCTTCTTGCAGTTCCAATAGCATGATCTCTCACTTCTCCACTATATCTCCATCTCTAACCTTCTTCAGCAATTTCTCCTTAATCCTAAGGAACAAAGGGTCTTTCATGGCGGGTGAAAGACACCTATGGACGATGATCGATTCAGATTGTTTGTTGATCGAGAAATTCAGGGATAATACGAGAGAGGCTAGAGCGTCAGCTAGAATGTTCTGATTTCGAAGAACATGGACAAAGATAAATCTAGTGAAAAGCTTGGCATAAGCAGAAGTGAGTTCTTGATAAGGCTTGAGTTTGGGATCGAGAGTTCACTACTTGGTAAGCACTTGGCGAAGGATTAGCTGACTATCACCTACAATCCTGAGCTTGGTGGCACCATGGAGATGAGCGGCCTCGAGACCGACTAGAAGAGCATCATATTCAACTACATTGTTGGTGACATGGAAGTCAAGCTGAAAGGCTTGTGGAATGGTGACACATTCAGGTGATAGTAGAACAATGCCGATCCCCTACCATGAGAGTTCAGAGCTCCGTCAAAATGTAGAGTCCACATATCGTCTTTGATTCTGTCTATAGACATCAGTTCCTCATCCAGAAACTCCGATTGGACTGGATCAAAACGAGAAAGAGGGTGATGAGCAAGATGTTCTGCGATGGCATAGCCTTTGATTGCTTTTTGCTAAATATAGATGATATCGAATTGAGATAGAAAGCTCTGCCAACGTGCTAATCGATTTGTAAGGATAGATTTCTCAAGGAGGAACTTGATTGGATTCATCCTAGCAATGAGATGGACTTCATGGGCCAGAAATAGTGTTTCAGCTTTTGAACTACCTAGACCAATGCAGCATATGTTTTCTCCATCGCCGTATACCTCTGTTCCACGGGATTGAGGAGTTTAAAAATATAATAGGCTGCCCTCTCCTTTCCTTCTTCATCTTCTTGTGCTAAGACAGCCCCCACCGTGTCATCCAGGACAGAAATGTATAAAATCAAAGATTTGTCCGGAGATGGTGGTCTCAAGATAGGAGGACCTACTAGGTATGTCTTCAATCTATCGAATGCCTCCTAACATTTATTGTCCCAATCAAACTTGACTCCCGGCTTAGTAAGCTCGTAAAATGGCTTACAACTTTGTGAGTGCTGGGAGACAAAATGACAAATAAATTGCAACCTCCCGATCAATCCTCTTAATTTTTTCAAATTTCAGGGAGGTGGCATCTCTCTAATAGCCTTAGCCTTGTTGGGATCAATCTCAATGCCCCGTTTGCTTACGATGAATCCTAATAACTTCCCTGATGATAAACCAGATATGTACTTTTTGAGATTCATCTTCAATTGATATTCTCTTGACCTTTCTAAAACTCTCGCCAATACCTTGGCATGCTCAGCCTTAGTCTTGGATTTCACTAACAGATCATCCACATATACTTCTAAATCAATGTGCATCATGTCATGGAATATAGCCATCATAGTTGTCTGATAAGTGGCTCCAGCATTCTTCAGTCTGAATAGCATAACGACATAACAATAAGTGCCCCAAGGTGTAGTGAACGACGTCTTCTCTTGGTCCTCTTCTGCCAAGCGAATCTGATTATACCCTGAGAATCCATCCATGAATGACAGTGTTTCATAACCAACTGTGTTGTCGATGAGTACATCTATGTGAGGATGTGGAAAATCATCTTTAGGACATGCCCAGTTCAAATCTCGAAAGTCAATGCAAATCCTGACCTTCCCATCCTTTTTCATGACCGGGACTATATTTGCCATCCATTGCGGACAGAGAACAACTCTAATAAATTTGGCTTTATGCAATTTATCGACCTCTTCTTTCATCTTCAAAGCCATCTGAGAGTGGAATCGCCTCAACTTCTGTTTAACCAGGTTAGCTCCAAATTTCAATGTTAATCGGTACTCCACTATGGATGAATCTAATCTTAGCATATCTTCATAGCTCCAGGCGAAAGTGTCCTTATATTCTCTGAGAACTTGAACCACTGCCTCCTTATCTGTTTCAGAAAGATTTTTACTGACGAGGACAACTTTAGGTTCGTCTTCAGTTCCTAGATTAATCTCTTTGGTAGGCTCTTTTACGGCATATGCCTCAGCCGCGTCATCGTCGTTCCTCATCTTCAGTAATGGGATCTTTCTCGTGTAATAATTCATATACCCCATATCTGTCATTGACTAACTCATCAACTTTATATTCTTTTGACATCTGAATGAGATTCTCTAACAGCTGATCTGAGAGTACGAAAGGCATCTTAAATCCTGGAGGTATCTATATGGAACTTGTCTACCTTTAGACCTCCTAGACTTCCTAACCTGACTAACTTCACTAGACTCCCTACAACTAGACTCCTTATCATGACCAAATAAGGATGAAGAAGGATAAAAATCAAGGGATACATGATGTGATACAGATGAATCCTCCCGAGAGGAGGGGCAAAGCAGATCCAGAAGAGAATCTTGCTCGAGTGACCCGCACGATGGGGTATATTCGGACAAGTAATTTGATGTTTCCTCGACGAGGATACGAGAGGAGGGAGTTGCCAAATTGGCCTTTTTTTTTTTTGAGATTATTAGAGTTGATCATAAAACAAGAGTGAATATGGAAAAGAGGAGAATGAGGAGGTAATGGCACCAAGGCCAAAGGATTGGGGGGATCATACAATAATATGTCCCAGATTGAATCATACATCCTCTCAAGATCGAGAGGACTCTGAGGAAGTAGGTCCCGAGGGGACATAGTAACAATGATGGGCGGAGCTCGATGAATGTCTTCAGTGATGACCCTCGACCAAGTTGGGGTCAGGAGTAGAGTGCAGAACAGTGTATAGAGGGTGAAAACTTGACGGGGATAGGTTTCCCTCCAGAGAAGATCAGTGGTGAATCCAGGCTGATACCGGTCATCAGGCTCCCCTTCGTCTATCTCTTCACTTAGCAAAATTCTCTTATCAAAAATGGCCTCAGGCCCTTCAAACAACTCATCAATCAACGGAGGCCACCTTAGTTCTAAGGGATCAAGAAACAACCTATTCAGTGCAATGTACAGGTCCCATGTGTCGAACCAGCGGTACCACTCGCACTCCGGATCTTAAGTCTTCCTCCACTTCATTAGCCGCAGTATATCAGCAGTTCAGAATAGTGCCTGGCTAAGTCTCTCCCATATATGTCATGTAGGTCGAAGTGGGAAGTGATTACTACTGCGTTATCGTTGTTATGATTAATCACGGGTCTCTTAATAAAATGTGTATATAAGGTCCAAGTTAAGGGATCCCAATTTTCTTTGCACGGGATTATCATCGTCTTCCAGATTTTTTGACCATCTTTATCTTCCTGCTGCTGAACAATATGTCGTCTCACCTTCGCCGGCCTATATATAGCCCAGACTATTACCAGGTACCCTTCTGTTGTCTTTGATAGGTTTGGTTCTGTCCTGCAATTGTGTGCCCAGGCCTTTTCTAGGTTGATAACCACCCTTCATCATGATGTCCCAAGCCAAGGGTACTCACGCACTTCCCCCTTTTAACAACATCAACTAGACAAGGAACAGGTATAGTGGCTTTCAAAGGATCAGCCGAGGGAGAACAAACCTGTAATACTGACAAAATGGGTTGTCGGCCAGGTAGAGGAGTCGGTTTGGTGTTCAAAGAGTGAATAGCAGTAAGGATTTGCATGCTTGTTACTTTAATAATCCATCCCTTATAAGGAAACTTGAGGCATTGATGGTTTGTGGAAGGTATGTGTAACGACCCGCCACCCTATAATCGGGGATCCTATTACTAAATGGGTACCGAATCATTAATTTGGAACCAAACCAGGATCTAGTAAGTCTGGGAAATAAATAATAAACTAAGCTAAACATTCACATCGCATTGAATTGAAATGAAAGTGCAGGAATTAAAATTATTACAATGCGACTCGATACAGCAAATAATTACATACTCCAACTGAAAAGAAATAATTAAACATACAGGCCAGAAATAAATAACAACTACATCGGGGCATACCCCGGAACAACCGCTGAAGGCGCTTAACACGCGGCCGCACACGCCGCTCTAAGTCTGCTGGGAGTCCTCACCTGAAAACCGCAGGGGTGAGTCTCAAGACAAGACTCAGTAGGGATCCTTCGATCCCCACTGCCCACGCACACACCCACAAGTGCAAGGTACGGCTAACGGTAAAGCAACGAACACAGAAGTAAGTACACTACTCCTATATCTCGATAAGAACCATGTGCATTCGAAATATAACATGCATAATTCTAGAATCATTCTATCAAGGAGCCAACAACTCACGTCTCGGCTTAGCATTAGCCGAAGGTGTCTCGGCTACACTGACCGAAGGTGTCTCGGCCACACAACCGAGAGTAGGAAACACCGGCCACAGCCGAAGGTAGGAAACATCGATCACCACCGAAGGTAGGAAACACCAACCACAGCCGAAGGTAGGAAACACCGACCACAGCCGAAGGTAGGAAACACCGACCACAGCCGAAGGTAGGAAACACCGACCACAGCCGAAGGTAGGAAACACCGACCCGCTGAGACCAAACAATAACCCCTCGGATAGCATGCTAGCTACTCCGGCCCAACTGGCTCAGGTGGTTACTCCTTCCCTCAGCATGAGTGACTCTCCGAATGTACCACTCCGACACCGGTACCAGCTGACCCCGGGGTTCACCAGGTGACCCTCTCTCACTAGGCATCACCCCGCCCACGCCCCCACCGGCGCTGTGCTCACGCCCCCACCAGCACAGGGTGATAAAGCGCTACAATGTCACTCCAGGTCCACAGTAACACAAAACACCAAACCCGGCATGGTACGATCCGGTCACGTGAAAAGCCCGCGATCGCACGACACCCCACGCAATGCCATCTGGTCATGAAGAATCCATCATTGTCGAGTGCACCAAAACATGCATTAACCAGCTATCGAACAGTATGAACACGTTTAACTGGCATGAATTAGTGAGGTTCTGTTCAGAATCAGGTTTATGTAAAACAGTCCTCGGACCGAAGGGGTTTCGGCCAGACGATTTCTGTCAAAGACGTGATGGCCCGACGCCCTTCAAAAAGGCGTCGTCCATGCACGTCTTTCAACCCGCCCGAAGGGTCCTCGGCCCGAAGGGGTTTCGGCCCCGCTATCCGAAGACAAGCCAACGCCCAGGAACCCAAAATCTGCCATGGGCCCGAGACTCCCTTACCAACCCATGAAACCCCAAAGTTGCTAAAAAACAGAGGAGAAAGAGGGACAATACAAACCATAGGAAAATCACCTTCATAGCAAATCCCCCAAATCATCAAAATAATACCTAAACATGCTCATTCTACCCCCCAAAACCAGAGATCCATAGTCATGCTTAAACGAGGAAAACCTGGTTAAAACGCGATGCTATGGGAACCGTCACCCTACCGGACACTTGAACGCCTCCGAGCTTCAAGCCGTCCACCCGACTCGCCCCACGCCGCCGCCGGTACCGCCGTGGTCGTCCTTGCTCCACCGTGACGTCGGCCGCCGTCCGGAGAGTAGAACGCCACAGTGGAGATGGAGATGGCAGTGATAGGAGCTAGGTAGAGGATGGAGTGGAGGGAGAGGTGAAATGGTGGGAGGAAAAGAGGGAGGCGGAGGAATCGCCGCTGAGATCGCCGGAGGGGAAGGAGAGAAAGAGAGAAGGAGAAAAATGGTGGAAAGGAGGGCTCGCGGGGGGGGTTTATCTCGAGACGGGCCGAGCGCGTGGATCGAGGCCGCCGTCCAGCCGACACGTCGGGTGATGTGACGGCCGCAAGGACAATTTTCTGAAACGTGTCGACCGAGGCACGCCGTTCAGTCGACACGTCAGGGCCGCACTCTGACACGACAGTGCCGTACGCTACGCGGCCCAAAGCCAGCCCACGTGGCACCCTCGAGTCGCCGATCAACCCGAGTCGGTCTCGGCCGCCGACCTCGGACTCCTCCCACCGGTCTCGACGCCGAGCGCCGGCTGCCTCTCGGTCCGAAGGAAATTCGGTTTCGCACCGCCCGAAGGGGTCTCGGCCCTGCTTCCGAAGACAAGCTAACGCCCGACCGAGCCACCCTCGGCCTCGGGCCTTCGGCTTCGCCTCCGTCGCCATCCGGATCCCCGTCGGGCCTCGTCACCGATCCGACCCAGCCTCGGATCCAAACTTAGGGTTCCAGCCTCGGAATCCGGTCGTGATAGTCCAGTCTACGTCACGTAGCCAGAACTACAGGGTCCGACCCCGAAAACCGGATCCGAAGGTCTCGATCCTTACAATCTCCCCCCCTTAAAAGAATTTTGCCCCCGAAATTGACTGCTATAATTAATAAGGTCAAAACAGGGATACAAGTTCACAAGGAAACCTACGAAAAGAGGTAAGGGAACTGTTCCCACATCTCGTCCTCTCGCTCCCAGGTTGCCTCACCTCCGGAGCGGTACCGTCAAATCACCTTGACCAAAGGTACAATCTTGTTTCGTAGGGTCTGTTCTCTGCGATCCTCAATACGAACAGGATACTCTGGAAAGGATAGGTCCTCTGCGACCTCCAACTCTGAAAAATCCAACATATGAGACGGATCCTGAACATACTTTCTTAGCAAGGAAACATGGAACACATCGTACACTCCTGCAAGACTGGGCGGCAAGGCCAGTTGATACGCGGTTTCCCCAATTCGAGCAAGAATGGGAAAAGGCCCAATATATCGCGGACTCAGCTTGCCTCGCTTCCCGAATCTCATCACACCCTTGGAGGGTGAGATTCGAAGAAACACGTGGTCCCCAACCTCAAACTCCAGCGGTCTCCGTCTGACGTCAGCATAACTCTTCTGCCTACTCTGAGCTGCAGTCAACCTCTGCCGAACTGTCCTGGCAATCTCAGCACACTGCGGCACTAACTCTGGTCCCGTTATCTGCCTTTCACCGATCTCGGACCAACACACCGGAGATCGACACGGTCGCCCATACAAAGCCTCATAAGGCGCCGTGCCGATACTGGAATGGTAACTGTTGTCGTAGGCAAACTCCATGGTGGACAAATGCTGCTCCCAAGAACCTCCCCAGTCTAGGCAACATGCCCTGAGCATATCCTCCAAGGTCTGAATGGTCCTCTCCGACTGCCCGTCAGTCTCGGGATGATAGGCCGAGCTGAAGGCCAACTGAGTGCCCAATGCCTTCTGAAAGCTCTTCCAGAACCTAGAAGTGAACCTTGGGTCTCGATCTGATACAATGGACAAAAGTACCCCGTGCAAGGAGATGATCCGGTCTACAAACAACTTTGCCAGCTTGCCGACCGACCAGTCCTTCCTAATGGCTAGGAAGTGTGCCGACTTGGTCAGCCGATCAACGACGACCCAGATGGCGTCTCTCCTGCTAGGGGATGTAGGCAATCCCATCACAAAGTCCATCGTTACATACTCTCATTTCCACTCTGGAATCGGCAAGGGTTGCAGCAACCCTCCAGGTCTCTGATGCTCGGCTTTAACCTGCTGACAAGTCATGCATCTCGCCACATATTCAGCCACATCTTTCTTCATACCGGGCCACCAGAAGTGCCTCTCCAAACAATGATACATCTTTGTTATCCCAGGATGTACTGCATACCTCGAACGGTGCGCCTCATCAAGCACACACTTGCACACGTCCTCCTCAGTCGGAACATAAAGTCTACCTCTGAACCTGACAGTACCGTCATCCCATAATTCCACCTCTGACCTCTGGAGAATCTGCGGTAATTCAACATCTGCCTTCTGAGCCTCAATCACAGCATGATACACGGCTGGTCTCACAGTCAAGCTGGCCAACACGGCTCTGTCATCTTCACGCGGAACCCTAAATGAAGATTCCACCACCTGCTCGAACAATTTCCACTCTCGAATCATAAGGTATGACATGACCGTCTTCCGACTCAAGGCGTCTGCCACTACATTAGCCTTGCCCGGATGATAAGAAAGGTCAAAGTCATAATCCTTGATAAACTCCATCCACCTCCGCTGCCTCAGATTCAGGTCTCTCTGAGTGAACACATATTTCAAGCTCTTGTGATCGGTGAAAACCTGGAATTTCTCTCCATATAAGTAATGCCTCCAGATCTTAAGTGCAAACACCACAGCTGCCAATTCCAAATCGTGAGTAGGATAGTTCTCTTCATGCTTCTTCAGCTGCCGAGAAGCATAAGCAACTACCCTGCCCTGCTGCGTAAGGACTGCGCCTAGACCTCGACGGGACGCATCCGAGTAGACCACAAATCCACCCGTCCCAGATGGAAGCACCAGCACTGGGGCTGTCGTGAGGCGAGTTTTTAGCTCAACAAAACTCTGCTCACAATCCTCAGTCCACACAAGACGAACTCCCTTTCGAGTCAACCTCGACAAGGGGGCCGCTATAGAAGAAAACCCCTGAACAAACCGCCTGTAATAACCAGCAAGCCCCAGGAAGCTCCTGATCTCAGTCACTGAAGTCGGCCTGCTCCAGTCCATCACTGCCTCGATCTTGGCTGGATCCACTGCGATACCCTCGCCAGAAATAACGTGCCCAAGGAAGTGCACCTCGTTTAGCCAAAATTCACATTTGCTGAATTTGGCGTAAAGTTGGTGCTCTCTTAGGACCTGCAACACTGCCCGAAGATGAGCAGCATGCTCTTCCTCAGAAGAAGAATAGATCGGAATATCATCAACAAACACAACCACAAACTGGTCCAGGTAGGTCCTGAAGACTCGGTTCATCAGATCCATAAAGGCCGCCGGAGCATTGGTCAAGCCGAAGGGCATAACCAAAAACTCATAATGTCCATACCGAGTTCTAAAAGCCGTCTTGCTAACATCCACATCCCGAATCCTCATCTGATAATATCCAGATCTCAGGTCAATCTTGGAAAACACCCTCGCAGACTGCAGTTGATCCATCAAATCATCGATCCTTGGAAGCGGGTACTTATTCTTTATTGTCACCTGGTTCAGCTGCCTATAATCGATGCACAACCTCAGAGAACCATCCTTCTTTCTAACAAACAGAACTGGAGCACCCCATGGAGATGTACTGGGACGAATGAGACCCTTGTCCAGCAACTCCTGCAGCTGCGCCTTCAACTCAGCGAGTTCGGCTGGCGCCATCCGATACGGGGCCTTAGACAAGGGCGCCGTACCTGGTGCAAGCTCAATGGTAAACTCAACCTCTCGTTGAGGAGGAAGGCCTGGCAGCTCCTCAGGAAACACATCTACGAAATCACAAACCACGGGCACCTCCCAAGGACTGGGACTAGAACGGACATCAGAAACAACAATAGAGGCAAGGAGAGCCTCACAGCCACCAGCAAGCAACCTCCGTGCCTTAAAGGCAGAAATGAGAATGCCTCGAGAGGAAAACCTAATACCTTGGAAAAAGAAGGTCGGGATGTCCGGAATAGAGAAGCGCACCCTCTTCCTGTGGCAGTCCACCTCAGCATAAAAGGCTTCCAACCAATCCATGCCCAGGATGATATCAAAGTCACGAATAGCAAGTACAACCAACTGGGCCGGTAGCACATGACCCTCAATGGTCAAGGGAACATTCCTCAAACAATTATAAGATATCATAAAGTCTCCAGAAGGAACCTCTACCATCAAGCCATCACATAATTCATCAACGGGTGCAGAAAGAATATCAAGGAACTGCTCATAAATGAAGGAATGCGAAGCGCCTGAATCGATCAATACATGTGCAGAGTTCCCAAGGACAGAAAGTGTACCTTCCACCAAGTTGGACGCGCGAGCCTCCCTCCTGGTGGTAGCCAGAACTCTTCCCTGGGTCCTCGGCTTCTTCTGATCACCTGAACCCTGACCATGACCATGCCCCTGCGGGCACTGCCTCGCCAAATGGCCCTGTTGGCCGCAAGTAAAACACCTCCTGGGAAGAGTGGGACACTGAGTCCCGCCATGGGCACCTCCACAGTGCTGGCAGACTGCCGGAAGTCTCTGAGCTGGCTCCTACGGTGCACTGGATGCAGACTGACCCTGCTGACCCTGCCTGGGCCTGCTGCTACCGCTGCTACCACTACTGCTGCCACCGCTTCTGAAAAACCTCCTGAATCGGGAGCCGAGTGACGACGATCCCGATCCGACCGAGGGAGTCGGTGCCGCAGCCTTGCCCCTGCCACGCGCTGGCCCATGAACAGCCTGTCCTCTCTCTCGGGCCGACTGGATCTGCTGAGCCTCTACAGCTGCCGCACATCTAACCGCAGAAGCCAAATCCGTGCAACAGTGAGACGCCACGAAGTTCCTCAGACTGAGCCTAAGCCCATCCACAAACCTCTCCGTGCGACGTTCCTCATCCTCAGATATGAAAGGCACGAACCGTCCCAGCGAAATGAACTTCGCCTCGTACTCAAGTACCGACATACTCCCCTGCGTCAGGTCCATAAACTCCCTCTCCTTGGCTCTCTGAACATGTCTAGGGAAATATTGTGCATTGAACTCCTTAACAAAGGCCTCCCAAGAAATCTCCCTAAGACTCCTGTCCCCATAAGACAAACTCTTCAGTGTAGTCCACCAGTCATAAGCGCTATCCTTCAGCATGAAGGTAGCCAATGGGGTCCTCTCTACGGCTGGACAGTCCATGGTATCGAAGGTCTTATCTATCTCTCTAAGACAATGAATGGCCTCATCAGGGTCGGGACGACCGGTGAAGTGAGGTGGCCTCAGCTTCAGGAACCTCTCAAGTGTAGCTGTGGACCCTCCCCGAGCACTAGAACTCTCACTAGGATCTCGCGTCTGGTATCTAGCCATAGTGTCCATCATGGCCTCCATAAACCACTCTACACTCGGCCTCCCTGCCTCGGATCCACTAGGGGCATCTCCCCGCTCTCGAATAACCGGCATCCTCTTCCTGGGAGCCATCAACTCGCCTACAATTACAAAATCAAAAGGTCCTAATTAGGATCCTAAAACCTATACTACCGACGTGCCTGTACGGGATAATGTATTTATTTGTCGGACTTATGATATTTGACCTAGTTATTTATTTATTTGCCAGACCGTACGCTCTGATACCAACTGTAACGACCCGCCACCCTATAATCGGGGATCCGATTACTAAATGGGTACCGAATCATTAATTTGGAACCAAACCAGGATCTAGTAAGTCTGGGAAATAAATAATAAACTAAGCTAAACATTCACATCGCATTGAATTGAAATGAAAGTGCAGGAATTAAAATTATTACAATGCGACTCGATACAGCAAATAATTACATACTCCAACTGAAAAGAAATAATTAAACATACAGGCCAGAAATAAATAACAACTACATCGGGGCATACCCCGGAACAACCGCTGAAGACGCTTAACACGCGGCCGCACACGCCGCTCTAAGTCTGCTGGGAGTCCTCACCTGAAAACCGCAGGGGTGAGTCCCAAGACAAGACTCAGTAGGGATCCTTCGATCCCCACTGCCCACACACACATCCACAAGTGCAAGGTACGGCTAACGGTAAAGCAACGAACACAGAAGTAAGTACACTACTCCTATATCTCGATAAGAACCATGTGCATTCGAAATATAACATGCATAATTCTAGAATCATTCTATCAAGAAGCCAACAACTCACGTCTCGGCTTAGCATTAGCCGAAGGTGTCTCGGCTACACTGACCGAAGGTGTCTCGGCCACACAACCGAGAGTAGGAAACACCGGCCACAGCCGAAGGTAGGAAACATCTATCACCACCGAAGGTAGGAAACACCAACCACAGCCGAAGGTAGGAAACACCGACCACAGCCGAAGGTAGGAAACACCGACCACAGCCGAAGGTAGGAAACACCGACCCTCTGAGACCAAACAGTAACCCCTCGGATAGCATGCTAGCTACTCCGGCCCAACTGGCTCAGGTGGTTACTCCTTCCCTCAGCATGAGTGACTCTCCGAATGTACCACTCCGACACCGGTACTAGCTGACCCCGGGGTTCACCAGGTGACCCTCTCTCACTAGGCATCACCCCGCCCACGCCCCCACCGGCGCTGTGCTCACGCCCCCACCAGCACAGGGTGATAAAGCGCTACAATGTCACTCCAGGTCCACAGTAACACAAAACACCAAAACCGGCATGGTACGATCCGGTCACGAGAAAAGCCCGCGATCGCACGACACCCCACGCAGTGCCATCCGGTCATGAAGAATCAATCATTGTCGAGTGCACCAAAACATGCATTAACCAGCTATCTAGCAGTATGAACACGTTTTACTGGCATGAATTAGTGAGGTTCTGTTCAGAATCAGGTTTATGTAAAACAGTCCTCGGACCGAAGGGGTTTCGGCCAGACGATTTCTGTCAAAGACGTGATGGCCCGACGCCCTTCAAAAAGGCGTCGTCCATGCACGTCTTTCAACCCGCCCGAAGGGTCCTCGGCCCGAAGAGGTTTCGGCCCCGCTATCCGAAGACAAGCCAACGCCTAGGAACCCAAAATCTGCCATGGGCCCGAGACTCCCTTACCAACCCATGAAACCCCAAAGTTGCTCAAAAACAGAGGGGAAAGAGGGACAATACAAACCATAGGAAAATCACCTTCATAGCAAATCCCCCAAATCATCAAAATAATACCTAAACATGCTCATTCTACCCCCCAAAACCAGAGATCCATAGTCATGCTTAAACGAGGAAAACCTGGTTAAAACGCGATGCTATGGGAACCGTCACCCTACCGGACACTTGAACGCCTCCGAGCTTCAAGCCGTCCACCCGACTCGCCCCACGCCGCCGCCGGTACCGCCGTGGTCGTCCTTGCTCCACCGTGACGTCGGCCGCCGTCCGGAGAGTAGAACGCCGCAGTGGAGATGGAGATGGCAGTGGTAGGAGCTAGGTAGAGGATTGAGTGGAGGGAGAGGTGAAATGGTGGGAGGAAAAGAGGGAGGCGGAGGAATCGCCGCTGAGATCGCCGGAGGGGAAGGAGAGAAAGAGAGAAGGAGAAAAATGGTGGAAAGGAGGGCTCGCGGGGGGGGTTTATCTCGAGACGGGCCGAGCGCGTGGATCGAGGCCGCCGTCCAGCCGACACGTCGGGTGATGTGACGGCCGCAAGGACAATTTTCTGAAACGTGTCGACCGAGGCACGCCGTTCAGTCGACACGTCAGGGCCGCACTCTGACACGACAGTGCCGTACGCTACGCGGCCCAAAGCCAGCCCACGTGGCACCCTCGAGTCGCCGATCAACCCGAGTCGGTCTCGGCCGCCGACCTCGGACTCCTCCCACCGGTCTCGACGCCGAGCGCCGGCTGCCTCTCGGTCCGAAGGAAATCCGGTTTCGCACCGCCCGAAGGGGTCTCGGCCCTGCTTCCGAAGACAAGCTAACGCCCGACCGAGCCACCCTCGGCCTCGGGCCTTCGGCTTCGCCTCCGTCGCCATCCGGATCCCCGTCGGGCCTCGTCACCGATCCGACCCAGCCTCGGATCCAAACTTAGGGTTCCAGCCTCGAAATCCGGTCGTGATAGATCCAGTCTACGTCACGTAGCCAGAACTACAGGGTCCGACCCCGAAAACCGGATCCGAAGGTCTCGATCCTTACAATCTCCCCCCTTTAAAAGAATTTTGCCCCCGAAATTGACTGCTATAATTAATAAGGTCAAAACAGGGATACAAGTTCACAAGGAAACTTACGAAAAGAGGTAAGGGAACTGTTCCCACATCTCGTCCTCTCGCTCCCAGGTTGCCTCACCTCCGGAGCGGTACCGCCAAATCACCTTGACCAAAGGTACAATCTTGTTTCGTAGGGTCTGTTCTCTGCGATCCTCAATAAGAACAGGATACTCTGGAAAGGACAGGTCCTCTGCGACCTCCAACTCTGAAAAATCCAACATATGAGACGGATCCTGAACATACTTTCTTAGCAAGGAAACATGGAACACATCGTGCACTCCTGCAAGACTGGGCGGCAAGGCCAGTTGATACGCGGTTTCCCCAATTCGAGCAAGAATGGGAAAAGGCCCAATATATCGCGGACTCAACTTGCCTCGCTTCCCGAATCTCATCACACCCTTGGAGGGTGAGATTCGAAGAAACACGTGGTCCCCAACCTCAAACTCCAGCGGTCTCCGTCTGACGTCAGCATAACTCTTCTGCCTACTCTGAGCTGCGGTCAACCTCTGCAGAACTGTCCTGGCAATCTCAGCACACTGCTGCACTAACTCTGGTCCCGTTATCTGCCTTTCACCGATCTCGGACCAACACACCGAAGATCGACACGGTCGCCTATACAAAGCCTCATAAGGCGCCATGCCGATACTGGAATGGTAACTGTTGTTGTAGGCAAACTCCACGGTGGACAAATGCTGCTCCCAAGAACCTCCCCAGTCTAGGCAACATGCCCTGAGCATATCCTCCAAGGTCTGAATGGTCCTCTCTGACTGCCCGTCAGTCTCGGGATGATAGGCCGAGCTGAAGGCCAACTGAGTGCCCAATCCCTTCTGAAAGCTCTTCCAGAACCTAGAAGTGAACCTTGGGTCTCGATCTGATACAATGGACAAAGGTAGCCCGTGCAAGGAGATGATCCGGTCTACAAACAACTTTGCCAGCTTGCCGACCGACCAGTCCTTCCTAATGGCTAGGAAGTGTGCCGACTTGGTCAGCCGATCAACGACGACCCAGATGGCGTCTCTCCTGCTAGGGGATGTAGGCAATCCCATCACAAGTCCATCGTTACATACTCCCATTTCCACTCTGGAATCGGCAAGGGTTGCAGCAACCCTCCAGGTCTCTGATGCTCGGCTTTAACCTGCTGACAAGTCATGCATCTCGCCACATATTCAGCCACATCTTTCTTCATACCGGGCCACCAGAAGTGCCTCTCCAAACAATGATACATCTTTGTTATCCCAGGATGTACTGCATACCTCGAACGGTGCGCCTCATCAAGCACACACTTGCACACGTCCTCCTCAGTCGGAACATAAAGTCTACCTCTGAACCTGACAGTACCGTCATCCCATAATTCCACCTCTGACCTCTGGAGAATCTGCGGTAATTCAACATCTGCCTTCTGACCCTCAATCACAGCATGATACACGGCTGGTCTCACAGTCAAGCTGGCCAACACGGCTCTGTCATCTTCACGCGGAACCCTAAAGGAAGATTCCACCACCGGCTCGAACAATTTCCACTCTCGAATCATAAGGAATGACATGACCGTCTTCCGACTCAAGGCGTCTGCCACTACATTAGCCTTGCCCGGATGATAAGAAAGGTCAAAGTCATAATCCTTGATAAACTCCATCCACCTCCGCTGCCTCAGATTCAGGTCTCTCTGAGTGAACACATATTTCAAGCTCTTGTGATCGGTGAAAACCTGGAATTTCTCTCCATATAAGTAATGCCTCCAGATCTTAAATGCAAACACCACAGCTGCCAATTCCAAATCGTGAGTAGGATAGTTCTCTTCATGCTTCTTCAGCTGCCGAGAAGCATAAGCAACTACCCTGCCCTGCTGCATAAGGACTGCGCCTAGACCTCGACGGGACGCATCCGAGTAGACCACAAATCCACCCGTCCCAGATGGAAGCACCAGCACTGGGGCTGTCGTGAGGCGAGTTTTTAGCTCAACAAAACTCTGCTCACAATCCTCAGTCCACACAAGACGAACTCCCTTTCGAGTCAACCTCGACAAGGGGGCCGCTATAGAAGAAAACCCCTGAACAAACCGCCTGTAATAACCAGCAAGCCCCAGGAAGCTCCTGATCTCAGTCACTGAAGTCGGCCTGCTCCAGTCCATCACTGCCTCGATCTTGGCTGGATCCACTGCGATACCCTCGCCAGAAATAACGTGCCCAAGGAAGTGCACCTCGTTTAGCCAAAATTCACATTTGCTGAATTTGGCGTAAAGTTGGTGCTCTCTTAGGACCTGCAACACTGCCCGAAGATGAGCAGCATGCTCTTCCTCAGAAGAAGAATAGATCAGAATATCATCAACAAACACAACCACAAACTGGTCCAGGTAGGTCCTGAAGACTCGGTTCATCAGATCCATAAAGGCCGCCGGAGCATTGGTCAAGCCGAAGGGCATAACCAAAAACTCATAATGTCCATACCGAGTTCTAAAAGCCGTCTTGCTAACATCCACATCCCGAATCCTCATCTGATAATATCCAGATCTCAGGTCAATCTTGGAAAACACCCTCGCAGACTGCAGTTGATCCATCAAATCATCGATCCTTGGAAGCGGGTACTTATTCTTTATTGTCACCTGGTTCAGCTGCCTATAATCGATGCACAACCTCAGAGAACCATCCTTCTTTCTAACAAACAGAACTGGAGCACCCCATGGAGATGTACTGGGACGAATGAGACCCTTGTCCAGCAACTCCTGCAGCTGCGCCTTCAACTCAGCGAGTTCGGCTGGCGCCATCCGATACGGGGCCTTAGACAAGGGCGCCGTACCTGGTGCAAGCTCAATGGTAAACTCAACCTCTCGCTGAGGAGGAAGGCCTGGCAGCTCCTCAGGAAACACATCTACGAAATCACAAACCACGGGCACCTCCCAAGGACTGGGACTAGAACGGACATCAGAAACAACAACAGAGGCAAGGAGAGCCTCACAGCCACCAGCAAGCAACCTCCGTGCCTTAAAGGCAGAAATGAGAATGCCTCGAGAGGAAAACCTAATACCTTGGAAAAAGAAGGTCGGGATGTCCGGAATAGAGAAGCGCACCCTCTTCCTGTGGCAGTCCACCTCAGCATAAAAGGCTTCCAACCAATCCATGCCCAGGATGATATCAAAGTCACGAATAGCAAGTACAACCAACTGGGCCGGTAGCACATGACCCTCAATGGTCAAGGGAACATTCCTCAAACAATTATAAGATATCATAAAGTCTCCAGAAGGAACCTCTACCATCAAGCCATCAGATAATTCATCAACGGGTGCAGAAAGAATATCAAGGAACTGTTCAGAAATGAAGGAATGCGAAGCGCCCGAATCGATCAATACATGTGCAGAGTTCCCAAGGACAGAAAGTGTACCTTCCACCAAGTTGGACGCGCGAGCCTCCCTCCTGGTGATAGCCAGAACTCTTCCCTGGGTCCTCGGCTTCTTCTGATCACCTGAACCGTGACCATGACCATGCCCCTGCGGGCACTGCCTCGCCAAATGGTCCTGTTGGCCGCAAGTAAAACACCTCCTGGGAAGAGTGGGACACTGAGTCCTGCCATGGGCACCTCCACAGTGCTGGCAGATTGCCGGAAGTCTCTGAGCTGGCTCCTGCTGTGCACTGGATGCAGACTGACCCTGCTGACCCTGCCTGGGCCTGCTGCTGCCGCTGCTACCACTACTGCTGCCACCGCTTCTGAAAAACCTCCTGAATCGGGAGCCGAGTGACGACGATCCCGATCCGACCGAGGGAGTCGGTGCCGCAGCCTTGCCCCTGCCACGCGCTGGCCCCTGAACAGCCTGTCCTCTCTCTCGGGCCGACTGGATCTGCTGAGCCTCTACAGCTGCCGCACATCTAACCGCAGAAGCCAAATCCGTGCAACAGTGAGACGCCACGAAGTTCCTCAGACTGAGCCTAAGCCCATCCACAAACCTCTCCGTGCGACGCTCCTCATCCTCAGATATGAAAGGCACGAACTGTCCCAGCGAAATGAACTTCGCCTCGTACTCAAGTACCGACATACTCCCCTGCGTCAGGTCCATAAACTCCCTCTCCTTGGCTCTCTGAACATGTCTAGGGAAATATTGTGCATTGAACTCCTTAACAAAGGCCTCCCAAGAAATCTCCCTAAGACTCCTGTCCCCATAAGACAAACTCTTCAGTGTAGTCCACCAGTCATAAGCGCTATCCTTCAACATGAAGGTAGCCAATGGGGTCCTCTCTACGGCTGGACAGTCCATGGTATCGAAGGTCTTCTCTATCTCTCTAAGCCAATGAATGGCCTCATCAGGGTCGGGACGACCGATGAAGTGAGGTGGCCTCAGCTTCAGGAACCTCTCAAGTGTAGCTGTGGACCCTCCCCGAGCACTAGAACTCTCACTAGGATCTCGCGTCTGGTATCTAGCCATAGTGTCCATCATGGCCTCCATAAACCACTCTACACTCGGCCTCCCTGCCTCGGATCCACTAGGGGCATCTCCCCGCTCTCGAATAACCGGCATCCTCTTCCTGGGAGCCATCAACTCGCCTACAATTACAAAATCAAAAGGTCCTAATTAGGATCCTAAAACCTATACTACCGACGTGCCTGTACGGGATAATGTATTTATTTGTCGGACTTATGATATTTGACCTAGTTATTTATTTATTTGCCAGACCGTACGCTCTGATACCAACTGTAACGACCCGCCACCCTATAATCGGGGATCCGATTACTAAATGGGTACCGAATCATTAATTTGGAACCAAACCAGGATCTAGTAAGTCTGGGAAATAAATAATAAACTAAGCTAAACATTCACATCGCATTGAATTGAAATGAAAGTGCAGGAATTAAAATTATTACAATGCGACTCGATACAGCAAATAATTACATACTCCAACTGAAAAGAAATAATTAAACATACAGGCCAGAAATAAATAACAACTACATCGGGGCATACCCCGGAACAACCGCTGAAGGCGCTTAACACGCGGCCGCACACGCCGCTCTAAGTCTGCTGGGAGTCCTCACCCGAAAACCGCAGGGGTGAGTCCCAAGACAAGACTCAGTAGGGATCCTTCGATCCCCACTGCCCACGCACACACCCACAAGTGCAAGGTACGGCTAACGGTAAAGCAACGAACACAGAAGTAAGTACACTACTCCTATATCTCGATAAGAACCATGTGCATTCGAAATATAACATGCATAATTCTAGAATCATTCTATCAAGGAGCCAACAACTCACGTCTCGGCTTAGCATTAGCCGAAGGTGTCTCGGCTACACTGACCGAAGGTGTCTCGGCCACACAACCGAGAGTAGGAAACACCGGTCACAGCCGAAGGTAGGAAACATCGATCACCACCGAAGGTAGGAAACACCAACCACAGCCGAAGGTAGGAAACACCGACCACAGCCGAAGGTAGGAAACACCGACCACAGCCGAAGGTAGGAAACACCGACCACAGCCGAAGGTAGGAAACACCGACCCGCTGAGACCAAACAATAACCCCTCGGATAGCATGCTAGCTACTCCGGCCCAACTGGCTCAGGTGGTTACTCCTTCCCTCAGCATGAGTGACTCTCCGAATGTACCACTCCGACACCGGTACTAGCTGACCCCGGGGTTCACCAGGTGACCCTCTCTCACTAGGCATCACCCCGCCCACGCCCCCACCGGCGCTGTGCTCACGCCCCCACCAGCACAGGGTTATAAAGCGCTACAATGTCACTCCAGGTCCATAGTAACACAAAACACCAAACCCGGCATGGTACGATCCGGTCACGCGAAAAGCCCGCGATCGCACGACACCCCACGCAATGCCATCTGGTCATGAAGAATCCATCATTGTCGAGTGCACCAAAACATGCATTAACCAGCTATCTAGCAGTATGAACACGTTTAACTGGCATGAATTAGTGAGGTTCTGTTCAGAATCAGGTTTATGTAAAACAGTCCTCGGACCGAAGGGGTTTCGGCCAGACGATTTCTGTCAAAGACGTGATGGCCCGACGCCCTTCAAAAAGGCGTCGTCCATGCACGTCTTTCAACCCGCCCGAAGGGTCCTCGGCCCGAAGGGGTTTCGGCCCCGCTATCTGAAGACAAGCCAACGCCCAGGAACCCAAAATCTGCCATGGGCCCGAGACTCCCTTACCAACCCATGAAACCCCAAAGTTGCTCAAAAACAGAGGGGAAAGAGGGACAATACAAACCATAGGAAAATCACCTTCATAGCAAATCCCCCAAATCATCAAAATAATACCTAAACATGCTCATTCTACCCCCCAAAACCAGAGATCCATAGTCATGCTTAAACGAGGAAAACCTGGTTAAAACGCGATGCTATGGGAACCGTCACCCTACCGGACACTTGAACGCCTCCGAGCTTCAAGCCGTCCACCCGACTCGCCCCACGCCGCCGCCGGTACCGCCGTGGTCGTCCTTGCTCCACCGTGACGTCGGCCGCCGTCCGGAGAGTAGAACGCCGCAGTGGAGATGGAGATGGCAGTGGTAGGAGCTAGGTAGAGGATGGAGTGGAGGGAGAGGTGAAATGGTGGGAGGAAAAGAGGGAGGCGGAGGAATTGCCGCTGAGATCGCCGGAGGGGAAGGAGAGAAAGAGAGAAGGAGAAAAATGGTGGAAAGGAGGGCTCGCGGGGGGGGGGGGGGGTTTATCTCGAGACGGGCCGAGCGCGTGGATCGAGGCCGCCGTCCAGCCGACACGTCGGGTGATGTGACGGCCGCAAGGACAATTTTCTGAAACGTGTTGACCGAGGCACGCCGTTCAGTCGACACGTCAGGGCCGCACTCTGACACGACAGTGCCGTACGCTACGCGGCCCAAAGCCAGCCCACGTGGCACCCTCGTGTCGCCGATCAACCCGAGTCGGTCTCGGCCGCCGACCTCGGACTCCTCCCACCGGTCTCGACGCCGAGCGCCGGCTGCCTCTTGGTCCGAAGGAAATCCGGTTTCGCACCGCCCGAAGGGGTCTCGGCCCTGCTTCCGAAGACAAGCTAACGCCCGACCGAGCCACCCTCGGCCTCGGGCCTTCGGCTTCGCCTCCGTCGCCATCCGGATCCCCGTCGGGCCTCGTCACCGATCTGACCCAGCCTCGGATCCAAACTTAGGATTCCAGCCTCGGAATCCGGTCGTGATAGATCCAGTCTACGTCACGTAGCCAGAACTACAGGGTCCGACCCCGAAAACCGGATCCGAAGGTCTCGATCCTTACAGTATGGCCTCAAGGAATTTGATGTAGGGACAGCCAAGGATGCCTTTTAAAGAGGGGTTGATCTCCAAGATGTGGAACTCGACCTCATCATGACAAACGGGACCTACTCTTCCTTCAAGTAAACCATTCCCAGAGGGGAATAGGTAGAGTTGCCGTCGGCAGTAACAGAGATGGGGGAAGGCAGCTACTTTTCTTTGGGTACACCACATAATTCTAGGGTCTTTGGTGATAACACATTAATAGAAGCCCATGTGTCAACCAGACATGCTACCACAGCCTTTTTGCAAATATTTACTGTAATGCTGAGCACCATGCTCCTGGCTGCTGGTGGTGCTAGTTCAGATGTGTGAAATGTTATAGAGGGTTGATCCCCCTATGGAACTAGCAATGCAGTTATCTTCTCTACTAGCACATCTTCATTGACCATCACTCTTTGCAGATACTCCATCAGAGCCTCTTGATGGATCTTGGATCTTTTGATCAGTTCTAGTAATGCGTGTCGGTGTTCTGTCCAGCTACTTTAGTAAGTCTTATTGAGTGCCAGGTGCACTCTCTTCATTCTGAACTTCTTCTGACGGTTGTGATGTGCCGCCTCTTACTGTGGACTGAGGGAAGACCTTATTGAAGATTCTCCCACTCCGGAGCGTATGTTGTTCAATATTGGAAGGTCCCAGGGGTAATAGCTTTGTAAATGGGTGGTGATGGGGGTTTGTTTGGTGGAGGTGTTGGGACGCGTATGAGTGGTTTGGAAGGTTGTATGGTATTGGGATGAGTGGTTGGTGCAGGTGATGTGGGAAATGGTATGCGTATCAATGGTTTAGAAGGCACGAGGGGTTCGTGACTTGGTGGTGGGGGGTTACTGTTGGGTTTTCTCGGTTTCTCCGGATCTCTCACGCAGCGGAAAATAAAATATTTACAGCGATCCGTTCCCGTTTCGAATATCTAAAATACGATAATCGGATTATCGAAATTCTCACCATGTGCGGATTCGAATCCACAATCGTTCGGTTCTGTCGGTGCGACACCGCAAGCCGCGCAAACGCCCGGCCTCTAGCGAAGTCCATGCGATCCTCCCTGCGACGGATATCCTCGAGTTCCTCGTTCTTCGCAGCCCACGAAGCCTCCGCCGTTGGCCGCAATGATCGCCGCAACGCGCGGACGATTTCCCGTCGAACGGGATTCGAAGAAGCGGCGGAGCTGATCTGGATCTGCCTGGATGCCAGAGAAAGACAGAAACTGAGGAGGGGCAGCTAGGGTTAGCAGCAGCTTGGCCTGCTCAGCCCGTTCGCTATGTTTTATACTAACCGCGCGGTTTTTCATAAAAACCCCCGGTTTGTATAAAACCCACTTCTTTATCCATCGCCTTGAGAATCATTTGCGTGTGACCCTCTAGGCCCAAGTACCAGTCCAGTTAATGGCCCAACAAGCCCAGTGACTCCTCACTGGCTTTATTAATTAATTAATAACCATTTATTAATCAATTAATCAATCGAATTGATGTCACACATCGAATTCGACCGGGCCTCCGATCACGTTGGGTGCCAAGCAACACCGCGTGAACCCGGAAGGTATTTGGGGTTAAGTAACCCACTCTTGGAACCTTTCCGCCGACAGTTACCACGTGGATATAATCCTTCATTCGTACAATGCTCTCGAGTCAACTCAGGGTATGGCGAGCTGTCAAACCCTAACCGGTCGACTCACTTGGATTGGATGCCGCTGATAAATATTGGAAAACTCCTTTCCCGATATTATCGTCCGCCCTGGCCAGGGACTTTCGCGCATCCTTCCTAGAGCATTCTCTCTCTCTAAGTACCGAGAGCGAATTATTCCTTATTGACACACAATTCCCTTCAACAGTATTTTGCCGTACCCAATCCTTGGCGTATTAGAATCCCGTGGCTGGAGATTCGTAAACCAAGGTCAAAGCACAGAAGTCCACCGCCAAGGTGTCCTTGGTGTCTCAGGTCCGAGGACCATCCATGCAACTGCGACAATAGAATCAAGCTGGTTGACAGTGAGGTACAATATCATCCAGCGATTCAGTCAGATTAATTCAGTAAACTCATTCTCCAATGAGCACCTATAGATTCGCCTTAGTGTCTCCACACAAGTGACTTATGAGACAAGTCACCCTCATCATATGAGCAGGAGTAATCTGTACTAGTCTAACCGGATATCCGATGTCCTTCTCGGATATCCTTTGACTAGGAATGATTAAGAATATGTGTGTTTAAGTGATCAGTCTCATTAGTATGATCTCATCATAATTTGATCACTATAGCACATATTCACAGACTTCATTATGAAACGAGAATTAATGCGATTTACACATAATGAATATTATGCCATTATATTAATAAATGAACGAGATTTATATTGTTAGATTGGCTTGTAGGCCACCTAAACTAACAATCTCCCACTTGGACTAAAGCCAATCACCTTTATACAATAAGCCCATAGACTCTAGGTGACGCTCAAACACAATTTGAGCCAACGGCTTTGTCCGTGGATCTGCTACATTGTCGACGGATGAAACTCTTTCCACTACTACATCTCCTCTGGATATGATCTCTCTGATAAGGTGAAAGCGCCTCAGAATATGCTTCGATTTCTGATGAGACCGCGGCTCTTTTGCTTGCGCAATTGCTCCATTGTTGTCGCACAACAGTGGAACAGGCTCAGAGATACTGGGAACTACGCCGAGGTCGGTGATGAATTTCTTCAACCACACTGCTTCCTTGGCGGCTTCAGCTGCAGCGATGTACTCAGCTTCAGTCATCGAATCTGCAGTGGTTACTTGCTTGGAACTCTTCCAGCACACTTCGCCTCCGTTCAAAGTAAACACGAATCCAGATGTTGACTTGCTATCATCTGGATCCGACTGGAAACTTGAGTCAGTAAAGCCTCGCAGTTTCAAGTCACCTCCTCCATAGACAAGAAACATATCCTTAGTTCTTCTCAAGTACTTAAGGATGCATTTCACTGCCTTCCAGTGCTCTTCGCCTGGATCAGCCTGAAATCTGCTCGTAACACTTAAAGCAAATGCAACATCAGGCCGTGTACATAACATGGCATACATGATAGATCCAATGGCAGAGGCATAGGGTATTCTATCCATGAATGCCCTCTTATTAGGAGTCTTAGGAGACTGCTCCTTTGAGAGATTAATTCCATGTCTCATCGGTATGAGACCTATCTTGGAATTTTCCATGCCAAACCTTTTGACTATGGTATCTATGTACAAGGATTGGGTGATTCCATGCATCCTCTATGATCTATCTCTATAGATCCGTATTCCCAATACGTAGGATGCTTCTCCCAAATCCTTCATGGAGAAGTTTTTCGACAGCCAGATCTTTACTGATGACATCATAGCTACATCATTCCCAATGAGTAGTATGTCATCTACGTAAAGAACTAGAAAAGTGACTGCAGTCCCACTGGTCTTCTTGTACACACAAGGCTCATCTTCATTCTTAATGAAGTCATAAGACTTGATAGCCTCGTCAAATCTTATGTTCCAGCTCCGAGAAGCCTGCTTCAGTCCATAAATAGACCTCTGAAGCTTGCACACTTTATCTGAAAATTCTTTGGATGTGAAACCTTCTGGTTGTATCATATACACCTCCTCCTCAAGGTTACCATTGAGGAAGGCAGTCTTCACATCCATCTGCCAGATTTCATAACCAAAATGTGCAGCAATGGCGAGTAGAACTCTGATCGACTTTATCATGGCAACTGGTGAGAAAGTCTCGTCATAGTCAATTCCTTGCCTTTAACGATATCCCTTTGCCACCAACCTTTCCTTATAAGTGTCGATCCGTCCATCATCACCGATCTTTCTCTTAAAGATCCACTTGCAACCGATGGGTACAATACCCTCGGGCAAGTCCTCCAAGTTCCAAACTTGGTTGGTGTACATGGACTGGATTTCTGAGTTCATGGCTTCTCGCCATTTCCCGGCTTCTGGGCCTTCTATGGCCTCTTGGTAGGTTTTCGGATCATCATCCTCATTATATTGTACCTTAGACTTACCTTCAGCAATATGTCCCACATATCGTTCGGGTAGTCTAGGTACTCTACCAGATCTACGAGGCTCATCTGTGTGTACTCTAACAGATTCAGGAACTGATATCTCATCTGATGATAATGCAGTTGTTTGGGGATCTGGAACCTCTTCTAGTACTATTTTACTCCCACTGTCCTCCTGGAGAAGATATTCCTCTTCTAAGAAGACAGCTTTCCTGGCGACAAACACCTTTTGTTCACCAGGATGGTAAAAATAGTATCCAAAGGTTTCCTTTGGATATCCCACAAACCTGCATTTATCAGTTCGTGATTCCAGCTTGTCTGGATCATGCCTCTTTACATGAGCAGGACAACCCCAGACTTTAACATGTTTAAATTCTAGTTTCCTGCCTTTCCATATCTCATATGGAGTAGAGGCCACAGACTTGCTAGGTATTCTGTTCAGTAGGTATGTTACTGATTCTCGAGCATACCCCCAGAGGGACACTGGTAATCCCGAAAAGCTCATCATGGATCGCACCATGTCCAACAAGATGCGATTCCTCCTTTCTGATACACCATTCATTTGTGGTGTATATGGAGGGGTCAGCTGAGAAAGGATACCATTATCCTTTAAGAGTTGTGTGAAGTTAGTACTTAAGTATTCTCCTCCTCGATCTGATCGAAGAGCTTTAATACTCTTTCCTAACTGCTTCTCCACCTCATTCTTGAACTCCTTGAACTTCTCAAATGCTTTCGACTTGTACTTCATTAAGTACACATAGCCGAATCTTGAGAAGTCATCGGTGAACGTGATGAAGTAAGAAAAGCCACCTTTGGCTTGAGTGGACATTGGACCACATACATCCGAATGTATTAGTTCTAGAATGTCCTTGGCACGTTCCCCATGTCCAGTAAATGGAGATTTTGCCATCTTTCCCATAAGATAGGATTCACATGTTGCAAACGATTCATAATCGAATGCAGTTAAATAACCATGCTTATGCAACTTTTGCAACCTGCTTTTGCCAATGTGCCCAAGTCTACAATGCCACATGTAGGCCTGGTTCACACAATTCTTGCTCTTCTTAAGAGCATTATCAATCTGAAGATTGTAATAAGAAACATCTAATAGATATAGACCGTTGACTAAAGATGCTGAAGCTATTGATTTGTTACCATAATAAATCGAACAACTTCTATTCTCAATAGTCAACCTATATCCTATCTTATCCAAATAAGATATTGATATGATATTCTTTATTATGCTAGGAACATAATAACAATCTTCTAATAGTAAGGCGTCTCCCGATGGAAGCTTGAGGTTTACTGTCCCAACAGCAATCGCCGCAACTTTTGTGCCGTTTCCTAGCCTCAATTCCACCTCGCCTTGTCTCAGCTTGCGCTTACTTGTCAGCATCTATGCATCATGACAGATATGAGAAGCACATCCGGTATCCAATACCCAAGATGTGGAATCTCTAACTGACAAGTTGATATCTATCATATAGATATCTGAAGTTTCAGACAGCTTCACTCTTCCATGAGCTTTATCGTTAAGGAACTCCTTGCAGTTCTTTTTCCAGTGACCCTACTGCTTATAGTAGAAGCAGTCACCCTTCACTACTCTTTTACCTTTGTCCTTCGATCCTTTATCGTTAGTTGTCATCTCTGCTTCAGGGGCATCTAATGCCGATTCAGCAAGAGGATCAGCTCCAGGGACAAAGTTATTGTGCTCATATCTGAAGACATTCTTCAGGTTTCTGAACCAATCCGAGTAGATCAGGTAAGTCAAAAGGGCATCAAGTATGCCACGGAGTGGGTTATTCGACGACATAATTCCCTATAGGAGATAAGTAAAATCTATTTAGCAGATGTTCAATTATTAAAATTTTAAACAAGACATGGTCTTTTGTTCAAGTTTAACTCCCACTAATTTTCGACGGACCGTATAACCCTCAGTTATACAGAACGGGAGACGCCGACAGTCTCCTAGTGGGGATCAAAATCTCAGTGACTTGTACTACAGCCTTGTGGATAGCACAACAAACTGTAATACAATCAAAGAGCACCCAACTCATGGGACTTGCAACTCCTTGCAATATCTGATCATAGCTTCGGTCCCCAGAGATTTAATGCTCTTGTGGATAGCACAACGAACCACTAATTCTGGTCTAAGCTGACCATCATTACGCGACGAGCATAGATTTGCATGCCGCCCTTGTGGATAGCACAACAAAGCTACATGGTTCCTCTACCCCGATCTATAGGCATCTAATGCCATAGCCACAGTTTCTCCTCCCAATTAAGCAGGCCTTGTGGATAGCACAACAAACCTGCCTAAAGTAATTTGAATCCTATGACTATAACGATGGTGGACCACGCGGTAAGTTCTTAACTACTCGCGTTACGGCTTAGAGTTTATCTGAGGGTATTTAGATAACTTTTATCTTGGTCTCTCCTAGGTGATAGTATATAGATATATCGTATATATTTACTAAATACTATAACCTGCTTTGATTCATAATCAAAAGAGAAGCAATGCATCTCATACATGTCATTAGTGTGGTCATGGATAGCACAGTGGGTTTGACTAGAGCCAATAGTCAAACGCACACACAATCTAACACAACAATTACATTAGATATCCTGCAAACACATAGGCAAGAGATCTCTATCTTTTCGCCTTCCTGGTTGCAGCTGTGGATCGTCCTCGCTCCTTCCTCGGTTGCCTCGATCATATTACATTTAAATTTTAGAATTTATAAGTAAATTGAAGAAGGCCTTATGGCGAGTACAAGAGAGAGAGGGAGGTCGAAATACATCGGAGTATGAGAGAGAGAGGTGCGCAGACCTCTATTTATTAACAATTAATAATCAAACATACATCCACGATCCACACAATCCATTCATCACATGAATAATAAATTAAGTACATATCCATGACCACGGTGTGTTTTAAACATCCACACATGATTCAGCGCATCACATGGCTAAAACAAATGAGTTTTCAAAATAAGTAATTTTGGCTTTCAAAAAACTGGGATCCAATCAAAATTAGTATTTGAATTTCGAAAAACTCATTTATTATCTTAACATGCAATTAAATCAAATTTAAAAGCAATAAAGACACATCACATGCGCACACATTCCGAATTAATAATTCCAGATTATTCCATGCAAATTAGAACATTTCTAAAAATCTAACATTTAGATTAAACCCCATTAATAATCTAACAATTAGACCATTAAAGACTAATCTAACTCTTAGATTAATCCAACTAAGTTAATTAATAATTTAACACTTAAATTATTAATTAACTCTAATTATTAATTAACTACTAATCTAACTCTTAGATTAGTTAATTTAAAATAAATTATTAACTTAACACTTAAATTAATAATTAACTTTAATTAATTAATAATTAATAATCTAACTATTAGATTAGAATATTAATGTTAATCATTAATTTAACGCTTAAATTAATAACTAACAATAATAATTAAAGAGTACTAATTTAACACTTAAATTAGTCATTTAAGTCAATTATTAATTTAACAATTAAATTAACAACTAACTTAAATAATTAATTAACAATTAGTTGAAATAATAATTAGTAATCTAACTATTAGACTAATAATTATTAATTACTAATTTAACTATTAAATTAGTTTTATTAAGATTAATTATTAGTTTAACCATTAAACAAACAATTAATATTAATCATTTAACAACTAAATGTTAATCCAAAATGATTAAAAAACATTAATACCCTAATTAAATAAAATTGAAAGATAATTTATGTTTCAAAACATCTTTTGAATTTCAAAATTAAATTCCAATTATTAATTAATTGGGCAAATTTGGGGTTTAAATAGGGTTAGTTTAGGAAAAATCTGAAGATGGCTTAGCCATCTCATTGGGTTCGGGCCCTGGCCGAGCCAGGGCTCGGACCAGGCGCCCACAGTGGGCGCCTGGTGCGGGCCTGGTTAGACCAGGCCCTGGACCTGGCCCGGGCTGGTCCGACCAGCTCGGGACCGTGCCCCCCCTGCACGGTTCGACCGCCCTCTTCTTCACAGAAACCCTAACCTGCGTTTGTAGGTTAGGCGGCGGCGTATGGGGCGCCGCCGGCGGCCGGCCCGCCCCCCTCCAGCGCCGCAGGCTCCGGCCCGGTGACCGCTTGCCGCCGGCGACGGCCTGGCGCCGGCAAGGGCACCGGTTGAGGCATAAGGAGCCCCATTTGAAGCCCAAAATTCTGGTTTTCCAAAAAACAAGAAAATGAAGAAAAGATGCCATGATTCACAGATCCGATCTTCCCAGTGGGCTTTTTGCCACCGGTGATCGATGTTGTTCATCTCATGAACACAGATTCAGCAAAATTCGAGTATTAAAGCATGGAATAAATTCAAGGAAAAATTAATTCGGAGACCGAAACGGGACGAGAAACAGTGGAACCTGGCTCTGATACCACTGTTGTTGATGGCCGACATGATCACTAGTCATACCAGGACCTCGGGACACCTCCCCATCGCATGGGGTTGCCGGATTGAAGCTGCTAAACCATGCCGTTCTTCGTCCCACGAAGAACACTAAAAAAACCCCTAATAAAATTCCGAAAATTGCAGAATAATAATCCCATTATTTGTGTTCATCTCATGAACACAGATTCAGCAAAATTCGAGTATTAAAGCATGGAATAAATTCAAGGAAAAATTAATTCGGAGACCGAAACAGGACGAGAAACAGTGGAACCTGGCTCTGATACCACTGTTGGGTTTTCTCGGTTTCTCCGGATCGCTCACGCAGCGGAAAATAAAATATTTACAGCGATCCGTTCCCGTTTCGAATATCTAAAATACGATAATTGGATTATCGAAATTCTCACCGTGTGCGGATTCGAATCCGCAATCGTTCGGTTCCGTCGGTGCGACACCGCAAGCTGCGCAAACGCCCGCCCTCTAGCGAAGTCCATGCGATCCTCCCCGCGACGGATATCCTCGAGTTCCTCGTTCTTCGCAGCCCACGAAGCCTCCGCCGTTGGCCGCAATGATCGCCGCAACGTGCGGACGATTTCCCGTCGAACGGGATTCGGAGAAGCGGCGGAGCAGATTTGGATCTGCCTGGACGCCAGAGAAAGACAGAAACTGAGGAGGGGCGGCTAGGGTTAGCAGCAGCTTGGCTTGCTCAGCCCGTTCGCTATGTTTTATACTAACCGTGTGATTTTTCATAAAAACCCCCGATTTGTATAAAACCCATTTATTTATCCATCGTCTTGAGAATTATTTGTGTGTAACCCTCTAGGCCCAAGTACCAGTCCAGTTAATGACCCAACAAGCCCAGTGACTCCTCACTGGCTTTATTAATTAATTAATAACCCTTTATTAATCAATTAATCAATCGAATTGATGTCACACATCGAATTTGACCGGGCCTCCGATCACGTTGGGTGCCAAGCAACACCTCGTGAACCCGGAAGGTATTTGGGGTTAAGTAACCCACTCTTGGAACCTTTCCGCCGACAGTTACCATGTGGATATAATCCTTCATTCGTACAATGCTCTCGAGTCAACTCAGGGTATGGCGAACTGTCAAACCCTAACCAGTCGACTCACTTGGATTGGATGCCGCTGATAAATATTGGAAAACTCCTTTCCTGATATTATCGTCCGCCCTGGCCAGGGACTTTCGCGCATGCTTCCTAGAGCATTCTCTCTCTCTAAGTACCGAGAGCGAATGATTCCTTATTGACACACAATTCCCTTCGACGGTATTCCACTGTACCCAATCCTTGGCGTATTAGAATCTCATGGCTGGAGATTCGTAAACCAAGGTCAAAGCACAGAAGTCCACCGCCAAGGTGTCCTTGGTGTCTTAGGTCCGAGGACAATCCACGCAACTGCGACAATAGAATCAAGCTAGTTGACAGTGAGGTACAATACCATCCAGCGATTCAGTCGGATCAGTTCAGTGAACTCATTCTCCAATGAGCACCTACAGATTCGCCTTAGTGTCTCCACACAAGTGACTTATGAGACCAGTCACCCTCATCATATGAGCAGGAGTAATCTGTACTAGTCTAACCGGATATCCGATGTCCTTCTCGGATATCCTTTGACTAGGAACGATTAAGAATATGTGTGTTTAAGTGATCAGTCTCATTAGTATGATCTCATCATAATTTGATCACTATAGCACATATTCACGGACTTCATTATGAAATAAGAATTAATGCGATTTACACATAATGAATATTATGCCATTATATTAATAAATGAACGAGATTTATATTGTTAGATTGGCTTGTAGGCCACCTAAACTAACAGTTACTTGGTTAAAGTTTGAGGGAAGGTTTAAGGAAAGCGGGTGTCGGTATAGGGGTGATGGTCATGGGTTATGGTTTAGGTATGCGGAGAATGTGGCGAGGCGATTGTTCGGCGGTACTCGGAACATGGCCTGTTGAATAAATAGAGGAGGACTCCTCTTCCTTCCACTGTTGCCCCCTGTTAGCTTCAGAGTGGCTATGGGTAAGGATTGGGGCAACCTGGTTTTGATGCTCCAACAGCGGATTCTGCACTATACCCATGTTTGGTGGTGTTGCTGCCTGCACTGGTTCTCTCAGTATCTGCTGTTGCTATTGCTGTGGCTGTTGTTGCTGCTATGGTTGTGATCTCCTTGCCTTCAAGGCGGCTATGTATTTTCTCATCTCCTCCCAATCAATACCCCCTTGCTAATTCAGATCGTGGATGTAGTCCCTGAATTGAAAACATGCATCCACCATATGTGCAAGTTGTCTATGGAAGACGTAATATCTAGAGGCATCAGCATTATGGGGCTAGACTGTTTTCTCTTTTGGAAAAACTAGAGCATTGGCTGCCATAAGGGCGTTGAATATGTCTGCTAGAGATTCCGAGAGTGGAGGATAAGATGCCCTCTTTGGGCCTGGAGGTTTTCTCTGTTGATTGTAATCGCTTGGGGGGGGGTACATTGTGGTATGCTGGCTGCTGACGTGGCTGGTTGAATGTCTGCTGATACCGTTGCTGAGGCTGATTGTACGCTGGCTGGTATGGTTGATGTGGCGGCCTAAAGCCTTGCTGATTCAGCGGTCTCTGACCCTGTATACTGCGGCTGTTGCTGTTGGTTTCTCATGAATTGTGGTTGGTTATTGTTCATGGTGCTGATTTGTTCGTGGGAGAGTGTGCCCTCAATAGTAGGACCCATGCTAGGAGAATTTGGCATGGCAGGCTTCCGAGGTGGAGGTCTGTTGGGTCTATGGGGGTCAAAGATGCTGGAGAAGGTTGAATCTTTAATAGCATTCTAGCAATAACGTGCCCTTCAATATAATTCCGCCATGCTAGTCAAATTGTTCAATGTGAGGACTAGGTTGTACTGAGGCGTGGCGTTGGCAATCATCATTTTCACTTGTTCTGATTCAGACATGTGATCTTTTATCTTCTCTGCCATACCCTTCCATCTATCAACAAAGGTGATGAAGTCTTCATCAGGCTTCATCTTTTTAGCCACTAAATCAGTTATTGATAAAGATGGTGCAATCCTATCCTGGTATCGCTGGATAAATTTCCTTGACACGATTTCATAATCCTCCACATCAGACGAATCGAACGAGAAGAACCACTCAAGGGTCGGTCCCTCTAATGATTTCCTAAATAAGAATGTCAGCGACCTTTTGTTGTTCTGCCAGAAGGCGGATTCATACATAAACTCCTTAAGGTGGGTGAAAGGGTTATCAGAACCATTATACTTTTTGTACATTAGCATTTCAAAGGGTGGCAGATGAAATACTGGCAAACTGGGGAGGGTGATCTTAGGTACAGCCTTGACTCCCATCATTTTCTTAAAACTGTTGAATTGCTCATCCATCCAGTCCATCTTTGTGAGTAGAGCCTGAGTCACTGGACCAATCTGGGGAGGAGGAGGTAATGGAACATGATAGGCTTGCCTCTTGGAGTAACTGGGGCAAGGGGGGCAGTACGGTTGAGGTATGGCAGCGCTTCCACCATACCCAAAGACATTTTGGTGAGTTGACATATGCGGTCTAGCCGGGTATCTCGAGGAAGATTGTTGTGGTCTAGATGGCCGGGGAGTAGAAATATGAAGGCCATCCATGGTTTGATGAACATAGGAGATATGGTGAGGGGGAGGAACTTGACGAACAACGGGAGGAACCGCGGGATTTGGTTCGGCAGAATGCAAGGGCGTCTTCCCCTTGAGAAGGACTGAATAGCCTTAAGTTGTTGAGGATTCACGTGGGTAGCCAGAGCTCCCAAGACAGTAACCAGATCAGGAGAGTTGGTAGACGAAGGCTCAGTTTGATCTTGAACCTCCTCATAAGTAGGATTGGAGATTACATGCACATGAGGATGATTGGTACCAGGATCGTATTGGTTATGGGTAAACTGAGCTTGACGAGGGACGTAAGCGTCTTCCTCGTACTCAGCGTGAAAGAAGTTGGAGTCATGGGGGGTATTAGTGTTAGTTTTAGGTGGCCTACAAGCCAATCTGACTATGTAAATCTCGTTCATTTATTAATAAAATGGCATAATATTCATTATGTGTAAATCGCATTAATTATCATTTCATAATGAAGTCCGTGAATATGTGCTATGGTGATCAGATTTTGATGAGATCATACTAATGAGACTGATCACTTAAACACACATATTCTTAATCGTTCCTAGTCGGAGGATATCCGAGAAGGACATCGGATATCCGGTTAGACTAGTACAGATTACTCCTGCTCATATGATGAGGGTGACTGGTCTCATAAGTCACTTGTGTGGAGACACTAAGGCGAATCTGTAGGTGCTCATTGGAGAATGAGTTCACTGAACTGATCCGACTGAATCGCTGGATGGTATTGTACCTCACTTTTAACCAGCTTGATTCTATTGTCGCAGTTGCGGGGATGGTCCTCGGACCTGAGACACCAAGGACACCTTGTCGGTGGACTTATGTGCTTTGACCTTGGTTTACTAATCTCTAGCCACGGGATTCTAATACGCCAAGGATTGGGTACAGCGGAATACTGTCGAAGGGAATTGTGTGTCAATAAGGAATCATTCGCTCTCGGTACTTAGAGAGAGAATGCTCTAGGAAGGATGCGCGAAAGTCCCTGGCCAGGGTGGACGATAATATCGGGAAAGGAGTTTTCCGATATTCATCAGCGGCATCCAATCCAAGTGAGTCGACCGGTTAGGGTTTGACAGCTCACCATACCCTGAGTTGACTCGAGAGCATTGTACGAATGAAGGATTATATCCACGTGGTAACTGTTGGCGGAAAGGTTCCAAGAGTGGGTTGTTTAACCCTAATACCTTCTGGGTTCACGCGGTGTTGCTTGGCACCCAACGTGATCGGAGGCCCGGTCGAATTCGATGTGCGACATCAATTCGATTGATTAATTAATTAATAAAGGGTTATTAATTGATTAATAAAGCCAGTGAGGAGTCACTGTGCTTGTTGGGCCATTAACTGGACTGGTACTTGGGCCTAGAGGGTCACACGCAAATGATTCTCAAGGCGATGGATAAATAAGTGGGTTTTATACAAACCGGGGGTTTTTATGAAAAACCGCGCGGTTAGTATAAAACATAACCAACGGGCTGAGCAGGCCAAGCTACTGCTAACCCTAGCTGCCAGGTTCCACTGTTTCTCGTCCCGTTTCAGTCTCCGAATTAATTTTTCTTGAATTTATTTTATGCATGAGTTCCGTTAATAATTGGATCCCTGTTCATACGATGAACTGAAAATAATTTAATTATTTTTATTCTGTTATTTTTCGAAATTTTATTGGGGTTTTTCGTGTTCTTCGTGGGATGAAGAATGGCGGGTCTTCGGCGGCCATGTTCGTGCAACCCCAAGTGTTGGGGAGATTGGCAGACACCCTTTGATCCTCTCAAGGATATCCCTGATCTCAGATAGGTAGGTGGCTGGCACCAGAGAAGCCACTGCAGGTTGCCAGAGGGAGCCTCTCTTCTTTTCTCCATGGGTTTTGAGAAAACCTGAAAATAGGGTGTTGAATAGGGGCTCGGGCTACAAATTTTGGGCAACTCTGGCGGCCTGCCGGTGCCGGGATCGTCGCAGGCGCCAGGGCTTTGTAGAATAAGGACGGACAGCACCAGAGCCAGCCGCCGGCGGCGCTAGTAACCCGCTGCTGTGGCCACCTTGTATCCTGCAACCTAGTTATTTCTGCAGATGGGGGCGTCGTCTGGGGGGGCTGCCGAAACCGGGGCACTCGCCGGAGCCGGAGGTGACACCGGCCGTCGGCTGCCGGGCGGCTTTGCTGCGCCTCCCCGCCGCAACCTGCAATTGAAGAAGGGGATTAGGGTTTCTGGGAGGAAGAAAACCTTGGCGGGCCGCCCGGTCCCGACCCGGTCAAACCGGGCCGGGCGCTGGCCGTCCAGGGTGGCCCCAGGCAGGCCCGGGTCTGAGCCCCTGGCCGAGCCAGGGCTCGAACTAGTTGCCCTTATGGGCTGAACCCCTAAGCCCCAAATCCCATCTTATTTAAACACTTATTTCCCATTAAACCCAATGAAATTAAAATCTGATTTTAATTTGAAAATTCAAAACTGTTTTGAAATTTTAAATTATTATTCAATTTTATTTAACTGGGTTTTATTAATGATTTTGAATCATTTAGTAATTTAAGGGTTAATTAATTAGCAATTAGTTGTTAATTAATTAGGGTTAATATTAATTTAAATGTTAAATTAATTATTAACCTTAATGTGACTAATTTAAGGGTTAAATTGGTCATTAACTTTTTTTTCAACTAATTGTTAATTAATATTTGAGTTAATTATTAATTTAATAGTTAAATTAATAATTAACTTAGATGACTAATTTAAATGTTAAATTAGTAGTCTTTAATTATTATTGTTAATTATTAATTTAAGGGTTAAATTAATGATTAACATTAATCCTATAATCTAATAGTTAGATTAGTAATTATTAGTTAATTAAAGTTAATTATTAATTTAAGTGTTAAGTTTATAATTGTAAGGATCGAGACTTTCGGATCCGGTTTTCGGGGTCGTATCCTGTAGTTCTGGTCCTAGTGGGGTCTGGGGCTCTGTGATGTTTCGCGTCTCGCGGGCTCGACGCGGTTTAAACGGCGTCCACCGTTGCAGACGCGTTTCAGGTACCGCTACGTGGGTGCCACGTGGGCTGGCTTTGGGCCGTGAAGTGTACGGCCCTGTCGTGTCGTCTGAACGGCGTCCACGTAGGATGACGCCTTTCAGACTGCAACTCTGGGTGTGTCAGAGTACGGCCCTGACACGTCGGCTGAACGGCGTCTGCCTCGATCGACGCGTTTCAGAAACTTGTCAGAGCGGCCGTCACATCACGTGATAGACGTCCGTGGATGTCGACACGTTTTAGCCAGTCTCTGGTTAACCCCGCGAGCCCTCCTTCTTTCCCTCATTTTCTCCTTCTCTCTTTCTCTCTTTCCCCTCCGGCAATCTCGGCAGCGATTCCTCCTCCTCCCTCTTTTCCACCCACCATTTCACCCCTCTCCCTCCACTCCATCCTCTACCTAGCTCCTACCACTACCACCTCCACCTCCACTGCGGCGTTCTACTCTCCGGACGGCGGCCGACGTCACGGTGGAGCAAGGACGACCACGGCGGTACCAGCGGCGGCGTGGGGCGAGACAGGTGGACGGCTTGAAGCTCGGAGGCGTCCAAGTATCCGGTAGGGTGACGGTTCCCATAGCATCGTGTTGAAGCCATGTTTTCCCCCGTCTATGCATGTTGTGGATCTTTGGTTTTTGGGGGGGGGGGGTAGAATGAGCATGTTTAGGTGTTCTTTTGATGATATGGGGGATTTGCTATGAATGTGATTTCCTATGGATTGTATTGCCCCTCTTTCTCCTCCGTTTTTGGGTGATTTTGGGGTTGTTTGGGTTGAAAAGGGAGCCCTCGGGCTCATGGCAACTCTGGTTCCTGGGGGTTGAAAGACGTCGTGCATGGACGACGCCTTTCTTGAAGGGCGTCGGTCAATCACGACGCCTTTTAGACAAGAATTGCCTGACTGAGAGTCTGCCAGTTCGGGATTTTGGGACTAAAAGACGTCATGGGTGGGCGACGCGTTTTGAATAGCGTCGGGCAGCCATGACGCCTTTTAAGGCAGAAATCCCCTGGGTAATTTCTTTGGAATTTCTGGATTTCTATGCTAAATGGCGTCTGAGGATGTCGACGCCTTTTAAAAGACGACCACTGGTGTCGACGCCTTTTAGGGCCTGATTCTGAAGACTGTTTTACATGAACCTGTACATGGAGCTTGAATGGCGTCGGCCTTGGGCGACGCGATTCAAGACAGAACCTCACTAATTCATGCCAGTAAAATGTGTTCATACTGTTAGACGGATGGTTAGTGCGTGTTTTAGTGTACCCGGTAGAGATAGATTCTTCATGATCGGACGATACTACATGTGTGTTATGCGATCGCGGACTTTTCACGTGACCGGATCGTACTGTGCTGGGTTTTGTGTTACTGTGGACCTGGAGTGACATTGTAGCGCTTTATCACCCTATGCTGGTGGGGGCGTGAGCACAGCGCCGGTGGGGGCGTGGGCGGGGTGACGCCTAGTGAGAGAGGGTCACCTGGTGAACCCCGGGGTCAGCTAGTACCGGTGTCGGAGTGGTACATTCGGAGAGTCACTCGTGCTGAGGGAATGAGTAACCACCTGAGCCAGTTGGGCCGGAGTAGCTAGAGTGCTATCCGAGGGGTTACTGCTTGGTCTCAGCGGGTCGAGTTTTTCCCACCGTTGTTTGTGTGGTTGACGTGTTCTATCGAGGCGGCCGTTATCGGTTCCTTTGTCGGTTGGTTTAGAAATATGCATGTTTAATACACTTCAACTGCATGTGATTTCACGTTGCGAACAGGGAATTGTACCTACTACTGTGCTTGTTACTTTACCATTAGCTGTATTTTGCACTTGTGGTTGTGTGCGTGGGCAGTGGGGATCGAAGGATCCCTACTGAGTCTTGTGTTGAGACTCACCCCCTGCAGTTTTCAGGTGAGGACTCCCAGCAGACCTAGAGTGGCGTGTGCGGCCGTGTGTTGAGCGTCTTCAGCGGTTGTTCCGGGGTATGCCCCGATGTAGTTGTTATTTATTTCTGGCCTGTATGTTTAATTATTTCTTTTCAGTTGGAGTATGTAATTATTTGCTGTATCGAGTCGCATTGTAATAATTTTAATCCCTGCACTTTCATTTCAATTCAATGCGATGTGAATGTTTAGCTTAGTTTATTATTTATTTCCCAGACTTACTAGATCCTGGTTTGGTTCCAAATTAATGATTCGGTACCCATTTAGTAATCGGATCCCCGATTATAGGGTGGCGGGTCGTTACACTAGGTCCACAATAGCTCAAAACACAGCACAGTAAGAAGTCCACGGTCGTACGCAACACCACGGGTACGATCCGATTACAAGGAATCCATCACCATCGAGTATAATTTACAGCATGCACTTAACCAACTAAACAACTATCTAACAGTGTAACATGTTTTAATGGTATGAATTACTGTGATTCTGTCTTGAATCGTGTCGCCCAAGACCGACGCCATTCAAGTCTCCTAAACTGGTTCACAAAAACTCGGCCACAGAACTTGGCGTAAAACTCATCGCCACAAGTAGCCGCCTTTTGAAAGGCGTCCCTGTCCCTAGTCGCCTTTTAGCGGCCGAAAACAGGGACAGGCCATGAGGTGATTTTCACTAAAATGCGTCGTCGACGCAAGTCGCCTATTGAAAAGGCGTCGCTGTCCCTGGACGCTTATCAGTCGGGACAGGGTCTGTTTTTGGGTAAAATCGCGTCGTGGGTGGGCGCCGCCTTTCTGAAAGGCGTCGCTTCACCTCGACGCCATTTAGCCCCGACAGACAGGTTCTCCCCTTTGCTTCCCCCAATCCTCGAGGTGGGATTTCTCCCCCAAAACGCATAGAAAATGGCACAAAACATAAAGGGGAAGGAGGAGAACCCAACTACCCATTAGAACACCCAATTTCTCATACATGTACTTAGCGTTTTCACCCCAAAAAGCGCCCTAAAACATGGTTCAAACGCGGGAAAACATAGATTCAAATGAAAATGCACTGGGAATCGTCACCCTACCGGTTACTTGAACTCCTCCAAGCTCCAAGCTGCCCACCCGTCTCGCCCCACGCCGCCGCCGGTACCGCCGAAGTTGTCGTTACTCCACCGGGACATCAGTCGCCGTCCGGAGAGAAAACGCCGCGAAGGAGGTGGTGGTGGTAGTGGTGGGAGTTAGGAGGTCGATGGAGTGGAGGGAGAGATGAAATGGTGGGAGGAAAAGAGGGAGGGGAAGGAGGCGTCGCCGGAATCGCCGGAGGAAGGGAGGAGAGAGAGAGGGAAGGAAGAAATGAGGGAAAGGAAGGAGGGTTCGCGGGGTAACCAGAAACTGGCTAAAACGCGTCGAGCTGTACGGACGCCTATCAGTTGACATGACGGGCCGTACTGACAGAAGTCTGAAATGCGTCGCCTACCCAAGACGCCGTTCAGACGATAAGACCGGCGCCGTACCCTAACATCGCAGGGTTGTAGTCTGAATGGCGTCGTCCATCACGGACGCCGTTCAGATGACAAGACAGGGGCCGTACTCTCGCGACCCAAGGCCAGCCCACGTGGCACCCACGTGGCACAATCTAAAACGCGTCTGCAATGCTGGACGCCGTTTAAACCGCGTCGAGCGTGGCTCGACGTGAAACGGAACAGAGTCTCAGCCCCATTAGGGCCTGAACTACAGGGTCCGACCCCGAAAACTGACCCGATAACTGGATCCGAAAACCTTAGTCCTTACACCTAATGAGAGGGCATTCATGGATAGAATACCCTATGCCTCTGCCATAGGATCTATCATGTATGCCATACTATGTACACGGCCTAATATTGCATTTGCTCTAAGTGTTACGAGCAGATTTCAGGCTGATCTAGGCGAAGAGGACTGGAAGGCAGTGAAATGTATCCTTAAGTACTTGAGAAGAACTGAGGATATGTTTCCTGTCTATGGAGGAGGTGACTTGAAACTGCGAGGCTTTACTGACTCGAGTTTCCAGTCGGATCCAGATGATAGTAAGTCTACGTCTGGATTCGTGTTTACTTTGAACGGAGGCGCAGTGTGTTGGAAGAGTTCCAAGCAAGTAACCACTGCAGATTCGACGACTGAAGCTAAGCACATCACTGTAGCTGAAGCTTTCAAGGAAATAGTGTGGTTGAAGAAGTTCATCACCGACCATGACACAGTTCCCAGTATCCTTGATCATGTTCCGCTGTTGTGCGACAACAATGGGACTATTGCACAAGTGAAAGAGCCACGGTCTCATCAGAAATCGAAGCATATTATGAGGCGCTTTCACCTTATCAGAGAGATCATATCCAGAGGAGATGTAGTAGTGGAAAGAGTTCTATCCGTCGACAATGTAGCAGATCCACTTACAAAGCCGTTGGCTCAAATTGTGTTTGAGCGTCACCTAGAGTCTATAGGCTTATTGTATAAAGGTGATTGGCTTTAGTCCAAGTGAGAGATTGTTAGTTTTAGGTAGCCTACAAGCCAATCTGACTATGTAAATCTCGTTCATTTATTAATAAAATGGCATAATATTCATTATGTGTAAATTGCATTAATTATCGTTTCATAATGAAGTCCATGAATATGTGCTATGGTGATCAGATTATGATAAGAGAATGCTCTAGGAAGGATGCGCGAAAGTCTCTAGACAGGGCGGACGATAATATCGGGAAAGGAGTTTTCCAATATTCATCAGCGACATCCAATCCAAGTGAGTCGACCGGTTAGGGTTTGACAGCTTGCCATACCCTGAGTTGACTCGAGAGCATTGTACGAATGAAGGATTATATCCACGCGGTAAATGTCGGCGTAAAGGTTCCAAGAGTGGGTTGCTTAACCCCAATACCTTCCGGGTTCACGCGGTGTTGCTTGGCACCCAACGTGATCGGAGGCCCGGTCGAATTCGATGTGCGACATAAATTTGATTGATTAATTAATTAAGAAAGGGTTATTAATTGATTAATAAAGTCAGTGAGGAGTCACTGGGCTTGTTGGGCCATTAACTGGACTGGTACTTGGGCCTAGAGGGTCACACGCAAATGATTCTCAAGGCGATGGATAAATAAGTGGGTTTTATACAAACCGGGGGTTTTTATGAAAAACTGCGCGGTTAGTATAAAACATAGCGAACGGGCTGAGCAAGCCAAGCTGCTGCTAACCCTAGCCGCCCCTCCTCTGTTTCTCTCTCTCTCTGGCATCCAGACAGATCCAGATCTGCTCCGCCGCTTCTCCGAATCCCGTTCGACGGGAAATCGTCCGCGCGTTGCGGCGACCGGCGGAGGTTTCGTGGGTTGCAAAGAACTAGGAACGCAAGGATATCCATCGCGGGGAGGATCGCGTGGACTTCGCTAGAGGCCGAGCACTTGCGGGGCTTGCGGTGTCGCACCGACGGAACCGAACGGTTGCGGATTTGAATCCGCACACGGTGAGAATCGATTATCCGATAATCGTAGTTTTAGTTTTTCGAAACGGGAACGGATCGCTGTTTAATATTTTATTTTCCTCTGCGTAAGCGATCCGGAGAAACCGAGACAATCCCTACAATTAGTATCTCCCCCGTTCTCAGAATGGTAATCATAATTGCGAGGGGCATTAGCGTCTCCCTCATATTCAAACGCATCTTCCTGTTCAATGGCAACTATGCCGAGAGTTCTACCTGATCGGAGCATCATGATATTAAATTTTGACAACGATCCAAACAAGTTGTGCAAAGCATTAGCAAACAAGTGGGAGGTTTACGTTATTTTAGGATTCCTTGTTGAATTATTTGGATTTTTTTTTTAAAACACAAATTCACTCAACGAGGTAGAATCCTAGTTTCAGTTCAAGTTTTCTGCCGTGATATAAATAACCATGGAGATAGAATCATGTACTTGCCTTTAAACCAGAAGCTCTCTTGGACACAGCAAGAACCTCCTCCTCCTACACATGTGAAGAACCCAACGAACAGCTCCCGCACCCGCTCTAAATCTTTCTCTCTTCCTCTCTCTCTCTCTCTCTCTTTTGGCAAGGAAGAAGAAGGGGAAGGTGGGGAGGAAGGGAATGGGATGGGGAGAAATGGGGAGAACCACTCTCCTATTTATAGAAGGAGAAGGGAGGGTTAAAGGGGGGGTTACTTGAGGGTTAGATTAACAAGGGTTGGTTAGGTTACTTAATGGCTAAGAAACCTTACCAGTATCCTTTTATCCTTTACCAGCATCCTTACTTAAGGGCTAAGAAACCTTACCAATATCCTTTATCCTTTAGTAGTATCCTTTAGTACTTTTACACTTTAGTCCCTATATTTTATATAATTACACTTATACCCTCATTCAGTAGTTCATCACCGAATTTAACTTCTTTTTGGTGATTTGTGGACACTTTTAGAGACCTTAAAAATTATACTTATGTAACGACCCGCCACCCTATAATCGGCGATCCGATTACTAAATGGGTACCGAATCATTAAAGTTTGTAACCAAACTAGGATCTCGATAAGTCTGGGAAATAAATGATAAACTAAGTTAAACATTCACATCACATCGAATTGTAAAGGAAGTGCAGAAATTAAAAATTATTACAATTCGACTTGACTCAGCAATTAATTACATATTTCAACAAAAAAGGAATAATTAAGCGTACATGCCAGAATTGAAAATAACAACTACATTGGGGCATACCCCGGAACAACGGCTGCTGGCGCGCAACCCAAGGCAACACTCTCCTCATTATGCCTGCCTGGAACCCTCACCTGAAAACTACAGGGGTGAGTCTCATCGAAATGGACTAAGTAGGGATACTTCGATCCCCACCACCTACTCACGCACCCACAAGTGTAATAACACAAGTCTAGGCAATTTGAATAATTGAAGCAGTATATATATTTCCAAAGATTCCCAAATTCCGATATAAAACGCATGAATTCATAAATGTAACATGCACAACTTTAAAACTACTCCTCCACGGAGTTCACAACCAGAGTCTCGGCTAAACACACAAACCACGTAGCCGAACGCGGAAAACACCGAACCGTTGAGACCAAACAGTAACCCCTCGGATAGCACGCTGGCTACTCCGGCCCGATTGGCTGTAGGTGGTTTATGCTTCCCTCAGCACGAGTGACACTCCAAAGATACCACTCCTACACCGGTACTAGCTAACCCCGGGGTACACCAGGTGACCCTCTCTCTAGGCATCACCCCACCACTCCCACACTGGTGTCGTGTCCCTCCCACACCGACACAGGCTGCCTAAGCGCTACAACTGTCACTCTAGGTCTACGGTCGCACGAAACACAACACACGATGCGATCCCGATCATACATAAATCCTCAGCCTCGATGTATGATTTTAAGCATGCACTTTAATCGAACTATCTAATCATGAATTAATGTGATTCTGTCTTGAATCGCGTCGCCCGTGGCCGACGTCATTCAAGCATCCTAAACTAGTTCATATAAAATCGGCCTCGGAAGATGGCCTAAAACGCGTCGCCATTTGCAGCCACCTTTTGAAAGGCGTCGCTGTCCCTGGACGCCATTCAGTCCAGAGACAGAGTCTATTATCTGGATTAAATAGCGTCTAGATTGGAAGCCACCTTTTTAAAAGGCGTCGCTGTCGCAAGACACCGTTTAACGCCCACAGACAGGTTCTCTTCCGGCCTCCCCGAGTTACAATTTGGGATTTCTCCCCCAAAACACACCAAAATGCCACAAAAATAGAGGAGGAGGAGGAGAACCTAAATACCCATTAAAACCCACAATTCTCTGTTTACGTGCAATTAGTACTTTTCATTCTAAAAGTCCCTACGACATGCTCCAAAGAGGGAAAAAACATGCTTTTAAACAAAACATTGCGAGGATCGTCCTACCGGTTACTCAAACTCCTCCAAGCTCTAAGCCGCCAAACCGCCATGCCACACGCCGCCGCCGGTACCGCTGTGGATGTCGTTACTTCACCGGGACGTCGGCCGCCGTCCGGAGAGAAATGCGCCGTGGAGGAAGTGGTGGTGGTAGTGGAGGAAGTTAGGAGGTTGATGGAGTGGAGGGAGAGGAGGAATGGAGAGAGGAAAGGAAGGAGAAGGGGATGGGGGATTCGGATGGGTCGGAGGGGATGGAGGAGAGAGAAGAGAAAGGAGAGAATGAGGGAAAGGAGAGAGGGTTCGCGGGGTCAAACCGAAACTGGGTAAAACGTGTCGTCCAAGCCCGACGTCATTTAGACAACAAGTCTAGACCGTACACTGATAAACCAGGGTCGTACTCTAAATGGCGGCGTCCATTCAAGACGCCATTCAGACGATATGACCGGGGCCGTACCCTCGCGCCCCAACGCCTGCCACATAGCACATTCTAAAACGCGTCCTGCTTACTGGACGTTGTTTAAACCGCGTCTCGCAAGTTCGACGCGAAAAGGAACCACAAGCCCCAGCCCTACGAGGGCCCAAACCAGGGGATCCGACCTCGAAACTGACCCAATAACCGGATCCAAAACTTCAATCCTTACAACTTAAGACCTTCCAAAAATCATCAATCATATTATTAACCTCAAACTTTTTATAATTACATTTATACTTTCTGAGAATTTACAAATAGGTCCTTTTTAGAATTGTGCATATGTGGACCAAACTTGTTACCATCTAATTATACTATAAATTTTCTAAAATTATGATTAAACTTTTCATGTAATAATTTTATGGGTCCTTACAACCGGGGTCTGCCAGACTTTTAGAAGGTCCGGGTGCGACGGATGGGCTTCGATGAGCTCCTGGACATCGAGCCACTCTTGATCGACCTTGTGCTCCTCCAAGCGCTATTTGAGAAGTGGGACGCAGATAGCATAGTGTTCCTGGTACCGTGGGGGCATATGGTCCCCAGCTTGGAGGACATCGCGCGCATCACAGGACTGTACGTCGAGGGGAAAGCCATGAGCGGGAGCACCTACCCGGACTGCAGGGAGGCTAGGAGACTACTGGGTCTGATGGTGGCTACCCCAGGGAGAGAGTCCGGGACCGTTGCCCAATTTGACGTGATGGATGCCTTGGGATTAGATGACCCGAGACAGAGGGTTAGAGAGTCCCACAAGGCCTTCATGGCGCAGCTAGCCAAGACACTAGGTGCAACATATTGCTAGGATGAGAGAGAGGAGAAAAAGGAGCACACTAACAGGGACTTGTGGTGATTCCTATTTTTCTTGTTTTGGAGGGTCCTATTCGGGATGAAGGGAGATGACAAACATTGTCGCTTCTTGGAGCTCTTGATCGACCTTGACTAGACTGGGAAGTACACTTGGGGAGCAGCCCATCTGGCTCATCTTTCCACGGATCTATCTGCAATCACACCAGATAGAGAGACTACCATCAGCGCTTTGCACTGTTTCTATTGGTGTTGCCCTATCATGATTATTATTTCTTTTATTTCTTCATTAGAAATGTGTATTATGATGATATGCCATGATGCATGATGCATGCCCTAATTCGACTATTATGAATGCAGATTTGGTCTTATTACTACTTTCCCTTGGGACAGGCGAGACAGATCAGCTCGGATGCGATTCCATTAGCGCAGATGGCAGCCAATCATTGACACAGCACCACAGCATCGCCAGCTCACTTAACTCTATCGGCAGTTTCTTGATTATCCGGACTTGTTGGTGAGTTATTATCTTCTTTGTGTAATTTATGCAAATTAAATTAAATTATTTTGCAATGACTGACCTAAATGTATGCAATGCGAGTTATATGGAGACCTTACTTGGGTATGGGTGACGAGGGCCAGTCCTGGGTGGCGGCTGGTTGGGAGTGATATGTAAGGCAGATGTGGGTACACTGCCTAAATGAGATAGAGCTGTTGCATCTGCGGCTCGTGATGAGGACCCTGGGCCTACCTCAGGAATGGGTGGAAGATGAGATCCCAGAGGGGATCGAGGGGACCATAAGAGGGAAACAAGCCTGCACGGATTGGCGGGTGAAGTTTGTGCAGCAATTCGACGGCTAGCAATGGCGTGGCCTGGTGGTAGAGTCTCATGTGCAGAGTAGTGAGGCTTACCTCCAACGGTATTGGGTATGCTATGCAGCCCAACTGTAGTAGCTCTGTCCTATCGAAGTAGGCATGATGACATGTCTTTTGTTCTATTTATTTATATGGATTCTATATGACTAACTATGTAACGACCCGCCACCCTATAATCGGGGATCCGATTACTAAATGGGTACCGAATCATTAATTTGGGACCAAACCAGGATCTAGTAAGTCTGGGAAATAAATAATAAACTAAGCTAAACATTCACATCGCATTGAATTGAAATAAAAGTGCAGGAATTAAAATTATTACAATGCGACTCGATACAGCAAATAATTACATTCTCCAACAGAAGGAAATAATTAAACATACAGGCCAAACATAAATAACAACTACATCGGGTCATACCCCGGAACAACCGCTGAAGGCACACCACACCCGGCCGCACACACTGCTCTAAGTCTGCTGGGAGTCCTCACCTGAAAACCGCAGGGGTGAGTCTCAAGACAAGACTCAGTAGGGATCCTTCGATCCCCACTGCCCACGCACACACCCACAAGTGTAAAGTACAGCTAACAGTAAGGTAACAAGTGTAGTGGCAGGTACGATATCTAATTCTCTACGTGAGAACACATGCAGTCGAAATATAATAATCATGCACATTCTAAACCAACCGTTAGAAAACCCACAACTGCCGTCTCGATAGAACTCACCGACCGTACAAACAACGGTGAGAAAAACCTCGACCCGCTGAGACCAAGGAGTAGCCCCTCGGATAGCACGCTCGCTACTCCGGCCCAACTGGCTCAGGTGACTACCCCTTCCCTCAGCATGAGTGACTCTCCGAATGTACCACTCCGACACCGGTACTAGCTGACCCCGGGGTTCACCAGGTGACCCTCTCTCACTAGGCGTCACCCCGCCCACGCCCCCACCGGCACTGTGCTCACGCCCCCACCAGCACAGGGTGATAAAGTGCTACAATGTCACTCCAGGTCCACAGTAACTGAAAACCCAACACAGTGCGATCCGGTCACGTGAAAAGCCCGCGATCGCATAACACACATAGAACCATCCGATCATGAGGAATCCATCTCTATCGGGTGCACTAAAACATGTGCTAACCAACTATCTAGCAGTATGAACACGTTTTACTGGCATGAATTAGTGAGATTCTGTCTTGAATCGCGTCGACCGAGGTCGACGCCATTCAAGCTCCATGTACAGGTTCATATAAATCAGTCTTCAGAATCTGGCCTTAAAAGGCGTCGACACCAGTGGTCGCCTTTTAAAAGGCGTCGACATCCTCAGACGCCATTCAACACGGAAATCCGGAAATTCCAAGGCCTTATTCAGGAGATTTCTGCCGTTAAAACGCGTCGTGGGATCCTGACGCCATTCAAAAATGCGTCGTTTACCCCCGACGTCTTTTAGCCACAGAATCCCCAACCTGGCAGACTTTCTGTCAGTCGATTCCTGTCTAAAAGGCGTCGTGATGGCCCGACGCCCTTCAAAAAGGCGTCGTCCATGCACGACGTCTTTCAATCCCAGGAACCAGAACCGCCCTAAGCCCGAGGGCTCTCTTTCAACCCCAAATAACCCCAAAAATCATCCAAAATGGAGGGAAACGAGGAGCAATACCATCCATAGGCGAACACCCTCATAGAAATCCTAAACATGCTCATTCTAACCCCCGAAACCAAAGATCTACCACATGCATAAACGAGGAAAACATGATTTTAAACACAACGCTATGGGGAACGTCACCCTACCGGACATTCGAACGCCTCCGAGCTTCAAGCCGTCCGCCTGTCTCACCCCACGCCGCCGCCGGTACCGCCGAGGTCGTCCTAGCCCCACCGTGACGTCGGCCGCCGTCCGGAGAGTAGAACGCCGCAGTGGAAGTGGAGGTGGTAGGGGTAGGAGCTAGGTGGAGGATGGTGTGGAGGGAGAGGTGAAATGGTGGGAAGAAAAGAGGGAGGAGGAGGGGGTCGCCGCCGGTCACCGGAGGAGGAGGAGGAGAGAAGGAGAGTAGTAGAAAATGAGGGAAAGAAGGAGGGCTCGCGGGGTTAACCAGAGACTGGCTAAAACGCGTCGACATCTACGGACGCCTATCAGGTGACATGACGGCCGCTCTGACAAGATTCTGAAACGCGTCGTCCTACACAGACGCCATTCAGACAACTTGTCAGGGCCGTACTCTGACACACCCAGAGTCGCAGTCTGAAAGGCGTCGACCTACACGGATGCCGTTCAGACGACCTGACAGGGCCGTACTCTCGCGGCCCAAGGTCAGTCCACGTGGCACCCACGTGGCAGAACCTCAAACGCGTCTGCCACGGTGGACGCCGTTTAAAACGCGTCTCGAGGTCCTGACGCGATTCGACTCAGAACCTCCGCCCCTCACAAGGGCTAGAACAACGGGGGTCCGACCCGAAAACCGGATCCGAAAGTCTCGATCCTTACATTCTCCTCCCCTTAAAAGAAATTTCGCCCTCGAAATTGACTGCTAGGAATAAGAAGGTCACAACGGGGATACAAGTTCACAGGGATACTTACGAAAAGAGATAAGAAAATTGCTCCCGCATCTCATCCTCTCGCTCCCAGGTTGCCTCACCTCCGGAGCGGTACTGCCAAATCACCTTGACCAACGGTACGACCTTGTTCCGCAAGACCTGATCTCTGCGATCCTCAATACGTACTGGATATTCTGGAAAGGACAGGTCCTCAGCGACCTCCAACTCTGAAAAATCCAACACATGGGACGGATCTTGAACGTACTTCCTCAGCAAGGATACATGGAACACATCGTGCACTCCTGCAAGACTGGGCGGCAAGGCCAGCTGATACGCGGTCTCCCCAATTCGAGCAAGAATGGGAAAAGGTCCAATATATCGCGGACTCAGCTTGCCTCGCTTCCCGAATCTCATCACACCCTTGGAGGGTGAGACTCGGAGAAACACGTGGTCCCCAACCTCAAATTCAAGTGGTCTCCGTCGGATGTCAGCATAACTCTTCTGTCTGTTCTGAGCTGCGGTCAACCTCTGCCGAACTGTCCTGGCAATCTCAGCACACTGCTGCACTAACTCAGGTCATGCTATCTGCCTCTCACCGATCTCGGACCAACACACCGGAGATCGACACGGCCGCCCATACAAAGCCTCATAAGGCGCCATGCCGATGCTAGAATGATAGCTGTTGTTGTAGGAAAACTCCACAGTGGACAAATGTTGTTCCCACGAACCACCCCAGTCTAGGCAACACGCCCTGAGCATATCCTCCAGGGTCTGAATAGTCCTCTCCGACTGCCCGTCAGTCTCTGGATGGTAGGCCGAGCTGAAAGCCAACTGAGTTCCCAACGCCTGCTGAAAGCTCTTCCAGAATCTGGAAGTAAACCTCGGATCTCGATCTGATATAATGGACAAGGGTACCCCGTGCAGAGAGATAATCCGGTCCACAAACAACTTAGCCAGCTTGCCGACCGACCAGTCCTTCCTAATGGCTAGGAAGTGTGCCGACTTGGTCAGCCGATCAACGATGACCCAGATAGCGTCTCTCATGCTAGGGGATGCAGGCAAACCCATTACAAAGTCCATCGTCACATGCTCCCATTTCCACTCAGGAATCGGTAAGGGCTGCAGCAACCCTCCTGGTCTCTGATGCTCGGCTTTAACCTGCTGGCATGTCATGCATCTAGCCACATACTCAGCCACATCTCTTTTCATACCGGGCCACCAGAAGTGACTCCTCAAACAGTGATACATCTTTGTTATCCCGGGATGCACTGCATACCTCGAACGGTGCGCCTCATCAAGAACACATCTGCGCACGTCTTCCTCAGTCGGGACATAGAGTCTGCCTCTGAATCTGACGGTACCATCATCCCACAACTCAACCTCAGACCTCTGGAGAATCTGTGGTAACTCAGCATCTGCCCTCTGAGCCTCAATCACAGCATGGTACACAGCCGGCCTCACAGTCAAGCTGACAAGTACTGCTCTATCCTCTTCACGTGGAACCCTAAAGGAGGATTCCACCACCTGCTCGAACAATTTCCACTCCCGAATCATAAGGTATGACATGACCGTCTTCCGACTCAAAGCGTCTGCCACCACATTCGCTTTGCCCGGATGATAGGAAAGGTCAAAGTCATAATCCTTAATAAACTCCATCCACCTCCGCTGCCTCAGGTTCAGGTTTCTCTGAGTAAACACATACTTCAAGCTCTTGTGATCGGTGAAAACCTGAAATTTCTCTCCATATAAGTAATGCCTCCAAATCTTAAGTGCAAACACCACAGCTGCAAGCTCCAAATCATGAGTAGGATAGTTCTCCTCATGCCTCTTCAGCTGCCGAGAAGCATAAGCAACTACCCTGCCATGCTGCATAAGGACTGCTCCCAAACCTCGACGGGACGCATCTGAGTAAACCACAAATCCACCTGACCCAGATGGAAGCACCAGCACTGGGGCTGACGTGAGGCGAGTCTTTAGCTCAATAAAACTCTACTCACAATCCTCAGTCCACACAAAACGAACTCCCTTTCGAGTCAACCTCGACAAGGGGGCCGCTATCGAAGAAAATCCCTGAACAAACCGCCTGTAATAACCGGCAAGCCCCAGAAAGCTCCTGATCTCAGTCACTGAAGTCGGTCTGCTCCAGTCCATCACTGCCTCTATCTTAGCTGGATCCACTGCGATGCCTTCACCAGAAATAACGTGCCCAAGGAAGTGCACCTCGTTTAGCCAAAATTCACATTTGCTGAACTTGGCATAAAGTTGGTGCTCTCTCAGGACCTGCAACACTGCCCGAAGATGAGCAGCGTGCTCTTCCTCAGAAGAAGAATAGATCAGAATATCATCAACAAACACAACTACAAACTGGTCCAGGTAGGTCCTAAAGACTCGGTTCATCAGATCCATAAAGGCTGACGGAGCATTGGTTAAGCCGAAGGGCATAACCAAAAACTCATAATGCCCATACCGAGTCCTGAAAGCCGTCTTACTAACATCCACATCCCTGATTCTCATCTGATAGTATCCAGATCTCAGATCGATCTTGGAAAACACACTCGCCGTCTGCAGCTGATCCATCAAATCATCGATTCTAGGAAGCGGGTACTTATTCTTTATTGTCACCTGGTTCAGCTGCCTATAATCGATGCACAGTCTCAAAGAACCATCCTTCTTTCTGACAAACAGAACTGGAGCACCCCATGGAGATGTACTGGGACGAATGAATCCCTAATCCAGCAACTCCTGCAATTGCGCCTTCAACTCAGCGAGTTCGGCTGGTGCCATCCGATACGGGGCCTTAGACAAAGGCGCCGTACCTGGTGCAAGCTCGATGGTAAACTCGACCTCTCGCTGAGGAGGAAGGCCAGGCAGCTCCTCAGGAAATACATCGACGAAATCACAAACAACAGGCACCTCCCAGGGACTGGGACTAGCACAGACATCAGAAACAACGACAGAGGCTAAGAAAGCCTCGCAGCCACCAGCAAGCAACCTCCGTGCCTTAAAGGCAGAAATGAGAATACCTCGAGAAGAAAGCCTAATACCTTGGAAGAAGAAGGTCGGGATGTCTGGAATAGAGAAGCGCACCCTCTTCCTGTGGCAGTCCACCTCCGCATAAAAGGCTTCCAACCAATCCATACCCAGGATGATATCAAAATCACGGATAGCAAGTACAATCAACTGGGCAGGTAGCACATGACCCTCAATGGTCAAGGGAACATTCCTCAAACAATTATAAGATATCATGAAGTCTCCAGAAGGAACCTCAACCATCAGACCATCAGACAACTCATCAACGGGTGCAGAAAGAATATCTAGGAACTGCTCGGAAATAAAAGAATGCGAAGCACCTGAATCGATCAACACATGCGCAGAGTTCCCAAGGACAGAGAGTGTACCTTCCACCAAGTTGGACGCGCGAGCCTCCCTCCTGGTGATAGCTAGAACTCTCCCCTGAGTCCTCGGCTTCTTCTGATCGCCATGACCCTGCCCCCGACTATGCCCCTGCGGGCACTGCCTCGCCAGATGGCCCTGTTGGCCGCAAGTAAAACACCTCCTGGGAAGAGTGGGACACTGAGTCCCGCCATGAGCACCACCACATTGTTGACAAACTGCCGGAAGCCTCTGAGCTGGCTCCTGCTGTGCACTGGACGCTGACTGACTCTGCTGACCATGCCTGGGCCTGCTGCTGCCGCTGCTGCCACTACTGCTGCCACCACCCCTGAAGAATCTCCTGAATCGGGAGCCGAGAGAAGACGATCCCGATCCGACAGAAGGAGCCGGTGCCGTAGCCTTACCCCTGCCTCGCGCTGGCCCCTGAATAGTCTGCCCTCTATCCCGGGCCGACTGGTTCTGCTGAGCCTCTACAGCTGCTGCACGCCTAACTGCTGACGCCAAGTCTGTACAACAATGGGACGCCACGAAGTTCCTCAAACTGAGCCTAAGCCCATCCACAAACCTCTCCGTGCGACGCACCTCGTCCCCAGATATAAAAGGCACGAATCATCCCAGCGAAACAAACTTCGCCTCGTACTCAAGTACCGTCATACTCCCCTGCGTCAGATCCATAAACTCCCTCTCCTTGGCTCGCTGGACATGTCTAGGGAAATATTGTGCATTGAACTCCTTGACAAAGATCTCCCAAGAAATTTCCCTAAGACTCCTGTCCCCATAAGACAACTCTTCAGTGTGGTCCACCAGTCATAGGCGCTATCCTTCAGCATGAAGGTAGCCAGTGGGGTCCTCTCTACTGCTGCATAGTCCATAGTATCAAAAGTCTTCTCAATCTCTCTAAGCCAATGAATGGCCTCATCAGGGTCGGGACGACCGGTGAAGTGAGGTGGCCTCAGCTTCAAGAACCTCTCAAGTGTAGCTGTGGTCCCTCCCCGAGTACTAGAACCCTCGCTAGGATCTCGAGTCTGATATCGAGCCACAGTATCCATCATGGCCTCCATAAACTGCTCAACACTCGGCCTCCCTGCCTCGGACCCACTAGGGACATCTCCCCGCTCTCGAATAACTGGCATCCTCTTCCTGGGAGCCATTTACTCGCCCATAATTACAAAATCAAAAGTTCTAATTAGAGTCCTAAAACCTATGCTACCGCCGTGCCTGTACGGGATAATGTATTTATTTGCCGAATTTCCAACATTTAACCTAGTTATTTATTTATTTGCCAGACCGTATCCTCTGATACCAACTGTAACGACCCGCCACCCTATAATCGGGGATCCGATTACTAAATGGGTACCGAATCATTAATTTGGGACCAAACCAGGATCTAGTAAGTCTGGGAAATAAATAATAAACTAAGCTAAACATTCACATCGCATTGAATTGAAATAAAAGTGCAGGAATTAAAATTATTACAATGCGACTCGATACAGCAAATAATTACATTCTCCAACAGAAGGAAATAATTAAACATACAGGCCAAAGATAAATAACAACTACATCGGGGCATACCCCGGAACAACCGCTGAAGGCACACCACACCCGGCCGCACACGCCGCTCTAAGTCTGCTGGGAGTCCTCACCTGAAAACTGCAGGGGTGAGTCTCAAGACAAGACTCAGTAGGGATCCTTCGATCCCCACTGCCCACGCACACACCCACAAGTGTAAAGTACAGCTAACAGTAAGGTAACAAGTGTAGTGGCAGGTACGATATCTAATTCTCTACGTGAGAACACATGCAGTCGAAATATAATAATCATGCACATTCTAAACCAACCGTTAGAAAACCCACAACTGCCGTCTCGATAGAACTCGCCGACCGTACAAACAACGGTGAGAAAAACCTCGACCCGCTGAGACCAAGGAGTAGCCCCTCGGATAGCACGCTCGCTACTCCGGCCCAACTGGCTCAGGTGACTACCCCTTCCCTCAGCATGAGTGACTCTCCGAATGTACCACTCCGACACCGGTACTAGCGGACCCCGGGGTTCACCAGGTGACCCTCTCTCACTAGGCGTCACCCCGCCCACGCCCCCACCGGCGCTGTGCTCACGCCCCCACCAGCACAGGGTGATAAAGTGCTACAATGTCACTCCAGGTCCACAGTAACTGAAAACCCAACACAGTGCGATCCGGTCACGTGAAAAGCCCGCGATCGCATAACACACATAGAACCATCCGATCATGAGGAATCCATCTCTATCGGGTGCACTAAAACATGTGCTAACCAACTATCTAGCAGTATGAACACGTTTTACTGGCATGAATTAGTGAGATTCTGTCTTGAATCGCGTCAACCGAGGTCGACGCCATTCAAGCTCCATGTACAGGTTCATATAAATCAGTCTTCAGAATCTGGCCTTAAAAGGCGTCGACACCAGTGGTCGCCTTTTAAAAGGCGTCGACATCCTCAGACGCCATTCAACACGGAAATCCGGAAATTCCAAGGCCTTATTCAGGAGATTTCTGCCGTTAAAACGCGTCTTGGGTTCCTGACGCCATTCAAAAACGCGTCGTTTACCCCCGACGTCTTTTAGCCATAGAATCCCCAACCTGGCAGACTTTCTGTCAGTCGATTCCTGTCTAAAAGGCGTCGTGATGGCCCGACGCCCTTCAAAAAGGCGTCGTCCATGCACGACGTCTTTCAACCCCAGGAACTAGAACCGCCCTAAGCCCGAGGGCTCTCTTTCAACCCCAAATAACCCCAAAAATCATCCAAAATGGAGGGAAACGAGGAGCAATACCATCCATAGGCGAACACCCTCATAGAAATCCTAAACATGCTCATTCTAACCCCCGAAACCAAAGATCTACCACATGCATAAACGAGGAAAACATGATTTTAAACACAACGCTATGGGGAACGTCACCCTACCGGACATTCGAACGCCTCCGAGCTTCAAGCCGTCCGCCTGTCTCGCCCCACGCCGCCGCCGGTACCGCCGAGGTCATCCTAGCCCCACCGTGACGTCGGCCGCCGTCCGGAGAGTAGAACGCCGCAGTGGAAGTGGAGGTGGTAGGGGTAGGAGCTAGGTAGAGGATGGTGTGGAGGGAGAGGTGAAATGGTGGGAAGAAAAGAGGGAGGAGGAGGGGGTCGCCGCCGGTCACCGGAGGAGGAGGAGGAGAGAAGGAGAGTAGGAGAAAATGAGGGAAAGAAGGAGGGCTCGCGGGGTTAACCAGAGACTGGTTAAAACGCGTCGACATCTACGGACGCCTATCAGGTGACATGACGGCCGCTCTGACAAGATTCTGAAACGCGTCGTCCTACACAGACGCCATTCAGACAACTTGTCAGGGCCGTACTCTGACACACCCAGAGTCGCAGTCTGAAAGGCGTCGACCCCACGGACGCCGTTCAGACGACCTGACAGGGCCGTACTCTCGCGGCCCAAGGTCAGTCCACGTGGCACCCACGTGGCAGAACCTGAAACGCGTCTGCCACGGTGGACGCCGTTTAAAACGCGTCTCGAGGTCCTGACGCGATTCAACTCAGAACCTCCGCCCCTCACAAGGGCTAGAACAACGGGGGTCCGACCCGAAAATCGGATCCGAAAGTCTCGATCCTTACAAACTAAATGTGGATGTGTAGGATGCATGGGACGCTACGATTATTGACCTCCGGGCTCGCCTCTACAATGTAGAGCAACAGCTCGGCTAGGCCCACACTGACCTCGACACCCTAGTATGCATGCAAACTTTATCCTACATGTATGTTTTGTAGTTTAGGAGTTTAACCACTGATGATAAACGTCTCTATTTCAATGTGCCACCTACACTTAGGCTACCCAACTTGCTCCAGACACGACAGGCGCTTCTTCCTCTGCTGCCCCTCCATCATCAGCAATTGCCACACTTCAGGAGCAGCTGGCCAGCGCCATCCTCCGAGCGTCCCTTGCGGAAGAGGATCGCTCTACCCAAGTAAGTTCTCATCTCAAACACTATATTCAATTCATTTGCGAACACAACAATCATTCAAAATGCACATGAATCCATATTCAATTTATTAACCATGGGGATGATTCTCAATTATCAGGTGGCTAAGCTGCACGAGGCCCTCTGCAAGGCCGAGGAGGAGGCGGAGCGAGCGAGAGGTGATGCCACATGGGCACAGGAGGAGGCCCGACTGATTTAGGAGGCAGCAGCCTACAAGGACGCTCAGCTGCATGAGCTGGAGGAGCCACTGGCATGGCAGCATACTAGAGACCTCTCTCGGGAGCTGACGAGACTCCAGTTACGACTAGATATTATGGAGGAGGAAAGGAGCAAGGAGTGGGAAGAGAGGAGGAAGGCTGAGGCCGAGATTACTACACTTTGGGTGCAGCTCGGGATCACTAAGCACGAGCGGCGTAGCATAGAAGAGCGTTACTAGTGCGCCCGCCAGCAAGCGAGGGTGGTCATTATTGTGTCTTCACCAGGAGCGTCACAGTGTCCTCAGCCCATGCATAGCCGAGCGTGATGGGTCCACCTCCACTGCCAGTCCGAGGTCTAGATGTTCATGATGAGGCCCAGAGTCAGCTTGACGAGGGTCATGGCGAGAGTCAGCCATGATCTTATCTTGTTATGATAACATGATGATGTGATGGTGTGACATTTTAAGTCATGATTTACAAAAATCATGGAGTTTTTGATATATATATATATATATATATATAATTAGACAGTTTATGTATGAATGTTTCGATATGATACTATGGATGACTTGTTTCTTTGCATGTCTTTAGTTGTGTGCTTGTGCCCTGTAAACCACTTGAACAAACTAATTAGTATATATGTTCTGGCTTGGCCCCCTGCCCAATAAAATCTCGTCTGATTAACCCGTATTTTCAAAGATAGATCTTCGATCAGGATATCATCGATTAAGGATTAAAGAAAAAGATATTTCCAAAACAGCATTTCGAACCAGGTACGGGCACTATGAATTTCTAGTCATGCCTTTTGGTTTAACTAATGCCCATGTAGCTTTTATGGATTCAATGAACCCAGTGTTCAAACCGTACTTGGATCATTTTGTAGTAGTATTTATAGATGATGTCCTGATATACTCTCCTAGTGAGGAAGCATACATGGAACACCTCAAGATTATTTTGGAAACTCTGAGAACTTGGAAACTATATGCCAAATTTAGCAAGTGTGAGTTCTGGTTACAACAAATTCAATTCATTGGCCATGTTATTTCTAAAGAAAGTATAGTTGTTGATCTAGTCAAGATTTAAGCTATACTTAGTTGGGAAGTACCCAAGACTCCAACTAAAGTTCGGAGTTTTCTAGGTATAGCTGGATACTACCGACGCTTTATAGAAGGGTTTGCTACTCTAGCAGCCCCTCTTACTAAGCTAACCCCAGAAAGGGGTAAGATTTTTGTGGATAGAAGAATGTGAAAGAAGCTTTCAAAAGCTAAAGAAAGATTAACTATGGCTCTAGTCCTTGCCCTACCTAGTGGAACTGAAGGTTTTGTCATTTATACTGATGCCTCAAGACAGGGTATCCAATGTGTGCTTATGCAACATGGTAATTGCTTATGCATCTCGCCAACTAAAGGATCATGAGCTAAATTATCCCACCCATGATCTTGAATTAGCAATAGTAGTTCATGCACTCAAAACATAGAGGCATTACTTATATGGAGTGAAATTTCAAGTCTTCATAAATCACCAGAGCCTTAAATATATTTTCTCTCAGAAAGAGCTCAATCTTAAACAGAGGCGTTGGGTAGAATTCCTAAAAGATTATGAGTTTGAATTGAATTAGTGGCCGATGCCCTCAGTAGGAAACGGCTGATGATGATAAGAGATTGGAAGATGATTGAGGAAGTTATTGCCTCCTAATCTTAGTTATCCATCCAATTTGCCATTGTGGAAAAGATCTTTGAAGATAGAATGACCTTAAGTTGCAAGAATTGACTGATAAGCCCGGATTTAAAACAAATAATCGTAGCGTGATATATTTCCAAGATAGATTATGCGTTCCAGAGGACCAATAATTAAGAAAGGAACTTTTGACTAAAGCTCATAGGTCAAGGTTCACTATTCATCCTAAAGTACCAAGATGTTTCAAGATATGAAGCGTAGCTTCTAATGGCCAGGTATGAAGAAAGATATTACTGATTTTGTTTCTAAATGCCTGGTATGTCAGCAAGCTAAGACAGAACATCAGAGACCCTCTGGACTACTCTAAAAGTTAGAAATTTCAGACTAAAAATGGGAACATATCACTATGGACTTTATCGTGGGTCTACCCCCATCAGCATGTGGACATGATGCCATCTGGGTAATTGTGGACATCTTCACAAATCTGCCCATTTCTTGTCAATCAAGATTAAACAATCAGTAGAAAATTTGATCAAGCTATACATAGACTATCACTAAGTTGCATGGGGTTCCTAAGTCAATTATCTCCGACAGAGACTTTAGATTCACTTCCAGAATATAGAAGAGTCTCCAAGAAGCTTTAGGCACTCAATTAAAGTTTAGTACTGCCTTTCATTCTAAGACTAATGGTCAGTCAGAAAGAACTATCCAGACTCTAGAAGACATACTGAGAGCATGTAGTTTGGATTGGAGGGGATATTGGGATAAAAACTTACTGTTGGTCTTCATGACCCATCCCATGTCATAGATTATGGCGAGCTCCAGATCCAACCAAATTTGAGTAATGAAGAACAGCTAGTGCAAATTTTAGACTTCAAGACAAAGGAACTCAGAAATAAGAAAATTTCCTTGGTAAAAATTCTATGGAGGAATCAGTCAATCGAAGAAGCTACTTGGGAATTGGAAGAAGAAATGAGGAGGAAATACCCACATCTTTTCGGTAAGATCCTCACTATATTAAGGCAATTTATTTAGTTAGATTTAAAATTCGAGGACAAATTTTGTTTAACGGGGAGAGGATGTAAGGACCTACAAACTATACTTAATGAAAAGTTTACTTATAATTTTAAAAACTTTATGGTACAATTAGATGGTAATAGGTTTTACTAACATATACATAATTATGAAAATGGTATATTCGTAAATACTTAAAAAGCATAAACACAATTATGAAAAGTTCATGTCTTATGATAAAATAGTTGATTTTATAGGGTCTTAAGGGAAATTTTTAAGGTCTCTAGATATGTCCTCAAATCGCTAAAAAGGGTAAAATTCAGTGAAGAAGTGTTGAATGCAAGTATAAAGCTAATAATAGAAAAATATAGGACTAAAATGTAAAAGTACAGGTTATTGGTAAAAGTTAAGGATACAAATAAGGATGCTGGTATGGTAAAAGATAAGAAAATTGGTAAGGTTTATTAGCCCTTACGTAAGGATATTGGTAAAGGATAAAAGAGGTAAGGTTACTTAGTTCTTAAGTAAGGACACATGTCAATAATCCAAGAGGGTCTTTAAGGGACACTTGTCCCCATCTCAAGGCCTACCCACCACTATAAATAGGTTGGTTGCCCCCTCCCATACCATTCCATCCTCTTCTCCAATGCCAAGGAGAGAGAGAGAGAGAGAGAGAGAGAAAGAGAGAGAGAGATTTAGAAAGAGAACGGGAGTTGTCTGCGAGGTTCTTCGCACGCGTGAGGAGGCTTAGAGGGTGGGGTAAGGAGGTTCCTGCCGTACCTAAGCAAGCTTTTGATTAAAGTCTTACATGGTCTTTTTTCCATGGTTATTTTCCTACCACAAACGTCCTATTTTCAAAATATATATTTTCCTACAAATTTAAGTATATGCCACTAAGCCAACATGTTGTTAAAATGACATAAGAGCCTATCTGAACACCTAATCCACAAACCCCGTCCTATAAGTCTCCCATGTTAAAATCAAACAAGCTTATGGACAGTGCCACCTTAAGAGTCCATGCGTTTGAATCATACAAGCATCCTCCTTATGAGGCAGACATTAAGTAAAAAGACGCATGAAACCCGAGGCAAATAGGTAAAATCCTTGCTACGGTTCTCCTGGTCTAGGTAGGACAGGGGGTCCCCCTATTGCGTAGTGGAAGCACCAGTGGGCATTTGCCTTACCGTTGGCTGCATGTCATGTAAAACCTCCTCATGTTGTGATTTGGATGCATGCCCGTTAAACAAGTGGTAAGATTCATGCTGTAACGACCTGCCACCCTATAATCGGGGATCCGATTACTAAATGGGTACCGAATCATTAATTTGGAACCAAACCAGGATCTAGCAAGTCTGGAAAATAAATAATAAACTAAGCTAAACATTCACATCGCATTGAATTGAAATGAAAGTGCAGGAATTAAAATTATTACAATGCGACTCGATACAGCAAATAATTACATACTCCAACTGAAAAGAAATAATTAAACATACAGGTCAAAAATAAATAACAACTACATCGGGGCATACCCCGGAACAACCGCTGAAGGCGCTCAACACGCGGCCGCACACGCCGCTCTAGGTCTGCTGGGAGTCCTAACCTGAAAACCGCAGGGGTGAGTCTCAAAACAAGACTCAGTAGGGATCCTTCGATCCCCACTGCCCACGCACACACCCAAAAGTGCAAAGTACAGCTAACGGTAAAGTAATGAGCACAGTTGTAAGTACAATTCCTAGTTCTCAACGTGGAATCACATGCAATCGAAAATATAATAAACATGCATATTCTAAACCAGCCGACTAGGGAATCCACAGCTGCCGTCTCGGTAGAGCTCGCCAACCACACAAACAACGGTGGGAAAACCTCGACCCGCTGAGGCCAAGCAGTAACCCCTCGGATAGCACACTAGCTACTCCGGCCCAACCGGCTCAGGTGGCTACTCCTTCCCTCCGCATGAGTGACTCTCCGAATGTACCACTCCGACACCGGTACTAGCTGACCCCGGGGTTCACCAGGTGACCCTCTCTCACTAGGCGTCACCCCGCCCACGCCCCCATCGGCGCTGTGCTCACGCCCCCACCAGCACAGGGTGATAAAGCGCTACAATGTCACTCTAGGTCCACAGTAACACAAAACCCAGCATAGTACGATCCGGTTACGTGAAAAGTCCGCAATCGCATAACACACATGTAGCATCGTCCGGTCATGAAGAATCTATCTCTACCGGGTACACTAAAACATGCACTAACCATCCGACTAACAATATGAACACATTTTACTAGCATGAATTAGTGAGGTTCTGTCTTGAATCGCGTCGCCCAAGGCCGATGCCATTCAAGCTCCATGTATAGGTTCATGTAAAACAGTCTTCAGAATCAGGCCCTAAAAGGCGTCGACACCAGTGGTCGCCTTTCAAAAGGCGTCGACATCCTCAGGCGCCATTTAGCACAGAAATCCAGAAATTTCCAAAGAAATTACCCAGGGGATTTCTGCCTTAAAAGGCGTCATGGCTGCCCGACGCTATTCAAAATGCGTCGCCCACCCATGACGTCTTTTAGTCCCAGAATCCCGAACAGGCAGACTCTCAGTCAGGCGATTCCTGTCTAAAAGGCGTCGTGATGGCCCGACGCCATTCAAAAAGGCGTCGTCCAGGCACGACGTCTTACAACCCCAGGAACCAGTCTGCCATGAGCCCGAGGGCTCCCTTTTCAACCCAAACAACTCCAAAATCACTCAAAAACAGAGAAGAAAGAGGGGCAATACAATCCATAGGAAATCACGTTCATGGCAAATCCCCCATATCATCAAAAGAACACCTAAACATGCTCATTCTACCCCCCAAAACCAAAGATCCATAACATGCTTAAACGGGGAAAAACATTGTTTAAACACGATGCTATGGGAACCGTCACCCTACCGGACACTCGAACTCCTCCAAGCTTCAAGCCGTCCACCCTTCTCGCCCCACGCCGCCGCCGGTACCACCGTGGTCGTCCTTGCTCCACCGTGACGTCGGCCGCCGTCCGGAGAGTAGAACGCCGCAGTGGAGGTGGAGGTGGTAGTGGTAGGAGCGAGGTAGAGGATGGAGTGGAGGGAAAGGTGAAATGGTGGAAGGAAAAGAGGGAGGAGGAGGATCGCCGCCGAGTTCGCCGGAGGGGAAAGAGAGAAAGGGAGAAGGAGAAAATGAGGGAAAGAAGGAGGGCTCGCGGGGTTAACCAGAGGCTGGTTAAAACGCGTCGACATCCACGGACGCCTATCAGGTGATATGACGGCCGCTCTGACAAGTTTCTGAAACGCGTCGATCGAGGCAGACGCCGTTCAGCCGACATGTCGGGGCCGTACTCTGACACACCCAGAGTCGCAGTCTGAAAGGCGTCGTCCTACGTGGACGCCGTTCAGACGACTTGACAGGGCCGTACACTTCGCGGCCCAAAGCCAGCCCACGTGGCACCCACGTGGCAGAACCTAAAACGCGTCTGCAACGGTGGACGTCGTTTAAACCGCGTCGAGCCCGCTCGACGCGAAACAACACAGAGTTCCAGACCCCACTAGGGCAAGAACTACAGGGTCCGACCCCGAAAACTGAATCCAAAAGCCTCAGTCCTTACATTCTCCCCCCCTTAAAAAAAGAATTTCGCCCCCGAAATTGACCGCTAGAATTAACAAGGTCAAAACAGGGATACAAGTTCACAAGGAAACTTACGAAAAGAGGTAAGGGAACTGTTCCCGCATCTCATCCTCTCGCTCCCAGGTTGCCTCACCTCCGGAGCGATACTGCCAAATCACCTTGACCAAAGGTACAATCTTGTTTCGCAGGACCTGTTCTCTGCGATCCTCAATACGAACAGGATACTCTGGAAAGGACAGGTCCTCAGCGACCTCCAACTCTGAAAAATCCAACACATGAGACGGATCCTGAACATACTTTCTCAGCAAGGAAACACGGAACACATCGTGCACTCCTGCAAGACTGGGCGGCAAGGCCAGCTGATACGCGGTTTCCCCAATTCGAGCAAGAATGGGAAAAGGCCCAATATATCGCGGACTCAGCTTGTAACGACCCGCCATCCTATGACCGGAGATCCGGTCACTAAATGGATGTCGGCCCATTAACTGCGGGTTCACACCCGGATCTCACACAACACATCTGGAGGAGTAAGTGCTAAACAAGGCTAAATATGACAATCACACGGACTACAAAGGTATAACAAGTGCGCAGCAAGGAAAGTAATAATGTCCGTATACAGTCCAACAATAATTACATGTCCAACAATTAAATAAGTACAGGCATAAGGAAAGTACAACAACATCGGGGCATACCCCGGAACTAAGACAGCTGCTGGTCCGCACACCAAGAAGACACCACGCTTCCGCTGCGCCACGAGGTCCACACCTGAAACCGCAGGGAGTGAGCCACACCATAAATGGGCTTAGTAGGGATCATCCGATCCCCTGCCTCCCACTCACACACCCACAAGTGCAACAACAGGAATATATGGCAATTAAGTAAAGCAGTAAACATAGCACTCAACCTGATAGGAACCGTACGATAAGCAGTGTAACAAGAACAGCACCAAGTAACCCGAAGAACCCAACACAAAGTCACGTCTCACAGTCAAAGTCCACGAAGCGACTGAACCACACTGTCGACCGAAGTCAAACGTCGCCTCCCAACACTACCACCACTGCTCACGCCTGTCCACCCCTACAGTGTTCCGGGGCACTGTAGGGTGAGGCAGTGAGCTAAACTAGGACTAGCTGGACTCAGTGTACCGCCACTGCCAGCTACGTGTGCACACAAGCAGTCTAGACTACTGTCCTACCGTCCGGATTGCCTCCACGCTAGGCCTCAGCGCTTCAGGAGGGCCCTGGGGACCGGCGAACCCCCGTCAAGCCGAAGCTACAGGAACTACCCACAAACCCAACTCTCCCGGGCTGCGTCAGGCCAAAGGGCTAAGGGTACCACTCGTAACCTTGATCAAAGGTCACATCAGGCCCGATGGCTAAAGGGTAAACCAACTCCCACCAGTAACACCACCAGCTCCACAGCAAGAAACACGCCAGAAGCTGTCACGACAACTAAAGGAAATCCCGACCTGCTGAGACCAAACAGCAACCCCTCGGATAGCACACCAGCTACTCCGGCCCGACGGGCTCAAGGTGGTTCTGCTTCCCTCAGCCAAAGGTAAAACACAACAAGCACCCCTCCTCACAGACACCATGGCCCTTCTCCCATCAGCCCATGGTGACAAACGGAAACCACAGTCATTCCGAATCCATATTCGTACAAGCACACACACACAACATGATTCCATTCGTACAGTAAACCTCCGTCTCAGCGTACAGTTGAAGCACACACACATAGATGATGAAATCTCATTCATGCAGAAGTCCTCAGTCTCAATATACAACTCAAAGCATGCATCTGAACCATCCCCCCGTGAAATATACATGAAATAACAGGATTTAAGCATTTCTGTCTTGAATCGCGTCGACCAAGGTCGACGCCATTCAAGACCCTCAGACAGGTTTATTAAAAGCCAGATTATCCCTTAAAACGCGTCCACCAGTGAAGCCGCCGTTTAAAACGCGTCAGGGTCGCCAGACGCCATTCAACCCAGAAATCCAGATTGCAGAACCCTTAAACGGGGGCATTTCCTGCCTAAATGCCGTCATGATGGCCCGACGTCCTTCTGAAAGGCGTCGTCCATCCATGACGTCATTTAGCGCCAGAACCCCTAATTCGGGAAACCTCAAACAGGGAGGTTTCTGCCCTAAAACGTGTCGTACTGACCCGACGTCTTTCGGAAAGGCGTCGACCAGTCACGACGCCATTTAGCGCCAGAAACCAGGTTTCCTGGTTCGAACCGAGGGTTTCTCCCTTAATCCCAAGCACCTCGAAAAGCCCCAAAACCAAAGGGGGAAGAAGAGAAATCCAACCATCACAAGCATGCTACGAAACCACGTTCACAAGCACCGCCATTCCCACAAGGAATCCCCCTAAACATGCTCAATCTAGCCCCAAACACGTCACGTCACGCCAAGAAACATACGAGCAACACATGCAAGGTTCGTCCCCCTACCGGTTCTTGAACTCCTCCAAGTTCCTCGCCGCCGACCCGCCGCACCGCAGACCGCCGCCGGTACCCTCGAGGACGCCGCCACTCCGCCGGGACGTCGGCCGCCGTCCGGAGAAGGGAACGCCGCGAAGGAGGTGGTGGAGGTAGAGGTGAGAGGTAGGGAGGCTATGGAGTGATGGAAGAGGAAGAAGAGGAAGGGAAGGGGAAGAAGAGCGTCGGAGAGGGCGAGGAGAGAGAGAGTGAAGGTGAGAATGAGGGAAAGAAGGGGAGGCTCGCGGGGTCAATCCGAAACCAACTGAAACGCGTCGATCGAGGCAGACGCCTGTCAGTCTGACAGGACGGCCGTACTGACAGCAGTCTGAAACGCGTCACCCTCCACGGACGCCGTTCAGACGACAGGACAGGCCCTACTGACAACGCTCTGGCGCCACATCCTGACATCGCAGAGGTCACAGTCTGAATCGCGTCGACCAACATGGACGCCGTTCAGTCGATGTGACCGGGGCCGTACGCTCGCGGCCCGAAACCCGCCCACGTGGCGCACACGTGGCACAACACCCCGCAGACCTAAATGGCGTCCACACAACCTGACGCCTTTTGAAAGGCGTCGAGCAGTGCTGACGCCATTCAGCCAGAAATCTCAAGACCCCTCCAGGGTCCAAACCAGGGGATCCGGCCCGAACCCGACCCGAATACTGAACCCGAAACCTCAGTCCTTACACAGCCTGCCTCGCTTCCCGAATCTCATCACACCCTTGGAGGGTGAGACTCGGAGAAACACGTGGTCCCCAACTTCAAACTCAAGTGGTGTCCGTCGGACATCTGCATAACTTTTCTGCCTACTCTGAGCTACGGTCAATCTCTGCCGAACTGTCCTGGCAATCTCAGCACACTGCTGCACTAACTCTGGTCGCGCTATCTGTCTTTCACCGATCTCGGACCAACACACCGGAGATCGACACGGTCGCCCATACAAAGCCTCATAAGGCGCCATGCCGATACTGGAATGGTAACTGTTGTTGTAGGCAAATTCCACTGTGGACAAATGCTGCTCCCAAGAACCTCCCCAATCAAGGCAACATGCCCTGAGCATATCCTCCAAGGTCTGAATGGTTCTCTCTGACTGCCCGTCTGTCTCGGGATGGTAGGCCGAGCTGAAAGCCAGCTGAGTGCCCAATGCCTGCTGAAAGCTCTTCCAGAACCTGGAAGTAAACCTCGGATCTCGATCTGATACAATGGACAAAGGCACCCCGTGCAGAGAGATGATCCGGTCTACAAACAACTTTGCCAGCTTGCCGACCGACCAGTCCTTCCTAATAGCTAGGAAGTGTGCCGACTTGGTCAGCCGATCAACGATGACCCAGATGGCGTCTCTCCTGCTAGGGGATGCAGGCAATCCCATCACAAAGTCCATCGTCACGTGCTCCCATTTCCACTCTGGAATCGGCAAGGGCTGCAGCAATCCTCCAGGTCTCTGATGCTCGGCTTTAACCTGCTGACAAGTCATACATCTAGCCACATATTCAGCCACATCTTTCTTCATACCGGGCCACCAGAAGTGTCTCCTCAAACAATGATACATCTTCGTTGTCCCTGGATGCACTGCATATCTCGAACGGTGCGCCTCATCAAGAACACATCTGCACACGTCCTCCTCAGTCGGGACATAAAGTCTGCCTCTGAACCTGACAGTACCGTCATCCCATAATTCCACCTCTGACCTCTGGAGAATCTGTGGTAACTCAGCATCTGCCCTCTGAGCCTCAATCACAGCATGATACATAGCTGGTCTCACAGTCAAACTGACCAGCACGGCTCTGCCATCTTCACGTGGAACCCTAAAGGAAGATTCCACCACCTGCTCGAACAATTTCCACTCTCGAACCATAAGGTATGACATGACCGTCTTCCGACTCAAGGCGTCTGCCACTACATTAGCCTTGCCCGGATGATAAGAAAGGTCAAAGTCATAATCCTTGATAAACTCCATCCACCTCCGCTGCCTCAGATTCAGGTCTCTCTGAGTGAACACATATTTCAAGCTCTTGTGATCGGTGAAAACCTGAAATTTCTCTCCATATAAGTAAAGCCTCCAAATCTTAAGTGCAAACACCACAGCTGCAAGCTCCAAATCATGAGTAGGATAGTTCTCCTCATGCCTCTTCAGCTGCCGAGAAGCATAAGCAACTACCCTGCCATGCTGCATAAGGACTGCTCCCAAACCTCGACGGGACGCATCTGAGTAAACCACAAATCCACCTGACCCAGATGGAAGCACCAGCACTGGGGCTGACGTGAGGCGAGTCTTTAGCTCAATAAAACTCTACTCACAATCCTCAGTCCACACAAAACGAACTCCCTTTCGAGTCAACCTCGACAAGGGGGCCGCTATCGAAGAAAATCCCTGAACAAACCGCCTGTAATAACCAGCAAGCCCCAGAAAGCTCCTGATCTCAGTCACTGAAGTCGGCCTGCTCCAATCTATCACCGCCTCGATTTTCGCTGGATCCACCGCGATGCCCTTACCAGAAATGACATGCCCAAGGAAGTGCACCTTGTCTAGCCAGAATTCGCATTTGCTGAACTTGGCATAGAGTTGGTGCTCCCTTAGGACCTGAAACACCACCCGAAGATGAGTGGCGTGCTCTTCCTCAGAAGAAGAATATATCAAAATATCATCAACAAATACTACTACAAACTGATCCAAGTAGATCCTGAAGACTCTGTTCATCAGATCCATAAAGGCCGCCGGAGCATTGGTCAAGCCGAAGGGCATAACCAAAAACTCATAATGTCCATACCGAGTCATGAAAGCCGTCTTGCTAACATCAACTTCCCGGATCCTCATCTGATAATATCCAGATCTCAGGTCGATCTTGGAAAACACCTTCGCGGACTGCAGCTGATCCAACAAATCATCGATCCTTGGAAGCGGGTACTTATTCTTTATTGTTACCTGGTTCAACTGCCTATAGTCAATGCACAATCTCAAAGAACCATCCTTCTTTCTAACAAACAGAACTGGAGCACCCCATGGAGATGTACTGGGACGAATGAAACCCTTATCCAGCAACTCCTGCAACTGCACCTTCAACTCAGCGAGTTCGGCTGGCGCCATCCGATACGGGGCCTTAGACAAGGGCACCGTACCTGGTGCAAGCTGGATGGTAAACTCGACCTCTCGCTGAGGAGGAAGGCCAGGCAGCTCCTCAGGAAACACATCTACGAAATCACAAACCACGGGCACCTCCCAAGGGCTGGGACTAGAACGGACATCAGAAACAACAACAGAGGCAAGGAAAGCCTCACAGCCACCAGTAAGCAACCTCCGTGCCTTAAAGGCAGAAATGAGAATACCTCGTGAAGAAAGCCTAATACCTTGGAAAAAGAAGGTCGGGATGTCCGGAATAGAGAAGCGCACCCTCTTCCTGTGGCAGTCCACCTCGGCATAAAAGGCTTCCAACCAATCCATACCCAGGATGATATCAAAATCACAAATAGCAAGCACAACCAACTGGGCAGGTAGCACATGACCTTCAATGGTCAAGGGAACATTCCTCAAACAATTATAAGATATCATGAAGTCTCCAGAAGGAACCTCTACCATCAAGCCATCAGCTAACTCATCAACGGGTGCAGAAAGAATATCTAGGAACTGCTCGGAAATGAAAGAATGCGAAGCACCCGAATCAATCAACACATGTGCAGAGTTCCCAAGGACAGAAAGTGTACCTTCCACCAAGTTGGATGCGCGAGCCTCCCTCCTGGTGATAGCTAGAACTCTCCCCTAGGTCCTCGGCTTCTTCTGATCACCTGAACCCTGACCATGCCCCTGCGGGCACTGCCTCGCCAGATGGCCCTGTTGGCCGCAAGTAAAACACCTCCTGGGAAGAGTGGGACACTGAGTCCCGCCATGGGCACCACCACAGTGTTGGCAGACTGCCGGAAGCCTCTGAGCTGGCTCCTGCGGAGCGCTGGACACGGACTGACTCTGCTGACCCTGCCTGGGCCTGTTGCTGCCGCTGCTACCACTACTGCTGCCACCGCCTCGGAAGAATCTCCTGAATCGGGAGCCGAGTGACGACGATCCCGATCCAACCGAAGGAGCCGGTGTCGCTGCCTTACACCTGCCACGCACTGGCCCCTGAGCAGTCAGTCCTCTCTCCCGGGCCGACTGATTCTGCTGAGCCTCTACTGCTGCTGCACACCTAACTGCTGACGCCAAGTCTGTACAACAGTGGGACGCCACGAAGTTCCTTAGACTAAGCCTCAGTCCGTCCACAAACCTCTCCGTACGACGCTCCTCATCCCCAGATATGAAAGGCACGAACCGTCCCAGCGAAACAAACTTCGCCTGATACTCAAGTACCGTCATACTCCCCTGCGTCAGATCCATAAACTCCCTCTCCTTGGCACTCTGAACATGTCTAGGGAAATATTGTGCATTGAACTCCTTAACAAAGGTCTCCCATGAGATTTCCCTAAGACTCCTGTCCTCATAAGACAAACTCTTCAATGTAGTCCACCAGTCATAAGCGCTATCCTTCAGCATGAAGGTAGCCAATGGGGTCCTCTCTACTGCTGGACAGTCCATGGTATCGAATGTCTTCTCAATCTCTCTAAGCCAATGAATGGCCTCATCAGGGTCGGGACGACCGGTGAAGTGAGGTGGCCTCAGCTTCAGTAACCTCTCAAGTGTAGCTGTGGACCCTCCCCGAGCACTAGAACTCTCACTAGGATCTCGCGTCTGATATCTAGCCATAGTGTCCATCATGGCCTCCATAAACTGCTCTACACTCGGCCTCCCTGCATCGGACCCACTAGGGGCATCTCCCCGCTCTCGAATAACCGGCATCCTCTTCCTGGGAGCCATCTACTCGCCTACAATTACAAGATCAAAAGGTTCTAATTAGAGTCCTAAAACCTATGCTATCGCCGTGCCTGTATGGGATAATGTATTTATTTGCCGAACTTACGACATTTAACCTAGTTATTTATTTATTTGCAAGACCGTATGCTCTGATACCAACGGTAACGACCCGCCACCCTATAATCGGGGATCCGATTACTAAATGGGTACCGAATCATTAATTTGGAACCAAACCAGGATCTAGCAAGTCTGGGAAATAAATAATAAACTAAGCTAAACATTCACATCGCATTGAATTGAAATGAAAGTACAGGAATTAAAATTATTACAATGCGACTCGATACAGCAAATAATTACATACTCCAACTGAAAAGAAATAATTAAACATACAGGCCAGAAATAAATAACAACTACATCGGGACATACCCCAGAACAACCGCTGAAGGCGCTCAACACGCGGCCGCACACGCCGCTCTAGGTCTGCTGGGAGTCCTCACCTGAAAACCGCAGGGGTGAGTCTCAAAACAAGACTCAGTAGGGATCCTTCGATCCCCACTGCCCACGCACACACCCACAAGTGCAAAGTACAGCTAACGGTAAAGTAATGAGCACAGTTGTAAGTACAATTCCTAGTTCTCAATGTGGAATCACATGCAATCGAAAATATAATAAACATGCATATTCTAAACCAGCCGACTAGGGAATCCACAACTGCCGTCTCGGTAGAGCTCGCCAACCACACAAACAACGGTGGGAAAACCTCGACCCGCTGAGGCCAAGCAGTAACCCCTCAGATAGCACACTAGCTACTCCGGCCCAACCGGCTCAGGTGGCTACTGCTTCCCTCAGCATGAGTGACTCTCCGAATGTACCACTCCGACACCGGTACTAGCTGACCCCGGGGTTCACCAGGTGACCCTCTCTCACTAGGCGTCACCCCGCCCACGCCCCCACCGGCGCTGTGCTCACGCCCCCACCAGCACAGGGTGATAAAGCGCTACAATGTCACTCCAGGTCCACAGTAACACAAAACCCAGCACAGTACGATCCGGTTACGTGAAAAGTCCGCAATCGCATAACACACATGTAGCATCGTCCGGTCATGAAGAATCTATCTCTACCGGGTACACTAAAACATGCACTAACCATCCGACTAACAATATGAACACATTTTACTGGCATGATTTAGTGAGGTTCTGTCTTGAATCACGTCGCCCAAGGCCGACGGCATTCAAGCTCCATGTACAGGTTCATGTAAAACAGTCTTCAGAATCAGGCCCTAAAAGGCGTCGACACCAGTGGTCGCCTTTCAAAAGGCGTCGACATCCTCAGGCGCCATTTAGCACAGAAATCCAGAAATTTCCAAAGAAATTACCCAGGGGATTTCTACCTTAAAAGGCGTCATGGCTGCCCGACGCTATTCAAAACGCGTCGCCCACCCATGACGTCTTTTAGTCCCATAATCCCGAACTGGCAGACTCTCAGTCAGGCGATTCCTGTCTAAAAGGCATCGTGATGGCCCGACGCCATTCAAAAAGGCGTTGTCCATGCACGACGTCTTACAACCCCAGGAACCAGTCTGCCATGAGCCCGAGGGCTCCCTTTTCAACCCAAACAACTCTAAAATCACTCAAAAACGGAGGAGAAAGAGGGGCAATACAATCCATAGGAAATCACGTTCATGGCAAATCCCCCATATCATCAAAAGAACACCTAAACATGCTCATTCTACCCCCCAAAACCAAAGATCCATAACATGCTTAAACGGGGAAAAACATGGTTTAAACACGATGCTATGGGAACCGTCACCCTACCGGACACTCGAACTCCTCCAAGCTTCAAGCCGTCCACCTTCTCGCCCCACGCCGCCGCCGGTACCACCGTGGTCGTCCTTGCTCCACCGTGACGTCGGCCGCCGTCCGGAGAGTAGAACGCCGCAGTGGAGGTGGAGGTGGTAGTGGTAGGAGCTAGGTAGAGGATGAAGTGGAGGGAAAGGTGAAATGGTGGAAGGAAAAGAGGGAGGAGGAGGATCGCCGCCGAGTTCGCCGGAGGGGAAAGAGAGAAAGGGAGAAGGAGAAAATGAGGGAAAGAAGGAGGGCTCGCGGGGTTAACCAGAGGCTGGTTAAAACGCGTCGACATCCACGGACGCCTATCAGGTGATATGACGGCCTCTCTGACAAGTTTCTGAAACGTGTCGATCGAGGCAGACGCCATTCAGCCGACATGTCAGGGCCGTACTCTGACACACCTAGAGTCGCAGTCTGAAAGGCGTCGTCCTACGTGGACGCCGTTCAGACGACTCGACAGGGCCGTACACTTCGCGGCCCAAAGCCAGCCCACGTGGCCCCCACGTGGCAGAACCTAAAACGCGTCTGCAACTGTGGACGTCGTTTAAACCGCGTCGAGCGGGCTCGACGCGAAACAACACAGAGTTCCATACCCCACTAGGGCCAGAACTACAGGGTCCGACCCCGAAAACCGAATCCGAAAGCCTCAGTCCTTACACATGCTATTCCTGTGCCATATATTTATGATCCATGATCTTTTAATCATGCCATGCTACGCCATGATCTTTTATGCTTATACTCACATCACGCTATGATGCCATAAACTTTATGCTTATACTCACACCATGCCCTTGATGCCATGCATGATCTTGTATGTTTATACTTACGCCATGCCATGATGCTATGCCATGAGCCATGATCCTTATGTTAGCTAAAGCTTGCTATATTATATTCTACCATGACATGATTATATGGTATTATCATATCTCTTCTTATGTTTATATATGGTAAACCATATAGTGATATCATGTGCTTGCTAAGTCGATAAACTCACCCATGCTATTTAAACCCCGTTTCAGGAGAGGACCTCCACAAGGCAGTCGAGGAATCCCTATGGTCTTAGTTTAGTTGAGCAGAGCTTGGTTTTTGTAAGTCCAGTCCCTATGTAAACTTACAAGTTGTACCCCTGGACTTAATGTATTGTGATGTATTGTATATGACATAAATATAAAGAGTTTTATGACTCACGACCGATCACCTGTTTATGTAAATGTGAAGTGCTCAATCTTAACTAGAATACATGTTCGGGTTGTTCCCACTGTCAACGGGTCCCTTCGGATCGAAGTATGTCGGCATGACCGAACCGGCCGACAGGGGGTCATTACAGATGGTCCCTTTTGGATCTTTTGTATCTATCAGTTTGATTCCTGAGAATCAATATAATTCATCTAATTTTGTGCATTCAGCATAGTTTGTTTTAGTTTAATTCAGTTCAGTTCAGTTAAGCTCGGTGTTTTGAATTTATTAAATTTATTCAGATCTGAAAATCTATTATCTATGGCTTTAATTCAATTTAGATTCTAATATCCTGGAAATTCAGCTTAATTTTGATCCTTTGATTTAATTTAGATATGGTAAATCAGTTATATTTTGATTTGGATCAAGTTTGACATTTAAATCCTTGAGTTTTGATTAGTTCTGAGATCGATTACATGTTCAACCAATCGATTATGTCTTCAATTCATCTATCAATTACATATGTAAACTATCGACTTAGTCATCGATTTCATGCCTTACTATTGATTAGATGTTGTTTGCTAATCAATTACCTTTGTTTACAGGACTTTGTTTCAGACATTGATTACCCTTGCTCTGCTAGACGATTACCTTTAGTCTTGTAACTGATTAGGCTTTTGTTTCAGACATCGATTACCTTCGTTTTGCTAATCCTTCAGTCTTTTAATCAATTAGGCTTTGTATCTTGTAATCAATTATGCTCTTATTCTGATTTCGATTTCTTGAATGTTTTGATAATTGATTATGTGCCTATTGGACTTCAATGCCTTTGATCGCCTAACATGTGCTAATTGATTATGCTCTTTGTATCAATGGTTATGCTTTGGTTTGGCTTCGATTAAGCCTATTTCTAAAATCAATTATCTAACATTTGGCAAGCAATTAAATGTTGATTATTTTTTATTAATTGCTCAATTATTATTATTTTTCTATTAATTTCGATTATCTATCTTATTTTTTAGAAATTTGATTATTTTATAGAATATTTGGAATCTAATTATTTATCTAAAATTTTATAATTTCCTCTAATTATTTGATCTGTCAATTTATTATTTCTTAAAATACCTTTGATTATTCATAAATTAAGATCATGTTTTGTTAATTGCTCATGCCTATTCCTCAGAGTTGAATATTATCTGTTGTTTTCAATTATTATAAGTTTAGCTTATGATGGATGGTTTTGAAGCCTGCTGACTACTACCAACACTTTTAGATTCTAAGGTTGAGGAGGCTCTGGGAGCATGAGGCAAGCTTTTGCTGAGAATATTCCGCTGATGTACTTAAGGTGTTTGTTCAGTTGTTTAGAGATTTCAATTTCAGTTTTAAAGATTTGTAGTAGGATCTATGAGAGATGATGAAATCTTTGGTTTAGCTTGAGTGCTAAGGTTGTACTTTTGAGAAATTTTGACAATGTAAATTGGAAATTTTTGGTACTGGCATTGTAATTTGTCTATGTTTTCAATGGCATGAGTGTTCTTTAAGCTTTTGGATATGTGTTTCCCCACAATATTCATTCTGTTAGATGGATTGTTCCCACTATCATATATCTTGACTTCACAGAAGGCTTGTGATTTGACCTGGTGTTTGGGGGGTGTGACAGCTTGTGGTATCAGAGCATTGGTTCACCCAGTTGTTTAAATTGTGGAGGACTTATTTATAATCAATGCCATTTAAATTATGTGCCATACCACTAATTTTAGCATTTGTGCTGATTAGTTGTGGGTAGTTTTTACCCCTAGATTTTGTTTAGAAGCTAAGAGAGGTAGATTTGCTAGGGAGGCGAACTTTGCCTTAGGAGAAACTGGAGTAAGAGGTACAACACATATTGGGAAGTATGAACCCTACAAAATTTGAAAGCTTTCTATAGACATTTCACATATTAGTTCAGACTATGCAGGCCCAGGCCATCAGCATTAGAAGAGAGGACATCTAGGGCCTCTATTATAGAGGACGTCTAGGGCCTCTATTATAGACAAATTTAAGAAGTTGGACCTCCATCGTTTAAAAGAGAGAGCAAGCCTAAAATTGTAGACAATTTGTTGTTGCAAATGTAAAAGACCTTTGACATAATTGTTTGTGTAGCATATTACATTTATAAACAAGGCTGAGTTTTGATGGGACTTAGTTAAAAGGAATGTATTTGCTAGATAGGAAGGGTTTATTTCTTGGACAAATTTTTGGTGGAGTTGAAGAAGAAGTATTTTTCTACTCATGTCTGAGATGCTAAGATTTTGGAATGTCTTAACATGACCGGACGAGGGATGATTATGGCAGATTATGAAGCTAGAGAGGTATGCCCCTAATTCTTTGCTAGTGAGGAGCAGAGGGTAAAGAAGTTTGTGAATGTGGTGAGAGGAGCAATTAGGAAAAGGGTAGCTCTATTCAAATTGATGACCAATGCAGAGACATTGGAGACCACTTATGTAGTGGAGACAGAGCAGAATGCTTTCATAGATATACAGACAGCCAAGAACAGGCAGAAGCCCTTCGCATACTAAGGAAGAAGGTTAATAAAGAGAGGAAGAGAGTGTATCAAGCTGCTATGAAAGGGGTGGAATATCCACTGTGTGCTAGCAGAAGAAAGCATACATGCTCGAATTGTTGGTGGGCCAATGGGAATTGCAATGGCTATGGTAGAATAGGCCATATAAAGAGAGATTGTCCTAAGTTGAAGGGCAAGCAAGCTACTAGTGATTCTATCGGAGGAAGGCCAAGGTGCGTACACTGATCAAGGAGATGTGGAAGTTTCAGACCATGTGATTATAGGTACCACTTTGATCCTTGGGCTTCTTGCTAAGATTGTATTTGGATATGGTGCTACACATGTTTTGTCTCTTCTAAGTTTGTTGGAGCTAGAGATAATTGTTTGGTTCAGAATATTAGACTTCTGAGTGTCACCATTGCCACTGGTGGGGAATTGATCATATAATCTGTACTTTCGGATTTAGTTGTCCAGATTAGGTTCTTTAGTTGCTTATATTTATAAATTTACTAGATTTTGATGTCTTTTGGGTATGGACTGGTTGGAGATGTATTTTCCTATGTTGGACTATTTTAGGAAGAGTTAGTGATTTAGATTCCTAGAGAGAAGGAGTTTTATTTTCATGGACCTTAGAGAAGTCTGTAAAGGTGTTGGTCTCATCCTTGAAGACAAGGAAGTGGATTAATCAGAGTTGTAAGGCTTCATATGCCAATGTGATGTTCAATGGAGATGTTGACAAGATAGTTTCATATATCGATATTGTGCAAGATTTTCAGATGTGTCCAAGACAGCCCTTAGAACTAGATTTGGACACTATGAGTTCTTAGCTTTTGGATTACCTGACACACCGATTGCTTTTATGGACTTGATGAGTAGGATTTTTAGGCCCTATTTGGGACATATGATGGTTCTGATGTGTTGATTTATTCTCCAAGTAAGGAAGCTCATGGAGAGCATTTGAGGATTGTTAGGGTGAATATGAGAGCTCACACAGATTATATGCTAAGCTCAGTAAGTGTGAAGTTTTGGTTGAAGGAATTTCAATTTCTTGGCTATATAGTATTTCTGATGAAGTTACTTTTGTGGATCCTACAAAAGTAGAGGTTTTTATGAAATAGGATGCACCTAAGACTGTGACAGAAATTAGAAGCTTTCCTGGATTACCTTCCTAGATTTCCTACTTGATTCCTTCCATGATTTAGAAGAAGAGTGATGTTACTGCAGTTATGTTCTGCTTGGAATACTTTAGAGGATGTACTTGAAGTAATGCCCCAAGAACATAGGAAGAGATTTTATTTGAGGAAGTGCAGTTGTGATTGATAAGATTATTGAAGCTTAAGAGGATTATTAGGTAGCCATATTTGGATAAGCCAAGAATTCATCAGAGTGCACAGCAAAGGATTGGATAAGTCAGCTCACTTTTGCTACTTAGAAGACTTAGACTTTGAAAGTTTTGGCCAAAGTGTACATTGAAGAAGTTATCAAGATAGCATGTCGTGCCAGTCTCTATTATATCAAATATAGATCTAAGGTTCACTGCCAGATTTTGGGAGAGTTTGCAAGAGACTTTGGAGTTTCAATTTAAGTTCAATTTTGCATTTTTATTCCCAAATAGATGGACAACTAGAATGGATAATCTAGACCTTAGGATTATGCCCAGAAGCTGCAGTTAGAATGGAGAGAAAAGTTTGAATGGATCATTGTTACACAAGAATGTTCTAAGAAAAATTTAGCTTATCAAGAAGAAAATTTCTAGCAGCACAAAGTAGACAAAAGAGCCATGGAGACAACAAGAGAAGAGAGCTGAATTTTGCTGTTAGACAACATGTGTTTCTAAGAGTATCCTCAATTGTTTGGTAGGCTGGCATTTTAAATTTTGAGGATAAAATTTCTTTAAGGGGGAGAGGACGTTATGCCCTATGGTTCAGAACTATGTGATCGATTAAGTACCTATAGTATAATCGATTGAATGTGTTATGCTTTGCTTCAGAGATGTAATCGATTTGATTAAGAGAAATAATTGATTAGAGGTCAGTGGAGTAATCGATTAGATGAGTTATATTTTATGCCATTGATTAGAGTTGATTAATCGATTAGAAATTGTCCTACAATAATCAATTAGATGAAATCCTACTGTGATCGATTAGAGGATGTTCTCTATAATCGATTAGAGGTTGTGCTATGTAATCGATTAGATGATAAGCTAACAGTTGGGCAATTATTTAATTAGTTGGTTAGTTAATTATTTATTAATTAAATTGATTAGTTAATTGGTTAAAGTAACTAGTTCAGGTGATTCGTTATCCATTAGCTATTAGTTTGCTATCTGTGTTGCCTAGGCAGTTAGTAGTGGCTAAGCTGTTAGATATTTCTGCCAGGCAGTTAGTAATGGAGTATGCTGGTAGCCCAAGTTGTTAGAGGCACTCTTAGAATTCGGGATTTTGTTCTAGAAGCTGTTGGGGAGTAGGTGTAGTGTCGCAACAGAATTGGATAAGGTTGGGAAGGAGCCTAACAGAATTAGGAGCAGCTTTTGGAATGAGAACTAGGACCTATGAGCCTATAAATAGACCCCATTATCCTGATAGCCACTTATTTTCCTGGAAAACATTTTTGGAGGGGTGCGTCTGTTAGTTTTAGGTGGCCTACAAGCCAATCTAACAATGTAAATCTCGTTCATTTATTAATATAATGACATAATATTCATTATGTGTAAATCGCATTAATTCTCGTTTCATAATGAAGTCCGTGAATATGTGCTATAGTGATCAGATTATGATGAGATCATACTAATGAGACTGATCACTTAAACACACATATTCTTAATTGTTCATAGTCGGAGGATATCCGAGAAGGACATCGGATATCCGGTTAGACTAGTACAGATTACTCCTGCTCATATGATGAGGGTGACCGATCTCATAAGTCACTTGTGTAACGACCCGCCATCCTATGACCGGGGACCCGGTCACTAAATGGATGTCGGCCCATTAACTACGGGTTCACACCCGGATCTTACACAACACATCTGGAGGAGTAAGTGCTAAACAAGGCTAAATATAACAATCACACGGACTACGAAGGTAAGCAAGTACGCAGGGAAGAAAATAACAATGTCCGTATACAGTCCAACAATAATTACATGTCCAACGATAATTAAATAAGTACAGGCAGAAGGAAAGTACAACAACATCGGGGCATACCCCGGAACTAAGACAGCTGCTGGTCCGCACACCGAGAAGACACCACGCTACCGCTGCGCCTCGAAGTCCACACCTGAAACCGCAGGGAGTGAGCCACACCAGAACTGGGCTCAGTAGGGATCATCTGATCCCCTGCCTCCCACTCACACACCCACAAGTGAAGCAACAGTAATATGTAGAACAGTCAAGTAAAGCAGTAAACACAACAGGCAACCCCGGTACGAAACGTACGACAGACAGTGTAGCAGGAACAACGCTGAGTAACCCGAAGAACCCAACACAGAGTCACGTCTCACGACCGAAGTCCACAAGGCGACTAAACCACACAGTCGACCGAAGTCAAATGTCGCCTCCCAACACTACCACCACTGCTCACGCCTGTCCACCCCTACAGTGTTCCGGGGCACTGTAGGGTGAGGCAGTGAGCCAAACTAGGACTAGCTGGACTCAGTGTACCGCCACTGCCAGCTACGTGTGCACACAAGCAGTCTAGACTACTGTCCTACCACCGGATTGCCTCCACGCTAGGCCTCAGCGCTTCCAGGAGGGCCCTGGGGACCGGCGAACCCCCGTCAAGCCGAAGCTACAGGAACTACCCACAAACCCAACTCTCCCGGGCTGCGTCAGGCCAAAGGGCTAAGGGTACCACTCGTAACCTTGATCAAAGGTCACATCAGGCCCAGTGGCTAAAGGGTAAACCAACTCCCACCAGTACCAGCTCTACAGCAAGAAACGCGCCGGAAGCTGTCACGACAAACAGAGAAACCCCGACCCGCTGAGACCAAGCAGCAACCCCTCGGATAGCGCACCAGCTACTCCGGCCCGACGGGCTCAAGGTGGTTCTGCATCCCTCAGCCAAAGGTAAAACACACATGTACCCCTTCTCCCACCGGTACGGCACAAAGCCTCACAGACACCATGACCCTATCCCCATCGGTCCATGGTGACAACGTAAACCACAGTCACATCGATCCACAGTCGTATAGACACACATACACATTTAACATGCTGTAATTCCATTGGCACAGTAAACCCCAGTCTCAACGTACAGTTAAAGCACACACACACACTCGCACACAGATGATGTAATTCCATTCACGCAGAAGCCCTCCGTCTCAGTATACAGCCCAAACCATGCATTAGAACCATCCCGCAGTGAAACGCATGCTAAAAACCAGCGTTATTCATTCCTGGCTTGAATCGCGTCGACCGAAGTCGACGCCATTCAAGCTCCATAGACGGGTTTACTAAAAGCCGGATTATCTCTTTAAAACGCGTCCACCGTTGAAGTCGCCATTTAAAACGCGTCAAGGTGTCTTGACGCCATTCAACCCAGAAATCCAGATTGCAGAACCCTTAAAAGGGGCAATTCCCGCCTAAATGGCGTCATGGTGGCTCGACGTCCTTCTAAAAGGCGTCGACCACCCATGACGTCATTTAGCACCAGTACCCCTCGAACAGCGGGGGTTTCCTGCCCTGAAACGCGTCGCACTGGCCCGACGTCCTTTTAAAAGGCGTCGACCAGGTACGACGCCTTTCAGCGCCAGGAACCAGGTTCCCTGGTTCGAACCGAGGGTTCCTCCCTTGAACCCCAAGCCCCCGAAAAATCCCCAAAACAAGAAGGAGAGGAAGAGGAACTCAGCCACCATATGCATACGACAAATCCACGATCACACGCACGCCGAATCCCACAAGTAAACCCCCTAAACATGCTCAATCTATCCCCCAAACACCACAAGATACGCCAAGCAAACCACGTGCAACACACGCAAGGTTCGTCCCCCTACCGGTTCTTGAACTCCGCCAAGCTCCGTGCCGCCGTCCCGCTGCACCGCACACCGCCGCCGGTACCCTCGAGGACGCCGCCACTCCGCCGGAACGTCGGCCGCCGTCCGGAGAGTGGAACACCGCGAAGGAAGTGGTGGAGGTAGAGGTGAGAGGTAAGGTGGTGTTGGAGTGGTGGAAGAGGAAGAAGAGGAAGGGAGGGGGAGGGAGAGCGTCGGAGAGGGCGAAGAGGGCGAGGAGAGAGAGAGTGAAGGTGAGAATGAGGGGAAAGAAGGGGAGGCTCGCGGGGTCTATACGAAACAAGCTAAAACGCGTCGATCGAGGTAGACGCCTATCAGTCTGACAGGACAGCCGTACAGACACTGCTCTGAAACGCGTCGCCCACCGTGGACGCCATTCAGACGATGTGACAGGCCGTACTGACAACGCTCTGGCGCCATGCCCTGACATCGCAGATGTCGCAGTCTGAAACGCGTCGACCCACCTGGACGCCGTTCAGACAAATCTGACAGGGGCCGTACTCTCGCGACCCGAAAACTGCCCACGTGGCGCAACAACCAGCAACCTAAATGGCGTCCACACACCCTGACGCCTTTTGAAAGGCGTCGACGAGCGCTGACGCCATTCAGCCAGAAATCACAAGACCCCACAGGGTCCAAACCAGGGGATCCGGCCCGATCCCGACCCGAAAACCGAACCCGAAACCTCAGTCCTTACATTCTCCCCCCCTTAAAAGAATTTCGTCCTCGAAATTTGAAACTGCTCAACGCTCGACTCGGCTAACCATCACAAGCCGACACACCGATCACAACAAACATCATCACCAATCGCACACACAAGGCTCCATATAATTAGCCAATCACATACATATCAAGCTAACCAAGATCCTCAATTCCAACACCAAGCTGAAAGATCAGCAATAACCACACACTAGCGAGGCACATATTACAAAACCAATTCTCCACCAAACCCAAATACACACAAGTGCTACTAGAATCCTCAACCACCTCTGAACAAGACAAGATAAAAGTGCCCATCTGGCACGACCTCTCGGATCACCTTGAAGAGACACAGCTCCAATCACATCTCGAACACCTACTGACCACTCGGCTCCTGACCTGTCTGATTCTTCTGGGGACAATTCCTCGCGAGATGCCCTTTCCGACCACAGGCGAAACAGCTACCAGTGATCAATGGACATAACCGGTTGCCATGAAACCTGCTACAACGGGGACAACGATCTGCAGCGTCCTGCCTCGCCTCCTGCTGCCAGCTGACCTCTGTCAGCATCTGCTGAACCGAACCATCCTCATCCTCGTCACAAGGAACCTCCTGGAACTCGACCTCGAACGAACTCGAACCACCTGCCGAAAAAGCCGCTGATCGATCCCTGCTATGCTGCTTCTCCTGTGCTGAATGCTCCGATTCTCTTGCCGAGTGTTGAAACTGCATCTCCACCGCTGCCGCGCACCGAACAGCTGACGCTAGATCCTTACAACAATGAGCTGCCACAAATTCCCTCAGATCATGCCGAAGTCCATCCACAAATTTCTCCGTCCTCAGATCCTCACGCTCAGATATGTGTGGAGCAAACCTTCCCAAAGCCACAAATCTCATCTGATAATCTAGAACCGACATATCATCCTGTACCAATTCCATAAACTCCCTTTCCTTGGCCCTACGAACATGCCTCGGAAGGTACTGTCCACTAAACTCTCTCACAAAGCCTTCCCAAGGAATCTCTCTCAAAGACTTATCTGGAAACATCAACCCCTTGATGGTAACCCACCAATCATAAGCATCGCCCTTCAGCAAGTAGGTCGCCAACAAGGTCTTGTCACTCTCAGCACATTCTAGAACATCAAACACCTTCTCCACTTCCTTAATCCACTGAGCTGCCGAATCTGGAACAGGTTGACCCGTGAAAGAAGGGGGCTTCAGTTTCAAGAACCGCTCCACCACCGTGGATTGGCCACCTCGGGAACTGGACCCCTCGCTTCCACCTCCCTGCTGATATCTAGACATAGCCCCAATCATAGCTTCCATGAAACGATCCACGTTGTGTCCTTCCGCCCCCGGACCACCACCATCTGCTCTCGAACCACGAGCCAATGGAACTCTCCTCTTCGGCGCCATCACTAACCCACAACACGCAAATCGAACCAACAACACGTCAAAACCTATCAATCTACACCAGCAGCCATCGCCTGTACAGACTCGTACTTATTGTTGGACTGTAATATCTAACCTAGTTTATCACATACTCGACCAGACTGAGCTCTGATACCATCTGTAACGACCCGCCATCCTACGACCGGGGACCCGGTCACTAAATGGATGTCGGCCCATTAACTACGGGTTCACACCCGGATCTCACACAACACATCTGGAGGAGTAAGTGCTAAACAAGGCTAAATATAACAATCACACGGACTACGAAGGTAAGCAAGTACGCAGGGAAGAAAATAACAATGTCCGTATACAGTCCAACAATAATTACATGTCCAACGATAATTAAATAAGTACAGGCAGAAGGAAAGTACAACAACATCGGGGCATACCCCGGAACTAAGACAGCTGCTGGTCCGCACACCGAGAAGACACCACGCTACCGCTGCGCCTCGAAGTCCACACCTGAAACCGCAGGGAGTGAGCCACACCAGAACTGGGCTCAGTAGGGATCATCCGATCCCCTGCCTCCCACTCACACACCCACAAGTGAAGCAACAGTAATATGTAGAACAGTCAAGTAAAGCAGTAAACACAACAGGCAACCCCGGTACGAAACGTACGACAGACAGTGTAGCAGGAACAACGCTGAGTAACCCGAAGAACCCAACACAGAGTCACGTCTCACGACCGAAGTCCACAAGGCGACTAAACCACACAGTCGACCGAAGTCAAATGTCGCCTCCCAACACTACCACCACTGCTCACGCCTGTCCACCCCTACAGTGTTCCGGGGCACTGTAGGGTGAGGCAGTGAGCCAAACTAGGACTAGCTGGACTCAGTGTACCGCCACTGCCAGCTACGTGTGCACACAAGCAGTCTAGACTACTGTCCTACCACCGGATTGCCTCCACGCTAGGCCTCAGCGCTTCCAGGAGGGCCCTGGGGACCGGCGAACCCCCGTCAAGCCGAAGCTACAGGAACTACCCACAAACCCAACTCTCCCGGGCTGCGTCAGGCCAAAGGGCTAAGGGTACCACTCGTAACCTTGATCAAAGGTCACATCAGGCCCAGTAGCTAAAGGGTAAACCAACTCCCACCAGTACCAGCTCCACAGCAAGAAACGCGCCGGAAGCTGTCACGACAAACAGAGAAACCCCGACCCGCTGAGACCAAGCAGCAACCCCTCGGATAGCGCACCAGCTACTCCGGCCCGACGGGCTCAAGGTGGTTCTGCATCCCTCAGCCAAAGGTAAAACACACATGTACCCCTTCTCCCACCGGTACGGCACAAAGCCTCACAGACACCATGACCCTGTCCCCATCGGTCCATGGTGACAACGTAAACCACAGTCACATCGATCCACAGTCGTATAGACACACATACACATTTAACATGCTGTAATTCCATTGGCACAGTAAACCCCAGTCTCAACGTACAGTTAAAGCACACACACACACTCGCACACAGATGATGTAATTCCATTCACGCAGAAGCCCTCCGTCTCAGTATACAGCCCAAACCATGCATTAGAACCATCCCGCAGTGAAACGCATGCTAAAAACCAGAGTTATTCATTCCTGGCTTGAATCGCGTCGACCGAAGTCGACGCCATTCAAGCTCCATAGACGGGTTTACTAAAAGCCGGATTATCTCTTTAAAACGCGTCCACCGTTGAAGTCGCCATTTAAAACGCGTCAAGGTGTCTTGACGCCATTCAACCCAGAAATCCAGATTGCAGAACCCTTAAAAGGGGCAATTCCCGCCTAAATGGCGTCATGGTGGCTCGACGTCCTTCTAAAAGGCGTCGACCACCCATGACGTCATTTAGCACCAGTACCCCTCGAACAGCGGGGGTTTCCTGCCCTGAAACGCGTCGCACTGGCCCGACGTCCTTTTAAAAGGCGTCGACCAGGTACGACGCCTTTCAGCGCCAGGAACCAGGTTCCCTGGTTCGAACCGAGGGTTCCTCCCTTGAACCCCAAGCCCCCGAAAAAGCCCCAAAACAAGAAGGAGAGGAAGAGGAACTCAGCCACCATATGCATACGACAAATCCACGATCACACGCACGCCGAATCCCACAAGTAAACCCCCTAAACATGCTCAATCTATCCCCCAAACACCACAAGATACGCCAAGCAAACCACGTGCAACACACGCAAGGTTCGTCCCCCTACCGGTTCTTGAACTCCGCCAAGCTCCGTGCCGCCGTCCCGCTGCACCGCACACCGCCGCCGGTACCCTCGAGGACGCCGCCACTCCGCCGGAACGTCGGCCGCCGTCCGGAGAGTGGAACACCGCGAAGGAAGTGGTGGAGGTAGAGGTGAGAGGTAAGGTGGTGTTGGAGTGGTGGAAGAGGAAGAAGAGGAAGGGAGGGGGAGGGAGAGCGTCGGAGAGGGCGAAGAGGGCGAGGAGAGAGAGAGTGAAGGTGAGAATGAGGGGAAAGAAGGGGAGGCTCGCGGGGTCTATCCGAAACAAGCTAAAACGCGTCGATCGAGGCAGACGCCTATCAGTCTGACAGGACAGCCGTACAGATACTGCTCTGAAACGCGTCGCCCACCGTGGATGCCGTTCAGACGATGTGACAGGCCGTACTGACAACGCTCTGGCGCCATGCCCTGACATCGCAGATGTCGCAGTCTGAAACGCGTCGACCCACCTGGACGCCGTTCAGACAAATCTGACAGGGGCCGTACTCTCGCGACCCGAAAACTGCCCACGTGGCGCAACAACCAGCAATCTAAATGGCGTCCACACACCCTGACGCCTTTTGAAAGGCGTCGACGAGTGCTGACGCCATTCAGCCAGAAATCACAAGACCCCACAGGGTCCAAACCAGGGGATCCGGCCCGATCCCGACCCGAAAACCGAACCCGAAACCTCAGTCCTTACAACTTGTGTGGAGACACTAAGGCGAATCTATAGGTGCTCGTTGGAGAATGAGTTCATTGAACTGATCCGACTGAATCGCTAGATGGTATTGTACCTCACCGTCAACCAGCTTGATTCTATTGTCGTAGTTGCGTGGATGGTCCTCGGACCTGAGACACCAAGGACAGCTTGGCGGTGGACTTCTGTGCTTTGACCTTGGTTTACGAATCTCTAGCCACGGGATTCTAATACGCCAAGGATTGGGTATAGCGGAATACCGTCGAAGGGAATTGTGTGTCAATAAGGAATCATTCGCTCTCGGTACTTAGAGAGAGAATGCTCAAGGAAGGATGCGCGAAAGTCCCTGGCCAGGGCGGACGATAATATCGGAAAAGGAGTTTTCCGATATTGATCAGCGGCATCCAATCCAAGTGAGTCGACTGGTTAGGGTTTGACAGCTCGCCATACCCTGAGTTGACTCGAGAGCATTGTACGAATGAAGGATTATATCCACGCGGTAACTTTCGGCGGAAAGGTTCCAAGAGTGGGTTACTTAACCCCAAATACCTTCCGGGTTCACGCGGTGTTGCTTGCCACCCAACGTGATCGGAGGCCCGGTCGAATTCGATGTGAGACATCAATTCGATTGATTAATTAATTAATAAAGGGTTATTAATTGATTAATAAAGCCAGGGAGGAGTCACTGGGCTTGTTGGGCCATTAACTGGACTGGTACTTGGGCCTAGAGGGTCACACGTAAATGATTCTCAAGGCGATGGATAAATAAGTGGGTTTTATATAAATCGGGGGTTTTTATGAAAAACCGCGCGGTTAGTATAAAGCATAGCGAACGGGCTGAGCAGGCCAAGCTGCTGCTAACCCTAACCTCCCCTCCTCAGTTTCTGTCCTTCTCTGGCGTCCAGGCAGATCTAGATCTGCTCCGCTGCTTCTCCGAATCCCGTTTGACGGGAAATCGTCCGCGCGTTGCGGCGATCATTGCGGCGATCGGCGGAGGCTTCGTGGGCTGCGAAGAACGAGGAACGTGAGAATATCCGTCGCAGGGAGGATCGCGTGGACTTCGCTAGAGGTCGGGCGCTTGCGCGGCTTGCGGTGTCGCACCGACGGAACCGAACGGTTGCGGATTCGAATCCGCACACGGTGAGAACTTCGATAATCCAATTATCGTATTTTAGATTTCGAAACGGGACCGGATCGCTGTAAATATTTTATTTTCCGCTGCGTGAGCGATCCGGAGAAACCCGAGAAAACCCAACAGTGGTATCAGAGCCAGGTTCCACTGTTTCTCGTCCCGTTTCGGTCTCCGAAATTAATATTTCATGCGTTATTCCATGCATAAATTTTCGATTAATTGTCAGATCTGTGTTCATACGATAGGCACAGTTAATTAGATTATTTTTTTGCAATTTTTCGAAATTTTTTTTTGGGGTTTTCGGATTTTTCATGTGTTGAAGATCCGGATTTATTGCGGCTTTGTTCGAGCCCCCCCCAAGTGTTGGGATGGAGGATCGGCACTTCGGATGTTCTGAAGATCATCACTGGGCACCACGGGTTGCAAGGCCATCGCCGGAGAACCCGCTGGTGATGGCCGGCAGAAGCCCCAACTCCTTGTTCTTCCCACGGTTTTTGGAAGAGCATCTTGAAAACCAGGTTTATAAAGGGGGCTCGGGCTGCATATGTATGTCTCTAGGTGCCGCCGGCGATCCCTCCGGTGAGCTCGCCGGCACCGGAGGCCAGGCCACAGTGGGCCCTGAAACTTTCCCGCCGCCGGTGGCACCTGCAACCCTTCTAGGGTTTTCTGCAGGTAGGAGGGAGGCGTCGGGTTGAAGGAGGTGGCTGGCCGGCCCGAGCCAGTCGGACCGGCTGAACCGGCCAGCCCGTGCAGCCCTGAGCGGGCTTGGGCGGCTTGAGCCATGGGCTCGGACCCGGGCTCGATCTGGTTCGAGCCACAGCCGAGCCCTGGCTCAGCGTGAGGGGCTGAGCCCTGTTTCCCTTTAATAAAACATCCTATATCCTATTAAACCACTAATTCCTTATTAGCCCAAATGATTTAATGAAATTGGATTTTAATCGAAAATTTAAATTTTTATTCAATCTTATTTTATTGGGCTAATTATGATTTTGAATCAATTTTTGATTAACAATTAGTTGTTAATTGATTAATGTTAATTGTTAGTTTAATAGTTAAACTCATGATTAATCTTAATAATACTAATTTAATGGTTAAATTAGTAATTAATAATTATTAATCTAATAGTTAGATTATTAATTATTATTTCAACTAATTGTTAATTAATATTTGAGTTAGTTATTAATTTAATTGTTAAATTATTAATTAACTTAGATGAGTGATTTAAATGTTAAATTAGTAGTCCTTGATTAATTACTGTTAGTCATTAATTTAATATTTAAATTAATGATAACTTTAATTATTTAATCTAAGAGTTAGATTAAATGATTATTAACCAGTTAGTGTTAATTATTGATTTAAGAGTTAAAT